>HG995421.1:5000-1426944 GCA_905333125.1 Pheosia tremula | reverse complement strand
CCATCCGGGTCGTGTAGTGGTTCACCCCGTAGTAATCGTAGGTGCCTGGAAATAGATGACATCTTGGAGCACTTAATCAATGACTATGTATAGCCTATAAATAATGCGGTCTTTGATTAACATTAGTCTTCCAAATTAATTTCTTATATTTACGCGAATACTATACACATTCAAATAAAACTAATATTAAGGGGGAAGCGCAAGGTCAGGGCGCGATATTCAAAATGTCAATGGTTTTTGTGTGTGTCAATGTCATTGACATGTTGAATATCTAAAATAAATTTACAGAATATTTATGGGCTATCCGTCAATTACGTTGCGAATATGTTTATAAAAAAATGGAATGATTATTCTGTGTATTTCTGGGACCGCTCCCATTTCATTGGGACCATACAATTGGTGTGCTCGTCACCTCACCTCTGACCAGCTGGATCTCCTCAGGGGTGAATGGCGGCAGCATCGATCTGCTGAGGCCATGCCTCGAGCTGAATCGGGCCATGTACTCCTCGACCACGGGAGGCCAGCCACCCTCTTTGCTATATATTGGATGGGAATAACGGCCGGTCTGTAATTAACTAAGCATTTATTACTAAGTCAAGCTAAAGAAAAAGAAAAAATAATAGTTAAGCAGTGAAGAAGGAAAAAAAAGCAAGCATTACCTACTTATGATTAAGAATTGTAACTACGAGTATTTAGGTAGAGTCTGTCATGCGTCGCAGCCTTGATAACATTAATTTGTTTATAATTAGCTGCCCCGATGAACTTCGTACCTCATCAGAATCAAATGTATGAGAAGATGAATTATTTATATTATTATTATTATTTTTTGTGAATTTTTCCCATGTTTTAATAGTTTTTCTGTCTGTAAAATCGGCCCTTAGATTATAAATGGTAAAGCTAACACGACTTTGTTTTATATATATAGATAGACATCGACTAGTAGTGTCCGGGACATTCAGACAGGACGGGACGGGAGTGCCCAGCGAAGAACCAAGCTTCAATAAATCCGCCCAGTGGATTATGCGATATAGTTAATGGAATATCGCCCGTAGACCTATCCATTTCCCGGGATACAAACTACCTATTCTGTGTGTTGATCGAAATTCTTACATCACATGAATATTACAAACGTGCTATAGAAGAGCCGGTTCATGGTTAAATATACCCTTTCTGGACACTCTGTATAATATAGATTGATTGATATAATGTTGAGAGATTTAAAGAAGCATTAACTTACGAAGAATTCCCGAGCCAATTCGGATAGTTGCTCGTCATCGGGTGATACTGGTTTAAACCATAGCAAATGATTAGACAGTGACACTTTACCTGCAATTAATAATTGTAGTTAGGGTTGGTATATTTATTATTATTATGTCTCTCTCCACGCGGGCTATACCCGGATCTTTGGAAGGCTTGCTCGGGGACATAGGTCCAACACGTAGAGGCTCTTTTTGAGAATTCCAACGTTATGTTAGCCACCTACTGGGGTCAACTGTTGAAAATGATAGCGTAAACAGCGAATTGACATCAGCAGGCGGAGGAACTATTGCAGGAATATGGAAAGATAATTGGGACTTGGATTGGATGAGGTTCCGGACACCTGTCATAATCAGCTTTTATCTAATTACTATTCGCAGGTGGCGACAGCTCAAACTTGACGTTCACTTAGATGATGATGATAGATGATTGTGGACTTAGATTTAGCTACCATATAATGGCCATAACGGCACCGCTCTGGTAAATAAAAAAAGTACCTATTGAACCAACAATATACACAGACGTACCATTATACTTCTTCCTGAACTCCTCATCATAGATCCTCCAAGCCTTCGCGTGAGCCAGGAGGATATACTTGCTGCACAGATACGTTCCAGCGTTATCGGCGCCGGCTGGGCCAGTGCCCATGGGTCCGGGACCATGGTACCAGTCACACTCCAGAAGGGGCTCATTGATGGTGATCCAAGTCCTCACGCGGTCGCTGTAGAGAGTGAACACAACCCTCGCGTAGTCCGCGAACCAGTCGGATATAAGGGGGTTAGTCCACCCACCTGGAACATAAAGAAGTATTCTGATGATCGGTTAACCTGTAAGTATAGTTTTGTACCTGGCTGACGACAGAAAAGTTTGGTATTTTTTTTTTTAGTTTTTAACAAAAACCCTCAAACTTTATAACCGTCTAGATCCCCCAGTCATAAATATATATAATTTTACTCTGCAGAAAACAACCAAGTTATTAGGTGGTTTCTGTAATAGAAAAACAATCGTTTTCAACCAAGTCAGTACCTATCTAAATTCGAAAGGAAAGCCGTCAGGAATCGTGTGTTATGTGAACCTTTCGCCACTGATACATGGTATGTCTAAAAGGTAGACCAGTAAGATCATTACGGGAATTTACTGACCACAAGCACTCTTTCACACTCACCTAACTCCTGCAGTATCTGTGGCATCTCCTCGTGGTAAAGGGTAATGATGGGCTCAATGCCCTTCTCCAGAAGACCGTCGATCAGGTTGCTGTAGTAGTTCTTTCCGTCTTGGCTGATGTAGTTGGCAAAGCCGGACGGGAGTAGACGGGGCCAGTTTATCGAAAATCTGGAATTAATTTAAGCATTACTCCGTTTAAGTACTGCTATGCTATGCTGCTATGCTATCAGCTGAAAGACGTCCACTGCTGGACATAGGCCTCCCCCAATGACTTCCACACATCACGGTCCTCCGCCACTCGCATCCACCGGCTTCCTGCTACGCGTGTGATATCATAGGTCCACCTTGTGGGGGCCATCCTACACTACGTCTTCTGGTTCGTGGTCGCCATTCTAGAACCTTTCTGCCCCAACGGCCATCGGTTCTGCGAGCTATGTGCGTGTTTAAGTAGTAGGTTGGTAGAATGCTCGCCTCGGTAACGATGGTTCAAACCTCGGCTTGTACCTCACGGTTTCCGGATACCATTTGGAATCGAACCACTATTATTAATTGATAAAAACGGCGGATAGACGTTCTTCGCGAGGAAGCAGCTTTTTGTCTCAAGGAAACCCCTCGAAGAAGTGGAAGTTTGCCAACCAGCACTGAGCTAGCGAGGAGGGCTATGGCCTAAATGCTCCTCGTATTAAGGGGAGGCCCATTCCTAACAGTAGCACATAATTTAGGGTTATTATTAATTATTCTTTTTACAATTTACTAGTAGGTCGGCCAAGAGATTCGTTTATCAGTTCGAGATGGAATAAAATGGTTTGCATTACATAGGTAATAGATCTTTACCTTAATTTTTCTATTAATTTGAACTTCGAACATTCCATAAATCTCAACTTCATAAAATGTTCGTTATCTAGGAGAAGTTGTCGAAACTGATAAACAACATTACATTTGTTTTAAGTACCTATAGCACTGTTTGTTTCATGTTCATAGATAATTTATTATAAACTAGCTGTTACCCGCGACTTCGTCCGCATGGTATTTAACAAAAAAGTTTTTCTAAAATAAAAGTAGCCTAAGTTACCCCTTGTTACATCAGCTATCTGCCAGTGAAAGTCCCGTCAAAATCTATCCAGCCATTTCAGAGATTAGTCAGAACAAACAGACAGACCGACAAAAATTGTAAAAAATGTTGTTTCGGTATAGGTAACGTGTATACATCCAAATGCACTTAGTAAAAAGCGGTTATTTTAATATTTCAAACAGACACTCCAATTTTATTTATATGTATAGATGTGTAGAAGATACCTGTAGAACTCCAGGCCCAACTCGGAAGCCATCTCGACATCTCGCTTCCACAAATGGTAAGAGTCACAGGCGACGTCGCCATTGCCTCGGTCACTCGTAACATTTGGGGAGACGCGAGTTATGCGATCCCATTTGTTTTCACTTTTGTCTGTAAAACATAACGATGTCCATTAGGAAGGACGTAGAGAGGTTACTTGCACTCGGAAATGGCACCATAAGGCCTCAGCCTCGAATTTAGAGGGCAGCGGGGCGGCGGCGGCGGCGGCGCGGGAGCGGAGCTCGTTGGCCGCCCCGTGCCGCTGTTTTCGAGAACCGGTCCATTTGATTTTACGCATAAGATCCTGCCGCTGCCGCGCCGGCGCCGCCGCCCGCCCCGCTGCCCACTAAATTCGAGGCTGAGGCCTAAAACTCGGCTGCGCAGCGCACCTGCTACTCGGTCTAATTAGTCTAGCCCAGCCTTTCCCAAAGTGGACGATAACGCCCCCTTGTGGGCACTGCAGGCCTAATGGGAGCGGTAAGAGACCCAGAAAAAAATGGGGGTGTTGTGTAGAGGCTTACAATAATTAATTTAATTTGAAGTTATAGTAGTTTTTAAGTGGGTGAAAAAATGGGGGCGCTAAAAAGTTATTCGTTCTCAGTGTGGGCAGTAGACAAAATAAGTTTGGGAATCCCTGGTCTAGCCACATAATAACGATGCAGCGTTACGTATATCTATCTTGCTTTAGCTCTTGCTAATTGTCGTGCTATCTCGTTTACACGGCTATTGTATCGTTTAGTGTGTGCAGTTAAGTTCATTACATTATAATGCATATGTGTGTGCGTCAGTTGGGACATTAATCACAACGCATTGGTACTAGCACCACATATCTATGTCATTTATCATCAATGGTAAAAGATCTTTCACCAACGATCCCACACTAAGCAACGCTTATATTATGGTACAATGGACTGGGGCCGATCCCAGTATATAATACTTTTATACTCGGAGATGTGACTCGAGTACAGACAACTCGTGCTACACCAAGTTTGTCCCTACACTATTCGAACCCGGGACCCTTGGCACAGTAAGCACGATCGCCTGGGTATACAATTGTTGGTACTCCCCGCTTTGTATGGCGGCTAGCCGTTTTGTATTGTGATGGATTCTACAATTCGTCTGCGACATATAGAAAATAGCTGCGCCCCGAGGTGTTCCCGCCATTAAAAAGTATGTATGCTACCATATCAATCTATCCCACGGGAACCATACATTTTACGGGGATAAAAAGTAGTCTATGTGCTATTCCAGACTATAATCTATCTCTGTGCCAAATTTCATCCAGATTCGTTCAGCCGTTCTGGCGTGATTGAGTAACAAACATCTATCCATCCATCCATCCAAACTTTCACATTTATAGATTAGATCATGTTCTTACCACTAACATTCCAGGCACCTTCAATTTGGTACGCGGACGAGGCGGATCCGAATTTGAACCATGGCGGGAACTTGAGAGTGTCGGCGCAGAAGCACACGCCCACACATGCACTGTTAGCAATATAAGAATTTAAAAAATAATCAGTGAATTATGGTATAACACATTTTTTTTATAATAAAGTCGCCAGGCGAACACACCAACTGTAGGTACGGTCCCAGACTAAGCAACGCTTGTATTTTTAGTGCATGACTCGGGTACAACTTATCATACGTTGCCCCTACCAGGATCCGAACCCGGGACCCTCGACACGGAAAGCAAGGAAAACCGATGTGCTAGTAGGTCGTCTAAAATGTATGTTATGTTTTGTTGTCAAAAAATTATAATGATGAAAAGAAAGTTTATTTGCATCAAACACTTATTTTTATTTTTTTATTTCCACAGTTCTCTGTGACAAGACAAGACTTCTGTCTTTGGTGAGATATAAAAAAGGAGCTAAAGTAAAAAAAAATCGCTATGCTTAGCCAGTGCGGAACACGTAGTGATTATATACTCTTTGGTGCGGAACGTTTAGACAAAAACACGCGTGAATCATAAGTTGCATCGCAATAAGAATTTTCTCCAATTTACCATATATTTTTAAATTCGGAAATTTAAAATAAGGAATATGTAACACATTATTTAAAATGAATTTACTCACAGCACGAGTGGAAGATTTTTCATCGTCACAACACAGAAGTCACTGACACACAAGTCCACACGAATGCAAGTAACAAGTTAGACAAAAACGAGTCACCACGAACAAGTGAGCTGGAAATAGTTTAGTGACCTGTCGACAACGGTGACTAGGTACGGTACCACTGTCCATGTATCACGGAAAAACTACGTGAATTGTGACATAATCCGGGCTATTCATATACATATTGCGCACATATTTGTCCCTTGAAATATATTATTATGGGCATCCGCAGGATTTCTAAAAAAAAACTATAGGGTCACAAAATCCACTTGACAGATTTTAACCACCTCAGTCCTCCCGTGACCATGGCTGCTGTAAAGCAGCCGAAACGTCGGGAACGTAAGAAACAAAAAATAAACGCCATAGAATCCGTAAAATTAGTTTTATTTAAATATGTAATTGTATTAATAAAGCCACTCCTTTTCCTAAGCACATACTTAATAAGCATTATACAGAATGAAACAAAACATTACGACCGCAAGCGAATTTAGAAAAATCCCAGACGGCTTGTTTAAGTTGTTTTTTTTTTTATTACTTTATAGGCAAGTATTTGATCTCGATCTCACTTGATGGTAAGTGACGATGAGATCTACGATGGAACATACTTGCCTAGGTAGGAAGGCGGCAGTAGATAAGAGACGCTACATTCACTAGGCACATGCAGCGCAACTGATCTGACCCGCCATCCATGAATGGCAGCACCGAACATCATGCCGGAACACGGCTAGGCCGCTTGGCGGCATGGCTTTGTTCAGTGGGTGGTGACTAGCCACGGCCGAAGCCTACCACCAGTATAGTACCAGTAGTTGTTTAGCGGGATCTTCTAATGTATCGTAGTTGAAAAAGCAGGTCGTCACTGTCATGGTTATTCATGAAATCGGTTGTGTGAGCGAGATGGAAGACGCTTAAGTTAATGTATTGCACTTGAGCCAAAGTTCACCGGATTAGACACATTTATTTTTAACCTAAATTACGACTGGAGTTTTTTTTTTTTTATAAAGGCCTACGGGTGATTTTAATATGTTAATTCCTTTCCGAGAATCTTGCTGGACCTACTTAATATTAAATAATGTACTCACAAGAAAAGAACCGCTTCGAAACACCACATAATTGAAACTAACTTGTGAGATAATTATCACGGAAATAATTGTGGATTTATTGCCAGGCCTAGTTAGAAGATAAGACGAGAACAAATTATTTTATCTAATATGAGATAGGTGAGAAGCTTTTGCGTAGGTAGACATTAGGCGCTAGTGATGTGACGAATGTCGATTTTCATTTTCACACCTTCGCGAACTCGAATGCGAATGTTTTTAAAAAATAATTGACAAAATCACACAAAAATATATTACAGTGGTCCTCATAATACTAAGCGCCAGCCGGGATCATGAGGAGGTCAAATGTTGTATATGTTGTGTGTGTGTGTGTGTAAACTGAAAATGTGAATGTCAACTGAGAGTTAGTGTTTTTAGTTTTAATTTAAAAGTTCCTAATTAGTTAATGTAAAAAGTCTCAAACTCAACGACAATACAAGAATAATTATGTCAGATATCGTAAATTTTTATAATTGTCCAACTACAATATCGATTGTAAAGCCGATATTTTTATTTTTAGTCTAAAGTAAATAAGTATATAAAGCTGTTGCTTTTTGTCCGAACACCATTCGCATGAATGATTGCGAATGCGAATCTCAAAAGTCACGGCAAAATTCGCGAACACGATTACGAATACATATATACAGTACATCACTAGTATATATACCTACCTACCTCGCGCCGTCTGCCTGTTCTTGTTTCTAAGAGGTTTATATTTAGAACCATGGAACTTGAACTCAATCTTTAAACGCATAACAGTCATAATTGTTAAACGTGGTAGATAATTAAAAAAAACTATAGAAAATAAAACCAAGTATGGCTTGTTTCCCACACGTTTTTTGTCAAGTCGCGGATGTGAAGATGATTAGGGTGATAACAAAACTCTCGATATTGTTTCATAAACCTGTTTTATTGATATCGTATGTGTTGTGTTTATAAATAGCAACCGTTTACAAATCTCCGTCGTTGTATAAAATGCAGTTATAATATTGATTTCTTATTTTTAAGCGAATACTACATCTATACAAATAAATAAAATTGGAGTGTCTGTTTGTAATATTAAAATAACCGCTTTTTACTAAGTCCATTTGCAAGTATACACGGTACATATACCAAAACAATTTTTTTTTTAATTGTCTGTTTGTCTGTTCCGGATAATCTCTGAAATGGCTGGACCGATTTTGACGGGACATTCACTGGCAGATAGCTGATGTAACAAGGAGTAACATAGGCTACTTTTATTTTAGAAAAAACATAGCATCTCGCGAAAAAAAATTAAAACTAATGTTGCAGCGTTGCGCCTGATTAAGTTTGATAGCAACACCCTGAAATGCGTCCCGCGGGCTCAGAACGTGCGAGCAGGCTGTTGCCTACGGTTGTGTTTTTGTTAAATACTACGCAAATGAAGTCGCGGGTAACAGCTAGTATTGAAATAAAACTAATTTCAAGGATTTTATCCCGTTTATATTATGCTTTTACGTTCGCGACGTTTCGGCTGCTTTACAGCAACTATGGTCACGGGAGGACTGAGGTGGTTGACGTCTTAGTTTCATAATTTTAACCATGGTACCCTGATTCATACTATGACGTTTCATGCCTTCTGGAGCTAAAGAATAAAGTCCACTTTGATTTGCGTTGAAGGTACACAAAATACTTGGGATATATTATTATTTATACATAGTTTTTTTTTATTTGGCATCACCATAGGTATTTTGCCAGTGTGAAGTAATATACATTATTTCTATTTTTGAGCATATGCACAGGCCCAAAGGCTTGGCCCACGTAAAATACCCCCCCCCATCCCTCAATCAGTAAAGTGATGGATACTTTACTGAAAGATTTTTCATGGATTTTTTGTGAGAAACTGAAAGCCAAGTGTCGTCACTCTGATTCAATTACGTACACTTGTGCACTTAACCGAACCCATAATGGTTAATATTCCACTTATATCACTCACTATAACTCGCAGGAACACTAGTTTTAGAAATTAAAACATAACTGACGCCATGACTTTTCAGTTTCTCGTCAAAGTCTTATACATAGTTGAGTGCGTCGTGTGTGGGGTGCACCGCGCGGCTCCTGGTGACGGCGGCGTAGTACCGCGCGGAGTCGCGCGGCGTGCGCCTGCGCAGCGGGTCGGAGAAATTCACCGTGTATAAGCCAAAACGCATTCTGAAAACAACAAGGATGGTTAGTTTACTATGTTAACTGATATTATATTACCTATTATATATACTTACTAGCTGTTACCCGCGACTTCGTCCGCGTAGTATTTAACAAAGTCACAACCGTTAGCAATAGCCCGCTCGCGCGTTCTGATTACTAAAATGACTATTAAAAAATAAGGGTCGGTGATAGAAGGGTGAAAATTTAGGGTTGTATGTATTTTTAATGCCACATTATAAAAAATAAATGTTAGGGGTGGACAACTCTTATCACTTAGGGGTATGAAAAATAGATAGTAGCCGATTCTCAGACCTACTGAATATGCATATAAAATTTCATAAAAATCGGTCAAGCCGTTTCGGAGGAGTATGTGAACTAACATTATGACAGAGAATTTTATATATATATAGAGATAACATTATATATTCTTATTATTTTCATTTATAAAAGTAATTTGTAAATGTGGGACCCATGTAGCCATTAACTTGTAATTATATACTTAGAGTTAGTTTTTTTTTTACCAGCTTCTATAGTCTGCCTAGCCGTTCCTACATTGTTCTCGCATAAAAATGTACTGCTCAAAAATGTAAAAGATCTTTTTAAAAAGAGCGACCATGGAGTTTCTTGCCCGTTCTTCTCAATAGGAATGGCATTCCGAACGGGTGGTAAAGTTGTTGGTTAGTATTTTGTAACTATTTTGACGATTCATAAGTACTGTACCTAATGGTTTACATGAATAAAAACATTTAGATTCTGGTTCTGATTATTTCTGCTAAGAAGGCCGAAGGTTGTCTATGAGCAAGGAAATTATAATGAAGGTTCATACGAGTAGCCACCCATCCACTCGAAGTTATCCATCAGCGACCACGTGTTGTAGCCAATGACCTGTATCCCGTCACTGATAGCCAGCAAAAGCTGAAAAAATATACACTTAGTTAAGTACTTATTACATCTTTGGCAGAAAAGGGAAGATCTTCCAGCTTCTTCTTCGGGTGGTATGCCTGGCGGGCGGCCGCTATGCCCCGACGTGCATTGTCGGGGCCTTTTATATATACGATTCAGAATTGTATGGAGAATCATAATTTATTCTGAATTTCGGTCTACAGTGCCATCTGTGTATCATGTGGCGAGATTGAAGAGGTCGCTACACATCCATCTGTACCGGGTGTTTCAGAAAGCGTATATTAAGCCTGAAACCTGGACCCCAAGTCTGCTAACACAATCGATTCATAATCGAACAGCAACCGCATAGTAACTGTCACTTTTGACAGATATCCCGGATATCCCGGATATCTGTCAAAAGTGACAGTCACTATGTGGTTGCTGTTCGATTATGAATCTATTGTGTTAGCAGACCTAGGGCCCTGGGCTTCTATAGCGCATTTGAAAACACTTTGTGAAGTCTGAATTTGTATGGGGATGTGAAATAATAAATAAATGGTCTCAATAAATCACAATTGTCATTTTATTGACCTGTTCCAGATATCCTTTCATGTATTCCAGCCTGTCCTGATCGTCGGGCCCCGCGTCCAGGGTTGGGTATCCATTCTCCGTGATCAGGATGTCCATGGGCCCATACGAGGCATTATGCCAGTGCAGCAAATCACGTAACGCCACAGGGTTTACCTGATATTAATACATCAAACCATTAATTTGTAAATGTGGGAACCATGTAGCCATTAACTGTAATTTCATACTTAGTAAGTACTTTTTTTGACCCGCTGCTAAAGTCGGATTAGCCGTTCCTACATTGTTCTCACATACCTATAACAATTTACTGCTCAAAAATGTAAAAGATCATTTTAAAAGAAGAGCTAGAATGGAGTTTCTTGCCCGTTCTTCTCCATAGGAACGGCCATAGATCGTGGGAACGGTATTCCGAACGGGTGGTAAAGTAGTAGCATAGTATTTTGTAACCTTTGACGACTTATAAGTACTGTACTTAATGGTGTACGTCATAAAAAAATATTCTGATTTTTATTCATAAACTAGCTGTTGCCCGCGACTTCGTCCGCGTGGTATTTAACAAAGACTCAGCCTGTGGCAACAGCCTGCTCGCGTTCTGATCCCGCGGGACGCATTGCAGATTGTTGCTATCAAACTTTAATCAGGCGCAGCGCTGCAACATTGATTTTAATTTTTTTTCGAGAGATCCAATTTTTTTTTCTAAAATAAAAGTAGCCTATGTTACTCCTTGTTACATCAGCTATCTGCCAGTGAAAATCCCGTCAAAATCGGTCCAGCCATTTCAGAGATTACCCGGAACAAACAGAAAGACAGACAGACAGACAGACAGACAGACAGACAGACAGACGGACAGACAGACAGACAGACAAAAATTGTAAAAAAAATTGTTTCGGTATAGGTAACGTGTATACATCCAAATGCACTTAGTAAAAAGCGGTTATTTTAATATTACAAACAGACACTCCAATTTTATTTATATGTATAGATAAAGTTTAAGTAATAAAAATATAGGCTGAATTTGATGAAAAATCCATTCGTGGGATTTCCCATACCGACTTCAAATTGATAATAAGCTCGTAGATCTTACACCGAACCAATCGATATCAGTGGAAGCCCAATCAAGGCGAGTCTCCGTCACTACACCGACTTCATCGGACCCGTAAAAAGGCCAGAATCCTATCTTCTCACCGGGCATCGCTTTGCGGACCACCCAAGAGTTGTAGTGGTTCAAACCGTAGTAGTCATACGTGCCTAAAATTATGAAAAGAGATGCGATTCAGCAAATGTACATGAACGAACTCGGAAGTACAGTGTAAGGAGATTATTACGTATCATACTATGATACGTAATAATAATTCCATTTATAATAATTCCAGCCCTTTTTAATGTCCCACTGCTGGGCACGAGCCTCCCCTCAATGCGAAGGGGATTAGGCCATAGTCCGCCACGCTGGCCCAGTGCCAGTGCGGATTGGCGGACTTCACACATCTTTCGAGGGTTTATCTCAGACATGGTGGTGTCCTCACGATGTTTTCCTTCACCGTTTAGCAAGCGATAATCATGATTGAAAATGAGATTCGTATATGAAATCCCAGAGGTGCGAGCTGGGGTTTGAACCTGCAATCCTCGTTACCGAGGCAATCGTTCTACCAACTTGGCTATCACTACGTAGTATGATAGGTAATACAAACAAAAAAAAGAATTCATTTTATATTAACTCTAAACTTATAAAACTAAAACTGTTTGGGACCATTTTTGAGTCTTCAGCCATTAATTGGAAAGCCAAAAAGCCTAGTTTTACCTACCTACGTACGTACGTAGCGTAAGTATCTACCTTTCACAAACTCAATCTCTTCCGGTGTGAAGGGCGGCAGCCTGGGTTGCGGATAGCCTTCTCTCCTGGCGTTCTCCGCCAGCAGCTTCTCTATCCGCGGCGGCCACCCACCAGTCTTGGAGAAGATGGGGTACGAATATCTGCCTTCCTGATGATAGTATCTTATCTTAGATAAGAAGGATAAAAACCTTTATCACTTCCGCAGAGCTACATTGACATGGAGATACAGACATACTGGCAGATAAAGTATGAATATTGAACCTATCATTAGCAATTGTGTTGTTTGTACATTTAATTATCATTCAATTAAAGCTGCAAGTTTCAAACGATTGCGATTTGATGTTGTCAAATCTTATTTTAAGCCATCAGTGAAGATATTCTGAATAAGGTTGTAGCGACCTTTTCAAACTGGCCACAAGATTGACAAATGGCGCTGCAGACGACATTCAGAACAAATGACGAGGTTCCATACAAGCCTGAAGCTCTCATAGCGCGTTGCAGGATTGTATTTGTGTGTTAAACATTCTCTCAAGGTAAAGGAAGGCATGAACAAAAAAAAAGGTATCTAAACTTCATACCCAGTACTCAATGGTAAGTTCAGTAAGCTCCATATCTTGGGGTGTTTTTGGAATAAACCAATTAATTATTGATGCTAGCGACACCTTGCCTGGAACAAAACTGTTATCGATATACCGGTAATACATATAGGTATGCAGATTTGATCAAAGAATACCCATCCCATCAAGGCCATAGCCAGGAATTGACTTCGGGGGGAAGGTCGTGTTCTTTTGGGAGAGTTCATCTGTGGACCAGAAACATTAGTAATATTTTATGTATAAAACCTTGTTAACCCTCCCACCCAGCTTTGCTTTTTTATAAATATAAATATCTCCAGACGAACACACAAAATATACGGTCCCGCACAAAGCAGCGCTCGTATTATGGGTACCATTCAATTGACTGGGGGGCGAACCCAGTATATATTACTTATATAAATATGTACAAACATTAAATACAAAATAAACGGGATAAAATCTGATATTTAAGTTTGATTTCAATATTAAATTATGTTAGTTTTTTTACTCCTAGGTATATTTAGTCATTTTGGTTTTGCTTCTACAAAAGTATAGTTGTACCACGATACTTAGGCTTGAACTCCTCATCATAAATCCTCCAAGCCTTCGCGTGAGCCATCAACAGGTTCTTGTTACACAAGAACTGGCCTATCTTCCTGTCATCCAGGCATGGAGCGTGCTGCTGACTGTAGCCCATGTCACAGACAGCGATGGGCTCGTTGATGGTCAGCCAGAACTTGACGCGGTCGGCGTAGAGGGAGTACACCACCCTGGCGTAGTCCCCGAACCAGTCGACGATGAGGGGATTCGCCCAGCCACCTGGAATTGAAATTTTGTTTGAGTGCAACGAAACGTACTCCTATTGGAACTCCAGGAGGATTGGCTTCTCCCAAATAGTGACCGGCCAAAGAGACACCTGCAAGTAACTGTGATAACGATATTTTAGCAACTGTACCGGTTTACGTATCATTTTGTATGTAATCTTCTATTCATGTACAGCATCCAGTAGGGTAAGTAGGAACTCTTATTCTAATCGTAACGCCATCGTGAAAACATGCTGTCTCTGTCATGCTTATTTATGAAATCTGTGGTGTGAGACGTCACGTTACCATAACGGTACAAATGGGGGAAGAGGATCCGTGGAGAATTGCATTTTATTTGGGTTCCCGTCACTCGTGATAGATAGTTTCTCGACTAACATCTTAGAGGCGTTCGGTTTCACGTTTGGTTTATAATTGGAAAAAATTACAAGCCGAGGGTCAGTGGTGGGTTACTCTTCCCCCATTTGTTTGAAAATAGATTTCCGCCAAGTATCGCTTAGTTCCATCAAATAATACACATCGTGTTGATTGCGAAAGGACCGAGTTGCAAGAAGAAGAGACTGAACAAATTCAACAACTTGCAAGTCCCGTAATATCCCACACGTATCAATATCTTAAAACTGTTGCTTAAATAATAATGGATTATACCAAGGTCCTGCAAGGACTGCGGCAGGTCGAAGTGGTATAAGGTGACGACTGGCTGGATGCCTCTCTCCAGCAGCGCGTCGATCAGCTCGCTGTAGTACTGCACCCCCGCCGCGTTCATGTAGTTGGGGAAACCGCTGGGCAGGAGACGGCTCCAGGATACCGAGAACCTGGGAGTGTCAGGGATTTAGCTTCACTGATATAATATACGAGATAATATGGACGACCACATGGACATTTGAGTCTTCCTATATCAGGTGTAATAATAATAGGGTACCATATTTTAACAGTAGGTTATAAACATAACATTACCAACTAAATAATTATAATTAAAGGCCAAACGCTACTAGTTCGCCTTGTTTATAACAATTTAATCATCATTAAATCAATTATTTTATACAACAACGTAATCTATATAACTTACTGATTCATCTGTTGAAATAACTTACACTATTTTTGAGGCTATAGTTCAGATTTGGTAATGACTTTTTTTTAAGAACGATTAAGTGAATACTTCTGTATCCTTCTTACCAAATGTATTATCACCTGTACATATTAAGGCCCAGTTCCTCCATCATCTCGACGTCCCGTCTCCACAGGTGGTAGGAGTCGCAGGCCACGTCAGCGTTTGCGCCGCCAGCCACCAGCTCGGGCCGCGAGTGCGCCAGTCTGTCCCAGATATGTTCGCTTTTGCCTGGAAATAGGTAGAACAAAGTCAAAGTAAGACAAAAAGATATGCAATATTGAAAGGCTTGCCACTCCAAGCCTTTCAATATTGCCTATCTTTATCTTTATCTGAGCGACTCGAAAGATGTGTATTAGGTGGTCGTATATTTTAAGATCTCCATAACGCTTCAAATGTCGTGCATCGTTAAGCTATTGTATTTGGACCACAGATCACGAGAGATATGCCGTGCGGTTCAAAATGTATGGGAACTCGCTGTCGCCGTTTTGTTCCCAACCACTCGCTAAAACCAACCAATACGAAGTCTCCTCGGTGCGTGCTGCGTCGTCGCCGTATACAGCGGCCGTACCACGCGACGCACCAGTTTATTCAAGGTATCGTTAGACGATCTATACATTGCCTCGTACATTCACTCAGTAGCGAACATAGGTGGTACTTAAAGAGCCATGTATTTTGTACAAAAATAAAAAAGTCGTTGTGCTACATGAAACCTAAAAAAACATAATAAAGGCATTAAATATTTTTTGATTTGTTGTTTTTAATGATTTTAAAGACGAATAAATAAAATACTTAATACTGGCTGGTGAAATGAGATTCCATCTTTCGCGTAGTTCACTTTGCTGCTGGTATTTTTGCATACAAACACGGAACAACCCGGCATTTTGAAAAAAACTAGAGCACCGGCACCGACGTGCAGTTGCAGTGGACTGACGGCGAAAATTGTAGGTTAGCCAAATGTACGCTAACTTTGTGCGCAAGCCCACCGCTTTCATAACATATCTCCTCTAATATATCTGTGATTTGGACATTCAAATCCCCTACTTGGGACAAAATTCTTAGCGATCAAATCAGAACCAGGTTTAAAAAAATATGTTCTTTAGCGGAAACGGGAAGACCTTCCAGCCAGGCGGGTGCCTGGCGTGGCGGCCGCTATGCCCCACCGGTTATTGTCGGGATGTTGTATATATGTTACTTGCTCCGAAAACTCTTATAGCGCGATTCAAGATTGTCATGGGCATAGTCTATTGATCCGAATGCGTCTGCAGTGCCATCTGTGTAGCTTGTGGTGCGGTTGAAGTGGTCGCTACAGTTCCATAGACTCGGTTTACTCGGTCGGTAGTGGTTTCTTTTTAAATTAGCTTCTACATGTCCTTTTCAAAAATCATCCCCACATGCGGTTAAATTAGGCACCAAATTTATAAATGGATTGATTCACTGGAAATGATCCGAATTGACCTATCCTGATTCCTGAATGATACTCACCGCTAGTATTCCAGGCGCCTTCTACTTGGGCAGCGGCGGTGGAGGCTCCAAACATGAACCCTGGGGGGAACACCAGCTGCTCCACGCACCAGCACCCACTCGCCACACTGGAAACAAACGCCAACTCGATTGTAAGCTGCGCCTGCGATCCCATTCGGATTTCTTCACAATCCCCGAGTAATATTGGCAGACCTAGTCCCGAAAAATAAAGAAAAATTGATTGTGTCGACTCCATCACTCGTAATGTTTATGAAGCACATTTAATTATGTACAAAAGTACTCGTCTATACATATAACTAAAATTGGAGTGTCTGTTTGTAATATTATAATAACAGCTTTTTACTAAGTGCATTTGGATGTATACACGTTACCTATACCGAAACAACATTTTTTTAAATTTTTGTCTGTCTGTCTGTCTGTCCGTCTGTCTGTCTGTCTGTCTGTCTGTCTGTCTGTCTGTCTGTCTGTCTGTCTGTCTGTCTGTCTGTCCGTCTGTCTGTCTGTCTGTCTGTCTGTCTGTTTGTTCCGGCTAATCTCTGAAATGGCTGGACCGATTTTGACGGGACTTTAACTGGCAGATAGCTGATGTAGCAAGGAGTAACTTAGGCTACTTTTATTTTAGAAAAAAAAAAGGATCTCACGAAAAAAAATTAATACCAATGTTGCAGCGCAGCGCCTGATTAAGTTTGATAGCAACCTGCAATGCGTCCCGCGGGCTCAGAATGGGCGAGCAGGCTGTTGTCAACGGTTGTCTTTGTTAAATACCACGCGGACGAAGTCGCGGGCAACAGCTAGTAATATATAAATGTGGGAACCATGTAGCCATTTACTTGTAATGTTAGAGTTAGTACTTTTTTTTTACCATCTGCAAGTCTGCCTAGCCGTTCCTACATTGTTCTCGCATACCTATAACAATGTACTGCTCAAAAATGTAAAAGATGTCTTTAAAAAGACCAACCATGGAGTTTCTTGCCCGTTCTTCTCCATAGGAACGGCATTACGAACGGGTGGTAAAGTTGTAGCTTAGCCTCTTGTAACTATTTGCACGATTCATAAGTAATGGTTCTGATTCTAATTTTGAATGCAAGTTCCGATTAATTACCGAATCGTTTCGTTAAACAATGTTCCTAAGGTCGTGAATCTTGCGAATGACGCACGCATATAATAAGAGTTAATATTTTTCATGTTTTAAATACCTTTTCAAACCCGTTTACCTTCTCGGTTTATTACGTAGGTAGTAAGTACCTACAATAATTCTTAAAATAATGCCTAAAATTTTGAATATACTACGCGATAGGAATTACTTTTTTTAATATAACCAAGTAAATAAGATTTTCTAGATAATGAATACTACCTATCAGCTAATTAATTGCCCTCCTATTATCATAGTGGTACCTTTAATACCCCTCAGTAGCGATTGTCGACTACAGCCTGAATTGAGGAGAAGCCCGCGCCGGGTAGTAGAACATTGAGGGGTTATTTTTTTTAATACATAAAATGCATTGTTGCTGAACGTAGAGACTTGAAATTCGGACAGCAGTAACCATTCATGACGTAACCATCCACCAATAAGAGATTTTTGGAAATTTGCACCCTATGGGGTCCAAAAAGGGGATCGGGTGGGCTTGAAACTTTGTAAAATTGTAAGGATCAATCAAAACTTGATTTGAAATTTTCCCAAAAGAACACCATGGGTTCGTAATGGGGTCCTTAAGTTTTTAAAAAGTTCTTCAGAACTAAAAATTGGTAAAAACAAAACATTAATAATCGTCGGAGGGCTTAAGGGGTTCTTAACTTGGTATTGTAATATTTTAGTGAAAGCGTGGAGTAGACCCATCGAGTTTAGTTTCGTTTGATTGAGATTTATGAGGACTTAATTTATCAATGGTGACTAGGGTCTGATGATGAAGTCGAAGAGTCATTGGAATTCGCTGAGGGATTCGCGTAGGTTAATCGAGTATGGGTGCGTCTGATCAGTCTTAGAGTACTTTGGTCATAAGGTGCCAGGGCCTGATGATGAAGCCAGAGAAAGTCATTGGAATTCCATTAGGAATTTGGATAGACGCACCGAGTGTGGGTTCGTTAGACCTCGAAGAGTATTTTGGTCACACGTTTTAACAGTGTATTTTTTAAATTAAATTATAGCTTTAAGTTTTTTTAGGAAACGTGTGCATATTATGACGATAACAACTTTTATAACTTTTTGAATCGTTATATCTCAGAAACGGTGGCTCGTAAGAAAAAAGTATTGATAAATTTTTTATAGATAATTTTATGAGCTACAATTTTTGTCTGAGGTACTTTATGATAAAACTTACCGTTTTGCTGAAAATCGCGAAAAACTCATTTTTTTGACCTTTGACCTTGAATAAAAAATTTTCCTTACAGGGGAATGATGGGGAACTTTTAGACATTGTTTATAATTATATTTTGAACAATTTCACTGAAATTCAGCTTGTTGGGACTTTATGCAACCTTACTCTCATTTTTTGATCTAAATTGACCGGATTAGTATTTGATTTTTCTGTGAGAAAGCGGGACAGTAACGTTTCACCGCGCACTTAGTATCTTGTGTTATTTTGGAAATTTCTAATAATTTGGTTTTTCTTTTTTCGAGAATGTGACCTTTACAGCTTACCGATGGTGCCCTGAAAATATTTTGCACTATGATTTGGCTGTTTTTAATGATAGTTAATGAATAATAATCTGTTTACGTTTTGCAGGATATGCCTCTAGTCCAGTGTGTGGTAGTAGTACGAACGACAATTCCCTTGAATAAAATCAGTTATCAAATATTAATTAGACTCACCTCAACAGGAACACACACACACAAGCAAAGAGTTTAAACATTATACTGTAATTAAGACGCATACCTACTAAAGCCGCTTTATATAAGGTTTTGTAATTATGTCGAATATTAGGCTGGGTACAGATACGCCAGCACAGTCGAGCGGGCTATCTTTCTCAGGGTTTAGCGTCAGTGGCCTAGTGGTTAGATGCGACGCTCTCGTTTGAAGAAGTAACGGTATTATTGGTATTATATGTGTCGCACAATAAGCTTGTAGTATACAGAATCCTAGCTTCCTTCTACCCGCGACTCTGCTCGCGGAACTTCAATAAAAAAAGGCTATATATCTTTTTCAGGACAGACGAATTTTCAGAATAGTATTATTTACATCCAAATTTGCAATCTAACAAACTTTTCCTGTTTATTATATTCGTATACAGACAGGGTGATTCAGAACGTGTATATTAGGCCTTGAATATGCACTTCTTTAGCCCACATGTCATCATTACGTGAAGACAGTATTTTAAGTCGATTTTAAAAAATAAATGATTTCATCCAAATGGCAGTTGTAATTTTTTGCGTTTCGCTGTAAGCCTTGACAAGTCAATTAACGGCTCACACAAAGGATAAACGCCTTCATTTATATACGTTTACCGCATTTTAAGGTTCATAATAAAATGTATAGGTAGTTTTCGTTTCGTAAACTGGGTCTCAGTGTACCTATTCGAAGGGATTATTCAATTATAAAATGGACAGTTAATCTCATCTGCTCCCATTATCAAGAGATTATCTACTTAATAAATTTATAAATAATGTCGTATTTTTAATAAATGTATATCATATTGATGTGACAAGGACACAAAACACTTAAAAAATGTTCCCGCATTATAGCTTATAAAGGTGTGTGTACACTCTTCTGTATGCGGTTCGCTTGAATTATCCGTCACTCATCGATCCTACCACTGAGCGCGCTGTACCCCGGCGGTGGTCGGGTCCACATCTCGCTTGCATGAGATAGAGTGACGCGATAAAAAGAGTTGGGCATAGTTACCTCACATTCGCATAGAATTCAATAGTGTGCAAGCTGAAGCGCACTTTATTGCGTTGTGGCAAGAGTCGCTATTTATTCAAATGTTTTTGTAAATGAAATATCTGTTCGTAACAATTATTAGTTAATCTGTGGCGCAGGTGTGGCCTGGACGGCACGATCAATTCAATATCAGGGTAGGCAGGACATAATGTCCCAATGGTATAATTGTAATAGGTATGTTAATACTTTGTATTTTCAAAATAACTTTTATTTATCGTATTTATTTCTAGTTTGTTATGTGTAATTCATGATGTTATGTGACATGACATGTGTTCGGCTCCTGGTGACGGCGGCGTAGTACCGCGCAGACTCGCGTGGAGTGCGCGTGCGCAGCGGGTCCGAGAAGTTCACCGCGTATATGCCGAATTGTGAGCTGAAATGAAAATCGTTAAGCTTGCATTTTTATTTGTCCGTTTGTTTGGCTGTCTGTCTGAATATTAATGGAGAATTGCTGGACGGATTTTCATGAGACTTGTCATAGGAGGATAGACAAAAAAATGTTTTACAAAATCCCCTGGGCGGGTTTTAATGAAAGAAGTAATATTATCTATACTTCTATACTAATATTATAAATGTGAAAGTTTGGATGGATGGATGTTTGTTACTCTTTCACGCCCGAACGGCTGAACGGATCTGGATGAAATTTGGCACAGAGATAGATTATAGTTTGGAATAGCACATACGCTACTTTTTATCCCGGTAAAATGTATGGTTCCCGTGGGATAGATGTTTTAATTTTTCATACTTTTTATCGCGGGTAACACCGCCGGGCGCAGCTAGTTTATTATATGAATGAATTTTCTCAATACCTGTACCCTCCGAACCACTCGAAGTTATCCATCAAGGACCAGGTCATGTACCCAGTGACGGGAATCCCTTCGTTCATGGCTATCAGCACCTGAGACCAAAATCATTATTTACGTAAATACGTTATCTATACAAATAAATAAAATTGGAGTGTCTATTTGTAATATTAAAATAACCGCTTTTTACTAAGTGCATTTGGATTTGTTTTAGAGAATAATTCTATCGTGATAAAATTCTAGTTGTTTTCGTATTCGAGTTTCCACACTTAAAAAAGCAATTCCATCTTTAAGCCATCACCTGTTCTAAGTAACTCCTGAAGTACTCCAATCTTTGCCAATCTTGGAGTTGAGGGTTGACAGTCGGGATCCCGTTCTCCGTGATGATGATCTCCTTAACGCCATACGTTTGGTTTATCCAGTGCAACTGATGACGGAGACCTTCAGCGTATAACTGCGAAAGGTTGGACGAGACGTCCGTTATTTTTACCCGACTGCACCAGAATGAGGGTAATGTTTTTGAATGTATGATAGATATTTGGTCAACTGGCCAGAGAGTGATGCTAAGCAGAGAGTGATGCTAAGCAGAAGAATGCTCAGTCAAAACAACAGATGAGACGTTCATTCAATTGAGCCGACACCCATATCAAAAATACTTACTCAAGTTTATAACGTGTTAAATAGTCATCCCCAGACGAACACACCAACCATACGGTCCCACACTAAGCAGCGCTTGTATTATGGTTACCGTACAATGGACTGGGGGCGAACCAAGTATATATATATATATATATATATATAGTTATAATACTTATACATTAACGGTGAAGGAAAACATCGTGAGGAAACCTGCATGTCTGAGAGAACCCCTCGAAAGATGTGTGAAGTCTGCCAGCCCGCACTGGGCCAGCGTGGTGTACTATGGCCTAATCCCCCCTCGCATTGAGGGGAGGCCCGTGCCCAGCAGTGGGACATAAAAAAGGGCTGGAATTATTATATACTTATACATTATATAGGTATAACACTTATATAGATATTAAGCTTTAATGACTCGGGGATGAATATTCGTGCTCATCACACGAAGTTTGTCTCTACCAGGATTCGAACCCGGGGCCTTCAGCACAGAAACCAGAGTCACTACCAACTGCGCTAGGTCATCAAGTTGGGTAATAATTTGTCGTTATAAAGCCACCTAGCTGCATACAGGCCATTCTTCGTTTAAAAAAATATGGCATCACCATTTTTTTACTGTTTTCTATTTCATGTAATTTTCCCAACCAGATAGTTAGTAAAAATATTCCAGGGTTTTGACTATATCCGCATTTATCATGAATTATTTAGGAATGTCAAAAACCGAGAAAACATCTTACTACAGTTCAGAAACTCAAGTTACTGGGTAACTCAATTAGTTGGATTTCGAGCAGTAGAAGGCACTCAATAATTTTACCGAAGTGTGTGCACAGGACGAAGACTATTACAATATTTTTGGGAAGGTTATTTACCGAAAACCAATCAGCTTCCGAGGACGGCCAAGTGGGGTCACTCATCATCACCATGTTTAACTCTGACGACCCATAGAACGGCCAGGATCCGATCTCCTCGCCTGGCTTCGGCCTACGAACCAACCTACTTGTGTAATGGTTCAAACCGTAGAAGTCGTAGGTGCCTGGAAGAAATTGGTGCCTAGAATAAGGAGTGTTAAGTAGGAAGTTTTCATTCCTTTTGGGTGGTCTTCATTTTATGTATAGTCACGCCAGATCCTGCACTATAGCAAGACAACATTTTGTGTTTTTGCATAGTGTTTGAAACCTACTTTGGAACCGAAGGTTGCAAAGATTGGCTTTTTGAATTAATCTATACATATAAATAAAATTGGAGTGTCTGTTTGTAATATTAAAATAACCACTTTTTACTAAGTGCATTTGGATGTATACACGTTACCTATACCGAAACAACATTTTTTACAATTTTTGTCTGTCTGTCTGTCTGTCTGTCTGTTTGTTCCGGCTAATCTCTGAAATGGCTGGACCGATTTTGACGGGACTTTCACTGGCAGATAGCTGATGTAACAAGGAGTAACTTAGGCTACTTTTATTTTAGAAAAAAAAAATAGGAATTCACGAAAAAAAATTAAACCCAATGTTGCAGCGCTGCGCCTGATTAAAGTTTGATAGCAACAACCTGCAATGCGTCCCGCGGGATCAGAACGCGAGCAGGCTGTTGCCAACGTCTGAGTCTTTGTTAAATACCACGCGGACGAAGTCACGGGCAACAGCTAGTACATAATAAACATAGCTCAAATAATTACAAAGTTGAAGTGGCAAAAGGCGACACATAGCTCGCAGAATGGATGGCCGTTGGTGCAGAAAGGTTTTAGAATGGCGACCAGGAACCGGACGACATAGTGTAGGACGGACCCCTATATGGTGGACTGATGATATCACACGCGTAGAAGGAAGCCGGTGGATGCGAGTTACGGAGGACCGGGTAGTATGGAAATCGTTGGGGGAGGCCTATGACCAGCAGTGGACATCTTTCGGCTGATAAATAGATAAAAAGAATTACTTATGTATTATTAACTTACTAAATTGATTATATAAGTACCTCTAACCAGTTCGATTTCTTCTGCGGTGAAGGGTGGCAATCTTGGAGTGGGGTATCCTTCCTTCTTGCTCTGTTCCGCTAAATACTTCTCAATCATTGGCGGCCACCCCCCCTCTTTCGAGAAGATGGGATAGGAATACCTTCCCTCCTAGAAAATGGAGTAAGCAAGAGTAATAAGACGATCGAGTAGTCGTGTTTTTCATACATACAAAATCTCTAAATACTTACCCCCAAATATATAGACGTTTTGTAACTTTATCATCTATACATCTATACATCTATACATATAAATAAAATTGGAGTGTCTGTTTGTAATATTAAAATAACCGCTTTTTACTAAGTGCATTTGGATGTATACACGTTACCTATACCGAAACAACATTTTTTACAATTTTTGTCTGTCTGTCTATCTGTCTGTCTGTCTGTCTGTCTCTTTGTTTGTTCCGGCTAATCTCTGAAATGGCTGGACCGATTTTAACGAGACTTTCACTGGCAGATAGCTGATGTAACAAGGAGAAACTTAAGCTACTTTTATTCTTGAAAAAAAAATAGGATCTCACGAAAAAAAATTAAAACCAATGTTGCAGCGCAGCGCCTGATTAAGTTTGATAGCAACTACCTGCAATGCGTCCCGCGGGCTCAGAATGGGCGAGCAGGCTGTTGTCAACGGTTGTCTTTGTTAAATATCACGCGGACGAAGTCGCGGGCAACAGCTAGTACGTCATATAGTGCTGCGCACAAGAGTTTTGCTTTGCGCAGTACTATATGATGTTTGATAAAGTTATAACACGTCTATAAATTTGGGGTAAGACTATAAAGTATACGGTTAGTTCACGAATAATCTCGCATTTGACATACTGGTGCCGACTGACCAAACTGTGTGTGTGTGTACCTTAATTCGTGTATATAGATAGGCTGTTTCAGGAAGGGCATGCTAAGCAAGAAATATAGCGGCCAATCTTTTTTTAACTTCGAGAATTCAAAATTCTGACTTTAAAAAATGATTGCAAATGCGCTAAAGAAGCTCAGTGCCTCAAGCACAACCCCCCTTACCTATCATTTCAATACGTAAAGGTCGTCCATCCCTCTCATACCCCACATTTAAAAAGTAGTATGACAGTGATAGGTAGCATGTTTTTTCGACGACGTTAGTGTTACATTAAGAGTTCCTGCTTACCCTACTGGTTCCAGGTTAAGTATAGCCTATCAGAATCACCATGTATATAGCTTATTACCTAAACTGGCATGGTTTTGGTTTGCTTTATTTTTATGGTCTGAGGTGCTCGTTAAAAATATTTTAATATGCGACCGCTAAGTGTACTTCCACAGCTTACTATAACATACTTCATACATCGACCTAAATTAAGGATTTTTATAGGTACTAATATAAAAAGATAAAGTCTGTTAGTTTAGTTGTATGAGATAATTTTTAGAGCTACTGATCCGAATCAAAAAGTGAGTGCTTTAAGATATGATGCTACGAGGTACCATGGACGGGGCCGCGGGCAGAAGGTAGTAAATAATAAGAAGAAAATATAATCATACCCAGTGTTCGATGGTGAGCTGAGTCAACTCCTCATCCTCAGGAGTAGCGGGCTCATACCAGATGAATAAGGTTGCTAACGAAACTTTGCCTGAAATTTAATAATAGGTAGAACAGCATCCTTGATAGCTGGTTTATCTAATAAGTCAGGATTCGTTATTAAATTATATCATACTAGCTGTTACCCGCGACTTCGTCCACGTGGTGTTTAACAAAGACACCACCGTTTGCAACAGCCTGCTCGCGCGTTCTAAGCCCGCGGGACACTTTGCAGGTTGTTGCTATCAAACTTAATCAGGCGCAGCGCTGCAACATTGGTTTAAATTTTTTTTCGTGCGATCCTATTTCAAAGTAGCCTAAGTTACTCCTTATTACATCAGCTATCTGCCAGTGAAAGTCCCGTCAAAATCGGTCCAGCCATTTCAGAGATTTCCCGGAACAAACAGACAGACCAAAATTAAAAAAAATGTTGTTTTGGTGTAGGTACCGTGTATACATCCAAATGCACTTAGTAAAATGCGGTTATTTTAATATTACAAACAGACACTCCAATTTTATTTATTTGTATAGACTAGCTGCGCCCTGCGGTGTTACCCGCGCCAAAAATCATGTCGCTCCTTTGCGCTATGAAAAATTAAAACAAATCTATCCCACGGGAACCATCCATTTTACCGGGATGAAAGTATCCTATGTCCTATTCCCGACTATAATCTATCTCTGTGCCAAATATTATCCAGATCCGTTCAGCTGTTCTGGCGTGATTGAGTCACAACAATGCGAGGGGGATTAGGCCTAATCCACCACGCTGACCCAGTGCGGGTTGGCGGACTTCACAAGTCAATCGAGGGGTTCTCTCAGATATGCAGGTTTCCTCGCGATGTTTTCCTTCACCGTTTAGCAAGTGATAATCATGGTTGAAAATGAGATTTGCACATGAAATCCAGAAATCCCTGATGTGCAAGCCGGGGTTGAACCAGCGAACTTAGTTACCGAGGCAAGCGTTCTACCAACTTGTCTATCACTGCTTTTTACTCAGACACTGACTTACCCAGAGTGTTGATTTCTTATATTTACGCGAATACTACACATTGAAATAAAACTATTTTTTAAGGATTTTATCGCGTTTATTTCCTTAAAAATATCCTATTTATATCCTTAAAAAATAGTTTTATTTCAATAACCCAGAGTGTTTATTCAGATAGTATAATGCTTACAAAAATGTCAATGTTAAGGGCGGGGCAACCAGAAACATACCATGGTATTTAGGCTTGAACTCCTCATCATAAATCCTCCAAGCTTTAGCGTGAGCGATCAAGGAGTACTTATTGCAGAGATACTTTCCAATCTTGGTGTCTTCAATGTATGGGGCAGTACCGCTACTGTACCCGACATCGCACGTGCCGAAGGGTTCGTTGATGGTTAGCCAGATCTTGACGCGATCGGCGTAGAGGGAGTACACCACCCTGGCGTAGTCCGCGAACCAGTCGGCGATGAGTGGGTTTGCCCAGCCACCTGGAACCATGACAATGAAAGGACCAACATAAAATTTGGGGTACCGTCCAAATCACCATCTGAGCCAACAACTGGGGCCCAATTCTTTACAAACGCTTCAGTGACACTTGAAGTTAAATATTCACATGATCATACTATTTTTGTGGTAAGTAAATATACGATAAGGATATTTTACACAAAGTAACTGCCTTTTTTAAATATTCAAGGGTGGTCGCTACTTAGGAGTATGTAGGTCAAGACCAAATAGCCCAAATATTACTTTGGATGGATGTATATAGTATCAATTATAACTATGAGGCATGTCATAAAACCGCCAGACAAAACAAGCATGGGCTGTATACATGTATAAACTGTTCTATGACAGAAGAACACCAGGCAAAAACGACCTCAGAGTGCGGTAACTCGTACCTAAAGAATAGCTTTACCAGTGGCGTAGCATAGGTCATTAGCACCCGGTGCGGATTTCAAATTGGCCGCCCTCTTATTTTTGCTATTCATTGTAAAAAAATTGGGGCATGGTAGCAACAAAAAAAAAAGACGTAAAAACACTGAAAGACATTTTTATAATTTTTTGAGCAATTTTTTTTTCCATATCTTAATTTTTTTTCTCTAACCGCCACCTGTGATATGCCGCCCCTGGAAACGTGCGGACCGCACCCTCCGCCCCCTCCGCACCCCCCCCCCCCATGCTACGCCACAGGGCTTTACCATATGGTCTTAATCTTACCAAGATCCTGAAGTGATTGTGGCAAGTCAAAATGGTATAGCGTGATGACAGGCTCAATGCCCTTCTCCAGAAGACCGTCGATCAGGTTGCTGTAGTAGTTCTTCCCGTCTTCGCTTATGTAATTTGCGAAACCAGACGGGAGTAGACGGGACCAGGATATTGAGAACCTGAAGATATGAATGAGTGTTTATGGTCCTATTGTCTTTTTTGAGTCTACGATTTTCTGGTCTTGTAATCTATGGTCTTATGGGGTTTTAAGTTTGACCGTTTCGTTTGTCTACCGCATTATAGCTCTAGAATAGATGAACTAATTTCTATGCAGCGTTTTGCGTTTATGCGGTAACTGTAAGCATATTATTAGAATTGTCAGAAGTATCAGCAAAATGCTTTGTTATATTTGATGTAAATTGATTCTCCTTCTCCAAGATAGTTACGAGTCTTTTCTCGTTTCATACATCAAAGAATAACCAATATAACTGTATAGCCCACATGAGGGTTCATGCCATCCATCCAATGGGAAAAGCTGCATGTTAGCAGCAAAGGGCCTATCACCTTATGGGTAGGTTCGTAAGGTATCTCCAAACTTTTATCTTTTTGTGTAGCCTCCTTCAAACCCTGAAACTATTCAATTGTTTGGAGATATCTTCAGACAACCCGCACTAGCCCGCCAACCCGCACTGGGCCAGCGTGGACTATGGCCTAATCCCCCTCGCATTGCTGTAGGACATTAAAAAGGGCTGGTATTATCTTCAGCCAATCGTCAGGCGTGTAATAAGATTGCAGTACCTGTACATATCCAAACCCAGTTCCTCCGCCATCTCGATGTCTCGTCTCCACAGATGGTAGGAGTCGCAGGCCACGTCACCGTTGGACCCATCCGACATTAGATCCGTTCTTGTGTGTATTAAGCGATCCCACATACTTTCACCTTTATCTGGAGAAGAATAAAATAATGTTTTTTTCAGTTCAGGTCACGTGCAGCTCTACAGCCGGAGCTGCGTCGGAGCAGACGGGTCGCGTCGGTTATGTGGGATTTTTTTTTCTTAAATTTAGTTAAGAAACAGAATAATCTTGCACTAGACGTACAGACCACAGAAACCATAGACAATAAGCTCAGACTTACCACTGGCATTCCATCCGCCTTCTATTTGATAAGCTGAGGTAGCGGATCCAAACTTAAACCATGCTGGGAACTTTTGGTACTCCGCACACCATGCCACACAGATAAGGAGCCTGGAAAATTAAAAAAAAAATCACGCCTGCATCCTCCAAAGGAGTAGGTAAGCAGCACGCCACATCCACAATCTGATGATATAAACAACCGACAAAGAATAATAAAAGTAACGAGATGCGCGGACCAATTTGTTGGTATAGTATTTGGTGCGGACCGGCAATACTCGACTCAGTTGTTTGTTTGGCACCGACCTCACATTCGTTAAATATTTGATTTAGTTAGACAAGGTAGATTTCAAGATTAAATTACTTTTAGTTTGTTAGTTTTTTCAAGACGGTTATTATCTTGTACAAAAGTTTTTTTATTGTTTATAAATTGAAGCTACTTTATAAAAATTATGTTTCTATGTAGTTTTGTCTTAGAAGGTTGGATGCTTCATTTGTCCAAATGACGCTTTGTAGTGCTATGCTCAAATAAACTTTTTAGTGCTACGCTCAAATAATCTTTCTATTCCTATGCTCAAATAAACTTTCTATTCCTACGCTCAAATAATCTTTCTAGTTCTTTGTTCAAATAAACTCTAGGCATTTAACTAAACATTTTATTTTTTAAAAGCTCTTATTTATATGCAATTCTTCTTTTTCTTCTTTTTAATACGAAACGAAATGCGAAGAGCTAAAATGGATATGCAAATGTCCTCTCCCATAACTTAGCGGGTATTTTGCCAATGTCAAGTAATTAATAGCAATAAAACATTCAATAGATACACATCTATACATACATATAAATAAAATTGGAGTGTCTGTTTGTAATATTAAAATAACCGCTTTTTACTAAGTGCATTTGGATGTATACACGTTACCTATACCGAAACAATGTTTTTTACAATTTTTGTCTGTCTGTCTGTCTGTCTGTTTGTTCCGGCTAATCTCTGAAATGGCTGGACCGATTTTGACGGGACTTTCACTGGCAGATAGCTGATGTAACAAGGAGTAACTTAGGCTACTTTTATTTTAGAAAAAGAAATAGGATCTCACGAAAAAAAGTTAAAACCAATGTTGCAGCGCAGCGCCTGATTAAGTTTGATAGCAACAACCTGCAATGCGTCCCGCGGGCTCAGAATTGGCGAGCAGGCTGTTTTCAACGGTTGTCTTTGTTAAATGCCACGCGGATGAAGTCGCGGGCAACAGCTAGTTATAAATAAAATAAAATGGCGTGTCTATATGCAATTCACGTCTCGGCTTACAACTTGCCATATTTAATCATATTATAGATAAGAATAAATTAAACAAAACAAAAGTTTTAAACCCGCCACACAATGATTGGATAAATAAAAAGATCATTGATGCAATAAATTTTCGCAACAGTTTATGGCAACAAACTAAAACTAATTCTAAAGATGTTTATTTGAAAGAAACATTTATTCAAGAACAAGACAGAGTAAAAGCGATGATTAAGGAAAGCAAAGAAAATTACTACTACAATAAATTTCGGCACAGTTATAGCAATCCAAAGAAAATGTGGGAGGTGATTAATACGTTAGTGTCAAACAAAAACAAAGATAGCAGTGCTCCCTCAAAACTAATATCAAATTCAAAACATTTTACTGATGGTAACAAAATTTGTGAATTATTTAATGACTTTTTTTCGTCAATAGGAGCAGACCTAGCAAGCAAATTTGATAAAGAATACCATGAAAATACAGGCAATACGCTAATGTACGAAAGTAATTACACACATACCATAACATTAAACGAACTTACACCCTGTACACCGGTTGAAGTATCAAAAATTATTGACGATTTAGATAGCAACACTAGTAGCGGCCTGGACGGAATTACCACTAAAGCGATAAAATGTCTAAAACCCATTATAGCCGAAAGGTTGACTAACTGTATTAATACTTGCTTAACGCTTGGTGAATTTCCCGACACTCTTAAAATAGCTAAAGTTAGTCCCATTCACAAATCCGGCAGTAAAACTGATCCAAATAACTATAGGCTGGTATCAGTCTTACCTGTTATGTCAAAAATATTCGAGAGAGTTTTATATAACCGTTTAAATAGCTATTTATCAGAAAAAAATTTTTTGATAGACCAACAGTATGGTTTCCGTTCTAAATCCAGCACTCTTACTGCTGCGATAGACTTAGTTACGAAGATAAAAACTTACATCGATCAAAAGAACCTAGCTGTAGGAATATTTATCGACCTAAAAAAGGCATTCGATACGGTAAGTCACCAAAAGTTGCTACAAAAATTAAATAACATAGGTATCACAGGCACAGCTTTGAATATTTTTACATCATATTTACAAAATAGATGTCAAGTCGTCAAAATAGATAACTTTAGTAGTACCACCCAAAATGTGACATACGGAATCCCTCAAGGTTCTATTATTGGCCCACTTCTATTTTTAATCTACATTAATAATATTAATAAAATAGGTCTAACAGGACACTCAACATTATACGCGGATGATACGTGCTTATTCTATTTTGATAAATCAATCCACAATATTATAACAGATGCTCAAAAGGATCTTGATATACTGAACGAATGGTTAAAATATAATCTACTAACGGTTAACACATCAAAGACGTCATTCATGATCATCTCTGCTAAAAACAAACGTATACCGGAATTTTCACCTCTTACTATAGATAATGTCACTTTACAACATTCGACGCGTGAAAAATACCTTGGCCTTTATATAGACGATAAGTTGACTTGGAAATGGCATATAGAACACATCAGAAATAAATTAATGTCAACACTGGGGGCATTACGCAAAACTGCAAACCTAATCCCTAAAAAAGTACGTTCAGTTATATACAACACACTTGTAAAATCACATTTAGAATACCTAATAGAAATCTGGGGTTCGGCGGCCAAAACAAATATTGATCCATTACAAAGAACTCAAAATAAAATTATAAAGGTATTGCATCGCTACCACTACCTTACTAGTACGAAACAATTATATGGAAAAACTGAAATCCTGAATCTCAAGCAACTTTACACATATAAAATTTGTATGTTAATTAGAAATATTACCACCAGCTCAATCCAGTTAAATATACAGTTACACAGAAAAGTATATAAACATTATTTAAGAAATAGAAATAAACTACATGTAACTAGTGCACGGACTAATTATGGAAAGACATCAATTTTGTTTGAGGGAGTTAATTTGTATAATAATCTGCCAGCCGATATAAAAGAGTGTGATCAATTAAATACTTACAAAAACAAACTGAAGAAATATGTATGTACTCTGTAACTATTGCTATGTAAAGCTCCAGAGTGCAATGTAACCGCTATTGTAACGAACCTATGTATCTCATTTTAAGTGAACTGTAAGTTCTTATCTATACATATAAATAAAATTGGAGTGTCTGTTTGTAATATTAAAATAACCGCTTTTTACTAAGTGCATTTGGATGTATACACGTTACCTATACCGAAACAACATTTTTTACAATTTTTGTCTGTCTGTCTGTCTGTCTGTCCGTCTGTCTGTCTGTCTGTCTGTCTGTCTGTCTGTCTGTTTGTTCCGGGTAATCTCTGAAATGGCTGGACCGATTTTGACGGGAATTTCACTGGCAGATAGCTGATGTAACGAGGAGTAACATAGGCTACTTTTATTTTAGAAAAAAAAATTGGATCTCTCGAAAAAAAATTAAAACCAATGTTGCAGCGCTGCGCCTGATTAAAGTTTGATAGCAACAATCTGCAATGCGTCCCGCGGGATTAGAACGCGATCAGGCTGTTGCCAACGGCTGAGTCTTTGTTAAATACCACGCGGACGAAGTCGCGGGCAACAGCTAGTGAGAAATAAAGTCTTTAAACCTAACGTGTCAGTCTGTCATTGTAATTTCGACCCTAATCGTATGGAAACGAGTTTTCTTTACAGGGTAATTAAGTTAAAATATAAAAATGCCAATCATTAAAATGAAAGCGACTGTTGTTACAAATCAATAAAGTACACTTCAGCTCGCACACCGCTGCGTTTCATGCATATATTTTTTTTTATTACACATATATGCTCTTCTCTGTTTATCGCGTAGCTCTATCTCTTGCAAGTGCGTTGCGGCCACGAACGCCCGGGGTGCTGTACGCACTTATGGAAGTGGGAGCGACAGGTGACGGATGCCCGGTAATATATGTACAATCCTTGCCTTGCGATTCGTTTAATGAACCTTCATTATTTTCTTGGCGGTTAGCGACAGCCTACCTAAAGGCAATTAAGCTGAACTGCCTTGTAATTAATTTTACGAACCGCAATTTTGCAGGCAATAAACTAAACTGAATCTTGTATTATGAAGGCAAATACGTTTTTACATAGCATTGCGTCAGCGCATATTCCGATGAGGTCTCACCACAGATTTCGTATGTAAGTATGACAGAGACAGCATGCTGCCGCGGTTAGGACGTTACGATTGTATGTGGAATTTCTGCTAGGCATTAGTATAATTCTTATAATTGTGATAAAAAGCGCCTCTAGCGGACGGTAACTTTCAATTCTCCATACAGAATGTCTAAATATGTAGACTATAAAGTATATGGTTGGTTTATGAATAATCTCGCACTTGACACGTACAGGTCGTGAAAGTAGAATCAGAATCAGAATATTTTTTATTCACGTAGACCATTATTGTACAGTACTTATGAATCGTCAAAAGTTACAAAAATATTATGCTACTGCTTTACCACCCGTTCGGAATGCCGTTCCTATGGAGAAGAACGGGCAAGAAACTCCATGGTTGCTCTTTTTTTAAAATAGATCTTTTACATTTTTGAGCAAGGTAAAAGGTAACACTAAGTTAAATACTTACCCTCAAATTTATAGAGTTACAATGGAGTATATAGGGATTATAACGCACTTTTTCCTCTGACAAGTTCGTTATAAAGCCATTATGATTCTATAAAAGTCTATAAAGTTGGGAATAATACTTCAAGATCTACACAATTATACTAACAAAAATAACCTGCACTAGACAAAATGATTCCAGACAATTCAATAGTATTATCTTATACATTTGAATCTTTTATCTACATCAGCATTCACATTAAGTATTTACAACGCTTTTTATCTCTTACTTAGTACGTCATATCTATAAAATGTTTCATCTTTTATAACGAGAATAATTAAGATGTACTAAGATACATACATTTGCATTATAACATTTTTAAGTACTTATTATTTTTATAATCATTTCTCGCGGTTCCGTCGGCCTTGACTTAGAGAATAGGTATCTTACCTAGCATTTGTTTTATTAATAACACGTACCTACTGAATGACGTAGCAATGTTATCAAGGGTCAAAAATGAAATTGGGGCCCTATTTAGACTGAAATAAATATACCCCGTATTTTCTTACCCCCAACGCTCGCGTCGCGGTGATATAAGTTTGAGGCCTATGTCTGTCTGTCTGTCTATCTGTCTGTGCATGGAATCGTACCTAGTACCGAAACGCGTGGACAGATTTGATCGCAGTTTTTTTATTCGAAAACTACTTGAATCGGGATGGTTTTTAGCTATGTTTGGTGAAAATCGGTTCAGCCGTTTCAAGATAATCAGCTCTTTTCATGTCGATGTAGTGATTATCTTACAATGGGTTTATTGTTCTACTTTTGCTCTTCGGATCGGCTTGAAATTTGGCAGGCTCTATAAATTAGATGAGACTGTAATAATGTGATAACCTTGGCCTCATGCTGCAATCAGAACAGTCTGTAGACTACCCAACTCCTCGAAAACATACAGCAGATGTATCGTGATTGGGCTTATAGATTTGGCCTGTATGAGTAATTGGCCCACATACCACATGTCGAGGACCTGATGATGGAACAGGAAGGTGGCCACAGGAACTCAGCTATATTAATCGTAGACTCACCGAGTTTGAACTCATTCAATAGGTCTCGACTGGTGTAACTTAATGGGTTGAATGGACGAGTGTTAAAGTTTAAAAAGCATGAAAAAAATTATTCATGAAATAAATGAATAATACTTTTGATTTCTTATATATACGCGAATACTACACATTGAATTAAAACAAATTTTAAGGATTTTATCGCGATTAAATATTGATTTTTACGTTCCCGTCGTTTCAGTTGCTTTACAATCACCATGGTCACGGGAGGACTGAGGTAAAATCCTTAAGATTAGTTTTATTTCAATTAATAATATTTGTTTATTCGCTTGCAAATGATTATCGATTCTTAATGGCAGAGGTATCGCAAGTTAGTCACTATATTGTTTTTTTTTTTACTTTTAGACTCGATGACACTGTATGACTTTTAAATATTTGTTTTTTGTCATGGATTTTGTATATTTTAATTTTATTATGATTTCAATTCGAGCAGGATGGTTGGAGAGTAAACAGTTAAAAGTCGAAAATTCTATTCTAAGATATTATATAACTTGATTAGCTCAGTGGGTTGTGACCTTGCCTTCTACGCTGCAAGTCCCGGGTTCGACCCCAGTATATAATACTCAGGTATATTGCTTTCTTATATTTACGCGAATACTACACATTGAAATAAAACTAATTTCAAGGATTTTGCAAGACACTGTGAGCACTTTATGCGTAGATCGGACCGTAAACAACAACTAAAATTGTGGGTACCCTGGTTCTAACTATGACACTAGGACGTTTAACGCCTCAGTCCTCCCGCGACCATGGTTGCTGGAAAGCATCCGAAACTTCGGGAACGTAAAAAACAAACGCGATAAAATCCTTAAATTTCGTTTTATTTTCAACTCGGGTAAGTATATAGTTATTTTTTTTGAGATGGCACGTTTTTGAAAGTGCTTTTTAGTTGTCTTAGGAATTTATATTAAATGTTGTAAGAAATTATATTTTTATTCCTTTTATACAGGATGGTATAATAAATATTAAACACCCATGAATTAGGTACAAACATTTATGCTCATCACACAAAATTTGCCATTTCCAGAACTCGAACCCAGGACCCTCGACCAAGAAAGCAGGGTTACAACATCTGTGCTAATCGGTCAGGTAGTTGTGATAATATTCAATTTCGTTGTCTACCGGTTATCAGGCAAAGAAAATCGATAAAGAGTAAAACATAATAATGTTTAACTTACCCGAATACAACCGCGCCGGTATAATGCATCATTGCGACTGAGATAATTAATGTATAACCTGTCTCCTCAAATCACTAAAAAGTGCCGTATCAATGGAACAGAACAGGACCAGAATCATCTGAGAAATATACAATCTACATAATCTTGAGCCATAAAAGATAATTGTTAATAACTGGTTTGGAAACGATAACGAATCATAGAGTTAATGTGTGGGCCCCATAAGAAATGTTCACTGGACATAGGCCTCCTCTAATGACTTCCACACATCGCGGTCCTCCGCCCCTCGCATCCACCGGCTTCCTGCGACGCGTGTGATATCATCGGTCCACCTTGTGTGGGCCGTCCTACACTACGTCTTATAGGTCGTGGTTTCCATTCTAGAACCTTTCTGCCCCAACGGCCGGTTGTGCGTGCTATGTGCCGCTCACTGCCAAGTGTGTTGCCATGCGAGGCGCACATACGCTACACTTAAGCCTTATAAATATTGATATTGTGATTTTATGTGAATTTATTGAATGTTTTATTGCTACTAATTACAGTGGACCCGCGGTAATCTGACAAACGTTTTGCAGGGCAGTGTCGAACTATCGAATTTGTCGGATTATAGAGTATTGCCTAAGACCTCCTATAGTCTGGATTTTTTTACAAAAGAGTACCTTGTAAACCGACAAATTACAGATCCAATGATAAGATTCTATATGTTATATTCTGAAGTTCAAATCATACTTCATTATGTATGTCGAATTGTAATTATATATTATGTATGTCGAAAACAAAAGAATACCTCTGCGTCGAGTTGTACGCACGACCAACTTGTAACCTGTTCAAACATGCATTATATAGATTAGCGAAGATTTTCAAAAAAAATATTCAATAGTAGACATGTCGAATTACAGGGGGGGCGGATTAGACAGGGGCCGGATTACCGGGAGTCCACTGTACTTGACATTGGCAAAATACTCGCTAAGTTGTGGGTAAGGCCATTTGCATATCCATTTCATTTCATCGCATTTAATTTCGAAAAAAAGAAGAAGAAAAACGTCTGTGACAGTTTTCCTTTCAGCACGGCAAGTGCGAGCTAACCGTATACTTTATAGTACTTATACCGTATTTAGACATTTCGTATGGAGAATTGAAAAGCGCCTCCAGCGGTCGGTATTTAAAACTTTCAGTTCTCCATACAAAATGTCTAAACACGGTAGACTATAAAGTATACGGTTAGCTTACGAATAATCTCGCACTTGACGTACAGAACAAATCATTTTATCGGATACTTAAGTCTGTCGTTTAGATGTGTCCTTCGCAACGAACGCAAAGAACTAACCCGCGCGTATCAAATCGTTAAGCATATAGGCACAGCTTGCCCATATGTGTCACTACGCAAATTCTTAAAGCAATATAATATTTCAACAATTAAACATACATGTTTTATCTATACATATAAATAAAATTGGAGTGTCTGTTTGTAATATTAAAATAACCGCTTTTTACTAAGTGCATTTGGATGTATACACGGTACCTATACCGAAACAACAATTTTTACAATTTTTGTCTGTCTGTCTGTCCGTCTGTCTGTCTGTCTGTCTGTCCGTCTGTCTGTCTGTCTGTCTGCCTGTCTGTCTGTCTGTCTGTTCCGGGTAATCTCTGCAATGGCTGGACCGATTTTGACGGGAATTTCACTGGCAGATAGCTGATGTAACAAGGAGTAACTTAGGCTACTTTTATTTTAGAAAAAAAAATAGGATCTCTCGAAAAAAAATTAAAACCAATGTTGCAGCGCTGCGCCTGATTAAAGTTTGATAGCAACAATCTGCAATGCGTCCCGCGGGATCAGAACGCGAGCAGGCTGTTGCCAACGGCTGAGTCTTTGTTAAATACCACGCGGACGAAGTCGCGGGCAACAGCTAGTATACAATACATTATCAAAATCATCATTGCGTGATTATCATAAACAAATAATAGTGTCGCAACACGACTTTAATCCCAAATAATTTATCACTTGTAACTACACATTGTGCTGTCAAGCTGTGTAACAATATGCGTACAGAGTGTGTTTGTACCGACAACATAGCTCCGTCCTTTTGTCCGTAGGAGAATTAAGTACCCTCGAGATACCCTACACGTGACCCTGGGTGGTGCCAACTAGGTGACAAATCTACTGGTGGTAGGCTTCGGCCGTGGCTAGTCACCACCCACTGAACAAAGCCATGTCGCCAAGTGGCCTAGCCGTGTTCCGGCATGATGTTCGGTGTTGCCATTCATGGATGGCGGGTCAGATCAGTTGCGCTGCATGTGCCTAGTGAATGTAGCGTCTCGATCTACTGCCGCCTTCCTACCTAGGCAAGTATGCTCCATCGTAGATCTCATCGTCACTTACCATCAGGTGAGATTGAGATCAAATACTTGCCTATAATGTAATAAAAAAAAAAAAAAAAAAAAAAAGTCCGAGCTGTACATATAATGACATTTTTATTTGTTTCACACCATATTTTGAACGGTTGGTATCTGATGACTAGAGGTAGGGTTATCTTTATTGATTTTATCCGCTCCTTGGATTCAAATATCGATCTGTAAGTTTTTAATGTAAATAACATTAGCACAGTGGGTAGTGACCCTTTTTTTTTTTTTTTTTCGTTGACGGGGGGAAATCTTCGATAGATACCCGGCCTCTGTGTGGGAGAGGGCCGGGTTATGTGGGATTCTTACCCACTAAAACCCCCCCGGTGGCCGCCTTCGACACATGTTGGAGGGGCTCCGGGATCTCCAAACGGAACGCACCGGTGCCCCTCTTGTGCCTCGCCCCCTTATGGGGGCCCGTCTCGGGGAGCAGATGTTTGCTCCCCCTGCGTCCTCGCTGCGCACGGCGGCGGGGAGCCACGCCCGCGGACGTCCGGGGCCCACACCCCAGTCGTCCTCGACCCCGAGGGTAGCCCGTTATTATTTTTTTTTTTTTTTTGGGTCCCTTTGGTTTTGCCAAAGGGTTTCGTTTATTGGTTAAAATAGTGTACATTTGGGTTTATTTGGCGCAATAGATCATAATAATGGTGCTTGTGATTTTGTAGCCCGTTATTTAAGGCCCTGGGCATCAGGGCCGGAGTGGGTAGTGACCCTGTTTTCTATTCCGCGGATCCCAGATTCGAATCCCAGTAGGGGCATATAGCTTTGATTGATGAGCACTTATGTTTGCACTCCCAAACAGCAATCGAAAATGCGAAAGACTTAATTAAGGAGCAGGCATCAAGTCAAATCATTTATTTCGTAGTGGCACTTAAACTTTTTCTTAACTCTACAACCGGATCGGAGCGCGACCTCAACTGAGAAGATCCGGCAAGAAACTCAGCGGGGTTGTTTTTTTTTTTACATTTTTTTTTTTAACAGCCAGGTTTATTACAAAAAAATATAAGCTCCATTGTGTTGCCATACGAGGCGCCCACACGCCACACGCATCGCTCTCCTCAGCCATATTAAAATAAAGAGACCCGCTCCACAGAGCCACCGGAGGACACTCACGTGGACATGAGCTCTCCACCACCAGTACGATATAAACGTACAGAACCACTGGCACGATAAGATGATACGGACTATCCCATCTAATATAAAACAAGCTGTATAAATTGTTTGTCAGCTACTAATAATTGCCATTATATAATAATAGTATATAAAGGACAGATAATATTTTATTATTCCATGTTCCGCAAAATGTTCGCGCCCCAGGCGGTTGTGTTTTGGTAAGAATTTAATTAAATTTATCCCAAGTACAGATAAAATAATATGTAATAAATATATAAAATAAGCAGTGATAGCCAAGTTGGTAGAACGCTTGCCTCGGTAACGAGGATTGCAGGTTCAAACCCCGGCTCGCACCTCTGGGATTTTTCAAGTGCGAATCTCATTTTCAACCATGATTATCACTTGCTAAAACGGTGAAGGAAAACATCGTGAGGAAACCTGCATGTCTGAGAGAACCCCTCGAAAGATGTGTGAAGTCCGCCAATCCGCACTGGGCCAGCGTTGTGGACTACGGCCTAATCCCCCCTCGCACTGAGGGGAGACCCGTGCCCGTGGGACATTAAAAAAAGGGCTGGAATTATATAATTATATATTATATACTAGCTGTTGCCCGCGACTTCGCCCGCGTGGTATTTAACAAAGACTCAGCCGTTGGCAACAGCCTGCTCGCGTTCTGATCCCGCGGGACGCATTGCAGATTGTTGCTATCAAACTTTAATCAGGCGCAGCGCTGCAACATTGGTTTTAATTTTTTTTCGAGAGATCCAATTTTTTTTTCTAAAATAAAAGTAGCCTATGTTACTCCTTGTTACATCAGCTATCTGCCAGTGAAATTCCCGTCAAAATCGGTCCAGCCATTTCAGAGATTACCCGGAACAAACAGACAGACAGACAGACAGACAGACAGACAGACAGACGGACAGACAGACAGACAGACAGACAGACAAACATTTTAAAAAATGTTGTTTCGGTATAGGTAACGTGTATACATCCAAATGCACTTAGTAAAAAGCGGTTATTTTAATATTACAAACAGACACTCCAATTTTATTTATATGTCTAGATAAAATAAAAGATAAGGTCCGATCCGATCTTGTCTGCGTGGTCCTAAGTTTAGGAGATTTCCTTCATTGGCCGGGATAATAAATATATCGTATACATTAGATCGGTATGGAAGCTATCACCATGCTAAGTTTTAGTATACATTTAACATGCAGTTTCAGGCTATCCCAGGAAAACCCATGCATTACCCGGGATAAAAAGATCCTATGAGGACATTCCGGGCGTGCTATCACCAATAGCATGTTTCATTAAAATCTGTCCATAACGTTTCCGGAAAACGGAAAAACAGACAGACAAAAATTTTGCACGCCTCCAACCAATTTGACGAATCTTGAAATAAAATTAATTTTACGGATTTTATCGCGTGTATTTTATGTTTTTTACGTTCCCGACGCTTCGGCTGCTTTACAGCAACCATGGTCACGGGAGGACTGAGGTGGTTGACGTCCTGGTGTCATAGTTTGAAACGGGGTACCCTCATATTTAATTGTTGCTTGTGGTCCGATCTACGCAGCAAGGGCTCACAGTATCTTGAGGTCTTGCAATGGTACGCTTGGTTTTGGATTTAATAATATTAATTACTGGATCCCAAGGCGGTGGGAGCACCCAGCCATCTTCCCTATTGAAATTAGGATGTTTTTTAATTTCAATGGCCTCGCGTATCATCCTTGGTCGGAATCGGTGTTCTTTTGCGAGGATCTGTGGCTTATCAAATCTGATAAATTGAAGAATCTTCTTCAGGAGAATAGGCTCAATATTGGTGGACGCGGCTCGCAGAATCCAGTTATTACTACATGCTTTATAAGAGCTTTATAACGCCTCAAACTTATGTAATAATTTTGCTACCTCTGTGTCATATTGTTCTACGACTCTGTCGTGAACCTGCCAAAGCCTATTTCAAATAGCGGTCGCATGGCACTTCCGTCCTTAAAATTGTCATTAGCGGAAACATGGAACATCTTGTGAAGTTTCCGATATGTATTCCGAATGATCTAAAGTGAAACTGCAGGTGTGATTCGTCTCATGTGTAGTCAACAAACCATCACAAAATGTGTACAAAGACTCTTACGCTATTTGTTTTCCTTTCGCCAAGTAGGAAGTTACTTCAACTGCTACGTACAGCATAGCCAAAACGTTTTTTTAAGTGAAAATATATTACAAGAAGTTATTAAATAAATATCGCCAGACCAACACACCAACTATACGGTCCCGCACTAAGCAACGGTTGTATTATGGGTACCGTACAATGGACTGGGGGCGAACCCCGTAAATATTAATTATATAAATATTAAACATCCATGACTTGGGTACAAAAATTCGTGCTCATCACAAAAAGTTTGTCCCTACTAGGATTTGAATCCGGGACCTTCGGCACAGAAAGCAGGGTCACTACCAACTGCACTAATCCGGTCATATTAGGTACATATTTAAGATTATGCAACCCTTTTTAATATTTACATTTGATTCATTTTAACAGCACTCTCTTCGCTCTAAGCTCTCTGAGCTTTCTGAATTGTATAGAAGACTGGAGTTTTCCATCGGGGTTCAAGTTTGGCGCAGCCACGTCTGCTTACCAAGTCGAAGGCGCCTGGAATATCAGTGGTGAGCTGGAAATTTTGCCTAATATCGTACAGTCCGCGACAAGTCGGCAGTCTATTATCGTAAAGTCGGTGACAGGTCGGCAGCCTATTATGGTACAGTCCGCGACAAATCGGCAGCCTATTATCGTTACAGTTCGCGTTAAGTCGGCAGCCTATTATCGTACACTCCGGATAGGCTGACGCCACGCTGACGCTTATCATTAGTACAGTCCGCGACAGGTCGGCAGCCTATTTTCGTACAGTCCGCGACAGTTCAGCAGCCTATTATCGTAATCCATCCAGTGCAACGCCCCCTTCCCGCAACACATCCTACTTCATTCTGTGATTGTGATGTCGAGGTATCGTTAACCAGGCTAGCAGCACGTGAGTAAATACATTCAGAATCCAAGGTTAAAACACTAATGCACAGTGGACTTAGTATGGGGTTTGATAGCATCAAATAGCTATCAATGGAGTGATCGAATCTTCCCATACATTTCACAGCAGCCGAGCAAAACCTGCATCTTTATCGGGAAATTGATGGGATGACAATACAATCAGTATGTAGCGAACCACTTCAAACGCACCACAAGCTCCACAGATGGCGCTACAGACGCATTCAGAACAATAGACAATTGTCAACACAATCCCGAATCGCGCTATAAGAGTTTTCGCAGCACGTAACATATATACAAGATCCCGACGATAACCGTCGGGGCATAGCGGCCGGCATGCCAGGCATACCATCCGCCTGGCTGGGAGATCTTCCCTTTTCCGCTAAATTGGTGACCCCTATTGCTATGGTGCTAAATACCACAGAGATATATTGTACAGGTTCGTGTTTTTTCAGGTAAAGGTGAAAGTATATGGGACAGGTTTACACACGCGACGCCAGATGCGATCAGCAATAGTTCCAACGGCGATGTGGCCGGTGACTCCTACCATTTGTGGGGACGAGACATCGAGATGATGGAAGAACTTGGGCTGCACTTTTACAGGTAAGTTATACGACCAAACGTTATTGTACCAGTACGTCAAGTGTGAGATTGTTCGTAAGCTAACCGTATACTTTATCGTGTACGTATTTCGACATTTTGTATGGACTTTCAATTCTCCTTACTAAAGTCTATATACGTAAACTAAAAACTAAACGGTTAACTTAAAAATAATCTCGCACTTCTCGTACTAAAGATTATATACGGGCATATAATATACAGGTGATTCAGAAAGGGTATACAGTAACCTTTGAACCTGCAGTTCTTTAGCGTATTTGTTTTCGGTCAAAATTTCGATATGTCGATTTTAAAATATATAAATGTTGGTCCCAAAAATTATACCAGGGATCCTGTATTGACCCGGTAATTGGCATTTACAGATTCTCAATATCCTGGCCACGTATACTCCCGACTGGTTTCGCCAATAACGTGAGCTCGGCCGGCGCCAAGCACTACAGCGACCTGATCGATGGGCTTCTGGAGAAGGGCATCGAGCCGCTCGTTACGTTGTACCACTGGGACCTACCGCAAACCCTGCAGAATCTTGGTATTTTATAATAAAATGTCCCCAGACGAACACACAAACTATACGGTCCCACACTACTTAAGGTGGAAGCGATCAGTCGCATTCCCATACAAATTTCAACATTGTAATACTCGATACACATACAGTTTTTTAGTTGTACAAGCATTGTTATCAATTCTCTATAAATTAAAGAGCTCGCAGAATGAAATATCAGGCAAAATCTTATAGTAATAACATCATAAAACGATATTAAATTTTAGGCTTGTGTGCGTGAATAAAAGCGCCTCTGTCCAAATTAACCCGTAACTAATAAAGCATCCGATTCTTTGTCTTTCAGTATTTACGGCGACAGATGGCAGCAGGAGTTTTTACTTATAATACATAAAGACATAACATTATAATATATAGAGAGATATAAATTTTCTATAAATAAGTATAAAGATTCATAATAAAAAATAAAAAATAAAAAATACATATAAATTTCGTTCGTCCATCGAACCTACGAACAATCGCATGTACCTACGTTTTTCACTTGAGCCACTTGGGGTGTGTTATTATCTGTGTGTGCAGATCGTCATGTATCCCTATTTCCTGTAATCCAAGTTTTTAGGATTTGTCTGCACCCAAAACATATTTTTTCGGGTTATTATAATAAAATAACCTACATACCTACATAAGGCATGTATTTATTTTTTTAAATAATCAATGAATGAATGAATATGTCATGTTTCAATTGGTTGTAAATATCATTGAAACCTATCAAAATATTCGTCGTCTTGACTAGTGGTCTACGTAGCCTAATGTTCTACACGGTTGATGCAAACGTGTACTATAGCAAGTTCAAATCTTGCCGGTGGGCTTGTCTTTTTGAATGATTGATATTGTTTCTGTAAGTGAATATTAGATTTCCAAAACACACAGCTCGGCCGTGTTACTCCAACATGGTGTGGTAGTAATATAACGAAAATATATATAGGTAGTATGTACACCTTCCAAGGCCATAGCTAGATGATGTCGTGTTACGAAATATGTCGCGCGAGTCTTTGTCGATTTATTGATCAATTTATCAAACATTTTTTTAGGCACTGCCGGGTGTGCTACTGATATATATATATATATATATCTATATATACTAGATGCGCCCGGCGGTGTTACCCGCGATAAAAAGTATGAAAAATTAAAACATCTATCCCACGGGAACCATACATTTTACCGGGATAAATAGTAGCCTATGTGTTATTCCAGACTGTAATCTATCTCTGTGCCAAATTTCATCCAGATCCGTTCAGCCGTTCGGGCGTGAAAGAGTAACAAACATCCATCCATCTATTCATCCATCCATCCATCCAAACTTTCACATTTATAATATTAGTATATATATATATATATATATATATATATATATCAGTAGCACAGCCAGCTGTGACTAGAAAAAATGTTAGAATACATCGACAGCGACTCGCGCGACATATTTCGTAACATCGGTTTTTAGTAATTATTCAATATTGAATCAATCTGAGAAAATCTACATAGCGACCTATATGTGTACCTATCTCTTCTTCTTACTTACTGACTAGCTATAGGAAGGTACCAACCAGCAAGGCATGTATGTATATATATATATACATACATATATATCCAACCAACTAACCTAACACGATTGGCGATACAAGAAAGCAAGCCCCGGCACCTAGTATGAACGGGTTTTTCGAAATTATAGGGAAGCCTAATGAATGGGATACCCCTTGAACGTTTGAACAAATCAAGTGCGACATAGCTCGTAATTGAATAAATCTAAGAAAACATACCTATGTGCACCTATTTCTCTTCTTTTTACTTACCGATTTATTATAGAGTAGCTATAAATTGGTACCAACTAGAAACCTACTTAGTTTTAGATATATTGATATTACTTTTTTTTTCGTTTCTGAACGCAAAACCTTATACCTCGGATACGAGTACTCGTCTACATAATAAATAGGTGCCTAGGCCGAAAATAACTGGTTTTGATGCACATACATTCTGTACTTAGATATTATGTATGTGCTTACCTACTGTTATATTTTTTAAAATTATTCTCTTTGGATTCTGTTAATCTGAGGTATAGATATTTAATAAATATAAAAGTCGGTAAGCACTTACCAAGTTCTTAGAATGTATAGAATAGTGTTACTTATTTTGTTCTGGGTGTCTACGAAGTTAATTTATTATATCTTGACCAAATTGGCAGCATGTCTATGGTATGCTGATGCCAAATTCCAGAATTATAAAAAAAAATGGACTCACTACTCTGCTGCGACCGATTTCATGTTGTTTGTGATTATGTATGTAAAAACTTACTTCAAAATTCAAATAATAATTGTGTGGGATTTGCGATTAGTTTTGTTTTAATTTGTGTTTTGTTTGCTATTTGAATTGTAATGGAGATACTGATGGAATGTGACGCTGGTGAAAGTCGGGACAACTTGGTAACAAATACCTTAGAGCATAACTCGTATTGTAAAGTGGCTACACAACACAAGTTCAATTTCATGATTATCACTTGCTTGTGCTTCGGACATTGATCATTGAGCCTGATCTCTCTGATTGTACCGGATTGCCATCCCATCGTATTATGAGAGTGAAGAACATCAGCGCATCTAGTGGAATCTATTATATTAGTATAGATTCCAAAGTTGTACAGCAGTGACAGCCTCGTTGGCAGAACGCTCGCCTTGGAACGAGGTGTTCAGGTTCAAACCCTGGCTCCCATCACTGAGATTTCCGGATTTTCATGTGCGAATCTTATTTTCCATAAAAAATATCACTTGCTGTACGATGAAGGCAAACTTTGTGAGGAAACCTGCATGTCTGTCAAAAGTCGTGTGAAGTTCACTAAACTGCACTGGGCCTACGGCCTATATGCCCCTCATATTGAGGAGGCGTGTGCCCGATATAATGGCGATGGGCTCACCCTCTATTACATTGGTACCAAAATACCATCGGTGAAATGTGGGTGCATTGCAGTGTGACGGTGTATGTTGGCCCGTCTCTGGAACGATGATTGAATGATTGAATCTATACATGTCACAGCAGCATTTACCTTATAATAAGTATGGATACAGTAATGATTATTATTGGACTAAACAATTATTTTTTTCTTTTTAGCGGAGGAATGAAGCACAGGAGGTTGCAAGAATCAAGATGACTGTAAATTGTATAGAGTCGATTCTATATCATAATATTAGTATTTGAAACAATGTTATATTTACCTAATTTTAGAATACCAACAACAAACAACATTGTTTCAAAGAAATTTGGAAATGTAGCTGTATCCCTTATTAGGTATAGAACTACATTGCCAAATTTCTTATTCCCTTGTAAATTATAATAAATATTGTTCTTGTTGTTGATCTGGTATATTGTAAAGCGTAATACTTTTACAGTTATCATGCAAACCTTGCTATATTTATAAGATCTATACAATAAACATTATATTTACGAACATGAAAGTATACATTTTTCTTTTCTATCTTTTATTTCTGAAACTTTTAATATTGCAAAGCTCGCAAAAGTATTTCTATTATTTTACAACCGATAAATAAGTTTTTTTATGATCGCTCTACCTGGTGGCATAAAAAGACAACTTTTAGTATGCGAGACTTTTAACAAGTGCTGCGCTCTAGCGGCACAAAAAAGACGTGTATTTGTCTATGTGTGAGTGCCTATTTATACAAGGATTTTAGAAGCCATGGTATCTCATCCATTATAAATGATTTCAGGTTAATGTTTTTTTGGATATTTCAATGCAATGTCGTAGTAGTGCTCGCAATTTGCAACATCAAGTCTCATAGATGCTCGATGTTCGTGTAACTAGTTGCAGAAAAACAGGACCATCTATCGAAAATGTGCGGCAACCGACCCTGAGCATTCACCTTAAGCAATTCTTGTATTATGGGTACCTTACAATGGACTGACGGCGAACCGAGTATATAATACTTATATAGATGCTAGCTGACCCGGCAAGGATTGTTTTGCCATATTCATTATTTCTGAGAAATATTTTTAGCTTACATAAAACGTTTGTACTTTAACATAGCGCCATCTATTGGATACTTACTCAATCCAGTCAACTAATTGCCTTATATCGCCATCTGTTAGAATCTTATCGAACTAATATATTATTATGACTCTTTGTCAGAAAATAAAACAAATAATTCGATCGCAATAAAATAATATTGCGATTATAAATTGAGATATAAACTATCCTATCTTTCAAGTTGGATAAAACTGCACACAGTGTGCAAATTTTATTAAAGTCGGTTTAGTAGTTTAGGAGTCCATAGCGGACAAACACCGCGACACGTAATTTATATATATTAAGATTAAACATCCAAGACTCGGGTGCAAACATTCATGCTCCTCACACAAAGTTTGTCACTACCAGGATTCCAACCCGGAACCCTTGGCAAGAATGGAGAGTCACTACCAACTGCGCTAATCAGGTCGTCGAGTTATAGGTATACTCTTAAGAAGACCTGGGCAGTGTTTTACAGATATGTCGCTTTGGTTTTCCAACCGCTTTTGCTCTGCAAAACCTAAGACAGCTGTTAATGGTATCTTTACAATTTCAGGTGGTTGGACGAATCCATTAGTAGCCACCTGGTTCCGGGACTACGCCAGGGTGGTGTTCACTCTTTTTGGCGACCGTGTGAAGTACTGGATAACTATCAATGAGGCCATAATGGCTTGCGATTACACATACAACACTGGCACTATGGCCCCAGGGTTCACGGACCCGGAAATTTCTTCGTATCTCTGCAATAAACACATTTTGATGGCACACGCTCACGCTTGGAGGCTCTATGATGAGGAGTTCAGATCGAAGTATCATGGTACAGTGATATACATTTTTAAATCTAATCTATGAAAATTAATAAGATGTCGTAGAACTAACACCACGTGACCATTACAACATAAAAACAATATTTCCAGATTATGCTTGATTAGGTCCTTTATTTTTAAAATCAAATTAAATCATTTATTAATGTATCAAATATAATATAGGTATATAATTGTTAGATCTTAAAATACTTATAAAAGTTCTCTAAGTGTTGTCAGAGGCGCACAATTAAACAAAGCAAACCTTTTTTCAAAAATTGCTAATTAATACACAGTGAAAATAAATTACATAATAGAAGTTCGCTACAGAATGAACTACCTTATATTTACTTAATTTTTTTGTTGGTAAGTCTAATACATTCTATATGAACGTAGAGTTATTGCTGTTTTCACTAGATGGCGTTCAACTAATATTAAAGATTCTACTGCAAAAATGGTGATTCGCTATACAAATCTAAATCGTGCTATAGAAATTCACATGTAGCTTTGGTGAATGCTATTCTACCCTCGATTTATTGTAACAGGTGAAGTGTCACTGTCAAACCATCTCGTATGGTTTGATCCTCTGACCGAAGAAGACGAAGAACTGGCTGAACTTGCAAGGGAGAACTGTGTAAGATACCTACTTAGTACCTACATCACCCGGCCGTAAATATTGCTCGTTGAGCTTTAGAAAGAGAGTATCGGCTAGAGGCAAGAGTGAAAGAGACCACGCTTTAGAGAAGCCGAATCTCTATTGCTGATGTGCTATTTAATTTATTACGCCTACACGCTAATGTTATTTTGTATTTTTTAATAATTATAAGTAGATAGGTGAGCTATTTATGCAATCAATGACATGTTAGATTTGACCTTTATTTTTAACCGACATCAAAAAGGAGAAGGCTCTCAATTCGGTTGTATTTTTTTTGTTTCGTTTGTTACCTCACTAATCTCCATCACTTATGGACCGATTTGGAAAATTCTTTTTTTATAATCCAAAATAGATCATTATGTGCTGGGTACTTTAATGTGGCATTTTATCCTATAGGCTGGTAGATATTCCCATCCTATATACTCCAAGGAAGGTGGCTGGCCGCCGGCTATAGAGAAGATAATGGCAGAGAACAGCTTGAAGAAAGGTTACCCAGCGTCAACATTCCCAAGTTTCACCCAAGAAGAAAAAGAATTTGTTAGAGGTCGGTTTCAAGGTTTAATAAAAACATTCAGCTATCTTCCAATCGCCTTACGCGTTATATTAAGTGTGGTCATCAGTCCACCCCATGGGCTCCGTCCTGCACTGCCCTCTGGCTCGTGGTCGCTCGTGGTCGGTTTTACGAGCCATGAGCCCCGCCCACTGCCAGGCTTCAACTTTTGAATTAGAGCTATCTAGCTAACTCCACTTCGTTTAGGGATTTCTTCATTTCTGATTTAATTGAACCAGAATATTTTTTATTCATGAAAAGCATTAAGTACAGTACTTATGAATCATCAAAAAAGGTACAAAATGCTAAGCTACAACTTTACCGCCCGTTCGGAATGCCGTTCCTATGGAGAAGAACTGGCAAGGGCTCCATGGTTGCTCTTTTTAAAAAGATCTTTTACATTCTTGAGCTGTACATTGTTATAGGTATGTGAGAACAATGTAGGAACGGCTAGGCAGACTTTAGCAATCGTGCGTCGTGAAACCCTGAGTGGCGAAGTCTCACTTTTTCGACAGGCACCTATGACTTCTATGCTGTGAACCACTACACGAGTCGAATGGTGCGGAAAGCGAAACCGGGGGAGACCATGACACCTTGGCCGATGGGAGACGCCCCAGATCTCAACGCCATCATGGAGAGGAACCCTGATTGGGAACTTGCAACATCATCATGGTTTTATGTAAGTTTATCTCACGGAATACGTACGAGGACCTGGTTTAGCTCAGCTGGTAGTGAACCTGCTTTATGTGCCGGAGGTCCCGGGTTTGGGGTAAAGCTTTGTGTGATGAGCACGAATGGTTGAATTTCCAAAAATGCTTCCTTGCTGCACCTCTGAGGTATTCAAGGAATATAACCTTTAAATCCTAAAGTCAACCAGTTTAGGCGGTGCGTTGTCCATCAGTCGGTCAGTGTTTAGAATATAGTTATAATAAATATACGTATATTTCATTAAGTAAAATTATAATTGTATTACCTTGTGTTCTAGATCAACCCTGAAGGTTTCCGCCGTCTGCTGGTGTGGCTGAAGAAGCACTATGGAGACATGAGATTCATCATCACGGAGAATGGCCTGTCGACAGAAAGCGGCCTAGATGATCAGAACAGAGTAAAATATTACAGGGATTATTTAAAACAGGTGAGGTATTACTGTTCAGATATACTATACAATCCTTATTTCCTTCCAAAAATGTCTTTTCCTCACCGCCCGTGGCAAAATACTGTAGAGCCAACGTGGAACACCTAAGCCTAAATAATTTAAAAAAATATAAAAAAGTGAAGATCGTGTCGCTCTTTTTGAATAAAGAAAATTGTGCGCGCTAGAAATCGAATAGAAACCTACAATTACTTCTTCTTTTTGGTTGGCAATTGGCTACAAATAGTCATCCTTGCCAATGTCAATGTCAATAATCTTGATGTCAATGACAATAATGATGATGAACATATTGGGCGAACTTGATTTCAAGGTAAAATCAAGGGGAGGGGGTGGTGTAGAATCGTGAATAGAATCCATGGTATCAACTTTCTTTACGAAACTACTTACACCCTGTATAATGTGTAGATATTATGTGGCAATTTTTTTGGTTCGTTTTAAGTAGTGGTACCGAAAACCTGTCACCAAAAACCAGTAAACTAAACACCCTACCAAAAACCTAACTGTCGGTTAAGTTCCTTTTGTTTTTATTATACCCATAGTTATTGCTGGCCATCAAAGAAGACCAAGTGAATATAACCCACTATACAGCCTGGACCCTTATGGACAATTTCGAGTGGTCAGATGGATACAAGTAAGTTTAAATCAAATCACTTTGTTTGTATTCATGCACGCCAAAAACGGACTTATGAACAGTCAAAAGTTACCACTGGCTGGAAATGTTCGTTCCACTGAGAATAGCCGGCAAGAAACTCAGTAGCGACTCTTTAAAAAACAAAACATGGCCCCAAGTCTGCTAACGCAATGGATTCATAATCGAACAGCAACCGTATAGTAACTGTCACTTTTGACCGATATCCCATACAATATCTGTCAAAAGCGTCACGGTTCAACTTCCCGCAAAAAGCAGCCCAGCACGAATAAAAAAAAGTCCTCTTTAGGGCTCTTCCAATTTTAGGTCCATCAGCTTAGGGTTTTTTTTATATAGTACCATATACTTACTCTGCATTATTCATATTGCTCTCGCTAATACGTTACTTTTTATTTCTTTTTACAGTGTCAAATTTGGCCTATACGAAGTTGATTTCTCGGATCCTATGCGCAAGCGCACCCCTCGTGCCTCCGCTAGGTTTTATTCGAACCTTATTAAGAGCCATTCCTTGGACTGTGAAGCAGACATTGATGAGATATAGCAGACGACACACAAGGATCCAAAGCCTTTAGGATGTTACAAAACTGCTGAAAATAACAAACATTATAAAAATAAGTACATATACAGTTTACCTAACATTTTGTTTATACAGATGATTCAGAAATGGTATACTAACTGAATCACCCTGCTGTAGTCACCTTTCACGACACCTATTGGAACATGTACCTGTACCGGTGATGGTACTCTCACCTACCCTGTACTACACCTGCATTTCATACCGTAGTAATATTCCTCTGTCAATGAATAAATTTGTAGAAATATTGAAATAAAACTAAATTGCGGATTTTATCGCGTTTATTTTATGTTTTTACGTTCCCGGCGTTTGTAGAGTTAATTCATAGAGCTAGGCGATACTTGGCGGAAATCTATTGTTAAGCAAATGAGGGGGAAGGGACGCACTGAACCTCGGCTTGTGGATTTTCCTAATTATAAACCAAACAAGTTGATCGATAATTAAAGCAGCCAACTACACCAAACAAGTGTTGTGAGAATTTGTTTTTTTAGTCTGCTAATAAAGATATAATAGTTTTTTTTTTGGTTTTGTAACTATTAATTTTAAAGGTGTCAGATTAATTTGGGGTAGAAGTTGTTTTAAATAGTTGGTGTCTTTTTTAAATGTGATCCTGCTAATGGATACAGGATGTTTTGATTATTTACGTGTTGTTTAATTTCTTTAGGCTATTTAATATGTTTTTTGTGTACTTTTGGAATGCGTCTATGGTAATTTGTTTTTGACTGACTTCTGTCAGGTTGTAGGGTTCTATGGTTTTAATTTGGCATAATGCTTCATATTGTTGTCGTGTTTTTATAAAAATTGGGCACTCATTTAGCAGGTGGTCTATTGTCTGTTCTTGAATATCGTCACAGGGGGATATAATATATATTAAACACCCATGACTTAGGTAAAAAAATTCGTGCTCATCACACAAAGTTTGCCACTACCAGAACTCGAACCCGGGATCCTTGGCAAAGAAATCAGGATTACAACATCTGTGCTAGTCGGTCAGGTAGTTATGATACTATTCAATTTGGTTGTGTACCGGTTATCAGACCAAGAAAATTGGTAAAGAGAAAAACATAATTATATTGTACTCACCGGAATGCAACCGCGCCGGTATAATGCATCATTGCGACTAAGATGATTAAGGTCAAGTCACCTTCGTCCGTAGGAGAATTAAGTACCCTCGAGATACCCTACACGTGACCCTGGGTGGTGCCAACTAGGTGACAACTCTACTGGTGGTAGGCTTCGGCCGTGGTTAGTCACCACCCACTGAACAAAGCCATGTCGCCAGGCGGCCTAGCCGTGTTCCGGCATGATGTTCGGTGTTGCCAGTCATGGATGGCGGGTCAGATCAGTTGCGCTGCATGTGCTTAGTGAATGTAGCGTCTCGATCTACTGCCGCCTTCCTACCTAGGCAAGTATGCTCCATCGTAGATCTCATCGTCACTTAACATCACGTGAGATCAAGATCAAATACTTGCCTATAAATGTATAAAAAAAAAGGTGGAAGCTCAGGTCAGGGCACGAAATTCAAAAATTCAATGGTTTTAATTTTTTTACGAAAAATTTGGACATCTTTACGATGTAATTTAGTTTTTTGCGATATCAGCATTCTGCATTGGATGTCTCTGATGATTAATTGATTTGTAAATTATTTAATTTGGATTAATTCGATACAAATGGTCTGATCGTGTTTAAGACTTTAGCGGAAAAGGGAAGATCCAACCAGGCGGGTGGTATGCCTGGCGGGGCGGCCGCTATGCCCCGACAGTTATTGTCGGGATCTTGTATATATGTTACTTGCTCCGAAAACTCTTATAGCGCGATTCAGGATTGTGACGTCAATTGTCATTGTTCTGAATGCCTGCTGTGCCATCTGCGTAGCTTGTAGTGCAGTTGAAGTGGTCGCTACAAGACTAATTACTGACTAACTGACTCTAAGGCTGTGGGGTTCGATCATGCAAGATCATCAGATATGCAAGCCGCTGACAAGCCCGCTTAGTTTCTTGCCGGATCTTCTCAGTTGAGGTCGCGTTCCGATCCGGATGTAGACTTAAGAAAAAGAAAATGTAATGACAATTTGTAAGTGCCCCCGTAGGCCTATACGAAATGAATGATTTGACTTTGACTTTGACTTGACTTTGATTTATTACTGACTAACTAACTCTAGGGCTTAAGACTATGGGGTTCGATCATGCAAGATCATCAGAAATGCAGGTGTGCAGCGCGTGGGCGCGAGAGTGGCGTGATATGACCGCCCAGCGTGAAACTGCTTAGGGTGTCAAAAAGACCGGGCAACTGGATGAGTGTGGCGATATAACTTCATTGCTTTATTATCATAAACAGTGACGTACTAAACACGAAATTAATTCGAAATAATTTCTCACTTGTAACTATTGTTGTCAAGGTGTTTAATAAAAGGCGTACAGAGGTTGTTTGTACCGAAAAAATAATTAACCCGTCCGCGCTGTACATACAATGGCATTTTTATTTGTATTACACCATATTTTGAACGGTAGGTACCTAACGACTAGAGATAGGGTTACCTTTAGTGATATTGTTTTTTTATCTGTTCCTCGGATTCAAATATCTATCTGTATTTGGTTTCGTGTATTTACGCGATTACTACACATTGAAATAAAAATAATTTTACAGATTTAATCGAGGTTTTTTTTCCTTCACGACGTTTCGGCTGCTTTACAACAGCCATAGTCACGGGAAGACGGAAAAGAGTGACGTTAAAAACATAAAATGAACGCATATTTATTTCTTATATTTACGCGAATACTACCTACACATTGAAATAAAACTAATTGGAACGTAAAAAACATAATACAGACGCGATAAATCCTTAAAATTAGTTTTATTTCAACAAAATAAACGCAATAAAATTCGTAAAATTAGTTTTATTTTAATCAATCTGTCGTTATGAAAGCCTGATTAGCACAGTGAGTAGTGACCCTGTCTTCTATTCCGCGGGTCCCAGATTCTAATCCCAGTAGGGGCATAACTTTCAGTGATGAGCACGAATGGTTGAACCCCCAAACAGCACTTGATAATGAAAAAGACTCAAAGCAGCCAACGCTCTCCATAACAATATTAAAATAAAGAGACCCGCTCCACAAAGCCACCGGAGGACACTCAAGTGGACATGAGCTGAATGAAGCGTGAACAGGTACCTTCTAGGCAAGTATGCTCCATCGTAGATCTCATCGTCACTTACCATCAGGTGAGATCGAGATCAAATACTTGCCTATAATGTAATAAAAAAAAGAGCTCTCCACCACCAGTACGATATAAACGTACAGAACCACTGGCACGATAAGATGATACAGATCATCCCATTTAAATAAACTGACTGTGTAAATTGTATGCGTGCCTGGCATAATAATTGCCATCAACATCATAGTATATAAAGAACAGAGAATATTTTATTATTCCACGTTCCGCAAAATGTTTGCACTCCACACGACCGTGTTTTGGTAAGAATTTAATTAAATTTATCCCAAGTACAGATAAAATAAAATATAATCTATACTAATATTATAAATGTGAAAGTTTGGATGGATGGATAGATGGTTTGTTACTCAATCACGACAGAACAGCTGAACGGATCTGGATGAAATTTGGCACAGAGATAGATTATAGTCTGGAATAGCACATATGCTACTTTTATCCTGGTAAAATGTATGGTTACCGTGGGATAGATCTGTTTTAATTTTTCATAGCGCAAAGGATCGACATATTTTTTTGCGCGGGTAACACCGCAGGGCGCGGCTAGTAAATATATAAAATAAAAAATAAGGTACTAGGTAGGCCGTGCCCGACGCGACGTCTTTTGCGTGTTCTTAAGTTTTTGAATGCTTAGAAATAATCCTTGAGTGCCCGCGATAATAATTATATCCTATGCATTTCACCGGTATGGAAGCTATCACCATGCTAAGTTTCAGTAAAAGATGTACGTGCCGTTTCAGGCTATTCCGGGGAAAGCCATGAATCACAATATGTGTACAAAGACTCTTCCGCCATTTTTTTCCTTTCGCCAAGTTGCTACGCACAGCAAAGCAGACACGTTTTATTTAAATGAAAATATATTACAAGAAGTTATTAGGTTCAAATTTGAGATTATGCAACCTTTTTTATTATTTAAATTTGATTCAATTTAACAGCACTCTGTTCGCCCTGAGCTGGTGTATCGAAGACTGGAGTTTTCCATTGGGGTTCAAGTTTGGGGCAGCCACGTCTGCTTATCAAGTCGAAGGCGCCTGCAATGTCAGTGGTGAGCTGGAAATTTAGCCCATTAGCAAGTCCGCGGCAGGTCGTCAGCCTATAGTCGTAAAGTCCATGACAGGTCGGCAGTCTATTATCGTACAGTCCGCTACGGTCGGCAGCCTATTATCGTACAGTCCGCGACAAGTCAGCAGCCTATTATCGTACAGTCCGCGACAAGTCGGCAGCCTATTATCGTAAAGTCCGTGACAAGTCGGCAGTCTATTATCGTACAGTCCGCGACAAGTCGGCAGCCTATTATCGTACAGTCCGCGCCAAGTCGGCAGCCTATTATTATATCCTATGCTTTGCAACGCCCCCTCCCCGCAACACATCCTATTTCATTCTGTGATTGTCATGTGGAGGTATCATTGACCAGGCTAGCAGCAAGTGAGTGAATAAATTCAGAATCCTAGATTAAAACATTTACGCACAGTGGACTACGTATGAGTTTGATAGCATCAAATCCCATATATTTCACAGCAGCCGAGCAAAACCTGCTGCTTTATTGGGAAATTGATGGGATCATAATACAATCAGTAAATTGATATGGCTTTAGTGCCATGACCACAAAAGGCTATTACGCATTTCGAAAGCATTGTACCGGTCCGTGTTTTACAGGTAAAGGTGAAAGTATATGGGACAGGTTTACACACGCGACGCCAGATGCGATCAGCGATCGTTCCAACGGCGATGTGGCCGCTAACTCCTACCATTTGTGGGGACGAGACATCGAGATGATGGAAGAACTTGGGCTGCACTTTTACAGGTAAATGAAACGACCAAAGATAATTGTGCCAGTACGTCAATTGCGAGATTATTCGTAAGCTAACCGTATACTTTATCGTGCACGTATTTAGACACTTTGTATGGATAATGAACAGCGCTTCTAGCGGATGGTATTAAGAACTTTCAATTATTTGACTGTGTTTGAGAACTATCTTAAATTGTTCATTAGTTTAATATGATGCTAACAATATAATTGTTTCATTGCAAATTCCAGTAGTTTCCATAAAAATCGATGACAAAGTTTAAATAAATAAAAATACCGCCAAAACACGGCATCCGGGTCCGTTACCCTTGTGAAAAAAAAAGCGCGGCCCCCTCCCTTTCCTCCCGCCCCTTGCGGGGCCTAGGGGTGGGCCCGCCGCTTCTCACGCAGCCTCCCTCCCCTCCACGAGGTAGGTCCGCTGCGTCCAGGCCAAGGCCTGGTCGCAGCCCCCCTCCCCATCCGTCCCCAATAGGGTGGGTCCGCCGCGTCCGAGCCGTAGGCCCGGTTGCAGCCCCCCTCCCTTCCTCACGTCCCTTGCGGGGCTACCCGAGTGGTGGCTCCGCCGCGTCCGAGCACAACACAATTCCAGGGACCCTGTGTTAACCCCATAATTGGCATATTTACAGGTTCTCAATATCCTGGACACGTATACTCCCGACTGGTTTCGCCAATAACGTGAGCTCGGCCGGCGTCAAGCACTACAGTGACCTGATCGATGGGCTTCTGGAGAAGGGCATCGAGCCAGTCGTTACGTTGTACCACTGGGACCTCCCCCAAACTCTGCAGAATCTTGGTATTTTAAACTTTATAATATAATATCGCCAGACGAACAAACAAACTATACGATCCCACACTAAGCAACGTTTGTATAGGGGTACCGTACAATGGACTGGGGGCGAACTGAGTATATAATACTTATATAGATGTTAAACATTCATGACTTCAGTACAAACATTCGGGCAAATCACACAAAGTTTGTTACTAAACCCAGAACCCTCGGCCAGAAAGGAGAGTCACTGAGAGAGAGACACACAGTCACACGGAGGTATACCCTTAGGAAGATCTGGACCGTGTTTTACAGATGTGTCGCTTTGATCTTGCAACCGCTACTGCTCTGCAAATCCTAATACAGCTATTAATGGAATCTTTGCAATTTCAGGTGGTTGGACAAATCCATTAGTAGCGACCTGGTTCCGGGACTACGCCAGGGTGGTGTTCACTCTTTTTGGCGACCGTGTGAAGCTCTGGATAACTATCAATGAGGCCTTAATAGCCTGCGATTACACATACAACACTGGCACTATGGCCCCAGGGTTCACGGACCCGGAGATTTCTTCGTATCTCTGTAACAAACACATTTTAATGGCCCACGCTCACGCTTGGAGGCTGTATGATGAGGAGTTCAGGTGGATGTATCATGGTACAGTGATATGCACTTTTAAATCTAATCTAAGAAAATTAATAAGGTTCCATTAATTGTTCTATGTCGTAAAACTAGCACCACGTGACAACTACAATATAAAAAAAATATTTCTGGATTATGCTTGCGCAGATAGGTATTCCTATGTTTTTTAAATCAAATCAATTCATTTATTAATTTGTCAAATATAATAAAGGTACTATAATAGAGTAGATTATAATAATTTGACCGTATTGATTTCTTATATTTACGCAAATATTACACATTGAAATAAAACATTTTTTTCGGATTTCATCGCGTTTATTAGTTTTTACGTTCCCAACGTTTCGGCTGCTTTACAGCAAACATGGTCACGGTATGACTGTAAATCAGTCGAACATCGGGAACGGAAAAACATAAAATAAACGCGATAAAATTCGACAAAACTGTTTTATTTCAATAATGTTAACTGTTTTCTATGTCTTGCCAGAGGCGAACAAAAATACAAAACAATATACAATCATTGCTAACTAATAATGAACATTGTTCTAGTGAAAATAAATTACATAATGGAAGTTCCCTAAAGATTTACAGTAAATCAGCTACCTTATATTTACTTGGTAACTGATACATTCTATATGAACGTAGAGTTATTGCTGTCCTCAATAGATGGCGTTCAACCATTATTAAAGATTCTACTTCAAATATGGTGATTCCCCATACAAATCTAAATCGTGCTATAGAGTTCACATGCAGGATTGGTGTATGCTTATGGTTGTTATGGTAAGATAACATTAAAATCTCGATTTATTGTAACAGGTGAAGTGTCGCTATCAAATCATCTCATATGGTTTGATCCTCTGACTGAAGAAGACGAAGAGCTGGCTGAACTTGCAAGGGAGAACTGTGTAAGATACCTACTTAGTGCCTACATCACCCGGCCGTAAATATTGCTCGTCGTGCTTTAGAAAGAGAGGATCAGCTAGAGGCAAGAGTGAAAGAGACCACGCTTTAGAGAAGCCGAATCTCTATTGCTGATGTGCTATTTAATTTCTTACGCCTACATGCTAATGTTATTTTGTTTTTTTTTTGATAATTATAAGTAGATAGATGAGCTACAATCAATGAGATATTAAAATTGGCCTTTATTTTTAACCGACTTCGAAAACGAGAAGGCTCTCAATTCGGTTGTATTTTTTTTTTGTTTTGTTGGTTACCTCAGATCTCTATCATTTATGAACCGATTTCGAAAATACTTTTTTCATAATCCAAAATAGATCATTATGTACTGGGTATTTTAATGTGGCATTTTATCCTATAGGCTGGTAGATATTCCCATCCTATATACTCCAAGGAAGGTGGCTGGCCGCCGGCTATAGAGAAGATAATGGCAGAGAACAGCTTGAAGAAAGGTTACCCTGCGTCAACATTCCCAAGTTTCACCCAAGAAGAAAAAGAATTTGTCAGAGGTCGGTTTCAAGGTTTAATAAAAACATTCAGCTATCTTCCTATCGCCTTACGCGTTACATGACGTGTGGTCATCAGTCCACCTCGTTGGCTTTGTCCTGCACCGCCCTCCAGCGCGTGGTCCCCATGAGCCCCGCTCACTGTCAGGCTTCAACTTTAGCATTAGAGCTATGTAGGTAACGCTACTTCGTTTAGGGATTTCTTCATTTCTGATTTTATTGAAACAGAATCAAAATCAGAATATTTTTTATTCATGCAAACCATTAATATAAGTACAGTACTTATGAATCGTCAAAAAAGTTACAAAATGATAAGCTACAACTTTACCACGTGTTCGGAATGCCGTTCCTATGGAGAAGAACGGTCAAGAAACTCCATTGTTGCTCTTTTTGAAAAACTTCTTTTACATTCTTGAGCTGTACATTGTTATAGGTATGTGAGAACAATGTAGGAACGGCTAGGCAGACTTTAGCAATCGTGGGTCGTGAAACCCCGAGTTCCGAAGTCAATCTCACTTTTGTGACAGGCACCTATGACTTCTATGCTGTGAACCACTACACGAGTCGAATGGTGCGGAAAGCGAAACCGGGGGAGACCATGACACCTTGGCCGATGGGAGATGCACCAGATCTCAACGCCATCATGGAGAGGAAGCCTGATTGGGAACTTGCAACGTCATCATGGTTTTATGTAAGTTTATCTCACGAAATACGTACGACGACCTGATTAGCTCAGCTGGTAGTGAACCTGCTTTATGTGTCGGCGGCCCCGGGTTTGGGGTAAAGCTTTGTATGATGAGCGCGAATGGTCGAATTAAATGCTTCCTTACTTCACCTCTGAGGTATTCAAGGAACATAACCTTTAAATCCCAAGATCAACCAGTTTAGCCAGTGCGTTGTATATCAGTCAGTCAGTGTTTAGAAGATGGATATAATTGATATACGTATATTTCATTAAGTAAAATAATAATTGTATTATACGACACCACGGACCCGAATGCGCCAGAGAGTCGGTCAGGACCCCCACCTCGGCGTATCTTCGTCGGCCGAGTGGAGACCGATGGGGGCCCGCAGGACTCTCAGCTCTGTCTTGCCTTAGTTGGCTGTCGAGAGAGGGGTCGTTACAGCTATTTTCTCCAGGGGTGGAAGCGTTAAAGGATATAACGCCGCGAGTAACCACAGGACAAAGCGCAGCACACCTCTCCATACCCCTGACCCGCTCACGCCACTGTTGCCTCTTATCGTCTTATATGACGGCCTTTTAAGGGGGCCCACTTAATGAGCGGCGAGTCACCACCTGCCAATATTAATTAGATAAAAGCTGATTATGGCAGGTGTCCGCAACCCTTCCAATATTCCCATCCTAACTCCTACCAATCCTCAATTCAAAGTCCCAATTACCTTTACATATTCAATTTACTGTTTATGTTATCATTTTCAGCAGTTGACCCTAACATTAAACATAAACGTAACATTAAAATTCTCAAAAAGGGCCTCTACGTGTTGGACCCATGTCCCCGCGCTTGCCTTCCAAAGATCCAGGTATAGCCCGTGTGGAGAGAGACACTGTATTACCTTGTGTTCTAGATCAACCCTGAAGGTTTCCGTCGTCAGCTGGTGTGGCTGAAGAAGCACTATGGAGACATGAGATTCATCATCACGGAGAATGGCCTGGCGACAGACAGCGGCCTAGATGATCAGGACAGAATAAAATATTACAGGGATTATTTAAAACAGGTGAGGTATTACTGTTCTGATATACAATACAATCCTTATTTCCTTCCAAAAATGTGTTTTCCTCACCGGCCGTGGCAAAAGACTAGGGCCAATGTGGAACAACTAAGCCAAAAAAATTAAAAATAAAATTATCGATTTGCCGCTCGTTTTGAATAAAGAAAAAATGTGTGTGTGCTAGAAAACGAATAAAAACTTTTTTTTTCTGAGCCATGCTTGCTAATGTCAAGTATTTCCTGAGAATTGTTTTAAAATTATAAGTATCCCTGATAATAATGTTGATGTCAATGACGACGATGATGATGAGCATGTTGGGCGAACTTGATTTCAAGGTAAAATCAATTTAAAAAGTACTGAAAAATGCGTAAAACTCATGAAAAGTTCTATGGAAAATTCCAACTCTATGGGGGGGGGGGGGGGGGGGGGGGCTAGAATTATGAATAGAATCCATGGTATCAGCTTTCGTTATTAATGTGGTGTACCTGGCAATTTCGTTTTAAGTACTTCACCCTAAAACCTAACTATCGGTTCATCTCCTTCTGTTTTTACTATACCCATAGTTATTGCTGGCTATCAAAGAAGACAAAATGTATATAACCCACTATACAGCCTGGACTCTTATGGACAATTTCGAGTGGACAGATGGATACAAGTAAGTTTAAATCAAATCATTTTGTTTGTAATCATGCACGCCAAAAACGGACATATGAACAGTCAAAAGTTACCACCGGCTGGAAATGTTCGTTCCACTGAGAATAGTCGGCAAGAAAAAAAAAATACAACCGAATTGAGAACCTCCTCCTTTTTTTTGAAGTCGGTTAAAAATCAGTAAAAAACAAAACAGATATTGTATGGGATATCTGTCAAAAGTGACAGTTACTATGCGGTTGCTTAGCATTGTGTTAGCTGACTTGGGGCCCAGGTTGTTGTAGGTACGGTCGCGAATGCTGGTGGGGTCACGGATGTGTGCGAGAGCGCTCCCGTGACCCCCCCCAACAAGGCGGGAGAAGGACCACCGTGGGGTTTTAGTCGGTAAAAGTCCGGCATAACCCGCTTGCCTCCCTCGGGGCTTGCTTGAAAAAGTTACGGTCGCGAATATGGGACCTATTTCTTTAATATTTTCAATTACACTATACGAGTATAATGCAATAAGGTCGTATATCGTCATATCTAAGGGTATTCGCCCCTAGGAGTCAGGCATAATAACAGCTCTTAAGGTATACGTTTGCTGTACGGAATTCCCCCTTAAATGTGTGGCAAATTATTTTACGTAACTATACATTCACAGGAAAATCAAGGCTTTATAAGCAGACAGCACCATAATAATACTGTAATAAATACTCGAGCATTAGGTACTTTTTACATTGTGAGTTAAATCAAGACTCGCTCATTCTTCGTCTTTATTTTTAGGTTGGCAATCAGCTACAAAATAGTTAAATTCTGGATCATATTTATTGAGTTATTTGTACCCCTGATGATGATGATGAAATGAATCCACCTACCCCTATCATTAAAGCTATGGATACTTTACTGAAAATATACTGGACAAAAGTCAAATTATACTATTTTATTTCAATTTCCTTCACTTGTGCACGTTTATGAACACACAATGGTTAATATCCCACAATATTACACACATTATTTATCAAGAAAACATATGTTTTTGAAAATAAAACAATATTGACAACTTCACGGTTCAACTTCCCGCAAAAAGCAGCCCTCAGGGCACGAATTTAAATAAAAATCCTTTAGGGCTCCTCCAATTTTAGGTCCATCAGCATTGGGATTTTTTTATATAGATTCACACCCTGAATTATTCATATTGCTCTCGCTAATACGTTACTTTTTATTTCTTTTTACAGTGTTGGAAAATTTGGCCTATACGAAGTCGATTTCTCGGATCCTACGCGCAAGCGCACCCCTCGTGCCTCCGCTAGGTTTTATTCGAACCTTATTAAAAGCCATTCGTTGGACTGTGAAGCAGACATTGGTGAGACGTAGCAGACGACACACAAGGACCCAAAGCCAAGGAACGGGGAAAGGAAAATAACCAAGGATTATAAAAATAAATTTACAGTTTACCTAACATTGTGTTTATACAGGTGATTCAGAAAGGCTAAACTAGTCTTTGAACCTTCGCTTCTTAAGCGCATTTGTAATCATTATATGAAGTCAGAATTTCGACGCCATTGAATAATAAAAATTGCCCCTAATAAATTACCATTGTCATTTTGTTGACCTGGTTTCATTTTCAACTTAGCATAAGAATGGCGTCGCATTGAAAGCTCACTGTATTTTCGTATAGTTCCGTCCCTTTCAGTTGTTAGACAGTTTAGGTCACGTGTAGGGTCTGCAGGAAAAGTTAAGTTTTAAAGCTACGGTCATCGACCCTTGGAAATGCTGTTCTGGAAAAAAAAAATCTGATTTTTCCCATAAAAATTCAAACTATTCGAGACATTGCAGTTTACATATATTTATTTAATAAAATGATGCACATCAAATTGCTGTAAATTTTATTTACCCGATAAGAATACAGTACAACTAAATATGTAGGTACTTCTTATCTAAATTGATTACCAAAATTGCTAAACAAATAAATGAAACAAATGTTAATTTTTTTTCAAAATGTATGTACGTATTACACTGAACTAAAACGAAAAAAATATTACACAACAAACAACGAATCGTATACCTAGTTTCATACTACAAAGGAATGATTCAAACCGATACTTATCATCTGCTTTATGGTACACTTATCAGTGAATTCAATGGAACTCTATTTTAACAGTCACACTTGGTAATTTTGGAGCATTGCAAGTGCACGTCTGATCTTCATGTCTTTCTTGATCGCTTTGTTGTTGATTGGAGGCGCCGGCGCCGCCATCATCGGGTGAACTGCTCGTCTCGTGCGCAGAAGTCGCATAGGTCAATACTGTTGCGGGCTCAGTAGGTTCAGGTGTAGTCGTCCCAATAGTCTCCGTAATAACTGCTTTATATCCATCTCTCTCTGTTGTACAATAAACGCCAGTCGCACGCTTTAAATAATAACGTTCGTGAGTATCTTTACCATATACAAGATTGTTGTCTCCGTCAAATAATGGTCCATACACCCAATCCGTGACGGCACCAACCTCGACTAATTCATCATCAGCTACTCTGTATACAGCATATGAGTTAAGACTAATGACCATAGCATTGCCGTCCTTGTCAAGACTAAGACGGTGTAATTGGTGACAAAATTCTGTTGCTTCCACGGCTCCTTTGCGTAGCTTTCTAAATAGAGGCGTGCCGTTGTTAATATCCTCAAAATATATATCACCTTTTTTATCGACAATGAAACTGTCGACAACATATATCTCTGTACCTTGAACTACTTGCGATGCGCCGTTCTCAAAAGTAAAAATGCCCCCGTCGTCTGGCGCGTAGTACAGTTTATCTTTGAACGTCATGTATCTAATGTTATTTATGTCAACCAACAGGACGCGTTCGTTATTAACAAGGTCTACTTTGTAGATTCCCTTTCTCCAGGAGCCTGTGGCGTAAACGTCGCCAGTGCGCTGGTCTATGCTGAAGTCCCATAGGTCCCATTCGTTGGCTGTGTCTTTGCATGTTCCAGTAGTCAAATTGCATTGTGTAATGAAATGGTTATATGCAGCATCTCTAGTGGAAACGATTAAGATGTTAGTGTTCCTGTTGATAGCCTCGTGGCCTCCCGAGTCCCGAGGCAAGGCCTGCTTTCTCAAGCAGTGCCCGTCGATGCAAGCGTCGCAGTCTCCGCAAACAGCGCTGACGAGCGCAGCCGCGAGGATCAACAAGAGTGACGACCTCATTTTTCAACTGCAACACGTCAGTCAGACGTTGTTATGATACTGTAATGATAACGAGTTTATAAGTGAACATTCCGTACACAGAACAGAGATCCTATTTATATAAAATTTGATCTTATAATATTTATTTCTCATTATAAAATATTCCTATTAATTATGATAGATGAAATTAAATTGACAAAATGTTTGATACTTGTAATTCCCAAATAAAAAACAATTCCCTACTCGGGTATGGAACCTAGAATTTCATGACAGGGGGCTACACTTACAGATCACTAAGCTGTATGGTCTTAAACTAAGCAACGCTTATATTATGTGGGTACCGCACAATGGACTGGGGCGATGTAATACTTATTTATGAAAATGAAACTAGAATTGAAAATGAAAAGATTTAAATATAGAGTGATAAACACGGAGTATGCCCCTGCCAGGATTGGAACCAGGAGTAACAGCTGTTTTTTAGTGCTCAGCACAAGAAACAGTTGCTACTAGGGTCACTACTAAGTAACAGCGCTACGAGGGTCGTTAAGACAAGAATGATACAAACGATACTAATGAGAATGTAGCGCTTACCGTTGTTGCCGCTGACTAGAAGGGAGTCCGCGATGTATAGGCGCGTGCGCCCGCGCTGATGTCGGCGACTGCGGCGTCCCGCGGCGCGGCTTATATACCTTGTACAACAAGCACGCCGCGCTCACCCTTGTTAACGCTCTTAGACTTTATGTACATCACATACGGTTCATATTGAAGTGATAAACACAATATACCTATGAGTGCTTCCTTAATCCGGTGCTTTGATAAGGTCGCTGTTTTTGGGTTAATTAATAAAGGAATATTCAGTATATTGATTTTTTATATTTACGCGATTACTACGCAATGAAATAAAACTAATTTTACGGAGCTGTGAGCACTTTCTGCGTAGATTAGACCGCAAACAACAACCTAATATGAGGGTACCCCAGTTCAAACTTTGACACTAGGACGTCAAACACCTCAGTCCTCCCGTGACCATGGTTGCTGTAAAGCAGCCGAAACGTCGGGAACTTAAAAAACATAAAATAAACGAGATAAAATCCGTAAGATTAGTTTTATTTCATCATTTAGGAAATTTGCCTCGCAACGGGAATAGAACCTGTGCCGGTGGTGAGACCAAAGTGGATATACTACGCTCATACCACTCGGTCGTATTCAAAAGATGGGCTTGAAGCAGAGAACGGAGATTTCACGAGAAAAAAGTATATCTGTTGTTTAATCTTCTTATGTTATAAGAAATTAATTAACTAGTACATTTATATACCTATGTAATTAGTGGTATCACAAACGAGTAACTTTTCAGTTTGTTCAATTAACGAAATATACCTAAGTTCAAAAGCCATTTTCCTGTTTGTGTAGCTCAACACCGTATCAGCTAATCAATCATATTCATAGGCCTAATGGAGTACGGAAAACAAGATTAACAATATTATTATCACTTGTTATTCAGTGAATAATTGGCTGTTTTCAAATATTAATACAATTTATTTGTGACCAAAACCAATCATTTTCCTCCCAAAACTTCCCAAAAAAATAGAGATTCACTCCTGTAAGCCAGGACCCACAGCGGTGACCAACTAAGACGCCGGGGAGTGACACCCGCGAGGAACTTAATTGTCTTGTAACTCGCTACGAATTTAATAATAATAATACCAGCCCTTTTAAGCCTTTTTTTTCAGCTAAAGTTCACCACGCTGTCCCAGTGCGGGTTGGCGGACTTCACACGTCTTTCGAGAATTCTCTCAGACATGTAATTAGGTATCATCGCGATGTTTTCCTTCACCGTTTAGCAAGTGATAATCGCGGTTGAAAATGAGATTCGCACATGAAATCCAAAAATCCCAGAGGTGCGAGCCGGGGTTTGAACCTGCGAGCCTCGTTACCGACGCAAGAGTTCTACCAACTTGGCTATCATAGCTATTGACATAAGAATATCCATTTCCCATCCATAGCAAAGCGGGAGACAGACAAGACTCCTACAACTGCACAAAGCCAATTTTTGAGATACCAAGGATTGCATTTAACTACTTAGTAGATCCTTATTCTGTCATCTGAGTAGGTATATAACACATGATTCCAGTAAAAAAAAAGAAAAAAAGACAAGCCCGCTGAGTACCTTGCCGGATCATCTCAGTTGAGGTCGCGTTCCGATCCGGTTGTAGAGTTAAGAAAAAAAAATGTAAATGACAATTTGTTAATGCCCCCGCAGGCGTATACGCAATTAACGATTCGACGATTCGACTTTGATATTAATAGGTATGGCACACACTACTCGAATAATACGTAAAACTTAGGGTCAGTTCACACTGAGACGTGGCGCGGCTAAAGAGGTCAGTGTTTGCTTATATATAATTCAAAACGTCTTGTGTGGGGTGTGGCGATCTGCTTCTGGTCACACTGGCGTAGTACCGCGCAGATTCACGCGGCGTGCGCTTGCGCAGCGGGTCCTTGAAGTCCACGGCGTACAAACCGAATTTCGCCCTGAAAGAACGTAGTAAATTCCAATTTGTTGAGGATTAAAAAAAAAATGTTAATGATAATTTGTAAGCCCCCGTAGGCCTATACGTAATAAACGATTTGACTTTTACCAATTCGAATTTCAAGGGACGATTTTCCCTTATTATCTTAATAATTATTAAGAATATAATAATAATAAGATCGCCAGGTGAACACATGAACTGTACGGTCCCAAACTAAGTCACGCTTGTATCATGGGTTGTGTTCAATGGACTGGGGTCGGACCCAGTATATATTACTTATATAGATATTAAACATCCATGACTTGAGTACAATAATTCGTGCTCATCGCACAATGTTTGTCTCTACCAGGATTCGAACCCGGGACCCTCGGCACAGAAATCAGGGTCACCACCAACTGCGCTAATCAGGCCGTCAAATATATAATTTTATACCCACGTTTTTTTTTATTTGTCTATGTGTCCTATCAATAAGTATCTTTTAGTTGTTTGTTTAGTTATGTAAATATCTGTATAAAACCTATTGTACATCAATTATAACCAATAAACAACCTTATTCATCGGCGATAAAAGTTTAGTTTTGTGTTGGTGTCATTTTAACGAGCACTAAAAAAAGATGAGGTTATCCATTCGTCGCTTATTTTTTTTTATATTTACCTATCTATCTATCAGCCGATAGATTTCCACTGCTGGACATAGGCCTCCCCCAAAGACTTCCACACATCACGGTCCTCCGCCACTCGCATCCACCGGCTTCCTGCGACGCGTGTGTTATCATCGGTCCACCTTGTGGGGGGCCGTCCTACACTACGTCTTCCGATTCGTGGTCGCCATTCTAGAACCTTTCTGCCCCTTTCTCTTTTTATAAGATTTCTTATACTGAGCTACAGTGGTCCACCAAAACCACTCCCAAGTCCCCTTGTACAAGTAACTCACGAGACACCGCCCAGCCATTCGAAGTTGTCCATCAGCGACCAGACGGCGAACCCGGACACATTGACGCCGTCCTGGATAGCTAGCAGTATCTGTAATAACAACATAAGAGTCATAAAAACTACATATAGAGTTAAATAAAACTAATTTTACGGATTTTATCGCGTTTATTTTTGGATTTTTACGTTCCCGACGTTTCGGCTGCTTTACAGCCACCGTGGTCACGGGCGGACTGAGGTGGTTGACGTCCTGGTGTCATAGTTTGAAACGTGGTACCCTCATATTTAATTGTTGCTTGTGGTCCGATCTACGCACAAAGTGCTCACAAGTTTTGGATTTAATAATATTAATTACTGGTTCCCAAGTCCCAGTCCCAGTCCTAAGAAAATTCGTAAAATTAGTTTTATTTAAATGTGTAGTATTCGCGTAAATATAAGAATTCAAACAACTACATATAGAGTTTAAACAAAGACACGCCCGCTGAGTTTCTCGCCGAATTGTCTTAGTTGAAATCGCGTTCCGGTCCAGTTGTAGAGTTTAGAAAAAAAAATGTATATAACAATTTGTAAGTGCCCCCTTTGGCCTATACGAAATAGATGATTTGACTTTGACTTCTCTTTTCGTTCTTTACTGATTGTCTCACTATAATGCGCGGGCCTCCATGCAATGATAAGGCCATAGTCGGATTATTTGCTCTCATAGGATAACTTGCTCTAGTAGCATTACTTGCTATAGTACGACTAATTGCTCTATTCATTACATGCTCTAGCAGAATAACTAGTTTAACTAGCATCACTTGCTCTAACATTTAACACTCTAGGATTATTTTCTCTAGTAGGATTACATGCTCTAGTAGAATTACTCATTCCAATAGCATCACTTGCTCTAAGATTTCATACTCTAGGATTATTTTATCCAGTAGGATTACTTGCTTTAGAAGGATTATTTTCACTAATAGCATTACTTGTTCTAGTAGGATTGCTTGCTATAATAGGATTAATTACTGTAGTAGGCTTACTTGCTCTAGCAGGATTACTTGCTCTAGTATAATAGCTTCCTCTAGTGGCATCTCTTGCTCTAGTAAGATTCCATGCTCTATGATTATTTTCACTAGTAGCATTACTTGTTCTAGTAGTATTATTTGCTATAATAGGATAAATTACTGCAGTAGGCTTACTTACTCTAGCAGGATTACTTGCTCTAGTATAATTGCTTCCTCTAGTAGCATTACTTGCTCTAGTAGGATAACTTGCTCTCGTATAATTGCTTCCTCTAGTAGAATTATTTGCTGCAGTAGGATTACTTGCTCTAGTGAGATCACATCCTTTAGTAGCATTATTCGCTTTAGTAGGAATACTTGTTCTAGTAAGATAGCTTGCTCTAGTAGAATTACCTGCTCCAATAGGCCCTTGATGGAAGCTAGCCTTTTCATGTCATACAGTGTATCATCGGTGCTGATGTACCCACCCTCAGTTACCATGATCTCAGCCATGCCGTACGTTTTGTTCAACCAATTCAGCTGCTTCCGAAGACCTTCAGGATATATCTGTTAAAGCAATATCATAATCATAATATAGGATAATTTTAGCATCCAAATGATGATTATTTCCAAGATTATCTCACCACAAACCAATCCAAGGCTGCCGACTCCCAACTGGGGTCACTGACCATCACGAGGCCCAGTTCAGCGCAGCCGTGGTAAGGCCAGTCGCCCACCTGCTCGCCTGGCAGCGGCTTGCGGACTAGGCGAGTTGCGTAGTGGTTTAACGCGTAGAAGTCATGGGTTCCTGTAGAGATCAATTGAATAGTTATTATAGTAGCATGTACAGCACGTAGAGCCTTCGGTCTTGCGCCTGATTTCTCTCTGATCGTGTCATATTACTATGACTATGAGAGCGTGGGAAGAGAGTGCATCTGTGCCTACGCACACACTTGTGCACTATAATATCTCCTGCGCAGATGGCTAGTCTCCGTTGAGATAAGCCGGCATGACCGAAATTCGGTCAGGAGGACTATTATTATCACTATTATGGGTAGAGCTGTGTTATTCTATCAAATACAGTTTATTCTTTTTGAGTTAACTCGCAATATGAGGGTGTTTTAGTAGTACCGTTAGCGCCTCGAAGTAAAAAAAACAATGTTAATATAATAGTCACATGTCTGAGCGCGACGTTACCATTAGATACAGAATCAGATGCGGGCCTTTGAGAAGGTACTAAACAAATACTACAACTAACATTTGCACTGTATTTTCCTGAACTTCTTGAGGGAGGGGGGGGGGGGTCGATCGGTTCAACACGAGCGTTGGTGCGGTCGGATCGGTGCTTTGGACACAGACCACTGGTACTACGCCCATGGACGAGAGTTGTCGTGTGGAAATTAAGCCAAGAGCCTGTGGTGGTAGGTGGACTCTGTTGGCTATACGCTAATGATATTAGCAAAGCTACAATAGCTAGATAGATGGCAACCCTCCTGCCAATATAATACAAATTATTCGCGGCAGAGTGCAGTATCTACGTTCGTATTAGAATTATTTACCTTTAACAAATTCCCTTTCTTCTTCGGTAAATGGAGGCAGTCTGGGTGATGGGAATCCTTCGGTTCTGCTGTTCTCAGCTAAGAATTCTTCTATCTTTCGTGGCCAGCCACCCTCTTTGGAGTAGATAGGGTGAGAATATCGCCCTTCCTAGAACACAATTTATTTGGTCACGAGAGAGAGAGAGACAATGATGTTGAATTGACATCGGTGATATCAGAGCGTTGCTCAGAATTCAGGTGTGTCTTACAGACTTTTCATGGGGCACAAACGCACAAAGAGTTTGTTTATACTATTCGTATAGTGAAATAATTTTGGGTAGGTTACCTATTAAGTAGATTGTTTGCAAAACAAACCCATCAAAAAATAGAAATAAGGCCAAGTCTCGTGATTGTTTACTTAGTACTTTTTTTATTATATAATACAAACATATCTTTATTCAAATGTAAATCAAATACACAAATACTTAAATACAAATCAAATTCGATTTTCTTAGCGTCCATGACAGAGTTTTCTCTCCATGTATGCATACCAAAACAATATTGTTAGTAGTAATACTTCGGCGAAGTTTCGGTAAAACGGTATGTTCATTAATTATTTTTGCTAGCGACATCCTCAACGCTCTGTAAAATACTCGCCATTACGACATTTCATTTACGAAACAAAATATAATGAAATTAAATAAAAAATATATACCCAATACTCCGTCAAAAGTGCAGATGACTCTTCATCTGCAGGTGTCGCCGGCTCCAGCCAGTGCACTATGTTTACTATCGAAGCTTTGCCTGTAAACATAAAATAATCTTAAGTCCACATTCCACGAAAAGTTCTTCATTATAAACATTTGTTATAATTCGGTACGTCATTAATTACACGGACTTGGCTCTACACGGCTGATAGCTTTTTAAAGCAAAAGAGCCTCCCGCGTTCCTTTCGACTTGGCAACATTTTCTGCATTACATCTTTTTCAGGAATATAAGTTATCAGTGCATCATGTGCGAGATTATTCGCAAGCTAACCGTACACTTTATAGTCTACGTAATTACGACGTTTTGTATGGAGAATTGAACGGCGCCTCTAGCGGGCGGTATTCAAAGCTTTCGATTCTCCATACAATGTGTCCAAATACGGTAGACTATAGAGTATACGGTTAGCTTACGAATAATCTCACACTTGACGTGCTGGGCTGTGCGACCCCCCATTATTATAATACTCTTTGTAGTTTCCTACCCGACCGCCATCCAACTACTATACATGCTTTAGAAAATAATTAAACTCACCGTGATACCGAGGCTTGAACTCCTCATCATAGATCCTCCAAGCCATCGCGTGAGCCATCAGCACGTTCTTATTGCACAAATACTTCCCAACCTTCGTGTCATTCAAATACGGCCCATGGGCTTTTTCATATCCCATGTCGCATATCGCAAAAGGCTCGTTGATGGTCAGCCACGTCTTCACGCGGTCGGCGTAGAGGGAGTACACCACCCTGGCGTAGTCTCCGAACCAGTCGACGATGAGAGGGTTTGCCCAGCCACCTTATGTAAGATTTCACCCCGTATACACATTAGATCAGACTACGCACTCTTAATAGGTACGTTGCTATCCCACTAATAATATAAATGTGAAAGTTTTAATGGCTGGATGGATGGATGTTTGATACTCAATCACGCCAGAACGGTAGGCCTCCTGACCGAATTAATAAAACGGCGGCCAATCTCAACGGAGACCTACGTAGAAAATATTATAATTCACAAGTGCGTTAGCATAGGTGCCCTCTCTTTCCACACTGTCATTGTCAATGGGACTGGGTATCGGGTGCGCTGCTCAGCACATTTTTGTGGTGCCATTTCCGAGAGCAAGCAACGTATCTACGTCCATCTTAATAGACATCGATGATGGCAACGATGATTTGCAATCGTAAAAATAGCACTAAAACCGTATTGTCATAAGGTACAAAATTGTTTGCAGAAAAGTAAATCCGATTTTGATTATTTCTACTTTTTGGATGCTTTTTGCTTTGCTTTTTTGGGGTCGAGTCACCTTCGTCCGTAGGAGAATTAAATACCCTCGAGATACCCTACACGTGACCCTGGGTGGTGCCAACTAGGTGACAACTCTACTGGTGGTAGGCTTCGGCCGTGGTTAGTCACCACCCACTGAACAAAGCCATGTCGCCAAGCGGCCTAGCCGTGTTCCGGCATGATGTTCGGTGTTGCCATTCATGGATGGCGGGTCAGATCAGCTGCGCTGCATGTGCCTAGTGAATGTAGCGTCTCGATCTACTGCCGCCTTCCTACCTAGGCAAGTATGCTCCATCGTAGATCTCATCGTCACTTACCATCAGGTGAGATCGAGATCAAATACTTGCCTATAATGTAATATTTTTTTTTAATGCTGATATCATACCTAGGTCCTGCAACGACTGTGGCAGGTCGAAGTGGTATATGGTGATCACAGGTTCGATGCCCTTCTCCAGTAGACCGTCGATCAGGTCGCTGTAGAACCGCACGCCATCCTCGCTGACGTGGTTCGAATAACCAGAGGGTAGTATACGCGTCCACGATAATGAGAACCTTAAACGACAACATTATTGTTCTCAGTGTGGTCCTTCGTAAGGTGGTGGGATGGAATAGCACCACTTTCAATTAATTGAATGGGTCTTATTTGTAAATGTAAGTACCCTGTGCCCGAGCCTTGTAGGCTGCGTTGTCCATCTATAATACATAATAGTACCAGCTCTTTTTAATGCCCCACTGCTGGGCACGGGCCTCCCCACAATGCGAGGGGGATAAGGCCATAGTCGACCACGCTGGCCCAGTGCGGGTTGGCGGACTTCACACGTCTTTTGAGGCATTCTCTCAGACATGCAGGTTTCCTCACGAGGTTTTCCATGATCGTTTAGCAAGTGATAATCGGTCCAGAAATCCCAGAGGTGCGGAGCCGGGGTTTGGACCTGCGATCCTCGTTACCGAGGCAAGCGTTCTACCAACTTGGCTATCACTGCTGCCGTCTGGAGCTGGCTAATTACCTGTACATATCCAAACCCAGTTCCTCCACCATCTCGATGTCCCGTCTCCACAGATGATAGGAGTCACAGACCACGTCACCTGTGGAGCGGTCTCCTATTACCTCCGGCCTGGTGTGCACCAGCCGGTCCCATGTACTCTCACCTTTATCTGCAAAAGATTAGGTTGACAGGAATAATGACACACTGAGAAGTGTTGGAAAGAGTAGGAGATATGGCCGCTATCCTCCATAGACCACGACCTTTAGCTCAGTTGGTAGTGACCCTGCTTTCGGTGCCAAGGGTCTCGGGTTCGAATCCCGGTACCTAGTAACATCGTGTGATGAGCATGATTTTTTGTGCCCGAGTCGTGGACGTTTAATATCTATATAAGTAAGTAATTTATACCGAGTGAGGAATATGAGGGTGATGACCATGGTTGCTGTAAAGCAGCCGAAACGTCGGGTACGTAAAAACATAAAATAAACGCGATAAAATCCGAAAAAATAGTTTTATTTCAATGTGTAGTAATTGGCGGTTTGCTAGGATTTTGCTAGATACGCTATCAGGGGGCCGGTCCTAGAACTCACCAGCAACATTCCATGCTCCTTCGATCTGGTAAGCCGCCGTGGCAGCTCCTAACTTGAAGCCAGGTGGAAACTTGGTCAGCTCGCCACCCCACGATCCTCCGACCACGGCACTGACGGAGTAAACACATATATTCATGTAATACAATGTCTCAAACGCCATTGTCGCGCAAATCTATAAAATGTTTTCGTTGTTTTGCAATGCTATTACAAAGGCAAATTTCTTACGCAAAATAGTCCGGAATACATATTGGCAGTTAATTAAAAATTCTAATATTCGATTGATCTTTATGTATATCAAAAATTATTAATTGCATAACCAGCAAAAAATCAGCTCTTTTTTAAACCTTAAAACCCGTATTAAACTCGATTAAATTGATATTTATGTAAATCCCGATGACACTCAGTGACGAAAGCAAAATAATGGAAAGAAATAATGTACAAAATTTGTGCTTACGGAAATCCAACCAGCTACTTTAAAACCGCTAGACTTGATCGTCTATGGTAGGTATCGTTTTTTTTTATTTATTTCCATGATAAGAAAAAAACAAATTATGTACCGATAATAATGTAAATTCAATTACAAATTAGTTATAAACGCAAAGTAAGCATGAACACGGATTCATAGGGCTACAAAAAAACCGACCTAGAGCGAGTTGGATAACGCATAGGGTTCCGTAAGTATTAAATGGATTTTCTTCTATAACTCAAATAATACGAAAAGTGCGAGATTATTCGTAAACAAACGGTACACTTTACAGTCTGCGTATTAAGACACATTGTATGAAGAATTGAAATCTGCAATACTGTCCGCCAGAGGCGCTGTTTAATCTACAATGTGTTTAAATACGTAAAGTATACAGTTAGACCAATAATCTTTCACTTGACATGCAGTTCTTATCGCACGATTGTTGCACCATACAGATCTAAGTGACATGGGTTTTTAGAGCATCTTATATATTACATACTAGCTGTTGCCCGCGACTTCGTCCGCGTGGTATTTAACAAAGACAACCGTTGACAACAGCCTGCTCGCCCATTCTGAGCCCGCGGGACGCATTGCAGGGTGTTGCTATCAAACTTAATCAGGCGCTGCGCTGCAACATTGGTTTTAATTTTTTTTCGTGAGATCCTATTTTTTTTTCTAAAATAAAAGTAGCCTAAGTTACTCCTTGTTACATCAGCTATCTGTCAGTGAAAGTCCCGTCAAAATCGGTCCAGCCAGTTCAGAGATTAGCCGGAACAAACAGACAGACAGACAGACAGACAGACGGACAGACAGACAGACAGACAAAAATTGTAAAAAAAGTTGTTTCGATATAGGTAACGTGTATACATCCAAATGCACTTAGTAAAAAGCGGTTATTTTAATATTACAAACAGACACTCCAATTTTATTTATATGTATAGATTGCAAAGACCGTGTATCATCACGAGGGGGTTTTTACAAATTTTCCCAATTAAAGAGGTATATGGCAATATTATATTCTTATAAGGTGACTGTATTTTTAATAGTGTGATCTACATCCTTGCATTAAGATTTAGAATAGAGGATTTCAATTAAGTCGGTTCGTGTCAAACTGCTGCAGTGCATTCATGCATGGTTATTTTTTGGGGTCGAGTCACCTTCGTCCGTAGGAGAATTAAGTACCCTCGAGATACCCTACACGTGACCCCGGGTGGTGCCAACCAGGTGACAACTCTACTGGTGGTAGGCTTCGGCCGTGGCTAGTCACCACCCACTGAACAAAGCCATGTCGCCAAGCGGCCTAGCCGTGTTCCGGCATGATGTTCGGTGTTGCCATTCATGGATGGCGGGTCAGATCAGTTGCGCTGCATGTGCCTAGTGAATGTAGCGTCTCTATCTACTGCCGCCTTCCTACCTAGGCAAGTATGCTCCATCGTAGATCTCATCGTCACTTACGATGAGATCGACGATGGGTGGTGGATAGGTGAGATCGAGATCAAATACTTACTTGCCTATAAGGTAATAAAAAAAAAAAAACCATTTGAAATCGATATCGGAAACGGAATCTAAAACTTCCGAGCTGGATTACCGCAATCGCTATTAAAATTTCCAAATTCTAGTATCGTCGATGTATCTTGATGACAATACCAAATTGTTTTTCAAAAAGTTTCCGTCGGAAAGCTCGTCGGGAGCGACACCAACATCGGAAAGTTTTAAATTCGTTTCCGATGTCGATTCCGAATCATTTAAAATAACCCTGCAGGTCCGGTTTCTACCAAGGCGGAGCGGATAGATCTGCGGAATAGACCAATAAGATTGTTTGAAACTCTCTGCTCGGTACCAAGTGGTCTTTTTCAAACAACCTGATTGGTTCATTTCGCGCATCTCCTCTACTCATCGCTCTATGGATGGCGCAAGGACCACCAAAAAGCTATGTTGCCGTGACATACCGGGACGGACGGGTAGACATTATAAGCTTTATAATGATTTCCCGGAGGGAGTACTGAACCCTATTTTTTAGATGATTACGATTTAATTATATTCGTCCTTTTTTATATTATTCATTGCACAAATAATACCGGCGGCAAATAAAAACCGTAACTACCAAATACAAAACGATTTAAAAAAGTATTGAAATAAAAAATAAGTAAATTCTAAAAACAGTTATTGCAAAAAGCTGTCTTCGCGGTGTAGTTGTTTTCAGTGAGTCAACTGCGAGACTTGAATGTTTTAAATATCGCCCTCTTGAGGCGCTTTTCTATTCTCCTCACGAAATGTCTAATTACGTAAACTATAATGTACTCGGTTAGCTTACCAATAATCTCGCACTTGACATACCTACCTGCGATTGCTTTGATTTTGATTGTTTTCATTCTTTTTTTATATTTTAACTAGCTGTTACCCGCGACTTCGTTCGCGTGGTATTTAACAAAGACACAACCGTTGGCAACAGCCTGCTCGCGCTTTCTGAGCCCGCGGGACGCATTTCAGGTTGTTGCTATCAGAGTTATTCAGGCGCAACGATGCAACATTGGTTTTAATATTTTTTCGTGAGATCCTATGTTTTTTTCTAAAATAAAAGTAGCCTAAGTTACTCCTTGTTACATCAGCTATCTGCCATTGAAAGTCCCGTCAAAATCGGTCCAGCCATTTCAGAGATTACCCGGAACTAACAGACAGACAGACAAAAATTGTAAAAAATGTTGTTTCGGTATAGGTACTGTGTATACATCCAAATGCACTTAGTAAAAAGCGGTTATTTTAATATTACAAACAGACACTCCAATTTTATTTATATGTATAGATTATTATATTATATGTACATGTTTGTTTAGCATACATGACTAAAAGCCACATGTACCGTCCGACCCAAACACATTTAAGAATTGCCCCTAAGACCTAATTAAATAATATTATTATCGTGTCACTTTTCAATAAATCGTTTTTAATACTTATCTACTACTCCTCGAATTTATAGAAAGTTCTAATGGATTAAAATACCATTATAGCGCAAGTATCCGCCTGAAAAGTTTGAAATAATTCTCTTACAATCCATTATAACTGTCTATAAGTATAGGGGTAAGTGTGGAATTATACCTAAGTCAGTATTTGGAACTTTAGCGGGAACTTCATGATATCTATACATATAAATAAAATTGGAGTGTCTGTTTGTAATATTAAAATAACCGCTTTTTACTAAGTGCATTTGGATGTATACACGTTACCTATACCGAAACAACATTTTTTACATTTTTTGTCTGTCTGTCTGTCTGTCCGTCCGTCTGTCTGTCTGTCTGTCTGTCTGTTTGTTCCGGGTAATCTCTGAAATGGCTGGACCGATTTTGACGGGACTTTCACTGGCAGATAGCTGATATAACAAGGAGTAACTTAGGCTACTTTTATTTTAGAAAAAAAAATAGGATCTCACAAAAAAAAAATTAAAACCAATGTTGCAGCGCAGCGCCTGATTAAATTTGATAGCAACAACCTGCAATGCGTCCCGGGGGCTCAGAATGGGCGAGCAGGCTGTTGTCAACGGTTGTCTTTGTTAAATACCACGCGGACGAAGTCGCGGGCAACAGCTAGTAATAAATAATCCCACTAATATTATAAACGTGAAAGCTTGGATGGATGGATGTTTGTTACTCAATCACGCCAGAACCGCTGAACGGGTTTGGATGAAATTTGGCACAGACATAGATTATAGTTTGGAATAGCACATAGGCTACTTTTTATCCCGGTAAAAAGGACATACATTTTAATCGCGGGTAGCACCGCGGGGCGCAGCTAGTATAATAAAAATAGATGAGAAGTTTTAGACTGGGAAGTGAATTGCCCGGAAATAAGGCTTCATAGTAAGCTCCCTGTATCATTGTGTCTCGTAGTAGTAGTAGGATTGCGCTTGCGCCGCTTCGGGAAAACCATACCTTACTACCCATATTAGCATAATAAGTAGATAACTTGAACTCGCTCAACATTTCTAGTTAAATTATGTAGACTAAAGTATCAGATTTGTCTTTACGACATAATAACATCTAATTGGCCATGTACAGACAGATCGCTTTGCCTCGCAAGGTTGCGGTGGCCATAGTCGTTGGTTTATAAGTACCTTTTCAACTACGGATTTGGTACCGTGTTGTACATACAAAATGTATAGTTAGTGTGTTCGTCTTGCGATATTTATATCTGTATATAAAAAAAACTTTTAATACAGATAACGATTGATTACTAGCGTTGCTTTACCTAGACCAGGGATTCCCAAAGTTTTCAATGTGAACGCCTTGGGGTCGATAACGGTTTCCTAGGGGTCGACAAAAACGAAAACTGGTTTAGGGGGTCGACGAGATCTAAAAATGGACCCTATCAATAAACACAAGTTGTTATTTGATATTTTCAAGATACTGTATATGTTGTGTTACGTGTACCAACTTGTTATAAGAATGACTATTAGTACAAAGTATCATTGTTTTACTTTTATAAAATTGAACAAGTCGATAACAGTGCACAAGTTCGTACAAGATGAAATTATTATTTTGTATCAATAGGAAAAAACTAAAGTTAGGATTTTTAAAGTAATTTGGCTATGGGGGTCTAAGGTATCAGTTCATTTGGGAAAAGGGGTCTCTTGCCCCGAAGTGTGTGGGAATCCCTGACCTACACTATAGAGGCACACGTGAAAACCTGTAAGTTGCTTTCTATTATAATCTACACAAGGTACATAATTATATTCTAGCGGTTGGTTTTCCAAATAATTAAAAACAATGTTTATTATACATACTAGCTGTTGCCCGCGACTTCGTCCGCGTGGTATTTAACAAAGACAACCGTTGACAACAGCCTGCTCGCCCATTCTGAGCCCGCGGGACGCATTGCAGGTTGCTATCAAACTTAATCAGGCGCTGCGCTGCAACTGCGCTGGTTTTAATTTTTTTTCGTGGGATCCTATGTTTTTTTCTAAAATAAAATTAGCCCAAGTTACTCCTTGTTACATAAGCTATATGCCAGTGAAAGTCCCGTCAAAATCGGTCCAGCCATTTCAGAGATTAGCCGGAACAAACAGACAGACAGACAGACAGACAGACAGACAGACAGACAGACGGACAGACAGACAGACAGACATACGGACAAACAGACATACAGACACAAATTGTAAAAAATGTTGTTTCGGTATAGGTAACGTGTATACATCCAAATGCACTTAGTAAAAAGCGGTTATTTTAATATTACAAACAGACACTCCAATTTTATTTATATGTATAGATAAACACAAACAAACATATTATATACAAACGCTTCAGTGGAGTGTCGATAGCGTGTCGATTGAACGATTGTAGACATTTGGTAGTCTACTAGTTTTTTAAGACCAGCGGCTTTCCACTGACCAGCCATTCAACTGCCATAGAACTATATCGTATTCTGTACTTCAGTCGTGTATCAATATAATGTAGCTAATCAATGGTATTCTGCTCGTTATCTGACGTTTGTTGCAGTCGACACACAACCATTGACACTGAAACGATAGTCCATCGAGTCAATTTATTTAAGGTGGAAGCTCAGGGTCAGGGCGCGAAATTAAAAATGTCAATGGTTTTTATTTTTTTATGAAAAATTTGGACATCTTTACGATGTAATTTAGTGTTTTGCGATATTAGCATTCTGCATTGAATGTCTCGATGTATTAAGTTTGCTTAAAAAAATACTAAAAGCGATACAACACCATAAAGTTAGTAAAAGTAGTGGTTTTTACAAACCTTATGGTATTGTATCGGATCAGGTACTTTTTTAAGCAAACTTAATACATCGAGACATTCAATGCAGAATGCTAATATCGCAAAACACTAAATTACATCGTAAAGATATCCAAATTTTTCGTAAAAAAATAAAAACCATTGACATTTTGAATTTCGCGCCCTGACCCTGAGCTTCCACCTTAAATTAGCAGAATTGGGCCTCAGAGATAAATCTCAAGTGTGTGTTTGATGATTACACTTCTAAAAACTTGTCGTTGGCAGATCCGTCGTTTAACGATGGAGCGACAACCTCTTACTTGGAATTATTACTTTTTTTTTTATAATCCATCTTGGATCCAAGAAACCGATGTTATGATATGAACTGACAGGTTTATTTCGTGTTTAATGAATATAAGTCCAAGGTATTAAGCCAGTTAAAATTAACTTTTTACACGGCACGTCGGGTCGTTTTTATAAATTTGATTCTAGCGTAGGTATTAGCTATTATATCTACCAGAAATATGTTAGCACCATTAATGCATATTTTTTTTTTAATTATCTTTTACTAGCTGTGCACGCGGTGTTACCCGCAAAAAAAACATACATTTTACGGGGATAAAATGTAGCCTATGTGCTATTCCAGACTATAATCTATCTCTGTGCCAAATTTCATTCAGTTCCGTTCAGCTGTCCTGGCGTGATTGAAAAACAAACATCCATCCATCTACCTAAACTTTCACATTTATAATATTAGTGGGAAGCAAAATATTTGGACGAGCATGATTTATAAAAGAATAATATTAGTTTCAAGTCTATATATAGGTATATAAGATACCTATATGTAGGTATACAGCGCTACTATTATTAGGATTCTAATAAAACTTAACAGAGATAAAATTATAAGAAGAAAAAGTAACTTCAATTAAAAGTAAATTTAAGATTTAACAACAATAGGAGCTCGTGCAATCTATAAAAAAGATCAATGGATCATGGACTCTATTTTTTTGTTTGTTTGAATAATTTACTTGATCATAATTGTATAATTACATACCTAAAGCGTCCATTACGCTATCCAATTTGCAGAGCGCTAGAATTAGTGTCGCAGTGTGACGTATGAAACGGCTGACCGAGGAAGAAACGAAGAAATATTTTAACACTTTTGCGGCAGCAACATGGCAGGAGATGGCCCTCGACGGAGGCTTTCGGAGAAGTCAAGCCGTGGCCTTTTTCCACGAGTATTAAACAAAAAATATTTACGTAACGAATCATAACTGAAGTAAGAAAACTCCGAACAAAGCGCTCTCCATTACGACTTAAAGAAATATGAGTTTTCTTACAATACACACACGAATCAATTAGCAATGACGTCTCAGAATCATATGTCCTTACACTGATACATAAACCGTCATCTCAGACACTAAGATAATTTGAACGAGATTATATTAAACAAATGGAGGAAAAGAAACCCACCACTCACCCTCGGCTTATCAACTTTTCCAATTATAAACCGAACAAGTTTGATCGATAATTAAAGAAGCCAGCAACACCGAACGCCTCTAAGATGTTAGTCGAGAAACTATCTAACACGAGTGCCGGGACCCCAAATAAAGGCAATTCTACGCGAAACAAAGCGAATCTAAAAATAGATAGATTATATTGCTCAACTACCTATGCGAGCTTCTAAATTCAAAACACATGGGTATAAGTACCTACATGTTATCCCGAAAACACAAAAGAATTCCCGTGATATTGAAATAAAACTACATTTACGGATTTTACAGCGTGTATATTATGTTTTTACGTTCTCGACGTTTCGGCTGCTTTACAGCAACCATGGTCACGGGAGAACCGCGGTGGTTGACATCGGGGATGTAAAAAAACATAAAATAAACGCGATAAAATCCGTAAAATTAGTTTAATTTCAATGTGTAGTATTCGCGTAAATATAAGAAATCAATATGATTCCCGTGATAATTGTCAAGGTAACGAACCAGAAGGTAATATCCTATTGCCTTACTATAGCACTCTAGCTCACCAAATAAGTGCACAGTAACTCACCACAACACAACTGCGCGTGCATAAATCATCTTCAGGACTGACTAATCTGACAAAATAAGAGGATTTTTGTTACTATCTATATACACAGTTGGGAAGCGATCTCGTTATTGAGGTATGTGCTAACTGCGCTGTAATTTAAATAACGAACATGCGTACGAACGTCACAACGTTAAAGTCGCATAGGCACCAATAGTTAGAGCTAATCCTAACTGTCTATGAGAAATCCAGATGGAGTCCTAACTATCTATGAGAAATCCAGATGGAGTCCTAACTATCTATGAGAAATCCAGATGGAGTCCTAACTATCTATGAGAAATCCAGATGGAGTCCTAACTATCTATGAGAAATCCAGATGGAGTCCTAACTATCTATGAGAAATCCAGATGGAGTCCTAACTATCTATGAGAAATCCAGATGGAGTCCTAACTATCTATGGGCGACGTTTTTCACTAAACAATCTATACATATAAATAAAATTGGAGTGTCTGTTTGTAATATTAAAATAACCGCTTTCTACTAAGTGCATTTGGATGTATATACGGTACCTATACCAAAACAACATTTTTTTTAATTTTTGCCTGTCTGTCTGTCTGTCTGTTTGTTCCGGGTAATCTCTGAAATGGCTGGACCGATCTTGAAGGGCCTTTCACTGGCAGATAGCTGATGTAACTAGGAGTAACTTGGCAACTTTTCATTTTAGAAAAAAAGTAGGATCTCACGAAAACAAATTAAAACCAATGTTGCAGCGCTGCGCCTGATTAAGTTTGATAGCACAACCTGCAATGCGTCCCGCGGGCTCAGAACGAGCGAGCAGGCTGTTGCCAACGGTTGTGTCTTTGTTAAATACCACGCGGACGAAGTCGCAGTTCGAAGAAACTTTAGAAACAATATAAACACTCAGATTCATGTGAAATCACAGCAAAAACAAAAAATATACGAAAAAAAACCATTGAAAAACAAATTCATTCTATTTTTTTTTAACACATTGTATGGAGAATGCAAACTTTTAAACACTATGCGCTAGAGGCGCTGTTCAATTAGCTTACGAATAATCTCGTACTTAACGTACTGCAGTGTGATTTTGAAACGTCGGAACTCGGAATCGGATTCGGAACGGTAGTTTGCGTCTACGAAGCTATTTTAATAATGGTAGGAAATAGTAGAAAAAATAATTGCCACCCAAAGTGTTTGTTAATCTGGCAAGGTAATCTGCACTTTCATTACCAATCACGCCCACGTGCGCTGGTATCCAAAGAAGTATAATTTGCTTACGAGATATCGTCAAATTTACCAGGATTTCTTTTATATCATATATAATATGGTGTTCATTCTTATAACCTGGATGTCTCAAAGATTTCAGAACAGACATGCTGTCAGACGCAATAATAAAATGTGATGCACTGGAGCACAAAACGTCGGTTTGTACATATTTTAATGCTTCCAAAATCGCTGTGGCCTCTGCCGAGAAAACTGTGTAAATGGTAGGTAATCGAAATCCTCGACCATACTTTTTATCCGTATCATAGAATGCAGCAGATACACTTGTTTCATTCTTCGACCCGTCTGTGTAGATAATCTGGTAGTCTGTCCAGCATGAAAGCTTCTCATAAACATCCTGCTTGGTTCTCAGATTATGGTCTATTTCTATAATGTCTGATGGAGGAAATTTACCTTCAAAGGTTCCATGATAGCAAGCCCAATTTTCAGCATGATAAACATTGTTGTTTTTAATGTATGTTGATATTTCAGTATAATCACGAAGAATATATGGATATTTGGAAGATAGAGGAGTTGAAGCTAAATATCGGGAGTCATTTAATTTAATTAAAAGAGGATGATTGTCAAAAGAGTGAAGCTTTAAAATGAAATTGAACTTTAAATACTTAAATCTAAAAGACAATGAAGTAATGTTACATTCAACTTGCATTGAAATGATAGGGGTAGTCTTCATAGCCCCTGTAATTAAACGAAGATTTCTATTCTGAATTTTTTCCAGTTTATTTACTAGAACAGAATTGGAAGCATAGCAACAAAAGCTATATTCAAAATGAGAGCGCACTATGGATTTGTACAACATAAGTAAAATTTTTGGATCAGCTCCCCAATAAGTTCTGGCAAGTGATTTTAATATATTAAAAGCTCGCAAGGCTTTGTCTGCCAAACCATTAACATGTCTTTGCCATGATAAATTCTTGACAAATGTAACTCCCAAAAACTTGACCTCATCACTAACAGGAAGTAAATTACCATCATAAATGATGTTGGTGAGTAAAGATCTGGATCTGCTGAATATTATGACTCTAGTTTTATTTGAATTAACGTCTAGTTTCAAGTAATTAAAATAGGTTTTTAAACCTTTTAAAGCAGTGTTTAACTTATTCTCTACTAGTCTTATGTTAGTACCTGTGCAATACACTGTTAAGTCATCTGCATATTGCAGACTATTAACATCAGTGCCTAATATATTATTTAACCTATGTATATACAAAATAAACAATAAAGGACTTAATATCCCCCCTTGACAGACACCCTTATGGGATGACTGAGGCCCATACAAATTGTTTCTCCTTCTTACATATACAGATCTACCATTTAGAAAATTGAAAATCCACTTTACTAATTTTACAGGCAACCCAAGTAGATGCAATTCATTAGCAAGGACATTATGATCTACATTATTGAAAGCACCAGTGATATCAAAGAAAATGCTAATTAAAAACTTGTTACTAGCAAATGCATCATGCACATCCAAGTTTAAATGATTTAAACTTTCTGAAGCAGAGCGTCCTCTCCTAAAACCAAACTGATTACAAGGTAATAACTTCTTGGATTCTATGAAATATTCAAGACGCTGCTTTATTAACTGTTCAAATATTTTGGCTGTACAGGAAGTGAGAGCTATAGGTCTGTATGAGTCATGATGATTTGAATCTTTACCAGGCTTAAGTATGGGAACAAGACAATCAATCTTCCATGATTTAGGAATAACCATGTTATTCCACAATGAATTAAAAATATTTAAAACCATTTGCTGGCTAAATGAGTCAAGATATTTGAACATTTTGTAAGATACATGATCTAAACCAAATGCAGTATCCCTACGAGAGTATATAGCACCTGTAAACTCAGAAAATGTAAATGGCTTCATGAAGAAATTATCAACATGGAAATCAATATTATTGGCATAAAGATCTAATGTTGGCATATTAGGAGGATTGGAAGTGTATTTGTCCAGAAATGGTTGTATCCAGCTATCATCATTAGCATAATTATGTGAATGACTATAAGTTTTGTTAAATTTTCTAATATTGGACCAGATAGTTGATATTGAAGTTTGCCGATTGAATGAGTTACATAGTTCTGTCCAAGCAGTCTGTCTTTCTCTGTTAATGATTAATTTCTTCAAAGCTTGTTGTTTTTTAAATGATAAATAATTTTCTATTGTAGGATTAGATTTGAAGTTCAAATAAACAGACTTACATTTACTAACTGCCTGTGAACAGGCTTGATTCCACCAAGGTAAATATAACTTCCTTTTGGGTCTATTGTGAATCTGAGACACTGGATTAAAGATTTTATTAGCAGTATTTGCTTCAGATACACTTTCTAACAAAATTTTATATAATATGTCATAACACATTTCTGGATCAGATAAATCAAAATTGCTACTATGTAGTTTTAAACTTACCACATGTTGATATTTCTGCCAATCAACACACTTATAATTTGGACGGAAATAATTAGCATTAACATAGTTGTTGTTATTTATATTTACAGGATTGCATAAAAGAGTAGTGACTGCAGGAAGATGATAACTACAAAATGAGTCATCATGCACATGCCAATTACATCTTAAGGCTAACAAGGGTGAAACAATAGTAAGGTCTAATGCATTTGGCTGCCATGTATGGGAACCAACAGTTGTTGCAGAACCATCATTCAGCAAGCACAGATGATTATCATTTATTACATCTAAGAGAGTAGTGCCACGCAAATCCGTGGATGTGCAGCCCCACATAGTGTGATGTGCATTAAAATCACCAGCTAGTATCAATGGCTGTGGAACAGACTTTATTAAATTGTCAAGCTGTGTATAATTGAAATTAGAAGGAGAAGCAGATGTAGGACTGTAAAAACTAACTATAGACAAAGTTTCATTATTTATAAATATTTGAATGGCTATATTTTGTAGAGAACTATCTGAATAAGTTTGTATCTTTTTATAATTAATATAATTTCTAATTAGTATAGCAACACCATTATGTTTAGATCCAATATCTAATCTTTCTATTTTATATCCTTTGATATTTATAGTTTTTGATGATTGCAACCAAGTTTCGGAGATTATAGCTATATGTATATCATTTTCGTATAAATAATGTGAAAAGACATGTTTATGACTAAGCAAACTCTGAGCATTCCATTGAACTATATTGAGCTTATCCATTTTTATTAGTTGTACTCTTTTTACTAGTATTAAAATTATCCAGCAATATTGATTTAATAGTCTCAGATGTAATGGGACTATCTGTTTTAGATTTTTGTGAGCTAATTTTAACAATGGTGGATATTATTAAATTAAGAATACGATCTGATTGTAAAAACTGTGTTATGTGATGGTCAGATTTAGTTTTGGTAAGGTCAGGGAAATTTGTGTTATTGAATAGATCAACATACTTCTTTTGTTTGTATTTGTTATTGTTTTTTTCTATTTCTTCCTTTCGTTTAGGGCACTCTGCTGAAATGGATATGTGATTGCCATTGCAATGCACACATACGGCATCTTTGGCTGCTTTTTGACATTCTTTGTAATGATGATCCTCTCCACAGATCGAACACTTTTGTTTGTTTTTACAGTACTTGCCAATATGTCCATAGCGTAGGCATCGCAGGCACTGACTAACAGGTGGAATATATACGCTTACCTCGAAATACCAGCTATTTATATCGACGCTATCAGGAAGTGTAGGACAGGAAAAGGTTATCGCCACCGTCTGCGTGGGTAATAAAATGGGATTGCCATCATCATCGCGTCCACGGCGCATCAGGCGACGCACGGACACAACATCTTTGGAGCTGGAAATGCCGGTATATATATTAGAATTAGACATATATGTGGGAACACCACGTATTACCCCTGTAATTTCCGTGAGTGTAGCAGGTATTGTCGCTTTTAAGTCCAGGTCTTTTTGCACCTTAATATTATTCAAAGCCATGTTTGCAAGACCAGGCCGCTCAAAGATTGCCCCAACCTTGAACCTATTAATTCGTTTGAAGCGCTTGATGCCTTTATGATGGCGCTTCAGGACCGCGCCTAACGCCATCAAATCTCGGTCCCCAATGGGTTTCGACACCTCGGTACTTTCATAAATGACAATATATTCAAAATTTCCGCCGTCCTCAGGGTATTGTCGAGAATAATTGTCAACTTTAAAAGGTTTAAATTTATCTACTCCCGAGTCATCATCAGATTCCGAAGACTGCGATGACGGGGGAAGATCCCCATCCGCCTTTCTTTTTTTCCGCTTCGCCGTCATTCCGGCCACAGCAAGGCCCCTTTAAATTCACTCACTTTATATTTATAATATAAAATAATTTTTTTTAGTTCAAAAAACGCGCCCTCTTGGTTTAAAGGTTTCCCGCCTTTTTCAGCACACCCGTCTGATCTGAAAACGGTGTTTTGTTTACCTACTGTCAACAGATACAAAATAGAATTCACCACAGAACAATAGATATGGAACACTTAACCACAGACGATATAGAACAACTTTCTATAATTTATAATTGTAAATATCATAACAAAATTACAATAAAAATATTTAGACGCCGACATATATTTTAAATTAAACTTTTACATATTTTAAGGTTATTTTAAAATAATTTAATCATGTTATTTCGATTTTCTTATCCATTCACCTTATTTTCATTCATTCTTCAGATATATTTTTTAAATACTGGCAACATACCTCAATTCAATTTAGGTGCTGTCAAAATCAAATTAGTCCTGTCAATTACGATATTTAAGTTAAGTTCGATGTAACAACAGAATAGATTTTAATGATTTCTAAACTATACTTAAAATTTTAGCTAGTTTAATTAAGTTTAGAGAGTGTGCAAGCGAATCAGCACCATTTTTTTTAGTTTTTGTACCGATCTTTGTAAACTGACAAATCCAATGAAAACAAAAGTTTGTTTTATCTGTGCCTGAGGTTTGTTTATTGTTGTTGACGAGAAAATTACAAAATAACTAAAATGAACGTTGATTAAATACTTACCTATATAATTAGTAACATTACGTCACATAGATGCTCCATGTTCGTGTAAAAATAAAAAACTAGGTTGCAATGATACAGCGCCATCTATTAAAAATGTTTTGCAACCGAACCGGCGCAATCACCCTGTCCGTCCCTATAAAGTTTGAGTATGTGCTTTTGTCTTGTTAATGATGCGAATGAAAGAATTTTTAAATATATAATGAACAAATTGTATTAAATTAAATAAATATGTAGGTTGGTACCTAAATACATTTAGGATTGCGTTGTATTTATTGTTTCACCCAAAAATACGGCTTTAATTCTGCTATTAAAGCCAGTGCAACATCCAATAATTCGTATAATATCAAAATGAGTAAAAAAATAAGACTAAATGCTATCGGAAAGACTTCCGACTCATAAAACTCATCGAAAACTTTTCGTCGGATCGGAATGATTTTCCGTCGACAAACGTCAACAATCTTCGAATTCGGAAATCAAAACAGCGATATTTGTTTACAAAGTTCGGTACAGTAAAATAATAATCAAAACATTTAGGCCTAGAAACGTGAATATTAAAAATAACAAGTGTTTGACTTAATGTTTCATGTGTGTGGTTATAAGTTTGAAGCTTTTTATCACAAAAAACCCGTAATAGTTTAAATTTCGCGATCAATATTTTTCCTACTATTTCCTACCATAATTAAACTAACTTCGTAGACGCAAACTACCGTTCTGAATCCGATTCCGATTACGAACGTTTCAAAATCACACTGCTGGATCCGAATCTTTTTACTTTGCAGTTACAATCTAGTGGAGAGCAAGCCTATGACGCATGCGGAATTAAAAAAAATACTACTCACTCAATTATTCAGCAAGATAGTAGATAGGCTAAATACATAGACTTATTATACTCAGACAGCGCGTCGCTCAATATTAAAATGAAGCCGCGTCTACTAGAGTTTGGTAGCATGAGTGAATGTTGTCAGATGAGAAAATTTCATACCTAAATTATAATTTTGAAAGATCGATAAGATTTATTAATCTTCAACACAGGGATAGATATGTACTTATATATAGAATAAAACTAACCATAAACAAATACTTTAATTTTAAATCAGCGACAATATTATTTTGATTTTTGTAGTACGGAATGCCGTTCCTATGGAGAAGAACGGGCAAGAAACTCCATGGTTGCTCTTTTTTAAAAATATCTTTTACATTTTCCAGCAGTACATTGTTATAAGTATGTGAGATCAATGTGGGAGCAAAAAAAAGTACTAACTATGATTATTATAATCAGGTATATACCGCAATATTATTTAGCTCAGCTTTTGTGCTTTAATATTTTGTTTGCGATACTCTGTCTGAGTATAATATTATGTCTGTGGCCAAAAATATTGAAAATAATAGGCCTAGAATAGGTAGCTGTTTGCTTGTGAAATCTATACATATAAATAAAATTGGAGTGTCTGTTTGTAATATTAAAATAACCGCTTTTTACTAAGTGCATTTGGATGTATACACGTTACCTATACCGGAACAACATTTTTTACAATTTTTGTCTGTCTGTCTGTCCGTCTGTCTGTCTGTCTGTTTGTTCCGGCTAATCTCTGAAATGGCTGGACCGATTTTGACGGGACTTTTACTGGCAGATAGCTGATGTAACAAGGAGTAACTTAGCAAATTTTATTTTAATAGAAAAAAAATTAAAACCAATGTTGCAGCACAGCGCCTGATTAAGTTTGATAGCAACAACCTGCAATGCGTCCCGCGGGCTCAGAATGGGCGAGCAGGCTGTTGCCAACGGTTGAGTCTTTGTTAAATATCACGCGGACGAAGTCGCGGGCAACAGCTAGTTTGTAATATAATTATTCAATACCTATACTCAGAGGATTGTGTCTTGATATTTATACAGTTATTTACATATTCTCACATCTATTTTACATATTTAGATATAGCTACAAAAACATACTCACAATTATTTTATAAAAGTAGAGCAATCATTAAGTAATTACTTACCTACGTACCTTGAGTTAGTTATAATGTAAAGAAACATTTAATAAAATTGATCTTTATCTATATAAGGTGTAACAAAAATAGTGTAAAATATTTTAACCGATGAATTAGTAAGTTATATGGATCACGTTGTTGAATAAAATAATTATGTTTGTTGTTTTTTTAAATAAGGCGTAAGTACTACATGTAGTGTTTTGCCGTGTGCTCGGTATAGAGTGTATTTTTTTTAATGTTTAGTTATTTCATTAATTTCGTTGGAAATATTGACCTTTAAAATATATATTGATTTCTTATATTTACGCGAATATTACACATTGAAATGAAACTAATTTTAAGGAATTTACGCGCTTTAAAATATAATCCTATTATAATAAAAATATTTGATTTTTATTTTATTAAGGAGCATCTTACCATTCCTACCCACAGATTCGTTAGAATATTCAGACGACATTGCTTGCAACAACCATCCTATCTTAAACGCAGAAAACAAAAGAAAAACAACTTAAAAAAATACTTACTTGATAGTTTTAGTCCCATCGATAAAGGTGTAAAGGTATAATAAATAAATCACTCACTAACAAATCCCACTAATATTATAAATGTGAAAGTTTGGATGGATAGATGGATGTTTGTTACTCAATCACGCCAGAATTGCTGAACGGATCTGGATGAAATTTGGCTTAGAGATAGATTATTGTCTAGAATAGCACATAGGCTACATTTCATCCCGGTAAACTGTATGGTTCCCGTGGGATAGATTTGTTTTAATTTTTCATACTTTTTAATCACGGGTAACACCGCGGGGCGCTGCTAGTAATAAATAATTTCTTCGTAACCAAATCTTAAATATTGATAGTGTAAATACAAATAATTTTCTAAACAAAATGAAAATTTTATTTTCTGTGAACAACCTTTATTTTCAAATCGACACATTCAAATTCAGACTTTGCCATGATGTTGACAAATGCGCTAATGAAGCGAAGGCTCCACGGCTTAGTATAATATATTTACTAAATCATTATGTATACACGACAAGCACGCACACACACAAAGCGTGTGTTGGATAATCAGCACAAATGTGTGAAGTGTCATAGCTGCGCCTGCACAGGCTCCCAGGATGCAAGTCAAACAGGTTGCTCGACACTTTAAATACTTTAGTGTGATATATTTTAATGGATTGCCGCATAGGTCGTAGCGGTCTCGACTACTTGTAAAACTAAAAAAGTACCCGCGCAAAAAGACTTGATATTTTTTTAAACTAGGGAACACTTCATACTGCACACACCAACTCAGGATGACACTTATTAAATAGTAGCTGTTACCCGCGACTTCGTTCGCGTGGTATTTAACAAAGACACAACCGTTGGCAACAGCCTGCTTGCGCGTTCTGAGCCCGCGGGACGCATTTCAGGTTGTTGCTATCAAACTTAATCAGGCGCAACGCTGCAAAATTGGTTTAAATTTTTTTCGTGAGATTCTATGTTTTTTTTCTAAAATATCATCAGCCTTCGAATAAAAAAAGCTGCGTCGAAATCGGTCCACGCGTTTGGGTGCTACGATGCCTCGTCTGTCTGTGTCTCTGTCACACACAGGCAGACATGCAGACAGACAGATATATGTCTCAAACTTATAACACCGCGACACGTGCGTATAATAATAATACCAGCCCTGTTTAATGTCCTACTGCTGGGCACGGCCTTCCCCTCAATTCGAGGGGGATTTGGCCATAGTCCACCACGCCGGCCCAGTGCGGGTTGGCGGACTTCACACATGTTTCGAGGGGTTCTCTCAGATATGCAGGTTTCCTCACGATGTTATCCTTCACCGTTTAGCAAGTGATAATCGTGGTTGAAAATGAGATTCGCACATGAAATCCAGAAATCCCAGAGGTGCGAGCCGGGTTTGAACCTGCGATCCTCGTTAACGAGGCAAGCGTTCTACCAACTTGACTATCACTGCTTCGACGCGTGCGTCGGAGGTTCAAAATATTCTGATTCTACTGTTTAGTCTATAGATGTAGCGTAAGAATTTTAGGTCTGTGGTTAAGGCCACCAGACCACAGACAAATCTCGCATTCACTTCTCAACAGTCTGTCCATGCCTTTAGTAAGATACTTCTAGAATCCAGATATAAAGCGTTGTGTGCAGTACTGTCTCGTCAGTTCGTTGCTTACTGCAATTATGTTAAGTAAATGTTTCGCGCCAAGTGTCAGTCAATAATGATTTACGTCATTGCGTGTGTTATCAGGTAAGATTAGACTTTAAACACACAGGGATTCTCAAGTTTATTGGGCTTGGATTTGTTTATTATAACTGTAAATATAGTTTTGGTAGATTAAAAAAAAACACATTTAACAAAATGACTCATGTAGTTACTAATTACATAGACTTTTAAATTGAATGTCATGTTGATCGCGTATTTTATTTATAACTAGCTGTTACCCGCGACTTTGTCCGCGTGGTATTTAACAAAGACTCAACCGTTGGCAACAGCCTGCTCGCGCGTTCTGATCCCGCGGGACGCATTGCAGATTGTTGCTATCAAACTTAATCAGGCGCAGCGCTGCAACATTGGTTTAATTTTTTTTCGAGAGGTCCTATTTTTTTTTCTAAAATAAAAGTAGCCTAAGTTACTCCTTGTTAAATCAGCTATCTGCCAGTGAAATTCCCGTCAAAATCGGTCCAGCCATTTCAGAGATTACCCGGAACAAACAGACAGACAGACAGACAAAAAATTTAAGAAAGGCTGTTTTGGTACAGGTACCGTTTATACATCCAAATGCATTTAGTAAAAAGCGGTTATTTTAATATTACAAACAGACACTCCAATTTTATTTATATGTATAGATGTGTATTTATTGAATGCGTTATTGCTATTAATTACTTGACACTGGCAAAATACCCGCTAAGTTGTGGGTGAGGCCATTTTCATATCCATTTTATTTCATTGCATTTCATTTCGTAAGGCAAGAAGAAAAAGATATCGCGTGTATTTAGAAGTAGGCAAATAGCCATTGGCAATTCTTAGAGCAGGCTCGCTCTAGCTAGGTAATCAATGTCAAATAAACAAAACTAAACAAGATAAGCATTTTTTATTGGTCACACTTACAAATAATACAAGAGCAATAAAACGGAATAAGTATAAAAAAATCAACAAATATATAAACAAAAAAATATTATTTGATCGTCAAGTTCGAGATTATTCGTAAGCTAACCGTATACTATAAAGTATAAGTATTTTGGGGTCGAGTCACCTTCGTCCGTAGGAGAATTAAATACCCTCGAGATACCCTACACGTGACCCTGGGTGGTGCCCACTAGGTGACGACTCTACTGGTGGTAGGCTTCGGCCGTGGTTAGTCATCACCCACTGAACAAAGCCATGTCGCCAAGCGGCCTAGCCGTGTTCCGGCATGATGTTCGGTGTTGCCATTCATGGATGGCGGGTCAGATCAGCTGCGCTGCATGTGCCTAGTGAATGTAGCGTCTCGATCTACTGCCGCCTTCCTACCTAGGCAAGTATGCTCCATCGTAGATCTCATCATCACTTACCATCAGGTGAGATCGAGATCAAATACTTGCCTCATGCCGGAACACGGCTAGGCCGCTTGGCGACATGGCTTTGTTCAGTGGGTGGTGACTAACCACGGCCGAAGCCTACCACCAGTAGAGTTGTCATCTAGTTGGCACCACCCAGGGTCACGTGTAGGGTATGTCGAGGGTACTTAATTCTCCTACGGACGAAGGTGACTCGACCCCAAAAAATTTGCCCACCCCAAAAACCCCAAATTAACATAGCGATTGCGTAAAACCATCTCGGGAAGTTATCCATTCTGCTTCCCATATAATCCCGCCGGGAGATAAACTCCCTGAAGGTACATCACGAGGAAAACGGCTGGATGGATTTTAATTAAACATAATTGGTCTGATAGCCTAGGTCAAACAACTATGTAAATACTTACAAAGCTAACAAAATGAATCATTCATATGCTATGCTAACTTATGTCTGTTTACACAAATCTATACATATAAATAAAATTGGAGTGTCTGTTTGTAATATTAAAACAACCGCTTTTTACTAAGTGCATTTGGATGTATACACGTTACCTATACCGAAACAACATTTTTTAAAATTTTTGTCTGTCTGTCTGTCTGTCTGTCTGTCTGTCTGTCTGTCTGTCTGTCTGTCTGTCTGTTTGTTCCGCTAATCTTTGAAATGGCTGGACTGATTTTGACGGGACTTTCACTGGCAGATAGCTGATGTAACAAGGAGTAACTTAGGCTACTTTTATTTTAGAAAAAAAATAGGATCTCACGAAAAAAAAAAAACCAATGTTTCAGCGCAGCGCCTGATTGTTTGATAGCAACAACCTGCAATGCGTCCCGCGGGCTCAGAATGGGCGGGCAGGCTGTTGTCAACGGTTGTCTTTATTAAATACCACGCGGACGAAGTCGCGGGCAACAGCTAGTATATAATAAATTGCCATAAATATTGTGGAAATATATTATTTGTAGTATATATATCTTAATATAATAAATTACGTGTCACGGTGTGTGTCCGCTATGAACTCCTAAACTACTAAAGCGATTTTAATAAAATTTTGCACACTGTGTACAGTTTTATCCAACTTGAAAGATAGGATAGTTTATATCTCAATTTATTTTTTATGGCAAAACAATATTCGCCGAGTCAACAAGTATACCTATAAGTATTTGCATAAAAAGGAGGGGTTCTTTTTTTACCGACTCCTAAAAAGTTGTACCTTTTAATTTAGCGCGTAACTTTTTTTGAGTGAACCCATTTTAATCAATATTCTTCAATACGATTTTTGAATTTTACAAATGTCACAGGTTGGTAATGACCCTGCTTTCTGTACCGAGGGTCCTGGTATTCGAATCCCGGGAGGGGGCGACCTTTGTGTGACTTAATATATATCTAAGTAATGCCCCCAGTCCACCACCACCACACCTGGAATTAGTCCAGCTGTAAGTGTCTTACTTCTGTGGACATTTGTCTACCAGATCTTTTTGTCTCCCGCTTTGCAATGGAGGGAAGTGGATAATTTTCTTCCAACTCCTCCTATTTATCTTTCGATTAATTTCGTGCGGGTTCCAAAACAATTACCTTTATCCCGGGACTCGCCGAGGGTCAAACCTCGGTGTCTTCATTGGACACCACTGTAGATCCTGGCTTACAGGAGTAGCAGTGGTGGGAGTGTGTGGCGGGCCTAGTCCCATTTAAAAATGCCCCCAGTAAATTGTACGGTGCCAAAGTATCGTTGCTTCGCATGAGACCGTAGCATTGGCGTGTTCGTCTGGCGATATTTATTCCAGTTTGATGGGTGGATGCTGGTGCGTGGAGCAGCTGGTGTTCCCCCCAGGGTTCATGTTCGGTGCCTCCACGGCCGCCGGCCAAGTGGAAGGCGCCTGGAATATTAGCGGTGAGTTGTGTATTACCCTTATTTTATACCAATTTTAAGTTTACTCTAGCAAGCACCTTATAAAACGTAAGTAACTATTGAAACATGGAAAAAATAGATACTGAGGCGGTACGAAGTTCGCCAGGACATCGAGTATTTAATAACATTTCACACACACCCCCCCCCCCCCACCCTATTATCCCACCCCACCATATTCAATAGTTTTTTAAATACTTTATTTTTTGAAATGTACGAGTACCTACATACTTTCATGCAGACAGACAGTTTTAATTAAACATGCAATTGCCCATAGTAAAGTATATTGCGATGCTTCTTACCTTTTGACATACATTAAAAAACCCAAAGATACAACACAAAGTATAAGATATATAAGATTGGGTCAAAGATAAGTTTGTTTACCTCCTACAAACAAGACGTTAAAAGGTCATACATTCTCGAGATTATTATTTATTAATGTACTAGCTGCGCCCCGCGGTGTTACCCGCAAGGAAAAAGTATGTCCTTTTCCTCTATGTCCTTTTGCAAATGCACGGTTCCTGTATGCTATCCCATAGGAACCGTGCATTTTTCCGGGATAAAAATTTGCCTATGTGCTATTCCAGACTATAATTTATCTCTGTGTCAAATTTCATCCAGATCCGTTCAGCCGTTCTGGCGTGATTGAGTAACAAACATCTATCCATCCATCCAAACTTTCACATTTATAATATTAGTGGGATGGGATTATTATTTATTTAGTTGGAACGTTGAACAAATACATTATTGAATATTCACTTGAACGTCTATTTATAAAAATAAATTTAGTGCCCAATCCATAGAAAGTGTGATTTTTGTGAGGTTTTTTTTTTTTATTGACCTATTAAAATTATTAGTTAACACTAGGGCCTCAGCCTCGAATTTAGCGGGCAGCGGGGCGGCGGCGGCGGCGGCGCGGGAGCGGAGCTCGTTGGCCGCCCCGCGCAGCTGCCGCGCCGCTGTTTTCGAGAACCGGTCCATTTGATTTTACGCATAAGATTCTGCCGCTCCCGCGCCACCGCCGCCGCCGCCCCGCTGCCCGCTAAATTCGAGACTGAGGCCTTATGACTATAAACGCGCTAAAGAAATGACCGCTCATGACCTAGTATAACCTTTCTGAATGACGCCGTAAAGAGTTATTGAACCATCTAAACTTCTAAAGGCTAATAAAGTGTTACCAACGATAAAAGGATTCGTTTTTTTAGGCAAAAGCGAACATATCTGGGACAGACTGGCGCACTCGCGGCCCGAGCTGGTGGCTGGCGGCGCGAACGCTGACGTGGCCTGCGACTCCTACCACCTGTGGAGACGGGACGTCGAGATGCTGGAGGAACTGGGACTTAATATGTACAGGTGATGTTCTTAGAGATAAGATAATCTGTGAGAAGCTAAGATACTCTGTGGCATACTCAAGCCACAGAGTATCTTTGATTCTCGACGTTTCCTCACAACATAATAATGAGAATATAATATCGCCAGACGTATATACAAACTGTACGGTCCCAATCTAAACATCGTTTGTATTAGGGGTACCGTACAATAGTCTGGGGGATATCCCAGTACACATTATTGATTGAACAAGTAGCGCACTTTTTATCATTATGGTAAAGTCACGATTTCAAAATATCAACTTTTTTTTTTGAAAAGTTGAAAATCAAAATTCTAACTTCAAATTCAGGTTCAAATGGCAGAGCGCATATCTCTTTTCAAGCACGCTGTATATAATTACTTATATAGATATCAAATGTCAATGGCTCGGGTACAAACATGCGTGCTCATCACGAAAAGTTTGTCTCTACCGGGAACCCGGAATCCCCAGCATTAAACGTAGGATCACTCCTAACTGCCAAGCAGGTCGTCAAACTAAATGGAACCCTACGTTTCCATAGGATATAACTAACTTGGCTATTCTCTCACTCAGGTTCTCCGTATCCTGGAGCCGTCTCCTGCCCAGCGGCTTCCCCAACTACGTAAACGCAGCGGGGGTGCAGTACTACAGCGAGCTGATCGACGCGCTGCTGGAGAGAGGCATCCAGCCAGTCGTCACCTTATACCACTTCGACCTGCCGCAGTCCTTGCAGGACCTTGGTGAGTCGATTATTCGTTATGTCGATTTGTGACAAACATTGGAACGTCTGCCTAAAGTGATGCACAAAGATAGTTTATATTATACGTAGTGTTGTTCAAATGTATTTGTCATAAATAAATGTTTTTTCTTCTTTCTTTCTTCTGCTTCTTAAATGTATTTGTCATAAATAAATGTTTTTTCTTCTTTCTTTCTTCCACTTCTTCTTTTCATTATGATGAGTTTTGGAGAACACATGCTGACTGGCTTATTGTTGTATGAACATACAATAACAATCTACGCACGGTAGGTAGCTGGGTACACAGGTTTATTAAGAACAGTGCCCATGGAGCTATGGATCCGTGTACGAAGTTGTATCAAAATCAATATTGGTTGTTTATAGACAAATTTTTGACTACAATCTGGGTGTTTTCAAGTCGAGAGTGAACAGGTACCTTATAGGCAAGTATGCTCCATCGTAGATCTAATCGTCACTTACAATCAGGTGAGATCGAGATCAAATAGGTGCTTATAATGAAAAAAATAAAAATATGTGAACAATGCTGCCGGCAGCTAGCCTTCAGTTCGGTATAATTGCTTTTCTTTCCTTTATTTGGTTGAATAAGAAATGTCTATATTGATTTAGTACACATTGAAATAAAACTAATCTTACGGATTTTTTCGCGTTTATTATACTTTATTACGTTCCCGACGTTTCGGCTGCTTTACAGCAACCATGGTCACGGGAGGACTATGGTGTTTGACGTCCTAGTGTCGTAATTTGAACTGGGGTACCCTCATATTTTGTTGTTGTTTGCGGTCTGATCTACACAAAAAGTGCTTACAGTATCTTGAGGTCTTGTAAAATTAAAATTTGAATATAATTTAATTTTAGGTTTAACAAATTTATTTAAAAAAATAATTATTACTCGTCGACTTCTGCCATTTTCTGCGAATGAATACTATTGACATAAACATAATTTACTGTATATAGTCTACAAATAACTGTCAATGTAAAAAAAAATACAATCGAATTAAGAACCTTTTAAAAAAAAATTAAGTCGTTAAAAATAAAGGCGGCGCTAATTGTTAAACTTTTATGCTTGCTAATGGATATAAAAAAAACAGATATCTATTATTTTGATACTATGTATGGGCATTGTCTTTTAAGTTTAGAACTGACTGCTACCATATTCGACTAATACAGAATACACATTAGTGTGTGTGGTTGTGGGTTTTTTTTCCGCTTAAGCAAATTTCTGAACGGACCTTTTTATGATCTCTGGCTATTGTCTCTACTCCTTACTTTAAGGCCATAGAGTAATATTTTTTGTTTTATGTTTAAAAAAAAAATATAGGTGGCTGGGCGAACCCGCTCATCGCCGACTGGTTCGGAGACTACGCCAGGGTGGTGTACTCCCTCTACGCCGACCGCGTGAAGTTCTGGCTGACCATCAACGAGCCCATTGGGGTCTGCGACAACGCGTACTCCGAGCAGCAAGCGCCATACTTGGATGACAGGAAGATAGGCAGTTTTCAATGCAACAAGAATGTGTTGATAGCTCATGCGAGAGCGTGGAGGATTTATGATAAGGAATTCAAGCCTCGGTATCACGGTGAGGACGTACATAATAGTATTCAGTAAATAATAGACAGGTTATCGTTACTTGAAGGTTACTTATCATGAATTAATTTTTTTTTCGAAATGATAATTGCTGTTGGTCGCATATGACCTTTAGAGCTTCACCGGAGTACAGGGCGAGTGCTAAAGGCACTCCAGCCAGAAGGGTAGGGAGGCAACTAGCTCAAGGGCGCCTCTAGAGGCACGAACCTCGGCTTGGGCTGTTGCCAGTGTCACCAGCGTGGGGGTTGACGACGGACGACTGCTGGGTGCGAAGACGCACCTGTGGGCAGATGATGTGTTTCGTCGACCTCGCCGGCGAGGTCGGTGTCTGTTAGTGTTTTCATGAGTTACAATTTGTATGCACTACTATATATACAAAATAGAGCGAGACAAAACACGCGAGTGCGAAAGCAATAGCACGAGTGATCGCGCCACCTGCACCTTAGGGCACTGGCACCTTAGGGCTCCGGTGCTCCACAGTCGCCCGGCGGCACGCTACGATGCGGTGTTGCTTGGCGGTGCTCGATGCGAATATTTGTTTACAATAGGTATATACGTGCAGCTGCAGGTGAAAGGCCGCGGCGGATATGCCATAGGTCTGATAAGGACGGTCACATATTAGGGGCGGATAAAACACAGCTGAAGAGGGAGACCAATCAACGGCCCAAAGCGGCCAAGAGTGCTAGTCCGCCTCTGGGAATAGGTAGTAAAATAGCCTTTACTGATTTACTAGTGGACTTCTATGTTACATTATGCCCGGAGTCCACCAAGTCGAAGCATTCTGTGAACAAAGTGATTGTGAACTAATTTTTATTTTTAAATTGTTTTTCCGAAATTCTGACTTCTCATAATGATTTCAAATACGTTAAATAAGCACAAGTTTATGTCTCAGTATACCCATTTTGAATCACTGTCATAGCAGTAAAATACTTACCCCCAAATTTATAGACGTTCTATAACTTTATCACACGTGATATAGTACTGCGCAAAGCTAAAAAATCTGGTGCGCAGTGACGTTAGATAAAGTTATAGACCGTCTATAAATTGGGGGTAATGTTGACTTTTTTTTAGGAAAAGTGTCCCTAGCGTCAGTGGTGTTTTGGTTAGAACCAAAAACAGCCGACGATATCGAAGCCACGGAGCTCACCCTTGAGTACTGGGTATGAATAATACATTTTAGCTTTTAACTCCATAAAACACCATCACGGCTGTAATCCCAATTAACGGTAGATAAAGGCACTCTGCAGTGCACCCTGATTTCGGCATAGCACAGAGTCCTGATGTAAGGGCGCGAGCCTGCAATCATCCTCTTATTACGAGTGTGATTAGGGCTATAGTCCACCACCCTAGCCAAGTTCTGTACACGGCTTTTGAAAGACATCGTGTGACATTGAAAATAGGGGATTCGAGGAATTTAGAATTCTTTTTCAAATTAAACTTTTAATTGTAACTGTTATATATTTTTTACCGGTGTGAAGTTGGCAGCCAAAAGTTGGCGGCGCATTATTACCCGACTAAATTAAAATGCTCACAAAAAATCATGAAAAATCTGTACAGAATGGCATGTAACGCGGAAAATAATGAAAACTAGGAAATTTTCAGTACATATTCTATGTGGAAATAAAAAAAAATCAATAAATTTTCGTTATTTTTCCAATAAAGTAAGACCATTGTGTTTATCACATTTTGACTTAGATAACACCCAAGGACGGCATGGGAGTACATGTTTGATAGCTCAAAAGGTAGATCTAGATACAGGCATCCCGCCACATAAAGCCCAGAGTGGTACTCCACTTGGTTTAGATTTTATGAGTCCAGATATAACTGACGGACGTATTTTTTGGCAGATTTTGACTTAGATAACACCCAAGGACGGCATGGGAGTACATGTTTGATAGCTCAAAAGATAGATCTAGATACAGGCATCCCGCCACCAAAAGCCTAGAGTGGTACTCCACTTGGTTTAGATTTTATGTGTCCAAATATAACTGACGGACGTATTTTTTGGCAGATTTTGACTTAGATAACACCCAAGGACGGCATGGGAGTACATGTTTGATAGCTCAAAAGGTAGGTCTAGATACAGGCATCCCGCCACCAAAAGCCTAGAGTGGTACTCCGCTCGGTTTAGGTTTTATGAGTCCAGACATAACTGGCGGCCGAAATTTTTTCGGCAGATTTTGACTTAGATAACACCCAAGGACGGCATGGGAGTACATGTTTGATAGCTTAAAAGGTAGATCTAGATACAGCCATGCCGCCACATAAAGCCTAGAGTGGTCAAAATCTGCCGAAAAAATTTCGGCCGCCAGTTATGTCTGGACTCATAAAACCTAAACCGAGCGGAGTACCACTCTAGGCTTTTGGTGGCGGGATGCCTGTATCTAGACCTACCTTTTGAGCTATCAAACATGTACTCCCATGCCGTCCTTGGGTGTTATCTAAGTCAAAATCTGCCAAAAAGTTCGGCCGCCAGTTATGTCTGGACTCATAAAAGCTAAACCGAGTGCAGTACCACTCTAGGCTTTTGGTGGCGGGATGCCTGTATCTAGACCTACCTTTTGAGCTATCAAACATGTACTCCCATGCCGTCCTTGGGTGTTATCCAAGTCAAAATCTGCCAAAAAATACTTCCGTCAGTTATGTCTGGACTCATAAAACCTAAACTGAGCGCAGTACCACTCTAGGCTTTTGGTGGCGGGATGCCTGTATCTAGATCTAACTTTTAAGCTATCAAACATGTACTCCCATGCCGTCCTTGGGTGTTATCTAAGTCAAAATCTGCCGAAAAAATTTTGGCCGCCAGTTATGTCTGGACTCATAAAACCTAAACCGAGCGGAGTACCACTCTAGGCTTTTGGTGGCGGGATGCCTGTATCTAGATCTATCTTTTGAGCTATCAAACATGTACTCCCATGCCGTCCTTGGGTGTTATCTAAGTCAAAATGTGATAAACACAATGGTCTTACTTTATTGGAAAAATAACGAAAATTTATTGATTTTTTTTTATTTCCACATAGAATATGTACTGAAAATTTCCTAGTTTTCATTATTTTCCGCGTTACATGCCATTCTGTACAGATTTTTCATGAATTTTTGTGAGCATTTTAATTTAGTCGGGTAATAATGCGCCGCCAACTTTTGGCCGCCAACTTCACACCGGTATATTTTTTTAGGGTACCGTTCCAAAATAATAAAAAAGGTACGTTTTGGTGCAACTATGTACGTATGTCTGTCTGTTTTAATAGGGGTCAGGCCTATTGCCAACATACCAGGCACAATACCCTTCAGAGCTAAGGTGATTCAGGCCATAGTCCACGACGCTGAGCCAATGCGAGGTGGCGAAATGCACAATACTTTCGGATTAATCAACCTATTGATTTCAACTAGTGGATAAGCATTTTTACAGGAAGGCAGATATTCGTACCCCATCTTCTCCAAGGCTGGCGGGTGGCCGCCGCGGATAGAGAAGCTGCTGGCGGAGAACGCCAGGAGAGAAGGCTACCCGCAACCCAGACTGCCGCCCTTCACGCCGGAAGAGATTGAGTTTGTGAGAGGTGCTATTTAAAATCATGTTAATGAATGTTCGACTTTGTGGTTTTATATATATAAAAAACAATGTCGTGTTAGTTACACCATTTATAAGTCAAGAAAAAATCAGAGATCATAAAAATCAACCCACCCGGTTGATTTTTATGATCTCTGATTTTTTAATTTGTCTGCGCCCCGAATAGCAGAATAACTATGGAAAGAAGGAAAATAATTCATTTTCTTTAACTCTGAGGCGATACGATATTTGCCGGGACAGTTAGTTTTTAATATTAGCCATTTCTTATGTCCAACTGTTGGCACGGCCTCCCCTCAATGTTTGGCCAAGTTTTAATAATATCTATAAAATAATTATTTCAAAATATCAGAATTACATTATTTTTTATTCATGTAAACCATTAAGTACAGTACTTATGAATTATCAAAATGATTATATAATTCTAATCTACAACTTTACCACCCGTTTCGAATGCCGGTCCTATGGAGAAGAACGGGCAAGAAACTCCATGGTTGCTCTTTTTAAATAAGCTAAATAAAATATTATTTTATTTATGTATTATAATGGACGCATGGATGGTAGTGATAGCCGAGTTGGTAGAACGCTTGCCTCGGTAACGATGATTGCAGGTTCAAACCCCGGCTCGCACGCCTGGGATTTTTCATGTGCGAATCTCATTTTCAACCATGATTATCACTTGCTAAACGGTGAAGGAAAACATCGTAAGGAAACCCGCATGTCTGAGAGAATCCCTCGAAAGATGTGTGAAGTCCGCCAACCCGCACTGGGCCAGCGTGGTGGACTATGGCCTAATCCCCCCTTGCATTGAGGGGAGGCCCATGCCCAGCAGTGGGACATTAAAAAGGGCTGGAATTATATATAATGGACGGCCATCATAAATACACGCTCATACATACGTTGATGTAATTAATATAAATGAAAGGCGTTTTTGACTTTGTTTGAAGTGTCATAAATAATACAAACTTTATAGACTTTACCCCCGAATTTATAGACGTACCATAACTTTATAAAACGTTATATAAAACTCTTGTGCGCAGTACTATATGATGTTTGATAACGATATAAAACGTTTATAAATTCGGGGGTAACATAAAAGTTAATTTTGATCATCATATTATTTGTATCCAACCACGTGACCCTGGGTGGTGCCAACCAGGTGACAACTCTACTGGTGGTAGGCTTCGGCCGTGGCTAGTCACCACCCACTGAACAAAGCCATGTCGCCAAGCGGCCTAGCCGTGTTCCGGCATGATGTTCGGTGCTGCCATTCATGGATGGCGGGTCAGATCAGTTGCGCTGCATGTGCCTAGTGAATGTAGCGTCTCTATCTACTGCCGCCTTCCTACCTAGGCAAGTATGCTCCATCGTAGATCTCATCGTCACTTACCATCAGGTGAAATCGAGATCAAATACTTGCCTATAATGTAATAAAAAAAAAAAAAAAAAAAAAAAGACAAATTATAGTGCTTTGCTAATCGAAAATACTCTTTATCCCTAGGGACGTACGATTACTATGGTTTGAACCACTACACTAGCAGGTTGATTCGCAAGGCGCATGTTGGGGAGAAAATTGGCACCTGGCCGTTCTACGGGTCCGATGAACTGGGTGTGGTAATGGAGAGGCATCCGGCTTGGAAAGTTAGTGAGATCGATTGGTTTGGGGTAAGAATCGGGTAAATTATTTTGGTACCAACCGTGTTCCTATTGCCTTCCTTCCCATGGTCCTTAAGTATGAGCGAGACGACTATACTCACCATTTTTGTTGTCACATAAAATAAAGTTAGTATTTCTTAGTAGACAACAGAATTGTCACCATTATATGAATAGACTAGCATATACGTACTAGATTATTTTGAATGTTCCCATACAATGCAAACGTCTTAGTACAATACAAATGTCCAGATACAAGGGAAATCTATACATATAAATAAATTTGGAGTGTCTGTTTGTAATATTAAAATAACCGCTTTTTACTAAGTGCATTTGGATGTATACACGTTACCTATACCGAAACAACATTTTTTACAATTTTTGTCTGTCTGTCCGTCTGTCCGTCTGTCCGTCTGTCCGTCTGTCTGTCTGCCTGTCTGTCTGTCTGTCTGTCTGTTTGTTCCGGCTAATCTCTGAAATGGCTGGACCGATTTTGACGGGACTTTCACTGGCAGATAGCTGATGTAACAAGGAGTAACTTAGGCTACTTTTATTTTAGAAAAAAAAATAGGATCTCACGAAAAAAAAAAAACAATGTTGCATGCAGCGCCTGATTAAGTTTGATAGCAACAACCTGCAATGCGTCCCGCGGGCTCAGAATGGGCGAGCAGGCTGTTGTCAACGGTTCTCTTTGTTAAATACCACGCGGACGAAGTCGCCGGCAACAGCTAGTGTATCAATACAATGTATAAGTCCCAATTCAATGCTAATGTCGCAATAAGATGGAAATGTCTAGATACAAGGCAAGTGTACTGATTCAATACAAATGTCCTGATAAAATGCTAATATACCGATGTAATGCAAATGTTCAAGTACAATGCAAATGTCCCAATTCAATACAAATTTCCAGATACAATAGAAAAGTCCCGATACAATAGAAATGTTCTGATACAATACAAATATCAAGATTTGGTGTATGTAGTATTATTTCAGGTATATCCTGAAGGATTGCGTCGTCAGCTGCACTGGCTGAACGCAACCTATGGACCCATGGATATTCTGATCGCGGAGAGTGGATACCCATCCATGGATGCGGGTCCTAACGATCAAGATCGACTGGAGTACATGAAAGTTTATCTGAAACAGGTACGCTGCGTTAATTGTCTCACTCTATCGAATCTTACGCGATGAGACAAAATTGTCACAAAACAGATTTATAAATAACAAGATTGATTAACCTATATTAATGCTTTTCCAGTTGCTACTGGCTATAAGCGATGGGATATCAGTGATTGGCTACAGCGCGTGGTCGCTGATGGACAACTTCGAGTGGATGGGTGGCTATGAGTTAGTATAATCTTCATTTACTAATAATAATATATATGAAAGAAGATCATTAATGGAAACCACACGGAATAGAAGGGGGAAGATTATAGGCCATCTCATACGACATGATAGCTTCATAAAGAACATCAAAGAGGGGAAGACCGAAGGAAAGCGTGGAAGAGGAAGACCAAGAATAAACTACATGAGTCACATAAAAAAAAGGATCGGTGTCATGTCGTATAGGGAGGTCAAAGAAGCTGCTCTAGATAGAGACAGATGGGAAGAGCTTCATCAGCTACACCGACAAGGGTCTAACCCTTGAATTAGATGAAGAAATAGTACCAGCTCTTATAATGTCCCACTGTTTGGCACGGGCCTCCCCTTAATGCGAGGGGGGATTAGGCCATGTCCACCACGCTGGCCCAGTGCGGGTTGGCGAACTTCACACGTCTTTTGAGGGGTTCTCTCAGACATGCAGGTTTCCTCGCGATGTTTTCCGTTACCGTTTAGCAAGTTATAATCATGGTTGAATATGAGATTCGCAAATGAAATCCAGAAACCCCAGAGGTGCGAGCCGGGGTTTGAATATGCGATCCTCGTTACCGAGGGAAGCGTTCTACCAACTTAAAAAGAAATAAAATTCCCGAGTCATCCCCTCAAAGAGAGCGACCATGGAGTTTCTTGCTTGTTCTTCTACGGCATTCCAAACGGGTAATTGGTAGGTTGACCTACCCATGAATAAAAATATTCCGAATCTGAATATATGATGTTAAATAAGTTTTTGTTTTTTATGCAGCTCTAGAGGAAATGTGCGTGCTATTATTGTGAAAGCCCCAAAAATAATGAATCCAAACCCTTTTCGAATGGTTTCAGCGTCCGTTTTGGCTTGTACGCGGTGAACTTCTCCGACCCGCTGCGCAGGCGCACGCCGCGCGACTCCGCGCGGTACTACGCCGCCGTCACCAGGAGCCGCGCGGTGCACCCCACACACAACGTACTCAACTATATATAGATATTTAATCTAAGTCAGAATTACGATGTATATTTAAAAAAATATATTTTGTGCCCACAACAAAATGCCAATTGTGATTTTTCTGATTTTAAATAGTGTTTACAAATGCGCTAAAGAAGCCGAAGTTATAGGCTTAGTAAACTTTTTTGGATCTCTCTGTATAAATGTCGTATAGGCCTACGGGGCAACTTACAAATTGTCATTAACATTTTTTTTTCTTAACTCTACAACCGAATCGGAACTATACCTCCACTATGAAGATCCGGCGAAAAAATTTGCAGGCTTGTCTTTTTTTTTTCCTTTTTTAATGACCATGTTTATTGCAAAAAAAAAATGTTCCAGTGTGTTGCCATGCGAGGCGCAGTAGTAATGGGATCTTTTAGTGTTGATGTTTTAATTATAGTTACTTATTGGTATCATCTTGTACGATGGTGGGCTGTGGTGATAGACTGAAATATATACTTTATATTCTATTTATAGGATGATTGAGAAAGCGTATACTAAGCGATGAAACTATGCTTCTTTAGGGCTGTGACCTCAGAATTTCGACAGAATTACCTTTTTTTTATATAATTTATATTTTTATTTCAATTGACTTAGAATACCCTTTCTGAATCACTCAGTATATAATAATGTACATACTGCCTGTATTAAGAAATATATTTTTTTATTGTTCTATGATTCTCATTTTATCATTATGTTCCTATTCCCTGAGTTAGGCATCAGTAATAAGATCTCTAACGTTTTTTCCTGTTGTTTGTTATATAATGTATTACATGGGTGCAATAAAGAGTTATGAGTAGCTGTCCCGGCGATCCTCGCACCGATTCAAAATCAAACGTATCACAAAATTAAAAAAAGAACTATCTTTATTATTTATTTTTTTGTTTTTTCCCGTTCCCGTTAAAAGTACTCATGGCCGGACAGACGGCCTGATTAGCGCAGTTGGTAGTAACCCTGCATTCTGTGCCGAGGGTCCCGAGTTCGAATCCCGGTAGGGACAAACTTTGTGTAATGAGCACGATATGTACCCAAGTCATGGCTGTTTTATATCTATACAAGTATTATATACTGGGTTCGCCCCCAGCCCATTGTACGGTACCCATGATACAAGCTTAATGTGGGACCATATAGTTAGTGTGTTCGTCTGGCGATATTTATTTATATATATAGATTGAATTAGGTACAAAGGTGACATATGTATGGCTATGTTAACACTTTCACCTTAATATAAAGAAGTTATTCAGTTTTGAGCGTTGAAGATAAGTTTTCGTTAATAAGGCTGTGTACCCAGTAGGCAAACCCAGTAGCCGCCAATTTGTGGCAAACTGAAATTCGAGTTAGCTGCAAACTCAGATCAATTTGCGTGCGTCGCAAGCAAACTGTTATGAGTTAGCCGCTTATTTAGGTCGACCGACTGAATTTTCAGTTTACTATTGTTGTACGAAGAGAGTGGTTGTGCTGGTCACGATGGATATTATATGTGCTATGTGCGTAAAGATTAGTTATTTAAGCGATGCAAAAAAACACGTCCGCACACGTCAATAGCTTCTTTCCAACTGTCCACATGAACAGTTTGTGGCAAACGGACTCACTACGCCCGGCGAACGAGCAAATCGCCGCCGCCGACTGAACCGGTTTTGCTGTGAGTCGGCCGCTCACTGAATCAGTCGGCGCGCGTAACGCAGCCAACTGCGTAGAGTGAGCGCAAACTAGCAAACTGTGAACACTCCATTTCAAATATATGGAAGGGCGTACTAAACCGATACGCAGCAAACTCAGTCGGCCGCTAAAAATTTGCCTACTGGGGACACAGCCTCAGCCCTACATGCGGTTCAGTTTTGGTGTTGCTTGCAACGTTGCGTGACGTCAGACGCCCAGTAGGGTAAGCAGGAGCACCTTATGTAACTGTGACGTCATCGAGAAAACATGCTGTCGCTTTCCTACCTATTTATAAATTCGGTGGTGGGCGAGGGATAGAGCACGCGTGTACGTACCGAAGCGATACGTATAAAAAGGATTGTGCTTGCGTCAAGAGTAATGGGAGCCGATCTCTTGCTCGGGAAATCAAGTGCGATATTGTGTGGCAAATTGAGCAGCCCCTCTAGCGGACGGCAGTGGCGTAGCATAGGTCATTTGCACCCGGTGCGGATTTCGAATGCCGCCCTCTTATTTTTGCTATTCATTATAAAAAAAATGGGGCATGGTAACGACTGAAAAAATGACGAAAAAAAACACAATTTTTTTTTTCTTTATTTTTTTTCATATCTTCATATTTTTTTCTCTAACCGCCACCTCTGCAATGCCGCCCCGGCAAAGTGCCGTCCGGTGCGGTTTAAACATATTATCGCGTGTTTTCTGTAACAGAAATTAAATGCGATAAAATCCTTAAAATAAGTTTTATTTTAATCTGTAAAATTTGATCTATTTCAGTAAGTATTACTTTTAAAAAAGAATACTGTAAGTTTCTTCGTGTTCTTTATCTAAAAAAAACTCACATCATGGGACCCTTTGTAATGGGGCCCTATTGCGCTCACCTGAATCCGGCCCTGCACATCAATGACATGCACAGTGATCATCTCAAGGAAAGATATACCTATACTATCAAATAAAGATACATATATAGCGCTGAGTGTGTTGCAGCGTCAGTTCAGGATATACTTTGATTATGTGCAGTTCGCGATCGCCGCCTGCGTCATACAAAATGATTTGTATCAGTGTGTTGTTGATCAGGTGAGGCACTTAGATCTTTCAAATCTTAAAAAAAATACACTTTTATTTTATCTTGTTTGTGGTATTACATAATTTAATATTAAAAAAAATATAAATTTAAATTTTATATTAATAAAATTCAAATAATACAAAGGTTCGAAGTTAAAATTATTATTTTTTTCGTGGGAAAAAAAAAATTTAATTTTCCTTGAACTTTTTCATCGTTCCTCAATTGCTTAAAGATCCAACGGCGGATCCAAGGGGTGTCATGGCGCTTGTGACCCCCCTGGACAGAGCAGCCGAATAAGAATATTCCGCAGTGGATTCCTATAATCTCATAGAATATTGTGATGTTAAAATGTGTCCCAAAGTGAAAAAGTTTTATCTATTGTTGCTAGGTATACTACCGCAGTTAGTGTAGCGACGGTAGAGAGATATTTTTCTTCTCTCAGAAGACTCAAAACATGGCTTATATAAACCTTATTTTTTCTTACTTGAGGAATTCAGAAAACAATCTTGGTACAGATACTTTTTTAAATATATGTTCGGTAAATATAATTACTAGTACCCCGCAAGCGAATAGGTTAAATTTTTTTAATCAATATGTACAATTGTAATCAAAACATATTTTAATTAATTTGAAATCCCAAATTAAAAGTGTAAAAGAACACCGATTCCGACCAAGTATGTTACGCGAAGCCATTGAAATTAAAAAAAACATCCTAATTTCAATAGGGAAGATGGCTGGGTGCTACCACCGACTTGGTAACCGGTAGTAAATATCATTAAATCCAAAATTAAGCGCCATTGCCATTGCAAGACCTCAAGACACAGTGAGCTCTTTCTGCGTAGATCAGACCGCAAGCAACAACTAAATATGAGGGTACCCCCGTCAAACTATGAAACTAGGACGTCAACCACCTCAGTCCTTCCGTGACCATGGTTGCTGTAAAGCAGCCGAAACGTCGGGAACGTAAAAATCATAATATAAACGCGGTAAAATCCTCAAAATAAGTTTTATTTCAATGTCAAATTACATTAAAAAGACGTGTCATGGTTGTTGACGAGTAGACTATTAATTCTCCGATTGACAAAAAAGAAGGAGGTTCTAAATTCGACACTGTTTTTTTTGACGAGGCATAACTTATTAATGGATGATCCGATTTGGATGTTTTTTTTACTGGAGAGAGCATACCTCAAAGTGGATCCCATTTCAGTTTCATAAAGTTTGGTTTAGTAGTTTTTCATCTTGACCATTTTATAATTGCTATATATAGTAAAATTGTTTAGGGTATGAATAAAGTTTGATATAATGTATTTTCAGTTTCAAAAAATGGTAAATATATATCAAATATCCACTAAAAATTTTAAAAATTACAACTCTACCAAAAAAACTGTAAAGCAAACAATGATCTAATCTAAAATATCTACCTCGTCTAACTTAATCCATAATGTAGCGAATGCTGAGTCGGATAAATACGTGTGTACACCATTTATAACTCAAGAACTGGTGGGCCGATTTTCGTGATCTTTGATTTTTTGAATTTGACTCCGGCCGAATAGCAGGATACCTACTTAAACATGGGAAAAATCACAATTTCTCATACATCAGTATTTAATATAGATTAATATAAAAATTAAAATTAGGCAGGTTTCAAAATGCACTCAGCAATTTAATTTTTTGCTGAATGCATTTTGAAACCTGCTAATTTTATTTTAATTTTAATCTTAATTTATTATATAAGTATAACTGAAATTAAATAAATAAATACAAGAATAATTAATATAATATAGTACTATAACATTTAATATGGTAGAAATTAGATTTCGAATTTAATTAGATCATCATTCTATTATGTTTAGTATTCTGTGTTGCGACCTACGAACGAACCGACCAGCTGAATTTTAGGTAATATTTAGGTACCTAGACTCGTTACTAAACCTGTTGGCGCTGACATTACTTATCTTAAGTAATATGGAGCACTCTGTATTACCAAACCAACGACCGAGTTTGATGTCTTTCCATTACATTAATTGAAAAATAAATTGAATGTAGCCTATTAACTTCGTAATAAAGAATTCGTATATCATACTTAATGAACGTTTGTTAATTGTACCTTGAGTGCTTACTTGTATTTTCACGATACTGTCATGCTAATTTTGTGTAAGTTTTTTTTTAGGACGTATCACAAAAATAGTTTTGGGGTCGAGTCACCTTCGTCCGTAGGAGAATTAAGTACCCTCGAGATACCCTACACGTGACCCTGGGTGGTGCCAACCAGGTGACAACTCTACTGGTGGTAAGCTTCGGCCATGGCTAGTCACCACCCACTGAACAAAGCCATGTCGCCAAGCGGCCTAGCGGTGTTCCGGCATGATGTTCGGTGTTGCCATTCATGGATGACGGGTCAGATCAGTTGCGCTGCATGAGCCTAGTGAATGTAGCGTCTCGTATCTACTGCCGTCTTCCTACCTAGGCAAGTATGCTCCATCGTAGATCTCATCGTCACTTACCATCAGGTGAGATCGAGATCAAATACTTGCCAATAATGTATAAAAAAAAAAAAAAAAAAAGTGTAAAATGTTTTAACAGATGAATCATTAAGTTATATGGAGCACGTTGAGTGTAAAAATAATTGTGAAAATTAGGTTGTTTTTTTTAACAAGGCGAACCAGTAGCGTTTAGCCGTGCGCTCAGATCAGGGTGTCATTGTATTGTATTTAAATGTCTTATAATTTGGTAATGATATCTTTATTACCTACTGTTGCACCTGTTAAAATATTTTACAATGTTATTGTTACTCCTTATATTGGGTGGTGCCTCGTATTATTATCGAAGTCTTATTATAATGAAAAATAAATTATACATTGTCAGACGAATACTCCAACCTGTACGGTCCCTAACTAAGCAGCGTATGTATTGTAGGTACCGTACAATAGATTGGGGGCGAAACCATTCATCATTAAAGCTTGAACTAAAAGACAAGAATTTGATAAACTATTTTTTTTGAAATCCCGACACGTAAAAATACATAGCCAGCATAGCCAGAGGCAATTACTAAAAAAAAAAAAATGTACATACAGACAAGCCTTATATAGTTTTAAAACAGTAACTAGATAGACGATAGATAACATAGTGTGATTAACTGAATATGTGGTATTAAAACGATTAAATAATGACATTACATCGCGGACGTACAATGACACATATTTCAGGATATATTTTATTATTATTTGCTGCAAACAAAACTCACCTTTATTATCATTGACACTTAAAGAACAATATGAGATAGCTAGCGTTTGAAAATAGCGTCTTATTTCGTTATAGATAAGATTTGTTTCCAGTTTGATGGGTGGATGCCGGTGCGTGGAGCAGCTGGTGTTCCCCCCAGGGTTCATGTTCGGTGCCTCCACGGCCGCTTACCAAATAGAAGGAGCCTGGAATGTAAGCGGTGAGTTATGGTCTGTAGTATCACTATATCAAACATAAACCTTATCCACAAGGACTTAGGTTTTATTTTGTTTAGGGGATGGAAAATTACTGGAATATTAGCGGTGAGTTTTGTTCTGGAGTGTCACGTGATCAAACCTTATTCATAAGGACGTAGGCTTGATTTCGTTCAAGGAGATAGGATATGCCTGGAATATTAGTGGTGGCTTGTGTTCTGTAGTATAAGTGGATTGAACGCACCTTTTCCACAAGGTCATGGCCAGGATCTTGGTCAGGAGGCAGGAGGCAGGAGGAACGAGTGTCAGGTGAAATTAATAACTAAGCATGCTACCGAGGTCATACCCATATCATATTAGGAAGGGGGTAGCGGTTTCCCTCCCCTGCCCGTACGTTGCTGTACTCATGGTACAATAATACTCACCAGGTATTATATTTCCGTGGCAGCTAGACACGTGATTGACCAAACCCTAGGTGCTGATTCTAATATCCGTTATTTATCATCACAATTTGTAAACTTTTTATTGTATTCTGTTTCGAAATAATTCACCGAATCTTCATTTCATCTCTCTTCAGGTAGATCTGAAGGTATTTGGGACAGATTGGTACACACACGACCAGAAATGGTGATGGATGGCACAAATGGTGACGTGGCTTGCGACTCCTACCATCTGTGGAGACGAGATATAGAGATGCTGGAGGAGCTTGGGTTGAATGCGTACAGGTATATACAGTTGGTAGTGGCTATATAGTATGTTTCTTTTTTTAATATTATGGACACTTGTACCCGATTACCCCAAACTAGGATTCCCTGTGGCAGATAAAAATATAATGTATTTTAACACTTACGAGTATTTATAAGTTACCTAGTCAGATTTTGGTCCAGCATTCACCAACACAAGTCTGTGATAGGCGCTCTTCATAATGTTTGGGTAATTTAATTTTGAGCGTTAATAATTGTTATGCTTAGGTATTTTCAATAATGTTGATGTAATGCCAGACTTTAAAATTCACTATGAACCTGACATAGGATCCATTTAGATACAGTGACCGTTCGAAATTTCTTTCAAGAACACCTACCGGTTCACATATTGATTTCTGATATTTACGCGAATACTACACATCTAAATAAAACTAATTTTACGGATGCTATCGGGTTTATTTAAGCGTCGGGAACGAAAAAACATAAAATAAACACGATAAAGTCTGTAAAATTAGTTTTATTTCAATATACCGGATCCGGACCTTTTCTAAATTAAAGTTACCCAATTATAGTTGCATAACATCCCCAGATTCTCTATATCCTGGACCCGTATCCTGCCAAACGGCTTCCCCAACTACATCAACGCGGCAGGCGTGCAGTACTACAGCGAGCTGATCGACGCGCTGCTGGATAGGGGGATCCAGCCTCTCGTCACCTTATACCACTTCGATCTACCGCAGTCCTTGCAGGGCCTTGGTAAGATAATATTTGGTTTGAAAATTCTGAAGGATTAAGGTTCGATAACTGCTCACATCTCAGACTCAAGAAGAAGAAGAGTCCTTGTTCATTAGAAAATCTGTACTTAAAGAGTCCATGCGTTAAGCAAAGTTTCAAGCGTTTTCGTGTGAACAAGACCGCGAACATCTAGGAACATAACTAAATGAACTGCCTATTTATTCTCAGGTGGCTGGGCCAACCCTCTCATCACCGACTGGTTCGGGGACTACGCCAGGGTGGTGTACTCCCTCTACGCCGACCGCGTGAAGACCTGGCTGACCATCAACGAGCCGTTTGGTGTCTGCGACATGGCGTACGCTGAACAGCATGCTCCGTGTTTTGATGACCAGAAAGTCGGGCAGTACCTGTGCAATAAGAACGTGCTGATGGCTCACGCGATGGCTTGGAGGATCTATGATGAGGAGTTCAAGCCTATGTATCGTGGTTAGAACCTTTCCATTCTAAAAAGTATGTTTTTTATTTCTGAGTTGGCGTCATCTAATTAGCCGTGCTGACTAACTGGGCAGCCTCTTCGAGTAACGAAATGGAAAACACTCAAGAGAAAATGCTGTTATTTTCAACAAGGCTGCATGCAAGGCTGCGTGGTCTGTTTGGACATAGCCAATCCTTTGTGAAACCTGCAGGCCTCATAAGTACGAATCTTGCGTACTTTTAAAATACAACCAACACAAAGAACTTTATCCTTATTTTCAGGCAGGGTGTCGTTAGCAACAGTGTTTATCTGGTTTGAACCAAAAACCCCTGACGATGTGGAGCTGACTGATCTCGTCATTGAACATTGGGTATGATTATTCCATAGACTAGTAGGACTTTCCCTTATTTCTTTATGCCTGGTTTGCATATTACTTCAAATAGTGGTATGATCTATGACGCTATACGAATTTACTTTGCATGTTTTAACGGAAACTTATTTATGAAGCATCATATATTTAATTCCATAATCTTTAATATTATCTTGATTCAAGATAATAATCGAAACACAATCACATTTTTTTATTCAAGTGAACCATTAAGTACAGTACCTATGAAAAATGCTAATACTACTTTACCACCCGTTCAGAATGCGGTTCCTATGGAGAAGAACGGTGAAGAAACTCCATTATTGCTCTTTTTAAAAAGATCTTTTACATTTTTGAGCAGGACATTGTTATAGGTATGTGAGAAAAATGTAGGAACGGATAAACAGACTTTAGCAGATGGAAAAAAAAAGTACTAACTAAGTATAAAATTACTAAGTATAAAGTTAATGGCTACATGGTTCCTACATTTACAAATTACTTTCGTAAAATAGAAAGTACTTATATTCCAGGAAGGCAGGTTCGCCCATGCCATCTTCTCCAAGGCTGGCGGATGGCCGCCGCGGATAGAGAAGCTGCTGGCGGAGAACGCCAGGAGAGAAGGCTACCCGCAACCCAGGCTGCCGCCCTTCACACCAGAAGAGATTGAGTTTGTAAAAGGTAGCTGAGACCCAAATGACGCCTAGTCAGGTGTCCTACACTATACGTGATTCCTAGATTACGAGTCATTCCTGGTGGAGAGGGAGCATGTAGAAGAGGAGGGTACTAGGTAGACCAATCGCCACTGACATCTCAGGATGCCGTTGGTTGCGAGTGGCGGAAGACTGTGATGAGAGGTCATTGAAGCAGGCCTATGTTCTGCACTGGACATCAGACCGCTGATGGAATGATATACTCCTACTGGACCTACGATGCTACAATACGGTAAAATCTTCGCATTAAAATGCGATGATCTACACTCAGGAGCAATTAATCTGGGTCACCATTTAAACCTTAATTAACTAGACAACCAAAAATGCTACCTTATTCAAATACCCAAATAATGTTAGAAAAACTAATTATATTATTTATGATAATTAAAAAATAAAATTAAGTGGTAATTATATATACGATACATTGGTGTGGTTAGCCAAGCTGGTAGAACGCTTGCCTCGGTAACGAGGATTGCAGGTTCAATAATTTTTCATGTGTGAATCTCATTTTCAACCATGATTATCACTTGCTAAAACGGTGAAGGAAAACATCGTGAGGAAACCTGCATGTCTGAGAGAACCCCTCGAAAGATGTGTGAAGTCCGCCAACTCGCACTGGGCCAGCGTGGTAGACTATGGCCTAATCCCCCTCGCATTGAGGGGAGGCCTGTGCCCAGCAGTGGGACATTAAAAAAGGGCTGGAATTATGTGGTTAATAATCATATCACATAGGTGCACCCGAAGATTGTAGGTGGTTACGACAATTCTCACTAAGAAATCATGGCTGCCAAAGATGTTTGTTGCTTTATTTAAGAGCTGTATTCATTGTGCTTCTTATTTGTTTAGGTACATACGACTTTTACGGTTTAAACCACTACAGTACAAGGCTGGTCCGAAAAGCCAAGCCTGGTGAGGAGATAGGCTCCTGGCCCTTTTATGGCTCCCACGAGATTGGTATCGTGATGGAAAGACATCCGGATTGGGCGCCAACTGCGGTGGATTGGTTTGGCGTGAGTTTCTGATTGGTACCATGATGGCGAATGAGCCTTTATGTCATAAAAGGAGCGGCATCTTATTCTCAGAACTGCGACAGCTAGATATTTTGTAAGCGATATAAGTGTTCTGCAAGTCTCCGTATTTTAGATAAATAAATCTCACAAAAGATCGCAACCGCCATGTTGTTGGGACAAAAACGGTGTAAAATATTTTAAACGACGAATTGATGTATAAAATTATTGTGTAACCAGTAATGTATGGACATGCGCTCAGTACATACCTATAAGGTGTCATGGTTTAAATGACAAATAATTTGATTTCGTCGGGGTCGAGTCACCTTCGTCCGTAGGAGAATTAAGTGCCCTCGAGATACCCTACACGTGACCCTGGGTGGTGCCAACTAGGTGACAACTCTACTGGTGGTAGGCTTCGGCCGTGGTTAGTCACCACCCACTGAACAAAGCCAAGTCGCCAAGCGGCCTAGCCGTGCTCCGGCATGATGATCGGTGTTGCCATTCATGGATGGCGGGTCAGATCAGTTGCGCTGCATGTGTCTAGTGAATGTAGCGTCTCGTATCTACTGCCGCCTTCCTACCTAGGCAAGTATGCTCCATCGTAGATCTCATCGTCACTTACCGTCAGGTGAGATCGAGATCAAATACTTGCCTATAATGTAATAAAAAAAAAAAAAAAAAAAAATATTTGCCTATAATGTAATAAAAAAAAAAAAAAATTTCTTAGGGAATGATATCTTTATAACCTACTGTTGGCCGTGTTAAAATATTTTACACTATTTTTGTTACACCTCATATATGTTTTTAAAATAGAAATATCGAAATGCTGACTGTTAATAATGACCACAAATGAGCTTAAGAGGTGCAGGTTCAAATGTTAGATACCATTTCTAATTCACGCTGTGCAAGCAATCCTATACAGGTTCGTTCCCAGTTCATTGTTCCTACAAAATACCCATAATGCAAGCGTTACTTCGCTTGGGACCGTACAGTTGATGTATTCGTCTGGTGATATTAAGGCTTCAGTATTTTTTTTTTCAATATTTCAGGTATGCCCTGAAGCTTTACGAATGCAACTACACTGGTTGAACGACACCTATGGACCGATGGATATACTTATCACTGAGAATGGATACCCGAGCTTCGAAACTGGAGTCAACGACATACCTAGACTGGAGTACGTGAAAAGGAACCTTGAACAGGTATACTTAAATGATAATATCAGCCCTTTATAACGTCCCTGTTGGGCACGCCCCCCCCCCCCTCAATGCGTGTGGGATTAGCTCATTGTCGTGCACGCTGTCGGACTGCGGTTTGGCGGAGTTCACACGTCTATCGAGGGATTCTCTCAGACATGCAGGTTTCCTAGCGATATTTTCCTTCACCGTTTGGCAAGTGATAATCATGCTTGAAAATAGATTTGCACATGATACCCAGAAATCCCAGAGGTGCGAGCCAGGGGTTGGAACTGCGGCAATCGTTACGGAGGAATACCGACTACCACTACCAACCTAGCTGTCACGGCATTTTTTCAAATAGTCTAAACAAAAAAAAAACTTTTTTTATTTCCACGTCGCACTGGGCCCGTTCACTCGGGGGGGAGGTCGAGCTGTGGACCAGAGATAATAAGGAATACCTATGCTATGTATTAAACGTTGGATTAGCTAAGGCATTTCGGGGGAGGTTCAAATATCTAAACTTCACTGCAGTACCTCTCGTCTCACCTTCGCGGATCAAAGGACGATGGTTGGTTTGAATGAGTATAGTAACTGAAATGTTAATTCCCAGCTGCTGCTGGCTATAAGCGACGGGATATCAGTGATTGGCTACAGCGCGTGGTCGCTGATGGACAACTTCGAGTGGATGGGTGGCTATACGTAAGAATATTATTAAATTACCTACTATATCCTAGTTGTAATTATATATATTTTTAGTCATGTAAACCATTAAGTATAGTACCTACTTATGAATCGTCAAAATAGTTACATAATGCTAAGCTACAACTTTACTACCCGTTCGGAATAACGTTCTTATTGAGAAGAACGGACAAGAACCTCCATGGTTAGTCTTTTTAAAAAGATCTTTTACATTTTTGAGCAGTAATTTGTTATGGGTATAGAACTGTGCTAGGGAATAAACTAGCAATAAAGAACTATAGATACTATATACTACTGGGGTCGCCTCCAGTCCATTGTACAGTACCTACCCACAATACAAGCGTTGATTAGTTTGGGACCGTACCAAAAGTCGGTGTGTTCGCCTGGCGATTTATTTCCAGCAGTTACTCAATTACCGACTCAAGCCCGTTACTCGATCTCTGAATCCTCTCATATTTTCAGGGTTCGTTTTGGCTTGTACGCGGTGAACTTCTCCGACCCGCTGCGCAGGCGCACGCCGCGCGACTCCGCGCGGTACTACGCCTCCGTCACCAGGAGCCGCGCGGTGCACCCCACACACGACGCACTCAACTATGTATAGACAATAAACGATGGTTCAATAGTAATGAGTTCCCATAAAATTGAAAAAAAAACAAATTTAAAGATGAAAACACAACTTGATTTTGTTTTTCTTTTCACATTTTAAAAACTAGCTGCGCCCGCGGTGTTACCTGCGATTAAAAAGTATGTATGCTACAATATTAATATATCCCACGGGAACCATACATTTTACCGGCATAAAAAGTAGCCTATGTGCTATTCCAGACTATAATCTATATCTGTGCCAAATTTCATCTAGATTCGTTGAGCCATTCTGGCGTGATTGAGTAACAAACATCCATCCATCCAAACTTTATTTGTGGGATTCCGCGCGAGCCGCGCCAGGGGTGCTAGGCGCGGCTCCTGCATATATAAGTTGTAACAATAATAGCGTAAAATATGTTAACAGTGCCAACAGTAGGTTATAAAGATAACGTTCCCAAAGAAATAAATCAAATTATTAGACATTTAATAAACACCCTGTACTGAGCGCACGGCCAAACGCTATTGGTCCACCGTATTTGAAAAAAAATATCCAACAATTCACATAATAATTTTCTACATCAACGTGATCCATATAACTTACTGATTCATCTGTCAATATATTTTACTCTATTTTCTTACACTTTCCATATTAGTTTTTTTTTTATTACATTATAGGCAAGTATTTGATCTCGATCTCACCTGATGGTAAGTGACGATGAGATCTACGATGGAGCATACTTGCCTAGGTAGGAAGGCGGCAGTAGATAAGAGACGCTACATTCACTAGGCACATGCAGCGCAACTGATCTGACCCGCCATCCATGAATGGCAACACCGAACATCATGCCGGAACACGGCTAGGCCGCTTGGCGACATGGCTTTGTTCAGTGGGTGGTGACTAGCCACGGCCGAAGCCTACCACCAGTAGAGTTGTCACCTGGTTGGCACCGCCCAGGGTCACGTGTAGGGTATCTCGAGGGTACTTAATTCTCCTACGGACGAAGGTGACTCGACCCCGCAAGTACGTAGTGTTACGAAAAGTAACATCAATAAAACAACAACTTAATGGATTTGACCTTTAATAATTTCATCATCACGATCTACATTTAGAACCACATAACACGTTAACTGCAGTTTAACGTTACTCGCGCGCATCTTAACCGTTACAAGCTTTATACAAATATTTATGTAGTATAGACTCCGAATTAGTTAATTATTTGCGGTGCAGTTAGCCTACGTAATATAAAACTGATTTGAGATTCATTGTGATGGAAATTATCCTTTTTTTTTTTTACCAATTATATTACCATGGCCTGAAGTATACACAATCGTCTCACAATAAAATTGCAATGGCATCGTTTACGTTTGGTACCAAATCTCACGGCATTTTGACAGATTATGTAAAAAAAAAATATGTCGTGATCCGACTAAGCATTGACTTGGGCTCAGTCACAAGGAATAAATTAAATTTATAACAAACATAGTAATAACAATTTCTTGTTATAATATACAGGGTGTACCATCGAGATGAGTCAGTATGGAGACCTACTACAAGAGATAGAAAAATATGTGCAGATGTGCAAAATGACGGCCATTCCCTTGGGTCATAATTATCTCGTTTAGGTAATTATTGTTTTTTTTTTACCTTCAGACACAAGTTTTCATAGCAACATTTACTCCTTAACACCTACACGTTCAATAACGCAATGATATAACAATGGTTTACTTATCAAAATTACCAGGTTCGATTCCAGATACATGTAGGACCTTTTTTTAAAATCGGTGCATGCCCGTTTTCTTATCTGTAAATCAACGACATGGTTCCATAGAACATATTTTTATATCTCTTACAGTTTCGGAGAGACCAGACAGATCTTGATGTTACAGCCTGTATAATTATTACAACAAATAATAAATTGAGACGAAGTATGGCGTACAACAAATTGAAGCACAAACAATCAAGGCGATTTGTGTAGTACACGTGAATTACAGCCTTATTTACACGAGAATCCGTGGGTATAAAACACACGAATTCACGTTTTTCATCTGAGACTATGCTTAAATAATACAATTCTGCGATGTTAGTATACAATAATAATTTTGATAATTTCCATCACAAGTTGATTATTGGCATAGAAGGGTAGGGTCGCGAACATAAATATGGGACCCATTTCTTTAATATTTTCAATGACACTTACAATGCAATAAGGTCGCATATCTATCTGAGAGCGGTTGCTCCCAGTAACGTCAGTTAAAATTATACCTTATGGTATGCGTTTGCTTTACGATATTCAACCTTAAAATGGGTCCCGTATTAAAGTCAGCGACAGTAAAATTTTAGCATGGTAGTAAAATTTACATGACCCATCCATTTATACAGGAGACACGAAATATAGCAATTATGACATATCACAAGGATATTTAATTTCGTGAACGTTGACAGAGAAATTTCAACGAAGTAACGCACAACGGTATTATCAACATATTTTGTTGCAAAGATAACAAATGGCGGCTGCGCAATCCTGACTCGTACTCGTACAGGCCAAATCATGCGCAGAACCGCCATTTTTGTCACTTCATTAGAAATTGCTGAGAATTATTTCTTGATACTATATTTACGAAACTCGCTAGAAGTGTTGTCATAACCAACCCAATTTCCTGTCTCCATTATAACAAATAATGGAGACAGGAAATTGGGAAATTTAATTCTCTAATGTATTAAATATGGAAGCGCTTTATTTTATTTCTTAATAATGTCAATATACAGACCACACCACACCGCAACTGACTGGACTTACATAATTTTACGATTAAGTTGTGTTATTATATTATAATGCAGCTATAGGGCATACCGACTGACACCAGACAATATACAGAATGAAAACAATAAGTGATAACAGAAGATAATTTAGTCGGAGATATTAAAATAAAATTATACTGATTTAGGAGTACGGTCCTAGTGAGTGATGGACATTAATAATTTTATAACAAGATTTGGGATACTATACTTATTTCAAAAATATTCAAAAAAGTTTTCCATATTAGTATAATAATTCTTGCCAACTTCCAGATGACACCAGCAAAAAAAGATAAAAACCACATCAAACATTACTAGGATTTTTTTAAAGATTTGTTTCCACCTGTATATAATAACTTGTGTCAGCGACTCATGTCCCATACAAATCAAAGACAAACACACAATATAAAATAAAATATCGTTTGTAGCAAAATGTAAGCTGATTTAATTTTAACGCGTCCATTTTGGATCTATAAAAAAGAAATCTATTGGCAAAGGCACTTACATAAAACAGCTTAATACATAATTGTATTATTACATTCATAACAACAAAATTATTAAAAACAAAATCACATAAAAACAAATACTATTACCGAATGAGAATTGTTTTAACAATTTAGTTACTAATCTTTAATCTTTAATTTATTGGTTAATTTTCATAAACCTACATATTAAACATATTTGTCAAAGAAAAAAAGGTTATATTTCAATTATAAAAATCATGGAGAACGAAATTATATAATTCATATACACCGTGGCTCAGCGAGTTATTTATTCATAAATAATTAACTAAATTATAAATAAGTACATTCCACAGTTTATTTCATAGTTGCACACCATTGGTAAGACAAACTCAGTTTCCTTAGTTTATTCCACGCTGGTTTCTGAGAGGAAAATCAGCACCATACATTTATGGGAGGTATATTTTATGTTAATACTATGAATACCACTTGAGTTCATAACAAAATAATAAACAACACTTGGGATACTATTAACTGGAAGTTATAACGAAAATTTCACTACGCAACAAAAAAAAAATAATTAAAAAAACGGTATTTTAAAACAATATTGCAGCAGAACCGCAAAGAAATAACCGAAATGATTGTAAATAAATCAATAAATAAAAACAACACCAAATCCCGGAACCCTTCCACGTTACGGATCTTTAAGGGAAGACATTTATTTAGTTCTGTAAAATGAATTTTACCAATATTTTAATATCAATATTACGTAGCCGACTATAATGCCAAAGCGATCAAGAAAAAAACATCGAACTAATATATATATATACGAGAAAATGTCAGTTTGTACTTCTAATCTATCTAGCCACCTATTAAACTAGCCCACGTTAATTTATAAACAATAATTTATTTAACATTTTTAGAAATAAAAGAACACAATATTAACAAAAGATATGAAAAACAAAATCACTATTTTAATACTTCTGTATAATGTTTAGCTATGCGATAATACACAACCTGCAACAGAAAGCCACTGTTTCCTAGCCTTTGCAATGGTCTTTCTAGCATTTGTAATTGTTTTACTAGCTTTTGCAATTATTTCCGTAGCATTTGCAATTATTTCCCTAGCCTTTGCAATTGTTTTACTAGCTTTTGCAATTATTTCCGTAGCATTTGCAATTATTTCCCTAGCCTTTGAAATTGTTTTACTAGCCTTTGCAATTTTTTTCTTGCATATCTTTTTTAGATTTACTAGTAATATGAGGTAAAGATATTAATAGTAGTGCCATTAGCTCCTCCAACTGAGCTAAACTGCTTGTTTGCAGGAAGGTTACATCAATTGTTTAATAAATGGGGATTGAACTCTTAAGCGGGTAGGTTTCCAGTCTGCCATGCGAGACACAGCTAACAGATCTTCCGGTAACCTATCTTAAGATTAATAATATACTATGAAGGAGAAGGACGAGTAATATTTAGAGTGACATGTTTTCTTTTATATATTATCAATTACAAAATTGCATCTCGTATCTTCAATTAAATTGGCAAGAAAGTCCATGTTTAGCTGTATACAGACTTACCGTGCAGGTACACTAGGCAGATGAGAGTACTCGCACCGAGGTAGTACGGTAAGTGTGTACACGGCCATTGTTACAGTGACATCGTAAGTACAACAGTTTGATAAGCGTATGACAATTAATTTATTATAAAAAAAATAATATAATTATTGTCCATAGTAACCAAAAAACCCGTATAGCAAATAGAAAAGGAAGAAAACTTAACAAAAGAAATACGTACATATTTTGGAAACATATTACATCTGTGGAGTCTAACCGACTCTATATAGGAGGGACTTAGTTAACACTATTTTACAAATCATTCTGCCTCATCACTTTCAAATAATTAAACATGAGATAGCGTACAATTGGAATTGAAAATCTTTACCGACTTTCAAAATTGTATCCCTCCCATAATTCGAGAATGCCACAAATATATGTATTTCAACTAATAATATATAAATACCACTTCAAAGAAATATAATATTGAAACACCCCATCTATACAGGCTGATACATACAGGCTATACTAAACCTTTAACCTTGAGCTTATTTAGCCCATTAAAAAAAATATAGTCAATAAAAAAAAATACCAAGATTTTTTTTTAAATTGTTATCGGTACGTATCGAAATGTTGGCTTCACGCATAGATTCCAAATGCGCTAAAGAAGCGCAGGTTGGCGGCTTAGTATACGCTTTCTGAATCACGCTGTACACAAAATATTGCTTATGCGGTAACTAGCCAACAACAACACTAAGCGTAAATATTACAAATAGGTATAACCCTCGCGATGAATAATGAGTTAAGTGTGACAGGCGACATCTATCAACATAATAAATATTCGCACCAAAAAAAAGTATATGTAAAAAAGCAGCCAAGTTCGATAGAGAGTAGGGGCTACTAACTTGAGCTCAGCATGAGTGCCAAGTCCATCTGTAGTATGTCCATATATACTTAGAAAAGTCTATGACATTCGTTTTTTTTTTTAAATAAAACATGCTTAGTACTTTAAGTACTTAGACTTTGAGCCAACCAAACTAGCACTTGTATTTCAAATGTAACAACTGTAACCTTCGACACTTTAAATGAAGGCTGGATTAGAGCTATGGGAACAAATAAGATACATTATTTACTTCATGTAGCTCTGTATTTGTTTGGTTGATGGCGATCCGACCGAGTGGAAGACATATTAAAAAAAGTCCAAGTTTTTAGTGAAACCGTATTATACATAAAAAGAAAATTGACATATTTGTCCATTACAATCACGCTATTCGAGGCCCTAAACTGACATGAAATTATAGTGTACGGAAACTTTTTATCTGAACTTGGTGTAGTGCTCTGCCGTGTCCAAATAAGCTGTCACAACTCAGCATATTTAAAACATTATCCAGCGAGTGCTGTAGGATTAGCTAGAGACACTTAAGCGATAGCCCTAAAATTTTATTCAATAATATTATTAATAGAAACACACTGAAGTATTGAAATAATTGAACTAGCGGCTCATTATCATTTTGTTAAGTAGGAAATGTAGATGTTAAGTGATTAGTAAATTAAGCGTGATAACAGTCACGCTGTTAAGTGACAAGTGCGAGTTTGAGTCCGAGTTCGAAGTGCAAGTTCGAAGTGCAAATGTGAAGTGCGAGTTCGAAGTGCAAGTTCGAAGTGCAAGTGCAAAGTGCGAGTGCAAAGTGAAGTGATTAGAAACCCGGTATTGTTTTTCTATTAAGTAGCTTTCACCGCACCTCACAACATGTCGACTAATCAGTCTAATACGTACTTATCAAACATGCCAATCGTCTGCACTAAACAAGCGGGGCACATAGCTCGAAAAACCTATGACCGTTGGGGCACGGTATCCAAGACTTGATTAGAACTATAGTGTCTTGACTCTGCCCCAATTTCGTTATTGATTTTATGTTTCTGACGTTTCGGCTGCTGTCCAGCAACCATGGTCACGGAAGGACTTAAAAACGTCGGGAACGTAAAAACATAAAATAAACGCGATAAAATCCGAAAATCGAGTTTTATTTCAACACGCGATTGTTATTTATTTATTCTGTATACGCTACGTAAATATTGTGCTTAGGCCACCGATGTTAAGAATTAAAATGCCTTGCCCCAGAAACGTCCTTCAGTGATATTCTATTAAAATATGCATTTCAATATTCAAAACATTAGATTTGTCTTTTATATTACCCAAACCGGTATGTGTAAATTACCACTTTTCAACTCGACTACTCGACTCGACTACTTATCGCTAATTGACGAGAATCGATTTACATAGTTAACATCGATTAATTATTGTTAGCAGATTATTAGACGAACATTAAAAAAAAAACAACAGTATATCCATCGCACTGGTAGATTTTGTGACGTTTACACCAAAAAAAAAAACAACAAAAACTCAATTCGTTATAAACATATAACATAAAATTTCACATTTCAACAAAATGCCGACGATTTAAGAAATTAACAAAATTATAAACAAAAATACATTTAAATATCATGATTTTATTGAAATGAAAACAGTTCACAGCCCAATTTATCGTTCTAAACTCAGCATTATTTCAGTTGCAATAAGGTTATAATTTAAGTAGGTGTTGAACAATATAAATTTGGTGATCGTCAGACGATTCCTATCCTTACAATCTTCAATGTGGGGTTCCATTCAAAATTATTCTCCATTAACACTAGCGAATACGGTAACAGACTAATTTAAACCTTATTACAATCGTATTATAGTTTTAAAGCGCCAACGCCGTAATTATAATTTATTATTACTGGTATGGGAACTAGTGACGTCTTATCCCGCCACTCTTTCTAAACAGCGTAAGCTCTTATATCAATGGAATAAAGTCTTATATTAGTTTTAGGAAGGTACATCACCACAAACTTTATCTTCAATGTAAAATAGCAATAAAAATCATTTTACAGAAGAAAAGTGTTTTGTGATGCTATTATTAATGGCAACTATCTATAATGAATATACAACCTCATCCGCAAATCAGTCCGATATTTTGAAAAAAAAACATGTTTTAACGGTATGTGATGGAAGAGGTGTCAATCGATGAAGTAAGTGATTACAAAAAGAAAGGATTGAGTTCAAAAAGAAAAAAAAACTTTTTTTTTAATATTTTGTGAATTTTGTCTCCGCCCCGAATGGCAGAATAAGTCTTAAAACGGCAAGTTTTATGCTTTACTACGTTTTCTAATTTAAATATCTCCGGAAATATTTTCTGATAATACTTATAATTACTTAATCTGTCGATTGACACGTCGCCGCCAAACGTTTTTTTTTCAAAATGGCGTTCGCTATGTAAGCCAAGTTCAATACAAAAATGTTCAAACCTCTTTGGGTTAGGTGGTCAAAAATAAATAAAAATACTCCCCCCGCCTCGCCGCTCATACCCAAGCCGCGGTACAGTACAAACTATAGGTTTGACAGTTTCACATCGACACTAGCGCCGCCGGCGGATAAGATAAGTTTGTGGGACTCATACTGGGGCCACGGAATGATGCACAATTTGACACAATCCACGTCTGTTAAATAAATAAAATTTTCTAAACGATTTGTCGATTAGTTCGTAAGTTGTACGTATAATATTAACATATAAACAAGTTTGATCTATAATTAAATAACATAATTAACACCGAACTCCTCTAAGATGTTAGTCAAGAAACTATCTATCACGAGTGACGGGACCCCAGGAGGAGTTCGGTGTTGCCGGCTTCTTTAATTACCGATCAGAGTTATTGGTTTATAATTGGAAAAGTTGACAAGCCGAGGGTCACTGACGGGTTCCTCTTCCCCCATTTGTTTAAAAGTGTAATGTGTCAAAAGCCCATCATGTCGTAGCTGGTGGGGTCATGGTGAATCATTGCATTGACGTCGACAACATATGTATAATATATACGTAATTGAACGCTAAGCAGGAAGCGACACAACCGTCTAGCAGAGGACCTCGCGCTGCGGCGAGCACTGCGAACAATAATTATTATAAATCAATATATAACGCCAGAAGAACACACCGACTGTACGGTAGTGCGAGTGGGTAGTGTGGGTGGGTAGTGTGAGTGGGTAGTGTGGGTGTGTAGTGTGAGTGGGTAGTGTGGGTGGGTAGTGTGAGTGTGAGTGGGTAGTGTGGGTGGGTAGTGTGAGTGGGTAGTGAGAGTGGGTAGTGCGAGTGGGTAGTGTGGGTGTGTAGTGTGAGTGGGTAGTGTGGGTGGGTAGTGTGAGTGTGAGTGGGTAGTGTGGGTGGGTAGTGTGAGTGGGTAGTGAGAGTGGGTAGTGCGAGTGGGTAGTGCGAGTGGGTAGTGTGGGTGTGTAGTGTGAGTGGGTAGTGTGGGTGGGTAGTGTGAGTGTGAGTGGGTAGTGTGGGTGGGTAGTGTGAGTGGGTAGTGAGAGTGGGTAGTGCGAGTGGGTAGTGTGGGTGTTAGCTACATCTAGTGTCCTCGAGACTAAACATAACCTGAACGAACACTAGATGGCGCTAACAAGACTTGTCACTGATGCATAAGTCAAATCGACGATACTTGTTCTGTGAAAATAAAAAAGCTATTGTTCTGTGATTATAAAAAAAGGTAATTTGGATATAGAGAAAAAACAACCATCACGAACGACACGAGTTTTCTTTACCATAAAACCCCACGAAGAAATCCCGAAGAATTATAACGCAGGAGGTGATCGCCGGGCTGGCAGTCGCACATTGGTGACCCTCGAGCTGAAAAAAAAAGGAAGACAGGCAGAAGATTGGAGCAGATTGCTGCGGCGCGGCGTGGAGCCCCCTGTGATTCACGGAGTACAAGCGGGTTTCAATCTCCTTTATTTTATGCTATTCTGTAACGTGCACGTTCAATATGTCGCTTAAGCCAGGTCAGGATGTAAAGACTTATATTAAAATTAGGGGATGCATCAAATCTAAGCTAACATTGTATAAAAAGTTCCTATCTACCCTTGACCCCTTAAAATTAACAGCCGATAAGGTCATAGATCTTGAATTACGAACTAATAGAATAAAATCAGTATTTGACGAATTTGAAAATTGTCAAGGGGAGATAGAAACACGATGCGAAGACCCCGACGAGCAGGTAACTGAAAGAGAATCATTTGAAAACACATATTTTGAGACAATAGCCTTAGCTCAGAGTTACTTAGATCAGTATAAAGATCCACCAAACCATGAGTCATCAAATATAACCTATCAAAATGACACTGTTGACTCCATAAAATACCCTGAGATATCACTTCCCAATTTTAATGGGAAAATAACTGAATGGATCGAATTCAGAGATACATTTGATGCATTAATAAACAAGGGAAAACTTAAACCAATTCAAAAATATAAATACCTTAAATCTTGCTTAAAGGATAGCGCCCTGGAGGTGGTAGGAGCACTAGACTACTCTGAAGAGAGTTACAGTCTAGCATGGCACTTGTTATGTGAACGATTCAATAAACCTAAGCTTCTCATTAAAAATCATATGCGGGAACTATTTAACTCTGATACAACTCCTAGCACCTCTAGAGCACTCCGCCATCTAGTAGACAATATATCAAAAAATATGCGTACTCTAAGAAATCTTGGAGCGGCTACAGATGGATGGGATCTCGTAGTAATACATTTCATGTCAACTAAACTCGACAAGAGTCTAATTAATAAATGGGAAGAGATTACAAACTCAAAAGAAATGCCTACTCTCCAGGACTTCAAGGCGTTCCTGAGGAGCCAAGCTGACCTCTTGGAGACGGTCACTGAAGAGCATCCAACACACAGCGTTGACTGGTCAAACAAGCTGGAGAGGACTGGTAGCACGACCACAACTGGGATGTATAACCATAATAAGGTAAAACCGAAGCATGATCAATGTCCTGTTTGTAATTTTAAGCATTCTATTACCCAATGTTCTAAATTTTTGGCTTTGGATATACCATCACGCAATAGGCAGGTCAGAAGCCTAAAACTATGCACAAATTGCCTCAGAAGCAACCATATGATTGATAGCTGTCGTGCTAGCCTCTGTCGCACCTGTAAAGGTAAACACCATACATTATTACACTATACCTACAATGCATCAACCAGACACCAACCTAGTACACTACATGATACACAGCCAACTGAATCTGGTGTAACTAACAGGGCGGTAGTCAATACCACAGTTAATTTCAAGCCCACACCTGTTAATACTGTACCATACAGTAAGGGTATACTGTTAGCAACAGCCAAGGTACAAGTACTTGATATTCAAAAAAGACCACACACATTAAGACTTCTACTAGACTCAGGATCACAGTCAAACCTCATAACTCAACATGCATTTGACCAACTTAATATACCGAAGGTCAACATTGACATGGAAGTCCTTGGGTTCAATGGTAACATAACCAATATTAACCACTCTTGCAATCTACAACTTCAATCCAATGATAATTCATTTAAGGCTAATATACACTGTCTTATAGTACCCAAGATATGTAATCTGCCTCAATATGTGGAAAATATTAGCCACATAAAGATACCAAAACAATACAAACTGGCTGACAATGAATTTCATTGCCCAGGCGAGATTGACATAATCTTAGGCGCAGAATTATTCTATTCATTACATTCTAGTGGCCAACACAAACTAGGTGAGGGATTACCCATACTGCAGAAAACAAAATTGGGATGGGTGATCTCAGGGGCTATCAACATGCCCACACCAAACCCTATAAGTTGTAACTTTATACTAAACAATAATTTACAAAGCTTCTGGAATATTGATGGTGAACGAAACACCTCAGTAACCACTACAGAAATGATTGAGTGTGAAAGAACCTTTTTAAAACATACTAGATCCAAAGAGGGCAATTTTGTGGTGCAATTACCACTTAAATTGCCCACAACTGTATTAGGAGAGTCACGAAATATAGCATACTGTAGATTCAAAGCATTAGAGCGACGATTCAGTAAGGATAAAATATACAAAAATAACTATGTAAATGTAATAAGGGAGCTTCAAACAGCTGGTCATATGTTAAAACTAAATTCAGTACAAGAACCCATAGTGTATTTACCCCACCATGCAGTAGTCAACCCAAGTAAACTTACTACCCCCTTAAGGGTAGTGTTTGATGCCTCAAGGCCGACAAGCACAGGCATGTCACTCAACGATATACAGTATAAAGGTGATATACTGCAAGAAGATCTTAACAATATCATTTTAAGATTCAGAATGTCCCGCTTTGTAGTAAATGCAGATGTAGAAAAAATGTACAGAATGATTTACTTAGCAAACCCGCACCAGAATCTTCAATGCATTCTATGGCGGGAGAACGAACATGATCCACTAGACACATATATCTTAACCACACTAAGCTTCGGCCTACGATGCGCACCCTATATAGCAACCAGGTGCCTGCAACAGTTAGCTACCGAACATAAATCTGAATATCCAGAAGCAGCAGATGTCATAGCCAAGATGTTTATGATGGATGATCTCCTATATGGCGGGGACTACGAGGCTAGAGTGGCAGAGATCGCTCTACAAGTAGATAAAATCCTGCGCAAAGCAAACTTTAAACTAAGAAAATGGGTGTCCAATTCAAAGTTAATTTTTCAGACTGTTAGTCAAAATGCACCCACACAATCAAACACACCAACTGAGTTTGGCAACACTACACATAAAGTCCTAGGACTAGCATGGGATAGCAACACTGATGTGCTTTTCTATAAACTTGATCTAACTTTAAAATCAAAGGTACTAACAAAACGAAAGGTGCTGTCCATGGCAGCTTCTATATTTGACCCATTAGGCTTACTAGGGCCATTGCTAATTAATGCTAAGCTATTCATGCAAAAGCTTTGGCTTCTCAAATCTGGGTGGGATGACCCACTACCCACAGATTTACACTCAGAGTGGCATGAATTTTGTTATAACCTACATCATATAAATAGCATGAAGGTACCCAGGCATGTTGTCATTAACAACTATCATAATATTGAACTGCATGGATTTTCTGATAGTTCACAAAGCGCCTATGGTGCTGTCATCTATGTAAGATCCATCGACAAGCAAGGATCTATCAATACACAGCTCTTATGTGCTAAATCCAGAATAGCTAGGAACGAAACAATACCTCGCTTAGAGTTAAGAGCCGCATTGCTTCTAGCTACTTTCATGAATAAGGTAAAAGGGGCAATTAGATATAATATTGCTGAGACTTACCTGTGGTCTGTCTCCACCATTGCTTTAGCGTGGATAAAAACTGAACCACATAAACTCAATTGCTTTGTAAGTAACAGAGTTAAAGAAATTCAATCCTCAACTAATCCCACCGACTGGCATTGGGTTTGCTCTAGTGATAACCCTGCAGATCCGTTGTCACGAGGTACACCAGCAGACAAACTATGTCACAACACACAATGGTGGCGTGGGCCTACATGGCTATCAAAACCATTAGCTCACTGGCCATCGAATAAGCAACCTCCAATTAATAATTTACCAGAATTAAAAACTTCGGCAATCTGTAAGATAACTGTTAATGCTCAGCCTAATGATACTATTAATGAACTAATAAATAGGTATAGTACTGACTCACGTCTACTGCGAATATTCTCATATATAAAGCGGTTTATATACAACCTAAGAAACCCTAACAACAAAATGGTTGGTATACTCTCTGTAACTGAATTGCAAGAGTCATTAAATACAATTATAATGTATGTGCAAAAAGAGATTTTTAATAAAGAATATGACCTACTATGTAAAGGAAAGCCGGTGCTTATGAGTTCAAAAATTATAAGTTTAAACCCTATAATTGACAAGAAGTTAATAAGAGTTGGAGGTCGCTTAGGCCTATCTAATTACTCACATAACAAAAAACACCCAATTCTTCTACCACACAATCACCCACTCACACATCTCATTATGACAAGTACACATAGGAGACTATTACACTGTGGACCACAGATGCTGTTGTCATCAGTCAGGGAACGCTTCTGGCCTATACATGGTAAAAGCATAGCTAACAAGGTAGTGAGGCAGTGTGTGGTATGTTTCAAAGCCAAACCTTACACAAATATCCCCGTTATGGGGAATCTACCTGTAGAAAGGGTGACCCCATCTCCACCATTTAATACAACAGGCATTGATTATGCAGGGCCATTCAACATAAGAGACAGGCGTGGTCGTGGTTATCGGTCCTATAAATGTTGGATCGCTCTGTTTGTTTGTCATGCGACCAAGGCAATTCACATAGAGCTGGTATCAGGACTTGACTCTAATTCATTCGTAGCTGCTCTTAGACGATTTATAGCTAGGAGAGGTAAACCCAGTAAAATTGTAAGTGATAACTCTACCACCTTCCACGGGGCCTGTAATCAACTAAAAGAATTGTATTTGTCATTGAAAGATAACCGTTCAGATATTGAAAACTATTGTATTGATGAAGGTATATGTTGGAAATTCATACCAGCATACACACCCCATATGGGGGGGCTCCACGAGGCAGCAGTAAAAAGCTGCAAGTACCATCTCAAGAGAATACTAGGCCAGGCACTACTTACATATGAAGAATTCATTACCATACTTAACCAGATAGAAAGTATCCTGAACTCAAGACCACTGTGTCCCATACCCACTGCTGACAGCGACCACATCTCTATCCTAACACCAGCCCACTTTCTCATCGGAAGACCGTACACCGCCCTCCCAGAGACGGATGTTACAGGCGTACCAGCATGTGCACTAACCCAATTTCAACAGCTCCAACAGGTCCAGCGAGATTTTTGGAAGCAATGGTCCAGAGACTACATCGGCCTACTCCAAGAACGAATGAAATGGAGAAAATCAAAGGGACCTGGACTCGCAGAGAACACAATGGTGCTGGTAAGAGACGACCGACTGCCGCCCTGTCACTGGAAGCTGGGAAAAATTATAGCCACTCAGAGGGGTTCGGACAACGTCGCTCGTGTGGCCACTATCAAGACAGTCAACGGTATCATAAAAAGGGCATTCAACAATATATGCCCACTACCACTGAAACCTGAGGAGGAGCCGTTGAAGTCCAAGAGATCGGCGCCGGGAGACCACAAATAACGGAAGAAGACTCATCGGTGAAAAATCCAAAATTTTACCTCAGTGACCTACTCTTAACCTATGTGAATTTTATTATATTCTCTTTGTAAAAACTTAAGCTAAGCACCTTTAGCGTTTAATCTATAAGTTTGTAATAATCTAGTACTAAGCATAAAATTATAAACTAGGCACTACATACCTGTTAAATTGTAAACTGTAATATGTAACTAATAACGTCAATTTATGGATTTAGTAGTACTCTATTTATAACTATGCGATAATTTCAAACTTGGGTATGTAGTGTGGAGTTCCACTAAAGTTGATTTATAAGCAGCTCGCTAGCTAATGATGTTCACATACTAGCTATCTAGAGATCCTAAGTTCCTGCCTTCAATTATTAGTAAATCTAGTATACATTTAACTTGTAATTTGGTAAGCTCAATTAGATTGGCAGAAAGCTTAACCTAGGTACCTATTATACCTACACTAATAAGATTAGACTAGTATTATAACTAACAATTTAATTTTTAACATTAATTAGGCTCATACTAATCTCATAAACTCTGTAATATCATATTTGGGACTAATAAACGTATAGTTCTTCAAGTCTTTCATTTGGAACCTTCTTGAAATGGTGATTGGAGGCCGGCGAACCTTTGAAATGCTCTATTTCAGGGGGGAGCACCCGGCCCCACTGAAATCACTAATTTCACTGGAGGCCGGCGAACCTTTGAAATGCTCTATTTCAAGGGGGAGTATGTTAGCTACATCTAGTGTCCTCGAGACTAAACATAACCTGAACGAACACTAGATGGCGCTAACAAGACTTGTCACTGATGCATAAGTCAAATCGACGATACTTGTTCTGTGAAAATAAAAAAGCTATTGTTCTGTGATTATAAAAAAAGGTAATTTGGATATAGAGAAAAAACAACCATCACGAACGACACGAGTTTTCTTTACCATAAAACCCCACGAAGAAATCCCGAAGAATTATAACGCAGGAGGTGATCGCCGGGCTGGCAGTCGCACAGTGGGTGTGTAGTGTGAGTGGGTAGTGTGGGTGGGTAGTGTGAGTGGGTAGTGTGAGTGGGTAGTGCGAGTGGGTAGTGCGAGTGGGTAGTGCGAGTGGGTAGTGTACGTACGTGTACCGGCGGCGGCGGCGGTCACCAGATGCTGGGCGCGTGCGAGCGCGGGAAGGCCGCGTCGCGCGCCGCCCAGTACTCGCCGCTGAACACCCACGTCTCCTCGCCGCCCTCCAACGATTTACTGCGAAACGATACAGCCACCTATCATATACATGGTGTGACATGGAAACCTCCGAAACTACAAACGATAGAAAAAAATGTGTGCGTGTTTTTCTTTAACCCCCCCCCCCCCCAGGTCAAACGTAAAATATCTACGCGACCGTTTTGAAGAGTTATAACAATGGTACCATGGTAACGCGTAGTTCCATCCCCCCCCCCCCTCCCGCCCCTGTAACACATCGTAACGGAGCCCCCCCCCCCCCTCAATGCGCTACGTAATACTTAAACACTCCCTAAGACGTTTATAAATACGGGGGATAGTATTATTTTTTTGCCATATATTTGAGTGGAAGCCGAGTGAGTGATGGGAGACAGTGAGGCGAGTGTTAGTGCGACTGACCGGAACCAGGCGGGCGAGTGGTCGGGCGAGCCGCGGCGTCGCTCGCGCTGGCGCTGCTCCAGCTGCAGCTTGTGCTGCTCCGCGGCCTCCACGTCGCCCTCCTCCAGCGCTCGCTGGTCCGGCCTGACAGGACAGTACCACATCTATACACGGTCCCAAGTCTGCTAACACAATCGATTCATAATCGAACAGCAACCGCATAGTACCTTCAACGCATGGTCCCCCCCGGATTATAAAAAAAACCAATCCCCCTTATATTTTACTTCATTGCTTCAATAAAAAAACACAAAATCTTTTTACACGATTTATTATTTACTAATCGGATGTTTGCGCCTGCATTTTTTGAATCAGTTGGTCGATATCAGATTCTGTTTTTGTCAGAGCTATAATCAAATCATTATCGACAGCAAGACGATTTTGCTTCGATAAGTAATTAGATTAAAATATCCGAACACTTCATGCCCCCCCCCCTAAGATTTCTCTACGCCCCCCTGGGGGGGCACGCCCCACCGGTTGGGAAGTCCTGCTTTAGACAGATCTTGTACGGGATATCTGTCAAAAGTGACAGTTACTATGCGGTTGCTGTTCGATTATGAGTCGATTGTGTCAGCAGACTTGGGGCCTAGGGTGCTGCAGATTGGTGAAGTCACAATTTCGATTTGTCAATAAAATTAATAATTTTTTTGCTACACAAATCAAAGGTGTAGATGGCGCTATATGAAATATTGAAGTCTTTCAAATACATGTTTTTTTATTTTATTGTACAACAAGTATACTGTAATCTTTTTCGGTGATTTTTTTTTAAATTGACATCTAAATGATGGTATATCTATTGCACATTGTAGAATGCATCTCATATATGTATATGTCACCGGAAGATAACAAGAACCGCAAATGTATAAATTTCCTAGGAAATTTATCAACCTTCGTAGGATTCTAAACGAGAGATAAATTGTATTACTTTACGCCCACATTTTCGCAAATTAATAAACTTACCGAACTGATGCGTATAATAATAAGTAAGCAATAACCAAACTCCATGTGCAATTTACCACAGAGTTAAGAAAGTTTTATAGTGGGCATGACCAAAATAGCAAGAAGTCGGAATGGACAGAGGAAAAAATAAAAAATGTAATTAAAATGATAGAAGATTTTAATAAACCTAAAGTTTTTTTTTATTTTTTTTATAAAGCTACCTAACTAACCTAACCTAACCATTTTTATAAACCTAGCGTTTGTTTGGCAATTCGCCTGATAATGTTTGTTTTTGTTGGCAGAAGGCCGGTTTTTAAGTTTTATGATTGTTTTTTTATTAAATATCTTTAAAAAAATGGTTAGGTTAGGTTAGTTAGGTAGCTTTATAAAAAAAATAAAAAAAAACTTTAGGTTTATTAAAATCTTCTATCATTTTAATTACATTTTTTATTAAAAAAGCAAGTCTGATTGTACCTAAGTCTATGGACACAAGCATTGCCACTGTCAACATCGACCAATCAGAGAACAGTGTGTTATTTGCCGTATTTTAAAGAAGCGTAAAATTAAAAGCTCTTGTGTGACTGGTCAAACCATTTAGAATATTACGAGTGGATATCCGTTAGTTTATACTGTTACGTGCGGGGGTAATCAAATGCCGATTACGTGAAAATTACTTTAATCACTCTCCACACAGAGGGCAAAAATAGTACACACCAGAACACTAACTAGTAAATACTCAAATCACAATTCACCAAATCACTTAGAAACACAGTAGTCCAGAGTATTCGCTAGAGTCGCCGGTATAATCTTCTTAGTTCGCTTCCGAGAGATGTGTTCACAATCGCTTTCAGATAGAAACTGTCTCGTCGCTGGTCCTGCACACTATTTATAATCCGAAAATAGCGAGGGTGGATCTTTCCAGAAAGGTGTCGACAAAAACCCACAAAACAGAAATGTTCCATAAGGAAAATGAACCTTATTTACACGGTAATAAGGAGGGGCTAGAATGTTCTAGTGTACGCAGCTGCATTCGTGAAATCGGTATTATTCCGAGAACTCCCAGTTCCAGGAATTACATTGTCCTCGCCTTTTGTTTACTAATAATTTTAATAAAAATAATACGAGATATATTCGGGAAGCCGGTTGCAACATTGTTGACGATTCTAGATCTTTCATCACAGATCGATAGGGGACCTTGGACCCAACAATGCGTTTTTGTTTCTAGAAGCTTCGATGACTATTTCTCGAGTTATCGATATCTCTTTTATACGCATCGTAACATTACCCCCCTCTTAGTCATGCTCGTCCCGAGCATAATTCGAGCCATGATATCGTGCTAACCTGTCCACATGGACTACCTTTGGTTTTCCTCTAAGTCCCTTCTTGATTCGGAAAGTTACATCATTGATCCTTGTAATGATGGTGTACGGTCCTTCCCAGCGAGCTTGAAGTTTCGGAGACTTTCCCTTTTTGCGAAGCGGATTATGAAGCCACACTAGTGTTCCTTCTTCAAACCCGTTGGTGTTCGCATTCCGATCGTACCGGGTCTTCATCCTTGTACTGGTCTTGAAATTATTCTCCCGTACTCTTCTGTGTACTTCATCCAACTGGTTTTGAAGTTCACTCACATAGTCCGTAACAGGCTTAGGACTATCGGGTGGCGTGCCTGTTATCGCATCGACTGGGAGCCTTATTTCTCGACCGAAATTTACCTTGGCCGGAGTATGTCCCGTACTATCATGTACCGCAGATCGATAGGACATCAGGAATAGCGGAATGTATTGGTCCCAATCTCTTTGGTGATCGTCCACGACTTTAGCCAAGTGGTTCTCTAAGGTCTGGTTGAACCTCTCGACCATTCCGTCTGACTGCGGATGCGCTGGAGTCGTACGGGTCTTATTGATTCCCAGCAGTTTGCACATTTCTTGAAATAAGGCAGACTCAAAATTCCGCCCTTGGTCTGAGTGAAGTTCCATGGGTACGCCATATCGACAGACCACTTCCTGGACCAGTTTCTTCGCCACAGTTATAGCTTCTTGATTCGGTGTCGCAAAGACTTCGGGCCACTTAGTGAAGTAATCTTGCACTACTATGATGTACTTGTTCCCATCATCTGTCATAGGAAAAGGTCCAGCAACATCAATAGCGATGCGCTCCCATGGCGCTCCAACGTTGTACGTCTTTAACTTTCCCCTGCTTCTTGTCTGCGGACCTTTCACTGAAGCACAAGCAGTGCACTTACGGCACCAATCCTCAACATCTTCCCGGCAACGGACCCAGTAGAAACGTTCTCGCACTTTAACCAGGGTCTTCTTGACTCCAAGATGTCCACCTGACACACCATCGTGAATGTGCCGCAAAAGAGGGGCCACCTTACTCCGAGGTACTACGACTTGCATGGTTACTTCTTTTCCATCGTTGGACTCCCATTTTCTACATAGTACACCATCTTCCAGAGTCAAGCTGTCCCACTGAGCCCAATAGCTTTTGGTGGTCGAACTATGAGCAGACACATCACACCATTGGGGTTTGTTCCCAAGTCGTTTCCAGTCCAGTATAGGTCGAAGGTCATCGTCCTCTTCTTGGGCCTTCTTCATGTTAGCTCCTGTCCACTCGTCATCAAGTCCGTGTGTCCTGATGACTTTAACCTCTTCCCGTACTTCATTCTTCTGACAGTGCTTGCAGTCTTCGGCACACGGTCTTCGTGACAAAGCATCGGCGTTGCTATGTCCTTTTCCACTTCGGTGTTCTATTATAAAGTGAAATTCTTGTAGTTGCTCAAGCCATCTAGCTACTTGACCTTCTGGGTTCTTGAATTGTAACAACCATTTTAACGCAGCATGATCCGTTCTTATAGTAAACTCCCTTCCTATAAGATACTTCTGAAAATGTTGTAGGGTCTTCACCACGGCAAGTAGTTCACGGCGAGTAACACAGTAATTTCTTTCTGGTTTGGAAAGTGACTTACTGAAATATGCTATCACGACTTGACGATCTCCCTGTATCTGAGATAAAACACCACCAATTCCTGTGTTACTGGCGTCTGTGTCCACGATGAATCTTCCTTCTCTATTTGGGTAACCCAAAATAGGGGCTTCACATAACCGTTGCTTGAGCTCACTGAAGGCTTCCTCACAAGTCAGGTCCCAGATAAAATCGCGTTTTTCTTCAGTAAGTCGATGCAACGGTTTTGCAATGTCCGAGAAACTCTTAATGAATCGTCTGTAATATGCGCATAATCCCAGAAAGGCGCGCACTTCTGTTTTATTTCTTGGAACAGGCCATTCTTGAACAGCTTTTATCTTCTCAGAGTCGGTTTGGACTCCTTCCGTTGAGATGACGTGTCCAAGGTAACTGACTTCCTTTTTAAATAGAGCGCACTTCTTTGGACTAAGTTTTAGATTAGCCTCACGGATCCGGGTGAACACTCGTTCTAGATTCTTCAGGTTCTCCTTGAAGCTACGACCCATAACGATTACGTCATCAAGGTAGACCAAGCATACGTCTCCGAGTAAACCCACCATCACTCTTTCCATGAGGCGCTCAAATGTGGCTGGAGCATTACATAAACCAAAAGGCATAACATTAAATTGCCACAATCCGTTTCCAATTCCAGTGCTAAATGCTGTCTTCTCTTTATCTTCTGGGCTTAGTTCTACCTGCCAATAGCCACTTTTTAGGTCGATTGTTGAAAACCATTTCATACCACTGAGCATGTCCAGTGTGTCGTCGATCCGAGGTAAGGGATAGCTGTCTTTCTTTGTGACGTTATTCAACATCCGGTAATCCACACAAAACCTTGTACTGCCATCCTTCTTCTTCACCAGCACCACGGGTGATGACCATGGACTCGTAGAAGGTTCAATTATTCTGTTATCAGCCATATCCTTAATCATATCTGTCACCTCCTTTTCTCTTGCCCATGGTATGCGTCGTGGTCTTTGTTTTATAGGCCTGGCGTCGCCTGTGTCGATCCGATGTTTTACGAGCCCCGTCCTTCCACAGTCATTTCCAGTAGCAAATATGTCGCTGAATTTCAGCAAGAGCTCTTTAGCGTGCTGCATTTCTGTTGCCGATAAATTCTCCTTAGAAGATTCCAGTAGTTGCTGGATGTGATCCTCCTTCACGTGGGTACCATTCTGTCTTACTGTATCACTATTCAATCGTCTCAGGTACTTTAGTTCCTCACATCTTCCAACCACACTATTCTTCTTGAGGTGAACTTCTTCATTACCAAGGTTAAGGATTCTCACCTTAGCAATTCCGTTCGACATTAGTAAGGTCCTTGCTGTAATTAAATGTGGGTAATTTCCAGTGTCTTCAACAACGAGGCATCTTCTTTGTTTAATATTACGAGGAAATTTCACTATTACCAAGTTTTCTGATCTCGGCGCCAGTGTAGTGTCCTTCAGACAATAAATATTGCACGGGCGTGATCCTTGCAAACAAACTTCTTGGTCAGGAAACCTTAACACTCCTTTAGCAATATCCAAAACACACTGCTGATTCTTCAAGAAATCCAGTCCCAAAATACAATCGTCGGTTATATTAGCAATCAGCACTGCCTGTTGATACACTCGGTCACCAATTCTAAACTTTACGTCTGTTTCACCGAGGACGGAAACTGGCTGGCCGGTGGCTGTCTGCAGATGACATTTTGGAGATCGTCTATTCCACATTATGGTGCGTCTCAATAGCTCTGGTCTCACAATGGTACGCGACGCTCCGGTGTCCACTGTTAAACTACATGATTTATTATCTATGGTGCCCTCGAGGATCAGACTATTCCCATTAAAAACTTGAGTTATGGTTACTGTAGGGGCTTTATGTTGACCAGCCAGCGCCCGCCCCGCGGCCCTGGCGACCTTTAGTTTAACGGACTATCTTGCTCATCCTGGGTCGCGGAGTCCTTGACCCTTCTCCTTTTCTTAGGGCATTCGAGCCGAATGTGCCCTTTTTCTCCACACTCATAACACGTGGGGACAAACCGAGACTTTTTCTCTTCTGGAATAATCGCTCTTATTTTATGTAGTCTCGTGTCTTGTTGCACAGCTTCCACCTCAAGAGCATGAGCGAGTGCGTTTTTCAATGACTGGTGATGACCTAATTTTACAGCGCCTCGAACCTCTGAGTTTCTTATACCATCGACAAATGCCTGCAGCAGGTTCACTTCGATGACTTCTGGTGCCGACGAGTAAGCCCGACGAACCAGCCTTTCTATTTCCTGGGCCCACTGCTGGAGGCTTTCACCAGCCTTCTGTGATCGCTCACGGAGTTGCACTCGGTAAACATGTTCCAGGTGCTTATCACTGTAGCGCGTGTCTAACGCTTCCATTAGTGTCTCCAGCGTTCTTCTTTCAAGCGGTAGGTTTTCGAGGATTGATAAAGCGTCCCCACGTAGAGCAAGTGTAAGAGCTATAAAAGATTGCTCATTGCTCCAGCCATTACCACTTGCAAGTACCTCGAACTGGTACTTGAACGCTGACCACGACGAAGTCCCATCAAAACGTGGTAAGTCATGTTTTGCAGCTGATGGTGACGCCACTGCAACAGATCCATATGTTCTTAGCTTCATCACCTCCTTATTAAGTGTTTCCCAGCGGTCTTCCATAGCCTCATTCTTGAGAGTTACTTTTTGTAAGCGCTCTTCGAGGTTCACTGTCTTCATGGTAACTTCTTTATCAAGCACTTGTACGCGTTCCTTTAAGGTGTTAACTTCTTCTCCGAGAGCTGTGATACCTACGCTGATTTTATCTAAGACAGCTTCCTGGCTGGCCTGCACCACTTCCTTAATCTCCCGCTGCGTAGCCTCTTGGTTAGCCTGCATCATTTGCTGCATAGAAGTCATTTTCTGATTGAGCTCCTGACGACTGGCTTCTTGGTTAGCCTGGAGCATTTTTTGCATAGATGCCAACAATACTGACATGTTCATGTCTGGCGAGCTAACCCCTGGTGCTGCCACAGGTTCCGCTGGAATCTCAGCTCCGGCCCGAGGCTCTTCCTCTTCACGGATACGTTGGCGTGCAGCATCCATTTCCACTTGCCGTCTGGTTCGTGGAGTACGCCCTTCGTCTTCACGTGGTAGTAACGGCATTCCGCTTCTGACACCAATTGTTACGTGCGGGGGTAATCAAATGCCGATTACGTGAAAATTACTTTAATCGCTCTCCACACAGAGGGCAAAAATAGTACACACCAGAACACTAACTAGTAAATACTCAAATCACAATTCACCAAATCACTTAGAAACACAGTAGTCCAGAGTATTCGCTAGAGTCGCCGGTATAATCTTCTTAGTTCGCTTCCGAGAGATGTGTTCACAATCGCTTTCAGATAGAAACTGTCTCGTCGCTGGTCCTGCACACTATTTATAATCCGAAAATAGCGAGGGTGGATCTTTCCAGAAAGGTGTCGACAAAAACCCACAAAACAGAAATGTTCCATAAGGAAAATGAACCTTATTTACACGGTCATAAGGAGGGGCTAGAATGTTCTAGTGTACGCAGCTGCATTCGTGAAATCGGTATTATTCCGAGAACTCCCAGTTCCAGGAATTACATTGTCCTCGCCTTTTGTTTACTAATAATTTTAATAAAAATAATACGAGATATATTCGGGAAGCCGGTTGCAACATTGTTGACGATTCTAGATCTTTCATCACAGATCGATAGGGGACCTTGGACCCAACAATGCGTTTTTGTTTCTAGAAGCTTCGATGACTATTTCTCGAGTTATCGATACCTCTTTTATACGCATCGTAACAATACATTTACCACGTGAGGTCGCAACTTGATAAATTTGCGAAAATGTGGGCGTAAAGTAATACAATTTATCTCTCGTTTAGAATCCTACGAAGGTTGATAAATTTCCTAGGAAATTTATAAATTTGCGGTTCTTGTTATCTTCCGGTGACATATATAAAACAAAGTCGTGTTAGTTACACTATTTATAATTCACGGGGCGATTTTTTAAATTTCGAACAACAGAATAACTGTGGGAAACATGGCAAAAATCACAAAAAAAAACTAAAAAATATATATTTTTAATTCTCATATTTACGGATACAGGAAACGTCGGGAACGTAAAAATCATACAATAAACCCGATAAAATAATAAAGATTATTGATTTCTTATATTTACGCGAATACTACAGGTTGGAATGAAACTATTTTTTTCGTACGGAACTTAAAAACATAAAATAAACGCGATAAAATCCGTAAAATTAGTTTCATTTCAATAATAAATATAATTCATTTACACATACATTTGATTCTGAAGCAGTACGAAATTCGCCGAGAACTGCTAGTAATAATTAAAGTAATATTTGTGGTTACCTTAACCGCGTGTCCGTGTGGGGCAGCAAGTCCCTCATGCCGGGCTCCATCTCGTTCAGCTCCATCGCGAACCGAGTGAAGCCGTAGTACAACTCGTGTTCCGGCGGCATCGCACCTAGCACACGCGATACAACATGAAAATTATATCATAAATAAACATCGCCATACGAACACACCAACTATACGGTCCCACATTAAGCAACGCTTGTGTTATGGGCATCGTACAATGGACTGAGGGCGACCTCAGTATATAATACTTATATACATATTAAACATCCATGACTCGGGTACAAACATTCGTGCTCATCACACATAGCTTGTCCCTATCAGGATTCGAACCCGGGACTGCTGCGCCTGATAGCTGCGCCCCGCGGTGTTACCCGCGATTAAAAAGTATGAAAAATTTAAACAAATCTATCCCGCGGGAACCATTCATTTTACCGGGATAACAAGTAGCCTATGTACTATTCCAGACTATAATTTATCTCTGTATCAAATTTCATTGGAGGGGGACTTTGAACTACACACTTCAGAACGGTTGCGTATAGATTTCACGTTTTACTAGGGGGGAGGGGGGAGAGGGGGGAAGGTAAAGGGTCAACATTTTTAAAAAATTGCGTTACGTAAAGCCATGTCGCCAAGCGGCCTAGCCGTGTTCCGGTTCCGGCATGATGTTCGGTGTTGCCATTCATGGATGGCGGGTCAGATCAGTTGCGCTGCATGTGCCTAGTGAATGTAGCGTCTCTATCTACATCTACTGCCGCCTTCCTACCTAGGCAAGTATGCTCCATCGTAGATCCCATCGTCACCTACCATCAAGTGAGATCGAGATCAAATACTTGCCTATAAGGTATAAAAAAAAAAAAAAACAAGGCTCAAGTCAGATGGAAAGACATAATATTAGGAATAGTATGTCAGTTACTTCGGGCCGTGTGGTGAGGCTGTACCTGTTCTCCAGAGGCACCTGGCGGCGGGCGGGTCGCCGGCATACAGCGCCTCGGACCAGCGCCCCGCCAGCCGCAGCCGCGCGCCCCCCCCGGACACCGCGCCCCGCACCTCGTGCCGGCTGCTCGACCACGAGCTCGCCTGGTACCATCACCATGTTATACTATTGGGAACGGACCTTCGCATTGTGCGAGGAGGATGCAGGTCATAAATCACAACGCACGGACAAGTGTCATCGGTCACTTGTTTGGGGTCGAGTCACCTTCGTCCGTAGGAGAATTAAATACCCTCGAGATACCCTACACGTGACCCTGGGTGGTGCCAACTAGGTGACAACTCTACTGGTGGTAGGCTTCGGCCGTGGCTAGTCACCACCCGCTGAACAAAGCCATGTCGCCAAGCGGCCTAGCCGTGTTCCGGCATGCTGTTCGGTGTTGCCATTCATGGATGGCGGGTCAGATCAGCTGCGCTGCATGTGCCTAGTGCATGTAGGTTCTCGATCTACTGCCGCCTTCCTGCCTAGGCAAGTATGCTCCACCGTAGATCTCATCGTCACTTACCATCAGGTGAGATCGAGATCAAATACATGCCTATAATGTAATAAAAAAAACACACACACACGAGCACGCTCCATAACATAAAGTTGCCTGCGTTACTATTGCACAAATCGAGACTTAAAGACTAACGGACAGAACCAACTTACTTAGTGTACAATCATTTTAACATTCGATTGATAGTGTTATACAGCAAAAATTTCATCAATACACATAAATACACTGAAATAAAACGGTTTTTTTTTTCAGATTTTATCGCGTTTATTTTATGTTTTTACGTTTTCTGTCCTCCCGTGACCATGGTTGCCGTAAAGCAGCCGAAACGTCGGGAGTATTCGCGTAAATATACGAAATCAATATATAAACACACTGTTTATTTTTAGCTATATAACAATGTGAAAAATAAACTAAATTCATTTTAATATTTACATACTAGCTGTCCCGGCGAACTTCGTACCGCCTCAGAATCAAATATATGAGATAATTAATTTATTGGTATCCTATGTAAAATATAAACTCCATCCAAACTTTTACATTTATAATATTAAGTATAAAAATAAATCTATCCCACGGGAACCATCAATTTTACCGGGACAAAAAGTAGCATATGTGCTATTCCAGACTATAACCTATCTCTATGCCAAATTTCATCCAGATCCGGTCAAGCATTCTGGCATGAAAGAGTAACAAACATCCATCCATCTATCCTTCCATCCAAACTTTTACATTTATAATATTAAGTATAAAAATAAATCTATCCCACGGGAACCATCAATTTTACCGGGACAAAAAGTAGCCTACGTGCTATTCCAGATTATAATCTACCTCTGTGCCAAATTTCATCCAGATTCGTACAGCCGTTCTGGCATGAAAGAGTAACATCCATCCATCCATCCATCCAAACATTTATAATATTAGTATAGATAGTATATAGATTTCAGTGTGTGCAACACCGTCGCTCACCTTGATGAAGTTGAGTTTGCAGGAGATGTCGGTGCCGTGGCAGGTGATGTGCATGTCCCCGTACTGGTCCACCCAGCGCTGCCCGCCGAACAGGTTGTGCACACACGTGGTCACCTGCCACATTACCACACACGGACACATTAGCCTGGACATCGCGGTCATAGGCCATAGGCGTTACACAATATAAAAAAAAAAAAAAAAAACAACCGAACTTAGAACCTACTCCTTTGTGAAGTCGGTCAAAAAGTACTGACGGTGTACAACCGAAAGCCTGCTGGACATAAGCCTCCCTCAATGGCTTCCACACAACACGATCCTGCGCAACTCTGATCCACCGGCTTCGTGGGTAATATCATAGGTCCACCTACACTACGCATTCCAGCTCTTGGTCGCCATTCTAGAACCTTCCTGCCCCAACGGCCACTTCATATTTTTTGAGCTATGTCGGTTACATTAATTTGGCTACGAATATCCTCAGTTTTGAATGCATCGCGTAGTGAAACCCCAAAGAATCCTTGAAACTTACATAGTGCGAGTCAGGATTGCATGGAGAATCGTCATTGGTTCGTGAACGTCGTACGCAGCGCCATCTGTGTATCGGCGTAGTGAACGTCTTGTAGCGAGGTTGACACCTGGTACCTTGTTCCAGCTGTAGTGGTCGCCGGTGCTGGCGAGGCGCACGTGGACGCGGCCCGTGGGCTGGAACTCCATGGACTTGCCCCAGAACTTGGTCTTGATCCTCGCCTCCTGCCAGAAGCACCAGCGGCTGGACTCGGCGTGGCACGCCGAGATCGGCGGGTGATGGGACACCTGCAGTATAAACAGGAACGTCTTACGTCATTGAGACACTATACTGTCGCTGTCATTCTTATTCATGAATTCGCTGGAGAGAGCGAGACGAAAGACGGTTATGATATACTAGGGCTACGTAAGAAGATTGTGCTTAAGTCCTGATAGCAACATAGTAGAATAACTAACCTTTATAAAACGTCACCAATTGTACCGTACAATAGACTGGGGACGATCTGAGTATCAGAGATCAGAGAGTATCAGAGATACAAAAATATCCAAAAATTGCGTTACGTAATACTAGAACGCTCCCTTATGTAAATATGTAGAGTTACAACTCACCTGCTCGGCGACGAACTTGAAGCCCTTGTCGTCCCTAATGCACTCGTAGGTCTCGGCAAGCAGCGGGTTGAAAGGTTTGGAGGCGGCGCGGTGCGCGGAGGAGGCGTAGGCGCTGACGGCGAAGGCCGCCACCAGCGCCATGCGCTCCGCCGCGCTGCCGCACTCCGCCGCCGCGTCCAGCAGCTCCGAGTACTCCAGCTCCTCGCACAGCCGCTGGAAACCATCATTCCTCATATACCAGTGGCCTTCCTACCTGAATCTCACCCTGGAATAAAGGTTAAGACCTTACCCATGCGCATATATAATAATAATTCCAGTCCTTTTTTATGTCCCACTGCTGGGCACGGGCCTCCCCTCAATGCGAGGGGGTGTTTAGGCGATAGTCCACTACGCTGGCCCAGTGCGGGTTGGCAGACTTCACACATCTTTCGAGGGGTTCTCTCAGACATGCAGGTTTCCTCACGATGTTTTCCTTCACCGTTTAGCAAGTGATAATCTTGGTTGGAAATGAGATTCGCACATGAAAAATCCCAGAGATGCGAGCCGTGGTTTGAACCTGCAATCCTCGTTACCGAGGCAAGCGTTCTACCAACTTGGCTATCACTGCTTAACCCTTGCACCCATGCGCATGCGCAGGCTTAATTGTATGGCTCCTGCTACACCTGCACCTAATACCGTTAAGGGGGAAGCTCAGGGTCAGGGCGCGAAATACAAAATGTCAATGGTTTTTATTAAAACCGCGGTAAAAACCGCTACTTTTACTAACTTTATGGTGTTGTATCGCCTTAGGTATTTTTTTTAAGCAAACTTAATACATCGAGACATCCAATGCAGAATGCTAATATCGCAAACATCTAAATTACATCGTAAAGATGTCCAAAGTTTTCGTAAAAAAATAAAAACCATTGACATTTTGAATTTCGCGCCCTGACCCTGAGCTTCCCCATTAACCTAATGGGGAATATTTGTTAATTATATTCGACGGCGTTCCACTTGCAATAGCACCCACCTGCAGCATATTCAGGGGCTCATTGATGGTGACGGGCATAGATATCTGGCTGAGGTCCTTGCCGATGTTCTTGTAGAGCAGGTTCCAGAGGCTGGGCCCGCCGGGCGTGGGGCGCGGCGCCGGCAGCCGGGTCCGCCGGGACCAGCCGCGCGGTCCGCCGCCGGTGGAGGACCGGACCGGGCTGGACTCGGACTCGCGGAGGCGGAGGGTCACTTGCTCCGCGGACAGGACTGTTGGGAGCGGAGGTCTTGATAAGTCACTGACCTGTACTTAACTACTGGACTGGCGATGGACATAGTCGTGTTGTGTCACAACACAAATACTACACATTAAAATAAAAAGTTATTTTATGGATTTTATCGCCTCCAGTTCTAACTATGACACTAGGACGCCTAACACGCTGCCTCGTTCAGTTATCAGTTTCTCGAGAAGTTTACTCATATCATAACACCATGATGATCATGACTCGGGTACCAACATTCGTGCTCATCACACAGAGTTTGCACCCCCGGTAGGGGCAAACTGTGTGATGAGCACCCTCGGACCGGATTCGGACCCTCGGTACAGAAAGTAGGGTCGCTACCAGCTGTGCCAATAGTGAAGGCCAATAAGGTCATAGAGAAAAAAACTATTAAATCAGCTACAGACAACAACACGGGAGAGGAGATCACATTATTGTTAGATAAACAGTAAAGATAATAAAAAAGATCCGAACGCTGAGACCCAATGGAGTATAGTGTGTCAGAAGAGGATGCAGTAGTTATTCATGCGCTAAAGATCGAGCGAGACGGACGATGCTTTATGTAATTATGTGACAATCAATAACAATGTACTGACAGAGCTTGCAACCTCTCGACAACCACTTTGGAGACATAACATTACACTCGCCTAGCTAGCGGAAGATCTTCCCTTTGAAGTGAAAAGTTAAGATAATCCCTGAGATACTCACCCCTAGATCGCAGGTTCAAACCCCGGCTCGCACCTCTGGGATTTCTAGATTTCATGTACGAATCTCATTTTTAACCTCGAATATCACTTGCTAAACGGTGAAGGAAAACATCGTGAGGAAACCTGCATGTCTGAGAGACCCCATCGAAAGACGTGTGAAGTCCGCAAACCCGCACTGGGCCAGCGTGGTGGACTAGAGCCTAAACCCCCTCGCATTGAGGGGAGGTCCGTGCCGAACAGTGGGACATTAAAAAGGGCTGGTATTATTAAATACTCACCGTCGGAATTATCGGAGCTGGCGGAGCCTTCTTCACTGCTGAGAGACCCAGCCTCCGATGAGGAGTCGCCGTCCAACTCTATCACGCCAGCCTGGACGTAATGACAACGTGGGTTAGTCCGGGAAACTGATTGATTTTGAGGCGAGAGCGCTAGTTCAGGGCGCGGTGATGAAAATGTCGACTGTTTTAAATGCTTTATGGAATATTTGAACACACATGTCTCAGGTTTTTTTTTTATTGTTTTTTGTACGATATTAAATTTATTTATCCATTATATTAGCTACAATAATCAAGTATTTTTTTTTTATTACATTATAGGCAAGTATTTGATCTCGATCTCACCTGATGGTAAGTGACGATGAGATCTACGATGGAGCATACTTGCCTAGGTAGGAAGGCGGCAGTAGATCGAGACGCTACATTCACCAGGCACATGCAGCGCAACTGATCTGACCCGCCATCCATGAATGGCAACACCGAACATCATGCCGGAACACGGCTAGGCCGCTTGGCGACATGGCTTTGTTCAGTGGGTGGTGACTAGCCACGGCCGAAGCCTACCACCAGTAGAGTTGTCACCTGGTTGGCACCACCCAGGGTCACGTGTAGGGTATCTCGAGGGTATTTAATTCTCCTACGGACGAAGGTGACTCGACCCCCAAAAAGTACGTCAGAAATTGTGTTGATTTTTTTAACGAAAGGTGATGCTATCAAATGTTTTACGATAAATTTGAACATGCCCGTACGAGTCGGGTTTTTAGGGAATGAGGCATATGACATTTAAATTAATATATTTGCTATAAAATTACTTTTGAACAAACCATAATGAAATATGTATTTTTTTTTCAAAGGTGATGCCGTTATGACCTTCTGGTCTAACTACCGGTCTTCTGAAAAGTTACGGTGCGTTACACTGACGGGAGGGGGGGGGGGGGGGGGGGGGGGGTTTGAACTAAGCCTTCACCAACCAACCCTTCAGAACGACCGCGTAGAGATTTCACGTTGTACTAGGTTGAGGGGGGTCAAAAATCTCCAATAACTGAGTTAAGTAATACTTGAACGCTCCCCTAGCTGTGTCACCGAAGAACACAGTGCACAGGACATGACCTCGGTATTAACTCCATGGGATGAACCAACCTCATCCGCTTCGAGGATCTCCGCCGGCTTCAGATCATCCTCGTGCTCCTCGGCGTCGAAGAACTCTGAAGCGGACACGCACGAGGAGCTGTAGCTCAGTGACTGCTGGAACTGACGAGTCGCCTGCTGCCAAGCACATAATCTCCAGATAAGATAAGGTGTAACAAAAATAGGGTAAAATATTTTAAGAGATGTATCATCAGTAAGGTATATATGGATCACGTTGATGTATCCCACTAATATTATAAATATAAAAGTGCGGATGGATGGATGTTTGTTACTCAATCACGCCAGAACGGCTGATTGGATCTAGATGAAATTTGGCACGGAGATAGATTATAGTCTGGAATAGCACATAGGGTACTTTTTATCCCGCTAAAACGTATGGTTCCCGTGGGATTGACATACTTTTAACCGCGGGGCGCAGCTAGTAAAAATATTTAATAGAAATATTAGTGTGTTATATGGGAATCCGTTTGGAATGGGTTTTATCGGGTTTTGAGTTTAACTTACCTAATCTGAAGTTATGCAAAGTAAATGCGTGACCATAAGTCAAATCTGACAGCAGTTAAGTCGATCAAAAACCCAATCAAAAGCTTTCCATATGCTTACCGGGTTCCAACCCACATTAGTTTTTTTTATTACATACTAGCTGTTGCCCGCGACTTCGTCCGCCTGGTATTTAACAAAGACAACCGTTGACAACAACCTGCTCGCCCATTCTGAGCCCGCGGGACGCATTGCAGGTTGCTATCAAACTTAATCAGGCGCAGCGCTGCAACATTGGTATTATTTTTTTTTCGTGAGATCCTATTTTTTTTTCTAAAATAAAAGTAGCCAAGTTACTCCTTGTTACATCAGCTATCTGCCAGTGAAAGTCCCGTCAAAATCGGTCCAGCCATTTCAGAGATTAGCCGGAACAAACAGACAGACAGACAGACAGACAGACAGACAGACAGACGGATAGACAGACAGACAGACAGACAGACAGACAAAAATTTTAAAAAATGTTGTTTCGGTATAGGTAACGTGTATACATCCAAATGCACTTAGTAAAAAGCTGTTATTTTAATATTACAAACAGACACTCCAATTTTATTTATATGTATAGATTTGGCAAGTATTTGATCTCGATCACACCTGATGGTAAATGTCGATCAGATCTACGATGGAGCATACTTGCCTAGAAGGTACCCGTTTAAATTCCTTTTTAAATTATATTATTTTTTACCCTATTCCAAATATCTGGTATCCATGTATCCATATATCCACGGGACTGGATACGTACCTATCATTTTATTGGTCAGTGAAATACTACGAACCGGATCGGAGTTGGGTCCGACGGACGACACCTCGGCGAGGTCGGACGCGTCGTGGATCCGGCACAGCCGGGACCGGAGCTCTGCGCGCAACACTTCACTCGTCATTATTTACGTACGATCATTGCAACTACACACACACCATCACGACCTTTGCACGAATTTCACCCCCCCCCCCCCCCCCTACCTAGTGTGATGTCACATATTTTGCAATTGCAGCAGTGTTCCGAAATTGTTTTTATTTCCATTTAAATTATTTGTCAATATAATAAATAGTTGTAATACTTAGATATAAAATATTATATTTTGAAAAAATGTGATGTCACAAAATTTGGGACCCCTCCCCGCCCCTTGTCACACAATGTCACACTTCGTCGACCCCCTCCCTCCCCCTTAACGTGTGACGTAATTTTACAGGCCCAGTGCGGGTTGGCAGACTTCACACGTCTATCGAGGGGTTCTCTCAGACATGCAGGTTTCCTAGCGATATTTTCCTTCACCGTTTAGCAAGTGATAATCGTAGTTGAAAATGAGATTCGCACATGAAATCCAGAAATCCCAGAGGTGCGAGCCGGGGTTTGAGCGTGCGATCCTCGTTTCCGAGGTGAGCGTTCTACCAGCTTGGCTATCACTGCTTTGTATCCCAATGTAAAAGGGGATTAGCCTATAGCCATTATACCGGGCACACTCAATTATGGAGAATTCAAGCCATCTCAGTCAACTAAATAAATAATAATAAATACATATAGCCCGACGATCACACCAACTATACGGTCCCACACTAAGCAACGCTCATATTATGGTTACCGTACAATGGACTGGGGGCGAACCCATTATAATTATATTATTAGTATAGATGTTAAACATCCATGATTTGGGTACAAACATTCGTGCTCGTCACACAAAGTTTGTCCCTACCAGGATTCGAACCCGGGACAGAAAGCAGGGTCACTACCAACTGGCCTAATCAGGCCGTCAAACTAGGCCAGTATTTCCTCCTAAATTAAAGCTATTATTCTCGTCTCACCGGAATTCTGTTGTAATGCAGAGGTGAGGTTGGTTCGTAATGCCACCATCACCGCGCCGCTCGGCGACGTAGCAGTCTCGGCCGCGTCCATTGCCGCCCGCAGACGACCGCGCTCGCACACCTGGATAAATTAACAGTATTATGCCACCGTTGTAACACGAAGTAAGGGTTTCAGTAGCCAAAAAGTGAAACTTTTAGGAGCTGTTTTTATATGACTTATGTATTAATTTGTACGTATATTTAGACTATAATTTGGTCAGGTATATATATGCAATTAATATTTTTCCTAAAAAAAACTATCATCGCAGAACGCATTCTTTTCGATACAATTTACTTATTTTATTTGTTTATGATTATGTATTTGTTGTATCTATCCTCAAAATACCCCGAGTGTAGTTTTTTTATTTGGGTTAAGAAGTTAAGTTAATCAAAAATAATCACAATCCTTATGAAGGGGTTTCCCAACGATTTCTTGTGTTTTGAGTCGAAATTTACATTATTAAGGCAGTCGTTCGATGGGTGAGTAAAATTTTAGGGAAACCCTTTTAATTCGGTACCCCTTGAACGACTTGTCCGGAGCCAGATCCTCACCAGTGTAGACACGATGCTCTTCAAGCTAGCCACCAGATCCTTCGCCAGCACAGTGAAGTCCTCCCTCAGCTGGTGGTCGGGAGTGAGGCTGGTCAGCGAAGCTGGGCCCTGCGAGGTCGCCAGGGTATCCGCCCCGGGAAGCGACTGCGGCCGGGCTGCGGCGCATGCTGCAAGTATATAGCTAGATTATATAATGTTACTTATATACCATCTGTTTGACAAATTGTAAATATCACTATGTACCTACACACTACAGGTTTCGGAAAAAATGTGTAAAATATCTTTTCGGTATTATTCAGCATAATATATGTTCGGTATTAGGATATTTTGACTTAAAAAGAGTTTTTGTTATAGAACGTCTATAAATTTGGGGGATATAAATCCCTCAAATGTTATAGACGTTTTATAACTTCGTTGAACGCCATATGGTACTGCACAACACAGTTTTGCATTGCGTAGTACTATATTGTGTTCACTAAAATTATATATCTTCTATAAATTCGGGGGTAAATCGGGGGTACGGTCCAACGGTCAAATGACTTGGTGGGTACATATGTTTAATTAAGTCACTATTGGCTACCAACGGCAAATATTTAATTCGTATGAAGAACTTTTCTTGGTGTAATGAACAACATGCAAATATGAAGTGTTGAAACGGCGGGATAAAGTAAATAGATGTCTTTCAAAATGTATGTGATATGCTGAGCCCACATTCCGTTTAGAATTACACAGCCAGGCCCTACTCTTGAAGCTATGGGGAATTGGGAAGTTTAAATTATAACCTTATTCTTCATAAACCACTTACACATTTGTTCAATATACATGAACACGATCGGTGATACGTCTAACCTAACCGTAAAAAAATATTTTACACTATTTTTGTTACACCTCATATAGACCCCCCCCCCCCCTTAAATTAACGGGAAAAGTATGCTAGATAAAAAAAATAGTTTTATACGTTAACCGACCGGGTTAACGATGTCGTATGTTAGACAGCCAAACACCACGTAATAGACATGATAGCACCGCCAGAATTTTTAAATAAAAATTGAAAGCTAATGAATTTCTTTGATTAATATTTTCAGCCATTTTAGCGAAGGGAGAGTTGTAAGGTTTTTTTTATTATTACACTAGCTGTTGCCCGCGACTTCGTCCGCGTGGTATTTAACAAAGACACAACCGTTGGCAACAGCCTGCTCGCGCGTTCTGATCCTTTCGGGACGCATTGTTGCTATCAAAACTTAATCAGGCGCAGCGCTGCAACATTGGTTTAATTTTTTTTTCAAGAGATCCTATTTTTTTTTCTAAAATAAAAGTAGCCTAAGTTACTCCTTGTTACATCAGCTATCTGCCAGTGAAATTCCCGTCAAAATCGGTCCAGCCATTTCAGAGATTACCCGGAACAAACAGACAGACAGACAGACAGACAGACGGACAGACAGACAGACAGACGGACAGACAGACAGACAGACAGACAGACAGACGGACAGACACCAGACAAAAATTTTAAAAAATGTTGTTTCGGTATAGGTAACGTGTATACATCCAAATGCACTTAGTAAAAAGCGGTAATTTTAATATTACAAACAGACACTCCAATTTTATTTATATGTATAGATTATAGGCAAGTATTTGATCTCGATCTCACCGGATGGTAAGTGATGATGAGATCTACGATGGAGCATACTTGCCTAGGTAGGATGATGATAATGTCGTTAGGATAGGTGATAAGAAGTCCAGCCGGTCATCTAGATAGATATAAAAAACAAAGACGTGTTAGTTAAACCATTTATAACTCAAAAATAGGTGGGTCGATTCTTATAATCTTTGATTTTTCGAATTTGTCTCCGCCCCGAATAGCAGAACAACTATTAAAACATGGGAAAATATCAATAATATACATTTCATTCTGAGGCGGTACGAAGTCGGCGGGAACAGCAAGTACCATCTACATTATAATAGATGAACAACTTACTCTGCTGTGTTTCGCATTCTCGCAATACTTTGATAACATACTGGCATATAATTCTGGCGATTGGCAGAAAAATTGCATCACCTTCGTTTGGCATTTTAGAAAAAAAAACACTATTCACTTATAAACACAGTCGTATAAATCCATGTACAAAACAATTTAAACTTTATTTAATTATGCTTTTGATTTACTTTTGTTTAATATTGATTAGCACTGTCCACGGATATTTTAAAATGACACAATATTGGAATGACAAAGGAAAACAAATTTTCCTTTCCTCAAAAAATGAGAGCAGCTCATTTAAAATTCAACTCTATTTCTTAGACCCTAAATTTTAAATTACTTTGTTTCATTCAATATATTTAGATTATACCCATACAATGTATGTATAATAAGAACATTGATAATCCCAGATCACTCTTATCTGCGATAAAGTCGAGTAATAGATAAGGTTGAAGACTTAATCGGCAAAAATATGACTACAGTGTCATATTCAATCGAATTTAAGCCTTAATGTATCAGAATTAAAGTTTATTATTAAAGACATTTTGGTTGGGTATAGGAAAATATTCCGGCATACTGAACATTGAAACGCCAGACTCCATCACAACGGCAAGTTTCATTTAGCCTGTGGCACCATTTTTTTTTTAAATATCGTCTATGTACAGACATACTTGTTGCATTTTTCTAGTATTATAGATAACAGATATGTGTTAAGCATTGAAATATAATGCGAGGATGAATTGTGCTACATACAGGGTGATTCAGAATTCAGCGCATTATTACGTCAGAATTTTGATTTGTCGATATAGCACTAACGATATAGCATATAGCACTTTTTTTTTAAATGTTTGCATGTTAACTCTCACATCGTTTAAAGATTACAAATGAGCTGAAGAAGCGCAGGGTCAAGGCTTGATAAACCCTTTCTGAATCACTCCGTATATCCGACTAAATTCAACATAGTGGCATATTGGCAATGTTTAGCGGTAATCTGCAACTATGATAACAATTATAATTAATAATTCTTCTAAACAAAACCATGCAGTATTGCTATTGGCTAAGCGATTACAGCTCGAAATTGATGTGAACGATAAGGATCTGTGAACGGGAATATAATCGACAAAAAAAAAACGTAACATAAAAACAGTCTTACGAACTAAAGTAGATGTCAGAAATGTTGATAGAAAGGCTGGAAGGGAAAACGAGAAAATACAGTCGTTAGATTGGCACTACAAATTGATCTCATTATTATATAATGCGGATGACGCCTAACCTGAGACTGTGGCCGTCAAAGCTATGCGAATAAACGGAGCGAGGTTTTAATGCAATACGAACTTTAAAAACATCGATGCAGCACTCATTTTAGGTATGACAACACCTGTGTTAGGAGGCTTCCGTATATGTCAAAGGAGCAAATCAAGTTATTTATGCACTTAAATAAAATAAGTACTAGGGAAATACTTCGTGTTGAAGTGGGAACTGTTTCTATATAATTATGTGTTTGTGTGTGTGTTCGTATGTGTTCCAGAATGTGTGTGTGTTGGGGGGGGAGGGCGAGGGTGTGTGCGGTGTGTGTATGTATGTGTGTGTGTGTGCGTGCGTTAGTGTGTGTGTGTGAGTGTGTGAGTGTGTGTATGTGTGTTTGTATTGGATAAATATCATAAATCGTACGCTTCAAGTACACAGGCCCACACAGTGTACAACATGCTTAGCCTCAGCCATCGGAATAAGCTATGAGTAGCCTGAGACATGCTAATAGCGGCCTTATATTCCGTGCACAAGTCACCATTTTGATTAACATTTATTTTTTTTAACCAGCCATGCCTAGTCGGCGCAAGAACTTACCAATTTCATAGAATCCTTGCAAGAGACATATTTCAAAATAATATTTTTTTTAAATTTCTCGCAAAATAACAGACAATTGTTTTGTTTTCATTTATCTGTTTATGAAAAAGACAATAAGTATGTGATTTAATAAAACAATAATTATGTACATTGTGGTCGTAAAAAAATATAACACGATTTTTGTATAAAAAATAAATTAACTGAAGTTGTATTCTGGGTATTTCAAATAGGGGATAAATGGCGAGATTTTTGGGGGTCCCTAGAAAAATAGAAATAAAAAAGTCACATACACACAGTTAATATAAATACGCACAATAAATCTACTTGATATATAAGAACGCTACCATGTAATAAGTACTGGCCCATTACTAATCTTATCTTAACGTGATTAATCAAGAATTAATGCATTGATTTCTTATATTTACGCTAATACTACACATTGAAATAAAATTAAATAAATAAATACATATAAGCGATAAAATCCGTAAAATTAGTTTGAGGGGGAAGCTCAGGGTCAGGGCGCGAAATTCAAAATGTCAATGGTTTTTATTTTTTTGCGAAAAATTTGGACATCTTTACGATGTAATTTAGTGTTTTGCGATATTAGCATTCTGCATTGGATATCTCGATGTATTAAGTTTGCTTAAAAAAGAACCTAATCCGATACAATACCATAAGGTTTGTAAAAACCGCTACTTTCAGTCAGTCAAAACAGTACCCTTATGGTATACGTTTGCTGTACGATATTCAACCTTAAATGTGACCCAAATTAAATACCCCGACTGTACTTAAGCAAAAAAAAATTATTGTGCGTATTTATAAGAACACTTAGCATGATAAAGCCATCTAACACTTCACACGTACGTTTCTAACATTGATAATACAGGGTATGTAAGAAGGAGATAGTATAATATAATGGTTGTTACCTATTGGTAGCGAAGCGGCCGAGTTGGGCGCTGAGCTGGCGCCGCCGCCGGGGGAAGGCGGCGCGGTCAGCGCTGACAGCGCCTGTGGGGGGGGGGGGGATGTAAATAATAATATCGCCAGACGAACACACCAACTATATAATATATATACGATCCCAAAATAAGGAACGCTCGTATTATGGCCACCGTACAATGGACGGGGGGCGATCGCAGTATACTATTACTTGTACAACGTGTTTCAGAAAGGGCATGCTCACAATATCAAAAAAAATAACTATAGAACGCATCAAATAAAAGCTGCGCCGCTATCTTTGCTTATTTTATTTGATACAACCAATACTTAGATTGACAAATAGTCGATTTATTCAATTTATAAGCCCCATAATAAGCATTGTCCTATAAAAATTATAACATGACAATTGAAACTCAACCTACATTCTATATCTCCGGAACTATTGATCAAATTTTGAAAATTATTTTACCGATAGATAGCTACATTGTGCCTAAGTGATATAGGCCATGTTACTTTGAGGTACCGTAGGCGAAGCCGCGGGCAGAAGCGAATAACTTCTAAAATAATAATGAATAAATATTGCCAGAGGACACACACACCTATTAAACGGTCCCACACTAAGCAACGCTCGTATTATGGGTACCGTACAATGGACTGAGAGCGATTCCAGTATATAATACTTATATAGATATTAAACATGAACGACTTGGGTACAAACTTTCATACTTATCACAGAAAGTTTGTACCTACCAGGGCCCCAAGTCTGCTAACACAATCGAACAGCAACCGCATAGTAACTGTCACTTGACAGATATTGTATGGCATATCTGTCAAAAGTGACTATTACTATGCGGTTGCTGTTCGATTATGAATCGATTGTGTTAGCAGACTTGGGGCCCAGGACTCGAACGCAATACCCTCGGCACAGAAAGCAGGGTCCCTACCAACTTCGCTAATCGGGTCGTCGGATCACAGTGCAATATCGTAGAGTATGTTAAATCACATACCATATGCGAACTGGAGGGGTCTATGTGGGGCGGTTGTAATTCTACTGAGGCGCATTTACTGTTGGACTTCTTCTTGCGGAGGCCGAACTTGCGACGGTCCTTCTTCACGTTTGGCGACGCGCCCTCTATTGACACCTGCGGGAAACATATTCACCATCAGAACGTCTTTTTCTTTTTTTCATTGCAATTGGCTATAACATATGACTCAATATGCCAGTGTCGAAATTTCTTGATCGTTGTTTTAGATGTAAAACGCCTGATAATAATGATGTCGGAGGCGATGGTGATGACGAAATTAATCCCCTACCTGTATCAGTAAACTGTGGAGAACTTGGAATGGCATGTTATACCATTAATTTTATTGTAATTTCCGTCACTCGTTTATAAACATAGAACGGTTAATATCCCCCCAATATTAAACATAATTTAAAAAGACATACGGTTATTTTTAAATAGCAAATCTTAATTGGAAACCACTCTACAACTTCTAACTTAAAACATGATAATTACTTACAGATTTATTTACGGATTCTACAGATGATATATAAAACCAATAATATTATCAAGTTTACAAGTACTTACATTCTACATAAATGAATTTCTAACTTACATTATTAATTACATTATCTAATTTACATTATTATTATTATTATTTCACCTGTTTTTCATTTACAGTTTTCTTATTACAGAACATCAACTTCGACTTTCGCTAATATCTGTTGAACCTGTAACATTCATTTTCACGTAACCCTATCGGAATATGATCACAACTATTATAATTTGTAACTTGATTAATAATAGACACAAATTATGCTATCTAATTACTAACTAATCAAGGGATGGGTCCTCAACTTTAGTGTATTAGTCGACGAAATAAGTCATCGTCTGTCTTCCTAAATGATCGATAGTTTATGGCAGAGTACCTTATGGTACGTTACCGTAACTTATGACGTGGCTTCGAAAGGGGTACCTCTGCCAAAAACACTGCCTATCCCTGTAATTTTGAATCGTCTAGAATTCCACCCCCTCCCCCCCCTCTTCATCCCTCAAGAATTAACAGAAAAAATACAGTACAGATGTTGGCTGTAGCTGGCTCCATTTGCGAAATACTCTTTCGTTCCTCACAATGTTTGTTTTGTTCTCGACGTTCCCTAAGCATATATGACTCCTACTCACATCAGTGTCATGGTGGACCTGTTGCTGCAGTTCCAGCGTGTCCAGGAGCCTCTGCAGCTGTTGTACGGACAGCTGCGCCTGGCCCAGCTCGCAGGACGCGTTCTCCAGAGGACCACCGGATTCTGGAAAGATTAAATCAAATTCGCTCAAATATCTAGTTTCAATTAAGATAGCAAAGTGTAGTGTGCGCGTGGCAAGGCAACACACTCGATGTAAACCAGTAAGTTCAGAAAAAAAAAATCTTAATAAAAAAAGGTTTTGATTAAAAAAAGACGATCCCTCTCAGTTTCAGGCGGATTTTCTATGTTGAGGTCACGTTCCGATTCTTTTAAAAAAATATGTAAGCCATAGACCATAGAAACTAAAGGCGGACCACAGATAAACAAACGTGTTGACATCACGAAGCAAATTTTTTAAAGGTATGTGAGTAACTTTGTGCTTTAACAGCGGGTGATTTAATCCAGTCTTATCTATGCCGAGTTCTTCTTCTTTCTTCTAGTTTATCTGCCACTGATCACAGACTACTTTTCTTTTATAGTCTGTGTTTAACATGCTGGTTATTTTTTAATAACTAAGTACGTGTGTATATCATATCTACAAAACTTTGCCAACTGACTAAGGAGCTAAATTATTTTTCGCGTTTAAACTATATCCATCTATACCATGGTTATCAGGCTTCTATATGGTTGCCTATATGAACACAGTGATGCAAACTAGTTTTCACATGCCGCATTCAACTAACAACAATATTTAAAGGATTCAAATAAAAAAAAATAAAAAAAGATATCTTAAAACATTAATCTTCGAGATTTTCTATGGCACAGCAAAAGAGCCTTTGATCAACGGTTGCGCCCGCGCAACTAAAAATTTGCTCTGCAGCTCGACACCCAATGATCATGGAATTATAAAACATAGCCTATTAGGATAATGTAATGTAGCTATTAATGAATGAATTGTCTTAATTGAACCAGCGATTCTACAGGTTATCCTTTACAAACTTTTTTTTTTTTTTTATTACATTATAGGCAAGTATTTGATCTCGATCTCACCCGATGGTAAGCGACGATGAGATCTACGATGGAGCATACTTGCCTAGGTAGGAAGGCGGCAGTAGATAGAGACGCTACATTCACCAGGCACATGCAGCGCAACTGATCCGACCCGCCATCCATGAATGGCAACACCGAACATCATGCCGGAACACGGCTAGGCCGCTTGGCGACATGGCTTTGTTCAGTGGGTGGTGACTAGCCACGGCCGAAGCCTACCACCAGTAGAGTTGTCACCTGGTTGGCACCACCCAGGGTCACGTGTAGGGTATCTCGAGGGTACTTAATTCTCCTACGGACGAAGGTGACTCGACCCCAAACCCCAGAACTTACCCGTATACAAGGTATAACCAAAATAGTGTATAATATTTTAAGGGGCTAACAATAGTGTTATAACGATCACGTTTGTGATATATGTGTTAACCATGTATGATTTTTCTCTGATAAAGATAGCCAGTACCGTTTCACCGCGCACTTAGTATTATTTTAAAAATTTCAAATAGTTTGATTGTATTTTAGGGAATTTGACCTTTATAGCCTACCGATGGACCTATTAATTGTTTTACACTATTATTGTGACTATAAGTATCCTTATATCAATACAGTCACGAATTTTATTGTGACTAATCTAAGGTCGAATATACTACAGCAAGAACTAAAGGATCCATTATTTTCCTCATAACTTTAGCACACATTCGATTGTTGAACTTTCGTACTTATTGTAAAAGATTAAGAAATCTCTAATTAAAGATCGCGGCATACAGTCACCTTATTTGTGTAACCATAAGGGGTTTTCCATTAAGAACAAGGTTTTGAGCTTCAATCTTCAATAGGGTCAGCCCCAGTAGGTACCAAAAGTAATAATCTCTTATGCATACCTACAAGAGTAGGTAGGTAAGAGTAGGTAGTACACTGTAGGTATGCATACCTACAGTGATAGCCAAGTTGGTAGAACGCTTACCTCGGTAACGAGGATCGCAGGTTCAAACCCCCCAATCGCACCTCTGGGATTTCTGGATTTCATGTGCGAATCTCATTTTCGACTACGATTATCACTTGCTAAACGGTGAAGGAAAACATTGTGAGGAAACCTGCATATCTGAGAGATGTGTGAAGTCCGCCAACCCGCAGTGGGCCAGCATGGTGGACTATGGCCTAATCGCCCTCGAATTGAGGAGAGGCCCGTGCCCAGCAGTGGGATATTGAAAAGGGCTGGTATTATTATTATGCATACCTATGATCCAGCTAGCGAGTCTTCCGCCAGGGGTCCCGGACACGAAGCCAGCCTTAGGGCCCCGCAATGGCACCGCCGAGGGGCTTATCAGCCCTACGGACCAGACACACAGTGTGGGTGACAGGGTAGGGTTGCGCTTTGAGTGCTACAAAACAGCTCATTTAAATCTCAAAAGTTTAAAGTTCAATCAGAGACAAATTTCGGAGAATTTCAAGTCAATAATTCTATTTTATAGCACTCAAATAGCTTTGCATTCAGGAGTAAGAAGTGCATGGGTTTTCTAAAAAGGTATATTTTAAACGCTTCACATAGTATCTACTTACGGGAATAGATGGTGACAAGAAAATCTAACTCATGCGGTCGAATATTAATCTGGAGAGGGTTTATAAGACTGTAACACTATCATTATACGTACATACGTTGAAACAAATATAAATATTTTTAAATCCTTATGATTAAAGGTACACACACTAAATATTAGTCTAAACACAAACCCCCAAATTTATAGATGTTCCATAACTTTGTCAAACGTCATATAGTACTGCGCAAAGCAAAACTCTGATGCGGAGTATTGTATGATAAGTTTATAATACGTCTATAAATTTGGGGGTATATATACAAAACTGACTTTCGTATATTTTCTAAGCCTACGTAATGATTATGATCGAGAGTTGCCCAACCTAGTTCAGATTGGGCAACTACCGTCTGCCGAAGTGAAATGATCAATAGCCGAAATCCGTTGTACAACTTGCGGTGTTATATTTACTTTTGTTTTTATGTGTCGGCGTTGACTTAGGTTACGTATATACATCCCCGAGTTAAGGATCTCGCTACACCTCGTTTCTGGCACTGACATTCGACACTACAATCTACAGTGTACAGACACTCTACTCTACTACTCCGTGTCCCTACGGTGTACACACTACGACACTCGATCTATAGTCTGAGTTTCTAGTATACTTATAGGTCGTATCGCATCAAATGCGTTCATAAAAACAGATATTACGTTTATACCTGCCCCCCCCCCCCCCACCCCTCTCCTACAGGAATGGGCAGAATAAATTCTTCAAGACTAATAACATTAAGCATCTCTCTAATAATGCTCAATCACACTAATCACATTAATATTATAAATGTGAACGTTTGGATGGATCTGGATGATATTTGGCACACAGATAGATTATAGTCTGGAATAGCACATAGGCTACTTTTTATCCCGGTAAAATAGACATACTTTTTAATCGCGGGTAACACCGCGGGACGCAGCTAGTCGAATATTAGTCGTATATACAGTCTACGCAAACCTATTTAAAAAAAAGGAAATTTAAACTAAAATGAATACAAAATGTCTAACCAGAGGAGTAGGATGGGGTGCTGGAGCATCGGTACAACGTATTCAATTCATCGCTGTCCTCGACGTCCATAGTGGAGTTCGTCATGGAACTCGACCGGGCATGCTCATATCTATTCTTCACGAACAGGCTATAAACTTTAAAATCTTTCTCCAACATTTTATCCTTTATAAACAAAAGCAAATTGCGCTCCGTCTGCGATTGAGTTGAGACCTTAATTGTTGGGGTTAAAAGTGTAAATTCCTTGCCCTCCTCGGTCAATTTGGGGAGCTTTCTCAAGGGCTTATCATATGTTATTGGCTTGTGTAGAGGATGTGTACGATTCTCCTGTTCGTTGTCTATTACGCATTTGATAACCGTCGATATGGAGCATTCTCGGGTATTTCGGATCCATTTTGGATTCGATGTTGCCTGTTCTATGGGATCACAGTATTTTGGGTTCACTGCTAAATCAGTGCGAGCTACGGCGGGTACATAAAAATTGTTTCTCGAAGATAATTTTCTAGCGGTGTCTATTCTAGAATCTTCCGTTTGTGTATCTCTATTTGATCTTATCAAGTCCATAGCGCTCACGTTTTCGTCGACTCGTGTGCTTATATTACTGGTATTTGTTGAAACTTCTTTGATATTTCTATCGGTTTTTGTATTCTCAGCATCATATTGAGTTGTTGCGTCTTTAGGGCAAACTTGATTATCTTCATTATAAATTTTGCCTAACAAACTCAATCCTTGGACGGTCCCGCAATTTTTCAACACCTTTTCATGTTTCTTCCTCAATTTGACGTACAAATTGTTAATATCTTTGTATAAACTAGGTAGTCCTTTAGAAAGTAATGTCAAATTTTCGAGTAACAGTAATATGAATTTTTCGTCTATCACCCTCGGGGCTGGTTTTTCGAAAACGGACAGCTCTGGAGAGCGAGTAGGCGACCCAGATCCAGAACTTAGCACTATACCCTTGTATTCTTTCAGCCGCACTTTCTTTTTGCTCTGAAATTTGGTTGCTAATGAACCTTTTTTAAAAGACATTATGTAACATGATTGCGTGTCATCATTGTCATTACATATTTTCGTCTCTGGCTCCAACTGATACGTACTATCGCTTATAAATGATAGATCCAGAGAATGCTCACTTTCATGTACAATCCTGTAAGCCTTTGAAGTCGCATCGCTATTACTTAAATAATGTTTTAGATCGAATTCTGTCGTGAAATCTTTCAAAGTTTTATGGCCACTGATGTCTTTGTTTAAAACCTCTTTGGAATGTATATCTTTAGTATGTAGATAGGAGAACCATTTCTCATTTTTAATCTCTGGATTGATGCGTGTGGAGTCGGAGAATTTTAGACATAGGTGTGTCGTGTTAGATTCGCCTATATTGGAAGCTTTCTCTTTCAGTTTTATAGTGATAGACATCATGCCTTTAACTGCCGGATCATTGTACATTGATATGTTTTCCAGTCCGTACCTAGAAAGATCGATTACTAGTGAATTCTCGTCCAAATTTTCATAGATCAGATTCTTCATGGGGTATTCCTTAACGGATCTACCCAATTCATCCTTCGTTTCAATATTATCAATATTATCTTTAACATTATTATTAGATGGTTCCGTCTTCCAACTACGATCATCCATTCTCTTCACTTTGGAAAATATCGCAGTTATTTTATCCAATACATCTTTCAAGTACAATTGGCCGGGATCCATTGATTTCAAATCAGCATTGGATTTAACTTTGGCGGCGTCCTGTTTGAATGTGGTTATGCTTTTAGAAACTTGTTTTAAAACAGACTCTGCTTGCACATCGCACACTATATTTTTTAAAGAAGCCAATGAGTGATCACTGGACAGCGAACTAGTATTGGTTATACTTTTAGAGCCATCATTAATAAGAACACCTAGATAGGCGTTTAAGAACTCTTTAGCGATATCGCGGGGCAGAGAAGTATCGCTTATGAGTCGATTTATGGTTTCCTGTATTTTTTCTGTCGATGAATTTGATGTATCATTCTTATCATCATCAGAGTTGTTGATATCAGATTTTCTAGAAAACTTTTCTAGGTTATCGATTAACGTTTTGGTTATTTTTATATCTTCATCCCTAGTGTGAGTGCTACGTGCAGTTTCACATATATAAACAGTATTCTTCAGCAATTTTTCTAATTCCTGAATTCGTCTTTCTTTTTCAAAACTTTCCGTGTCTCGCGTGGGGCTCGAACATTTAGGCGGTTTTTTCTTTTCCATTCTTGTCACCGCTCTATTCGGATTCGCTTTCTTATGAATCCTATACTGTACTATCAAATCGCTTAGTCCGTGAAGCTGTGTACCTTTATTAACGCTTCCTATATAAGCTCTAGAAATATTTTCATCTTTGGTGAAGAATTTGTTAGACTGCCTACCAACTGACTGAGAATGAGTCATCACACATTGTATTGGAGCAATCGATGTATTTTTCAACCAGTACTCCAGTAACGATCTAAATAAAGCTTTCACCGGGTGCGTGTCTTGAATCAATTTATCATCATATAAATCTTGTACCACTTTGTTGATGTAATGTTTGACTTTATCACCTTTAGGTGTGTCTTTTCGGGAATCAAATAGCGATGCCATTAGTCTCTCAGTGATTTTATCATAATCAGAAACAGTCATCACGTCCTGCAACGATTTATGTTCTTTATCATAAATGGTCACTTGGACTTCACTATTTTCTTTTGGAACTGGCTCGCAAGCTACAGTCCGATTCTCTGCCTTCATAGTGTCTGAATATTTGGACGCGTTGAGTTTATACTTTCCTAGTAACATACATTTACTCAAAGGCCTTTTCAAAGTGGGCTCATCCATCATATTCTTGTATTTCACCAAATTAGTGGACTTTTTACTTTTTTTCATTGGGGACTCCTTACTATCGGATCGCGACTGCATATTCTTTCGAGCAAAAAAGTAGTACGCAGCAGTCGGCTCGACTTTACCATTCAGAAATAAGAATTTTCTTCGTTTTCCGATTATATTCGAGGTAGACTTTGATGAAGTTGAATTGATGCCTCTAAACTTCTTAACATCACTCAACAAAGGGTCGGTGCCCCGTAAGGAATTTAAATCTAAATCTGTACTTATGATCTGGCGTTCAGCATCAGAGATTCCTAGGGAGACATCAGGTGATTTTTGCATGTTCAAATCTATTGTTGTCAGCCTTCTTGCGACGCAATGCATCGAACATAAGCTCCTATGGTTATGATATAAAACTTCATTGAATTTCACACCACCTGCTTTAGTTTCCAACGGTTCGAATGTTAACGGTATGAGTCCACTCTTTTGAGTATTCTCCTCGGCCCAGTTTAAAGAATTAAGGGTCGTATAGTAACAGCTGGTAGAATCTAAATCGCTTAGGATGTTTTTGGGGTATTTGTCTGGTATATCTAAGAAATCACTTGAGCATATGAGTGAGGATTCTTGGCTTGTGTGCGATGTACCTTTGGGAAGGAAAGGGTTATTATGATAGGGACTTAATATAAAGGGAAAACTTGAAAATGGTTCTTATCACGACGGCACAGAAATTAAAGTCAGTTTATCATATCCAAGCAACAACTCAATTCTGTCCTTTCGTAACATCGATTTTTCCTAACAGAAAATTTAGTAATTATATGAATTACTAGCTGTTGCCGCGACTTCGTCCGCGTGGTATTTAACAAAGACAACCGTTGACAACAGCCTGCTTGCCCATTCTGAGCCCGCGGGACGCATTGCAGGTTATTGCTATCAAACTTAATCAGGCGCTGCGCTGCAACATTGGTTTTAATTTTTTTTTCGTGAGAATCTAGTTTTTTTTTCTAAAATAAAAGTAGCCTAAGTTACTCCTTGTTACATCAGCTATCTGCCAGTGAAAGTCCCGTCAAAATCGGTCCAGCCATTTCAGAGATAAGCCGGAGCAAACAGACAGACAGACAGACAGACAGACAGACAGACAGACGGACAGACAGACAAAAATTGTAAAAAATGTTGTTTCGGTATAGGTAACGTGTATACATCCAAATGCCCTTAGTAAAAAGCGGTTATTTTAATATTACAAACAGACACTCCAATTTTATTTATATGTATAGATGAATTATTAATTATATATCAATGATCACAAAAAAGTTCTCGTAGCCTCGCTACATTTTAAAACATGCCCTAAGATGACAAGATAAAGTACAATCGCGGAATAAAAACGTTCGTCACCTTAAAGGCGACTTTTGCTTGCAAGAGTTCAAGAACCGTAACGCCAACATTCCAATGCAATATACATTACATTAACAATGTGTAGTATTCGCGTAAATATAAGAAATCAATACAAAATAAACGCGATAAAATCTGTACAATAAGTTTTAGTTTTAAGTAGTTTTCAAGCATCACTATGTTTATAGTAAAATATAATTGGCAGGTCAAACTATTAGACAAGAAAAAAACATATAACTTTGATTAGTCAATATGTACTTTGTAGTCGAACAGTTAAACACACTTTTCTATGCGACAGTCTGTTCTGTGGCATAGTTTGAAAAGGTAACACTTGCTCGCGAACGATAAATAAATCAATTTGAAAACTGACGAACGACTTCATTCCGCGACTGTACATAGATATTCATTCGAAACCCTAGTTTTATTATTTGCTTGCAACATAAGTAACTAAAGATTTCTAGAAAAAGTTATCCCACAACTATACAACTAAATCCTAATCTATAGAAAATGACGTCATGCTCACAAAGTGGTATAGTATTACAAAATTACATATGCGCCTCCAATTCAAACTTTGTATCCGTCTTATTTATTTGAAAACGTACCTTAAAGCTGGTGCATAGAGTATTAATTTTATAATACTGTCACGCATGTACATAAGGGTCATTATATCATAAACCATATGGTATGTACTTACGTGAGGACGTGTCTGTGGGGGGCAGATCGTCGAGTGGGGGGTGTATTTTGGGGGCGGACTCCCGCACACCGAATGTCAGAAGATGCTGCCGGTATAACCTGCAAAGAAATAATAAGGCATTTAGGCGATAAATCTATATAAATATAAATTGAATAATGTTGTGTAGTAAGCGCATCACTTGAGAACGGCCGGACCGATTTGGATGTATATAATAAATCTATTATTAACTAGCTGCGCCCCGCGGTGTTACCCGCAATTAAAAAGTATGTCTATCCCACGGGACCCCATTTTACCGGGATAAAAAGTATCCTATGTGCTATTCCAGACTATAATCTATCTCTGTGCCAAATTTCATCCAGATCCGTTCAGCCGTTCTGGCCTGAAAGAGTAACAAACATCCATGCATCCATCCAAACTTTCACATTTATAATATTAGTATAGTATAGATGCCACGGTGCTGGGCAGGTGGTTCTCATTAAGGCCAGGGTCTGAGGGAACCCGGAACCTCGCGGTCCCCTATAACTGTAGTCTTATATTTCAGTTGAGTAAACATATAGCTTTACTAATAGGGGAAGGCGATTAATTTCATCATCATAGTCATCGCCATTATTATCATTATCATCACGTATCACTTATAACAATAATCAAGAAATTTTAATTAACACTGGCAAAATGGCCCAATGTTATAGTCAATTCCCACCTTAAAATAAGGCGAAGATGAGTACCATAATACAGACCTGTGCGCCTTCAGCACGTTCAACCAAGTCCGGAACAACTCGGGCGTCTTAGCGCGCAGATGGTATATGAACTCGTCGGCGTCGATGTCGATGCGCCTGCGCCGCTGCTTGGCGGAGATCACCGAGAGGCCCACGTCCACCGAGCCGTGCAGCCGGCCGCGGGCCACGTCGGTGGGCGAGCGAGCGTACACCAGTATACCGCCGTCCACCACGAAGAACCGCTGGAAATATAAACATGATTATATTATAATACCAGCCGCTTTTAATGTCCCACTGCTGGGCACGGGCCTCCCCTAATGCGAGGTGGATTAGGCCATAGTCCACCACGCGGGCCCAGTGCGGGTTGGTGGACTTCACACGCCTTACGAGGGGTTCTCCCAGACATGTAGGTTTCCTCACGATGTTTTTCTTCACAGTTTAGCAAGTGATAATCGTGGTTATCGGAATATCGGATTGGCTGTTTACTGCAACGAAACTGATGAAATGAGATTGAAATGGTTGAAAATGAGATTCGCACATGAAATCCAAGAACCCCAGAGGTGCGAGCCGGGGTTTGAACCTGCGACAATCGTTACCGGAGCAAGCGTTCTACCAACTTGTATAAGTGGCGGATGTTACCTTGTGCCATCCCTTGAGCGGCCATTTTCTTTTCTTGTGCAGGTACCCGTTGAAGACGTCCGGCCGCTTCTCGAACCGCTGTCCGTCCTTCAGACCCTCGAGGACCTCCCATTCGCTGCCACGACGACGACTTAAAACAAAAAGTACATGGATATTTCAACCCTCCGTCCATCAGCGGAAGTCCCATTACTGCTTGACTGGACATGAGCCTCACTAACTATTACGCGTAAGGGCTCGTTTATGGGTAACTGCGGAGTGAGGAGCGGAGCTTGACTCACGCAAAATATATAAATTACGCAACCAAATAGTTATGTTATAGTTAAATAGTTCATAGTAGTAGTATAGTAGTATAGTAGTTCATAGGCAAGTCCAATAATAGACTCGCCCATCCAGCATACACAAGACAGTGACTATCTATCTCGTTCTTTCTTACGGCCACACCGCGAGCGGAAGATGTTCTGATATGCTATTTTAGATTAAAATTTATTTCAATGTATCTGGTTACCTAGCAACGGCAACATACATACCTCCTCGTCTTCCCGCTGCGCGGGGGCTGGGGCTGCGGCCTCGGGGCGCGGTCGCCGCTGTCAGCGGAGAGCGAAGCGGTCTCGCCCGAGCAGTCCGAGTCGGAGGGCGCGCGCCGCAGCGCCGCCGCCCGCCCCGACGCGCCGCGACGACGCTCCCCTGAACACAACAACACTATTAGTAGTTGTCACAACTGACAGATGTTATTTTATTCTGTTGTTATAGGATTGACATAACCCCAGTCTTGAAAGTTTGTGATTGGGAACAATAAAGACGTTAATATTCGAATCGGTGTATAAAAAATTACTGCTGAAATATCGGGCGAAAAGCCTGATATAATAGTTTTTTTTTTATTTTTTTTTATTACATTATAGGCAAGTATTTGATCTCGATCTCACCTGATGGTAAGTGACGATGAGATCTACGATGGAGCATACTTGCCTAGGTAGGAAGGCGGCAGTAGATAAGAGACGCTACATTCACTAGCCACATGCAGCGCAACTGATCTGACCCGCCATCCATGAATGGCAACACCGAACATCAGTGATCCTACAGAAAGCGGGGCAGCAGGCAGCAGCTTCCAATCCCAGTATAGGCAAGCCGGAGCACGGGGCCCGCTATGGTAGCATATACTCGATACCAACAGGAATAGTTCTTGAATCTGGATTATCGATAGTGATACCAAAAGCCAAAAGCACTGTACCTTTTTTTTTTTTTTTTTTTTTGTTGACGGGGGGGAAATCTTCGATAGATACCCGGCCTCTGTGTGGGAGAGGGCCGGGTTATGTGGGATTCTTTACCACTAAAACCCCCCCGGTGGCCGCCTTCGACCCATGTTGGAGGGGCTCCGGGATCTCCAAACGGAACGCACCGGTGCCCCTCTTGTGCCTCGCCCCCTTATGGGGGCCCGTCTCGGGGGAGCAGATGTTTGCTCCCCCTGCGCCCTCGCTGCGCACGGCGGCGGGGAGCCACGCCCGCCGCCGTCCTCCTCAGGAGTCGTCATCGTCACCGGACGTCCGGGGCCCACACCCCAGTCGTCCTCGACCCCGAGGGAAAGAAAAGCCAAGTCTGTATATGCGTGAAAATTCTCCAAATGCATGTGACACGGCATACATTGGACTAGGTCAACTTCGTCCTACATCGAGACCCGCATTGCGACGCAATGTTTGAACGTCTAGCGGTCATCGTGAGACAATTTTCAATGCATGCCAAATTTCAGTTTTATACGGCTAAGGGCGAGGCCACACCACTGCGGCGCGACGACGCATAGCAAACATCTAATACGTAGCAGAACGCGTCGCGGAAATTTTCAATTCGGTGCCGAACCAAGTTGTATTTATGCAATATATAAGGTTTAACAAAAATGGTGTAAATGTTTTAACAGATAAATCAGTAATTTATATGGATCAATTTGATTCATAGAATAAATGTATGTTTTTTATTTTTTAGACGAACCAGTAGCGTATGGCCGTGCGCTCAGTACAGGATTTAATATTTTAAATGTCTAAAAATTTGATTTATTTCTTTGAGAATATTATCGTTATAACCTACTGTTGGGCCTGTTAAAATATTTATTATTGTTATAATAATAATTCCAGCGCTTCTTAATGTCCCACTGCTGGGCACGGGCCTCCCCTCAACGGAGGGGGATTAGGCCATAGTTAACCACGCTGGCCCAGTGCGGGTTGGCGGACTTCACACATATTTTTGATGGGTTCTCTCAGACATGCAGGTTTCCTCACGATGTTTTCGTTCACCGTTTAGCAAGTGATAATCATGGTTGAAAATGAGATTCGCACATGAAATGCCAGAGGTGCGAGCCGGGGTTTGAACCTGCAATCCTCGTTACCGAGGCAAGCGTACTACCAACTTGGCTATCACTGCTATTATTATTGTTACACCTTATATAAAAATGGATACACCCTAAACTTCTTTCTGTTTTTTCTTGATGCGTCTGAACGCAAGCAGAAGTAGGACACGTGTAGTGCGGCCCATATCCCACTAGACGGATGCACCCTGACCTTTATTCTGTTTTTTCTTGATGCGTCTGAACGCAAGCAGACGAAAGACACGTGTATTCCGGTCCATGTCTGACTAGAAACTAAACTGATCTTCAGAGTTTTCTCGTACGTTGCCATCTCAATAATATTATAAATCTCGCTAATATTATAAATTTGAAAGTTTGGATGGATGGATGGATGGATGGATGTTACTCAATCACGCCAGAGCGGACTTTTTAGCCCGGTAAAATGTATGGTTCCCGTGGGATATTTTTTTTTTAATTTTCCATAGATCAAAGGATCGACATGATTTTTGCATAGTTAGTGGTAGTTTAGGGGTCACAAAATGACATAGGAACATACTTTTTAATCGCGAGTAACACCGCGGGGTGCAGCTAGTATGCTATACAATATTTGCGTAGCGTAAACGCATCACTTTGCGGTGCGGCGTCGTTTTTGCGATACGTGGTCGCGACGCAGCGTTGTGGCCTCGCCCTAAGGTAAAGGCCACTGAGTACTGCATGATTACAGGATCGGCAAGCCCGATCGGATCCTACCAATTGGAATGTGAATAGGCAAGGTGGCTGGTCATTGACCTACCAATTGGTAGGGATTTAGGGACCCTAGCGTGAGTTTAATAATGCCGTTTGTAGGGTCCTAAATAGATTCAAAACGCCTCTTCCGACATATGGCCACCGATATTTTCTTCCTAGCTTCACACAGATGTATTTTTCTCATATTTTGTTACCAGTTTTTTGTATATTTTTATCATAATCGACCTGATTAGCAAGCACGGTTGGTAGTGATCCTGATTTCCGCGCCGAGGGTCCCGGGTTCTAATCCTGGTAGGGACAAGCTTTGAGTGATGAGCATAAATGTTTGTACCCGAGTTTGCTTTTAAAAATACCCAAAGCAATACAATACTACTAGGTTTGTAAAAACCACTACTTTTACTAACTTTGGAGTGTTGTATCGCTTTAGGTATTTTTTTAAGCAAACTTCATACATCGAGACATCCAATGCAGAATGCCAATATCGCGAAAAACTACATTACATCGTAGAGATGTCCAAATTTTTCGTAAAAATATAAAAAGCATTGACATTTTGAATTTCGCGCCCTGACCTAGCGCTTCCACCTTAAGGTCTTAAAAAAGCTAAGATTGATTATGATGCAAATTGGCTATGGGTTCCATAGCTCTGAGAGCGTTGTCTATACCTCATACAAACATAAATAAGAAATCCTACTTTCATTTGGAAATTTCCTATGGTTCCGTGTTGGCAACACCACCGGTCGGCGTTGGTGCGACCGGGTAACTGGACATGTAGGTCAACAAAATTGATTGCCCCCGGGGCGAGGTTGCGGAAACACTCCTTCAAAACAAACGGACCGACCCGGACGTTTCCTACAGGATATCGCTATCACTTAGCTTGCGTATTGATTTCTTATAGTTACGCGAATACTACACATTGAAATGAAACTAATCTTACGGATTCAATCGCGTTTATTATACGTATTTTACGTTCCCGACGTTTCGGCTGATTTACAGCAACCATGGTCACCGGAGGACTGAGGTGTTTGACGTCCTAGTGTCAAAGTTTGAACTGGGATACCCTCATATTTAGTTGTTGTTTGCGGTTCGATCTACGCCGAAAGTGCTCACTGTGTCTTGAGGTCTTGCAATGGTGCGCTTGGTTTTGGATCCAATATGTTAATTACTGGATCCCAAGTCGGCAAAAACGCGATAAAATCCGTAAGATTAGTTTTATTTCAACTTAGCTAAAAAGGTGTGCAAACCTTTTTCTAGAATATAGAATATATAAGTAACGGGAATGTTACTTTGCTTCTAACTGTTAATAAGGTGAGAAGCTTCCGAAATATATTATGGAAAATTGCACATAAGTAAGCTTAAGTGCTTGTTCACGTAGGAACGCGCGGGCGCGGCGGCGGTTGCGGGCGCGGCAGATGTTGCGAGGTCGCGTTCACATTGGCCGCCAGGCGTTTGCGCGAGTGTGACGTGTTGAAAACGATGAAAACGTGCTATCGTTTCTAGCGACAAGTTCAAAATGATTGAACTTACCTGACGTCGCGAGTGAATCGCGCGCGCCGCCGCTAGTTTGACATGAACACACAAAAACGTCTCATGCGTTTGAAATTGCCGCGAGCGCGCCGCACGCGCCAGTCGCTAGTTAGCTCGCTACTTAGACCGCACGTGCGTTTTGAACGTGAACACTTGGAAATCACGTCATATGTTTGATATTTCGTGACCGCGCCCGCCACCGCGCCCGCGAGTCAACGTGTACAAGCACTATGTGGCATTAACTTTAAATTTTGAATAGTTGAAGTAGTACTGTGACTACTTCAACTATTCAAAATTGGAGTATATATCGTCTGGATAAAGAATGAGTTTATGAATGAACGAGCCTGGTTACAGCTGAAGACCAGTGACGGCGGCTGCAGTTGGCTCCGTCGACGGTATAGCGCCGCTCGTGTGTTTGAGGAACACTGCTCGTGTTTGAAGACTTACGTTTGCTCTCGAGGCGCATGGGCTCGGCGGTCGCACCCCTAGCTCCGGTCTTATTCATGTCTTCGCCGCTACACGCGCCGACTAGCAACCATCTTAAGTTACCTGTTGACAAATTATAATAATACCCTTTATTTAATGTCCCAGTAATGTGCACGGGCCCTTACCTCAATGGTAGGGGATTAGGCCTTAGTCCACCACGCTGCCCAGTGAAGGTTGGCGCACTTTGCACGTCTTTCGGGCATGCATTGTTTTTCTTCACGATTTAGCAAGGGATAATCAAGTTTGAACATGAGGTTCGCACATGTAATTCGACCCTGAAGAGTGTAAAATGGGAGGTCAGTTTGTATCGTGAAACTTTTTTTAAGTTACGATCGGACACATGGCTGGCGATAAAAATAATGCGATGAGGGAGCCAATCATTATGCCAGTTGCAGATATTGTTGAGCAAATTTCTGACGGCCTGATTAGCGCAGTCGGTAGTGACCCTGCTTTCTGTGCCGAGGGTCCCGGGCCCGAATCCTGGTAGAGACAAACTTTGTGGGATGAGCACGAATGTTTATACCCAAGTCGTGGATGTTTAATATCTATACTTCTATACTAATATTATAAATGTGAAAGTTTGGATGGATGGATAGATGGATGGATGTTTGTTACTCTTTCACGCCCGAACGGCTGAACGGATCTGGATGAAATTTGACACAGAGTTAGATTATAGTCTGGAATAGCACATAGGTTACTTTTTATCCCGGTAAAATATATGGTTCCCGTGGATAGATGTTTTAATTTTTATACTTTTTATCGCGGGTAACACCGCCGGGCGCAGCTAGTAAGTAATATATACTGGATTCGCCGGCAGTTCATTGTACGGTACCCATAATACAAGCGTTGCTTAGAGTGGGAACGTATAGTTGATGTGTTCGTCTGACGATATTTATTTATAATGTTCAGCTACCTAATTACACCAAGATTAAGACTGGTTTTGCAAGACTTAGTATTTGTAAAAGGACAAAAACTTTTCACAAATCTTGAGGTCGGTATCTGCTATTCATATTTGCTTTCAAATCAAATCAATGTCGTGCAAAATCTTATCGCATTACACCTAATTCAATGCGGCGTAATGCACCAGTGCTGAAAAGTAGGACAATGTTATAGCGCAATGGATTAAGGTCGTAGCCAACTACCTGTATAAGAGGCGATTTAGAGCAGCATAATTATAGTATACTGTGATATATAATATTCTGTATGGTCATATTCAAAATCTATCGTAAGGCATACTGAAAGGGCCCTTTTTTTGCATAGAGTCAAATAGAAGAGTAATGTTTGTGTGTGTGTGTGAGTGATTTCACAGAATACGTTAGCAATGACAAACATACCTATTTTAATGATATTCAAAGGATTTTTCACTTTCATTGTGGCCACTGATCACATAACAATTGAGGACAATCTATTGTTAAAAACTCAAGTGCCTAAAGCTCACGTAAATAGTACAAACATATTTTGGGAATTAAACAAAATAATAGTAAGCATTCACATAACTACAACACATTAAAAAAAAATCGAATAGAATTTATGATTGCGCGGAGACGCGATACACTCGGGTATTCGGGAGTTCTATTGTGCTAAAGTATTTATCTATAAAAAAAACATACTTTTTTTTATCAACACCTATCTGTCAAGGATATCAATAAAATACGGGGCACACCAATCATCTAACTGTTATCCAAATGTACCTCCAATCGTAATGGGCCATTATGAATCACGTTGCGTACGAAAACAACGATAAGGGATCTCTGATACGACTCATAATGGTATAAAACACGAGACTAGCGAGGAATGACGAACGTGAGATGGATTTCGGAAAGCAATCACTGCTTCCTCGTGTTGCTGCATGTTATAATAAGCAAACACGATGGACAAGAGCAATTAAAGAACTATACATATTTCGTTTCAAGCTTGAAAAATAATTTCAGAACGATGAAGCAAATAATTTTGAGAAAACCTGCATGTCTAACGAGTTCTCGATGATTTTCGAATAATTTTTATATTTTTAAGAGACAAATCCATAACATCCTCAAACAATAGTTATAGCATTCGCCTAACTTCTCACACTTACCTATGTCTTTTAATTAAATGCATGTTAACATTTAGTATTAATTATGTTATAGTACATTAGTAGTTCCTAAGTTTAACTTGTACTTATCTCGTGAATTGTATCATGTTGAAAACACAAGTTTTTGGGTTATAATTATATTTAAGCAACTATATAGAATGTCACCATTAATGCATACTTGATTGTAACCTGTTTTGTGTTCAATAAATAAATAAATATAAAACTAAGTCGTGTTAGTAACACCATTTATAACGCCGGGTGGGCCGATTTTTCAGATCTTTGATTTTTTTTATTCGTCTCGGCCCCGAATAAAGGAATAACTATTAAAACATGGCTTATTTATTTTCTCATACATCTGAAGCAGTACGTGGTACTTCGGGACAGATATTTGAAGATATTAAAAAAAGGTACTAAGACATACAAATTAAAAACAATTGTCTCTGATTTCTCGTCTATAGGTCTGCTTTTTAGAGGATCACGGAAAATCGACTCGATCAACTTCGACGGGGTTTTCACTATTACAAATCCTATAGGTTGACTCATAAGGTATATATTATCATGCTCTGACCACTCGTAATCTAGGAACAGGTGAAGCTGCAAGCCAAAGCTATCTTTGCACTTCATAATATTCTTAACACTGATTGGACTGACTTGCAGACAACGCATAACTTAAGCCTAGGGAATTGAAGCCTGGAGGATATCATTCCTTGAGTACCTTGGAGGTACACTAAGGAAGATTTTTTCGAAATTCGAACTGTAACAACATTGTCTCTCAAATGCGGGTCAAAGTTTGAATGAAGAACTTTTTTGATTAAAAAAAATACAACTGAATTCAAAACACTGACGTCCATGATACAAGTACGCTAGACTAATGATATCCTTTAAAATGACAGCTATCTATGGTGCCTATTTGAAGCGCCCCCATCGTGGGGGAAAGGAACTAAATCTGACGTAAAATGCAAATGGCCGTTGTTTTGTTTACATTGTCTCCGTGTTTATAAAGTGATTTTGAAGGTTTAACGCGATTAAACTTGTTTGTTGTGTCGTATTAATATAGTTAATACATAAATAAGTGGCGTTAGTTAATAGGTAAACCATGAAAGAGTGCGTGTTATGCAAAACTCTTTACCAGAAGGGAAGTGGGGTTACATTCCACAAGTAAGTGAATTTACGGCTAATATTCAAGAAATTAAAACTTCTATTGATATTATAGGCACTTAAAAATATGTTACTAATCTTATTTATACGTGATTACAACGCATTTGTCTTTGTATTATCGGTTTTTTATAAACAATAAAATTCAATAGTGCTGTAAAAGTTCCTTGTCGATAAAATTTATCGATATTTTTTCTATCAATATCTTAAATAGATAGAACGTTCAAGAACGTAAAAATCGCCGAAGACAGATTTGTATTATCAAATACATATTATTTTAAAACAATGTTTACTAATTCACAGGTTTCCGACTGACAATAGAAGACTAGAATTATGGCTCAAAACATTGAAAAGCCTAGTTGGCGTCCGAAAAAATATGATTACATCTGTTCGAAACACTTCTCTGATGACTGTTTTATTAAACATAACTCATGTACTACTTTGATGATTTTTATTTTCTATTAATACCTTACCTACTCCATTGCTTCCCAGACAACATTACATTACCTCATTTCTAATTAAAAAACGATCCTTATTTAAGTAGGATCTAGCTAGTCACACACCACCCTTTAGTCCGGTTTCGGCTTATACTAAGATTACCTACCCTACCCATGAGCGATTCGGCTAATCATTATCATTATTTGCTTCATCTTAGTATTAACCACTCGACTATTTTGGACATTAGCCATTGTTAAAGGAATGGATCATAATTATTTTCATTTTACTGCATGGGTAGGTTTAAGCATAAACATTTTTATCGATGTATCATATCACTGTCCCATCTCTATTATTAGTTCCATTCCCCCTCACTGCCGCTATCAGCGCCAAAATGGCGAAAATCAAATAGGCACACGATAACCGGGCTTATGATTAGTCCAGCGATATATACCATAGAGGTCAGTGATTCAAAACCATCCCTTTTTGAAATTGGAACATAAATACGATCAGCCACATGGCCAGTAGGTATAATTATCATAGACTCAATACCCTAGAAGCGTACGATTCGCTACAGTGCCGAGTCACGCGAGGCGAGACGCGCAATTATGTCAGAGTGACATCACGCCCGCGTATCCGAGAAACCGGTGACCACACGATCGCGCATAAGGACGGATCGCTAACGGATATTTGAAGGTCGTCTCGTATAAATTAGCCTTTATCGACCGAATATCAATAAGAGGAACAGAGTTAGAAATAGGTAAAAAAGAGTGAGAAATAAAAACAAAAACAATGTGGCTGTTAATTATGGCTATAAATAAAATATTCGGATACTGTTATTTACTCACTCCCATCTAATCGGATATTTATGAGCATGGGATAAAGTTGCAATGCGGCCATGATTACGTCGAAATGTGTGAATAAACAAAAGACTGCGTCGGCACCAGTAAGACAAGGAACACTGCATAACAATTAGGTGCCTAAAGGTACCTGTAAACTAGGTATCCACCCAGTTACCGCCTTTAAGTAACAGTAATAGGGTTGGCAGTGCGAGACAAAACATTGTTCCCATCACAGCATGTAGCTGGTGGACTAGAGCATTGCATTAAATGACAAATTGGACACCCCTGGTACTATTTCACGTAAGCACATAGTCATGCGATTGTAGTCCTTAGAGCAGAAAAAATACCTATCCAGACTAGCAAATATCTACTCTACTAAATTCTGCAAGTCAGGCAAGTGACTTCACTATACCAACAGGGGTAGCCCGAACGAATATGTCCACACCCACAGTGGGTCATACGCTTTAGTCGAAGGTCAATAAATACTTATTTATATTCAACTAGCTGTCCCGGCGAACTTCGTACCGCCTCAGAATCAAATGTAATGAAATAATATACATCATTTTTCTTTTGTGAATCATTCCACGTTATTCTGCTATTCGGGGCTGAGACAAATTAAAATAATCAAAGATCACAACAATCGGCCCAGCCGTTTTTGAGTTATAAATGTAGTAACTAACACGATTTTGTTTTATAAATATAAAATACTAGCTGCGCCCGGCGGTGTTACCCGCGATAAAAAGTATGAAAAATTAAAACATCTATCCCACGGGAACCATACATTTTACCGGGATAAAAAGTAGCCTATGTGCTATTCCAGACTATAATCTATCTCTGTGCCAAATTTCATCCAGATCCGTTCAGCCGTTCGGGCGTGAAAGAGGAACAAACATCCATCCATCTATCCATCCATCCATCCATCCAAACTTTCACACTTATAATATTATATATAATATATATATATATAGTATATAGTAAGTATATAGTATAGTATATATAGTATAGATAGATTAGATTATCTATTAGATATTTACGTCGTTACGTAAGGCTTACAAGTTGTAATTGTTATTTATGTACAAAATGTTATTACTTGTAGTAGGTACAAGAACATAATAAATAACCTTAAATCAACGAATGATTGAAGGCTGCCTCGTTTTGTTTTGCAGTCTGATCTCGGATAGTCATTGCGTGATTATAATATATATCTTTTGCGTCTAACCAAAGAGTCTATCCAATAGTAGAAACCCCGTTCAAATTTGTCCAGCAGTTTACGGTGATGTGATCAACAAATATACTAGACACATGAGGAAATATTTTTCCCTTGAAAGTTTATGCTAACATTTTTAAGAGGTAATAAATTGCCATATTGCCAAACACTTATATGTAATCTGCTCTGTGGCAGTATGGCGTTATCATCAACATTCTAAACATTGTTTAGCAAACATTCTTAGGATCATAATATATGATACTAATAAGTGCTGGCATTGTTGATAATTATATTTAATAATCTGGATCAAACACTCTATACATCTAGGCTGATTCACATTTAAGGATAGTTTAGATCAGGGATACCCAAACTATTTTCGGCAAGAGACCCCTTTTCCAAAATGAAGTGATACCTCAGACCTCCATAGCCAAATTACTTTCAAAATCCTATCCCTAGTTGCTTTCCTATTGATACAAAATAATTACAAATTAATCATTTCTCTTGTACAAACTTCGTTTGAATACACATAATAAGGAAAAACTGACATACAGTCGCTAAACACACTTTTTTCTATGCAATAAATGTCTAAATCAGACGGTCGGACACAGGCATTGGTACAGGTAATGTAGTTTAAAATATTTTTCCTATTTAATCTACAAGAAAAAATATAAACTTGTTGAAATAACCAAACCCGTAAATCATTACATTATCATCATACTAACAATGTTTGAAATATGAATATTTTATCGCCAAACAATATTGAACATCTGGTATTAAAATTAATAAACGCTCTAAGCACATAAGCTTCAATAAATAATGATGAGTGTATTCTTTGTTATTTTCTAGATAATGTTTTTGTACGGAATATGCTTGGATAGAATTTTAAATTGTGATACCTTGTGTTAGAATTCAGAATTAAATGAGCTAGCTATAGATGAAACTAACTTGTGTCATGAATAAAGTGAAAATTGTTTTGTCTCTGAATAGGATGGCTATACATTTTTTTTAGTTCAATTAAATTAATAATTTTATTAATGGACTACCTTACGTGCCTGATTGTAACTTTAAAAAAATGTTTCTTCTTACAAATTTTAACCTCTTAATGGTTGAATTTGCAAAAAATCCTCCTTAGTCAGCCTTTAGAATACTCAAGGAATAAATTCAAATTTCTAGGACCATGGACTTAGGCTGTGCAATATCTGTTAGTCAGTCAGTCAACAGATACAAAATAGCATAGATATGTACATAGAACATAGTTTAGTTAGCTTATAATACTTTTAGAAGGCAGATAAAACTGGTGGCAAGATTACAAAGAAAATATTATGTATCATAATATTGTAAAAATATTAAAAAAACCTTTTAAGTATTGTAATCAAACTTTGCATTTGATGCAATCACATTTATAAAAATAGTTTACCCAACATCAAACCATAGTTATTATAATGTATCCAGTCTCATTATGGTTCCTCAATACATCAATTCCATATGCGAGTTCCAGTAGCATGAAGAGCCAAATGAAATTCAGAGGAAAAATTAAAAGTGTTGATCTAAAATAACTTTTCTATGAATAAACATCGTCAATTTGATGCGTCTATATATCAAATGTTTCCTAACATAAGAAGGCGAGCGCACGGGAAAAAAATATTGGTACGGCTTCGCTACTTATTCGTTACTTCATCGCCGATAACCTTCGAGTGTATTGTGTACTAGGAAACAGGTTTGTACACCACTACGATCGCACAATAAGCCGCATAATCCAAATGCCGCCAAATCTATTCAAAAATATTTCAGAAATCCGACACCAGAAATTTGATGAACCCTCGATACTTACTCGTACATATCTCGCGAAACTTGGTACTGTCAACGCTGTTCAACATTTTTAATAACAAATACATTTAATTATACTTACGTAATACACTCTAAATAACAGTCAGCACACAAACATCACAAATATAATTGATTTTGGATATCGCCGATCGAATTTTCAACACGCAATTTTTTCGTTAGATTTACTATCACATAAAAATTTCGTAGGTGTATAACAAACGGTGTGCACTTGTTACATCTAATATATACAGTTCATTTTATTAATTTAGTAATATTTCATATAATTTAGAAGGAAACTTGTTAGAATGAAACACCATTTTGAAAGATTGAAGAAAAGATCGTCAAGGATTTCCCCTTCCTTCGTGTGTCAGTCAGAGTCAACTGCTTGCGTCATTGCGGCAATTTGACGTTTACCTGGATAATGGTGCCAGCATTAACGCCGATGTTTGCCTTAAAAATGTATCACATTGTTTATCAGAATTCCGTGTTTGTGATTTCTATCACACCATTAGAATAATCAAAGCTATATATAGAACCTTTTAATTACATACATGTTTTTAAATTACAGCTAGTGTTTATGAATTTCCATACGTAAACAAGAATTATTATCCTGTGTTTAGTGTACACTTTTAACTACTGTAAATGATAACAGCCCAAATGTATTCATTATGAAGCACAATTTTATATTACAGTCTATATATGTGAAATTGTGTATATCTATACATATAAATAAAATTGGAGTGTCTGTTTGTAATATTAAAATAACCGCTTTTTACTAGGTGCATTTGGATGTATACACGTTACCTATACCGAAACATTTTTTAAAAATGTTGTCTGTCTGTCTGTCTGTTTGTTCCGGCTAATCTCTGAAATGGCTGGACCGATTTTGACGGGACTTTCACTGGCAGATAGCTGATGTAACAAGGAATAACTTAGGCTACTTTTATTTTAGAAAAAAAAGGATCTCACGAAAAAAAATTAAAACCAATGTTGCAGCGCAGCGCCTGATTAAGTTTGATAGCAACAACCTGAAATGCGTCCCGCGGGCTCAGAATGGGCGAGCAGGCTGTTGCCAACGGTTGTGTCTTTGTTAAATACCACGCGGACGAAGTCGCGGGCAACAGCTAGTTGTAAGTATAATTTTGTCGAAAAATATGGAATAGTGTTAATATAGCAACATTATTTTCGTTAAGAAAGAATCGTGGTCGCGTTCATAAATTACAGTATTCTTTTTTATCAGTCGCGTTCTGGTTTATACCACTAGTTCAGTTCGGTCCATTATATACTACACAGACATATAAGCGTGAAAAATATGGATTGTTATTTATTTATTGGTTTTATTAATACACATGACAAGTGCACATTTTTGGTTTGCGTAATAATAAATAATGATGTGTTGTAGTTTAATACCTTTATTAAAATATTTGGTCTTGAGCGAGCGTACCGTAGAAAATCTGAACATCTAGTATAGTAGGATAGGGTAATATTACACAGTACATACAATTGTAAACTGGTTTCATAATATATCGGCTGAATAATTATCCTTATGTGTAAATTTCTGTCTGGTTACCATTATTGATATCCGTCACAGTTCTCCAGTACACATACCTAGATTTTAGTCCTTTTGTACCTAAATAGTACGGATATTCCTTGCTTGTTGCCAAGTAAAATATACCTTGTTTAGACCTATCTATATCTAAACCCATTACATTAGTAGCTAGGGGTGTATTATCGTAGCAATCCGAGTCTCTCGCCTCTTGTATATTGTTACATTTAATTCCAATAAACTTCTGAGGATTTTTCAGTGCTGATACCCACAGTGGCAGCACCCGAAAATGGCTACAAGTCGTCGTGCACGGATAGATATTTATATCTGAAGGTTGGTACTCCCCGCCATTAACGAAAAAGTCGACATGTCCCATTGGTGTTGCCATACCATAACCATCAATATTTGTATGGATTACTTGGACGAAATCTGCGTTGGAAGGGTCCAATCTTTCTTTGGGGGGTAGATTTCTGAAGCAAGGTCCGGAAGGTTCTAGAGAGGTGATGGTGGATATATTCCGGTTAGTGGTTTGCTGGTAGTGGGTGGCTATAAAGCTGACTGCTTGACCACCTAGACTGAATCCGAGGAGTTCAAGTTTGGCTGGATCTAAGCCAGACTCAGTTAGTTGGATCAGGATTTCCGCGATATGTCTGCCTACTGGTCGCATGAGGCGCGTGGCTCTGTAAAAAAGTTAGTTTACATTTATCAAAACCATTTTTATGGTACAACCTTCAATGTGGTACACGATGAAGGTACCATAAGCTTTTTAGTGGCAACTGATCCAGTGCGAGTTGTTAAATTTCGCATGGTTTTCGGCAGACGATTCTGCACAATATTGGCCTTCACTCTACAGCATCTGTTTTTTTTTAAACGAGATTCGCACATGGTATCCGAAAATACCCGAGGTGCTCAGAGTTCAGGCTAAGTATTGCCATGCGAAAATGATCCTAAAGGTCCTGGTAGTATCTACTGTCCTTGATATCAGGTAAGTTGATTATCTCCAAGTAAATACTTACAGATGATAGTGAACGGTGGCGAATCTCTGATAGTCCACTAGAATGACGTTGTACCCTCGGTCTTCGTACTCGTTCGCAAACATTGCCGATATCGGCAGGTACGGACTGTCCAGATACCCGATGGCTACCAGCAGGGTCTTCCTGGAAATGAAATAAACAAGGATTAAACACTTTTTAAAACTACTCTTTGGGCCCCAAGTCTGCTAACACAATCGATTCATAATCGAACAGCAACCGCATAGTACCTACCTGTCACTTGTGTTAGCAGACTTGGGGCCCTGGTTGGTAAAGTGAACGACTTAATCTACATAAAGTCGTGATGTGTTTAGTTTTCTCCAAAGCAGTCTAGTCTAGAAGACTGACAACTCACTCCATATTATCCCCAAACCATACATTATGTTAGGAACATATGCTACACAAGAAAAAGTTATACTCGCGGTACCTGTGAAAAACCACTGGGCAATGGGCCAAGTTAGTAAAAGGTACCATCGACCAAATATAGGTGTACAAAGTGTAGTCGTATGTGGCGGCCTCTGTTACTTGCTACAAATAAAAAAAGTAAATTGTTGAAGATGAAAAAGTCGACTGCGTAGAGTGAACTTTAAATAAAAGCTCAATAGAACAAAACAGTCCAGTGGTCTTCTTCTTTTTTGTTTTGTTTACCACTTGGCTATAGAATAGTGTCTGTCAATCTTGCAAGTCAATCTGACTTGCCAGATTGACAGTGTATTTCTTCTTCTTTCATTACGAAATGAAATGCGATGAGATTTTTTCATTTCTTCATGTCACATCCATTAGTTTATTTATAATGTGTACTTATTGAATTTAATATTGCTATTAATTACTTGACACTGGCAAAATACCCGCTAAATTGCGGGTGAGGCCATATTCATATCCATTTTATTTCATCGCATTTCATTTCGTAAAGAAAGAAGAAGAGAAATGCGATGAAATAAAATGGATATGAATATGGCCTCACCCGCAACTTTGCGGGTATTTTGCCAGTGTCAAGTAATTGATAGCAATATTAAATTAAAAAATACACATTATAAATAAAATAATGGATGTGACATGAAAAAATAAAAATGGCGTGTCGACAGTGTATTTAATGGACCAAGTAATTTTCAGACCTCTAAGGGAGCATATTGAGCTACCAACCTTTTGAAATTAATCCTTGGATCCTTGGCGATGTTCCTGGCGTTCCAGTAGGTGTATTTCTGCCGACTCCTGCCATTCCCCTGCACCACGAACGACAGATACTTGAGCTGACTCTTCGGTATGGAAGTAGGTTTTGTGGATCCAGGACCTGGAGTCAGTTTATAAGTGTTTATATTAGCCAGCGAGCGAGCGAGCGAGCGAACAATTTGCTATATGTTTAGTTAGCTTGCATTGTCTCGAACTGCTTTGTCTAAATTTTGAGAGTCCCGCGCTTACTACCTACTATTGATGCGCCTACTCGAATGTATTAGCTTGGAAAAAAAAAATATTTTGTCACAATCGTGCAAATGTTTTCTTCCTGAATTTAGACTAGCTACATGATCAAACCTAGCGGCTACCTCTGGAACTACAAAGCCCCATATTATACTTGTAAATAATATTAGATGAAACTCCAACATTATCGTTCTTCCGTTGTTTGTTTCATGGGATGGCTTCGCCCACACCATGCCCTTACGTTAATATATATTGCTGCCTTATTGTAGATTCTATATCGCGTCTATTAAGATGCATGTTTAGACATCTCGCCTCTCAAATGGCCTACTTATGGGTCCAACTCCTGTCGCTTTTCATGAATTTTGTAGCGATATTCTGACGCACCTACATTGCTTAGAACTACGGGACCGCCACGTTCAATAATTATTTGTGCCCCTTTACATAGTATAAAAATGTATAAAGTTTTTTTGATTTCAGGTCTATTATCCTCAATCCATGTTAGATAAAACTAAGGGCAAAAGAAAAAAAAAAAAAAAATTTCCCTGTCAACCCTTTCGGAGGACATAGGCGTGATGCTACCTGCGCGTTGCGCCAACCTTAAATTGTTTTTTTTTGGCAACGAAAATGTGGCATTGTTCCAAACAATGACAGCCGAAAAGGTTACCTACTTAATAAGATTTAATAATGAAATTTACATACAGTTGGACATCAATCCCACTGGATATCCTAATTCAGCTCTCGTAACCGACAAATCGCATCCAATCACAGAGAAGAACGGTATAACACAAAGAAGTTTGTTTAAAATCATTTTACGTAATTAATTACAATAGTTAAGTACTATACTCTATTACTAAACGTTTACGATGACGTAGCTAAATATTCATTAACTCAATATCTTCTAACTTCATAAATTATTCTGACTGTTTCGCGCGTATTTTTTTTAAATTGCTGCAGCGGTTGCTGGCAACGACCACTCGCGTATACAGCCAACCACAGACTACAATATACTTACACATATTCCAGTGTGCTACCGAAATGAATATAAATAGTAAGTAACATCACTCCCGAACGAAAGCAAGCCCGAAGAATAATATGATTTGGAGTATCAAACCTTATTGTGATTGTGAAATAACAGAGGTATATTTTCTAATAGCCTGTCAGTTATTAGGTATGCCTCTGGCTGAAAAATCGTGACTTGTAAAAGTTGCTGTAGATAAAGGTATTAGAAGATTTTTATAGACAATTTAAAGTAAATTTACAATGTTATTACAAAGCATTTTGCAGAAGAGTTCTTTTTAATATCGCTGTAAATGTGGGTATGAAGCCTTTGTATGCATTTGGTGTAAAAATATAATTGAAACACATTCCTTAGGTATTATGGTATAATTTATTTTTGTATTTCCAAATTTCTAGGATGTAAGTTCACGAATTACTCATTGTTAAAGGAATCCTATTTTGAGTATTACATATACTTACAAACTTTACACTTTACAAAATTAGGGATGGTACCATAAAAACAATAATTATGTACCTTTAGGATATTTTTAACCGACTTCAAAAAAAGGAGGAGGTTCTCAATTCGGTTGTAATTTTTTATATATTTTTAAAACAAATACAATTTAACGGAACGGAACGAAAACAAATTTAACGGATTTATTACCTTCTAAATGTATGCATTGGTTCAAACTGTATATAATGATGTGACAACGATCTTATAAGGACTCCCCATGGGGCTACGAAACCCTAAAAAAATAAACGCGTGCTTCAAAATACCTGCAAAAGGTCGAAATGAAGGGGCATTATTTTTTATAAACTTGTTCAACCCTGTCGAACCCGGTTGAACCCTGGTTCAACGGTACCGGATACTGACAGTTCTCACACCCTTTAACTTTATTCTTGCAAACACCCCCCTTACAAGGGTACTCCCCTTTCCTAGGGTACATTTGTGGTTTGTCGGGCGTGTGCCAGGGTCTGTGAAGCTTGTTCAACATTGAGAGTTCGAACTGGTGGAGGTGGTCTGTTGGAGCTGATGATGACATTTGGAAGGCCGCGGTGATGATGAAGAGAATTATCTGAAAAAGGAAAAGCAGGCATCTTTAATATTTTTTTTAGTACTCGGAATCTATGTAAATCAGAGCCAGTATCAGTTTTTTTTTATATTCATGTAAACCATTAAGTGCAATACTTATGAATCGTGAAAATTGTTACAAAATGCTAAGCTACAACTTTACCACCCGTTCGGAATGCCGTTCCTATGGAGAAGAACGGACAAGAAACTCCATGGTTGCTCTTTTTAAAAGATCCGTTGCATTTTTCGGCAAAAAATTGTTATGGGTATGGCTAGGCAGATTTTACCACCTGGTCAAAAAAAGTACGAACCATAGATATAAACTAGTGAAATAAATCTACAATAAATAAGTAGCTAGTCGACGCAACCGGCGACCCAAGGGCCGGGCATTTCCTCGCTCAGCGAGTAGCTTTGGCTACTCAGCGAGGAAATGCCGCCAGCATCTTGGATGCGCTACCGCATGAGCCAATTTTTTCACACTTTTTGTAAATACTAATCAGGTAAAGCTTTTTATTATCTTTTTAAATTATATAAGTTGCTTTTGTTTTATTCATATAATGTATAACTGTTGCCCGCGACTTCGTCCGTGTGGTATTTAACAAAGACAACCGTTGACAACAGCCTGCTCGCCCATTCTGAGCCCGCGGGACGCATTGCAGGTTGTTGCTATCAAACTTAATCAGGCGCTGCGCTGCAACATTGGTTTTAATTTTTTTTCGTGAGATCCTATTTTTTTTCTAAAATAAAAGTAGACTAAGTTACTCCTTGTTACATCAGCTATCTGCCAGTGAAAGTCCCGTCAAATTCGGTCCAGCCATTTCAGAGATTAGCCGGAATAAACAGACAGACAGACAGACAGACAAAAATTGTAAAAAATGTTGTTTCGGTATAGGTAACGTGTATACATCCAAATGCACTTAGTAAAAAGCGGTTATTTTAATATTACAAAAACAGACACTCCAATTTTATTTATATGTATAGATATAGATATGTTGCACACGTATAGGCACATTATTTTGGTATTTCTTGAATCAAAGTAATTGTAAAGTCGGCCAAGAAATTTCTCGATCACCTTAAGATTGAATATCATTTGCATAACATAGGATGGCAAGGTCTATTTCGTTTCGTCAACATTCTAATATCAGCTTCCCATTAACTTGGAGTTGTTCTCAAACCTGATCAAGCAGTTTCATGAACGATAAAGGCATAAACCTATAAACTTTCTGACGAAATACATATTGGATGGATACAGATACTTGTTATAAAATACAAACACTTCTAGAGCATTTATATTTATTATAATATATGTACAGACAAACACACCAACTATAGGTATACGGGCCACACTAAGCAACGCTTGTATTATGGGTACCGTACAATGGACTGAGGGCCAACTCAGTATATAATACTTATATACATATTACACATCCATGACTCGGGTATAAACATTCGTGCTCATCACACAAAGCTTGTCCCTACCCGGATTCGAACCCGGGACCCTCGGCGCAGAAAGCAGAGTCACTACCACTGCGCTAATCAAGCCGTAATATATGAGATAACTGGGTATCAATACGAGAAACTCCCACGTAATCAATAGATTTTTGTACTGCGCTATTGTTTATTAAATAACACAATAGATGCACTAAGACCTTTAGTTTTTCCCTTCATTTTGATGAGAACGTATCTGTAGGAACATTGTATGGTTCCTATTGTGGACAGAGTGGTTCATAAAGGGTATACGAAGCCTGGAACCTGCGTTCCTTTAGAACATTTGTAATCATAATTTCAGAATTTCGGTAAGTTGATGTTAAAAAGTTTTTTTTTTTTTCAAAATCGTTTAGCCGTTTTGAGTACAACTCTGCGATAAAGACAACAGCTAGTACTATGAGCGTAGGCTCCTCGGCGTACTGCACCAGTTGTGGGTTGGATTCTCGCCTGGGCACATTTCAAAAATTATCTCTGTCATTTGCCCTAGTCTGATTTTTGATGATGAAAAATATTGATACGATGATGTCTGATGTTTTTTAATCAAAGCTAACCAGTAACGTTGAGCCATGCGCTCAGTACAAAGTGTCATAATTTATTAAATTTGATTTATTCTATAGGGAATGTTATTTTTATAACCTACTGTAGGTCTTGTTAAAATATTGTACACCACTATTATTATACCATAAATATCTACCACTCCCAATACGTAACTAGTTAATAAAAAGTAAAAAATGGGTTGTCTATACTCACGAAAATATTCATAATTATTTGTGTTCACTAAATACTAAGTAAACTCTTGTAACACTCCTGCTATTCTATTGTTTCAGTTGGCAAGTTATTACGCGCTAATTGAGCAATATATAAGTAACTCGAGCTGTCTACACATCGCATTAAAGCGACTTATAAAGCTTATATGTGTCAATACTGCAAGATAGTTAATTTCAGACGTCGTTCGCACGAACTAACACAAAACAATCACGTTCAGATACTTAAATACATTTGATGCGACTCTTTGTACCGTAATCGACCCACATGTTGTGTTTGTTTTGTAAATCAGTTTGCGTGGGTAGGTGCCGTTATCTCGTTATGATATTTGAGATGAGATGATGAACAGTAGATCAGCATTGTAGAGACAGTATCAATTTTTCGCTATTATAGTAGGCCAAAATAGCCGTTAGCAGCCAGAATCAAATGTTGGTTACACTTAGAAACTTTTTACTGGTGGTAGGCTTCGGCCGTGGCTAGTCACCACCCGCTGAACAAAGCCATGTCGCCAAGCGGCCTAGCCGTGTTCCGGCATGATGTTCGGTGTTGCCATTCATGGATGGCGGGTCAGATCAGTTGCGCTGCATGTGCCTAGTGAATGTAGCGTCTCGATCTACTGCCGCCTTCCTACCTAGGCAAGTATGCTCCATCGTAGATCTCATCGTCACTTACCATCAGGTGAGATCAAGATCAAATACTTGCCTATAATGTAATAAAAAAAAAAAAGGAAAGACAGGCAAGGAACTTTCACAAGTATGTAAAAAAAGGTTCCCAGAAATATCAGTACCCTAGCGTTAATACTTCAGGGTGAATAGCGGGGTGGAGGGGAGTGGAAAATAATTTCACTAGCCAGGAATTAGAAAGGAAGAGTGGAATGAAGCGGGTTGGAGTGTAGCGGGGCGGAGCGGAGCGGGACGGAGTGGAACGGGGTGGAGTGGAACGGCGTGGAGCGAAGCGGGACGGAGTGGAACGGGGCGGCGTGGAGCAGATGGGGGCAAAGTGGAGTGGAACGGGGTGGAGCGGGGCGGAGAGGGTTGGAGCGGAACGGAACGGAGCGGGTTACTTCATGGATAAAACTGATCCTGGCTTGAATTTCTTGTGGTATTGCATGCGTTTCGTGGCACCATTATTTTTAAACTAAATTTCTTCTGATGCTATCAATGGATTTATAAGGGTATAAAGGTTTGGACTTATATTATACGATTTTTATTAGTCCTTAATGCAAGTAAATTATCCAAAAATCATTAAATTAAAAATTACCGCGAAGATCACAGGGTGAATGATCCACTAGTCGTTCTGTTAGCCTCTTCGACGAAGCTAAATTGATGACGTCACAAACCAGCAGCTGTGCCGTATATTTTTATTTATTCTTGTTTATTGTATATTGGTCAAGTTTGCAGTTACTATCGCACTATCGGTAAACATGACAAAATAAATTATACTATTTACTAGCTGTTGCCCGCGACTTCGTCCGCGTGGTATTTAACAAAGACTCAGCCGTTGGCAACAGCCTGCTCGCGTTCTGATCCCGCGGGACGCATTGCAGATTGTTGCTATCAAACTTTAATCAGGCGCAGCGCTGCAACATTGGTTTTAATTTTTTTTCGAGAGATCCATTTTTTTTTTCTAAAATAAAAGTAGCCTATGTTACTCCTTGTTACATCAGCTATCTGCCAGTGAAATTCCCGTCAAAATCGGTCCAGCCATTTCAGAGATTACCCGGAACAAACAGACAGACAGACAGACAGACAGACAGACAGACAGACGGACAGACAGACAGACAGACAGACAGACAGACAGACAAAAATTGTAAAAAATGTTGTTTCGGTATAGGTAACGTGTATACATCCAAATGCACTTAGTAAAAAGCGGTTATTTTAATATTACAAACAGACACTCCAATTTTATTTATATGTATAGATTATGCCATAAGAAATGAACAACCCAATTTCACAATTAATCCTCAACAACAGCCATGCTTGTTGATCTTGTCAGTGTGTCGCAATGCTTACATAATTTAGCTACATTCTTAGCGGGCACAGCAGATATATCTAAGAATCGCGTGCGTGAGAATAGTTCATTTCAAAATAATGACAGCTCTCTGAGTAATTGACATAATGATGTTACCAAACTCAAGAAAGTACATACATGCCCGTGGCTGACGCCATTTTCATATCATCATGTCACATCCATTATTTTATTTATAACTAGCTGTTGCCCGCGACTTCGTCCGCGTGGTATTTAACAAAGACTCAGCCGTTGGCAACAGCCTGCTCGCGTTCTGATCCCGCGGGACGCATTGCAGATTGTTGCTATCAAACTTTAATCAGGCGCAGCGCTGCAACATTGGTTTTAATTTTTTTTCGAGAGATCCTATTTTTTTTTCTAAAATAAAAGTAGCCTAAGTTACTCCTTGTTACATCAGCTATCTGCCAGTGAAATTCCACACAAAAATTGTAAAAAAATTTGTTTTGGTACCTATACCAAAACAAAAATTTTTACAATTTTTGTCTGTCTGTCTGTCTGTCTGTCTGTTTGTTCCGGGTAATCTCTGCAATGGCTGGACCGATTTTGACGGGACCGTGTATACATCCAAATGCACTTAGTAAAAAGCGGTTATTTTAATATTACAAACAGACACTCCAATTTTATTTATATGTATGTATAGACTAGCTGCGCCCGGCGGTGTTACCCGCGATAAAAAGTATGAAAAATTAAAACATCTATCCCACGGGAACCATACATTTTACCGGGATAAAAAGTAGCCTATGTGCTATTCCAGACTATAATCTATCTCTGTGCCAAATTTCATCCAGATCCGTTCAGCCGTTCGGGCGTGAAAGAGTAACAAACATCCATCCATCTATCCATCCATCCATCCATCCATCCATCCATCCAAACTTTCACATTTATAATATTAGTATAGATGTGTATTTATTAATGTGTTATTGCTATCAATTACTTGACATTGGCAAAATACCCGCTATGTAGTGGGTGAGGCCATATTCATATCCATTTTATTTCATCGCATCTCATTTCGTAAAGAAAGAAGATACATGCCCGTACATGCCTGGGCTATAATAGTGCAAGCGGATTCGTAACGAAAATAAATACCTACCATGGATTCAGCTCATGATTCTCGACCGCCAGACTTGGAATTTCCCGGCTATCCTTTCATGAATTATAAGTATACGAATTTTAAAATTGATTTCGGCATGGTACCGTAATAAAAGTCTTTGTATCTCAACGTGACTTAAAAAAAAGCAATTTAAAAAAAAAAACTCGATACGATCGATCATAAAAATGTGCCCACCCATTCTGGAGTTATAAATGGTGTAACAAACACGACTTTGTTTTCTATACATATAAATAAAATTGGAGTGTCTGTTTGTAATATTAAAATAACCGATTTTTACTAAGTGCATTTGGATGTATACACGTTACCAATACCGAAACCACATTTTTTACAATTTTTGTCTGTCTGTCTGTCTGTCTGTCCGTCTGTCTGTCTGTCTGTCTGTCTGTCTGTCTGTCTGTCTGTCTGTCCGTCTGTCTGTCTGTCTGTTTGTTCCGGCTAATCTCTGAAATGGCTGGACCGATTTTGACGGGACTTTCACTGGCAGATAGCTGATGTAACAAGGAGTAACTTAGGCTACTTTTATTTTAGAAAAAAAAATAGGATCTCACGAAAAAAAAATAAAACCAATGTTGCAGCGCAGCGCCTGATAAAGTTTGATAGCAACACCCTGCAATGCGTCCCGGGCTCAGAATGGGCGAGCAGGCTGTTGTCAACGGTTGTCTTTGTTAAATACCACGCGGACGAAGTCGCGGGCAACAGCTAGTATATATATAAGATTATATACTGACTTCGCCCTCAGTCCATAGTATGGTACCCATAATACAAGCGTTGCTTTGTGTGGAACCGTATAGTTGGTATGTTCATCTGGCGATATTATTATAACGTGATTATAACACAAAAGCGGAACTGAATTAATACATAAAAAAATAATCTAACTATGCCTAGTGGTCGGCACATTGTGAAATAGGTCCCTATTAAATAATGTGTTAATTAATTACATTAAATCACCATTGATCATTAAAATAATCAACCCGATAGATAAGAAACGAAAAAGTATATCAGTAAAACTAAATTTTAACAAAATAATTTTAATTAAAAAGTTTAATCTAACTGGAAAAAATAGGTTATACGAAGCATATGTTTTGGTATATTGATTGATTATATTTACGCGAATAGGTAGTACACATAGAAATAAAACTTATTTTAAGGATTTTATTGCGTTTATTTTCTGATAACAGGGTAAGGGATGAGAGTACCCCAGTTCTAACTATGACACTAGGACGTCAAACACCTCAGTCCTTCCGTGATCATGGTTGCTGTAAATCAGCCGATACGTCGGGAACAGAAAATCAGAAAATAAATGCTATACAATCCTTAAAATAAGATTTATTTCAATATATATGTTGGTTTACATATATATTATGTACAAAGTCTGTTTCGCAATGAAATCCGCGTGAATACACCTTTACCATCACGCCTGTAATCCCCAAAGAGGTAGGCAGGGGTGAACTGCAATGAACCCACATAATTTTTGGTCCCCATCTAATAGGGGGCGAACCTTTTGCCATTATACCGGGCATAGTCCTCAATATGAGGATTTAGGCCGTAGTCCACCACGCTGGCCCAGTGCGGGTTGGCGGACTTCACACGTCTTTCGAGGGGTTCTCTCAGACATGCAGGTTTCCTGACGTTGTTTTCCGTCACCATTTAGCAAGGGATAATCATGGTTGAAAATGAGATTCGGACTTGAAACACAGAAATCCCAGAGGTGCGAGCAGGGGTTTGAACCTGCGATCCTCGTTACCGAGGCAAGCGTTGGTTGACCAACTTGGCTATCACTGCTATTAGACGTTTTGTATAAGTAGTAAATAATCTGAATTATTATCGTGTTGATGGCATGTGTTTTTGCCATCGATCGTGGTGAAAGATTTAGCCAATCGACAGATTGCGGGTGTCTCAGGGTGTGACGGACTTGGAACCTTACGTATATTCAGTTATTAAGTTTTAAATCTGTCTGTAGAGGGCGCTAATGGTTATTAAATGTTTTTTTGTTCATGTAAAAGAGTCTTTATTTTCGTTATCGCTTTATTCGCGTTATCCTGTACTATAAAAATCGAATAATTTCACCAAATTGACACCATTTCGTGCAAAAGTTTCCGACAATATGGCGGTCCTTCCCGCCTTTTGTGTTTTGTTTTTAATTTTCAATAGCATTGCCGGCTACACTTTAAGAGGTGAGTAATACTTTTTTTATTAAAAAAAAAACGATTTGTCTCATTTTTCAAACTCTGGTGCTACCTAACAATAGTGATGTGGCAGCGTTACATATTAATGAAAAAAAAATATCAGTTTATGGGCTCTTATTAGAATATATCATCATTTTTCAATAGTTTTTTTTTTATATTTTGAATTTCGAATATTTATTTGAATTTGTGTCTAATTGTATTCTTTCTTCTTTGATATACTTGATTGTATATAACTTATTTGTGTTGTTCACAGAGGATTATGGTCTGGAGTGGCCGTCGGAATACCACTTCACTGGCGAGGAGATTGATTTTATGACTAAACTGATAAAACCTTTCGAAATGTGGTAAGAAAGTCTTGTCTTTCGAATGGAGTGTCTTTTCTTTGTCGCGCCCCATACTGCTGTCCTGCATTCGAAGCGCAAACGCAGCAATATCACACTTCTATTTAGTACTTATCTGCACGCGACTTTCCTCTCTTGGTCTTTGGGATTTGAAAAATACTATAAACAATATATAAAGTCGAGAAGACGCGACCGCATTACAAAGTTATTCTCAAATTTAAATAAAACTAATGTTTTATCCCGTGTATATTACGTTCCCGACGACGTTTCGGCTGCTTTACAGCAACCATAGTCACGGGAGGACTCACACATACTTACACAGTATATACACGCGATAAAAACTGTAAAATTAGCTTTCATTCAATGTGCAGTATTTGCGAGAATATAACAAATCAATATCAAAAACTTTGAATTCATTAATAAGATACACAATTTTCTAATTGCGACATCTCATTAAATACTTATTCACAATTTTCATATTATTTTAAGGTTTTTTTTTCTGTTTGTAAATATTTAATGAGATGTAAAATTAATAAAATTATAAATTTAAAAAATGTAGAAATACAGAAATTGCGATATAGGTACGTACTTACATTGAATTTGAACGACTGATTTTCAAAATGTATATCACATCTTGTCCTCAGGTACAGCTCGTCAATAAATCGTTCTCGCATCGACTACTACGGTGGTACTGTAAAGAAGTACTATTATGGAGACTACGGCCTGATCCTTAACGTACGTAAAAGTTATTTCTAAGAGAACCATCTATATACATACACTAGCTGTTCCCCGCGACTTCGTCCGCGTGGTATTTAACAAAGACTCAACCGTTGGCAACAGCCTGCTCGCGCGTTCTGATCCTGCGGGACGCATTGCAGATTGTTGCTATTAAACTTAAACGCAGCGCTGCAACATTGGTTTTAATTTTTTTCGTGAGTTCCTATGTTTTTTTCTAAAATAAAAGTAGCCTAAGTTACTCCTTGTTACATCAGCTATCTGCCAGTGAAAGTCCCGTCAAAATCGGTCCAGCCATTTCAGAGATTACTCGGAACAAATAGGCAGACAGACAGACAACATTTCTAAAATTTGTTATTTTGGTATAGGTACCGTGTATACATCTAAATGCAATTGGTAAAAAAGCTTTTAAAATAACGGCCTTTTACTAAGTGCATTTGGATGTATACACGGTACATATACCAAAACCACATTTTTTACAATTTTTGTCTGTCTGTCTGTTTGTTCCGGCTAATCTCTGAAATAGCTGGACCGATTTTGACGATTTTCACTGTCATATAGCTGATGAAACAAGGAGTAACATATGCTACTTTTATTTCACTTCTTCCGATTTCATCCGATTTTTGTTCAATACCACGCGAACGAAGTCGCGGGTGACAGTTAGTCTAGACATAAGGTTCCTGATCACGCCCCCTGGGATATATGTCACGCGATTATTTCCTGGTCCAGGTACATTCTGTCACCGATGAGGATCTGAATCCCTCGATTACTTGCGATGAAGATGAGAGCACAGAGCCGCAAGAGGACTTTTTACCGGACCCATACGATCTAGTCTATGCAGGTATCGTATACAACTAGAACCCCTAGTATGAGTTCGGAACGTATTCAAAAACCGTTCGAATGCTCAAGTCTACATTAATTATGTGAAGCTGTGTATTTCTGCTGTGTGACCATGTAACAAGAAATTTTATTGTAACGATATTACTAGTGGTTTATCTATATACTAGCTGTTGCCCGCGACTTCGTCCGCGTGGTATTTAACGAAGACAACCGTTGACAACAGCCTGCTCGCCAATTCTGAGCCCGCGGGACGCATTGCAGGTTATTGCTATCAAACTTAATCAGGCGCTGCGCTGCAACATTGGTTTAATTTTTTTTTCGTGAGATCCTATTTTTTTTTTCTAAATAAGCCTAAGTTACTCCTTGTTACATCAGCTATCTGCCAGTGAAAGTCCTGTCAAAATCGGTCCAGCCATTTCAGAGATTAGCCGGAACAAACAGACAGACAGACAGACAGACAGACAGACAGACAGACGGACAGACAGACAAAAATTGTAAAAAATGTAGTTTCGGTATAGGTAAAGTGTATACATCCAAATGCAATTAGTAAAAAGCTGTTATTTTAATATTACAAACAGACACTCCAATTTTATTTATATGTATGTATAGATGTGTGGTTTAGCTATACCATTTCTGGAACTGTTTTACGATGCGGTGTTCGTACGCCCAGGCTTTTAGACATCCAGATGTAGAACGAGCGCAGTTGCTACCGAATCCCTCTCGGTCGTCTATCAGAAAAGTAAAACTCACACTTTTCCGAAGTTGACATCTTTACTTTCTCTAAGCTTTAGTTTAAATATTAGTGACACAAATTTTAGTGTTTCTCATACACAATAACCAGCTTCCCCACTTTTTTTTTTAATTGTTTATTAACCCCAAATTTATAGAAGTATTATAACTTTATCAAACGTCATATATTACTGCGCAAAAGAGTTTTGCTTTGCGCAGTACTATATGACGTACGATAAAGTTATAAAACGTCTATAAATTCGACGGTAAATTTGTAGGTTTTTTTTTAAGTGCACGGTTCTTTGTATTAACACATCATATTACTTTGTGGACATTACTGTGGGTTATTATGTTGCGAGTTGTGCAAAACCGTCCAACTAGAGCTTATTCCCTATCTCCATAATCTATACTAATATTATAAATGTGAAAGTTTGGATGGATGGATGTTTGTTACTCAATCACGGCAGAACGGCTGAACGGATCTGGATGAAATTTGGCACAGAGATAGACTATAGTCTGGAATAGCACATAGGCTACTTTCTATCCCGGTAAAATGTATAGTTCCAGTGGGATAGATGTTTTCATTTTTCATACTTTTTATCGCGGGTAACACCGCCGGGCGCATCTAGTCTATAATAAGTGATGCTATAATGAGAAACACGAGACTTACATCTATTTTGTTATATATTCAGGTACAGAATCGCTAAACGATAAAGAAGTGGATCTGTGGAAATTCGAGGAACAACACTTGAATGAATGGCGGTCTGAGTTAACTGTGCATGTTTATAGAAACAGGAACGATGTAGTTATCCCTGTAAGGTAAGTGAAGTGTTAACTACGATCTGTTACTTTACCAAGCACGGACTTGGAAGAATATTCATATCACACACGGCTACAAGTGAAGCTTACATAAGCTCAGGTTACCAAGTGCAAGATTATTCGTAAGCTAACTGTATAGTTTATAGTTTAGGTATTTAGAAAAAAATAAAGTTTTAAATACTATCCGCCAGAGGCGCTATTCAATTCTCCATACAAAATGTGTAAATACGTAGCCTATAAAGTACACGGTTGGCTTACGAATAATCTCGCAATTGACGTACTGGTCTAGCATGTAAACACACGTACTCACGCACATATATAACGACGAATAACGATGTCCAGAACCTCTTAGTCTATGCCATGCCGGAGACCATTTACTGAGCAAAAAGTGTTGTAAGTGTACATTTACCACTACAAATACATTGAAGAAGTGGCTTCATTTTGCGTCACGTCTCGTCGTCAGTAGAATGCGTTCTACACGCACGATCAAATGGTTGAATCGACTAAGGGGGATAGAGTTTTAAGAAAATAACAACAACTTTCTAGGTTGAACCTGACACCTGGGGGCGTACTACGGTCATCGAACTCATACTTATTTCCAGGCAGGTCTAAAAGTTGTCACCTCTAACGCGTGGATGACATAAGTTCCCGCTAGATAAATAGTACTTTTGTCTTCCTCTGATTATAATTGTGATTTGGAAACGAGATAGTTTGTTTATTGAGTTAAATATGTATCCATTATAGGGTTAAAATATAAAATTGCTAAGCAATTTATTCAGTAAAGTAGCTGTTGCCCGCGACTTCGTCCGCGTGGTATTTAACAAAGACAACCGTTGACAACAGCTTGCTCGCCCATTTTGAGCCCGCGGGACGCATTGCAGGTTGTTGCTATCAAACTTAATCAGGCGCTGCGCTGCAACATTGGTTTTTTTTTTTTTTCGTGAGATCCTATTTTTTTTTCTAAAATAAAAGTAGCCTAAGTTACTCCTTGTTACATCAGCTATCTGCCAGTGAAAGTCCCGTCAAAATCGGTCCAGCCATTTCAGAGATTAGCCGGAACAAACAGACAGACAGACAGACAAAAATTGTAAAAAATGTTGTTTCGGTATAGGTAACGTGTATACATCCAAATGCACTTAGTAAAAAGCGGTTATTTTAATATTACAAACAGACACTCCAATTTTATTTATATGTATAGATGTATAGACTATCCCGAAAAATAGCATGCTCCCTGATTATGAGTTGTGACTCCCGCTTTTGAGCAATTTTTGTAATGTGTGTATGAGGGCATACGAGTATTACCCAGACTAGGGCAAATTATGAAAAGGCTATTACTGATATTTGTCCCGACGAGAATGGAACCCGTAACAATCTGATGTAAAGAAAAGATTTGCATACGCAAGTGCCATAACTATGTCACGGATGCTGATGCTTGTCACTCGATACAAAATTGTTTTGTGTTACCTGTTCTGAAAACTTTGGAGCTATGGATGAAAACGGCGGCGGCGCGGGCGGGTGGCTCAACAGTCCTTACAGTGGGCACACATTAAAAACATTGTTTTTCAATTTTCAGAAAAGTGCTCGTGAGATATAATTTACGTGACGGTTCACCGATGCAACACGTAATCAGTAATTATTATAACTTCAAAGAGACATTTTCTGAAATTGAATTGGAGTACCCAAATTGTGAGTTATTAAAAAAAACCTCCTTGTTTCCTCGACGGAATGAGGTATCTTAATAATACCAGCCCTTTTTAATGTCCCACTGCTGGGCACGGGCCTCCCCTCAAAGCGAGGGGGATTAGGCGATATTCCACCACGCTGGCCCAGTGCGGGTTGGCGGAATTCACACATCACCGTTTAGCAAGTGATAATCATGGTTGAAAATGAGATTCGCACATGAAGTCCAGAAATCGCAGATTTGAAAGCTAGCCGAAGTTTGAACCTGCAAGCCTCGTTACCGAGGCAAGCGTTCTACCAACTTGGCTATCACTGCTCTGATGAGGTAACTTGTCGGCAATCAATTGAACATTTGGGAGAACGAGCTCTACCAAGCAGCAACATCTCCGAAGCCAATTGAGTCGCCATTATTGCGCGTTCCGCGTAAATCACTTACGGTGCCAGACACTCATATAGCAGACAAGCTCTCAACTAAGATCATTTAGTTTTGTTAGCCTCTTATATTGTGATGAGATATCGCGATGTTGGTAAGTCGAGGGGGACTGGTCCCGTCCCGTCCCGTCCCGTCCGAACATAGAGTATGATATGAAAGCTATAATGTTAGTAATAACAGTTAGTAATAATATCTTTGCTGTGTAATATCAACCGAATTTTTTTCGGATTGTTAAGGAAAACATAATCCAGAATAATTCAGGTCTTTTATTTTACTTTCAACTGCGACTTAGTGAAACATGTGACAGGTAGATGGAATTAAAATTATCCAGTCTACTGTCTATGTTCCTCCATTTATGGTTCGGCATTGTGTAGCTATTTCCCAATTTCTGCATACAATTGCCATTCTATTGAAGTTCCATTACGACTGTGACAGATTGGCTATTCTGCTAAAACTTTAATGTTGTCTTGATGGAGTCTCATTTCAGTGTCAATGGTTCTGTCTCGACTGCTAGAAACGTCAGATAACGTGTCGAATACGATTACTTAGCTACATTAAATTGATACGCGACTGAAGTACAGAATACGAAATAGTTCTATGACAGTAAAATGGCTGGTTAGTGGAAAGCCATTGGTCTTAAAAGACTATTAGACTACCAAATGTCTAAAATCAGTGAATCGACACTCCACGGTTGTAAATTAGCAGAATTAAGCCCCCGCATGTCTGTCGAAAGCTCTGTAAAGTACGACAAACCGCATTAGGGCAGCTTGGTGGAATGAACCATCTCTATCAGTTTGATGGGGAGTGTGCCGGTCTATAACAGCCATAGGCTCGCTCTTGGGACCATATTCCATCAGAGAAATGTGGGCACTGCAGTGCACCTTTGTGAATATCTTCATGAATGATTGGCTTGATGATGTTATTTTTTCAGTTAACGATTGCGTTCCTTCGCTGCATGACTCGCACTCGCATAAGTTGATGGACGATGATTCGGATCATCTCTATGCTCCCCTGGAGATTGACAAGGCCTTTGATAGCTACACCAAACACCATAAGAAGAATTACAAAGAAAATGAGCATGAAATGAGAAGAAATATATTTGAACAAAATTTAAGGTTTCAAATTTTGTCTTACTTATGAACATTTAAATGTATATTGTATGTATCTACAAGTATTATCTTAAAGTATCTTTCCCTAAATACCTATCTTTAAAAGGTATCTTTGCGTTTGTTCTTTCGATAAAATTGCACTCAAAAGATGCTTGGCGAATTCCACTCCAATAACTTCAAATAAAATGTTAACAAGATGGTAACTTCACATACTCTTCCCAACTTTCAGGACAGTGGAAGAGGTGAACAGACAAAACTTGGGTTACAAACTGGCACTGAACAAGTTCTCAGACCATACAGATGAGGAACTGAGACACCTCACCGGGACAATACCTTCTGACCTTCGTAATTTAAATGCTGCTCCGTTCCCTCACAGCCTTGAGGAAATCGACAAGTTAGCAGAAGACCTACCCGAGAGCTTCGATCTGAGAATGGAAGGAGTCATTACGCCCATCAAAGGTAAGTTCTCATGACTTGAATTGCCTCGGTCTACAAACTTACTTAATAACTTGGGTACATCAATTTTATTACAAGTTATTCGAGAATTTGTTACTAATTTTAAATGTATTGTGAAGTGTGTATACAAACAAGAGTCACACATTTTTATTGCCGTTTGACGCTGGAATCTCGGCTTCTTGTTGGAGACTGCGGGATTTGATGCGCGGATGCTATTTCAATTCCGCCACAAGGTACTCAGATGGCGCTGCATATATTTTATTTTAACCAGTTTGTTTGTACATTAAGTAGGTAGGTGTTTGTAGTTGCATACCTACCAAGAGGTATAACATATGGTGTCACTATCATAATCAATGCAGAACTTATGTATCGGCGCGTATTTAACAATAAATGATTTTGACTTTTGCATTTAAATGTATTCCAATTCTGTTCAGAATAATAGAATACTATATATTTCGTGATTTTATTAGATCAGGCTAACTGTGGATCCTGTTGGTCGTTCGCTACCACTGCAACAGTGGAAAGCGCTATTGCCAGAACCAATGGAGGAAAACTGATCGACTTGAGCGAGCAATCGCTCGTTGACTGTGCTTGGGGGTGAGTACGTTAAGCTTTCCACTTACAAGGACAAGAGCGAAAAATTCACACGTTTGTATATCTACAAATATATTGGTATATCTTTGCGATGTAATTTTATTGTTTGCGACCATAGCATATTGCATCTAACGTTTCGTTATAACTGATCTACGCAGACACTTTACTCCACAGCTTATATAATTTACAAAGACTGCAGTGTTGTATCGGTTCAAATTAATTTTGAAGCATATTGAATGACATAGTTTATGGATAAATAAATTCGATGCAGTATTTGGGGTCCGCTTACTCACGCACATAATTCCATTTTTTTTATAGCTACTACTCCTTTGGTTGTAACGGCGGGATGCTAGATGGTGCTATGACGTATGTGTCTAAGTACGGGATACCAACTGAAGAACAATATGGAAAATATATGGATGAAGTATGTATTTTATTTTGGGGCGGTTAGCCGCCTTTACTCCCTCCGATACCTAGCAAGCAGTTGGTAGGTAGGTGTATGTTCGATTATTAATCGATTGTGTTAGCAGACTTGGGGCCCAGGAAATACTCAACTTATAGAGCAGGACTACACTAGTGTTGCCCTCTTACATTTTCGAAAGAGCAACACAAGGATTCAAGACTCCCACAGAGTTTTAAACGCCGTGAGATTCTTATTGCTTATTTGTCTTAGTTCTTGAGTTTCCGAAAATGCAAGACAATGGCCAAGACTTTAGGCTACACTAACTACAACCTTCAAGATAATGCTTAGTCCGGGCGCTACAAAATCTTAAGACGGCGCAGAATATTTAGATCACTTATAATTGATATTTTGGCCATTCCAGGATTCCACCTGCAGGGTGCGCAACATGTCTTCAACGTACAAGATCCGCGGGTACTCTATGGTCACCCCGCGGCACCCGAATGCCCTCAAACTGGCACTTAACAAATATGGACCTGTTGCGGTGGGAATTCACGCGAGTACTATAATGTCACAATACTCCAGTGGAGTGTTATACGACTTTAAATGGTAATTTACATCTTTTCCCATCTTATCCTTGGTCGGCACTCGTGCTTTCCATCGTCGATCGCCATTGGGAATTTAATTGGTTACCATATATCTGCCCGCCATTGTGGGCCCATATGCGTGTTACGCGGCTGGCTCACTCCGAATTAAGTTTAAGGGGGAAGCTCAGGGTCAGGGCGCGAAATTCAAAATGTCAATGGTTTTTATTTTTTTACGAAAAATTTGGACATCTTTACGATGTAATTTAGTGTTTTGCGATATTAGCATTCTGCATTGGATGTCTCGATCTATTAAGTTTGCTTAAAAAAGAACCTAATCCGATAGAATACCATAAGGTTTGTAAAAACCGCTACTTTTACTAACTTAATGGTATTGTATCGGATTAGGTACTTTTTTAAGCAAACTTAATACATCGAGACGTCCAATGCAGAATGATAATATCGCAAAACACTAAATTACATCGTAAAGATGTCCAAATTTTTCGTAAAAAAATAAAACCCATTGACATTTTGAATTTCGCGCCCTGACCCTGAGCTTCCACCTTAAAGGCCTTTTCCCCCTCATCCAGAATTTTAGTTATTGCTCATTGACAAACCTTTAGTTCAAACTTCTATTCCTTAGTTAACAACCATATTATTTCGTGCATTGTAGTTTCACAATATATGAATACTTTTTCAGTAAAGAGGGCGCAGTCAATCATGCCGTAACTGTGGTAGGTTACGGCGTTCGAGACGGCGAAGAGTACTGGATCGTCAAAAACTCCTGGGGCGAGGCCTGGGGCGAAGATGGCTACGTTCTGTTGGCCGCCAAGAATAACAATTGTTGGCTGCTAGATACCCCTTACTATCCTATTGTATAATATTTATAATTTATCAATAAATTCCACGTGATATTGAGACCGTTTTTCAATTTGTACCAATGATTGTTGGACAGATAGATATAGAGCTACTTACTTTGTTCAAAGTCATGAGTAAATACTGGCACATAATACGAGGATACTGAATGAATCCTGATGATCCTGGTAAAACCTATATCTCATTATCATACGTTCATTTGATTTCTATTCCAATTACCTAGATTGATAGAAACTTTCCGTTCAATTAAATTTGGTCTAAATTTTGATTTCTGGATGAAATGGAACGACATTTTCAAATTGTTCCGTTCAGAAGTTAAGGATTATTATATTTTGTGGTTTAAAAAAATTACTCCCAGTTTAAAACAGTATCAGCAGGCTCGGTCTCACTATATTATATGTCACTATTGATTAATAGCAATGCAAGCATCTGTAGCTTTAAATAATAAATGGCATGCTGTAGCATGCATAGGTGACACAAAAACATGAATTTCCGAACGAAAATACTCAATGATTTGGCAAGTTGTGGGAAAGTACTTTTATCACTTTCTTTTCATCTAAAGTAAACAATAAAAGCAATTGAACACAATCTATTTGATAATTTCAAGAATTGATGAACATTAATGTTTTTAATAAGATAAACATATTTGCCACAAACGAACGTAGCAAAGCGGTAAGTGATTTCAAAAATTAGCGCTTAGAAAATTGAACGTTGATGTAAAACCGTTTGTATTGTGTATTGTCACAATTTTAGTTATATAAGCTATCGCGATGTTAATAAGAGTGTGTTTTAGTGTAATTAAACAGCGGACCTTTGTGGCAGGTGAATGACCTTTTAATTTTCCTTGAAATTACTAATTTACTATTTTTGGACTAGTCACATTAGTTTTACGACTGTTTTAGTAAGAAAACTGTAACTGATAACCCACAACACACTAATTAAAATGAAAACACATATATGATATAACCTGGAATAACACTGTGTGTGCTTAGAATCAAAGTGAGTCGAGTACTATTTTAATATACAAATAATGTCAAAGAGGATGTCTAACTATGGTACAACTTGATTTTGTTGTCTAAACAAGTTATTAAATGTCAATTTATCGTCATTTTGTGGGTGGATGTGGTGGCATAGTTACATTTTATACCTACATTTAGCATTTAAAAAAAAATGATTAACGCAATTAAAGGTAATGGATATGCCAACAGAAGTCAAAGGGTGAATTATAGTAAGTTAAATATATATCTTAAATTCGAAATAAAACTTATCCTTTAAGCTTTTTTTTATGTTTAAATTAACAATATGTTGCATATAACCACACTTATAATGTTTTAAACAAGTTTATAGTTTCCCAACCTAACTTTACCAATATCATTGTATGTATATATCTAATTAAATAATAATAGCAGACATTCAGTTGAAAAACAGCTGTTGAAACACTGAATCAAGGGGTCTACCTTGAGTTTAGTTGTTTAGTGTATTCCTAAGAGTTTTTTTATACCAGTTGGTCTCAAAATTAATATAAAAAATGGAATCAAATACTTCCAATGGATTTCCACTATTGTTATATATATATGTTTTGTAAATGCGCACTATCTATTCATGATTAATAATAATTTTGCCAGACACACACACTAACTATACGGTCCCACACAAATCAATTCTTGTATTATGGGTACCGTACAATTGTTTTTTTGCATTGATCATAGTTTGTAATAATTTTGTATTGTCCAGTTCGTAGGATGTCCAGTGCATCAGTGAGCATCAAATTTCGCTGGGGTCTGTCATCATCGGACCCTGAACAGCAGCCGGTCTTGATTGTGGGTCAAGCAGCTCATCTCAGTGGGCTTAACTGGGATGACGTGAGGTGCAAGCTCGAACCAAGAGTTACTGAGGAGGTATGTTACATATAATAGTAATAGATACAGAAAATATTCATTATACCAACTATAGAAATCCTGATTCATTTGTGAATTAGTTTCAATAGATTTTTAAGCATTGAAATGTTGAGTTCTCACATTGCACTTGTCCTGGGCCCCAAATCTGCTAACATAATTGATTCATAATCGAACAGCAACCGCATAGTAACTGTCATTTTTGACAGATATCCCATACAATATCTGTCAAAAGTGACATTTACAATGCAGTTGCTGTTCCATTATGAATCAATTGTGTTAGCACACTTGGGGCTCTGCTGTATAGTTAGTCATACTAATATTTTAAATGGTTGCTAGTAAGTTTCAAGTTCATGTTAGAGAAACTTATGGTTGAGCTGGATTGTACTGATCATGTTGACCAAGCTATGGAGGCAGATAATTTTTTTTTATCTACAAGTTTCTTGAGTAGAGCAATTGTATGATCCAAAACTACGCTACCCTAGTCTCGGACCACAGACATGATTAATATGTGTCCTTATCCCGTACAAGATGGAACTAAGGTAGCCTTAGTTCCATCTTGTACGACTATTTCACAAAATACTTCGTAATGCCATAAATTTACAAATTATTCTATAAACTTGAAAGTTAAAGCAACAGGGAACGAGAGACGATGAGGTCGCGTTCCGATCCGGTTGTAGACTTAAGGAAAAAATGTAATGACAATTTGTAAGTGCCCCCGTAGGCCTATATGAAATAAATGATTTGACATTGACTCTGACTTTGAGAAGTGTGAGACGTTTCAACCTTTATCACATACTTGTGTGTCAGGCATGGCGGCGCGGTCTCCATTGCGTGACCTCGTCTCCGGGCGACTCGTGCGAGCTGTGGCCGCGCGCGGCGGCGCTGGCGTCGCTGCCGGCGCGCCGCTCGCGCCACGCCGCGCCGGCTCGCGGCCACGCGCTCGCCAAGACCGTGCGAGCCACGCAACGCGCCGGCGACGAGACTATTGTGGTGAGTGACTACATCCGAGAGACGGGTGAATCAGAATCAGAATCAGAATATTTTTTATTCACGTAGACCATTATTGTACAGTACTTATGAATCGTCAAGTTACAAAAATATTATGCTATACTGCTTTACCACCCGTTCGGAATGCCGTTCCTATGGAGAAGAACGGGCAAGCAACTCCATGGTTGCTCTTTATTTAACTTTGGGTGCGCACTATAACTTAGGGGCCATCCATAAATTATGTCACACGTTAAGGGGGATGGAGGGGGTCGACGAAGTGCGACATTGTGTGACAAGGGGCGGGGAGGGGTCTCAAATTTTGTGACATTACATTTTTTCAAATTATAATATTTTATATCTGAGTATTACTATTGATTTTAGTGAAAAATAGTTTAAATGGAAATATAAACAATTGTTTAACACTGCTGTTTTGATTTCATAAATTTTTAACCTTGCCACAACGTGAAGAAAACCTCAAACCTATGGAGACACAAGTGGCTTATTTAGGACTCCATACAACTTAAACCCTACGGTGCAATGTCATCCGCATTTGATGGGGTTCCACAGGTTCCAACTAGCATGCACCGGTACGTCTTAGCGGCCCAGCCTTTACCAGGCCACCTGTCCTTAAGGGAGAAGGCCTGGCAAATTCTCAGACGGCTGCCACTTTGCAATGAATGCCCCCCCCCCCTCTATCCGTCACCGTGGTTTAAACAATGATGGACTATCCACACTGTAATGTTCAAGGGATTATATGGCAATGGATAATTGAATAGACTAACCCCCAAACATATAGACAGTTGCAAAGAATGGCATTATAATGAACTTTTCAGGGGATAAAGAGCGATAAAATAGCTTTATAATCCATTACAACTTTCCATAAATTTATGGTAATACAGTATGCTGGACTGCTTGCTGTACTGTACAAAGTCAAAGTCAAATCATTTATTTCGTATAGGCCTACGGGGGCACTTACAAATTGTCATTACATATTTTTTTTCTTCTGTACAAGAGCTTATATGGCAAAGTATAATTTATGTAATTGTGCTTTATAGCTGGTGTGTCGTAAGCGCGACGTGTTCGCGAGCGCCGTGGCGATCGCTCGCTCGTACCCGCTGTACCAGGCGCGCTCGCTCGCCGCGCCGCTCGGCAATGCGCCCGCGCAGAACCAGAAAGCCGTCGCTGTCGAGATACATCTCGTCAAGGAGAATAAACAGGGTGAGTGTCGTAACTAGGAGGTGTATCATGTTCACAGTGGTAAATGCTATAGATGAGGACTTTACTAAAGCATTTTACAGAGTTAACTATTACAGTTAGGTAATAAAATATAGTTTAATGTCAAAGTCAAATCATTTATTTCGTATAGGCCTACGGGGGTACTTACAAATTGTCATTACATTTTTTCCTTAACTCTACAACCGGATCGGAACGCGACCTCAACTGAGAAGATCCGGCAAGAAACTCAGCGGGCTTGTCTTTTTTTTATCCATTATTTTTACAAAAAAAAATTATGAAAAGTAAGCTCCAGTGTGTTGCCATGCGAGGCGCACACACGCTACACGTTAACATTCTAAATATTGATATGTGAGCGATCAGTCCCAGGCTGCTTTATCATCCAAATAATCCAAGATTCTGTAATAACCCTTACGACATAAATTACTTTTAACTAATAAAATCCAGTATCTGCAGCCCTATACAAAATGGGTTCAAATTATATTTAGAAAAAGAACTCAATATCTTGTTGTATGGTGTTTAAGTCTGGAAAATATATTACTTGCTCTGGAGTATCCCAGGGCTCTAATTTGGGACCTTAGCTATACTTTTTTTTATTAAATAACCTTGCTTCCTTCCTTCGTTAGGCATAATAGCGTTTACCTTTTTGATGACTTACTTAAATATACAGAATGATGACCACAAATTTATAGAATAGCTTTTCATGAAATAATCCAAAATGTGGCTCTTAATAATAAATTATTTCGTAACATGCTTTACAATATCAATGCTCACAGAAAATTGTTCTGGATATGTCCTCAATAAATAATAAAATAAGGTTGGGAATCCACAATCCAATCACCTAATGCAAGTGTTCCCAAACTTATTTTATTATTTATTGAGGACATATCCAGAACAATTTTCTGTGAGCATTGATATTGTAAAGCATGTTACGAAATAATTTATTATTAAGAGCCACATTTTGGATTATTTCATGAAAAGCTATTCTATAAATTTGTGGTCATCATCCTGCCTACTTTGAGAATGAATTATTTTTTAGCGCCCCCATTTTTTCACCTACTTAAAAACCACTATAACTTCAAATTAAATTAATTTCAAAGTCAAAGTCAAATCATTTATTTCGTATCGGCCTACGGGGGCACTTACAAATTGTCATTACATTTTTTCCTTAACTCCAACAAATTATTGTAAGCCTCTACACAACCCCCCCATTTTTTTCCGCGTCTCTTACCGCCCCTTTTAAGCCTGCAGCGTCCACAAGGGGGCGTTATCGCCCACTTTCGGAAAGGCTGACCTAATGGTTGGAAACATTCTAAGGCATGTTACTAAACTGTAAACTTGTTGTTCGCGCAGATGGTGACTCAGAAGACGAGGGTGTCGGTACCTTAGATCCGACATTATGCGACAACTCGCTGTCGGACGAGGACCTAGCGACGCTGCAGAACGCAGCCGACGCGACGCGACTCGCGGCTCGCATCACCGACACACCAGCCAACATCATGAACGTGGACGAGTTCATTGAGGTCAGTGGATGACAGGACGGGGCAACTGAACAACCCTTGAAGGACCCACGAGTGAAATCAACACTCTAATGTTGCCGCTCATCTGCCAAAAGTATTGACTGTGTTCTGGTATGTTTCTGTGGTGACGCTGTGGTACCGCTGGTGGTACCGCTTCGATAACGTAACGTCTTTCATCCCTCCCACACCATAGATGTCATAAATAAGTATGATAGCGACAGCATGTGTCCTCGGTGACGTTTAAGATTAATAAATAAATATCGCCATACGAACACACCCACTATACGGCCCCACATCAAGCAACGCTTGTGTTATGGGTACCGTACAATGGACTGAGGGCGAACTCGGTATATAATACTTATATACATATTAAACATCCATGACTCGGGTACAAACATTCGTGTTCATCGCACAAAGCTTGTCCCTACTAGGATTCGAACCCGGGACCCTCGGCGCAGAGAGCAGAGTCACTACCAACTGCGCTAATCAGGCTGTCGAATTAAGATTATGGTGGAAGCGCAAGGTCAGGGCGCGAAATTCAAAATGTGAATTGTTTTTATTTTTTACGAAAAATTTGGACATCTTTACGATGCAATTTAGGTTTTTGCGATATTAGCATTCTGCATTGGATGTCTTGCTTAAAATAAATACCTAAAGCGATACAACACTCCAAAGTTAGTAAAAGTAGCGGTGTTTACAAACCTTGGAGTGTTGTATTGCTTTAGGTATTTTCTAATATCGCAAAAAACTTAATTACATCGTAAAGATGTCCAAATTTTTCGTAAAAAAAAAACCATTGACGTTTTGAATTTCGCGCCCTGACCTTGCGCTTCCCCCTTTTTTCTTTTCTTTTTTTTCTATTACGTTATAGGCAAGTATTTGATCTCGATCTCACCTGATGGTAAGTGACTTAACCCTTAGTAGCCTGATTTACGATAGTGATTTATTTTTAATATTACTATGTTTAATAATAATGACTTTTTTTTAAATTTCGTTGGAAAGAATATTATACAACAGTAAAATACGTACAGCCAACCTATAAAAAAAAAAACTAATAGTAATGTGAACATTCGGTTTAAAAGATTGGTATCAAAATTGAAACTCTAGGCTATTAAGGGTTAAGTTACAAGTTTATGTTGACCGTACAGGAGGCGTGTAAGGTTGCCAAAGAGCTGGACATAGCCGAGCCGACGGTGATCCGTGGTGAGGAGCTGAAGGCGCGCGGCCTGGGCGGGCTGTACGGCGTGGGGCGCGCCGCCGCCGCCGCGCCCGCGCTGCTGGTGCTGTCGCACCGCGCGCCCGCCGCCGCCGAGACCGTGGCCTGGGTCGGCAAGGGCATCGTCTACGACACCGGCGGCCTCAGCATTAAGGCCAGGGTGAGTAAATTAAATTAGTTTAAAAAAAAACACTACCTTATTTCATTCGTATATATATGTGGGAATATTTGTAGAATGGAACGCAAGATGAAGGACATGGAACAGATTAGGAGTGGAAGGGATGGGTGGATAGGTGAGAGAGTGATAGAAGAGGGCAAACGACGAAAAGACGGCAAGACGTATGTAAGACGGTTAAGATTAGAAAAGTGTAAAAATAATAAATAAATAAAACCAACGTTTTATTGCTGCATGTATTCTAGATCCTAAAGATCGGTCCACCCGTTCTTGACTTACAAATGGTGTAACTAACACGACTTTGTTTTTAATTTGTCTCTGCCCCGAATAACAGAATAACTACAAGAACATATTATATATATAAAATATTTAATAAAGATAACCACTGACTTGGGATCCAGTAATTAATATAATTCAATACAAAACCAAGCACACCATTGCAGACCCTAAAGACATTGTGAGCACTTTCTGGGAGATCGGACCGCAAGCAAGAACTATATATGAGGGTAGCCCGTCAAGCACCTCAGTCCTCCCATGACCATGGTCGCTGTAAAGCAGCCGAAACGTCGGGAACGTAAAATCATAAAATAAACGCGATAAAATCTGTAAAATATGTTTTATTTCAAAACAAGACAGAACTGAAGCTTATCAACTAAATTTGTACCAGCTGTACCTACTCAGAGTTATTTAAAGCAGTACAGTTCGAACGAGGTAGTGTGTAGATAATTATAAACCAAAGTGGCTATTTACAAATAAAAAAAAAACTAAATTTCTTATCTAATCTATTCATTTTTTTCTGGTGCAGACCTCAATGGTGGGCATGAAGGGTGACTGCGGGGGCGCGGCCGCCGTGCTGGGCGCCTTCGCCCTCGCCGTGAAGGCGAAGCCCACCGTCAACTTGCACGCCGTGCTGTGCCTCGCTGAGAACGCTGTAGGACCTCTGGCTACCAGGTGACGAAAACTATAAAACTATAACTATTAGCACTTGCTCTTCAAAAATGAACTTTATTGCCACAAGAAAACTATTGCGCTAATTCTATTAGTAACTAGCTGTTACCCGCGACTTCGTCCGCGTGGTATTTAACAAAGACTCAACCGTTGGCAACAGCCTGCTCGCGCGTTCTGAGCCCGCGGGACGCGTTGCAGGTTGTTGCTATCAAACTTAATCAGGCGCAGTGCTGCAACATTGGTTTGATTTTTTTTTTCAAAAATAAAAGTAGCCTAAGTTACTCCTTGTTACATCAGCTATCTGCCAGTGAAAGTCCCGTCAAAATCGGTCCAGCCATTTCAGAGATTAGCCGGATCAAACAGACAGACAGACAGACAAAAATTGTAAAAAATGTTGTTTTGGTATAGGTACCGTGTATACATCCAAATGCACTTGGTAAAAAGCGGTTATTTTAATATTACAAACAGACACTCCTATTTTATTTATACGTATAGATGTATAGATATTGTATAGAGTATAGATGTACTACCACGCCTGTAATCCCTTAAGAGGTACGCAGAGATGCATTACAGTGCATCCACATTTCGCCCTCGGTATTTGGTCCCCATGTAATAGGGGCGAGCCTATTGCCATCATACTGGGTACACTCCTCAATATGAGGAGGATTAAGGGCATAGTCCACCACGCTGGCCCAGTGTAGTTTGGTGAACTTAACTCTTCGCTTTAAAGACGTGCAGGTTGAAAATATCTGAATTAGCGTAATTGAATGTATGAATGAGATTAGTTTATAGCATAGAATTGTATAACCCGCAAAATTGTAGTCTCAATGATGTTACAAGAACTAGTTACTTGTGTTACCAGCGCATTGTAATGCCATTGTAAATGGACTAAAAGCTTCTATAATTTAGGGGTAATAGACACTGCAGAGTACAGAATAGACACTCAAATAGACAGAGACACTATTTTTTTTTGTTTCCACAGACCAGACGACATCCATACGTTATACTCCGGACGTACGGTCGAAATCAACAACACGGACGCTGAAGGTAATAATAATTCCAGCCCTTTTTTAATGTCCCACTGCTGGGCACAGGCCTCCCCTCATGGCGAGGGGGGATTAGGCCATAGTCCACCACGCTGGCCCAGTGCGGGTTGGCGGACTTCACACATCTTTCGAGGGGTTTTCTCAGATATGCAGGTTTCCTCACGTCACATATAGCTGTTTCCCGCGACTGCGCGCGCACAATTCAGAATCCTATTTTAGTAAGCAACGAAAGGTCTGGAGTATCCCGCGTGCCGAATTTAAAATCTGTACATTGGATAGTGTCTGAGCTTTCGTGACGATTATCTTACACGGTTGGTTTGATTTTATAAGTAAGAAATTCGATAAGTTAATAAAAAATAAAAAAAATGTAACTTTTTTTTTATAAAGTCGATCAAGAATCTCCTTTATCACCTTAAGGTTGAATATCGTTTGCACATCGTAGAATCGCAAGGTCTATTTTTGTCGTTATTTATCTGAACTTAGAATGTATCAAATATGAACCTTAGTAGACTCTTTATTAACAAGGAGTTTTTGTCAATACTGATAAACCACCTTCATGGCCGACCTCACATATACATGTCTATATCAATAAATAAAATGTTAAAAACAAAAACATGTACAGAAAAAGCTCAGTTTCAAGGCCTAGTATACCCCGTCTACGGTAATTTATTCACGAATTAGCGATTCAAATGTATATTTCAAACCATTTAAATATTCCCTCTCTTGCTTATTATACTCGCATTATTATGCTAAAAAGGAGGCTCCGCTTGCTATTTAGTGTTTTAACGCTGATTCAAAGCTTATTTGCCTATTTGTAGTGTTTGTGCCCAGGTCGATTGGTGCTGAGTGACGGCGTGGTGTACGCGTCCAGGGATCTGAAAGCGGACACCATTGTAGATGTCGCCACGTTGACGGGAGCCCAGGTATCATCTTATTAACTTAGTATTACCAATAGATCTTTCTTGTACGAATCATATAATAATAATTTAAAATAATTCCAGGCCTTTTTAATGTCCCACTGCTGGGCACGGGCGTCCCTTCAATGCGAGGGGGATAAGGCCATAGTCCACCACGCTGGCCCAGTGCGAGTTGGCGGACTTCACACATCTTTCGAGGTGTTTTCTCAGATATGCTGGTTTCCTCACGATGTTTTCCTTCACCGTTTAGTGAGTGATAATCATGGTTGAAAATGAGATTCGCACATTAAATCCCAGGGGTGCGAGCCGGGGTTTGAACTTTGAACCTGCGATCCTCGTTACCGAGGCAAGCGTTCTACCAAATTGGCTATCACTACTATTTACATACTACAAATCATATAGTACGCTAATACCCTGCCTCCCCCCCTCCCCCCACTGGCAGGGTACAGCGACGGGCAAGTACCACGCGGCGGTGCTGTCCAACAGCAGCCGGCTGGAGCGGCTGGCCGTGGCGGCCGGGCTGCGCTCCGGTGACTTGGCGCACGCGCTGCCCTTCGCGCCGGAGTTACACTTCACCGAGTTCACCAGCTGCGTCGCCGACATGAAGAACAGCGTCGCTGTAAGTGTACCTAGCGATGTCCTGTACACAGAATACACGCACTATATACACACTCCTCACACAGGTACACAAACCACTAACAAATACACACACACGAACGCGCGCGCGCTCGCAGACACACATACACACTGTTCGTGCAGATGATTTCAGTAAAAATAAAGGTTTTTTCTTGTCTTCGTTTTTAATATTTTAATCATATTTATCATATTTAATGTAGCAAGTGAATGAAGTAATCAGTTAGGGAAGTGACGTAATGTAACAATGACATAAGAAACCACAGAGAAAATAAAATAAAAATTAACATATAATGCCAGTTGCGATGACATGCCGGCCGCCTTGGAAGTGCCAGCTTCCGAAATGATGTCAGGTCGATGTGGTCGGGGTCTCATTCAACAGCAGCTGGTGGAATGGGCAGAGGGCAAATTTTCGAGAACGCCCGCTGGATAGGTCCCGCTGAAGTGTGAAGAGTCGCCACCCGCGTTACGCCGTCTCGTCCGACGAACACTTGTAAAACTCTGCCCAAGCGCCATCTCATGGGCGGCAGGCCATCTTCCTTGATGAGTACAAGTGTGTGTAAAGCTATGTCTTGACTATCCGTCTTCCATTTGGAACGGATTTGTAATTCGGATACATATTCCTTTGCCCATCTTGTCCAGAAATGTTGCCTTATTTGCTCTATCCTCTTGAAGCGGGTAAGCCGGTTGATGGGCGTTGCCTTCACATCCGCGACAGCTGGTGAGGTGAGTGGCCGGCCGATGAGAAAATGAGCTGGTGTCAACGGACAAAGATCATGGGGGTCTGTGGAAAGAGGCGATATAGGACGGGAGTTCAGGACGGCTTCGATCTGTGTCAAGACCGTGCTGAACTCCTCGTATGTTAAGTTTGCAGTTCCTACAACACGCCTGAGATGATGTTTACAAGATTTGACTCCAGCTTCCCACAAGCCTCCAAAATGTGGTGAATAAGGCGGAATGAATTTAAATTCAATACTATCATTTGAAAGAGTATCAATTATCTGTTGTGAATTTGAAGATAACATTATAGAAAGCTCTTTCATTGCCCCTACAAAATTTTTACCATTATCTGAATATATCTGCAGCGGTTTGCCGCGGCGAGAGATGAATCTTTTGAGTGCTAGCAAGTAATCTTCCGATGATAGAGTGCCAACAAGCTCCAAATGGATAGCACGCGTTGCAAAGCACACAAACAGGCAAATGTAGCATTTTTGAAGCTTAGCGCCCCTACCTTTACGGCTTAGAACGAGCAGTGGACCAGCATAGTCCACACCACACCGAATAAAAGCAAACCCAGGTTCTAACCGTGAAGCAGGTAAATTACCCATAATAGGGGTCAACGTTATTCCCCTTATGCGTGTACATTGTACACATGCGTGTACAACTTGTCGTGCTAGGCTTCTGCCACCCAGCGGCCACCAATTCTCACGCAAAGTGGACAAAAGCAACTGGGGCCCAGCATGAAGAAGGGTTTTATGTTGTTGCTGGAACAGCAGCAATGTGAAGTAATGTTTACTAGATAAGAGTATGGGATGACGTTTGTCATACTCAAAGTTAGGCGAATTACTTAAGCGTCCACCGACTCTTATAATGTCATTCTCATCGAGAAATATATTAAGCCTAGAAATAGCGCCCTTTTTTGGTAAGGGTAAGTTAAGTTTTAATTTAGAATATTCATTAGGAAACGTTTCAACTTGTACAAGACGGGTCAATAGTTGCAGTGAAGCTGTCAATTCTGCTACTGATAATGGTCCCGTATTGCGGGATTGGTTTTGAGTGCGTGCGTTGCGAATGAACCTCAACACATAAGCAGTTGCCCGCTTCATACGGTCAAATGATGAAAACCTATTGAACTGTACAATACATTGTGTGATACCACAAACCATGCTCGTGGTCTGTGATTTAACTTCGGGCAAATCTAGTGGAACTAAGTCACAGGTGTCAGGCGAATTCTGAGGTAACAGAGTGAAGTCCGAATTCTGTAAAAATGCTGGACCAGTCCACCATAAATCACATGTACTGAGTACGTCCAGACTACAACCACGTGATACTAGGTCAGCTGGATTATTTTTACCGTCGATGTGCGACCATACTACATTACTCGTAAGTTCATTGATTTCGACGACCCTATTCTGGACGAATGTTTTTAATGCTTGCGGTGACATCCGAAGCCATCCGAGAACGATGGTCGAATCCGTCCAAAGGTAAGTTTTATGAATGTTTAAGCGTAATGAGTCTGTTATCTTCCTATATAGACGTGCACCAAGTAGAGCTCCGCACAGTTCGAGCCTAGGTATGCTTACAGGCTTGAGAGGTGCGACTTTACTCTTTGCGCATAATAATTTAGTAGTTACCTGTGTACTATCAGAATAGGTACGCACATACGCACAGGTTCCGTATGCACTTTGTGAGGCGTCTGTGAATATGTGCAGTTCTACATACTGCGTGTGTGGACCTATGACATGACGTGGAATGCGCAGATCAGGTAGGTACCGCAGATTATTTATGAATCTGTTCCATGCAACTATGACGTCATTGGGAACTGGATCGTCCCAGCCGATTTTGCACAACCATAGTTTTTGCATTATGATTTTTGCAACTATTATTGTTGGGGCTAAAATACCTAAGGGATCATAAATTTGAGAAATTATAGACAGCATTATGCGTTTAGTTAGTTGGTTATTATGAGGACTATCAATCTTAGTAGTAAAATGGAGGTCATCACTTTTATTATACCAGCCTAACCCTAATGTTTTATTTTGGCAATGATCTCCTAATGATAATTTTTTAGATATGTCATGGACATTGATATCCGTATTAAAAAGCCACTTTCGTAAAGGAAAGCATGCTGATTTTAATGTATTTGTTAAGTTTTCACAGATTTGCAATAAAGTAGTTAGGTTATCATTGCCAAATATGACGTCATCAACAAAACTGTCATCTCTTAACACTCTAGCCACTAATTCATCATTACATTCTGACGCGACTTGTTTTAAGCATCTAAGACTTAAAAAGGGTGCTGACGCGGTTCCATACGTCACGGTATTAAGACGATATACACCTATTGAGTCAGTCGGGTTGTCCCGCCATAATATAAGTTGTAAAGAGCGTTGGTCAGCCTGTACTAAAATTTGCCGATACATTTTCTCCACATCGGCACAAGCTACGTATTTATATTGCCTAAAGCGAAGTAATATGGAGAAAATATCATTTTGTAAAGGCGGCCCAATATATTGGATATGGTTCAACGACTTGCCGGTAGATGTCGCTGCGGCTGCGCTTATTACCGTCCCGATGCAATAATGCGGCTTCTTCGGCTTGGGTTTGCTTGATCGATTAAATTGTTGATTTTGCTGGCTCGATGGCTGCTATGTGGCTCGGAGGAACATGTTCGTGCAGATGATTTCAGTAAAAATAAAGGTTTTTTCTTGTCTTCGTTTTTAATATTTTAATCATATTTATCATATTTAATGTAGCAAGTGAATGAAGTAATCAGTTAGGGAAGTGACGTAATGTAACAATGACATAAGAAACCACAGAGAAAATAAAATAAAAATTAACATATAATGCCAGTTGCGATGACACACACACACATCCATACATACAACACACACACATACACACTCATCTCACACATACACATATACAAGCACACTATTCAAAAACACACTTATCGCACCCTCAGTACCCAAAATTATGAATTCTTAATTATGCTTCAAAATTATGGTTTTAATATAAATGTTCTATCCGATGAATATTAAAACAAAGGCTTTTTATGATAGAAAAAGCTTATTATATTTCCGTCTCTTTTACACCGGTAATTTTCGTCCTCCCCGTTCAGTTGGAAAGATCTTTGATTGCGATTTCCCAAAAAAATATGATTTTTGAGTTGAGCCCCTATCGTTCTGAGGGTGCGTTATATACACCCACGCCATCATGGATGGCGGGTCAGATCAGTTGCGCTGCATGTGCCTAGTGAATGTAGCGTCTCGATCTACTGCCGCCTTCCTACCTGTTCACACTCACACAATATGTCAATTCGACAGTGAACATGTACCTTCTAGGCGAGTATGCTCCATCGTAGATCTCATCGTCACTTACCATCAGGTGAGATCGAGATCAAATACTTGCCTATAATGTAATAATAAAAAAAACCCTCACACACCTCTTACACACAGTATATATCTAGACTAGCTGTTGCTCGCGACTTCGTCCGCGTGGTATTTAACAAAGACAACCGTTGACAACAGCCTGCTCGCCCATTCTGAGCCCGCGGGACGCATTGCAGGTTGTTGCTAGCAAACTTAATCAGGCGCTGCGCTGCAACTTTGGTTTGTTTTTTTTTTTGTGAGATCCTATAATTTTTTCTAAAATAAAAGTAGCATAAGTTACTCCTTGTTACATCAGCTATCTGCCAGTGAAAGTCCCGTCAAAATCGGTCCAGCCATTTCAGAGATTAGCCGGAACAAACAGACAGACAGACAGACAGACAGACGGACGGACAGACAGACAGACAGACAAAATATCCGACCGATCCAAACGAATATACATCCAAATGCACTCAGTAAAAAGCGGTTATTTTAATATTACAAACAGACACCCCAATTTTATTTATATGTATAGATGTATGTACTCGATCGTGTATAAGCGGCCCATTGCTCGTTAGCAGGACCGCAACAACGCGCAGCCGTCGTGCGCGGGGCTGTTCATCCTGGCGCACCTGGGCTTCGACTTCCCCGGCGCCTGGCTGCACGTCGACATGGCCGCGCCCGCGCATTGCGTGAGTCACTAATGCACATATTGATTTCTCATATTTACGCGAATACTAAATGAAATGAAAAAAGTTTATTCGACACAGACACGAAGATACACAAATGGGTACATTTACATGAAAAAGTAGAGGTAAAGAACACACAAAGATACACAAATAGGCACATACACTAAAAAGTAAGGCACATAAAGTAGGTATATACTATAATATAAAGTGTTAGGTTGCAGTTAGTAGGTATTGTGGGTTAGTAGGTAGGTACACATTGAAATGAAACTAATTATTAGGATTTTATCGCGTTTATATATTGATTTTACGTTTCCGACGTTTCGGCTGCTTTACAGCAACCATGGTCACGGGAGGACGTTACTATTGCACTTTACGTTTGCCGTATATTATTACTTTCCAGAGCTTGATGTTTATCACCGACCTTATCCGATGATGCGATAATGCAATATGTTACTTTCTTTTTTCAAAATCAACGGGTTCGGTTCCCGGCTAGATAACTCGCGTCTTGCTTCTCGCTAAGTGCTTTTATGGCCTACATGAAAAAAAAAATCAGTTCAAACATGGCTTCCATCGTATTTTGTCAAAAACAGTTTGAAAAGCTACTTGGCCGGTGGAATATAAATATAAAAAAATCTAATTTTGTTGTACGGCTAAATGACGAAAAAAACAAGGGATAAGAAAACAATAGCTCTATGAAAAACAACAGTAATAAAAATGTTGATTTGATCGTTTGTGGTTTCAGGGCGAGCGCGCTACGGGCTACGGCGTAGCGCTGCTGGGCGTGCTGTTCGGCGCGCACACTCGTAGCCGCCTGCTACGCGCGCTCAGCCCCGCGCAGCCCACCTGCTGACGCATGCGCATCGCACCAACAAACATTCTTTAATATCATTCCAAATCGATATCGGTGGTAAACATACCAAACATGCTGTCACTGTCACACTTATTTCTGACATCTATGGTGTGAGAGGGATGGAAGTACCACAACCGCGGTTCTACTAGAACGCTACGTAAAAAGGATACTTAAAGGATACGTACTTGAGGTACGGAAACGTTCCAATGTTAATGGCGCTCCTAACGACCTTGTCTAAAAGGCCGACCGTTCAAACCATTGCGGAATGTTCGAATTATTTTTATAGCGATTGCGAAAATCCGTCTTGCAATGTTTCGGTATCCGTTTCCGATATTGATTTCGAATGATTGAAGATAATTTCATTGGACCGTAAACGCGTCACCACACAATGGGTGGAAATATACCGCGGACAGAAATAAAGAGTGGCAACCCCGAATTTATAGACGCTCTATAAATTATCAAACGTCATATATATAGTACTGCACACAAGAGTTTTGCTTTGCGCAGTACTATATGACGTTTAATAAAGTTATGGAACGTCTATAAATTCGGGGTTATTATACATTGATGCAAACTTACATCGGTGACTATAACTTTCCTTGCACAAGCGTCAACGGATTGAACTGTCCACGGTAAAATTCAGACGTGTGGAAACTGATTTATAGATTATTTTTACTGGGGGAATATTTCATTGTCTTTCCTTGGCGTAGATCTAGGATGTCGTATGCTAGATATAAAATCATGTGATTCTTACATTTTATTAACGTTCATGAATATATTTTAAATGAAAAAATAATAAAAATGGACGGTTGCAAACATCGAGTGGAATATTTGTATGCGAGTCATGGGCGTTTAATATCTATATGAGTATTGTATGCTCGGTTCGTCCCCAGTCAATAGTACGGCACCCATAATCCAACCGTTCGCAACGTATAGTTGGTGTGTTCCAACTAGCGATATTATTATTATCTTTTAAAATGTAGAATCAGAATCAGAATATTTTTTATTCACGTAGACCATTAAATACAGTACTTATGAATCGCCAAAAGATACCAAATACTAAGCTACTACTTTACCACCCGTTCGGAATGCCGTTCCTATAGAGAAGAACGGCCAAGAAACTCCATGGTTGCTCTTTTTTTTAAAAGATCTTTTACATTTTTGAGCAGTACATTGTTATAGTTATGTGAGAACAATGTAGGAACGGCTAATGTATTTGACGATATCCCAGATTCATGTCATAGGTATATGATAAAGAAAATGCCTCCCACTTAGTTTTGATATATGCAGTTTAATTTAAGATCAACTCGGCTGCCAGATATGCGGTATCTTTCGTTTTTAAATCTGAATTAGTAATATTAAACATTTAAATTTATGATTTCAAAGTACTAATCACGATGTCCTACTTAACGATTTGAGCGCTCGTTATCATGTTTTTTTTTGTATGACGCGGTAAAAATCAGCAGCCCTCAAAATTGAGTAGCATTTAAGCATTCAATGGTTAGTTGTAAGTGATCAGCCTTATAAATGGTAATAAAATTTAATAAATACAAGCAATGTTCGTACAATAATAATAATACATCGTAAGTAATATCTACATATTATATAAAACTTAATCATAAGTCGTGTTAGTTACACCATTTCTAACTCAAGAACTGGTGGGCCGATTTTGTTTCTTTGTTTTTTTTTGACTTTGTCTCCGCCCTGAATAGCCAAATAACTATAAAGATATGTGAAAAAATTACAAAAAAATAATAATAAAAATAATTCCTTCTAAGGCGTTCGCGCGGAACAGCTAGTTGGAGATCATAATAGGTAGCGGTTTCCAGTTATCCAGTGTTTATAACTACTAATATTTTAAAATACATACTAACATATTACAGAAAACTATTTTTTTTACACTTCTACATCGCCCGTAAAATTAAATGAACAATAATGGTGGCTCTGCCATTGGCGAATTCTTTTGGGTAACCGAAACGCCATCTATATTAATTTTATGTGATGCGCGCTATCACTATGCATTTAAGTATTTTGTCAATGAAATAGAATGTCTATAGACAGATAATATTCTTCTTTCTTTACGAAATGAGATGCGATGAAATAAAATGGACATGAAAGTGGCCTCAACCACAACTTGCGGGTGTCTTGCCAATGTCAAGTAATAAATAGCAATAACACATTCAATAAATACACATTATAAATAAAATAATGGATGTGACATGATGGTATGAAAATGGCGTGTCCTATACTTATATTATATACTTAGATATACAGACTTGAATGTACCCCTCACCCCATGCACGGTTGAGCCTCACCTAACCCTGTTTTTCTTTTTGTATTTATTCATATTTTTGTATACCCTTAATAGTGTAACTTATGTATTACCATTTTAGTGCCAAGTTGTATGTATTCGTTCTGAGCCAAATCTGTAATTCATCATTTTTCTTTAAATTAACATTGACAACATATGAAATTAAGTTAATGTTGAAAGGAGCTACTCTCATAAATAGAATGTTAACTTTTGTAAAATAAACATGATTGATTAATTGATGCATTTTATTTAATCGTACCAGGGTTTAATGAAAGGCAACGTTCGTTTGGATAATGTATGTATTCACGTCAATCGTTTTACCAATAATGTTGGGTAATAAATAACACTAATCAATGTATATAATAGCCTGAAATACAAATACTATCGTGTATACATATACATCGTAAATTTCGGCACGATATTTTAAATGTAGACAAAAAATAAATGCACTTATTTCGCCTTATACATGGCAACATTCACTATTTTTTTTACTTTGGCAAATCCATATGTTACTAATATACGGTTATAAATTGCACATATGATTAAAAAAATAAATAAAATTCGATAATTTCCAGTACTCTGCATTCCAATACCAAATTATGTCAAAAAATAAATAGGTTCCTTTAGACCGAAATAATAAATTAAATGACTAACGCACTGAACTGAATCGCACTAGTATAAAAAAGCATATCATTTTTGTTTTTTTACTCACAGTAAGATCAAATTTTGGGCCTGATATTGGCCTAGTAATAAAAAAAACAAAACTTTGATTTTAACTCCAGCAATCTCTTCTTACAGTAATTTAAAGTGATTACTAAGTTAAAATCAAAGTGATGATAAGTTTCAGGATAACGGGCGGGTGTGTTTTTATTGTGCAATTCATAAATCCCTGACCCCAGTCCCGTAGTTTGCTCCGCCTGCCCTGTTCAATGCATCTTTGAATTGATCGATGTCTATTTCGGATTGATGTTCCAACTGCAACTCCACCGCAAAATTCTGGAAGACAATAAAATATTTTTAATCATTTAAAAAAGAAGTATTTGGCCTCTTACGATACAGTGTATTCCTATCTCCATCTTTTTATTCATTGCTGAAAACATTTCGATTTTGTATATTATAAGAAAGGAATGTTTGTTCGTTGTTCCAATAAAAATCGTCTCAATGAAACGGCACCGAATATTTTTAAAGTCATGGCGGCAGGCAGCGGGGCGTGGTGTGGCGGGGAAATAAAACGTCAAACCGAAAGATATGTCAAACACCAACCAACCGGCGCGTCCAACAGCCAGCCAACTGTCAAAAGGTTATTCTTATTATCGAACGCGGAGGTTATGTTTACACATTCGAGTTTATCCGAAATAAAATAAACATAAAAATGGAAGAAATACGAAACAAAGTGCCCTGCAGAGAAGAACAGTTGAACGACTTGTTCAATCTCCTCGGCGACGGCGATGAACCTTTGCCTTGTTCTATATTTATCAGCGGGAGTATGGCTACTGGAAAAACAGTGTGCGTCAACTCGGTACTCGATTATTTAGGATCCAAACACGTTATTATTGACTGTATCGAATTTTATTCGCAGAAAATTATGTATGAAAGCATCCTTTCTGGTTTAGCGAGCGATGAGATTGAGGTAAAGTGTGAAACATTGATGGACCTTATAAACGGTTTGAACAAACTACAGGAAGGAAAAAAATGCTACGATCCTGTAGTAATCGTGTTTGATAAAGCAGAAAGGCTTCGCAGTATGGACCAGAACATAATGAGTGCTTTGTTAAGGCTTCGAGAGCTGTGTAACCTGAATATTTGCACTATATTTGTCACACATTTGATTTTCGAGAACTTTTACTTCAAAATGGGCGCACGCGAGCCGCTGAAAATGTATTTCCCGAACTACAACAAGGAGGAGCTATTCAAAATAATATTTTTACATCAAAAATCCTTTATAAACCACTTATTATTAAACTATGAAGTGGACGATAACATAAAAACAGATTTACAGAAGCCCGAACTATTTGCAAACTTTCTGAACGCATTTTTGAGCGTATTCTACAGGCCTTGTCGCGATCTGATTGAATTACAACACATGGCATGTGTGAACTTCATCAAATATTGTGAACCAATCATCAAAAATGAGATTGTAGCGACAGATCTATCAAAACTATGGAGACACATATCGCCCATACTCAAATCAAGCTTAGAACTACTCTATCTGCGTATTAGTAACTCAAAACCTCTGAAACCATCGCCAGGGAAGGAAAACAGTGATATGGAATCTCAAAATTTCAATTTTGCAAATACACTGAAAGAAGAATTGACTTCGACAAAAACATTTGCACAGAGCTTCGAATTGCCATACTATGCGAAGTTCTTACTAATAGCGGCCTATTTAGCCAGCTACAACCCACCGAAAGAGGACAAGCGATTATTCATGAAGCATCATGGGAAACAACGCAAGAGGTTACAACAAGTTAAGGCCAAAGCGAAGATCAATGAAAAGTTAAACACACAATTGGGTCCAAAAGTGTTCACAATGGACCGATTATTGGCCATATTTTACGCAATATTGGAGGAAAAAATTGGTTTAACAAGCAATTTGTTGGCCCAAATAGCAACATTGGTTGAACTGAAACTGATAGCGGGTAGCAAGGAGATAGATTTAGACGTAGCCAAGTATAAATGTATTGTGGGCTACGATTTCATATCGGCTGTCGCTCAAACTGTCGGTTTTAATGTTAGGAAGTATTTGTATGATTTTATTTGATGTATGCATGAAGATGTTTCTCTTTTTGGTTTACATATTCTCTGTCCTGATACAAACCAGCATGAAATTATTTGATTTATTATTAAAACAATTTGATTGGTTAAAACCAGTCAATCATCATTTCTATTATTCTTATTTTTTAGGTAACCCCTTTGATAGAGCCTAGTTTTGGTGTTTGACATATCAGAAGGCGAGAACAAAATTATAATTTGTTGCGTCAGAGGTACTGGCTTATAATAAACCGCATCGGTACTTGTTCATTTATACTATTCTATCTATCAGCCGATAGACGTCCACTGCTGGACATAGGCCGCCCCAATGATTTCTACACATCGCGGTCCTCCGCCACTCGCATCCACCGGCTTCCTGCGACGCGTGTGATATCATCGGTCCACCTTGTGGGGGCCGTCCTACACTACGTCTTCCGATTCGTGGTCGCCATTCTAGAACCTTTCTGCCCAAAAGGCCATCGGTTCTGCGAGCTATGTGCCGCCCACTACCACTTCAACTTTGAAATTCTTTGAGCTATGTCGGTTACTTTAATTCGTCTACGGATCTCCAATTCCGGATTTATATTATTAATATTCATTTATTTTGCATTAGATGACTGGTTAAAAAAACTGGCGAAGTGTGAATCGCCCAAAAATGATTATTGATGAGTTTTGTATATCTACAGTCATGGAGGTTTCTTTGCGGGGGAGGTTTTCGTCCTGTAAGTAATTGTGCAAAAGCAGTGGTGATGATGATGTGTGACTCACCGAGATGATGTCTTTTATGATGGCCTTGTCGGTGGACATCTTCGCGCGGTTGATGACGGACACGTTCGGCCCCACCCACGTTACGAACAGGAACTTCCTGCGTTTCGACATCTCGTCACCCATTTGTAACCTGCAAATAGCAAATTACATTTATTACAATTTTGTTTGTCATAATCTGTCGGTATGGACTTCTTAAATTACCTAAATTAATACAGCGAGACGAAAATTCGTGTACCATAGTAGTATACATATGAGTATGACACTTGTTTGGTATGTCCCAGACTAATGAACATATGGCTTACCATCTCCACCTATTTTATTTCTGATTAACTTCGTTGCGGGTTCCAAAACAAATAGCCTTTCTTCGGGAGCCGCCAAGGGTCAAACGTTGGCGCCTTCGTTGGTCACCGTTGTGGATCCTGGCTCACAGGAGTAACTGTTGTGTGTGGCGGGCCTAGACCCAGTTTAGTTTATGGGTTACCTACTGGGAACCATCCTACGTCCTAAATCTGCCCCAGGGCGGGAATCTAATCCACGGCCACCCGATTAAGTGAGCCAAGCGATCGACCCTTCGTGTCCCAAGTGTAACCAATCGACTCAATTTAAATTCAATGACAATTGTATAATTCTTAGCACAAATGTCACCTTTGACAGATTTTGTGTAGGAATCGATTATGAGGCAATTGTTGTTAGGTCATCAAACACATGTGATATATGAATCAGTTAATAATTAGGAGGATTTTGGACAAACCTGAGGTAGCCAAACGCGCGGTCGTCGTCAGAGAACTGGGTTCTGAACTCAGTGAAGTCGCTGCCCCGGGCCGTGCACACGATGCGGGCCCCGTCGAACTTGAACACCGCCCTGGGAGAACACCATGTATAACGACAAACGAACACACCAACTGTAAGATCCCAAACTAAGCAGCACTTGTATTACACGCCCATGAAGCCATTTTTCTGAATGTTTTAAGCTGAGTAAAATAATTTCTCAGGCCTCAAATGCCCTCGATCCAAGCCTCGGCACCCGTGCTCAGAGGATGCTGATGCAGGGCCGTCTTTGCCTTTAGATGGCCCTCGGCCCTATCAGATACTCGGGCCCCTATCACCTACATCACGTAACGGAGTACTATTATGTTAATTGACAACAGGCAAAAGCAGTAGGTAAGCAAAATTAGTAGAATTTAGCTTCTTGAATTGCGGGCACATGAATCCTGAGGCCCTGGGCACTTGCCCAGTGCTCAATAAAAAAGAGGGGCCCGCGTCGAGACGCCCTAAATGCCTCAGCACCTTTGCACCCTGGGTAGAGACGCCCTGTGCAAAAGGCTGCTCCCCCTTGCCTGCCAATCCTTTCGGGGCATAGGCGGGATGCTGGCTATTTTTAACAGACTGAAAGAAAAAAATAGGCTCCAAATTCGATTTTTTTAAATTATTATTCGTGGTATCTCACCATTCTGTGGGTGTGCCATCCGATCTGACATCTTCGTACGCGGCGCGTATCGTGTCCCGATCCAGGCCGGTTGTCATGGTTACCTGGGGATAGAAATAGACGTTATTCTAATACCCCCTGTAACTGAAGCAGCGAGTCACGTGGTACGACCCACATACCGGTTTATTTTCGCAAATCGTTTGTGAGCCATTATTGCATCATTATACAACTAATTTAACTTAGGGAGCGTTCAAGCATTACGTAAAGAATTTGGGGGGGGGGGGTCTTCTGAACCGTTACGATGCGTTACAGCGGCGGGAGGGGGGGGTTTGAACTACGCGTTATGTAACATGGTTTTAACCCTTCAGAACGGTCGCGTAGAGACTACGTTTTACTAGGGGGGGGACCGTTACATGGGGGGGGGGGGAAACGTTCACAAACATGTTACCTAGATTATATTGCCTCTACCTACATAGGTATTCATTAGTTAGTACATAGGTATATAATTACAACGACGCCAACCTTGATACTGTAAAAAATTGGGTAAGAGACGCTGTGAAGGTAAATAGGTAAAGGAAAAACTTATCGAGCAAAAACTAAGGAAATCGTTTAACCATAGAGGTAGAATAAAAAAAACACAAGTCTCAGACTAGACAACAATATCAGTACCGTACGTAAGTAGTAGGAGATTGTTGATAGGGTGATATAATGTTATGATATGCGAGGGTGTACTGTCCCAGATGTATATTTTTTTGCTCAGAGTAACGGTGGCTGCGACCCGCGGACAAGCACGCTGCCGAGCGCTATCTGTCCGTTCGTCTCCCGCCATCCGTCTGTTATTCGCCCACAATCCGGCCGTTATTCACCCGTGATCCGTTTGTTATTTGCCCGCGATCCGTCTGTTATTCGCCGGCGATCCGTCCTGTTAATCACCCGCGATCCGTTTGTTATTCGCCCACAATCCGGCCGTTATTTACCAGCGATCCGACTGTTATTCGCCCACAATCCGGCCGTTATTCACCAGCGATCCGACTGTTATTCGCCCACAATCCGTCTGTTATTCACCTGCGATCCGTTTGTATTCGCCCGCCATCCGTCTGTTTGTCGCCAGCGTCCCAATCTGTACTATATATGGCTGCTCACTTCATAGATATCTACCATACACATCGTAGTAATTGAGGTTCTTTGGTCTTTTACTCTGAAATACTACCGATAAACCCCAAATTCAAAAAAGGGGAAAAGTCTGGCTTTTACTGTCAGAGCCAGAGGGATATCTTACTAAAAGAGATTCCAACATCACCTATCCGGTAGTTATCTGACGTGTCATCTAGTGGATAGCAAAGGCATTACCTTTGAAGAGCTAGAGAATCCAGAATGCGAAGACTCGACCTCCCGAGGGTCGTCGCTAGCAACCGTGCTGCCAGCCGACTCATCTTCCTTCCCTTCCTTAACGATAGCGTACAGCTCGTCTATTCGATTCTTCAGAACTTTTATCTCGGACTTAAGTCTTCTCCTATCAGTCGCAACCTCATCCAATGTGATAATTTTCTCCGACAAATTACCAATATTCTTTCGCAAATCGTCAACATTTTTGGTCACAACATCGAGTTTGTTTATTACACTGTTGTGGCCGCTGGTTAGTTTCTCGATGTGATTTTGGAGGACTTTAAGTGCCTCCATTCCTGATAATTCACCTTCCATTACAGCAGCGAAGTTGTATTAGAATTTATTCATGTTTTTTTTTTTTGGAAGACTGCACGAAATTTGCACGCAGTTTTTTGACGGTTTGTCAATTTGACAGTTTTGTAGGGCGGCTTTTTATGCTTTTTTCGACGTTAATAAATGTATTTTTGGCCAGTGACCGAAATAAGTGGATATATAGCATAGAATGAAATATACAGGAACGATTAAAACTCATTAAAAATATCGAGGGTCGGTCGAACATAAACGCCTTAGGCCCGGTTTCCACGAAAGCGGAGAGATCTGCGGAATATTGTTGAAATCCTGCGCTCAGATCAAGCGGTGTTTTTTAAATAATATGTTCCACGCTTAAGTGGAAACCGGACCTTAAACCACTTTCAGAACAGTATTCAGATACTTACATAACGTACAAAATATAAGAGCTCAATATACCTTAACACGGCAGCATAAAACATTTTTTTCTCTCCTATACAAACAAAACAAAAAAACAAAAATCTTTCAGCAAATCAACATTCCTAAATAAAGTCTTGTCTTTCAGGCGAAGCAAAAACTGAGCTATTATTTAGTAAATACTCTATCAATTGGCGTTCAGTGTTCGCTGAGCGTGAAGCGGCGCGTCTCGGTGTAAAAATCTCTAATCACTTTCATTTCAGTGAAAACTATTGTGGAATTGGAACGACGGTTGGTGGAGCAAGCGAGAAGATTAAAGCGTATAAACAGCTACTGGGCATTGGTCACGTATTACCATATACAGAATGAATCAGAAAGGGTATACTAAACATGGAACCTACGCTTCTTTAGCGTAAATAATTTTAAATAATTATGTTGCCATTCTTCTTCTTTCTTTACGAAATGAGATGCGAGGAAATGGATATGAATATGGCCTACCCACAACTTAGCGGGGATTTTGCCAATGTGAACGTAAATAATAGCAATAACACATTCAATAAATACACATTATAAATAAAATAATGGATGTGACATGATGATATGAAAATGGCATGTCCTTGTTCCCATTAAAATCACAATTTGACCTTTTTTTGGAATTGGCGTATCGAAATTCTGTCATCGCGTAATGATAACAAATGCGCGCTTGTATAATGCGTAGCGTAAAAAGGACTGGGGGCGAACCCATTAACATTCACACGAGAGCAAATTACGAAAAGACCATGTTTGAAATTTTCCCAGAGAGGAATCGAACCCACGTTCCCCGGGTGCTGTGACCTGAGCAATATACGTTCAAACCGCTAAACTCGCTTAGTAAGGTATATAAGTTATGTTCCAGAATCGCTTAATCTTATTACTTGCACCATACAAATTGCAAATAGCAAAATGAAATAATGTATTTATTTGTATCAATAGCTCTTGATGGTAATCGTTCGTGAAATTATGTACTCATTGGTTTCTTTAAAAAGTATCTAATCAATTAATTTGTTATTCAAGATTGTAGAGTCTCGCTTCGAGAAACGTGGAACGTAGGTTTGAGTCCCTGCTCTCACCGATTCACGAGATTATGTGTGATATATGCAAACGTGGTAGAGAGAGAGATATTATATAACAGCATCATCAGCATCTACGTGTATCTAAAACGGTTTCATAGTCTAACTGCCCTTTGCATATCGCGGGGATTTTATTTTTTAGGTCGGCAATCGGCAACAAAATAGTGCCATTTTGCCAGTGTAGAGTATTTCTTGATAATTGTTACAAAATTATAAGTACCCCTGATGATAATAGTTAACTGAATCCCCACCCCTATCAGTAAAGCTGTGGATACTTTACTAAAATTTTACCGGACATCTTCGCAGAACTTGAAAAGTCAAGTTATACCATTTTAATTTAATTCCCTTCACTCGTGCACGTTTATGAACACACAATGGTTAATATCCCACTAATATTACACATTATTTATCAAATAAATACATATTTTTGGGGAAAAAAATCAAAATGACAACTTCACGGTTCAACTTACCGCCAAAAAGTCAAAGGTGACTAGTACGAGGGGTTAGTACGACGTGACCATAACAGGACAAATTTGTGCCATAAGAAATAAACTAAAAAGCGCTTTTGGAGAGCTATAATGCATGTCTATGTTAGCCTATGTTGTCTATGTCTAGTCTATGTTGTCTATGTCTCTGTGCATCTATGTTATTGTTAGCAACCCGCCTACCTTTAGCAATAAGTAATACGATAAAGTACCTATAAATGTTTATAAATAGTTTATCAAACCGCAGAATAAAATAAGTAAGGACATGTTACAGCCAACAAACAGGAAACATTGTTAGTTTTATTATTAGTTGAAATAATTAAATATAAACGTGCCTAAAGCGTAGTTTAGGCTTGAACTAGGCTTTAGGTATTTTCACTAAAGGCGAGAGTAGAGATAGAGATGTATGTATGTACAAAACGGTGTTTAGTAAACAATGTGTAGAAAACCGAGCCTTATAATACTACTACTAGTAGTACTAGCTGTCCCGGCGAACTTCGTATCGCCTCAGAATCAAATGTATGAGAAAATGAATTTATTGGTACTCTATGAAAAATTTAAACATCTATCACACGATAACCATACATTTTACCGGGATAATACCCATGTGCAATTCCAGACTATAATCTATCTCTGTGCCAAATTTCATCCAGATCCGTTCAGCCGTTCTGGCGTGAAAGAGTAACAAACATCTATCTATCCATCCATCCAAACTTTCACATTTATAATATTAGTTTACATAGATTAGCAGTGTCCGACATCGTACGTGTGGACTTCTTTGGCTATTTCGGGAACCTTTTAAATTTACTGCAATCACATAATGTGGACCCGGGTAAGCTTTAAGCTTTCATTTAAATTTCCTTTACTCGTGCACGTTTAGGAACACACAATGGTTAATCTATACATATAAATAAAATTGGAGTGTCTGTTTGTAATATTAAAATAACCGCTTTTTACTAAGTGCATTTGGATGTATACACGTTACCTATACCGAAACAACATTTTTTACAATTTTTGTCTGTCTGTCTGTCTGTCTGTCTGTCTGTCCGTCTGTCTGTCTGTCCGTCTGTCTGTCTGTCTGTCTGTCTGTCTGTTTGTTCCGGGTAATCTCAGAAATGGCTGGACCGATTTTGACGGGAATTTCACTGGCAGATAGCTGATGTAACAAGGAGTAACTTAGGCTACTTTTATTTTAGAAAAAAAAATTGGATCTCTCGAAAAAAAATTAAAACCAATGTTGCAGCGCTGCGCCTGCTTAAAGTTTGATAGCAACAATCTGCAATGCGTCCCGCGGGATCAGAACGCGAGTAGGCTGTTGCCAACGGTTGAGACGTTGTTAAATACCACGCGGACGAAGTCGCGGGCAACAGCTAGTATCCCATATTATTCATCGAAGAAACAAATTTTTTGCAAAATAAAACTAATTTGACAACTACACGTTTCAACTTGCCGCCAAAAAGTGATAAATTAATGCAACAAAAACAAAGAAAAAAAAGTATGTGAAGTCACCTATAATATCTCGACCGGAGATGAGGTTGGGCTGCCTTTTAACAACCTCGTGGTTCACTAATGGCAGACTACTAAGCAACTACGGATCGAATATTAATATTTTCCTACAATTATTTGCCTTATAACAATTTAATGGTAGTTTCAGACAGGACTACAGCTGAGGCTTTGTACACAACGTAGCACGTACATTAAGTTTTTTTTTATGTTAGCAACATTATAAGATATTTATGTTTATAGTTGGCAGCACTCGCTCTCTCCCTGCTCGCACGCTCATTACGCGCAGAAAAATAATTTGTTTTAATTTGAATAATCGTTTAATAAAATGTGTTATGAAACAAAGTAGGAGCATTTTACAGTACCTACTTAAATAATTAAAGACTGCCCGTTGACGTACATTTGTAGATTTATGCCCCCCCCCCCTCCGCCCGAGAAAAACTTAAAATTTACTCGACCTTTCTGAAGGGTTAAAACAATGTTACGTAACCCGTAGTTCAAACCCTGCGTCCCGCCCCTGAACGCATCGTAACGTTTCAGAAAAAGCCACCCCCCGCCCCATAAATTCGTTACGTTATACTTTAACGCTCCCTAAGAAGATGTGGGATTTAATCTTTGAACTAGCACACATTCCTCGCTACCCCGCAAGCCACAAGCCTGCCACAAAATTCGACCATCTGTACACAACCTACACACATAAGAACGTCCGTTAACCCGGCGCCCGCGTCACTGGGCTGATTTAGACTTGCCGTGTGTTGACCTTGCTGGACTCCTGCGCATCCAATTCTATACTTTTTTATATTTTTTATTCACGTAGACCATTATGCACAGTACTTATGAATCGTCAAAAGTTACAAAATATTCTACTACTTTACCACCCGTTCGGAATGCCGTTCCTACTCATGAATGGATGTATCATAATAATAGTTTAATTATTTTCTTTTCCATCCTTTTCATCTTTTGTTTCAGCCATTATTTATTTACACAATATCTACAGCGCAAATATAAATTAAAAAGGGAATATAAAAGATTACCTCAAATCAAATGTGTAAAAAATTGGGCCATGGCGGCGGCGCGGTCGCGTACCCAAATTGCTTACCATGGAGTCGACAGAGAATCGTCAGAGTAATTACAAACTATTAATAATTAACGGGAATTGTTAATACAACACCCGAGGTTAATTGTATAAGAGTTATCACATTATTCTTACCTCACTAAAGTGACTGACTAATAACACTGTAGCGAACTCTTCGACCTCGCCACAAGCTACACAGATGGCGCTGCACACGACATTCAGAACAATCAAAAATTCTCCATACAATCCTGGAACGCGCTATGAGAGTTTTCGGAGCACGTAACTTTTATACATGATCCCGATATTACCTGACGGGGCATAGAGGTCGCTACAACACTAAAAGGGGTAAGTAGAGGTGCATTTCAGTGCACCCATATTTCGCTGATGGTGTTTCGGTCCCGGCACATTTCGACCTCAACCGATATTCCTATTCATAGATGTCTCATTGTGTATTACAGAACCACTTGGTAAGTACCTACTATACGAAAGGAAAGCAATAAAACAGTGTTGTAAAACTTCAATAATGGCTACGTCATAATGCTGCATAATGCCGATAACGTTTGAGGAAAACGAATCCAAGTACCTATTCTAGGTACTTAAATATCGACAGACGAATAAACTATTCGGTCCCACACTAAGCAACGCTTGTATTATGGGTACCGTACAATGGACTGAGGGAAAACTCAGTATATCATACTTATATACATGTTAAACATCCATGACTCGGTTACTAACAATGGCACACAAAGTTTGCCCTTTACGAGGATTTGAACCCGGGACCCTCGGCGTAGAAGGCAGAGTCACTACCAACTGAGCTGATCAGTCTTACTTACACATCGATATGAAGGAAGAAGTCATGAGAATGAGTACGAAACTATACGTTATTCCAAAGCCATAAAGGTCATAGGCAGTGAAGGTTTTTGGAGTTCAACCTAATCAATTTTCTCAAACACGACTCAAAACTAACTCGGACTAAGATACAATATAGCTACTATAAACTTTGATACTTCAACTCTGCTCCGTTTCTCAACATGGTTGGATTAACCACCCAACAAAGCTAGACGAAACTATCCCACTTATCCCACTAATTCCCATTATTCCCACAAATATTATAAATGTGAAAGTTTGGATGGATGTCTGTTACTCAATCACGCCAGAACGGCTGAACGGATCCGGATGAAATTTGGCACAGAGATAGATTATAGTCTGGAATAGCACATAGGCTACTTTATATCCCGGTAAAATGTATGGTTATAAATAAACGACATACTTTTTAATCGCGGGTAACACCGCGGGGCGCAGCTAGTAAGATATATTAAGACTAAGTATGCCCCTTGTGTCTTATAGTTCTGTCACTGACTGTTGGACAATTATCCGACCTTTCTTTCATTCCTAAATGACGCGTTCGAAGATAAAAATAAGTAACATTGTTCCACATAAAGTGAAAACAATGAGATTTTTCTCATTACGAACTTAAAATATTCACCTAGCTAGTTCCTTTGACGCAAGGCCGCCCACATTACGAGGATGATTCATAATTTTCTCTCTTTGTAAACATGATTTAGCCCTTTTGATGGCCCACTGTTGGTGACACGCCAAGAATGGTGAGTCAGTGAGTGACGGGGGGAAATTCAGTAGAAGCGACTGGAGGTGAGTGAAAAGTCCACGCTGACATACTGTGGGGGATTTGAAATATCTTCCATTAATTTTTTATCTTTACCTGGATGTGGAATTCCCCAATATAGCGAAGAAGACGACCCTACTTAAGATGACGAGAGCAACGGGCGTGGTATACCGGATTGACATAACTTGATTGGTTGCGGATTCGATGCCCGAAGGGTCGAATTTCGTAATTTTTATTTTCAATATGCGCCCTGGTCTGGATATTACAGGACCGCCCCAGACTATGCGGTAACCACAACGGTAATACATGAGTTTCGTATGGGACCAAACGTTTGTGTGCTCATCTAGTTATTATTAATGGTTAGGAAAAGAAAATATATATTGCGTAGACATCATCTGACATGTCGCCGCCGTACAACCAGCCTTACACAAAACAATGCGATCGCGCCGCGGAACGCGCGCTTTCCAATTTTAAAATTACAGAACGATCGGTATCTCTTCTCAGGGTAATTTAATTAATCGCTTAATTGGTGATACTCATTTGAGGCAGAATGCCGCGAGCGAACGTTCGTAGCGACGTTTAATTATTAACTATTGGCAGACCAACACGCTAACTGTATATATAGTCCCTAAAAAACTAGCTATTAGCTAGCAAAGGCGAGTTTTAATAATAATAGCTGTTACCCGCAACTTCGTCCGCGTGGTATTTAACAAAAAAGTTTTTCCAAAATAAAACTAGTCTAACTTACTCCTCGTTACATCAGCTATCTGCCAGTGAGAGTCCCCTCAAAATCGGTCCAGCCATTTCAGAGATTAGCCGGAACAAACAGACAGACAAAAATTGAAAAAAATATTGTTTTGGTATATGTACCTACCGTGTATACATCCAAATGCACTTAGTAAAAAGCGGTTATTTTAATATTACAAACATACACTCCAATTTTATTTATTTGTATGTAAGTATAGGAAGCTACATAATCCCTGAGTGCTATGTTTCTATGAGGTACTGCGGACGGAGCCGCGGTCAGAAGCTATAGTAGTCCTTGATTAAGGAGACATGATACACCAAAATATTGACCCGGAAATAGTCAAAAACTGGTATACCACAAGCTCACTACCACAATCAAACCCATTGAACAGACGGACGGACAAAGCGACCACTGTGCCCACATGTGGCGTAGGGGTGCCACTTACAGAATATGATCTTGAGGAGTGTACCAACAAAAATAGATTTCCCAGAGAGATAATCCGGAAAAATACTAAAGATTCTGTGACTTTTTATTTTTCACCCGAGAACGGCCAAGCCGAAGGGAAGGGTTATCATTTTAGCAGTCTCTATGTATATATGTTCCACCGTAGCGCCTTAACTACTGAGCCGATTTCGATCAACTCGATGTTATCGGTCTGGGTGGCATGGCCGTAACAGGCGGCCCAAAACCCCTAGATAGGTAAGTAACTCGCTGAAAATAATTCAATTTTTCTTTTCTACAAAAGAAACAACGTATTGGTATTCAATGAAAATATTTCCTTATCCAATTATACCCCTACGATTTTACAATTTTATTATAATGCGGTGGCAACCCTATCGTCGAGTTTAGAAAAACATGATAAATACGAGCGAGAGCAATGACCCCAAAAGGATGAAACACATTGTTATGGATCATTTCATTTGAGGCTAAATGGTCGTATTAGTTAAATGTTTACATGCGAGGCTAAAGTAGAGTGTCCCCCAAATTTATAGACGTTCTATAAGTCTATCAAACGTCATATAGTACTGCGCAAAGCAGAACTTTTGTGCGCAGTTCTATATGACGTTTTGTAAAGTTATAAAACGTCTATAAATTCGGTGGTAAATGTACTACTGTATGAATGTAACATTAACATTATCTTAAGTAGGTATGTCTATAAATATCAGTGATAGCTAAGTAGGTAGAACACTCGTCTCGGTAACGAGTGTCGCAGGTTCAAACTCCGACTCGCACCTCTGGGATTTCTGAATTTCATGTGCTAATCTCATTATCAACCATCTTTATCACTAGCTACACGGTGAAGGAAAACATCGCGAGGAAACCTGCATGTCTGAGAGATCCCCTCTTAAGATGTGAGAAGTCCGCCAACCCGCACTAAGCCAGCGTGATGGACTAGGGCCTAATCTTCCTCACATTAAAGGGAGGCCCGTGCCCAACAGTGGGTCATTAAAAAGGGCTATTATTATAGGTATATCTATGACATAGTTCTATGAGACTATACAGCTGACGTTTTCGTGTGGCAATAATAATAATACTAGCCCTTTTTAATTTCCCACTGCAGGGCACGGGCCTGCCCTCAATTCGAGGGGGATTAGGCCATAGTCCACCACGCTGGCCTAGTGCGGGTTGGCGGACTTCGTGTGGCAATATTAGTATTAAATGAACTAACCAGTGGCACTACTGGAAACTTAAACGTTAGGTCATCCCCCGTAAATATTGAGGTTTCTGACCAAGATGTCAGTTAGCCAAGTCCACCAGCCCGAAGGTCACATATAGCTCTGACATTCGGAATTACGTGACTGCGATCAAAATTAATTTAATAGCTATAAGATTCAGCTGAATTTGGAGTCTGCAAATGTTGGTTGTTGGCCTCAAAAATGCCCAAGATGGCTAATAGGGCCAACGCCAAGGTTTTAATTTTTTTTATTGCTGTCCCCTACATCAGATTGCGTAAAAATGTTACTTGTGTCTTGTGACATACTATAACTCCTATAAACACCCACATTCATGAAGTACTCTAACTCCTTACTCGCACGTCCTATTTAAATATGTCTATGACATAGCTTCTTTTTAGGTTGGCAATCAGCTACAACATAGCACCATTTTTGCCAGTATCGAGTAATTCTTGATAATGTTATAATAACTGTAATGACGATGATGATGATGAAATGTATCCCCTACACCAATCAGTAAAGCTGTGGATACTTTACTGAAAATTAACTGGACATCTTAAGAGAACTTGAAAAGTCAAGTTATACTATTTTATTTAAATTTCCTTCACTCGTGTACGTTTATGAACACACAAGGATTAATATCCCACAAATAATACACATTATTTATCAAAGAAACACAATTTTTGGATTGTATTCTTTAAATACCGTCCTAAATCACATAAACCCTCTTTGCCGTCTTCACAAATATACAATGAACTGCAGGATTTAGTTATAATTAGCCGTGTGACCTCGAACTCCGGAGTGCATTTGGCTCGACGCCATGACAGTTCGATCTTATTATTAGATGGCGCGAAAGGGCTCGTACAAGTAACTTTGTGGGGTGCAATATGTGCTTAAGCAAGCTAACATTCCAGCTATAAATATGGCGAAGAATTTACAACGTATTATAAGTCCATATCCGAGCATACAACGAACTAGAGAGTAAGCCATACTGCACATGTGATGGATATTAATTAATAATATTATAGTATAATAAATTATATACCATTAGCGTTAGGTTTGCCTTAGAACGTACTTAGCAGGCAGTGCAATTTAGACATCCAATGCAGAATGCTAATATCGCAAAACACTACATTACATCGTAAAGATGTCCAAATTTTTCGCAAAAACATAAAAACCATTGACATTTTGAATTTCGCGCCCTGACCCTGAGCTTCCCCCGTATGGGCGAAATTAGGTGTTACTAAATTAATGTTTGTATAGAGCGCTCAAAAAAATCTAAACAGCTAGAAATGATCTATATTACCTATTTACAGGTGGTCCCAACCCAATCTAAACCATCTTAGATTACTTAGGAGGACGCAATATGGTCCTAATTACTAATAATGTTTTTGTTCAATATAGAATGTTACAATTATTTTAATTAGATAATAAAAGGAAAAGCCGTATATTATTCTATGGAACTGTTTAACAATGACTAAATATAGATTTTCCTGGTAATATTATAACCTCTTGGTATAATACTGGAACATAACTAAATATTTATTTAGGACCTATTTGAGACGCGGTCATCTTCCATTTTCGAATTCTCAACAGTCAATAATATTTTGATACAAAACTGTTTTTTTATCAACATTATACTTATTTATGACTTTATTATGTAACCTTACCTTAATCCATTGATTTATGATATTTACGCGAATACTACACATTGAAAAAAAAGCAGCCGTAACGTCGGGAATGTAAAAACGTAAAATAAACGCGATAAAATTAGTTTTAGTTCAATATTGTGCCATAGAGTTAATAATAAAAGTATAGTCATAAATTCTTTACAATTAGCTTTGACTAAGTTGATTAGACTTATGCCTTATGGACCTGATAGGCTACCTATTAAGTATCCTAGTTCCAAACTCTACCTTCAAAATTACGAAGGTAATAGAGATTTTCCAAGTATAAACTCTATATCATATTTTATTAATTATGATCCAATCGTCGATCTTTAAGAATACGTCGGTTTCAATCAATTCATGTTCAATGATTTCAATAGCAAAGGCTGTCCTTAATTTATGTAATTGGTTCCGTACCTATATGATATGGCAGAAAACAAACAAATGGCCGTTAGTTGTCTATTTATAAATCACTAAACGATTGCATTCTTTCAAAATAAAAGTCAATTGTAACGCCATTGTAATTGGACGAATACTTTTCATAAATTATGTCGCCAGACAAACACCAACTGTACGGTCCCAAACTTATGTTATGCGCTTATATTATGAGTACTGTACAATGGACTGGTGGAGATGCCAGTAATATAATCAGTTATATCGATATTTAACGTTCAAGACTTTTATCTAAAAACATTCTTTCTCATTACAAAAAGATTGCCCACTGATTCGAACCCGGGACCCTCAACAAAGAAAGCAGGGTTACCTCTAAATTCACCAATGGGGTGGTGACTTCGGGGTTTCGTCTCCGGTATACCTATGAGTATGACTATTGTGTTAGAAATAAACTTATTTCACAAATTTAATGGCGTTTATTTATGTTTTTTAAGTTTCCGACAGTTTTTTGAGAAAATTAAAAAAAATCATCATTTCAATGTGTAGTATTTTCAGGGTTTCGCATGACGGTACCCCAAAAATACCAGATTAGGCAGTTCAATAGTTGCCTGTGTGTGCGTAGGTGGGGTGTCATCGACCGCACAGCGTCTAGCCTACCAAATCCGAGCAAGCAACACTTCAGATTATATGGGGACACTTAATATGTTTCCGATAGATGTTCCGTTACTTAAGGAGTACATTCACAGTAAGTAGAATATCATGAGTGCTTATAGATTATCTGTAACTTCAGAACTGATCTTCGTACCTTTCTTCAGATCTAAAGGATGGGGCGGTACCCTGAATCATTCTCCTCCACGGAAGGAAGAAGTATTCCTTCATATTCCTCTTGATGAAAATCACGAGTTAAACCTTTTTTCAATAGAGAAGAATGCATATCTTCTTCTTCTTGATAGTGCTCTTAAAATAACTGTTTAGGCATGTCGATAAGGACAATTATTTAAATCGATTTTAATTCAAAATGTGTTTTATTTTGGAATTTCTGATCTACATGGCACATAAAAGCTGTGATAGCCAAGTTGGTAGAACGCTTTCCTCGGTAACGAGTATCTGGGACTTCGGAATTGCATGTGGGAATCTAATTTTCAACTCGATTATCACTCGCTAAATGGTGAAGGAAAACATGGTGAGAAAACTTGCATTTCTGAGAGAGACGTGTGAAGTCCGCCAACCCGCATTGGGCCTGCCGTGGGGGACTATGGCCTAATACCTTCGACGGGAGGCACGTGCCCAACAGTGAGACATTAAAAAGGCTGGTATTACTAATATGTTATGTTTAATATACATGCATGGATAGATCACACCGTTTGCCACAGGTTTTTTTCAGCAGCTACTTAAGCCGGCCTAACCGTTCCTACATTGTTCTCATATATCTATAACAATGTACTGCTCATAAAATGTAACAGATCTTTTTAAAAAGAGCAACCATGTAGTTTCTTGCTCGTTCTTCTCCGTAGGACCGGCATTCGGAACGGCTGGTAAAGCTGTAGCTAGCATTTTGTAACCTTTTTGACGATTCGTAAATACTGTTCTTAAAGGTTTACATGAATAAAAAATATTCTGATTCTGATTCTCGCCCACCATTCCGGCTCAATATAAAGATACCTTACGAAATCCTTCCATAATGTAACTGCCTGAAGTTTTTTTACTAGGTGCGTTGCTACCTCAGAAAGATTTGAAGACTCAATACAGATCGTGCCTAAATTATCTGCCGTTATAAGTGAAGTCTGTGCGAGTGGTGTGTACGCTATACTAATTAATGGGGTCAGTCCACCCGCCAGTCGCGGTTGCCGGTCGGCGCGCGCGCATCCACACGTGTATACAATAAACATCTTTGAGTACTTCTATTGCTTTTTATTGGACCCTTTATGAGGACGGACTGGTCAACCGCTGATATCCTTAACGCTAGGAACAGGATATTCACAAGATTAGGGCTATTCGAACACATGGAAATCGGATATAGGGTAACATCGTATAGGAACCCTTATTTTGTTTTTTATTTTCTATATAGATTCTGGTTGATTCTCTGCTCGATGTTTAATGTTATATAAAATAGAGGATTATTATTCCAATTTTAATATGATGTGTGGTCCGCCAAGAGCCAGGGTCCCTATGCAAAGGGAAGGAGGAGAATAAAGAAATTCTATGAATTAGACTGAGCATGACTGTTGGGTATATCTTAAGTCATTTTGCATATCTCGTTAATTCTGAAGCAAGTGAAACCAGGCAGCTTTATAGTCTCAATGATCTTAAAACTTTACAATGTAAGGTTACCTACGCATAACGGCATCTAATTAACCGTGGGAGATATCCGAAAGAGGCCGCCCCGTCCGAGATAACTTTCAAAGAGCTCGTAAAAATATTAATCTTATATAAATAGTAGGACATTGTTGGGTGGTACCTATTTTAATCGACGGTAAAAAGGATACTACGTAATTCAATGATTTTGAATTCGACACGTAGATATCGCACGCTTAAGGTGGAAGCTCAGGGTCAGGGCGCGAAATTCAAAATGTCAATGTTTTTTATTTTTTTAAGAAATATTTGCACATCTTTACGATGTAATTTAGTGTTTTGCGATATTAGCATTCTGCATTGGATGTCTCGATGTATTAAGTTTGCTTAAAAAAGTACCTAAAGCGATACAACACCATTAAGTTAGTAAAAGTAGCGGTTTTTACCAACCTTATGGTATTGTATCGGATTAGGTTCTTTTTTAAGCAAACTTAATACATCGAAACATCCAATGCAGAATGCTAATATCGCAAAACACTAAATTACATCGTAAAGATGTCCAAATTTTTCGTAAAAAAATAAAAACCATTGACATTTTGAATTTCGCGCCCTGACCCTGAGCTTCCCCCTTAATAATAGACTGACCGATTAGGGTTTAAGCCCAAAGTGAGATAAGCACACAGATAGATTTATTCCAACGTTATCTATCTACCAATCTCAGAATTTTTACGATATCTTATTCCTAGACTGAGTTACGAATATGTTGTCTTTTTTACTTATACAAATTTTGACAAAACTTTTAACATGAAAGTGACATAAATCATAATGCGTCTGAGATTGCGACATTCAACTCGCGGTGCTTTTATATTATAGTGACCCATTCATGTTTCTGAACTTAAAAATCAATACTACATAAAAATAATATGTTATTATTTTATCAAGTATAGACTTATAACATAAAAGAGAAAGGGTTTTAGTGAAATGTTTAATAAAATACAGACATATAACAAAAAGTGTCATCACTAGTACAGCAATATATCATTGATTTTATTAATAAACAGACGTATCTCAGGGACAACATTTTAAAAGCTATAAATAATTATAAATAATAATAAAATTTCTTCAAAATTACATTTTAGTATCAATAATTACATAATCAAGTATTCTTACATTACATCAGTTATTATTATTACGCTATTTTCATTGAGATATAAGTAATAATGTCAGACAAGTTGTAAATGACAAAACGTTTTTCCGATTTCCCAACAAACAGCTTTTTTGAGTTAGGTCAGTCTATTAGTAAGCGTGCGATATATATTCTTCATTTTATAAGAATTAAAAAAAGGAGGTTCTCAATTTGATTGTATTTTTTCATTTTTCTTTACGAAATTATCTAGGATGTAAGTAGTTTAATTCGTCCAGTAGGACAGGCGAAGGAATTAATCTATACTGCCACTTCTGATGTTCATATAGAATGGAATACGGGTAGGTATTACAGTACGGGTAGGTATTTTGCCAGTGTTAAGTATTTCATAGCTATAACAAATCCAATAAATACAGATCTAAAAATAAAATTTTAAAATTTGATGATCGTATCACTAGAGAATCGTTGAACCGATTTGGCCGGTTTGTTTTTTCAAAATGTTCGTTATATTTCGAATCGGATTTGTAGGGAAAAAAAAATGTTATTCTTACCTCTGTACTTCTAAAAAAGTCTGTGGGTAGACTTTTTGGCGGGAAGTTGAACCGTGCAGTTGTCAAATTCGTTAAATATTCCATTCAATATTCCAAAAAATGTGTTATTTGATAAATAATGCGTAATATTAGTGAGTTATCAACCATTGTGTGTTCATAAACGTGCACGAGTGAAGGAAATTGAAATGAAATAGTATAACTTGACTTTTCAAGTTCTCCTAAGATGTCCGGGAAATTTTCAGTAGTGTCAAAGAACTTACTGATTAGGGTAGGGGATTTATTTCATCGTCATCACCGTCATGACTCATCATCGTCACGACTTCCATATGAGATTGAAGCGCCATGAATCTTGTTCCAATACGTAAGTTATATAAGTAGGTATTGTAGCTGTTTCGATAAAGTACCGCCTGCACGTAGATGTATGTTTATTATCTGTATGATAACAGGGAATTGTTATCATTCCGAGAATCTATTGTCCAACAGCCGGTAAATGGTTTTGTCAGTAGGCAAGTACTTCACGCTGACTTATATTAATCATCAACATGTTTAAGCTACGATTAGGGTATTATTTTCTTTGATGTATGTATCATAATCCATAAGGGTACCTACGGATTATATGTAAGTAATATAGGTAGATTTCAACAGATATGAAAAGTCCATATTTCAACTACCTACTTACGTACCTACCATTTAGGTGCGAGGCTGTAGGCGGAGGTGAGAGATGCTCCCGATATCCCTTAGACAGCCCACTGTTTTATACATAGCTACTAACTTCTGTGGGCCAGAGTTCAAGCCCATCCGATCCATCGATCAGCCGAAAGACGTACACTGTGGAAGCCCCCCCCCCCCAAATAACTTCTACATAACATAGGACCTCCCGTCAGCTAAGAGCCGGTTGTCCGAATTCAGTGGTGAATAAGACCCCCACCCGCGTTTTAAACTTGTGAAGGTCACCATCCGGACCCGTCTGAAGGACGGGATACACGGCGTACCAGCCATGATTAAAATAGTTTTTTGTAAAATTTTATCGTCAATGGGTTTTAGATTAAGTCGAATAAAAAGGTGTTACGCGTACCTGCGTAGTGACTACAGTACCTTGAGTCCAGTAACGCATTTATGTGACTTGGGTATAATAAAATGTACATAAATTATCAATCCTCATATTGACCTAAATATAATTTAATAAACATATGCGTGGTTTTAACGACTTATATCCGGAAATAAAACCATGCCCACGCAATTTCCCGCCAACGGTCTTGCACAAATCGGGAGCGCAGGAAATCGCATCAGCCAGCATTTCGAGACGGCTGCATCGTGTAAAATGTATCTGACTGAAGTATACCTAAATGCACCCAGACATTTCTATAGGACATCCTCCCTCCCGGTTTCAACCTAGATATAGGTATGCTTAGGCACGCGCGCTATGAATATGGCACAATATGGCACAACATTGTTCTTTCATCGACACTATCAGAATAAAAAAATAAATAAAAAATACTCACTTTTTTTGGTCCATTCTGCACAATGGTTTCGTATTCCAAACCCTCCGACATTGCTCTCACAATAAAAAAATCACAGTAAAACACTAAAAAATATTTTTGGTATTTTTACCGGTAAGCACACTTTAGTTTATTATTATATTATTGTATAACGTAGAGCTAGTAGAACGTTCGAAAGTTGAACTGACACTAAATAAAATATTATACAGATTAATCACTGTTTTCATTTAATGTACCTATTTGATGGAAATTTTTGTTTGAATGATAATATAACGCGCTGCCGACGGCCGGCACGGATGAAGCAACCAATATCACGCCCACAGCCTCCCTCGCTCTCCAGTGAATATATAAAATACATACATAATATAGAAAGCAGCTAAACCATCCAATACGCTCTGCGTAAAGTGCCGCTCTCTTACGACGAATTCGAAAGTTTGCGCCCTGCATTCGCAGGTACAGCGCTTCGTTGTACGTAATATCCCGAGAACGAAGATGAAAATGCGCTTTGTTTCAACATTGGTAAATAATAATAATTTTATGGTCGCAATGATATAGTTTGTATTATTTTTTAAAATATTTGACTCACGCTACCAAAATTCTAGATTTCAACGATTAATTATTTAAACGCTATGGATCAGTCGGAAAAATTTTGAAAAAAAAATAGGGTTCGGCTTTGGTAAATTTAGATTTTTTAAGTCTCGAGCTCAGAAAATGTTTCAATATCAGAACCAGTGTTACCAACCCTACTGTTTTAACAGTAGATTTGCTGTTTTCACATTGATGACACTGTTTTCTGTTTCATTCCTAATTTTTACTGTTTTTCAATTATTTTTCAATATTTTGTGATTACACTATGTAATAAAACGCATTGACGCTAGATGGTAGTAACTACTGGAAACATGTACACAAATTTAAAAATGGAGACGGGTCACAAACATTTCCCACATTGTGAGAATTGGTGAAGAAACTTTTGTGCCTACCACATAGCAGCGCCACCGTAGAAAGATTATTTTCAGCTATAAATATGTATTATGAAGACCAAATTACGCAACAGAATTGATTGAACACTAAAACCGAAATAGCCGAGTGCTACTCATTGTCACAGTAAGGCAAATGAAGAAATTTAACAAAATTATGTATGATTTTAAAAAAGAAAATGAGTCTGAAAATGGCTATTGAGGATGAAAGTGGGAAATAATTTTACTTTGATTTTTGTTTTTTATTATTTTGTGATCAATATTATAATATAACAATGCATGTGAGTCCTGGTAACTGATAAAAGTGGGTAATTGTTTTAATTATATGAGGAAAGTATGAAATCTGCCTTTTTTTACTTTACCTACTGTTTTCTCCTGTTTTTTTATTGGTGAGCTGCTGTTTTTCAGTTTCTTGGGGTTGGCAACACTGATCAGAACAGTCTTAACTAATACATCATGTTGTTGACACTGGCAAAATACCTAAGATGGCTTCGCCATATTTTTAAAAAAAATATAAGGTTAGTGGATGTGAAACAAAAATATTACTGTGCGGCGTAAACATTTGTGAAATTATAAAATAAAGAATTAAACTTTTAAGATAAATAAGAAGCAATTAAGAACGCAATAATAGCAAGCAAGTATATAATATAAATACAAATTTAAATTATTTAAAGGTTATATTCATTTATAATGAGTGAACTGAAAAACCTGAAAATATTGAAACAAGGCGCTGAAGCGAAGTTATACATTTGTAATTATCTTGGAAGGCCTACGTTAATCAAAGAGAGATTTATGAAAAACTACAGGCATCCCGACTTGGATACTGCAATAACCAAGGAACGTATAAAAAACGAAGCACGTTCCATAGTCCGATGTAAAACTGCAGATGTTAGAACTCCAGCATTATACTTAGTCGACTTTGAGAGACGACGTATTTATATGGAACATTTTGAAAAATGTACGACTATTAAAGATTTTATCATAAATCACTGCAAAGGCGGCTCTGGAGATAACAGCTTAAATAAAATTGCAAAGTTAATGGGCGAAACTGTGAGGAAACTACACGAAAATAATATTATACATGGTGATTTGACTACGTCAAACATGTTGCTGATACCAAAAAATCAGACAGACAATCCGAAATGGCTTGAAACTGAGGTGGATATAGTAATGATTGATTTCGGATTATCTTTTATTGATTCTAGTACAGAAGACAAAGGTGTCGATTTGTATGTCCTCGAAAGAGCATTGATAAGTACGCATAACGATTATCCAGATTTGTTTGTCATGATTCTAGAAGCATATAAGGGTTACAGTAAGAACAATATAAAAGAAATCGTAAGTAAATTTGAAGAAGTTAGGGCGCGAGGGAGGAAGAGGACAATGGTAGGGTAGTACCTAAGTATATTGGATTTAATAAATTATACTGTGCTATATTTTGAGTTTAATTTATTTACCGTCACAATATTATAAGTACACTGGAATATGCGCAAAGTGCACCCACATTCGCTTATTGTATTTGTTTACAAATAGTTCTTGGATTTAACTACTGTAAACAAGATTTTTTGAAAGAATTTAGAAATACAAGTTTAAACAAGGAAACAAACAATTATCAATGGATTGCCGCTAAGTATCACCTAGTTAATTAAACTAATATAGTGAAAAATATAGGTATTTTCAGGACGCTGTTATAAAGCAGCTACAAAACAATACGTCAAGAGAGCAACTACCAGTCATAAATTAAGGTGGAAGCTCAGTGTCAGGGCGCGAAATTCAAAATGTCAATGGTTTTTATTTTTTTACGAAAAATTTGGACATCTTTACGATGTAATTTAGTGTTTTGCGATATTAGCATTCTGCATTGGATGTCTCGATGTATTAAGTTTGCTTAAAAAATACCTAAAGCGATACAACACCATTAAGTTAGTAAAAGTGACGGTTTTTACAAACCTTATGGTAATGTATCGGATTAGGTACTTTTTTAAGCAAACTTAATACATCGAGACTTCCAATGCAGAATGCTAATATCGCAAAACACTAAATTACATCGTAAAGATGTCCAAATTTTTCGTAAAAAAATAAAAACCATTGACATTTTGAATTTCGCGCCCTGATCCTGAGCTTCCCCCTTAAATAAGAATTTAATTTACTTTCTCTTTCTGTCAAACTGTTGTACGCTCAATGCTAAAATTATATGTCATGTACAAATTGTACCCTGGAACGTAGACATAAATCCCTGGTCAAATAAAGCTGTCAAAATCACCCGTTGATCGTTCGTCTCACTGTTTTGATATAACCTAAAATCTATCAAAATACCATTTGAATTATACAAATTTATTAAGATGAAGCGTCACATTACTTCTTTATCGAGGAGAATAACTCAAAATACTACAGCAAAAACGTTAACATTGACAAGTAAGTAAAACAATACAGACTTCTCAGATATAGTTACACTATGTGCTAAAATCGGATAAACAACATTATTTTTATGATTTTTAGGGTTTCTAAGCAGTCAAGAGGCAATAGAACGCCGTCATCACTTGTTCTCATTGGAAAAGAAGCGACAGGTGGAAAGCGTCGGTAGAATTGAGAAAATCGAAGTCCAATACAAGGGCATACCAAATGACTGCACTATGATTATGAACAAAGATATTTCTACACCTTATGATTGTGCTAAACGTGAGTTTATTGCCTATTCTTGCACTTAAAAAAAAAAAACTATGTTTAAATTAGATATTTCTGCCTGTAGTACCTCGATGTAAAATGGCCTTTTAGTACTCTGGTATAATGTAGCTTTTATCAGTGAGAGAATGGTAAAAATCGGATCAGTAGTTTAGGAGATTACCCCATACATCCATACTCACTATCTTTATAATATTAGTACAGATTTTAAGTCAGAATATTCAGACAACACATAAAGTATGCTACAAGCAATGCCAATAAATACTCGCTTTTAGAATGTAAACATTCACAAATTAAAAAAAACTGATATATCCAGAACATCTTAGTCTACACCAGATTATCAACGAGATGAATGGTTTTGTCTGCAGTAACATTCACTTTGAAAAAGTTTCTTCATCTAATTTATATCTTACCTATTTAGTTGCTGCTGTTTGTTACAGATTTAAGTGAATGGCATACTCAGTCCAGCGCTCTGGCGCTCCTCAATGGCTCAGTGTATTGGGACATGCACAAACCACTCCCAGAGAATTGCATATTAGAAGTAAGTACTAAGTACTGTCGTATTTCGGAGGGTAGGTATGTTAACTTTATTCCTGGCGGCTTCTGTTCTCAAATTAAAATGTTAGGTACCTATTTGCTTGAAAAGGTTTTATTTTTCGCTGTAATATGTGAAATGATAGTTTTTAATATAGAGTGTTGAATCTGGGTCATCAGTGTGTGGTTTTGAAGATTTGCACACTCATTTGTAAGGATATAAATTCACATAAGAGCGGGCAATTTTTTGCCCGCTCTTATGTGAATTTCATTCTTGACCACTGTAGTATACAATTGTATAATGTGTCTCTCCCCACCAGTTCCAGAACTACACAACCCCGGAGCCACAGCAGGTGAACAAGGCGTTCTGGAGAACTTGCTCCTTCATGCTGGGGGCGTGTGTCACGGTCGCCTTCAAGGACACTGTGCCAGTCAAGCTGCACAGCTTCCCTGGACCTGACAGTAAGATGTATTTTGATAATATGCTCCAAGGTGAATGAATAAAAAAAATTACCACCTGACTACACCAACCTCATTGGGCAGTTGGAACTGACCTTGCTCTCTGTGCCTGGGTTCAAGTTCAAGTTACGGTAGGGAAAAACTTTGTGTGAAGAGTATGGATGTTTAATATATATAAATAACATATCATGGTGTTTGTCCGCTATGGGCTCCTAAACTACTAAACAGATTTAAACAAAATTTTGCACACTGTGTGCAGTTTTATCCAACTTGAAAGACAGGATAGTTTATATCTCAATTTGTAATCGCAAATATTTAACTATAAAAATATTTCCTAGAAATAATGTATATGGCAAAACAATGTTTTCCGAGTCAGATAGTATATATATATTAGTATTGCCATGTCAGAATCAGAATATTTTTTATTCACGTAGACCATTATTGTACAGTACTTATGAATCGTCAAAAGTTACCACACATTGTCATTTGAGTCACATACCATGTCCGGCACCCTGGCAACCGTCAACTTGTACAATCACTTCTCCATGATGGCCAAAATATATTTCCCATCGCTCCATTTCAAATAAACCAGAATGTAATGCACGAACACTGAACAATCTCTGTCTGTTTCTTAAAGTTAGACTAATTTTCATAGTTCGCAGTGGCTCCTTCGTCTACGACGTGGACTTGCCCTCCCTGCCGGACTGGCAGCCCACCAGACAGGAGCTGGTGACCCTGGCGGCGGAGTACGTGAAGCTGTGCCGCCAGGAGGCGCCGCTGGAGAGGCTGGAAGTCAGCGAGCAGCTGGCGCGAGAGATGTTTGTTGACAACGAGCATAAGAGCACACAAATACCAAGTATCGCTAGAAACAATGGTGAGTAAAGTGTTATAATATTAGAATCGTATACAGGGTGTATGTGGCGTCGTAACTAAAACTGATAATATGGGTTTAACTCATAGTTCTGGACCCCTGGGTGTTCTTGATGTAGCCTTTACCCAAAGTTTTTGTATAAAATGTACAATAAATGCAAAAAAATCCGTAAGAGTAGATTTATTTCAATCATCTCCTGGTTTTTGAGAAATGTTATACAGTAAACAATATTGTCATTATTTTGTCCACAGGCAAAGTGACATTATACAGAGTGGGCAAACACGTGGACATATCCAAGGGTCCAATGATCAACCACACGGGACAGATCGGACGCGTCACCGTCGCCTCAGTACATAAGCTGACAGGTATATAATAAAAATATATACGTACATACTAGCTGCGCCCTGCGGTGTTACCCGCGCGAAAAATCATGTCGATCCTTTGCGCTATGAAAATATGAAACAAATCTGTAAGCGGTGGCCGCAGGTCCGCCACACGCCGGGGTGAGAGTGAAACGGCAGGGGGGATGGTTAAATAAGAAAATTATATTTAAGGAAAATGTTACCGTGCGGACATAAAAGTGTCAAAATTGACAAGGCGTAAAACAAAAGTTTACAAAAAAATATAAAATAGCTTCCAAGGAGATCGCGTCGTTAACAAAATCTATCCCACGGGAACCATACATTTTACTGGGATAAAAAGTAGCCTATGTGCTATTCCAGACTATAATCTATGCCACGGGAACGTTACCAAATTTCATCCAGATCCTGGATCTGGATGAAATTTGGCACAGAGATAGATTATAGTCTGGAATAGCACATAGGCTACTTGTTATCCCGGTAAAATGTATGGTTCCCGTGGGATAGATTCGTTTAAATATTTCATAGGGTACCAATAAATTCATTTTCTCATACATTTGATTCTGAGGCGGTACGAAGTTCGCCGGGACAGCTAGTTATTTACTATATTGAAATATTTCTAGGAGTCACCGACAGCGATGTGAAACAGCTATACCGCTTCCAAGGCGTCGCCCTGCCGCTGGGAGTTAAGTTGAACCACTTCGCCTTCTCCATACTGGCTGACAGGGCCAGGAAATTGGTGAGTGTCCAACTGTCCCATATGATCTTCTTCTTATTTTTTTACGAAATGATATAAAATGGATATGCAAATGGCCTCACCCACGACTTAGCGGGTATTTTGCCAATGTCAAGTAATGAATAGCAATTAAACATTCAATAAATACACATTATACATAAAATAATGGATGTGACATGAACCTCCTCCTTTTTGAAGTCGGTTAAAAATGGCGTAACCGCCGAATCACAAGTCGCTGGGCATGCATCGGATTGCATCGTATTTCACACATCAATGGCTACAACTAGAATTAGTTGGACTCGGAGTTGCCAGCTGCTTTATAACAAAAATGCTGTTTTTTTTTCTCTTTCAGAACTCAACTAGATATCCGATCAAGAACGTCGACCGCGAGGAATCTCCGCAGCAGAGTATAGCAGCTGAAGCGTGAATTAGTTCTATATAATAAGGTAGTCGATAGTCATACTGTAAGTTATTAAAACTATATAAGGTTCATTTGAGTTTTATTTAAGTATACCAGGGATTCTAAAAGTTTTCGATATTGGTTTCCCAGGTGAAAACTGATTTTGGGGGTCGATGACGACTCGTCTAAAAATCGACCCCTAGTAATTAACACAAGTTCCTATTTGAAACTTTCAATATACTGTGAATAAAAAAAACTATTATTATGTCTCTCTTTACACGGGCTATACCCTGATTTTTGGAAGGCTTGCATGGGGACATTGGTCCAACATTTAGGCCCTTTTTGAGAATTTTAATGTTATGTTAGCCACTATTATTATAATATGACAGTTGTGATTATTTGTATCTGTGGGTAGTTTTAAAGGTCGGTTTACACATTAAAATGCCCGACTTGCCTTATATTATAATATATTTACACGAAAAATATACATTACACTCTCATTTTACAATACAACAAATTGAAACTCCGGTAGTTTGTCAGTAAGGTATGTACTGTACCACTTGGGTGATGGAGGCGGGGGGCTTATTAGGCCTGGTCTTTGGATTGCAAGTGTATGCTTCCTTCTTCTTTTTATGTTGGCAATCGGCTACAAAATAGTGCCATTTTTGCCAGTGTCTATTAATTCACTCAGGCCAGTAATGCCGCTGTTTATGAAAAATACAACATTCATTCACATTACGCAGTCTTTGGTTTCTTTGGATCTGAAGGACCCTCTTCCTCAGCACCAGCTTGAAATATAGGCTTCGGTTGTGTCTTCTTATACGCCGGGGCAACCCAGAACGGATTCTCCTCCGCATCCTTCGCAAATTTCAAGATCGCCTCCCTCGGATCCTGTTCATCATCCACTCTCTTGCTCAACCCAAGGTTTCTTATAACGAACGAGCTCAGTGTACTCCCAGACGCGGCCACTCTGCCGCCCTGTCCCGAGGTTATCGGCAGATCAGGTCTGTGAGACTTGACAGGGTCTAGTCTATCTTTCTCCATCCTCTTCTTACTTGTTCTCAACTTCTCTTGTCTGAATAGCGGTAACGCGTGTGGCGTTATAATCTGTTGAGCGCTAACGACTTCCATCGACTGTTTTTTCCTATGCGTTTTCACTATACACAATTTGGCACCCCGGAGACTCCTTTTCTGGTCAAAATAGCACTTCACTACACCGTTCCCGCAGCCAACGAATATTTGGTTCAACTTCGCGTGCCAGATGCCCTTTATAACGTGGGATTTAGTGACGCCTATAGTCGAAACTTGGTCGTAAGTTTTTGTATTGAAGAATATTAACCGCCCAACATCCTGACCTTTTTGTATTGATTCGCATGTGAAAATCATGGAGTCGTCTGGACTGAACGAGCAATCGGTCTGCTCGTACCTCGAGAACAGATCGCTGAAGACATTCAACGGTTTCTTGAACTGTCGTAGGTCCCATAGTTTTAATGTATCATCGTTACCTCGACTGGCTAGATAGGAGCCCAAGTAAGAGTATGCTATGCTTGATATTTCCGTCTGTTTTTGATGGGCGTCTCTCAGTATTGCTGATGTGTTCACGTAATTTTTCCTATGGTCCCACATTTGTATGGATCCGTCGAAGCAACCGCATGCGACGGTGTTGCCATCTCTGGAGAAAGCGCAAGCAGTGGGGTTGGTCTTCAAGCCGCCTTGCTGCCGTGGTTTTATGACGGACTTATGTTGTTTAGGGTTCTCTGTGAGCCACAGCCGGAGGGTTCCGTCTTGGGAGCAGGTCATGAACTCTTCGCGGATGTGGGGGTGCCAACAGCCGCTGTTTAGGGATGCTGTGTGGCCCTTCGTTCTGAAAAAGTTTTGAGACAAAATTTAGAATTAAATGCTTGTATGAAATCAAATAAAAGTGATGATTGAACTTCAAGAAAGTTTACATGGTATCCACAAAATGTTAGTGGTGGAAGTGTTATTAATTTCTTAATTTTCTTCTTAGTACAATTGTATACTGATTATTTTCCTTACACAAGTAAATAAAATAAATAAAATTGTAGAAAGTTACAATCAATTTACAATAGCTTTGCAAATAAATTAACAATTAATAATGTAATACTATCGTAAATATATTGTTACTTATATGAATTCTACGAAATATAAATATTACTATTCTTCTTTCTTTAGGAAGTGAACAAGATGGCCTCACCCACAAATTTTGCCAGGGATAATTAAAAACTAAAGTCCATGTGTACAGCTAGTTTTATAATAAAATGGTAATATTATGATAAAAACAGTACTAACTTAGCCATATCATTGATGTACTGGTCTCCCTTTACACACTCGAGCACCTCGAAGCCATCTCGGTCCAGCACCTTGGCCTGCGCAGCGCCGCTCACTACAAGGATGGAGTCGCCGGTGCTGGAGTACTGGAGTGCTCTGATTGGATGGTTCTCGCATGGTTGCAGGGTTCGGAACGAGCGCAATGATGGGTCCATGCCTGGAATAAGATAAAATGTGAAAATATTCTCAAGAATTAAAATAAATACCACACAAATGCGCTTATTCAAAATGAAATATAAAAATTTATTTGGAATGTAACAGGGGTATTGTGTGACACTATTAGCAATAATTAATATTAATATCACCAGACCAACACACCAACTATATTGTCCCACACTAAGCAACACTTGTATACTCGTTATGGGTACTGTACAATGGTCTGAGTGTGAACTCAGTAAATAATACTGATATAAATATTAAACATCCATGACTCGGTATAAACATTCATGCTAATCACACAAAGATTGTTCCTAACAGGAATCAAACACAGGCCCCTCGGCGCAGAAGGCAGGCTCATTACTAACTGCAATAATCAGGTTGTCAAAATATGATAAGAATTCACGAGTAAGTAGAAACATTACTTACCAGCAAAATCCCAGAAGGATACCTCATAGTCTATGGATCCAGTCGCTAGTCGAGCTCCTGAAGGGTCCACAGCCAGTGCTACCACTGCTTTAGAACCATGATGCATCTCCACCTGAGTAACATGTCTTGTTAATTTGGTGTAGATATCTCAAGCAGGCCAGACATTGGAATTAGGGCTTACAAGTTTTAAATTTGGATGATTTTAACAAGTTCCTTATGTTATTTCAAATGAGAGTATTCTTACTACTCCACTTCTTCATTCTTCTATCTTTATCACCATAAGTTTATATAACCAGATGAACACACAAAGTGATGGTCCCAAGCTAAGCAATGTGTGCATTATTGGACAAATGGACTGGGGTGATACTTATATACATATTAAACATCCATAACTTGTCACAAATATTTGAGCTCATCATACAAAGTTGGCCACTATCAGAAATCAAACCTGTGACTTGGTACAGACAGCAGTGTCACTAAAACTATGCCAATAGGGATGTTATTATGAGTCTATACACCAATATTTGTAATAAAAAAAACAATCAAGAAAATATTAAACTTACCTCATGACTATTAGGTATCCTCTTCTCCAAGCTCAAATCCTCATCATCTGATCCACTTAACTCATCATAACTGTCTTCATCATCATCATCATCCTTAGCCTTATCACCTTTAGTTTTGTCCTTTTTGTCTATTACTTCTTTCGGCACCGGAGGACCTATTTCTTCTTCATTTTGAACCAGATTTGGTGGTAAAGGAGGTCCTATAAGGTCATCATCATCATCATTTCTGGCATCATTAGCCTCTGTGGCAGGCTTGTCGGCAAGAATTTCTGTTTCTAACTTCTTTTTATAAGCATCCTGAGCGTTTAATTTCGCCTGTTCAACCATTTCGTCGAGGTCGTAATTTTTAGCTTTTTTTCCAAAGTTTTTAATTCCCATGACCTGATGAACGTGCTGGTTCTCCAAATCATCTGCTATTTCCTCTATCTCGTTCTGCTCTTGAATGGGTGTCCGGCCAAAGGTGCCGAAGCCTGATGTTGAGGTATCATCGCTTTTGGAATTGTTTTCAGATTGTTTAGTGGCACTGAAACGTATTTTACCGAAGGATATCGGCTTTTTATTCATTTTTAAAAGTTAATAATTATCAGAATTTTTGGGAAGATGTTATCATTAGTTGTAATTATTGTTGTGAAGTTCTTATTTATCTATAATATCTAAAACAGGAAACTCATGGATTGATTTGACTCACAGACCAATAAAAGGATACTCCGAATTCCGATACTATATGACAGTTGACATTTATCGTCAAAAGTTTTTTTTTGTGATCAATAGTTAATCATTTGCGTATTAAAATAAACCGAATTATCTTTGATTGATAGCAATGTTTATAATTTATCAAAAACTGCACGTAAGCCACAGATGTGGCAGCGTGGTTATAGCATTTTATTTGCATCTTGGACGAGAGGATCCTTTATCTTCTTTCTCTAGATATACGTAGGCTACGTAGAATGTCTGATCAGTCTGATTCTTCTGTTATTTTTTATGCTGGGGCTCACAGAGAATAAAACACAAGGTGTGTTTTCTTCTTCTTTCTTTACGAAATGAAATGCGATGAAATAAAATGGATAAGGTGTGTTTTGTTGGATTTGTTTTTGTTTGTCATCAATGTTTGTCAATTTTGTCATATAATTTTGTTGTCTGTGATCTATGATGATCTATCAATGAATTTGCTTTATTTTGAAATTAAATTTACCGTGCAATAACTGTAAAAAAAAGGAAAGGGAAACCATACCAAGAATCAAAAGGTATATTATCTTAAATAACAATAAATTCAACACTTGAACACCTACAACTACCAAGTAATTAAAAATATATAACAAAAACGTACTCAGCGTCATTCAAATTATTTACCAACTATTTTTAAACTGTAAATGCGTAATAAAAACTATTGCCGCTATGTTATGTATTTATGGCATTTATTAGATAACGTAAAATATAAATATTCTGCATGTGGAAAATGCTTTTTATGAACTGTGCTATGTGCTAGTTTTCTTTTGCTTGGTCAATGCAATGCTCAATTTTCTTGTTTGTTATTGACTGCTCTCTCTCTGTCATTTTATATCATTCTGCTCAGGGCTGCGGTCCAGAGCGGTCGTCAGTGATGATTTCGTTTGCGGTATTCTGTTTCCTTCTCGGCTCTGCGGTGGGACGTGTTGATAAGGGTAAGTAAATAACACTTAATTGACACTGATAATTTGTTAGGTACTTATAGGAATATCTTCTCAGTTTCTGTATGTGTAGTCTAGTTTTTCATGATGATAATAAATGACTAAATAGTTTTTTTTTCAAAATCTTCATGGTTACTGGCTGGCAACTATTTATTAATCATCATAATTACTGTACTTATGTTTATATTGTGTTCTTTTTTTGCTGATATATTAGCACAGCGGGCTGTCACGATATACAATGTGAGATAAATAATTGTTGTCTCTTTCCCTTGTATGAAGTACGGACGGAGAGTGACTCAGTTAAACATAATCTATGACAAAGACTTTGTCTCGTCATGCATGCTAGCCCATCTGATCTGTGTGGGTGTGTAGGTATTATTATTTAGTGTCAACCTTTGACAACCGTGCCAACCGTGTTTATTGATGTGGATTACCTGGGAAATGCGGTTGGAGTTAATAAGAGGGGTTGGCTGAAAACCCTTTACCCCTCAAACCACTAGCTAGATTATTAACACTTGTTTTCTGTAATGAAATGTATTGTGTGTTCATTTGTTATTTTTTTGTTTCTCTGTACATTAGATTTTTTTAAAATCATTTATTATAGCGCTGTGAGTGGAATTTTAGGTCCGTTTACATGTCTCTATGGTTAAAATGCTTGTTAGTTTTCAATTAAATTTATTTGTCCACAGACACTAGGCCAGAATGGAGTCCAGTCTACACAGTCAGGGGTATCTTAACTATCCCATATGCCGAATTACACGAACCCTTCTATGCCTGGTGAGTGTGCTTGTAAAAGTAAAAAAAATATCTTTGGTATACAGTGATAGCCAAGTTGCTAGACTGGTATTGGCAAACTTCGGAATCTATTCCTAAATTTTGAAATAAAACTAATCTTACGGATTTTATCGCGTTTATTATTTGTTTTTTACGATCCCGACGTTTCGGCTGCTTTACAGCAACCATGGTCACGGGAGGTCTGAGGTGTTAGACGTCCTAATGTACAAGTTTGAACTGGGGTACCCTCATATTTTCTTGGTTTCGGTCCGATCTATGCAGAAAGTGTTCACAATGTCTTAAGGTCTTGCAATGGTGCGTTTGGTTTTGGATTTACGAATCGTCGGGAACGTAAAAACCTAAAATAAACGCCATAAAACCGTTTTTTTTTCAATGTGTAGTATTCGCGTAAATATTAGAAATACTACCTATGTCCTCGATTCAATCTCGATGTGTCATGAAAAATAAATTCAGTATATGCGCACTTCGGTACGATCGCGAACAATAATATGGGACCTATTTCCTTAATATTTTCAATAACAATTATAAAGCAATAAGGTCGCAAATCTGAGAGCAGTCGCACCTAGTAACCTCAGTCAAAATAGTACGTTATGGTATACGTTTGCTGTACGATATTCGACCTTAAATGGGTTTCTAATCAAAGTCCACGACTGTACATGCTTAGTTCACATTATTATTGCATTATTGCAAATTAATATCTAGCCCACCACAATATGTTGATTTTGAATTAAATTAATTTATAACTGACTAAGCTGTTCATGCAGAAAGTTTCGTAATTGACCAACTATTTCATAGGTCGCATCACATACTATGAGCAAAGATGGTGGCTCTACACATACTTCATTAAATCTACTTGCATCCAGAAATCTATTCATCACTGGTAGTTGTGGACGTCCACATTTGGACATAGTCCATAGTGAAATACAACTAATTTTAAGGATTTTATCGCGTTTATATATTATGTTTTTTACATTCCCGACAGGCTGTCCCTGCTTTCTGCGCCGAGGGTCCTAGGTTCGAATCCTGGTCGGGACAAGCTTTGTGTGATGTGTATGAACGTTTGTACCCTAGCCACGGGTGTTTAATATCTATATAAGTATTATATACTAAGTTCGCCCTCAGTCCATTGTACGGTATCCATAATGCAAGCGTCGCTTAGTGTGGGACCGTTTAGTCGGTGTGTTCGTCGGGCGATATTATAATTATATTATGTTATCAAGTATATAATATATTGTCTTTAGTAAATAACACCAGTGTTTACACAATTTGAACTTTATCTAGAGCCGCTAGGTCAGGCCAATGTAACATCGACCGAGTTGATATTGCGAGCAAGCAATTAAACATATCTAAACATAATTTTGAAATGGTGCTAATATTTAGTTATCTGTGTCTGTTTGTTGTGTTAAACTACTAAACCGTTTTCCACTAAAACTGAGATAAATGATAATAATAATAAAGATGATGGCGCTGTTGTTCCTGTTTTGTTGATACTAAATATCCATGAATCGGGTGCAAACATTCATGCTGACTACACAGTTTGTCCTCACCAGGATTCGAACCCGGGTACCGTCAGCACAGAAAGCAGGGTCACTACCAACTGCGCTAATCAGTCCGTCAAGGCAACTTACACTAGGTTCTATATCGTTTCGTTCGACATAATTCTTAATTCGTTTGACTACTTCATATTAATTGTTATCTTAAAAAATATTATTTGCAAATTAATACGCAAAGCGGTAGAAAAGTTTTTTTTTAAATAAGATACGCTGCCCTCACCAAGTGTTCTTGACAGAAGTCGGTTTTGTGAAATGAATTACTTTTGAAACGAGTGAAATGAATTACTTTTAGAATGAGTCGTAATTTTGTCAAACGTTTTTTGTGAAATTGAAATTTGTCAAAACTCACTGAAACCCACTGACTGGCCCGCCAAGGTGGGCCCGTTTAGTGAATAAGCCTGTGTCGGCACCGCAAAGGGCCTTTTTTTGTAACCAGTATTTTTTTCGTAGGTACGACAGCACCAACAGTAAATCTAGGATTGATTACTATGGCGGCATGGACAAGACCTATCAGCTCACGCCATCGGTATATCCGCCGTTTGGAGCCTCCATTAAGGTAGGTAATCGTCTGACATGTAGAATCAAAATTATTTTTAATTGTTCTCCCAGGGCTGGATACAGAGGGGTGGGGGGAGGGAGTGTACTGGGTGAAATTGCAAACCCCCTACCCTGACTCACGACTGAAGTACTTTATATTTTGACTAATTTGATGATCTGAATGCAGATATGTACTCTGGCGCATACAGGGCCCCAAGTCTGCTAACACAATCGACTCATAATCGAACAGCAACCGCATAGTAACTGACATTTACTATGCGGTTGCTGTTCGATTGTGTTAGCAGACTTGGGGCCCAGTTCTTGTGTTTATACATATATATATATATATATATATATATATATATATTGTATCTATTCCAGATAGCTCCAGTAACGACTGAGCAAATGGAGAACCAGCAGACTTGTTTGCAAGTCAATGGCACGAAGGACCAACAGGTGGCAACACAGACGGTGCTCCCGGATATGACGGACTTTAAGTTCATAGGTAGGTAACATATGTTTGTGACGTCATTACCTATATAAAGTGTAACCAAAAGACAGGTGTTTCGCTATCAATGTTCACGAGTAGGTAGCTACACTACACAATTAAAAGTCCGTAGTTAGAGAAAGAAAGTAAAATATTGGTACGATGCGTATAAAAGAGGTATCGATAACTCTTGAAATAGTCATCGAAGCTTCTGGAAACAAAAACGCATTGTCGGGTCCAAGGTCCCCTATCGATCTGTGAAGAAAGATCTAGAATCGCCAACAATGTTGCAACCGGCTTCCGGAATATATCTAGTATTATTTTTATTAAAATTATTAGTAAACAAAAGGCGAAGACAACCAACCGTGTAAATAAGGTTTATTTTCCTTATGGAAAATTTCTGTTTAGTGGGTTTTTATCGACACCTTTCTGGAAAGATCCACCCTCGCTATTTTCGGATTATAAATATTGTGCAGGACCAGCGACGAGACAGTTTCTATTCGAAAGCGATGGTGAACACATCTCTTGGAAGCGAACTAAGAAGACTATACCGGCGACTCTAGCGAATACTGTGGACTACTGTGATTCAAGTGACTTGGTGTATTGTTGTTTGAGTGTTAACTAGTTAGTGTACTGGTGTGTACTTTCTTGCCTTGTGTGTGGAGAGCGATTAAAGTAATTTTCACGTAATCGGCATTTAATTACCCCCGCACGTAACAATATAATCAATAAACACAAAAGCACATCGACACAAGTCCTGCGTAGTTGGCAAGTCTCCATTGATATTGGCCGCTGTGACCGAAACTCGGTCACCAAGAACTTAGTACATTCTCAGCACGTGTCTAGTCGGAGGCGCGCTCGCGGTGCCTCGGCCTCGCACTTTTAACTGACTTCATACACGGTTCTTTTTTTCCATCCTAATTACTTGCTAGTTGGCTCTATAGAATCAGAATCAGAATATTTTTTATTCACGTAGACCATTATTGTACAGTACTTATGAATCGCCAAAAGTTACAAAAACATTATCCTACTGCTTTACCACCCGTTCGGAATGCCGTTCTTATGGAGAAGTTCCGTTCCTATATTTTAACTCATGACATCAGTGAAATATCAGTGTACCACTTGTCTGCCAACCACGTTCATAGCACCCAGTCGTGATGCTATATCTATATTGTTGCAGGTCAAGAGACAATGCAAGACTCGGAGACCTCGAAATGGCAGATGGTTCAGTCGATAGGCGATAAAGTGAACAAGTACTCGATGTGGGTTAAGTATAGGAAAACGCTACGCGGCGATTCGATTGCGATCCCAGTCAGGTAAGGAACTGTACAAAAATATTTAATTACAAAAAATCCGACCACACATTGAAATATAACTTATTTTACTGATTTTATCGCGTTTATTTTATTTTTTTACGTTACCGACGTTTCGGCTGCTTTACAGCAACCATGGTCACGGGAGGACTGAGGTGGTTGACGTCCTAGTGTCATAGTTTGAAGTGGGGTACCCTCATATTTAGTTGTTGCTTGCGGTCCGATCTATGCAGAAAGTGCGCACAGTGTCTGCACTGTCGCGAACGTAAACACATAAAATAAACGCATCCGCAAAAAAAGTTTTATTTTGATATGTATTTATTAAAAAAAAACAAACTAGACGATATAAATTTTGGACATTGCGTAATGTTAATTGATTGTTGATTGCATGACCAGCTGCTCAAGTCTGCCTAGCCGTTCCTACATTGTTCTCACATACCCATAACAATGTATTGCTCAAAAATGTAAAAGATATTTTTATGAAGAGCAACAATGGAGTTTCTTGCCCGTTCTTCTCCATAGGAACGGCATTCCGAACGGGTGGTAAAGTAGTAGCAGTATTGTTTTGTAACAATTTTGACGATTCATAAGTACTGTACTTAAGGTGGAAGCTTAGGGTCAGGGCGCGAAATTCAAAATGTCAATGGTTTTTATTTTTTTACGAAAAATTTGGACATCTTTACGATGTAATTTAGTGTTTTACGATATTAGCATTCTGCATTGGATGTCTCGATGTATTAAGTTTGCTCAAAAAAATACATAAAGCGATAAATTACATCGTAAAGATGTCCAAATTTTTCGTAAAAAAACAAAAAAAACATTGACATTTTGAATTTCGCGCCCTGACCTGAGCTTCCCCCTTAATGGTTTACATGAATAAGATATATTCTGATTCTGTTTTGAGAGTACTTTCAGATAAATAATTTAAAATTCTCTCTCAGGTATGAAATGAAAGGTTTCAACTCGCTGCTCGGTTCTCACTACGACCACTACTACATCGATTATACTGATTATGATGTCGAGAGCATTGACCCCTCAGTCTTCAAAATTGACTCCAGTAAGTAACCATACACCCATCGATACTTTTTATAATAGACACCGCCAAACAAACGTTATAAAGATAATATGCCCAAGGAAAAAAAAAAATTACAAATTTTAAAATGGCACTACATATTCAGACGAAGGAACACAACAGACTGAATGAATGTGAAATAAAATGAAAAAAAAAGAAATTTTGTCGGGTACCATAATAAAAAAAATATCATCTATGGGCATTTGTTGATTTCTTATTTTCCCGCGAATACTACACATTGAAATAAAACTATTTTTTCGAAGTTTATCTCGTTTATTTTATGTGTTTACGTTCCCGACGCTTCGGCTGCTTTACAGCAACCATGGTCACAGGGGGACGGGAGACCTTCCTCCGTAAAAACATATAATAAACTTAATAAAATCCGAAAAAACTTGTTTTATTTCAATCTATGGGCATTGTCCTTTCGCTAGTATACAATCTGATGTAAAACTATAATTTGTTCGCTAGGCATGCAATGCTCCTCGTTCCCGGGCCCCGGACTGCGCCACTACGCAACTTTCAACCCTATGATGGAGTTCGTTCACCCCGTCAAGGACGAACATGTCAACGACGAGTTTGACAGGTAAGTTTTTGGCGGGAAACTGAAAAGTCATGGCGTCAGTTATGTATTAATTTCTAAAACTAGTGTTCCCGCGAGTTATAGTGAGTGATATAAGTGGAATATTAACCATTATGGGTTCGGTAAAGTGCACGAGTGTAGGTAATTGAAACAGAGTGACGAAACTACTCTTTTCAGTTTCTCTCACAAAAAGATCCATAAAAAATCTTTCAGTAAAGTATCCATCATTTTACTGATTGAGGGATGGGGGGGGGTATTTTACTTGAGCCTTACCTTTGGGCCTGTGCATATGCTCGAAAACTGAATTAATTTATATTACTTAACACTGAAAAAATACCTATGGTGATGCCAAATAAAAAAAAAAGCACTTCACATGTATTGAGCAATTTTCTAGAAGTTGCTTCAGGGTTTTATTGCGTCGTCGCAAGCGCAGCCAATACATAGTTATCGTGTTTCAGATTCAAGAGGAAACATAGCAAGCAATACGCGAGCGACGTCGAGCACGAGAAGAGGATTAATCTTTTCAGGCAGAATCTCAGGTAACTGAGTTTTTAAATGTCCTTATAACAAGGCCGTAGCCAGGACTTTATTGATGGGGTGAGAGTAGGGGGGGGGGGGCTGAACCAGACACAATGACAATCCAAAAGTATAAAAGGGTGGGTTGGCTAAGGCATTTCGGAGGGGGTTGAACCTTTGAGGAAATCATGAATACCCGCAAGCCTCGGGGAAGGAACACGGGTTATGTCGGACTCCTACAGACTAAAAGCCCATGGTGGTCCTTCTCCCGCCTCGTGGGGGGACCAGCTTATGGGGAATCCCTATTACAACCCCAAGTCGTTGTAGTTCAAGCTTCATACTTAAAAGTTATCTATATTGTACAGGTTCATACATTCCAACAACCGCGCTCGCCGCGGCTTCACGGTGGCGGTGAACCATCTCGCCGACAGAACCGACACCGAACTGGCCGCGCTCCGGGGCCGGCGGTACTCCGGGCCCAACCCCATGGGTGAGACTGCCTATCAATAATAATATCGTCAGACGAACACGCCAACTGTACGGCCCCATACTAAACACTTGTATTATTGGTACCGTACAATACACTGGGGGTGATCGCTGTATACAGCGTGTTTAAGAAAGGGTATACTAACCTTTTGAACCTGTTTGTAATCATTATGAAGGAACATCGACAGACGTGCAGGATTCCTCTCATTATTTGATTTCGCCGTACAGCAAGTGATAATCAATATTCACAATGAGATTTGCACATGAAAATCCCGAAAAATCCGATAGGTGCGAGCCGGGGTTTGAACCCGCACACCTTGTTACCAAAGCGAACGTTCGACCAACTGATCTATCACTGCATATTAATATGGTTTTTTAATTATAAACTCAACGTGTTTTACGGTTTTTTTTCAATTTGTTGTCTATAGGTCTTCCGTTCCCGTACAGCGAGTCTATGGTCGAAGTGGAGAGCGCTAAGTTGCCGCCCGAGCACGACTGGAGATTATTCGGTGCTGTCACACCTGTTAAAGGTGTGTTACTGTAAATTGGTATAAAATACTTGTATACACAATACCCTAACACTACAAAAAACTTAAGTAATACATTGAAATAAAACTAATTTTACTGATTTTATCGCGTTTATTTTATGTTTTTAAGTTCCCGACGTTTCGGCTGCTTTACAGCAACCATGGTCACGGGAGGACGTCGATAAAATCCGTAAAATTAGTTTCATTTCTCGTAAATTTAGGTAATATAATTATAATAATATCGCCCGAAGAACACACGAACTATACGGTCTTACACTAAGGAACGCTTCTATTATGGGTACCGTACAATGGACTGGGAGCGAATACTCAGTATATAATACTTATAGAGATATTAAACATGTATAATTTGGGTACAAACATTCGTGCTCATCACACAAAGTTTGCCCCTACCTGGATTTGACAGGGTCGAGGCCGAGGGTCCCGGGTTCGAGTCCCGGTAGGGGCAAACGTTGATGTTTCATAATTATAAGTAACTAGCTGCGCCCCGCGGTGTCACGCGCGATTAACGGTTCCTATGCGATAGCATACCGAAACCATGCATTTTTCCGGGATAAACTAATGTTTATCCCGGAAAAATGCATAGGCTTTTAGGCGTCAGAAAATGACATAGGCTAATGTATAACCCTATGTCATTTTCTGACGCCTAAATTACCTGTACCTATGCAAAAAATCATGTCGATCCTTTGCTCTATCAAAAATTAAAACAAATCTATCCCACGGGAACCACACATTTTATCGAAATAAAAGTAAACTATGTGCTATTCCAGACGACAATCCCACCCATAATACAAGCGTTGCGTAGGACAGGGCAGTTGGTGTGTGTGGTCTGGCATTATTTCGAGCTATAATAAACTGGGTCTAATGTCCAGACCAATCGGTGTGCGGCTCGTGCTGGTCGTTCGGCACCACGGGCGCGGTGGAGGGCGCCTTGTTCCTGCACAACGGCGGGCACCTGGTGCGGCTGAGCCAGCAGGCCCTCGTCGACTGCTCGTGGGGGTGAGACCTTCCTTCCGATCTGTTCATTTCTATATCTTATCACAGAGTATATGCTGTTCCCCGTTGACTTCAATCTGGGTGTTTTCAAGTCGAGAGTGAACAGGTACCTTCTAGGCAAGTATGCTCCATCGTAGATCTCATCGTCGCTTACCATCAGGTGAGATCGAGATCAAATACTTGCCTATAATGTAATAAAAATGTCACAGAATATTTTGTTAAAAAAATAATGTCCAAATCTATACATATAAATAAAATTGGAGTGTCTGTTTGTAATATTAAAATAATCGCTTTTTACTAAATGCATTTGGATGTATACACGGTACCTATACCAGAACAACCTTTTTTCAAAATTGTTGTCTGTCTGTCTGTCTGTTTGTTCCGGGTAATCTCTTAAATGGCTGGACCGATTTTGACGGGAATTTCACTGGCAGATAGCTGATGTAACAAGGAGTAACTTAGGCTACTTTTATTTTAGAAAAAAAATAGGAACTCTCGAAAAAAAAATAAAAGCAATGTTGCAGCGCTGCGCCTGATTAAGTTTGATAGCAACAACCTGCAATGCGTCCCGCGGGCTCAGAACGCGCGAGCAGGCTGTTGCCAACGGTTGAGTCTTTGTTAAAATACCACACGGACGAAGTCGCGAGTAACAGCTAGTCGGTTTATAAATGACGGAGATCTGCGGTAAAAAACATAAAAAAATATACAACCGAATTGAGAACCTCCTCCTTTTTGAAGTCGGTTAAAAATAGCACCTTTTTAGTTTGACATATGTCATTGTGTACCAGAACTTGATCGTTATTAGTGACATTATCAGATGGTACGTTAATGCAAGGTGGATTTTATTTTCAAAGTCAACGGGTTCAATTCCTGGGTAGGGTAATTATTTTTTCACAAAATCTAATGATGCACACCAGTATTATTGTATTATTACAAACTTTGGCGATATAAAATTACAAGTTCACGTTTAAATAAAACTAATATTTTATCTTTTTGTATTCGCGTATATATAAGAAATCAATTACAAGTTCACGTCAAGGTTCGCTTTGACATTTCTCACAGCGACCTCTATGATGGCATTGACAACTAAACAACTATGCTACGCAGTTTTGTATCCATCTATCTATCAGCCGATAGACGTCCACTGCTGGACATATAGGCCTCCCCCAACGACTTCCACACATCACGGTCCTCCGCCACTCGCATCCACCGGCTTCCTGCGACGCGTGTGATCAGTCCACCTTGTGATCGGCCGTCCTACACTTCGTCTTCCGATTCAGTTTTGTATAGCGATTGAGAACCCTATCTTATTTGGTCCGCGATGTATTGTAGGTACGGCAACAACGGCTGTGACGGCGGCGAAGACTTCAGGGCTTACCAGTGGATCATGAAGCACGGCCTGCCCACAGAGGAAGACTACGGAGGGTACCTCGGACAAGTGAGCACATCATCAGAGCCCCAAGTCTGCTAACACAATTGATTCATAATCGAACAGCAACCGCATAGCAACCGTCGCTTTTGACAGATATTGTATGGGATATCTCTCAAAAGTGACAGTTGCTATGCGGTTGCTGTTCGATTATGAATCGATTGTGTTAGCAGACTTGGGGCCCTGAACCCTTGCGCTTATCTAATTAAACACACGTATTTATAGTAAAATGACAATTAATTTAAAAAACCTCAAACTGTTTTAATTTTAAAATAGGCTGACATTATTGTTTATTCAATATAATGATAGTTTATCAAATGAGGATTTCTTAAAATGACTATGTTTTTTCTTTTTAATATTTCTCGACATTGATCTGTCATTCTCGTGGTATTAGCATACTTTACTGTTAATCCGTTTTCAATAATTAATTAATCATTTATCTTGCGATTGTCGGTTATAGTTTTGTTAATAATTTTAATTTAGAGAGTGATACAAAGATGGTATAGTGACGCTTGAGCCTACGCTTCTTTATCGTATTTGTAGTCATTATGTGAAGTCAGTAAATCTCATTTTAGGAAATTAGATTCACACAGTTGGTAAGTAACTCTACTCTATACTAAGATAAATACCTGGGATTTAAATTCCCAGTAGAGGCAAACTTTGTATGATGACCCCGAATGTTTTTACCTGAGTCCTGAAAGTTTAATACTCGTATCTATATCAGTAAGTATATACTGGATTCGCCCCCAGTCCATTGTCCGATACCCACGATACAAGCATTGCTTAGCTTGGGACCGTACAGGGCCCCAAGTCTGCAAACACAATCGTCTCCTAATCGAACAGCAATCGCATAGTAACCGTCACTTTTGACAGATATCCCATACAATATCTGTCAAAAGTGACGGTTACTATGCGGTTGCTGTTCGATTACGAATCGATTGTGTCAGCAGACTTGGGGCCCAGTTGGTGTGTTGATCTGGCGATATTATTATTATTGTATATCTCTCATGTCCTAACGGGCTATACTCCAAACCTTATCATAATTTCAGGACGGATACTGCCACGTAGAGAACGTGACCGCTGTCACGAGCATGAAGGGATGGGTGAACGTCACCACCAACAACGAGAATGCGCTCAAGGTAACAGAGAACTGCTCTGATGAAACACTGCTTGCACAGTGCAGGTTCAAACCACGGCTCACACTTCTGGGATTCACAGATTTAAAAAAGATCTTTTACAATTTTGAGCAGTACATTGATATAGATAGATAGATAGATAACACTTTTTTGTTCCACCACATAAAATGAATACCAATTTACAAAAACTTAACTTATACAGAGAGTGTCACAATGGGCGGCCTTATCACTATTACCGATTGTTATGGGTATGCAAGAATAATATAGGAACGGCTAGGCGGTCTTTAGGCAGCTGGTCAATAAAAAATCGAAATGTGTGCTGTGGGACATAGTAGAAGTGAAACTTCGACGGACAAGTGGACAAACGAATCGCAACGGACAAGTGGACAAACGAATGGCAACGGACAAGTGGCAAGACTATATAGAAGTTTCAATTCAAAATAAGTACTAACTTTAAGTATATAATTTATTGTATTTATCTATTTCAGTTGGCGATATTCAAGAACGGGCCCATATCGGTGGCAATCGACGCGGCCCACAAGAGTTTCAGCTTTTACTCCAACGGAGTGTATTATGAGCCCCAATGGTAAGTTGCATATTTTTCACCCTTCAATTTTTTTTTCATGTCTAATTCTCTTGTTTTAAATATTTTGTACATAGATACATACATAATATACTCACGCCTGTATCCCATGGGGGTAGGCAGAGACCACTGATTGCCACATGCTACGATCCTGGCATACCATTTTCGCTTCATCCACATTCATACATCTTTTCATACACTTCCGTCGGTAGAATGTACTATGGACTTGCCCTTTCTGGAACAGACCATTTATCTGGTCGTTAAAGGTTTTCCTCGGGCGCCCCCCTCCGACACTACCACCCACGTTTGCTCGGTATATTCCTTTTGTCAGTCGTCCTTCATCCATCCTCTCAACATGGCCAAACCATCTTAGCAAAGTAAATATTTTTTGTCTATGGAAATTAGATAAAAAAAATACCCACTTCGGCCAGTGTCGAGTGAAATGTCGTCGCAAAGTTATTTCATTTACCCTTATTATAATGATTATGTCTGTTTGGTAAAGATGAAATCCAGTTTCTTATCTGTAACACAGTGGGTCATTTAAGATTTAATTACCTCACAGCTAAGGAGAAGTTGGAAAACAAAAAAGGTTTTGTTTATTTGTTACACTTGTGCAGGTTTCTGAACGCACGTAGCTTATTGCTAATATTCAACCAACATTTCCCATTAAAAAACTTTTTTGGAGATAATGATGAAAAAAAAAAATATTGAAATAAAACTATTTTTAAGGATTTTATCGCGTTTATTTTTTGTTTTTACATTCCCGATGTTTCGATAGTTATAATATAGGATAGTTTTATTTCAATGTGTAGTATTCGCGCAATATAAGAAATCAAAAAAATATATATTTGCGAAAAATACAAACATGATTCACCAATAAACCAATTTTTATTTATTTATTTGTCTGAAATTAAAAAAAAAAACGAAATCTATGGTGAAATGTGAAAAGACACTTTTCTCTTTAAAAATGCACACCCATCCGACTTGATAAACGTAGCTTACCACTTCCAGCAAGAACAAGGTCGACGAACTCGACCATGCCGTCCTGGCGGTGGGGTACGGTGTGTTGAACGGCGCCAAATATTGGCTGGTGAAGAACTCCTGGTCCAACATGTGGGGCAACGACGGGTACGTGCTCATGGCCTCCCGGGACAACAACTGCGGCGTCCAGTCCGCACCGACCTACGTCATCATATAGAGTTGCCAGCCTATACAATTAAATTCACTGGTAACTGGCAACATTTTTGATAGTGTTGCAATGGTGTGACACAACAACTTAATCATTGTAGTTTGCCAGACTGAAATAAATGTCATTAATAACTGGCAACATTTTTATTAGTGTTGCAGTAATGTGCCACACATTACTGTGTGTTTAATGTGTGATGAGGCTATTATTGTTGCTAGCCAGACTGTAAAATGAAATTCACTAATAACTGGCAACATTTTTAATAGTCTAAACATCATCATTGTTGCTACACCGGAAATTATTATTATTATTATAGTAGTTAATTGGCAACACTGTAATGTACGTTCCTCCCGTTGAAATGCGACATTTCTACTATTTTTTGAGTTAATTTTTTGAGTCAATATATTTTTTCAGATGTTGCCAGGATATAAAACTATGTGATGTCGTAGATTTAAGTTGTTTTCTATTAAAAAGACAAATATTATTTTAACTAAGATTTTAATGTATTATAAACTTTATCTCGAATAAGAGTATACAGAATGATTCAGAAATAGTATACTAAGCCTGGAACTTGGACTTCTTTGCGCATTCTGAAACTATATGTAGTCAGATATAATAAAATCAAATCTCATCTATACATATAAATAAAATTGGAGTGTCTGTTTGTAATATTAAAATAACCGCTTTTTACTAAGTGCATTTGGATGTATACACGTTACCTATACCGAAAAAACATTTTTTACAATTTTTGTCTGTCTGTCTGTCTGTCTGTCCGTCTGTCTGTCTGTCCGTCTGTCTGTCTGTCTGTCTGTCTGTCTGTTTGTTCCGGGTAATCTCTGAAATGGCTGGACCGATTTTGACGGGAATTTCACTGGCAGATAGCTGATGTAACAAGGAGTAACTTAGGCTACTTTTATTTTAGAAAAAAAAATTGGATCTCTCGAAAAAAAATTAAAACCAATGTTGCAGCGCTGCGCCTGCTTAAAGTTTGATAGCAACAATCTGCAATGCGTCCCGCGGGATCAGAACGCGAGCAGGCTGTTGCCAACGGTTGAGACGTTGTTAAATACCACGCGGACGAAGTCGCGGGCAACAGCTAGTTCCCAATAAAATAACAATTGTGTTGGCTTGGCTAATTGGCTGTCTACAAGAAAAGCTGTTTTATTTCTGCATAATAATCTCTTCTCTCTCTCTTATATAGCTAGCTAGTCTTTCTCATGTACTCATGAATATTTTTGTAATTATTGGCTGTGCTTAATTTCGCTCTCTTGATGAAAAGTTTTATAATAAATACATATTTTATTAAAATTCTTGTTTTAATCAATAAATCAGACGGCGTCCCGGCGATTGACATTGTTGACCCCTATAAATATTTTATGCAGTTTTTTTTACACCTCATTTTAATAGAAAGAGAATTTTGGGGTCGAGTCACCTTCGACCGTAGGAGAATTAAATACCCTCGAGGTACCCTACACGTGACCCTGGGTGGTGCCAACTCTACTGCTGGTAGGCTTCGGCCGTGGTTAGTCACCACCCATTGAACAAAGACATGTCGCCAAGCGGCCTAGCCGTGTTCCGGCATGATGTTCGGTGTTGCCATTCATGGATGGCGGGTCAGATCAGAGGCGCTGCATGTGCCTAGTGAATGTAGCATCTCGATCTACTGCCGCCTTCCTACCTAGGCAAGTATGCTCCATCGTAGATCTCATCATCACTTACCATCAGGTGAGATCGAGATCAAATACTTGCCTATAAAGTAATAAAAAAAAAGAAAAAAACTGCAAAAACTAGTTTTCATGAGAGCGTGAAGGAATACTTACAGCGTGTTATAGTGGAGTGTTTTAATAAAACACTATTCAATTATATAATTTATTTCAAACAATGACGTTGGAATCTATCATAAAAGTCCAGTGACTTGGCATTTCTAAACGAAAGTGAGGGATAGAGTTTATAAGTATAAAGGAGATGCACGTAAGTTGCCGGGTTTGCGCATATCTTCGTCCGTCCATGGTACAAGAATATGCAACTCCAGGCATTCTGTTCCCCGACAGCTAGGTCCCGTGATTGGCCCAGCACTACGTCATGGGCCATCTTCGACCAATGAGCGGTGTTCATTCCATTGTTGTTTGCCAGCATTGATCGTGACGTAGTCTTGCTCTTGGGCCATCGTTGTAAGAGAATACCTAGCTTTCTTTTGTATATTTGTATACCAAGCGTACGTCTTTGTTGTCGTTCAGAAATACCAATTGTTGTGTAACATTTTCATAGAATTCCAAACTAGAAAGTTTGTGAGATAGTCTCTGTTATCGACTTATGGGGTCCATGCAAACATTTCCGAACTTAACAAGTCTCCCTGGACAATTGCTTAGGTGTATCGCGTGGTCGTACTGAAAAAAAACATATCACTAGTATAATTTGGAAGGGTAGGCAGAGGTGTGTTGCTGATCGACGAATAGTTTAGCTCCGTTGACAGTAATCCTGCTTACTGTGTCTAGGGTCCCGGATTCGAATCCAGGGAAGAGTTTGTGAGATAATTACGAATGTATGTAACTCGAGTTATGGATGCTTATCCCACTAATATTATAAATGTGAAAGTTTGGATGGATGGATGTTTGTTACTCAATTACGCCAGAACGGCCGAACGGATCTGGATGAAATTTGGCACTGAGATAGATTACAGTCTGGAATAGCACATAGGCTATCAAAAGGCTATAAAATGGTTCTCGTGTAATGTATGGTAACACCGCGGGGTGCAGCTAGTTATCTATATAGGTAAGTATTACATACCTACTTGGTTTGCCCCCAGTCTATTGTTTCGTACTAATATAATGTGTGTTAATTAGTGCAGTTGGTGTGTTTGTCTGGCGATATTAGTATTAGTATATTTTATCGAATGTAATAAGGATTGATAGCTGGGCTGCTACATAGAATATCCTGGCGAAAAGTAGGCCTGCCTTGAATTGATCTGGGAGCCGTACCCAGGGTGAACCATCCAATCGAAAGGGCGATTGGCAGCAACGAGTAAAATAATTAGAGAAAAAATATTATGTAATTCCACTTATAATAATGAATATTAATAATTTCAGCCCCTTTTTAATGTCCCACTGCTAGGCACGGGCCTCCCCTCAATGCGACGGGCTTAGGCCATAATCCATCACGCTGGCCCCGTGCAGGTTGGCGGACTCCATCATCTTTCGAGGGGTTCTCTCAGACATGCAGGTTTCCTCACGATGTTTTCCTTCACCGTTTAGCAAGTGATAATTATGGTTGAAAATGAGATCCGCACATGAAATGAAATCCCAGAGGCGCGAGCCGGGTTTTGACCTACGATCCTCGTTACCGAGGCAAGCGTTCTACCAACTTGGCTATCACTGCTTACTTAATAATTAATTAGTAAGTCCACTTACTGTCCAGTAGTTCCACTGTGGTTGCTCCAATACTGGAAGTTTCCGCGGTTTTGGGACAGACTGGTCTTTTGTTTCGCCATACATGATATATGGATATGGATAGTTTGTATACGCTAATGGGTCAAGACCTCCTGGGTCCTGCTCGCCGGATTTGTCGGACGCTGACCTCAGTTTAACTCGCGTTGATTGGTTATCATTTCCACAATTTAGATTAATTACTTTTTTTATTTTCCGCATAGTATCGGATGTCAGTCCATTAGCGTTCTTATTGATAACAAAAATAAAAACGTTTTTACGATTTGAATGTTTACCGGTTGAATCTTTTTTAAGTTTGGACATGAGTTGTTTCACGTTGTTTGTTTGCGGTTTATGTATTGTTTTCAGCTTGTTGTTGTACTCGTAATCGTCCATGTTGTAATTAATATGTGGAATTGGACTTTTTACTAAAATTTGTTTTTTAATCCCATCTTCCGAACGTTCATTCGGGTACATCTTGTTTCTTTCATAATTATTATTTCTCCATTCGGTATTACTGAAATCAATGGTCTTCAAATTATTGTGTTGCTTCGGTCTTTCGTTGCCGTTGACGATCGATCTTATTTTCTTAATAAGTCCCCCTTCTTTTAAATCATTAAATTGGTACAAACGAAAACTTTGGGCTACATTTTGTAAATTTAATAATAAGAGAACGCATTTTGTTAAAGTTAGGTGCGCGCGCATTGACGTGGTTTGATTGAAGTGATGTATGTTTCAATTAAGTTGATTTCAAGCGTGTTATTAATATTGCGTCAGGACACGCCATTTTCATACCATCATATGACATCCATTATTTTATTTATAATGTGTATTTATTGATTATGTTATTGCTATTAATTACTTGACATTGGCAGAATACCCACTAAGATGTGGGTGAGGCCATATTCATATCCATTTTAGTTCATCGCATCTCATTTCGTAAAGCTTCTATCTCCATCGTGCGAACTGCCAAGGAATGGAACACGCTACCGGCGGCTTTGTTCCCCGTTAACTATAATCTGGGTGTTTTCAAGTCGAGAGTGAGCAGGTACCTTCTAGGCAAGTATGCTCCATCGTAGATCTCATCGTCACTTACCATCAGGTGAGATCGAGATCAAATACTTGCCTATATCGTAATACAAAACAAAAAGAAAAGAAAGAAGAAGAATATTGCGTAACGTATTGAGTGCGTACTGACTGACATCTTCTAGTCACGTCATATTTTATGTTATGAGAAGTTTTATGCACCTCAATATACAGGGTGTAGGGGCATGGTAAAGAAAATTTTGGGTAAATTAAATTATAGATATCAATATTTCCGAAAGTCATGGGATTCACATGTCGGATTTTTTTTGCGCGCAATGTATCGAAACCAACGCGGACAATGTAACGATTCGTGCGATACCCGACGCGTGCGATATGACTAAGGCCTCAGCCTCGAATTTAGCGGGCAGCGGGGCGGGAACGTGACTCGCTGGCCGCCCCGCGCCGCTGCTGCGCCGCTGTTTTCGAAAACCGGTCCATTTGATTTTACGCATAAGATCCTGCCGCTCCCGCGCCGCAGCCGCCGCCGCCCCGCTGCCCGCTAAATTCGAGGCTGAGGCCTAAAGCTGGACACGATATTGGGCGAGTAAAGCCACAGTATATAAATAAACAGAATCAAAGCGTCTCTCAGTCATACCAACTGTCACAGTGTAAATGAAATGAATCCCCTACGCTTATTAGTAAAGCTGTGGATACATTACTGAAAATTAACCGGGCATCGCTTGGATGAGCTATAAAAGCTATACTTACTAATTCATTTTAATTTGCTTCACTTGTCCACATATATCAACAGAATGGTTAACATCCCACTAATTTTACACATTATTTATAAGATAATTTTTTTTTTGGAAAATAAAACAAAAGTGACAACTTCACGGTTCAAATTCCCGCCAAAAACGTAAGATCATATTTGGAAAGTTTTGATTCTGGAAGACAGTATGCATTTAAAATATTGGAATAAAACATTTTTTACGGATTTTATCGCGTTTATTTTATGTTTATGTTCTTGTCGTTTCGACTGCTTTACAGTAACCATGGCACGGGGGGACTGTGTAGTAATGAAGAATATATTAGATATCACCATGATGTAAAATAATCCAGCACATAAGTAGCCAGTGTTGGAATAAAAATACTTTTAAATTGTAGTAGTTCTTTATTTCAAACAAAGATGTTACTATACAAAGTGTAAGTGGCTCCGTACCGAAAACTGATCTCAACTTATGATTACGGATTTGAATCTTTCATAAATTATACGCATTTTTTTTCAGTATTTTTAATTTGATTGTAGCATGCTCTCATAATAAAAGTCTATCTCAACATGGACTTAAAACTGCAATGTAAATTAAAATCCGATGCGGTCGAGCGCGTTTGCCACTAGCACGAGACAGGTATCGCGCAGAGCGTTGTGTTGTGAACGAGTTGTATACCATACATTGCGTGCTCAAAAATATCAACACCCGTGACTTTTAACAGAAATATTTTTTATAATTAGTAGTAGTTAGTGTCTATTTATTATAAATTAGCTGTTGGTTTTCCAATCCATAAATAAATAAATAAATAATTTTATTCTAGGGATTAAGGGTAACCATTACCCAAAGTTTTCGTTACCATGCCCCTTACCCCTTGTATTATCTTAAACTCTGTTATCGCCTTAAGAGGTCCAAGCAGAGATTGCCAAACTTCACAAGCTTCCCTGGGCAATCCTGGACGGCTAAAGTTTTGTCATTCTGAAACAATAAATCACGCTTGTATTATTTGAGAGGGTAGGCAGAGGAGTAACAGTGCTACTATTTGCATTAACATTGAATTTATAGATTTTGTCATAGGCACCAAGTTACTTAAATGAAAGTTAAGTTAAAGTTTTGTAAGTAACAGAACTATAATTAAATGACACAACACAAACTAAAATAAAACAATAATCAAAGAGAAGATAAAGTATGATCCAAAATATATGAAAATATGAAAACGCTTTTCACTATGGTAATTAAGAATTTTGAGGGTACTCTTGTGATAATTAATGACATCATATAAACTATTCGGTCACACAGCAAACATGGTGCTACTGAGGGCAATGAAGGTCGGTAGCATAAAAAAACCATTAAATTTGATTAATAAGGTTGATATCGAATGTAAATTACGAGGATTGATAGCAGGGCAGCTACTCAGAATATGCTGGCGAAGAACCATCTGACTTTAATTGATCTCAGGTCCAACCCCAGGGCGAAACATCCTATTGAACTGGGGCGAACCATCCTATCAAACTCAGGGCGACCATCCTATTAAACCAGGGGTGAAACATCCCATTAAACTCAGGTTGACCACCCTATTAAACCAGGGGTGAACCATCTTATCGAACCCGGGGCGAACCATCCTGTCAAACCCAGGGCGAAGCAGCCTATCGAACCAAGGGCGACCGTCGCTACGAGTACTAGAACGAGGTGACAATATTGAGATAAGCAATTACATTGTTCTACTTACTGTCCAGTAATTCTTATATTTATTTTCTGGTATGGTGACTATCGCCTGTTCTGTGATTAGGTACTTGGTCGTCTGGGAAACTATGATATTTTGTAAGCACAAGTGGGTCTTGGAACTCGCCGGATTTCTCGTATAATAATCTTTGTGTACCACGGTTTGATTCATCAAAATTCCCATCATTTAGATGAAGATACTTTTTTATTTGCCGCATCAAATCCTTTTTGGGTGAAGCACTGTTTTTTTCAGTGACATAAACAAAAACGTTATTGGGATATGAAGCTTTACCGCTCAATAAGTTGCTTTGAGCTTCGGCAATTGGTTTTTTCACATGTACCCGTGCGATCGGTCGATACTTTATTTTCAGTTTTGGGTCATACTCATAATCAACCATTTGGTAACCGTGTGGTATCATTGTTTTCACCAGTATTGGATTTTTAATCCCATCTTCCAAGTGACGACTCGAGTATTTATTATTACTCACTTCAACATCATGCTTCCATTCGTTGTTATTGAAATCATTGATTGTATGAACAACATTTATTTTCGGATGATTTTCATTGCCGTTGACGATAGATCTTATTTTCTTAATAAGTTCTCCTTCCGTTACATCATTCAGTTGGTACAAACGAAAACTTTGGGCTACGTTTTGTAAATTTAATAATAGCAGAACGCATTTCGTCAACGTTAGATGGTCGCGCATTGATGTGGTTTGATGGGAGTGATGAATAATTCAATCAAAATGATTTCAAGCGTGCTATTAATATATGCCCGGCTCATTGGATACCCATGAATAGCTTGTCAGGTAAGTATAGCATGGTATAATAATATGCTTCGTCACGCATTTTCTTCCCGTGACAGAGGGCCATGCCACATTGGCCCAGTACTGCCTCCTTCCATTTATTCATTGTGGCATAATCAGTGACATATGTTTTGTGTTGACCTGCGTGCTAGCCCTTCAGTTCTTCTTCTTCTTTTTTTCAAGTTGGCAATCGGCTACAAAGTAGTGCCTTTTTGCCAGTGTCAAGCAAAATATTACTTTGTTATTTTCAATAATGTAAGTACCTGGTGATAATAATAATGTTGATGACGATGATGATGATGATGTGAATCCCCTACCCCTAAATAACAACTAAATATGAGGGTACCCCGGTTCAAACTAGGACACTAGGACGTCAAACACCTCAGTCCTCCCGTGACCATGGTTGCTGTACAGCAGCCGAAACGTCGGGGACGTAAAACGCAATAAAATTCGAGAAAATAGTTTTATTTCAATATGTAGTGTTCGCGTAAATATAAGGAATCAATATATCTATACTATACTAATATTATAAATTTGAAAGTTTGGATGGATGGATGGATGTTTGTTACTCTTTCACGCCAGAACGGCTGAACGGATCTGGATGAAATTTGGCACAGAGATAGATTATAGTCTGGAATAGCACATAGGCTACTTTTTATCCCGGTAAAATGTATGGTTCCCGTGGGATAGATTTGTTTAAATTTTTCATAGCGCAAAGGATCGACATGATTTTTTGCGCGGGTAACACCGCAGGGCGCAGCTAGTAGACATATGATTATTACCTAAATCAAAATCTAGTATTCTATCTGCTCTATACAGTTTCTATAAAAAAAATAGGTAGGCATAAAGCTTAGCTCGCCATGGTCTCACCTACACCTCAGTATCATTAAATTTCTTAATATTTATTAATATTTTGCGTTCAACAATCGCGAGATTAAATTTTCAAACTTTCTCGTTAACTTACAGAATGAACTAATAGTTGGCATAATTCAATATTTGTGTTGGTAATTAGCTATCCCTTATAATATTTGTGTTCGTTTAAATCATGGAATGTATACTGTAGGCACACACATTTGGACGGTATGTTAAAATAATTGCGTTCTAGATAGGTCTGTGACTTTAACATTCCGTGAAATGTCTAGCCCAGCTTGGATGTAAGTACCTAAATAGTTCTAAATGGTAAACGACATGAATAATAAATAAAAATAAATAAATGTCGGTCGACAAGACGCACGGACAAGTGTCATCCGTACACTGTGGACTTTCCTTCGGTACGTACTAAGCTTTTTGCTTCTTCTTTCATCGTGCGAACTGCCAAGGCGTCTTTGTTCCCCGTTGACTTCAATCTGGGTGTTTTCAAGTCGAAAGTGAACAGGTACGTTCTAGGCAAGTATGCTCCATCGTAGATCTCATCGTCACTCACCATCAGGTGAGATCGAGATCAAATACTTGCCTATAATGTAATAAAAAAAAGTACTAATTACCAAATAATGCTCCCACACTAATGAGGTCATAGATAAGTCTAACAAAATTGTGTCACATATTTTAGTAAGCTATACGATTACTATGATAAGTTACGTTTGGCGGAGATCCGTGTACTCAGCATTTTGATATAAGGGCAAGGTGTCTATTACCTTAATTAACTTAGATATAGACGTTACAAAAAATGCCCATTTTTTTAAATCTCTACAACGCAATTTATAAATCGAAATTAATTACTTTTCGGCTATTGATTGCATTCAGGCAATCATATTTTTATCAAACATGGGATATGAGTTTTTTTGTAGACTAGTGCTACGGCTTGGGTATGTACAGGCCTGGTTGTTAGTGTTGACATTATCCGTATCAACAAAACTCAAGAACTGATAAACAATTGAGGGAAGGATATTACTACTACTGACCCCCGGCTTATCAACCTTCCCAATTATAAACCGAACAAATTTATTTATTTTTGAACACAAAACATTGGTTGTAACCACCAATTTTGCAGTAATGGTGACATGGAATATAGTTGCTTAAATATAATTATAGCCCAAAAACTTGTATTTTCAAAATAATACAATTCACGACATAAGTGGAAGTTAAACTTAGGCACTATTAATGTACTATAACAATCAATTGAAGGATAACTGAAGTGACAAACAAAACTGAACTCCAATAAGATGTCAATAGAGTGTCTGTCTGTCTAAATAAAATACTACATCTTTCGCGGAACGAAGCAAATCTAACAAAATATTTTTTCATTTGTTTCGCCTCGAGATATTGAAATAACGAGGCATCCTCAGGACAGCTGGCCTTCGAGCGATGAAGCACCGAGCAACTGCCTGATTAGAACCAGCTAGTCAATTAGCCAGCCATCTAAAGCTCGCTTTGCACTATGGGATATAATTTGATAAGCATAAACCATGACATCGCTGTTAAGATAATTTTATCTCACAGGTACTTAGCGTTACATTATTCCTTAGTCAAGTGACTTAACAACTCTCATTGGGTCAGGCGTGGACTGGACTTGAAGGCCACGCATTGCTAGCCTTAGAGGGAGTCAGTCTTCTGCACTACTTGAGGAGGCCATTTCATGATACGCCATCTCGCACACATCATGGTAAACTTGGCTCGCGCAAGATATATTTTTATATCTTATCTTTGCGTGACAGGCATTACACTAAGATTATCATACGATGGAACAAGCAGGCGGGTGGTATACCTGGTGGGGCGGCCGCTATGCCCCGACGTTTATTGTCGGGATCTTGTATATATGTTACGTGTAACGAAAACTCTTATAGCGCGATTCAGGATTGTATGAAAACGTTATCATTTGTTCAGTATGTCCGTATGCAGCGCCACCTGTGTATATTGTGGCGAGATTGAAGAGGTTGCTACACTTTCATTCTTTAAAACGTAGGCTTAGAATTATAGAATACTTGCTTTACACTTTAGGTTACATGAAAGCTAGTATACCCCAAATTCAATTGGTTTTCTCAACGACTCGATCACGAAATTAGGTTTCACGATCCTGACGAAAGCTTTTAACCTTAATTGAGAAAGAAAATATTACAAAATGGCTTCACGAAGTTTGCAGGCAGGGCAAATCATTTACTGGGCATACTTCAGGATGTTTAAACATTGCCAATGAGGTGGGCATTATAAGCAATGAGGTATTATTGTAATTACACGGATGCCTTTGTTTTCCGGAACGATTTATCTGTATTTAGATATAGTTATTTATTTGCACTTTAATGTTATGTGAATTACTATTGCCAAGGAATATAAAGTTTAATGTTTAAAACGAGCTATGCTCGGGGTTTCACTACGCCATTAAATCAGAAATGAAGAGATCCGTAGAAGAACTGGAGTAAACGACACAGCTCAAAGAATTTCCAAGTTGAAGTGGCAGTGGGCGGCACATAGCTCGCAGAACCGATGGCCGTTGGTGCAGAAAGGTTCTAGAATGGCGACCACGAACCGGAAGACGTAGTGTAGGCCGCCCCCACACAAGGTGGACTGATGACATCACACGCGTCGCAGGAAGCCGGTGGATGCGAGTGGCGGAGGACCGTGATGTGTGGAAGTCGTTGGGGGAGGCCTATGTCCAGCAGTGGACGTCTATCGGCTGATAGATAGATAATGAAGTTTTAAAAAAAAATGAGTTTATGCAAATCTGTATGTTATACTCGCAATGTTAGTTAAGTAGGTAATCAATTGTTTTACTAAGGCAGCGATAGCTTAGAACAAATTATATACAGGGTGTAAGAGGTGTGGTAACGAAAACTTTGGGTAAGGTTACTCTTAAAGCCTATAATAAAATTATAGAAAGCATTTATGTCGTAAGTCATTGTTTACATGTGTTGATATTTTTGAGCGCGCAATGTACTGTAAACCACGCGATTACAACGCAACGCTCCGCGCGGTACCAGACTCGTGCGGGTGACGAGTGCGCTCAAGCATATCGAGTTTTAATTTACATTGCAGCTTTAGGTCTAAATTAGTGATTATGTTATTTTTTAATTAAAAATCACGTTGAGATATACAATCATTATGATTTTATGCTAAAATAAATTTCAAAATACTGAAAAATGCGTATAATTCATGTAAAGATCGATGGGAAATTAAAATTCTCGGGGGTGGTAGAATCATGACTAGAATACATGGTATCAATTTTTGTTACAAATCCATTTACATCCTGTATGCGTTCATATAGATTCTTAAGCTAGCCCGCCAAAGTGCTAATGATAGGCCTAACTTTATAAATCATTTACTTAGTTAAATATAACTAATTTTACGGATTTTATCGCGTTTTTTTTTAATATGAGGGTACCCTCATATTAAAAACTATGACACCAGAACATCAACCATTTCAGTCCTCCCGTGAAACGCGGGAACGTAAAAAATTAAACAAAAATAAACGCGTTAAAATCTGTAAAATTCGTTTTATTTAAATGTGTAGTATTTGCGTAAATTTAAGATATCGATACATCATTTACTCCGTATTTATGGTAATACCATAAATACGGAGATAACCACTTATTCCATAAACTGGCCATAAAATAAAAGGTATTGGATTAAATAGCTTGTTAAATTAACGCGAACATTTAACCATTCTACTGAAGTTAGTTCCATAATGAACCAGGTGTCTACACTCAAACGGCAGCAAGTAGGAAACTTTGTTCAGTTTGTAATGTGAGACAGGTATGGAGTGAGAACAGGCCCCGCGATAGGGGCCCCGCGATGTGGGGGCCCCGAGATGTGGGGGCCCCGAGCATGCGTCAACTTTATATTACCTTACACGTTGCTGTGTTGGACGTGCGAATCACGTAAGAAAGCCCTGCATGTGTAAGCAGTTCCTTCTTGGCACCCTGATCCTTGACCGTGTTACTCAAGAGGCTCTATTATGTATTCAGCATGCCTATTTGCTATTTCATATGACAATTTTACCAGTTCAAATTCATCAAATACATAGAAGTAAATATTCAATTTACAATGGCATAAGCATTTCATAAAAGTATATTGGGGGCAGACCGTAAAGTATACAATTCGTTTGCGAAATAACTCGAACTTGGGGGCTCACTTCTAGTGCCTACCAGACCAGAATATATTCAACCACTATCTTCAACAGCTTTTTCTAGTGTAATAATGACTGCTTTTAGCCTCATTTCATCATAATTTATTATACAAGCATGATGTTTGTATGAGTATAATGCAAGCGTTGAGTGGGGCCACGTCAGTGAACGGGCCCCTTCCTAAATCCGTCCCTGTACAAAGCACTTGAAGAACAAAAGTGCTTACCAAGTGAGGGCGAGTTGGGCACTCAGTTTTATTGCTGTTTTTTGCCAACGGGGTCCAGGGTTCGATTCTTGGATGCAAATGTAGGGGTTTGTGATGTTTAGTGCGGAATAAATTAGGTGCGGATTTTGTTGGATTACGTGACTTTTCATTTTCTGTTGATACCTTTACGCTCAATCCATTTTAGGGTAAGTTGACAGAGGGTTTCTGATTTTGAACTTCGTCTCAAATCTGAGTGCTGAAAGTAATCTCAATCGTTGTACCTACCGTCCATATTTGGTTCTTTTGACTATAAAGTTTATTGACAACTTAGCCTTAAGAATAAGCTAACAACCAATTTATACTAATTAGGTATACTTAAACTTACTTGCTATATCCTACACTCTCACCAAAAACATGGAGACCTTGCGATAATAGTACAGAAACTTGTCTCGAAGTTTGTGCCGAGAAATCAATTGAATATTGATGGCAAATAAGCGTCTCTGTCGACAGGAAGCTGCAAAACGGAGGGAGACGTTTTTTATTTGCAAACTTTTTTCTACCTCCGTTGTTTTGCTCCATAATTTCCTGACTACAGTTAGTTCATAGCCGCCTCGCTTTTTCATTATGAATTAGAATTTAAAAATATATTTGACCTGTTGATTTGTTATATTTACGCAAATAATACACATTGAAATAAAACTAATTTTACAGTGAGTAATTAATATTGTTAAATTCAAAACCAAGCGTACCATTACAAGACCTCAAGACACTGTGAGCACTTTCTGCGTAGATCGGACCGTAAGCAACAACTAAATATGAGGGTACCACAGTCAAACTATGACACTAAGACTTCAACCACTTCAGTCCTCCCGTGACCATGGTTGCTGTAAAGCAGCCGAAACGTCGGGAACATAAAAAAGTATAATAAACGCGATAAAATCCGTAAGATTAGTTTTATTTCAATAGTTGACCTGATTAACGTAGTTGGTAGTGACCCTGCTTTCTGTGCCGCGGGACCCGTGTTCGAATCCTGGTAGGGACAATCTTTGTGTGATGATCACGAATGTTTGTGTACCCAAGGATGTTTACTATCTATATAAGTATTGTATACTGAGTTCGCCCGCAGTCCATTGTACGGTACCCATAATACAAGCGTTGCTTAGTGTGGGACCGTATAGTTGGTGTGTTTGTCTGGCGATATTATATTATAAAATAAACTATTTTTGTATCACAAATCTTCATTTTTTTCATAAAACATTCGTAAACTGTAAATTGTAAAAAAAATACACTCTCACGCCTATGAGAAGATCATAGGAGAGTGTATATTTTGTTAACTTCACATGATTACACATGTGCTAAAGAAGCACCTGTTAAAAGGGTTACCCTAAAGCATACTGAAAATAAGCAGCTTAATCTAGGATAACATGAAAAGCGACTCTGTTGAAATTAAAAAAAAATCTAAGGCGAAGGTTCCATTTGAAAACAACAAATAAAGAGCAGCCTATATTTGTAGTATTATTTATTTATTACCATGTAAGTACCTAAATAGACTTTGCACACTGAAATACATACTTTTTCTAGATCACATTTTGTAAGCCTTGTTCAATGTGAAATGTGATTATATTACAATATTCTGTTTCCACATAAAATTGGCTTAAAATTTTGGATTCTTCGTTTATGACTTATATCCTTACTTCTTTTTCTGGCTTGCGATTTTTTTTATTTTATACGACTTCAATTTTACAACTGCCATTATAACTAAATTCATCTGCTATACTATTTCGACTTTCTCATGCTTTTAATGTGGTTGCTTGTACCGATTGTAGTGTCGGGACCGCTTTATCGATACATTCTTTGTCATCCGTACAATTTTTAGCAACAGCTTCAGTTGTGGAAACAATTTCCACCTTCCCACTATCTGTTGTAATTTTAACATCATCTTTTAACTTTTTCTCAGCGTCTAAAGGTGCTTTGTCTGTAGCGATTTCGGGTTGCTTGTCAGGACTTGCTGTTGCTACTGTTTCAGTCGTGATTTTAGTTGGATCACTAGTTTTTGTAGCATCAATGTTGGTAGAATCTTTTTTGTTCTTATTTAAATCCAGATTAAGTGTATTACTCACAGTCTCAACTATTTTCGTTGCTCCGTCGTCCAGTGCGTTCACCACTTTAGCTAAAACTTTATCTTTTTTCTTATCTTCGTTCTTGCTTTCGACAAGATCATTAAGGAGGCCACATTGAACGCCTATGACACAGAGAGTTATTATAAGGACAACCTTCATTGTGTACGAATTGATGTCAAATGCAATTTTGCAAGCGATGCATATGCATTTATAATTACTGCACTTAATCAATAATAATTATCTTACGGTTCCAAGTACAGATAATAATATAAAGTTATTGATATAGGGATACATATGCGCCAACATTTTATAAAAATATTTTTAGCCTTTCCGAGATTTGTTTTATTAATTAGAACCAGTTATAGTCAAGTTAATAGGACGCTTGCATCGGTAACGATGAGCGCAGGTACGAACCCCGGCTCGCACCTCTAGGATTTCATGTGCGGATCTCATATTCAACCATGATTATCACTTGCTGAACAAGTGAAGGAAAATATCCTGAGGAAACCTGCATGTCTGAGAGAACCTCGCGAAAGACGTGTGAAGTCCGCCAAACCGCACTGGGCCACCGTGGTGGACTATGGCCTAATCCCCTTGCATTGATGGGAGGCCCGTGGCCAGCAGAAAGCCATTAAAAGCTGGTATTATTATTATAATACATATATATAAATTTCGTGCTCATCACTCAAAGTTTGTTCCAACTCAAATTCAAACCCGAGACCCTCACTAAGCAAGGTCCGGTAGAATTTTGACTCGCAAGTTATGCTGTCTTAAAAACATTTGTATCTCGGATCTATTCCATTCCTCTCGGACTACTCAACCTAGCCCTGACAAGTTTATCTGATAAGACAGTTGAAGGGCGAGCTATCAGAATACATAAACATTTCATGTTATTAGCTATAAATTGCTAATTGATATAAAACTAATTTTAAGGATTTTATCGGGCTTATATTTTGATTTTTTTTTTATTACATTATAGGCAAGTATTTGATCTCGAGCTCACCTGATGGTAAGTGATGATGAGATCTACGATGGAGCATACTTGCCTAGGTAGGAAGGCGGCAGTAGATCGAGACGCTACATTCACTAGGCACATGCAGCGCAACTGATCTGACCCGCCATCCATGAATGGCAACACCGAACATCATGCCGGAAAACGGCTAGGCCGCTTGGCGACATGGCTTTGTTCAGTGGGTGGTGACTAGCCACGGCCGAAGCCTACCACCAGTGATTATGTATGTTCCCGACGTTTCGGCTGCTTTACAGCAACCATGGTCACGGGAGGTCTGAGGTGGTTGACGTTCTGGTGTCAGTATTATTTCAATGTGTAGTATTCGCGTAAATATAAGAAATCAATATATAATTGCTATGTTGGTTAAGGTGGAAGCGCAAGGTCAGGGCGCGAAATTCAAAATGTCAATGGTTTTTATTTTTTTACGAAAATTTTGGACATCTTTACGATGTAATTTAGTGCTTTGGGATATTAGCATTCTGCATTGGATGTCTCGATGTATTAAGTTTGCTTAAAATATACCTAAAGCGATACAATATTCCAAGGTTTGTAAAAACCGCTACTTTTACTAACTTTGGAGTGTTGTATCGCTTTAGGTTTTTTTTTTCTGTATATTGCCTTATTTGGGACCGTACAGTCGGTGTTCGTTTGGTAACATATATTGGCTCATGTAAGTATTGAAAGTGGAATTGATATACAAATTATAATAATACCAGCCCTTTTTAATGTCCCATTGTTGGGCACGAGCCTCCTCTCAATGCGAGGGGGATGAGGCGATAGTCCACCACGCTGGCCCAGTGCGGGTTGGCGACATACAAATTACTTTTTTTAAATAATGAGACAAAAGTCTGAATACCGTCTTCCAAAATATTCTCTTAGCACGTCTTCAAACACCTGGGCCATCGGTCATTTGAATAATTCAATGTAGGTTGCCGCTGTAAATAATTGAATTCGGTCCTTCCATTTACATTTATACCGCGCACAGGTATTTTTTTCTTAAAAGAAATGATCCATGAATGGCTGCCGATTTATCTTCTATTAGAACGTTACTTTTAGTATGGGCACGATAATTGAAGTAACTATAATATGTTTTTCTTTATATTGATTTCTTATATTTACGCGAATACTACACATTGAAATAAAACGAATTGGCACACACAAACACACAAGCAACAATTAAATATGAGGTTACCCCGTCTCAAACTATGACACAAGGACGTCAACCACCTCAGTCCTCCCGTGACCATGGTTGCCGTAAAGCAGCCGAAACGTCTGGAACGTAAAATCAAAATATAAACGCGATAAAATCCTTAAAATTAGTTTTATTTCAATGTTTTTTTTGTTTTAATTTTAGCGTAAGTTAACGGACATACTTACATAACCAGTACACGAATTAGTTCAAACACGATGCTTTTACGTAGCGTAACGGCGACGGAAGTGTGTTCTGTCCCACTCACACTCATAAATCATACTAATTAATGATTGTGACAAATCAAATTGTATTAAACAGCTGCTAAAGTCTGTCTAGGCGTTCCTACATTGTTCTCACATACCTATATGTGTGTGTGTGTGTGTTATAATGTAGGAACGGCTAGGCAAACTTTAGCAGCTGGTCAAAAAAAAGTACTAACTCTAACTATATCTATCAATCAGGTCGCTATAGTCCATCCCCGGGCTATTGAGTTCTTACACAACTATCATTTAATGCCTGAAATGGTTCGTGCTTCCTCTGAAAATCCTGTACCAACGCGCGGCAATTCAATTTTAAACTCTATATTTAATACAAACGGTGTGATTTTGTGTGACAAAAACTATGTTTTTATAACCTGAGTGGAATCTTAAGGGGGCTTCTGCTATTGATTTTATTCCACTTTAATTGTTTCAGTCTTGAATGTTGATGCACTGAAGTAAATATTTTATTGTTAAGTCTAAAGTCGCCGTGCAGTTTCAGGAATTGAAGGGTGTTTTACTACAAAACGCCATGACCGCAATGTCTGCCCTATCAACTTTGCCAATTGGGACGTCGGATTATTTACATTTTGGTATAAATAAGCACTATTTATACCAAAACGTTATGATTATATTTCTGAGTTCTATCTTTTACGAAAAGTCTTTGCCAACCAATAGTTACCGTCTCTCTCGAAACAACTTTGCCAACCAATGTTTAACTTCACCGTCAAAACAACATTGCCAACCTATATTTATCTTCACCGTCAAAACAACATTGCCAACCTTTATTCATTTTCACTGTCAAAACAACATTGCCAACGAATGTTTACCGCTATCATCAAAACCACTTTGCCAACCAATAGTTACTTTCTCAGTCGAAACAACATTGCCAATCTATATTTATCTTCACCGTCAAAACAACATTGCCAACTAATATATTTTACCTTCATCGTGGAATACTAAGCAAGATGGATGCCCAACACCTTACTCCACCTCAGGGATGTAATAAAAATCTTAATACAGTGGCTGTTTGAGAGATTGTTGTGCACAGTTGCCAAAATACCTCCAGCCAGCCGACATACATCATTGACATGGATGTCTAAAACATTTGATGTGGTATTTAATTAATAATATGACACAAACATCCTAATTTTAATAGGGAAGATGGCTGGGTGCTACCACGACTTATAAAATCCAAAACCAACCAAGACCTCAAGACACAGTGAGCACTTTCTGCGTAGATCGCACCGCAAACAACAACTAAATATGAGGGTACCTCAGTTCTAACTATGACACTAGGACGTCAAACACCTCAGTCCTCCCGTGACCATGGTTGCTGTGAAGCAGCCGAGAACGTAAAACCATAAAATTAACGCGATAAAATCTGTAAAAATACTGTTATTTCAATGAATTTATAATTTGACTATTTTATTGTAAGTACATACTGTTAAATAGGGGAACATAAGAAAAAAAGGCGACTCAAACTCAATAGATTTTAATTGGCAAAATTACAAATATTTTGGATTTGAAGGGTCTTTCTATAAACACGATCTATTGGCGAGTGGGGTCCGAACGATGGGGTGCATAAGTTGCGTGCGTAGGTGGGGCTGGCAGAGTGACCATGGCTGCATTAATGCCCCTTCCACACCACGCTCTTGAATATAAAATAACGGCGCCGCCACATAATTTATTAGCAAAGCGTATGTGATACCGCATCCACTATTTCTCACGGCCTCCTGCTTTAGGTATCCCGCGCAAGTTGACAAATACGCGCTATTATTAAAGCTACGCCTGTGAGCAGCCTATTGAGCCAAGTTATCCCCATTTGTTACGCACCGTCTCGCTCACACGATACACTGCATTGCTACCACTAGGATATGTCTACAACGAATCGTATACGGGATGTAAGGGGCATGGTAACGACAACTATAGGTAATGGATACACTTAATGCCTCTAAAAAATATATCGAAATTATTTTTATCGAAAGTCATTGGTTAAAAGCAGTGATAGCCAAGTTGGTAGAACGCTTGCCTCGATAACGAGGATTTCATGTTCAAACCCCAGCTCGCACCTTTGGGATTTTTCACGTGCGAATCTCATTTTCAACCATGATTATCACTTGCTAAACGGTGAAGGAAAACATCGTGAGAAAACCTGCATGTCTGAGAGGACCCCTCGAAAATGTGTGAAGTCCGCCAACCCGCACTGGGCCGGCGTGGTGGACTATGGCCTAATCCCCCCACGCATTGAGGGGATGCCCGTGCCCAGCAGTGGGACATTAAAAAGGGCTGGAATTATTATTATTATTGGTTACAAATATTGTATTTTTGAGCGCGCAATGTATCGTAAACACGCGATCACGACACAACGTTCCGCGCGATACTCGACGCGTGCGAGTGACAAGCGCGCTCGAGTAACAATCGGTAACCCATCCAAAACGGGAGCGAACTGAGTTGCCTACTTGCTTGCTTGCTTGTTCAAGATATAATTTACTATACAAATAAAGCCATGTATACAACGGAAGAAGAGTTCATTACTTAAAGTTATGAAATTCCCCATCCGACGTATTATATTCCGCACAAAAAGTAAAGAGACACAATATGAAATACACAAATAATGAAAGGTACAAAAAATGTCTGCCATTTTTTCTCTCCCTCGTATCCTCCCGTCGCAAAATTAAAATCATCTTGTTTTGTCAACCTTTTAGTAAATTGAAAGGCTTTTTCTTGATATAAATACACGTAAGGACAAAATAAAGTATACATCGGAATGGGCATTGTCTAAAAATTTTTACCCCCAGATTTTATATTTTTTTTAGGAAATATAGTGTATTTTAAGGAACTAATTTAAATATCTTTGTATTCTATTGCCTATTTTTTTTAATATTTAAATTGTAAATTTTGAAATTGATGACGTCATCGTCGGCGTCAAAGTTATTCGTTTGCTTACTAAAAATAAAAAAAAAACTGATATCCATCAATCGTCTGTCAACGTCAAAATTCTAACCTCTTCCTCTTACCCTTAGGTTCTTACCTTATTGTATTTTTATGTAAAACATTAATCATCACGTAATAAGTGCTATGTCGATCTTTATTAGTCCGCTTAATCCTAATAAAAAATATGGCCGGCTCTTCTAATTTAACAGATACTGATAACTTTGAGCTGATTCTCGCAACTTGCCAAAAGTTGTAAATGTAATGATTTTAGAGTACAGCTACTAATAGTAAGCATAATGTAGCTGAAATAAGAGGAGCGAAAATCCGTATGTAAGTACTATTTGTGTTACTGATATTGTTTCTCAGTTCTTCGTCCTTGTGGAAGTATTTTCTAGAAATAAAAGCAGTCATTCATATCTCTGTCACAAACAATCAATTTCAAGAACGATGGTTAAACTGTTGGGCCGTGAAATAAATAAATAAACTCAATAATATAAAAACTAGCTTTTGCCTGTGAGTGAGTTTCTTCATTTGGCAGATACAACCCCCAGTGCTTTCCAGAATATAATCTAGAATCAGGAATACAAGTAGTACCATGTTTTGTTATGAACAGGGACTTTTATTTTTTCATTTATTTACTTATTGTTTCAGGTCATCTTGTGATTCTTATTTAAATACTGTAGTTGGGTATGTCCAACTCAGCAGGACTGGCAGTGATTGTGCAGTGCAGAAAGCCGTTCTGACATATATATAAAATAATGTGATACAAAAAAATATAAAGCACAAATACATTGCCAAATGCTTGCATGTAAGAAAAGAAGATCCACTTTTTGAGACAACTAGGAATGTACATATTTTGTGGGAAGATTTTGATGAAAACTACATAAATAAGGTGGAAGATTTTTGGAAGGATTATATATTTCCCAAATTATGAGCAAGATCAAAATGAATGAATAAAAATACTTTTTACTGTCAAGAACTCTTTATTATTTCTCCTTGTAAATTAATAAGTCTACAAGATATTATAAAGATTTCATCTAAGTATGGTCCATATTTGTAGTTAACGACAGAATGTGCTTTTAATAAAGCAAATTCTCTAACACATCTGATCACCCTTTCAACATGAACTCTTAAACTGGCTATAACTTTGCTTTGAATAATTTCGGTTACTGACTGTTTAACTGCTGAGCATACACTTGGTGGCCTAAGAAGTTTAACTCCATGTGAACTTAAAAGTGATTCAATTTCCTTGAAACCGCTATTGGCAAAAACTATAGCATTTGGCTGAAGAACATAGCAAATTACTTTTTTCCACAAGAGCTTTATCTGATATTCTTTTACTTTTGTTCTAGATATTTCAAGTTGATCACTTATTCTTGCAATGGAATCATTTTGTTTTATTTTGAATAAAGTTGCAATAATGCAAAGAGAATCAATTTTAGATGTGCTTTTTTTAACAATGTAATCTACGAGCCACAGAGAGCTCAAAACTCGGAAAGTTCTAAGATGTAATGGTAGCGGAGGTCCCTGCTTATTAACACAATAATAAGAGCTGAATATCTCAAATAGATTCAATGTATTTCCTTAAAACTTGACTAGATCCATCTCACAAATAGTAGGTAGTAAATTTCAAACATATAAACCATAAGTATTGACATAAATTCACCCATTCTGGGACTATGATGCCTTCTTTATCATAATGTCAGCCAGTGTCCACCCACTGGTAACTATTACCCTTCTTCTGTTTGTGCCAAATGAATTCCTTTGGTTCAATGATCTTTGGCTAGAGACTGTCAGAGAAAGGTTTCAAGCCTATATCAACAGTCTTATAGCAGAACAAAAATATACCTTCATGGGTAATGTGAAAGCTGAAGATGTACTGGGCACAACATTATCTTCATAATTTCATTTTTTATCGGATGGTTTAGGTTGAAATTGCAATAAAAGCTGGCCTAACTCAGTATTTTGTTGACTCGGAACCTGAAACATACACATACAATAAAAATGTAGGTACACAAAAAATTTGTAACATCTTTCTAAGTAGATAGTTCGAACATCTCTATTAGAGAAATTAGGTACTAACATCCAATGGATTCTTTGCGATATTCCAGAGTGTGGGTGTAGGTTTAAATAGTGGCTCATGTTTCATTAATGTATACTTATAGTAGTTCTTCAAGTCTGCCTTTGGCTGCCAAAATTACATAGTATGATAAACAAAAGATTAACTTAGGTGTACTTATTACATGGAATATGAAGATTTCTATTCAGCAGTTATTTAGTCGAATAAGAAAATGTGAGACATAAGTACTTACATCACAGTGGTCTTCACAACAATACATCGTATAACTCTAAAATATTCCACATTCACTTCGCTACACCACTTCTCTCGCAAGTCGTCTCTAATGCGAACAAAAATCTTGTTTGGGCTATTTGTCGAATCATTATTGCAGGTAGGAACAAAGCACTTTCTGTATTTCATATCGCAATATTTGTAATGCAACTTCTGCAACTATAAGCGCACTATTTAAATAGGAAATCAATTTCTTTTAAGTGTGGACCGGTACGGTAACGAACAGAGTAAGGTTATGTTTTTGTTTTGACATTGACACTTGTGCGCTGAACAGACTACTTTTTTTTTATTTAATGCAATGCAATGGCATTATAATCCATGTGATGACGTCACTGAAGGTGAAATAAAGGTCAAACATATTTTTCCAAATATCTTAGAAATGAGAAAGTATTTTTAAATTTTAACTACACATACGACATTAGTAACCCTATTCCTCGAAATGGTTTTTCAATCAGAACGGTTTTAAAAAAATGGACAATCCCCATTCTCGAAATTATTTTATTTTATTTGGCACTGTAATGTTTCTGTGAAGAGTCTTAAGTTGTGTTTACAGACACTGTTTGCCAAATGATGAATATTAACTAGACATTGTAGTAAATTTATATAATATAATGCCAGCCCTCTAATGTCCCACTGCTGGGCACGGGCCTTCCCTCAATGCGAGGTGGATTAAGCCATAGTCAACCACGCTGGCCCAGTGTGGGTTGGTAGTAAATTTAAGTGTATTGCTATTAACCTAGTTTAAAAAAACAGTAAATAAAAAAAATAGGGAGCCTTTTGATACCCCACTGTCAGGCATAAGCATTTTTGAGAATTCTATAAACTTACCTTACATAAAAAATATAACCATTGCGTCAATTTTATTGCAACGCAGTGCACAGCTATTACGTATTTCCGACTTTCCGCCCAAAAAAAAATGCGTGCAAATTTTTCGTCCACTTTGTGACGAAACATTAAAAAGTTGTGCACTTTATGCGTTAAGTACACGTTAATGTGCTGTCATCATTCTAATAAAGCGAATGCTTTTTTAGGTGGATAACTCTCACTCAACCTGTAATAATGAAAGCGTAGCTAGAGGTGCACTACAGTGCGACCACATTTGGCCGGTATTATTTGGCCCTAATGTGATAGGAGGCGAGTTATACCGGTATTGCAATATCTGTTCGTTCAGTGGGAGTTTGTACCGGTTTGTGCCAGATTGTGCCACTATAAAGCGACTCGAGGTGGCCCAGTTGGAACGAAATAACAGTTTTCTGATCGCCTGTCCGTCTGTAGTGGAGTTTGTTCGGATTGTTCCGATGTTCCGCTGAGTAACTTTGCCACGAGCCGACCACTTGGTTTGTCGAGTCGGTATAGTTTCGACGTCACGTAGTCACGCCACGTACTAAGTGCACGTTTCAACGATACTGCTTCGCTTTTTTTTATTAATACTAACACACACAAATATTTTGGCGTAGTCAGGTAAAAACTACGTCAAATTTGGTGGGAATATGGCGTGTGTAAAAATGAACCCGATATCGAACAAAGTCGGGGCCTCAAGCTAGATAGATTATCATATACTTGGGTACCTAATATCAAAGGGTATTCCCAATAGTTGCGGTTATCATAGTCTGATTTGTAGAGCCGTCTGGGATCCGATTGCCTTGGTGACAGATGGAGGGCGAGCAGAGGTCGATGCGTGGATCTACGAAGGAACAATAATGGAGAACCTTTACGGTATTTTATAACTGCATTGTCTACTAGTTAAAATTATGTAACGTAACCAAGTATTGGCAGATGAATGCACCAACTTTATATGGTTCTATAATATGTAAAGTGGCTTTTATTATGGGTTGGTTGTGTGTGTGTGTGTGTGTGTGTGTGTGTGTGTGTGTGTGTGTGTGTGTGTGTGTGTGTGTGTGTGTGTGTGTTAAGTGTATTATTGTATGAATGTGTGTTTGAACGTATTTCACTACTCACTCGCTCCACTAACTAAAGTAGTTCGTCAGAATTTGTCTGGTCTATGTATGATTGAGATTGCTCCAAGTCCATAGAACGGTACTCATAACGGAAGAGTGAATTGGTTTGGGACCATACAGATCTTCATACAAACCGATCGAGTGATTGAAAGATTCCATACATTTACCAGTAAAATTGTATATATTTTCTCAAAATGTATGAATTAATGCAATCACTCGATCCGTGTTTGATTCTATCAAAACTCGGTCTGAAAACCCTAGTCATACACTAAGGTATCCTATTTGAAAGGGCAAGGAGACTTTAGGGTTGTCCCTACAAACAAAGTACCCACTATCCCCGATTCGTACATCGGACGTCGTACTTACATATCAAGCAATGAACGGTCCGTCGAAGCGTTGTCGCGATAAAGGCCAATGATCGTTCAACCCTATCAGTATAAGAAAATCCAAAAAAATTGGGGTGACCAGTATAATATTCTTTGAATCGGACTATGCTATGCTATGCTATGCTAAGGTTTATTGTACTTTAAAATTGCATGACTTGTCAAAGTCAAAGTCCAAGTCAAATCATTTATTTCGTATAGGCCTACGGGGGCACTTACAAATTGTTATCTAATTTTTTTGTTTTCGTAACTCTACAACCGGATCGGAACGCGACTTCAACTGAGAATATCCGGCAGCGGAACCGGCGGAAACTCAGCGGGCGGCTTGGTTTTGCCGTTTTCAATAATATGTTTTAAATACGATAAATTAGAAAAAAAAACGTATCTTTGCCTAGCCACCTCACTATCGCACAACAAGATACAAATCTGTATAAATACCAGTAGCTACTATTTTTTTTAAAGGTGGGCAATCGGCTACAAAATAGTGTCATTTTGCCAGTGTGGAGTAAAACATTTTCAGTGTTGTTAAATATAAGTAACCCTGATGATAATGATAATGTCGACGACGATGATTATAATGAAATGAATCCCCAACCTCTATCAGTAAAGCTGTGGATACTTTACTGAAAATTTACCAGACATCTTGGGCGAACTTGAAAAGTCAAGTTAATAATAATAATAATATTTATTTCCATAAGCATAGTAACAAAGTATTTGTGTTGCGGTCCCAAACTGAGCGTAAGCTTGTATCTTGGGAACCTGGATATGACATTATATAAGAAACTTACAGAGGTTTTAGGTAATTTATAAATTGAAACTGAAATCTAGAAATGAAAATAAAATTAAGTTGAATGAGGTGGACAATGTTCCGGCCCTGATGCCCAGGGCCTTAAATAACGGGCTACCCTCGGGGTCGAGGACGACTGGGGTGTGGGCCCCGGACGTCCGGTGACGATGACGACTCCTGAGGAGGACGGCGGCGGGCGTGGCTCCCCGCCGCCGTGCGCAGCGAGGGCGCGGGGGGTGCAAACATCTGCTCCCCCGAGACGGGCCCCCATAAGGGGGCGAGGCACAAGAGGGGCACCGGTGCGTTCCGTTTGGAGATCCCGGAGCCCCTCCAACATGTGTCGAAGGCGGCCACCGGGGGGGTTTTAGTGGGTAAGAATCCCACATAACCCGGCCCTCTCCCACACAGAGGCCGGGTATCTATCGAAGATTTCCCCCCCGTCAACAAAAAAAAAAAAAAGGTGGACAATGTTACTATTTTATTTCAATTGCCTTCACTCGTGCACGTTTTTGAACTTACAATGGTTAATATCCCGCTAATATTACACATTATATATCAAAGAAACATATTACTGTTACTATTTTCACTGGCGGTAGGCTGCGGCCGTGGTTAGTCACCACCCACTGAACAAAGCCATGTCGCCAAGCGGCCTAGCCGTGTTCCGGCATGATGTTCGGTGTTGCCATTCATGGATGGCGGGTCAGATCAGCTGCGCTGCATGTGCCTAGTGAATGTAGCGTCTCTTATCTACTGCCGCCTTCCTACCTAGGCAAGTATGCTCCATCGTAGATCTCATCGTCACTTACCATCAGGTGAGATCGAGATCAAATACTTGCCTATAATGTAATAAAAAAAAAAAACAAAATTGACAACTTCATCGTTCGACTTCCCGCCAAAAAGTCCCCGGTACCTAGTTATATAATTGAAACATTAAATCTAAGAGGTCCCAATAGGTACCCACTACATCCTTTAATACCAACCTTGAATCTAGTAACCGAGAATATACTTTCCTTTGACAGTTAAAACGAATCCCCACGGATCTTCAAAACGGCAGATGTAACTCTAAAATGCTGACAGCGCGGAACCCGCCGAGTGACGTAATAATGAAATGAAAAAAAACCTTTGGATGTCGCGTTTATGTGTTAGTTTAGTTGTCCTTTATGTGAGGGGTATAGGGTTGACAGTTTCAACTATAAAACTTTTTTTTAATAATTGTTTAGACATCAGCCTCAAAATGCATTGATGCTTTAATCCATTTACAACGGTTTTGCAAAGTATTTATCATAGATAAAAATACTTCGTAATTACCTACTATAGGTATAAAAAATATTTATTTATTAACAAGAAAAAGAGATTTACAGATAGTCTTTGCATTACTATTGTAGCGGACTCTTCAACCGCGCCACAAGCTACACAGATGGCGCTGCAGATGCATTCAGAACAATAGTCAATTCTCCATACAATCCTGAAACGAGCTATGAGGCACCCCACCCGCCTAGCTGGAAGAACTTCCAGTCAGGCGCTGGAAGATCTTCCCTTTTCCGCTAAATTGGGGCGACCGCTATGCCCCGACGGTTATTGTCGGGATCTTGTATATATGTTACGTGCTCCGATAACTCTCATAGCGCGATTCAGGATTGTATGGAGAATCGACAATTGTTCTGAATGCGTCTGCAGCGCCATCTGTGTAGCTCGTGGCGAGGGTGAAGAGGTCGCTACGATGGTAATACGCTCGCCCCTATTACATTGGAACCAATACCATCAGCGAATTGTGGGTGCACTTCAGTGCACCTCTGCTCTCCCTTCTAGGATAACAAGCGTGATTGTGTAGACATTTTTAAATAATTGTCTAAATCGAATTGAATGTAAAAATAATGACAGAAAAATAATCTATACATATAAATAAAATTGGAGTGTCTGTTTGTAATATTAAAATAACCGCTTTTTACTAAGTGCATTTGGATGTATACACGTTACCTATACCGAAACAACATTTTTTACATTTTTTGTCTGTCTGTCTGTCTGTCCGTCTGTCTGTCTGTCTGTCTGTCTGTCTGTTTGTTCCGGGTAATCTCTGAAATGGCTGGACCGATTTTGACGGGAATTTCACTGGCAGATAGCTGATGTAACAAGGAGTAACTTAGGCTACTTTTATTTTAGAAAAAAAAATTGGATCTCTCGAAAAAAAATTAAAACCAATGTTGCAGCGCTGCGCCTGCTTAAAGTTTGATAGCAACAATCTGCAATGCGTCCCGCGGGATCAGAACGCGAGCAGGCTGTTGCCAACGGTTGAGACGTTGTTAAATACCACGCGGACGAAGTCGCGGGCAACAGCTAGTAGGGAATATAATGATAGTACAACTACAAGCATATTATTGGCCCTTTAAAGCGCCATTTGATCACAAAATTAATTGGTCCCAAACAATAAGCGACCCACGGAACCCATAGCGGTGGGTAAACTATTCACAAACTTTGGGGTCCCCAAGTTTACGAGTTAAAACGTTAGACGTTATAATCTGGCTCGGCCACTTTGGATGTTGTGAGTGTCATATGGCAATTAGAAACGTCACGTTTTGAACACTAAATGGCGGTGATTTGGTTTTTATGTTTTTGTTATATCAGTGTTGGAAGCAGTGATAGCATAGTTGGTAGAACACTTGCCTAGGTAACGAGGCTCGCTGGTTCAAACTCCGGCTTGCACCTCTGGGATTTCATGTCCGAATCTCATTTTAACCACGATTATCACTTGCTAAACGATGAAGTCAAAGTCAAATCATTTATTTCGTATAGGCCTACGGGGGCACTTACAAATTGTCATTACATTTTTTCCTTAATACTACAACCGGATCGGAACGCGACCTCAACTGAGAAGATCCGGCAAGAAACTCAGCGATGAAGGAAACATCGTGAGGAAACCTGCATATCTGAGTCCCCTCAAAAGATGTGTGAAGTCCGCCAACCCGCACTGGGCCATCGTGGTGGTCTATGGCCTAATCCCCCTCGCATTGAGGTGAGGTCCGTGCCCAGAACATTAGAAAGGGCAGAAGTAGCAAGAAGCAGTATGGTGTTATACTTTATTTTATCCAGAAAGATTCTGAAAAGCTATTCAAGCGTTGCTTGAGGCAGGTCCACTCCCTTCGCCTACCAGGGGCAAGATGCCATGATCTTAGACCTATCTTGTAAGGTACTTGGTCCATAATCATGGCTTGTAGTAATTTTTATTGTTAATTTCGTAATATGCGTCTAGGGTAAATTACTTTTTGTTGCTTGATTTTCCGAATAAAACACAGTTTTGAGGTTTAAGCTCCAGTTGAAGTTTAAATTTAAGTACCAATTGTGTTTTTAGTTCCATTTCAAGTTTCAGCTCTAGTTCAAGTGCCAATTTAAGTTAAGATTCAAGTGCCAATTCAAGCATCAATTCAATCAAAAGTCAACGAGATTCTGGATAAAATCCGATCTCAAACAGATCACAATATTTATGGGGAAGCCTCATTGTTATCAGAACAACCCTACCCGAAAGTTATAACACATATAAAAGTTAGGGTCCACAGGAATACGGTGTCGCAACGGATAATTACTTCCGTTAGCCGCGGGTTCGAATCCTGACTGGGATCCTTGTCATAAAATGTCAGTATATATTTTATTATTGGTTGGAGCAATGGACCTGTCAAATATCCTATTCTAGAACCATCATGTTCGGTAGGCTCTGACAATGCGAACAGAACCTATACAGCCCAGACTATATAGCCAGACTAACACGTACAACTGTTTGGTTCCAGAATAAGCAATGCTTGTCTAAAAAAACCATCCATCACTCTGGTAAAACCGTTCGTGCTCATCACGCAAAGTTTGTGCTTATCAGGGCCCCAAGTCTGCTAACACAATCGATTCATAATCGAACATCACTCGCATAGTAACTGTCACTTTTGACAGATATCCCATACAATATCTGTCAAAGGTAACAGCTACTATGCGGTTGCTGTTAGATTAGTAGTTAGACTCGAGCCTGGGACCCTCGGTATAGAAAGCAGGGTCTCCACCAACTGAGCTAATCCGTTATTCGAAGCTGTTGTCATATATAAGAAAACCAGGTGCTTAAGCTAGGTACCTATACACAAAAAAATATAAGGTCGGTGCTCATGATAGCGTTAATGAAAAATGCTCTCTAACGCCATTGGAATTAGATTTAAAATAGCTTCCGACACTGACGGAAATAATTCTACCAGTTCCAATTTTAACTTTCCACTGAAAGTCCATAAAACCCGAACATGTTCCCGAAATTGTTTTAAACGGATTCGCGAGTTTTGTTTTTTGTTTTTCCACTGTGCGATGTTGTTCATCTGCTTTTACCAGCGAGGCCTGTGTTATGTTTGTAAACGTTTTAAACTAATTAAATCAGAAAGGTGGGTTATTAGTTTCATATATAAACTTTCGAAGGTACACAAATAAAATTACCCTACAGCAATAGTTTAGGATTGTTATCAATGTGATAACAATCCTTTTCCTTCAATTATGTTTTTTAAATAAATTGTTTTTTTAAACTTATTTAGGGTTACAACTACATCCGTAAAACATATTTAGGTAAATATATAAAACGAAGTCGTTTTAGTTACACCATTTATAACTCAAGAACGGGCAGGCTGATTGTTATGGCCTTAGTTTTTAACATGAGAAAACTTCATAAAGATTTGATTCTATCACGGAAAAAAGAACGCTAGGACTGCTAGCATTAGGTAAATATTAGTGTTGCCCAAGTCTAGTCTAGATAGATTATAGTCTGGAATAGCACATAGGCTACTTTTCATCCCGGTAAATGTATGGTTCCCGTGGGATTGACATACTATTTAATCGCGGGCAACACCGCGGGGCGCAGCTAGTATGTATATGTAATACAATTTACAGACAAACGTACAATTGTCAAAGCCCAATGACCAATCCTATGCAGCTGTTGTGCGATCTTCGTGTGATTTCTGTGAGGCAGGCGTGCTCAACATTAGTGGTCGAATTATCCACTCGTACACGCACGAACCACGAAACCCTTTACGTTAATGGGTTCTGTGGAAATCATATGCGGGTTTATTTTTTATTGGATTGTGCTTATTAGATAGCCATACGGGGAAGGAGAGGGGAGATGATAGTCCATCTCATTCAGATACTTTTATCTATACAAATAAATTAGAGTGTCTGTTTGTAATATTAAAATAACCGCTTTTTACTAAGTGCATTTGGATGTATACACGGTACATATAACAAAACAACATTTTTTTCAATTTGTCTGTCTGTTTGTTCCGGCTAATCTCTAAAATGGGTGGACCGATTTTGAAGGGACTTTCACTGGCAGATAGCTGATGTAACAAGTAGTAACTAAGGGTACTTTTATTCTAACAAAACTTTTTTGTTAAATACCACGCGGACGAAGTCGCGGGTAACAGATATAGTTTAAAATATTATAGAGGGGAAGGCCGAAAGAAAGTGTGGACGAGGAAGACCAGGAATATGCTACATAAGACAGGTAAGAGAAGATCTGTGCCATGTCGTATAAGGAAGTGAAGGAAGCTGCCCTACATAGAGACAGATGGATAGAGCTTCATTAGCTAAACCGATAAGGGTCTCTCCCTTAAATTGACGACCTGTTTAGCTTAGTGGGCTTAGTGGGTGGGTTACCCAGCCTTCTGTGCTGCAGATCCCGGGTTCGAATTCTGGTACGGACAAACTTTGTGTGATGAGCACGAGTGTTTGTACCCGATTAATGGATGTTTAATATCTATATGAGTATTATATACTGGGTTCGCGCCCAGTCCATTGTTCAGTACCCATAATATAGCCAGCGATGTTTAGCGAGGGACCGTATAGTTTGTGTGTTCGTCTCGCGATAATTATTAACATTATTGGGTAATTAATTATTTTATTAATTCTTCCAGTCCCATCCTTTGATATATACAGGTAATCTTGAGTGTTTATTATGTAGCAACCCCTTCAACCTGGCTACAATCGACACAGATAGTGCTGCAGATGCATTCAGAGCAACAGACAAATTCTCAATACAATTCTGAGCCGCGCTATGAGAGTTTTCGGAGCACGTAACATATATACAAGATCCCGACAATAACCGTTGGGGCATAGCGGCCGCCCTGGCAGGCATACCATCGGCCTGGCTGGAAGATCTTTCCTTTTCCGGTAAAATTATATAAATCGATCATCACAGTGTGTTAATAAATATAAAACACACAATCGATTGAATCAATCGGTCGAAAACTGACTACATAGCCCTGGCAAATATATTTAAAAAAATATCCGCAATGGCCGATTGATTGATGGCATATTCAACCCGATATTCCTTTATCATTTTTCCCACACCAAAAAACCAGATTTTCGGTGCGAAAAATCCACCGCCTATTGTTGGGGTATTTCCGGGTGATTTCACCCCCCTCCCCTTGTAAGAGGGGGGTGAGGTCGAATTTGAGGATGACAATCTGTTCTCCGAAAGGCGATTTTGAAAGTTTTGGCAATTTTTTATTATTATACACTTGCAAATTATATTGTTGTCTGTTAGTTAATAGGTGTTTGTCTCCAATAAAGATATTCACGTTTAGTTGACATGCAACTGAAAACTGCTCTGCTCTCTCGTCGTAACTCTAAAATGGTTGAACCTATTTTTAAGTGATTTTGTAGGTTTTAATGTTTCTAATACATACTTTAACTATGTAGTATCGCGTGAACCGATGTTGGCTCATTAAAACTAGCATTCAATAAGTTATTTAATACACTGTCATACCTAACTGTGTTGAAATAAAACTTATTTTACAAACTTACTTTACTTCTTTACCGTGGCGATGGTTGCTGTAACGCAGCCGATACATCGGGGACGTAAAAACATAAAATAAATGCGATAAAATCTGTAAAATAAGTTTTATTTCAACGCAATTAGGTATTTTTTTGATGGCTACCATACCAACGTTGAATTGTATGCACTTAACTATTCGCATTCCAATTTATCATTCTATAATAAGGATTCGAAGCCAGGTGATACTCTTAGTCTAGAAATTTATAATTTATACATACTTTGAAAATGTTGCCGGCCGCTGTTTAAAAGGTCCGGTCGAGCGGTTTTGTGTTGTAAATTGTTTTTAAGCATGTTTCTACACAACTTTTGTTTTATAACAATTTAAGCCCTTTAGTGGAACATTATAACAAGTTATTTTCGTTAAACGTGGCATTTTCTTAAGCCATTTGTTCAATGGTATTTTGATGATAGCCTACATGACAATGAACACGATAATTAGTTAAATCATCAAGCAAAGTGAGCTCAAATAAAATACTTGTGATGTTATTTTAGATATTTAAGACAAATAATAACATATTTGTTGGAATATTTTGTTGAGGGTATTTGTTGCACTGCTTAAGTGCCTACTCTATGTTAATATTTAAAGCGCTATACATTACCTGCTGCTTAAAAACAAGAATAATTTAAGTGCGTTTTAAAACCTAGCCTTCCACTCCACCTCCTGCCTCCAAAGCGTGATGATAAAGAAATGATAACAAATGTTATTCATTATATACAATAATTACAAAGAAAATCCACCCTTTTAATATCCCACTGTTGGGCGCGGGCCCTCGCCTCAATGCGAGGGGGCTTAGGCCATAGTCCACCACGCTGGCCCAGTGCGGGTTGGCAGACTTCACGCGTCTTTCGAGGGCTTCTCTCAGACATGCAGGTTTCCTCGCGATGATTTCCTTCAACGTTTAGCAAGTGATAATAATGGTTTAAAAATGAGAATCACACATGAAATCCAGAAATCTCTTAGGTGCGAGCTGGGGTTTGAACCTGCGATCCTCGTTACCGAGGCAAGCGTTCTACCCACTTGGATATCACTGCTGTTTTTACATAACATACTACAAAATAATGACACAATGAATTATTCACATATTCCTAGCAAACATAGCAACAGATATCAGAATTAATGGTCTTAAAAAAAAGGTTATAAAAAAATATATGTATGTCGAACCGGATAAGGGGATGAAGGTTATTTATTCACTGGACTTCCTGATTTCAGGTGCGAAACACATCGGCCAGTTGAAATAAAACATGAACAAGAATCGCGATTAATGGGGCCTCCATTCCTGCCCGATTACCAGCCGATAACGAATACTACCTATAAATATGTGTATCTACGAGTATTACCTGATAATCTAACAATAATTACTTGCTAAATACTTATAGTGATAGCGGCCCCACAATCCTTAATAGCCCAGGGTATCCAATGCTTAAGGATTGGAGACTTAAAACTATGTGGCTAGTATGTAATATCTGTTATTTAAATGTATTTCTGTATTGTTTTATAACAGACTAGCTGCGCCCCGCGGTGTTTCCCGCGATTTTTACCTGGATAAAAAGTAGCCAATGTGCTATTCCAGACTATAATCTATCTCTGTGCCAAATTTTATCCAGATCCGTTCAGCCGTTCTGGTGTGATTGAGTAACAAACATCCATCCATCCAAACTTTCACATTTATAATAGGGATAGGGAATAGGGATATATTTTTTTAAGCAAGTACACACATTAAACAAACCACGTTTTAACCTGTCACGCTGCTTTTACAAAAATACAGTAACATTTAAAAAAATACGGGTTAAGTTGTCGCCTATCTAAAAAGCGTCGAGCTGCGTCGGGTGTTGTGACGTCACGCGAGAAATGACATCACCTTTTGACAGATTGATGGAATGGATGTGAATTCACACATGAAATACGTAAGGCTGTCTACACACCGGGCGACTTCAAGTAGCGACAGTTTAGTCGTTCATAGGAAACTGCGCCAATATATTCGGGACCTGGTCGAAGCGTCAATAATCTAGTGGATAGAGGGGTCGCCCTTGTAACGGAGAGGTTCCGGGTTCAATCCTTACACAAATCAGGATACCACCATATTAGCACAGTTACTTATTTGACTCTACTTGACCCACTCATTGTACTGTGCGGGTTTGAATCCCGGTCGGGGCTGACTTTGTGTGATGAACACGAATATTTTTACCCAAGTCATGGATGTTTAATATCTATATAAGTATTATATAATGGGTTCGCCCTCAGTCCATGGTACGGTACCCATAATACAAGCGTTGCTTAGTGTGGGACCGTATAGTTGGAGTGTTCGTCTGGCGATATATATTTATTTTATAAAATTACTAGCTGTTGCCCGCGACTTCGTCCGCGTGGTATTTAACAAAGACAACCGTTGACAACAGCCTGCTCGCGCGTTCTGTGCCCGCGGGACGCATTGCAGGTTGTTGCTATTAAACTTAATCAGGCGCTGCGCTGCAACATTGGTTTTAATTTTTTTTTGTGAGATCCAATTATTTTTTCTAAAATAAAAGTAGCTTAAGTTACTCCTTGTTACATCAGCTATCTACCAGTGAAAGTCCCGTCAAAATCGGTCCAGCCATTTCAGAGATTAGCCGGAACAAACAGACAGACAGACAGACAGACAGACGGACATACAGACAGACAAAAATTGTAAAAAATATTGTTTTGGTATAGGTAACGTCTATACATCCAAATGCACTTAGTAAAAAGCGGTTATTTTAATATAACAAACAGACACTCCAATTTTATTTATATGTATGTATAGATTAGATTCAGAAGAAAATACTAGGAAGACGAATGATCTTACTGTATATTTTATTTAAAAAAAATATGCGTGTTTGTCGCACGATAAAGCATTTTGTGTGCGTCACCTCTTTGCCCGGAGTAATTGCCAGCGGCTGTTCCCGGACAAAAATAAAACTGCCGAGATCCGGATTGCACTAGCATAATCCCGTTATACCAGTTCAGGGTATTGACATCTATTTGTTGTATAGATTAAACACATTGAAATAAATATACTTCTTCATTTTTTACGAAATGAAATGTGATGTAATAAAATGGATATGAAAATGGCCTCGCCCACAACTTAGCGGGTATTTTGCCAATGCCAAGTAATTAATAGCAATAACACATTCAATAAATACACGTTATAAATAAAATAATGGATGTGACATGATGATATGAAAATGGCGTGGCCAGTTGTCCCTATGTGATGACGTATAAATCTTCAAGCACAATCCATTTTACATAGAGTTTTGGTAACGCAACGTCATCCATCCCTCTCGCACAACAGTTTTCATAAACAAGTAGTGACAGAATATTTTCCTATAACGCTATGATGACATTAGAAGTAGGGACTCCTAATGTCATCAACACTAAACTTAACTAATTACATATTAGTAGTTATAGTAGGGTTCACGCTATTTTCATTTCACACGTCACATCCATTATTTTATTTATAATGTGTATTTATTGAATGTTTTATTCCTATTAATTACTTGACTTTGGCAAAATACCAGCTAAGTTGTGGGTGAGGCCATTTGCATATCCATTTTATTTCATCGCACTTCATTTCGTAAAAAAGAAGAAGAACAAATAGTGTAGATTACGCAGGAGCCTAACCTACTGTAATTAATTAAGTTTAGTGTTACTTGTAACATTTTAATTGTACCTCTGATGAGATTATCGGGAGATCACACAAGAATGATGAATTACGTGTTCACGAAAAAAAACCCCTACATATTTCGCCTAAAACAGAGTGGCAAGAACACACACAGAAAGATTAGGCAAGATGTATAAATCATATAAGGCAGCCCACACGTAAATGAATTATTAGGACAGTTCACTTGAACAACACGTAGATAAATACAAAGAAATATATCTACTTGTTCTTTTAAGAATTGAAGCGTAATAACACACAAATATGAAGGCAGTCGTCCACGAGCTAGTATTGCCTCTTGGCGTCTGTTTATCGTGAGGCCACATCGACACTGTTGGGATACGTAGGGCTGTCAACGGGTGTACAACTACAAAAAAAAAACACAAAAAAACACAACATGAGATACATTTATACTAAAATTATATTAGGTACTTATGGTTTGAAGGAGAGTTAGTGGAAATTAAACTATTTATTCGAGTTTTATCGCGTTTCTTTTATATTTTTACGTTCCCGACGTTTCGGTTGCTTTGTTGCAACCATGGTTACCAGGTTATCGCGTGGTGAGAGGCGGCAGCGGCGGAGGGAGATAACAATTTTGGATTTTTTTTAAATATTTTTAAATAAAATTTTATTGAATATTTTTTTTTGGAAATACTTAAGTATTTTTATGGATATTTGAAAAAAATTGCAGTAAACCTGCAAAAACATCGCAATGTGTGCTGGGACACATATTAGCAGTGAAACTTCAACGGACAAGCGGAAAAACGAACGGCAACGGACAAGTGGCAAAACGAATCGCAACAAAATTTAACTTGAAGTTTTACGGGCAGATTGTTAATGTACTTGTCCAATTTGAAAACTATATTGTTTTGTCTTTTTTTTTTTTTTTTTTTTTTTTTTATTACATTATAGGCAAGTATTTGATCTCGATCTCACCTGATGGTAAGTGACGATGAGATCTACGATGGAGCATACTTGCCTAGGTAGGGTCTGTTATTTCGGTGACAGCCCTGTCCATGAAATATATTCGCCTCAAAAGCCTCAATAAAGCGGTTATCTTTATAGACGAAACCCTTTCCCGCTGTAGATCGCCATGTTGTAAAAAATGCCAGCATGAAACCGTGGGGATCCAACATGTATTTTATGTGTGACCCCATTTATAGTCAAATATGTTAGGATGGATCAGTGATCAATTCGGGTCTACATATGGACAGGTACATCTGGGGTTTCAAACGAGAGCTGGTTTTAAATATTATATTACTATTAAAATGAGACAAAGGCCGATTTTTTTAATGGTACTAAGCCCGCCACACACTCCCACCACTGCTACTCCTGTAAGCCAGGATCTACAGTGGTGTCCAATGATGACACCGAGGTTTGACCCTCGGCGAGTCAAGATAAAAGCCGATTAAGGCAGGTGTCCGCAACCCTTCCAATATTCCCATCCTATATTCATCCAATCCTGAATCCATAGTCCCAATTATCTATTGTTAGCGGTTCCTATCGAATTGTATTAAAAAAATATATGCACGAGGAACCGAGGGTAGATTTAATTAATTAATAAGACTAAAATCTCATGAAAACATGTAATTACACAACGAACAAACTCAATTCTTCAATATTTGAATCCAACATAAATAACTCAAATTTAACAATTCCAACGAGCTATAACACGTCTTATCGCTACAAAATTCGGAGAGCAAAATGAGAGTGACGTCGGGGCTCGCGCGCCTTATATAGGCGCGAAGGCCCGAACTGTCAAACAGTGTTGCCACATCGCTAATACGGCCTCTCCTGACAAATGGTCGTCCTCGAACATGTCTTCATCGCCTGGCAGTCCCCATTGCTCGGCTAGTGGGCTCGGGAAGCTGGCGGGAGAATGCAGTCTTCAATGCCGGCCGGATGCGACGTTTGTTGAACCCCGTTGTCTATCTCCAGTGTGAGTGCTCGAGAGTAAATGGCTCTCGCAGCTAGAGAAACTGGTAGATGGATCAGCCGCAAGGGAGTCACCTTCAGCTGAAAGTAGAAAATAAGGAATATCAATATCTTCCCTATAACTTACTTCAGGATATACGCTGAAAATTCGTATATCCCGAGGCGAGAATCATCTCGAAGACATGACCCAGTTAACATGTCTCGACGCATCAGACATGACCCAGTTAACATGTCTCGACGCATCAGACATGACCTAGTTAACATGTCTCGAAACCACAGGCATGGCTCAGTTAACATGCCTACACCGGCGGAGAATAAACTCGACACCACAGACATGGCCCAGTTATCATGTCTCTCCTCTTCTTCTAAGTCGTGATGCTCCGGTCAGAGCGGTCGTGGTCGTCATGCATTGGTTCTGGGATTGATGTTGCTCGCCTCACGTTGTCTCGCCATCTCTCCCCATTGGATGCCATCCTGGTGTACTCATGCAAGGGGCCGCCAATGGCAGTCTTAATCTGGTCGGTCCATCGCATGGGCGACCTTCCACGTGGTCTGGTGCCTTCCACTCTGCCTTGTAGAACCAACCGCTCTATGAAGTGATTTTCTCGAAAAACTTCTAAAGACCAACATGCGCACTAGCCGAATTTTAGTGGCTTTGGTGATGCTCCTGTTTTTCCATATTCTCCTTAGCCTATCCATTGAGGACCTGTCTTGAGGATCCATTGAGGATCATGTCTAAACTGGCGGAGAATAAACTCGATACCACAGACATGGCCCTGTTATCATGTCTACACTGGCGGAGACTAAACTCGACACCACAGACATGGCCCTGTTATCATGTCTACACTGGCGGAGAATAAACTCGACACCACAGACATGGCCTAGTTATCATGTCTACACTGGCGGAGACCAAACTCCGACCCCACAGACATGGCCCAGTTATCATGTCTACACTGGCGGAGACTAAACTCGACACCACAGACATGGCCCAGTTATCATGTCTACACTGGCGGAGACTAAACTCGACACCCCAGACATGGCCCTGTTATCATGTCTACACAAATGGACACAACGTAACAGACATGGCCCAGTTAACATGTCTGCTACACGGCTTATAATATTGAAAGCACACTTAGCTTAATGTCCAAAATTACGGCACAAGCCTCGGGGGTCCACTCTCCTCGCCAGGCCACCATATGCTCGGCGGCCGCCTGAGTGATTTTGCCATACGAACCACTCAGTAGTTGTAGTTCATACCGGCCATGGGGTAATACTTTAATGACCTGGTAAGGCCCTCGCATCCCCGAGTCCAGCTTGCCTGTAACTTGAGAAGGTTTAGTTACAAAAACATTATCATTAGCGGAAAACTTCGCACAACATTCCGATTTTACTAATGTTTACGTCTATTTTCAACAAGTAGTTCACTAGCGCGCTGCCTCTATAACTCCCTTAAGCCCTCACGATTCGGTCGTGTATTGTCCAAGGCAACGTCAAGGATAGGTGACATTATTGCATAACTGCTTCTACCCCAATTATTAATTGTGATTGTGATATTTGTGTGGTTTTATGCTTAGTACTGTTAATAATGAGCTGCACCTTCCATAAAACACGCTGACCATCGATTGTTACGATTGGTAGTCTCGATGCGCAACATATTAAGTAACATGCGGCAGTAGCGTTCTACCTGACCATTTTCACTATGCATTTCTGGAGTAATAAAATTAATTTGACACCCCATATCAGAGGCCTATCCTTGAAAGCTCAAACTTTCAAACATTCGCCCTCCATCGTACACCATAAGTTTAGGAGTACCAAATAGTGATATAGCATTTGAAACTACCTGTTTAAGTTTATATGCTCATGTTGGCCATGAAAAATCCTTATCAAACTCAACCTATCACCTCTTGGTATGAAGCATAGAAATCTGGGTTCACTCCCAGCAGTAATGTATTTGTAATAAGGCAATTCATTACGAACAAAATATCAGGACAAGTCTAACTAATTATTTAGGACTTTGTCAATCAGCGTACGAGTCTCTTCGTCCGCTGACTGAGCTATCTGCGCCCAATTTCGTGGTATATCAATTTGGTAAACATCTACAGGATTCCGACCCAGACAACCCGCGTGTTGCATCATTACGCCCTTACAATATTCTGTCTTAAAGTTGAAATATGCCACAACCCGTATTTTACTATCCTCATGCACCTGGTTGAGAACTGCACCACATCCGACTGAGCCTGCGTCCGTGTGCAGCTCCGTTGGCAATAGTCGATCGAAAACAGCAAGTATAGGTTCAGTTGTAAGGCGTTCAATTATATACCTCCTAGAATTTTCCTATTCGTCTCTCCATTCGAATTTAACGTTACTTCGCAATAACCTAGCTATGGGTACGGTTATAGATGCATAAGCGGATATGTATCTACGGAAGTATCCTGCCAAACCAAGAAACTGTCTGACCTCCCATACGTTAGTGGGTGACTGGTGAATCTACTAGGGTTTTGATTTTACACTTGCTCGGTCTAACCTGACCCATTGAAATCGTACAACCTAAATATTCCACTTCCGTGGCTACAAAAGTACAAGGCGATCAATATGGTCTTCCATCAGCGGTAATGGATAGCGATCCCTAACAGTGATCGCATGTAGTGCACGGTAGTCGACACACATATGATCCTTATCGTCCTTTTTCTTTACAAGAATAATTGAGCTGGCATAGGGAGATTCCCCGAGAGAGATTAAAGTCTGTAAGGTCCATAACAAATACGTGTTCCACTCATTAACTCAAAATGCATATGACCAGTCGTTACCGCTGTCCACGCAGTGCCAACGATTAGAAACTCCTCAAATTCATTAATGACACCCAATAATCTTTCGCGATCATTACCCTCGAGAGGTGTATTAATTCGTGATTGATCATCTAAGTTAATGAGGAACACACTGCGGTCACTATTTAATGTCGAACTAGGAATTCGAGTAATTCGTTGTTCATTGTTTGCACGAATGTATTGCACATCGTCACTGTTTAAGACATCGGTCCCAACAAGTACAGGTACATTCATACATTTATGAGTAACACAACTAGTACCCTCAATATTTTGATCACCCATACCACTTATAACTTGATATGTGGGTAGTTGTGTACATTCAAAATATTTAAGTACAGATTTTGAAATTAGCGACACTCTGATCAAAATTAGAAATATAATAATGGGTTGATCTGACCTTAGTCAACGCGCTCAGTGCGCCAATGAGGCGGTTGGTGACATCCAACGAAGTCGAAGTACTTGCGTGCGATTCACCGATGGTGCCGTCATTCGATCTGGCAGTAACTGGTAGTGGCGCGGGCGGTCGAGGTACAGACACGATGGCATCAACTGGCGCCACGATAATACGTTCTGCCGACGATACCTCCGCCGACTCGTTGCTTGTTGCGGGTAGACTGCTATTTTCTAGCGCGTCAATGTGTGCTAGAATTATGCTGAGCTGGTCTTGAAGATCTCCTGCAACACTGTTTTCACCACGCCTATTCCTAGTACTAGTTCGAGTGAAGGGTCGATCAGCCATGATCAAACATTTAAAGTTTCACTTAAAACTCAACCCAAGCTATCTAATCAACTAATGATTATTTTTCGCTTGCGACCAGAGCAGATGTAGGCTACAGGAGCCTATCCCACTTCTGATGTTAGCGGTTCCTATCGAATTGTATTAAAAAAATATATGCACGAGGAACCGAGGGTAGATTTAATTAATTAATAAGACTAAAATCTCATGAAAACATGTAATTACACAACGAACAAACTCAATTCTTCAATATTTGAATCCAACATAAATAACTCAAATTTAACAATTCCAACGAGCTATAACACGTCTTATCGCTACAAAATTCGGAGAGCAAAATGAGAGTGACGTCGGGGCTCGCGCGCCTTATATAGGCGCGAAGGCCCGAACTGTCAAACAGTGTTGCCACATCGCTAATACTATCCATATTCCTGAAATAAGTAGTTCCTCCGCCTGCTGAGGTTAGTTCGCTATTTATGCTATTATTTCTTACTTTTTAGTTTGTTGAAGACGGTTCTTTTAGTTAAAAAGTTATTTTTTAGTTATATGGTATATATATTGATTTTTATATTTACGCGAATATTACACATAGAAATAAAACTTATTTTCGGGATTATATCGCGTCCTCCCGTGACCATGCTGTAAAGCAGCCAAAACGTCGGGAACGTAAAATACGTATAATAAACATGATAAAATCCGTAAGAATAATTTTATTTATATTTTTTTTTTATTACATTATAGGCAAGTATTTGATCTCGATCTCACCTGATGGTAAGTGACGATGAGATCTACTATGGACAGTGTTGCCAGATGTGATTTTCTATTTATACCCAAATTTGAAATTATTTTTCTCCAAAATGATACGATAAGTTAATAATATCGGCTTAGCTTTTTGCCTTTTTCTTATTTTTTCCTTGAAATACTGTTCTAATTTCCAAACTGAAGCAGCGGAATGACCTTTTTTTTTTTTACGTTACGTATCCCCACTGAGCGAGATGGTTTGTTGTGGTCATCCTACAGGTAATCCCACTGAAACTAAAAATTACCCAAAATTCTCCATGGTATTTTTTTTTCTCCAAATTTTTCTCCAAGAATTTCATGTCTCCAAAATTTCTCCAGAGCCAAAATTTTTACCCAGAATTGCGAAAGAAAAAAATACCCAATCTGGCAACACTGACTATGGAGCATACTTGCCTAGGTAGGAAGGCGGCAGTAGATCGAGACGCTACATTCACTAGGCACATGCAGCGCAACTGATCTGACCCGCCATCCATGACAATAATCAATACTATAATATGCACATTAAATATACTTATGCTCTCAATGCAACGTTATAAACTAATGATATTTTTAATTTATTCTACATCCATTTAGCTAACATAAAGTCATAATAATAGCAATCTACATTATTAATTTCCCAGATAAATTTTACACTACAATAGCGGTATAGAAATGTGTTTGTACGTCATAAAGCCGATGCACAATACCGTAAGGATGGGTTTTACTATCATGTGCACGCGGGTTTATGGGGCAATCTGGTGCCGAAATGGTATTTTTATGGTATCACAAAATAGTGTATAGTTTGATTACATCTACGGTTGGATAAGTTAAAATATATATACGAGTACGTACGTACGTCTTACTATAAACGAAGGTGCTTTTTAAGTACCGTTTCCGTGAGCAAGCGTCATGCATCTCTCTCACACCACAGACGTCATAAATAAGTATGACAGTGACAGCACGTTTTCTTGATGACGTTACGATTGCATTAATAATAATAATTCCAACTCATTTTTTTAAATGTCCCACTGCTGGGCACGGGCCTCCCCTCAATGAGAGGAGGCCATAGTCCACCACGCTGGCCCAGTGCGGGTTGGCGGACTTCACACATCTTTCGAGGGGTTCTCTCAGACATGCAGGTTCACTCACGATGTTTTCCTTCACCACTGCAAGAAGAATTCCTGCTAATTAAAGTCAAAGTCAAATCATTTATTTCGTATAGGCCTACGGGGGCACTTACAAATTGTCATTACATTTTTTTCTTAACTCTACAACCGGATCGGAAATGGCTTATTGCTATTAACTACTTGACACTGGTAAAATACCCACTAATGTGGCGGGCATGGCCATATCCATATTCATTTTATTACATCGCATTTCATTTCCTAAAGAAAGAAGAGTTCCTGCATACCCTACAGGTGTACATAAAGGTTGTTAGTTTCATGGTAACGAAAACTATGGGTAAAGGTTACACTTAGCGCAGTAGCAGGGCTGCTTGTGGAACTTGGTCTCTATAAGTTTGTTCCCTTGCTCTGGCTGCGCAATCAGTTGAGTTGATATTGCTATGCCTTCAAACTTTTTCAAACCTCGTCGCAATGTAGAGCTATACAAATAGTGCAACAGAATCGACTCACGATTCTGAGCGAACTTATTTTAAGTTTTACTTGAACTCAGAGTATAACTTATACTTCCTCAACTTTACTACTATCGTGGTCGGCTGTTCGTATTATGTATTTATTTACTCTTAATTACTACTACTTAATTACAGGTGCATCAGAACTCGCGCGCTTAGATTAAATAAATCTCATTATTAAAACAATGTTTTCTTTAAAAAAAAATCAGTTTAAAAGCTTACCTAATAAATTCGAGAACTAATAATTAAGTAAATAATTACCGCTTAAAATATCTTTTACGTTATATATTTTTTTCGTGATCTGAACCAAAATATGTGTAAAAAAATCAAGCGGTTTCAGGTGATGCAAATTGTCTCAGCCCTTTTAAAAATGCACTTCTAGGCATTTGACTTTTTTTTTATTACGCTTTGGTGGATAGCTGATAAAACATTTAATGCTTCGTAACGACCGTTTCTCAAGCAGTTTACCATCGACTGAACAAATACTGATGCGGTTAATTGTTATTGCTAGCTGTCTTTTAGCGATAAAAGGGGATATTAAGTTTAAAGAGTTCCTTTAATGCAATCTTTATGGAAGCTGTACGCGGTTTGGTAGCGCCATGAAAGCAAGGGGCTCAAATAAGTAACTCTATAACAGCCTTTCCCAAAGTGGGCGATAACGCCCCCTTGTGGGCGCTACAGGCCTAATGGGGGGCGGTAAGATACCCAGAAAAAATGGGGGCGTTGTGTAGAGGCTTACAATAATTAATTTAATTTGAAGTTATAGTGGTTTCTAAGTAGGTAAAAAAATGGGGGCGCTAAAATAATTCATTCTCAAAGTGGGCAGTAGACAAAATAAGTTTGGGAACCCTTGCTCTATAATAATAAAGAATACTTCCGTACCCATTTTTTTTTCTAACGAGGTAGGCGAGCTTAGCTTGTTAGTAGATTACAAGGTTGTTTAAAGAATTCATTTTTATCTTTTGCCCGCGGCTCCGCCTGTGTAACCATAGGCACGAGTGCTTGCCCCGAGCCAGCCACTTACTAACTGAGCGAGCAGAGGCATCATGCACTGGGTACGCGGCAGTTCGGTCAGTCAGTACGCTGCTATTTACGCAGGACAAGATGCACAATGTTGAAGTCAAAGCGTTTATTTCGTATAAGCCTACAAATTGTCATTACTTTTTTTTTTCTTTACTCTACAACCGGATCCGGCGAGACACTCAGCGGGCTTGTCTTTTTTAAATCCATTAATTTTACAAAAATAAATAAAAAAATAAGCCCCAGTGTGTTGGCATGCGAGGCGTACAAACGCTACACTTTAACATTGTAAATCTTGATATTTGAGCGATCAGTCCCAGGCTGCTTTATCATCCAAATGAAATATATCCAAATGATTGATAAAATAATAATAATAATATCGCCAGACGAACACACCAACTATACGGTCGCACACTAAGCAACGCTTATATTATGAGGTACCGTACAATGGACTGAGGGCGAACTCAGTATATAATAATTATACGAGTATATATTTAAACATCCATAGCTCGGGTACAAGCATTCGTGCTCTTCACACAATGTTTGTCCCTACAAGGATTCGAACCCAACTCTTGGCACAGAAAGCAGGTTCATTACCAACTGCGCTAATCAATCGTCGATAATTGTTAATAAGGTGTCATGTATGCGAGCCTTATATGACGTATTAGCTGCGCCCCGCGGTGTTACCCGCGATTAAAAAGTATGTCCTTTTCTTCTATGTCCTTTTGCAAATGCACGGTTCTTATGTACTGTCCCATAGGAATCGTCGATTTTTCCGGGATAATAATTATCCTATGTCATTTTCTGACCCCTAAACTACCACTACCTATGCAAAAAATCATGTCGATCCTTTGCTCTATGAAAAATTAAAACAAATCTATCCCACGGGAACCATACATTTTACCGGGATAATGAGTAGCCTAAGTGCTATTCCAGACTATAATATATATCTGTACCTAATTTCATCCAGATCCGTTCAGCCGTTCTGGCGTGATTGAGTAACAGACATCCATCCATCCATCCCAGCTTTCAAATTTATAATATTAGTGAGATAAGCGGTAAAAGAAGCTATGTCTCCTCTTTTATAGCATATAAAGTCACGCAAATTGCAAGTCTAATGATTATGATCGTCAATTAATGATATTATATGATCGCAGTTAGCGCTAACTGGCGACTGTAGGCTATTTAGTGCAGGGTTGTCAGAATAGCGCTTTTATCAAGCGTATGGTCTAAGAATAGGCCACTATTTTAGCTCTACATTGAATAGTCACCGCTTCGTTATCGATTCGAGGCAAAGAACTCTATCTACTGGCTCATCTGTAGAGACCTCATCAACCTCGCTACAAGATACACAGATGGCGCTGACGATTCTCCATACAATCCTGAAACGCGCTATGAGAGTTGTCTGAGCGCGCAACATCTATACAAACCTCAAAAACAACCGCCAGGCTGGAAGATCTTCCCTTTTCTGCCAAAGTACTATAGATTTCGTGCTAAGTTGTAGGAAACTCCATTTCGGTTCTTCATAGACCTTATTTATCTTAGCTACTTGCATGTTTTGTTAGAAAATCTGTTTACGGGGCGGAGACAGATCTCTTATGGTCTTATACTTAGAATACTAATAAATTAGTAGAATAAAACATAAAGAGAATTCGTAATAGGCTGTTTGATTGTATGAAAAATAAGCTTTAAATTGTGGCCATCATAGAAGATTATATCTTATATCTTTTTTTATATCTTATTATATCTTTTTTTTAATGGAAAATACTGGAATTTACAATGAAAGAACTATATTGTTACCATCATATTAAACTAATGGACAATTTAAGATAGGATTTCAAACACAGTCGAATATCCTCCTAGCTATTTTTGCCAACCCTATCGGAAGCAATATGTGGTAGATGGAATGATACCCCAATGATTAGATCGTGCTAACGCAGGGGTGTGCCCCTAATTTAATGTAACTGCCCCATGGGCCCAATTAAAAGGTCTGATTAAGGGACTTTAACAGGAAAGTCGGAAAGAACATTGACAAGTGACTTGTGACTCTAAAAAGTGACAACATCGAAAAGTTGGTAGTGATCTTGCTTTCTGTACCCAGTGACCTGGTTCGAGTCCCGGTAGGAGCAAACAGTAGATACTTATATAATACTAGCACTTTTTAATGTCTCACTCCCCTCAATGCGAGGAGGTTTAGGCCATAGTACACCACGCTGGCCCAGTGCGAGTTGGCGGACTTCACACGTCTTTCGAGGGGTTCTCACAGACATGCAGGTTTTCTCGCGATGTTTTCCTTCACCGTTTAACAAGTAGATACTTACTTGCTATAAATCGGCGAGTACGACATACAAGATATGCAAAGCGTTCATAATGCCCCAATATCCCGAAGCACCCGCGGGAAATCCGAACCCGTCAGGACATTAGGAAGGAATGGATGAACGAACGAATGAATGAATGAGCGGATGCTATATATTTTCACTCAAGTCACATTCCTTCACAATACGGCAAGTATTTGTGTTCCAATTGGAACGACCATTCGTGAATACGAAGGCGAGATGGAGGAATATATATATATATATATATATATTTTTTATTACCTTACAGACAAATACTTGCTATTTGATCTCGATTTTACCTGATGGTAAGTGACGATGAGATCTACGATGGAGCATACTTGCCTACAAGGTACCTGTTCACTCTCGACTTGAAAATACAATACTTCTCTAAGTCCTCGTCCCCTCCCCTCGAATTGAGGGGAGGCCCGTGCCCAGTAGTGGGACATTATAAAGGGCTGGTATTATAGGTCCTTTACCTCGAGTTATTCGCTGACTGCTGGGCATCGTTTTGCATCCGACCAAGGTTTTCTTCGACGGTTTCCCGCCATTTCTGACGATCAGTGGCGCAGTGAAGCGCCGACTGGCTTGTCTTTTTTTTAAGCCATTATTTTTACAAAAAAAAGTAAGCTCCAGTGTGTTGCCAGGCGAGGCGCGGCGCACACACGCTACACTTTGACATTATAAATCTTGAGACAGCGAGACAGTACCGTATTACCGCGCACTTTGTACGTAATGTTATTTTTTTAAATTAAAACTACTTAGGTGTTTTTTTTTCTAGAATGTGGCCTTTGTATAGCCTACCAATGGACCCCTTTAAAATATATTACACTATCATTGTTAAACCTTATGTGGGAATGTTGGTAAAACGGAACGTAAGATGCAGGACATGGAATGGAGCGTGAGATGCATGGTAGGACATGGAACGTATTAGGAGTGAAAGGGATGGGTGGATAGGTGAGAGAGAGAAAGATAGACAGAAAAAGGAACAAGACGCATGTTAGACGGTTAAGATTGGATTATTAGAATAAGAACAATGGTGGTGGATTACGGGGACAAATGTGAAAATTAAATAAAAGAAGACAAACGATTTTAACGGAGTTTATTTTGCCGCCACGACCCCACACTTACATATCGTAGAGATGGCTTATACAGGATGTAACCACGTCTTATAATCTTAAAACAATTCAATCAACATCCATACAGCTACATTTTTGATACTAAGTTTGTTTTCATATTATTTTTAAGTTTTATTATTTTACTGTTTGTAAATATTTTGTGAGATTTAAAAAATAAATGGCGACAGAGATAGATAGATAGACAGATAGATAACACTTTATTGTTCCACCACATAAAATGAATACAAAATTACAAAAACTTAACTTGATGATGTTAGTATACAGCTATATTTAGTTTAATTTACTGCTCAAATCGTATTAACGGTTTGTAAATATCACGCGAATGTAAACGTATTATCGTTTAGTGACTGGATGTTTAGTTAAACACGAATTTTGGTTAGGAGTAAGTCAATTCAAAGAAGGAAATAGACGGAGCTTAGTGAGAGGAGTGAGAGTTGAAACACGGAAGTATATTAACTGGTACAGTCACATTTGCATAAATAAATATTGCTAGAGAAATTCACTAGCTATGCAGTCCCACACTAAGCAACGCTGGTATTATGGGTACCGTACAAGTGATCGGGAGCGATCCCAGTATACAGATTGATTCAGAAAGGGTATACTAAGCTTTGAACTTGCGCTTCCTTTGTACATGTGTAATGCTATGGTCACAAAAATCTTTTTTTTTTACTCAGTATTTTAAAATTCTGACTTCACATAATGATTACCAATTGGCTGAAGATTTAAGGTTCAAGGCCTACTTATTCTTCTGCCCCTTCTGGATCAGCCTATATAATATTTATATTGATACCTCTCGACGATGTGATTAGCGCAGTTGGTAGTGACCCTGCTTTCAGTGCCGAGGGTCCCGGGTTCGAATCCTGGTAGGGACAAAGTTTGTGTGCTGAGCACGAATATTTGTACCTAAGTCATGGATGTTTAATATGTATATAAGTATTATATACTGAGTTCGCCCTCAGTCCATTGTACGGTACCCATAATACAAGCGTTGCTTAGTGCGGGACCGTATATTAGGTGCGTCCGTTTGGAAATATTTATCGACTTATCAATGTCTCTTGTCAAGTTTTTTTGTGGCGAGCACACGCTTACTTACTTAACTAAGTATATACCTAGTGTTACCATCTATCTCCTTATCGTGTTCGTGGCAAAACTTTATTAGTTCTCGCGATGAAAGTAATCGCCAAAAGACGACGATGTTAATTGCCCATTTGGAACTGAAAACTTTCTCAAAAGACGTAGTTCAGGGCTATTAAATAAAAATGTAGAGTCAAAGATTATCTAGTTACTTTAGATCTGTCTCAGTTTCTTCTAAACACTGTAGCGTGTAGAGCAATGCGCTATTGTTTCCGTATAGAATACCGTTGCGGCGGCTCTACCAACATGCCGCATCCTGTGTAGACCGGTTCACAGAACATAAAATATACAGGGTGTATGTGGATTCGTAACGAAAACTGATACCATGGATTCAACTCATTATTCTGGATCCCCAGAGTTGGAATTTTCCGTCGATCTTATCTTGAATTATATTTCAGCATGAAAACATACAAGTCTATCATTATTTGATTTTAAATAAAAAAAAACATAAACTCTAATTTAGATCGAACACGTAAAACTAATCTTAAGGATTTTTTTTTATTATTATAGGCAAGTATTTGATATCGATCTCACCTGATGGTAAGTGATGATGAGATCTACGATGGAGCATACTTGCCTAGGTAGGAAGGCGGCAGTAGATCGGGTAGCTGATCTGACCCGCCATCCATGAATGGCAACACCGAACATCATGCCGGAACACGGCTAGGCCGCTTGGCGACATGGCTTTGTTCAGTGGGTGGTGACTAACCACGGCCGAAGCCTACCACCAGTAGAGTTGTCACCTAGTTGGCACCACCCAGGGTCACGTGTAGGGTATCTCGAGGGTATTTAATTCTCCTACGGACGAAAGTGACTCGACTCCAAAATTTTATCGCGGTTATTATTTGTTTATTACGTTCCCGACGTTTCGGCTGCTGTACAGCAACCATGGTCACGCGAGGACTGAGGCGGTTGACGTCCTAGTGTAGTTAGTTTAAACTGGGGTACCCTCATATTTAGTTGTTGCTTGCGGTTCGATCTACGCAGAAAGTGCTCACAGCAACACCGGCGCTCCACGAAGTCTGCAATCTGTGAATATGTACAAGATCGCACCCTGCTCTTTATTAAAACAGCGACTTAAATGCGTTGACCCATGTTTGTTGGTTCATTTTAATGTAAGTCGGAAACATGTCAGCCTTCTGACATGCCCTTCCCAGCGATTATTCTTTGTTCTGTGGCCTGTATAAACCATCTCAACTGCTGAAAGAGAGAGGCGGTATTTACACTTAGAAAGATGGAACGGTAAATACTGTGAATTACATAGTACGAATCACAATAGTACTAAGGGCTCAGTAATTGCGAGAGCGTATTTGATTGTGTACGTCTGCCTGCCTCTTCAGGGAAAATAAGCGTGATGGTATTAACGTATGGGAAATTGGAAATCAACGGTATAAAAAATCTAGTTTCAAAAGTAATTATTCTTCTTATATGTTATACTATCAGCCGAAAGAAGTCCATTGCTGGACACAGGCCTCCTTTAGTTTAGCAAGTGATAATCATGGTTGAAAATGAGATTCGCACATGAAATCCAGAAATCTCAGAATTGAGAGCCGGAGTTTGAACCTGCGATGCTCGTTACCGATGCAAGCGTTCTACCAACTTGGCTATATATGCTATTTTCTTTTACGATTTTATAAAAAAATCATATGCAATCGTTGCCATCGTCATCACGCATAGCTCGATGTGATATGAAACATCACAAGCTTGCGTCATATGCCTCAAAGTAAATTTAAACTGAGCTCACGTTCGGATGAATCGCGTTTGCAAACGGTACGGTTCCTTTCAAACTGGTTTATCGTGGATTTTCTTTTATACATTTTCTTCTTGTTTGTACATAACTCATATTCTCGGACAGAAATAGCAGTGCTCGCGACATTGAACGTATGAAGTTTAGTTTGTTTTACTGTTGCTACAAGAAAAATAAAATCTTATGTGCATTTTATATACAAGGTGTGGCTTCTATAAATGCGACCGTAAGTGTATAATTACAAGTTAATAGCTACATGGTTCCCACATTTACAAATTATTGCAGTATCTTCGCCTCGGTCTGCCACGGCGGCGGTACGATACGAGGGTGTCCAAGTTTTAATGCGATTCGTCCACTTCTCCGAATCCATCCGTGTTACACGGCGAGCCCAGTCCCATTTCAACTTAACACTTTTGTCACCAACATCATTAATTCGAGTACTGGTGCGCAGAGTGGTGTTTCTTAAGCGGTTTGTTTTATTAAAATATCTAAAACAACTAACATCTTAGTTTGAATAAGTTATTCATTCCAGAAGCATTTAGATAGAGAACAGTGAATAGCCATCCATTACCTCCCACTTGCCAGCGCCACTGTACCGAGTACAGTCAGCCGCATAAGTCTTGATGCAGATGCAAATGAAATGTTCTTAGTAGAAGCATAAGTTGTTTTAATCGCTCGCTGTCACTGAGTAGGGTGACAAATTCTCACGCTATGTCACAGTTTAGTGTCCCAATTTCAATACGCGCCATTTTCATATTATCTTCATGCCACATTAATTATTTAATTTATAATGTTTTGCTATAAATTACTTGACATCGGCAAAATACCCGCTAAGTTGTAGGTGAGGCCATATTCATTTAATTTCATCGCATTTCATTTCGTAAAGATATAAATAATTATTAGTGTGTGATACGACGACACTTAACACTGACACTCAGTAATATTAATCATCCATTACAGGAAGTTTGTGTCCCGGGATTCGAACCCGGGACCCACGGCAAAGAGAGCAGAGTCACTGCCAACTGCGCTAATCAGGCCTGCAATTATTGGGATTCTATCCCACTAGAGCTCAAATAATGGTTTTCCTACACACCTACGGGTCTCATCTCTCTAATTAGACTAGTGCCGCCTCTCAACGGTCTACGTCGAGTGTCGCACGAGTGTCTAGACGCTCTCGCGACACTAATTGCCAGTTAGCGGCCAGATGTGTCGTTGTGTTGTTAGTTTAACATGTTATGTGCTTTGTCTTACGTAACATTACACCTGTAATCCCTGAAGAGGCTGCAGCTATGTTCATATATTTTATTTATTATCGGAGCAGGGAGATGAGGTCGTAGCTTAGTTGGTAAAAGCGCCTGAAATAGCAGCGCTACCTACCTCCTCCTTTTTGAAGTCGGTTAAAATAGAGGAGTACCATAGACGACATAGCCATAGACGAACAAAAGTAACTGACATAGCTGCAAAAAAATCAAAGTTGTCATGGCAGTGGGCGGGGCAGATAGCTCGAAGAATCGGTGGCCGTTGCCGTTGAAGGTTGTACAAAAGCGACAACGAACTTGATGACCTAGTGTAGGTTCCCCACTAGATGGACCGGGTACTATCTATTTTTCATACCCCTAAGTGATAAGGGTTGTCCACCTCTAATATTATATAAAATGTGGCATTAAAAAATACATATAACCCTAAATTTTCCCTTCTATCACCAACCCCTAATTTTGAATAGTAATTTAATCATTTTTCATCCCGGTCGATAACTGATCAATTGTTAGTTGGTCAGATATCCCCGTCAGTTGAGCCTAACATTTAATTGAAACTCGGGAGCCTTTAGCAAGGTAATGTATTGTGGTAAGCGTCCCTTACAATTTAGTGTTTGTTTTATTTCAATCAGTTCATAAATACAAAAGTTATATCAATTTAAAGGCGCGAACGAAGTCGCGGGCAACAGCTAGTGTATAAATATATAAATAAATAAATATCACCATACGAACACACCAACTATACGGTCCCACTTTTAAGCTTAACGCTTGTGTTATGGGTACCGTACAATGGACTGAGAACGAACTCAGTATATAGTACTTATATACATATTACACATCCATGGCTCGGGTACAAACATTCGTGCTCATCACACAAAGCTTGTGTCCCTACCAGGATTCGAACCCAGGACCCTCGGCGCAGAAAGCAGAGTCACTACCACTGCGCTGATCAGGCCGTCATCATATAATGTACTCTATACATAATGTATGTATGTACCAGTTAACGTAGATCTATTACGACACCACCAAGCTCCTTTGGCTGGCGGAGTTCGTTGACTTAGCTTTTAAAGTTTTTAAGATTTTGTTTCTTAAACACGATTTTAATCTTGAAATATGATTTATAGTTCTACTTAACTCCTTGACTGTCTCGACTGTCGTTTAGTAGATTTAAGCATGGTTGCCAATCGTAAGGTGCCAGGCTTAGTTCCCAGATCAGCCCAAATATGTTCGGTTTAGCTTTTCTGCTAGGTAAGGTTAGCTTATCTGGTAAGACCATTTTAAAAAGAATCCCAGGGCCTGAAGTGTCGGTGTAAATTGTAATAGCCTCTCCCCCCCTCCTTTATTTTGGGACCTAATATGATGTACACATTTGCTCACCCTTTAGTTACTCAGGTTTGATGGTAAGTTTTTATTTTTTATGCACACTTTAACCCAGATTCGTTATTCTTTCCTATAAAAAAAAACTGACAATGGCGCTCAAACTTTGGCAATAACTCAACTTAATTTTCAACAAGTACGCCATAACATCGTGACAATGGGTCCTGTGGGCGTTTACTAATGAACTAATTCCCTTCAACGTAAAGGGCTTGGTAGTTATCAATTAAAAAAGTCGTGTTGAGTGAACCGCACCTTAAGGGAGATTTGTAATATAAAAATATAGGACCCTAAGGGATAGTTAAAGCGTGCATCACTTCTAAAATAAAATATGTGCTTTAAGACAAGATTTTTCTTTGTTAGCTCGTGATACCACCTAAAATGCTGAATCGAAAATGACGTCAACTATCGACTATATTTTTTCAAAATTCAATATGCTTTAAAATAATATTTTTTTTTCGGATTTTATCGCATTTATTTTATGTTTTTACGTTCCCGACGTTTCGGCTGCTTTACAACAACCATGGTCACGCGAGGACTGAGGTGGTTAACGTCCTAGTGTCAGTTTGTACTGGGGTACCCTCATATTTAGTTGATGCTTGAGGTCCGATCTGCGCAGAAAGTGCTCACAGTGTCTTGAGGTCTTGCAATGGTGCGATTGGTTTTGGATTTAATGATATTAATTACTGGATCTCAAGTCGGTGGTAGCACCCAGCCATCTTCCCTATTGCAATTAGGATGTTATTTTAATTTCGATGGCCTCGGAATCGGTGTTCTTTTGCGAGGATATGTGGCTTATCAAATCTGATATAATGGCGGGTGCGATATTGTACATGTTCACAGATTGCAGACTTTGTGGAGCGCCGGTGTGTGCGAACGAACGAACGAACGAGCGTTCGTTAGCTACCATGGTCACGGAAGGGCTGAGGTGTTTGACGTCCTAGTATCATAGTTTGATCTGGGATACTCTCAAATTTAGTACTCGGACCGCAAACAACAACTATATATGTCCTCCCGTGACCATGGTTGCTGTAAAGCAGGCGAAACGTCGGCAACGTAAACACATAGAACAAACACGATAAAATTCGTAAAATTAGTTTTATTTCAATGCACAATATGTTAGCTTAGAAACCCAATTGGTTCCCGAATTGGCTGTTCGCAGACTGATAGGATCCATCATTTATCACCGCTGACATGCGCAGTCGAGTAAATACAATCCCAGCCTTGTTTGCTGCTAGCTAATGTTTAGCTCTACGGAACGTAGGACTAGATTTATAGGTCTCAGTGGAACTTAAGTATACAGGGTGATTCAGATAGAGCTAAGCCTTATTGGGTTAACCCACTTTTATGTTAATTATTTATGTGCAGACATAATTATCAGAATTGTCATTCTATAGGGAATAATAATACTTTTTTAAAATGAATATCAAAATAGTGACTCCGCATAGTGGCGGGCTTAGTATACCCTTTTTGAATCGTCCTGTAGTATGATAAAATATAGGGGATGCATTTTTATTGCTTGCTTACGGGAGTACATTCATAGAATTATCTATTCTCAAGGCGTACACAGCACAGCATCCCCGCATTGTAATAGAACATTCTAACACAAATAAATAGTTTACGGCTATGCACTTCGAAACTAATTGGAAATTGTAAACCTTATTACTTGCATGTAGTTTTGGTTATTAGCGTATAGCGTAGTGTAGCGTAGCGTAGCGTATAGGCATCGTGTTGCGTAGCACTATAGCATCGTCTAGCATAGCGTAAAGCATCGAGTGGCGTAGCCCAACGTAGCCTATAGTATTGTGCAGCGTAGTCTAGCTTAGCGTATCGCGTAGGGAAGAGTAGCGTATTGCATTGTGCACCGTCGTTTAGCTTAGCGTATCGTAGAGTGTAGCACCGTTGCGTAAGAATATAGTTATTTTTATTGCAAATCGTAGTTTAGCGTAGTATAAAATATCATGCTTAGGACCAATTTAATTTATGTAGGTACCTAACTATTTGCGCACAAATTATATTCTAGCATACTTGCGATAAAGATATTGGAAGCTCCGCAAAGTTTGCGTTTATTCTTACATGCAACTTTTGCAGTGTATCTATTCACCTTAGATAGGTGGGTAAAGTTTATAAATTTTCATTTTTAAACTACATGGTATGAACTTTTAAACGTATAAGTATGTTTTATGAGCTTGAAACGTGTTCCTTCATAGTAGTTTATTGTTTAGTTTAATAGGTTTCGTTGTATTATAACTTATATACTAAGCGAAGGAAGGGTGAAGTTTCAGCGCAGGTTGCTTTACCTAGGTTTCAAGTTAAGTTGGGTATGTGTGAGGTTTAATATCTATATAAGTATTATATACTGAGTTCGCCCTCACTATATTGTACGGGACCCATAATATAAACGTTGCTTAGTGTGGGACCGTATAGTTGGTGTGTTCGTCTGGCGATATTATTATTATATATTAGGAAGGCATTTTGGAAATTCAGCCGGGATATTTTTTTAATCTGCTGGTATAAGATTTAATCAAGCCGATGTGTCTCGATTTATCCGAATGACCCCTGCACGGGGTCGTAGTGGAGTTCTAAAGCATGTCTACAATGTAACTATAATTGTCTAAATTTGTTTTTTTTACCACATATTTATGCCGCGTGTCAAGGGATTATGTACCTTATCCGCCGTATGAAAGGTAAGACTGTATGTATGACTTCTTAATATAATGTGAATATGGGATGGATGGGATATGTATGGAGTAATGGACCCAAAAATGAGTTTATCACGATCATGCCATTCTTGCTCTCTCTCTCAATCCAGTTGTTACCAATGTCAAAGTATTTTTTTTTCGTATAAGCCTACGGGGGCACTCACAAATTCCCATTTTTTTTCTTCAGATGAAACCTGCCTTCAACATTTCGTTAACGTTAACCAACTAGATCGATCATAGCTGTATTTGATCGAAACCGGTTCAGCTATTCTCGAGATATGAGTGTATCCATAGGTTTGTGTAGTTAAGTAATAAAACAAATAATAAAAAATCTCCTTAGAATTTATTTTCTTACAAATATAATAATAATCAATAAATTATTAATCTATATACAATGTCATATATATATATATATATATATATATTATATAATATAATAGATTAATATATATATATATATATTAATCTATTATTATCTTAGTAACTATCATATTGATACATTTATATAAATCAGAAAAAATAGGATCAAGTTGGCTTGGTACCATCTATCATGTCATACCTACGGGAAATTAATGTAAGACCTTTGAACATGGGGGGGGGGGGGGGGTATAACTTCTTTGAAAAATGGACCTCGGACCACAGGGCTAAAATAATATCAGTGTTAGATTTAATAGGGCATATATTTGTATGTATATACATCTACACTTTGCCAATTGTACACTCTTCTGATGTTATCGGTAAACTGACTAGAACTGAGGGTAAAAACACTTAAACGTAGCTCAAATATTCAAGTTGCTTCTTGACGGTATTTGACGTTGCTATCTCAACTTAAACCATATAAATATTTAATTTTCGTCTAAGATTCGGTGCCCCAATGAAGCATGTTTTATTAAATCTGTATATTGCTCGGAATTCATGACGCAAGCAATAGCTTATGTTGTTATATTAATATTTTTTAATTTGGTAGTTAATAAAACATGAATATATACAGGGTATAAGTGGCTTCGTAACGAAAACAGATACCATGGATTCAATTCATGATTCTGGACACCCCAGAGTTGGAATATTTCATCGATCTTTACATGAACTATATGCATTTTTTTAAATTGATTTTAGCATGCTTAGCTCGACGTAATTTTAAATAAAATAATAAATACTAGTTTAGACCTAAAACTGCAATGTAAATTAAAACTCGATACGCTCCAGCGCGCTCACCCCTCGAACGAGTCGGGTAACGCGCGGAGCGTTGTGTTGTGATCGCGTGCTTTACGATACATTGCGCGCACAAAAATATAAACAATTGCAACCCATGACTTTCAACATAAGTGACTTCTATAATTATATTATAGGTATAAAGTGCAACATTTACCCAAAGCTTTCGTTACCATACCCTTAAACGCTGTATACCAACCACCGCCGAGGAAAATGTAAAAAATAACCATATAATTATAATTAAACAATGCAGGCATGAATTAGATTAGCAAGTATTCCATTATTGTACCGAAAAAAAACGCTTAACATTTTTTATTAACACATTGACTAATAAGAAAATATTGGCTTCTTATATTTACGCGAACATTACCGACACATTCCCGACGTTTCGGCTGCTTCAGCAACCATGGTCACGGGAGGACTGAGGTGGTTGACGTCCTGGTGTCATAGTTTGAGACGGGGTACCCTCATATTTAATTGTTACTTGTGGAACGTAAAATAGAAATAAAATCGCGATAAAATCCTTAAAATTTAGTTTCATTTCAATAATAAGAAAATAGTATTTTTTCGTATGTATTTTCATTCTTTGACAGGAGCTTGTAAATCCCCTTGTCCCTCCATCAACCATGACCCTCTTTCTCGTACTAATATAAACCGTATTACAATTACATAAGACAAATTCTTCGTAATTGCTTCTCGCTTTGTTGGTAATTCACTAAGTCATCCCCCTATCTTCAGACACTGACTCAATGAACTTCCAAAGTTATTTATCAAAGTGGAAAAAGTTATGAGTCTTATATAGACATTCCCCAAAAATGTGTAGCATTTTTCCTTTAAGCTCCGTACATTGCGTGGGGCAAAGCAGGCCAGTTTTAATTTCGGTTGTAAACTCGAAAGCGGGTTGGGGGTCGCCCATCTTACTTTAGGAGAATAATGTTGTTTAAATAAGTCCGGATTAAGTGTGAGTGAGAGGATGTGAGGAAGTTTTCAGCGTTTTTATAGATGATGTTCGCTTTTGTTGCCTTTTCAAATGTTTGATATATATATAAGAAATATTTACGTGAAAACACATTGAAATAAAATGGATTTTATCGCGTTTATTCTACGTTTTTTACGTTCCCGACGTTTCGGCTGCTTTCTTCTTCTTCTTCTTCTTCTTTTTTACGAAATGAGATGCGATGAAATAAAATGGATATGAATATGGCCTCACCCGCAACTTAGCGGGTATTTTGCACAATGTCTAGTAATTAATAGCAATAAAACTTTCAATAAATACACATTATAAATAAAATAATGGATGTGACATGATGAAATGAAAATGGCGTCCTTCGGCTGCTTTACAAGCAACAACTAAATATGAAAGTACCCCGTTTCAAACTATGACACTAGGACGTCAACCACCTCAGTCCTCCCGTGGCCATTTTTATGTCAATAGTGTAGTAGTGAAGAGGCCGCCCTCGTATCCCAGAATAGTCGGGTTCAATCTCTACTATTGACGTATGGTTCTATTCACTATGTAAACATTCTAGATTTGCGTCTAAGTGATGTCACAAGCAAGGATCTTTTTTTATTTATATAAACCAAATAAAATAGTTAACACATATTATCGTTCGAAATTTGAAATTTAAATGTTTCTTTTTGCGACCATTCTTCTTTGTAGCCAGTCTGTCCAGAGTTAAAAGTTTTAAGTAAGTACAAAAATATGTTGGAGTCTCCTTTCCTACGAAATGTATGTGTTTTTATTCTTAATTTGAGTCCAAGCCTTTTGATCCAAATCAAAATGTCTCCAAAAGTTAAAGGGCAGTCTCCTAAGAACGTTTTACTCTAGCTACAACAATTAAGGTTCACCCAATAAGTTTGTAATTAAGCTCATCCCATAACTAAGCTTAAAAGAGGTCATGGAAAGGCCACACATATATGAATACCCTTTCCATCGCCTCCTTTAATCTTGAAACTTTATTCGCAAGTCAGTTGTGAGTTTATGAAACAAATCTTATTGCTACTCACTCAGGCGTGACTTCGGCCGAAACAGACGTCAATAGCAGAATAAGAGATGTCCCAATGAAGTACATTATTCCATTTTAATGTTGGTGGGATTTGTACACGCAAACAGACAGGAAAGAGTGATAATTCATGCGAACATCATTTTCCAAGTTTACGTGTGAGTTCAGGAGTTGTTGTAATTTTATTTGTTTGATGATGTTATGGCTTCTGAGGGTACTGTTTCGGCTCCTGAAGGCTGAAAACTGTAGCACAATGTACTGGCTGAAAATTGTAGGACCGTACTTAGTTGATGTGTTCGTCTGGTAATATTTTTATAATTATAAAATTATTTATTAAAAAAAAATTGTTGGTAACACTATAGGTATAGGTAGGTTATTGCATCTATGGTCTTTGGCGGGAACTTGTTATTTCTTAGTAAAGCCCCAACATTGTTTCTCTATAATAACCTAGTTCCGTACACAATGTTGTTAGGTTTGAATTAGCAGAAATTCTTGGCCGAACATGTTCAAAATAACTAATTAACATCCCAAGGGCCGACAAACACCGACAACTTGAACCACTGAAATACAGTTGATTAAAACGCATTCACGTTCCACGATTGAATTTACGAATTGCCAGCGTTCTGATTGGTTGATAATGATTTTCACTCGGAGCCTCTCTCGCAAAGGTGGCTTTTGAAGTTCTTTTGTTATTCGATTAATTTAAATTTCAACGGTGGAATAGAATTTGTTTGAATTTGTGGGATCTTATTTTTTTCACACACAACCATACATTTTGCTCTGCTGCATTCCTTATGGACTCTCATAGTATTAGTATTATGTTACTACTCTATTACGTATGTCGGACTATAGGCTATAAAACTTTAAAAACTACGTTTAAATTGAGTTTACACAAAGCTTTAATAAGTCAATTAAGTACTTTCTTAAATCGGCGTTAATTGATCGCGGATCATAAGACAGACCATTAGGACTTCTAGAACATGTCTGGGATTATCAGTTTTTAAAACTATCAATTTAGTTTAGCAAAATCCATCTATCAATCAATTAACCAGTTTTTATTACTTTGGAGCAAGGGGTTAAGGATCAATTTTTTTTTTTTTTTTTTGAACAATGTGTTTCATTGAATTATAGAATATTTTGATGTAATATTAACTATAATGTTTATTTTGGTGGTATATTAAAAAAATGTGTTCATAAACGTACATGAGTGTAAAATAAAAATATAAAATCGTAGCCTTTCAGGTTCCTTGTCAGTAATGTTTGCCACCGTACTGATAGGGCTAGGAGGGGTTTATTAGGCCTAGTCTACGGATTGGGCGTAATACGTAATTTTTCTTTTAACGTACTAAAATAAAACGAAGTTTGAAACAGGATGTACTTACTTTTTAAACGTTGGTGTTTTTTATATAATTGTTAAGGCTAATTTTATTAGCGATTCGTTTCATCATCATTTTCATCCGTGATGGGTAGGTACTTATAATTTTATGACAATTATCAAGAAATACTCGAGACTGGCAAAAGGGCACTATTTTGTAGCCGATTGCCAATAAAAAAAGAAGAAGAAATATATCGGGAAAATGTGGGATGTATTGTTTTGTGATTTTCAAAAGTATACATTGGTAGCATTAAATCGATGATACTTACATAACTGTATTATTTTATTTATTACGATAATACAATTAATTTATTTATTAACATACATATTGTCCTAATCTATTTACACTTTAATTACATGTTTGTTAACAGACCAATAATTAATTTAACATTTCATATTATTAATTTAGAAATATCTACATTTTAGTTCACGTTAACTTTTATTTTGAGGACCTAAGGTCGTCAGGGTCGTCAGGATAGTGACCCTGCCTTCTGTGCCGAGGGTTCCGGGTTCGAATCCTGGTAGGGAAAAACTTTGTGTGACGAGCACGAATGTATTGTATCCGAGTCGTAGATGTTTAGTATCTATATACATATTATATACTGAGTTCGCCCTCAGTCCATTGTACGGTACCCATAATACAAGCGTTGCTTAGTGTGGGACCGTATAGTTGGTGTGTTTGTCTGACAATATTAATATTATTTTTTTATAAAATATGATTGTATTCAAATTGGTCTATTTATTATGGCTAGATTTATTCACAATTTATTCAATACTTACTTTACAATTAGTTTTAATGAACATAATGGCGTGTTCATACGAAATAACAATTTCCAGTAAAAAAAATTAACGCAGTTGACTTTGTGTGAACGCAGCATTAATAGTTCTATCTAGGTACTAAAATCGTTTTGGGTTGCTTCATTACAAAATATATTAAACAAAATCTTTGAACAATATGGAAGACTTAGTTTTAAGTAAATAGGAACAACAAAAAAGTATAAAATTCTGACACAATTCTCATTTTTTATAAACGCGAAAGAGCCTGTAGTATGGCAATACTACAGAGTGATTCAGAAAGGGTATACTAAGCATTGATCGTGAGCTTCTTTAGCGCATTTGTAGTCATTACGTGACGTCAGAATTTGGATGACAATGTAATAATTTTGTCGGAAACAAAATGTATTATTGAAGTCATCCTATCAACATTCTGATTTCACATGGTATTTAAAAGTGCGCTAAAGAAGCCCAGGTACCAGGCTTAGTATACACTTTCTGAATAACCCAGTATCAAGATAGGCAAAACATTCCAAATCGATTTCTTAAACTAACATAGCTGGGAGTTAAAATACAATTTCATAAATCAAAGAAAAACTTACTAAAGCTTAACACTGATTAAGTACGAGATGTTAAATCATTTTAAAATAATTCATTCTACCAACCGAACTAATTAAACGCAATATTTTATAGCGCGGATTTCATTAATTGCTAAAGTACTTGCGAATACCGACTTCTAGGCATCTACAATTAATTTTACAAATTGTTACGCCCATGGTATGAGAATATGCTACACCAGCAATTGTAACACAGCCGGCTATGACAAGATAAAGTCGTTTTGTCTCCTTCCTTTATATTAATTACGGAAGGGAGAGAGCGACTCGGTACGTTATAATTCGTGACATGGTTTTGTCTTGACTTTCGTGCTAACCCTTCAGCACAGCTGGCTGTGACAAGACAAAATTAGAGATAAATCGATTGTCTCTTTTCCTCATATGAATTACGGAAGGGAGAGAGCGAGACGGTGTGACATAATCCGTGACATAGGTTATGTCTTGAACTGCCTGCTGGCGCTTCTGGTACTCTCTTCTGTGACAGCTAGGTACCGTGATTGCCCAAGACTTCGACATGTTCAACCAATGAGCGGTGTTTATTCTATTCAAGATGTTAGTGATTAGCAATGGTCGTGACGTAGTCTTGAGCGTCATCGGAGAATACGCGGCGTAGCATATTTTTATACCATGTTTACGCTGAAATATATTCTAGACTCTATGTTTTACCAGATATATAGTTATAGACATCTTAACGGAAAGTAAATGTTTATTGCCAAGTTCAAAATCTATTTCCAAGCCAACTTCGATGGTCGAGAAATATAAATGACGGTACAAAGCACCGTTAAAATACTTCATAAATTTCGCGCGGAAACATCAAAATGAAACGGGACTTTCAGTTTGAAAATGGAAGCAAAGAATACTTCGCTTGTGAATACTCTACTTCTATACACATATTACCCGACTGTTGTAAAATGCCTCAGTCACGCCTGCAAGTATTATAGCAATACAATGTATTTTTAAATTGGCCGTATATTATTAGAAGCTCTTTAACCAACGAAACAAAAGGTAGTTCTTCTTTCGACACGTTTCTATATTAGGTTTTTTGCATGTCGCGGTTTCAAAAGACAGCTTGTACCATTAGGTTTTTTGCATGTCGCTGTTTCAACGGACAGCTTGTACTGTTGTTGTTACTTGTGTGCGCATTATTGATAATATCTTCCTAATAACCTTCGAGTACACTAACAATTATAGGGAAACGGTACAGGAGGATAATGTATATATAAGGTGTAAAAATATTAGTGTAAAATATTTAACAGGGCTAGTACCATACAAAGATAACATTCCTAAAGAAATAAATCAAATTTGTAGACATTAAAAAAAAGACACCCTGTACTGAGCGCACGGCGTAACGCTACTGGGTCGCCATGTTTAAAAAAAATTAAACGTCATTTAAACAATTATATTATACATCAACGTGATCCATATGACTTACTGATAACAAAAAAATCTGTAAAATATTTACACCGATACTTTAAATATTTTACAGATTTTTTTCTTTTACCTCATATTAAATGTACACCTTTTTGATACCTAGTTTGTTTTAATATCATTTTTAAGTTTTTTTTTCTTTTTTTTAATTTTCCTGTTGTAAATATTTAGAAAATACTTGTCAATATTTTTTATTTAATAAATTTGACGATATTTAAAAAAAAAAAAAAAAAATGTACACAATTTAATATACACACAATTATTTTAGTAAGTTAACACAATCTTACTTATTTCGCGTGTTTTTTTTATTTTTTGACAGGTAGGATTTATATTGTACATGGCCATCCCCTTACATCATCCCCAAGCGCCCATACAATGAAAAACGAAAATAACAAAAATAAACATACCATTTTTAAACTTTTTTTTTAATTCTCAAAGAAATGTTTTTCTCTATAATCTGCTTTTCGATATTTGAAAACGCGACCCCTGTAGTTATTAGCCCCATAACCGCTTATAATTACATCATCCCCCTCCTGCTTTTGATTCGATCGATTCAATCGATTAAAATATTTATCGATTTAAAATACTACTTAAATAAATTTTCACAAACGTTATCTAGGGGGTTCCACGTCCGCGGTCACAACGAAAGTCTTTCGTCTGTGAGGGCATTCGTCCTCATCGTCTAAGTCCACACCGTAGAAACAAACACTCCGTTGAGGGTGTACCTTCGGCCTAAAGTCCACCGAAGACCCCAAGTTCCTCGGCAATGTCCTCGACTTTTTACAAACAAAATCACTTTTCAAACAATAATCATAAATCAACTTCGGCTGTTCATCAAAATACTGGCTGTAGTATCCGTCACAATTGCTGAAGGAGATACTCCTCGAGTACGAGTCCATATGGCACATGTGGGATTGGGACCCTTCGGGGCGGGCTCGGGGTTCTAGAGGGTACCATTCGGGGGGTGTTGGGGCCCACGGCGGGGGCCCCAATGGTCATCCTCAGCGAATCGGTTTGGAGACGATGATCACGTCGGGCGCTGATCGGGTGGTTTCGGTGCTTATCGGGCGACGATCGGGGAGTTTCTTTTCTGTTTTAAGAAAAAATAATGTTAAAAAAAAATTGTTCATGCCTGTAGTCCATGTACCCCTTCGCTACCATCTCTCCATATCTTTCGCTGGCGGTATTTGGTCCGAATATAATAGGGGGCGAGGCTATTACCATTATACAGGGCCACCTTCTCAACGCGAGTGCATTTGGGCCATAAGTCCACGGCGCTGGCCCAGTACAGTTGGCGAACTTCACGATGTTTGACATTACCATAAAACAAACAATAATGGCCTTATAATAATTCCAGCCCTTTTTTAATGTCCCACCACTGGGCACGGGCCTCCTCTCAATGCGAGGGGGGATTAAGCCATAGTCCACCACGCTGGCCAGTGCGGCTTGGCGGACTTCAGACATCTTTCGAGGGCTTCTCTCAGACATGCAGGTTTCCTCACGACAAGTGATAATCATGGTTGAAAATGAGATACGCACATGAGAAATTCCAGAGGTGCGAGACGAGGTTTGAACCTGCAATCCTCGTTACCGAGGCAAGTGTTCTACCAAGTTGGCTATCACTGCTAATAATGGCCTTGACTACCTGGAAATCACGGATATTGAATTCAGATATACTCACGTGGTTTCGGCTCCTGAGGTGGAACCTGCTTAAGAAGCTCAATGGTTATCTCCGAAGTCTTCGTCTGATTGGGCGGCGAGGGTCTAGCGATGGTGGCCCCTGAGTAACCGAAGGTTGAGAACCCTCGGCTGCGGGTGCCGGAACCTGGCAATAATTTAACGTCAACTCATCAAACTCATCACAGGACCGCTTGATTTGATTTTGAAAAGATTTCAATCATATACACTGATTTGTCATTAATTTACTGCCAATCTCTTCGGAAATTATAGTCTAGATCTATGCATATAATTGTTACATATTCTTGTCTGATATATTTAATTGGGGGATATTATTTTCAATACAGAAGTCAAATCAGATTTTTGGATTTTTTGTCCGTCTGTTCTCGCATCGTGAGAGAACTACTAGGCGAATGTTTTGTACACAAGGCGTCGTGATATATTATAACATGATCAACATTTAGTATAATTTTTATCCGGGCAAACGGATCCCAGGGAAGGATATTCAAACAACTAAAGTCGACGCTCAGGAAATTGCGGACACAGCTAGGGTTATATTAGAATACCTGTCCGTATAAGCCCAGGTATCTTAAGTTCAAACAAAAACAACTTATATTACTTCTCAAGAACCCATACACGAGGGTTGGAGTGTTTGTAAAGGACCTCTCGTGTTTCGCTTCGCACTGCAATCTTTTATTACTTTGGGGGTGGGTTTTGGGTGGAATATTGTCTACCTAAAATTCCAGTCCTCACTGCAAAAAGGCTAGTCTTTCATGATGCCCTACCCTGTCAAGGCATACTTCGCTACTTTATATGCACCTTGACTGTGATTGTGAAGTTATTTGGAATATTCACTATATATATATTTAATGTTCCATAGTGTTTATGCTTTTAATCGATGTTTGCGACAAAAGGAAGCATGAGAGAAGTAGTAATTTAATGACACAAAAATGTCCCACTGTTAGATATGAACTTCCCCTCAAATCAAGGGAGCATCAGTCCACTAAACTACTCCAGTGCTGGCTACACGTCTTTCGAAAAATTGAGTATGTTTTTTTTGACCCATTGTTGTCTCCATTCTGTACCATAAACGTTTCTCTTTCTAAACAAATGGGGGAAGGAACCCACCGGCCCTCTTCTAGTCAACTTTTAAAATTATAAACCAGACAAGCCGATCCATAATTTAAGAAGATAGCATCACCGATCTATCACTCGTTTCGGGACCCCAAAAAATATGCAATTATCCGCGAAACGACGCGAATCTAAAAAAGTATTCGACACGTGTTTCGCCTCCAAGAAAGGCATCCTAGGTACGGCTGGGCTACAAATGAGCGACGAAATACCTCACGCCAGTCTTATAAATGCAACCGGCTGCCATCTCCACTACCCCCACTACTCTCGCCACTACGTGAATCAATTGAGCAACTCTATAGATGATGTGAAAATAAATTAAGTAAAAGTTAATTAATTTTCTATTTCCGTCAAAATTTTCTATAATCAAGGTTAAAACAGGTTTTTTAACCCGTGGGGGTCGGGGGACCCCCCTTCGTGCATTCGTAGAAGGAGGGTGAACACACTCCTCCTGAAGACTGCGGCCTGCGATCTGCAGGCCTGCCGCTGAGGCGTCACAGTTGTGGGCTTTCTAAGCGATCCTGTGGCGCCTCAACACAAAGCGGTGAGGGCAGCACGCTGGGTTTTAGTGGGTAGTCTGGCTAGTCCAGGAGCCCCACATAACCGTCCGGGCTCCCCCGGGTCCGGGCGGTATGCGTAAATGCATTTCCCAGCGAAAACAAAAAAAAAAAAAAAGGTTTTTAACCCGTGACCCTTATTTACGAAGTGCAATACTTGTGACTTACCATCAGAACTAGGCGGAGGATCCGTCTGAAATAGACTCTCTCTAGTCTGACACCCCGACTCCTTGGTATCGGGTGCACCAACGGACACATCTCTTATCTCTTTCCTAGCTCTACAACCGTCACTCTCCTTCGTTCTGCTTCTCATTGATTCTTCTTTTCTACTCATATCGCTCCTTCTCGTTCTGCCATTGCGTTCGATCCGGTGGTCCTGGTCTTCAACTAAGACGCTTTCTACCTCTCTCCTCCAGTGGTCATCTTCTTGATCTAGTCGGGTTTCTTCTATAAAATCTGATTCTCTGTTTGATGGCTGGAAGTTAAAGGGAAATCAATAAGGCTTTTTTTAGATCTTAACAAACAGACACGCCAATCGCATGACGAGGTGGGGTAATCCCAACAACACCCTAACTTTGAAAGGAAAATGTCCAAAATTACCGTTCTATCAAAAATGTACCAATCAAATTGCTTCATTTCAGTCCAATAGGAAAATAGAGCGATCCTATTGGTGTTCCTTCACGCAAATTTTCTCTTACGCTTGATTCCTTATCAAGATAAAACTGACCTCATGCTTCGAGAAGCTTCTCTGTTTTTTATACATCTCGTTGGTATGGTTTTCTCTCTCCAGGCTGGCTCTTGGCTCGTTGTCTCTCTGGAGCATATTTGGGTCCAATGTGAGATGACTGCCATCTAAGCTGTCTAGCCTGTCCAGTCGGTCCTCGCAAGATTTTTTGAAGTGTTCCTATTACAAAAAAATATTACGAGATGACAAATAATCATAATTGATAACATATGGCTGTGTCTTCAATAAGAATGACATGTGACCATTTTAGATTCAGATCTGTAGATAGTGAAGGTTGGTTGATATATTCTGTTGTATCAACACCCGACTAAGCAATGTGAGTTGTTGTGATTCATAATTTAGTCCTAACATAAAACACAATCATAGTTCGTTGATTTATGGAAGTTAGCAAGTTAAATTTACGGGGTGTAAGGGGCATGGTAACAAAAACTTTGGGTAAAGATTACACTTAATGCTTATACTAAAACTATAGAAAATATATTTTGTCAAAAGTCATAGGTTACACATGTTGTAATTTTTGAGCGCGCAATGTATCGTAAATCACGCAATCACAACGCAACGTTCCGCACGATACTCGACGCGTGCGAGCGACGAGTGCACTCGAGCGTTTCTATTTTTTATTTACATTGCAGTTTTAGGTCTTTATTTGTAATTATGGTTTTTGTTATTTAAAATCACGTTAACATAGACTTCTATTATTTAATATTTTTATCTAGATTATATATTTCGTCTTCGCGTAATATTTTTATTTTTTATTTCTTTTGGCAAATAATCAAGTTTTGCATCCCTTGCGCTGCCAACTCCTTGAATGTATTATGTGGTCGACTTAATGTCTACAACTATTATAGTCGTACTGACACTGGGGCGGGAGTTCTTGCTACAATTACACTCGTTTTGCTATTCAAAAATAACCCTCAGGCAATAAGGTCTTTGAAAGTACTATGCGTCTGTATGGACTAAAGGCTCGCCCGACTCGCCTACATTTTTGAATGCTTTATGCATGCACATCTACTCAATTTGTTTATTCCGGTGTTGCCATAGATTTGATTTTTGGGTCCACTTTTTTTATAATTCTTAGATCTCTGTTTGGGAAAAAACTAAAAAGGAAATGTATTAATGTGGGAACCATGAAGCCATTAACTTGTAATTAGAGTTAGATTTTTTTTTAACTAACTAGTCAAGCCAGCATAGCTGTTCCTGCATTGTTCTCACGTAACTATAGCAATGTACTGCACAGTAATGCATAAGATTAAAAAAAAAAGAATCCATGGAATTTCTTGTCCGTTCTTCTCCATAGGATCAACATTCCCAATGCATAAGTAAAGTCGAAACCATGAACTATGTGAAATTTGAGACGATTCATAAATACTGTAATGGTTAACATGAATAAAAAACATTCTGATTCTGAGTACCCACTACATACTGCTTTTTAGACAATGCTGCTAATTCGCTTGCACACTCTCTAAACTTAACTTAACTAGCTAAAATTTTAAGTATAGTTTAGAAATCATTAAAATCAATTCTGTTGTCACATCGAACTTAATTTAAATATCGTAATTGACAGGACTAATTTGATTTTGACAGCAACTAAATTGAATTGAGGTATGTTGCCAGTATTTAAAAAATATATCTGAAGAATGAATGAAAATAAGGTGAATGGAAAAGAAAATCGAAATAACATGATTAAATTCTTTTAAAATAACCTTGATATATATAAAAGTTTAATTTAAAATATATGTCGGCGTCTAAATATTTTAATTGTTATTTTTTTATGATATTTACAATAATAAATTATAGAGACTTGTTCTATATCGTCTGTGGTTGTGTTCCATATCTATTGTTCTGTGGTAAATTCGATTTTGTATCTGTTGACAGTAGGTAAACAAAACCCCGTTTTCAGATCAGACGGGTGTGCTACATTGTAGTTGTTGTAATAAGTTATCTAGTGGCTTGAATCTAATATGGAAAACGATAGGAAAGGGTCTAATGAGAGATAACAGGAGTTGCTTGTGGAGCGACTCCACAACAACATCAAAATAGCGAGGGGTAAGCATTTGAAAGGATTCAAAGTTTTGTTTTACTTATAATCAATCAATGGTAATAATTACATCGACGCGCGAGGACATCTATCTAAAAATCAATTATATTTTCAGGAAACCAAGCAGATTCTGCCGTGGTAGATTTTTAGGGGGCCCTACCAACCACGACGAGCTCAAACAACTCGGCTGCAGAAGAACTGCACAGCAGTGGGAGCATGTAAGTTTTGTGTTCTGAATATTACGCATTTTTTTCATCTAAATGGTTTTTATATGGTTTTTTTTATCAACAGGTTTGGAGTGTGTGGGTGGCGAAGTTATAGACCAAGGCTCGCAAGGTGCGAACGAACCGGCAGGAGGAGCCCCGACAGACATAGAATCCAAAATTTTGGATATTGTTGGGCATGCCTATGTGGATGGATTTTGCCGCCTGGAAGTGTACCATAATACTATGTAATAAGTTAGTAATACTAAGCATTTATTGCATAGTTGTTATCTTCGGTAGTGCCCTTTTTATTGAGTGTGAGCAACAAAGGCCCCCATGTGCAGAAGCTTGTTGTTTAAGCCTTTCAAATTCTATTACTTACAAATTTGTTTATTATTTTGATTGTTAATTATTTTTAATGTTGATGTTTATTATTGATTATTGATAACATTGTAATAAGTAAAAAGCTTTATTATAATAATTCAGAAATTAAAGTCTTGTTTATGATTTGCCATACTTTTATTAATTTTGAGTAAAATAGTGTTTATTAACACTTGCCAAATGTGTCTTGCTTCAGCAAGGAAATCTGTTTCAATGTACTCTTCCACCATCGATAGCTTATCAGTATGATCTAAATCAATGGTATAATTCTCATCCGTATCTGCAAAAGTAGAAACATTTACATGTTATAACTTGATGTCAAGATATTTTTTTAATGCTAATATTATAAAGACAAAAGATATATTGGTTCGACGGCCTGATTAACCTAGTGGTAATGACTCTGCTTTCTGCGCTGAGAGTCCTGGGTTTCAATCCTGGTAGGGACACAAGCTTTATGTGATGAGCACGAATATTTGTACCTGAGTCATGGATGTTTAATATGTATATAAGTATTATAAACTGAGTTCACCCGCAGTCCATTGTACAGTACCCACAACACAAGTGTTAAGCTTAAAGTGGGACCGTTGGGTTATGTGTTCGTATGGCGATATTTATTTATTTATTTGTTTATAATGTATGAGCTCAAAAATTACTAAACCAATTTAGTGGATATGAAATGAAACTTACTCAGTTTTTGCAGATTCTTTCTCTGTCTGTGTGGTAGGGAACTTTATATTATGGGGTGTCAATTGTTGTACAATTATGTTCAACACTATTCCCAAACATCTACTCACTGCTGGTTGGCTCAATCCTGGCAAACTATCTTGGCCTACAGCAGCCTGATAGCTCCCATGAGCATAAAATTGCAGTGCTGTTAAAATCTGCAAAGTGTCATGTTGATGTATTTATAAACAAGTAAAAAGTAGGTATGTATCTGTATAAAATATTAAATCGCAAACCTTTATATGTTTTGGGATGTGCCCCTCCACTAAGAGCGGATCATCTAGAGTATTCAGTATGAAGTGCTGCAAATGTGCTCTTAAACCTTCGAGGCGTATTCTTTCTTCATAGTTTCTACGGCTAGAAAGCAAATTGCCTTAATTTTGTTTTTAAAGTAAGTACTTTGAAGTAGGCTCTGTTTTATTATTATTTTGGTAAAATTAGCACTTTCAGATGAATCCACAAGAGCCGCAACCACATATTCCTCCATCGTGTTTGATAAAATCGTTTTTCACAACTTATCTTAATAAAAACATCACCTGAAAACCTACGAACTAAATTTAGATGGCACCAAATTAGATGCCGACCAAATAAGGCGGATTATAGTTTGACGTTTCTAATTTTAGACGCAATTTGACGTAAAGTGTGTACAACAGAATACAAAAATGACCAACTAAGCTAAGTTGAGTAACTAAACCAATTTTAGGAGCTGTCAAACCAAAATTAGTCTAATCTGCTGTTAACAGAATAGCGAACGCCGTTTGACAGGAGTAAACTATAATTTGGTCTAGTTTAGGCTAGTTGGTGTCAAGCGAATTAGCAGCAATAACCTAAGTCAATATTGCATGATCTAAAAACATTATCCTTAGACATGAGATCTATCCTAGGCTATGATGGAAGATTTGAATAGCTTGATGACAGGTCTATGTCAGATATTGCTAAAAATGTAAAAGATATATTTAAAAAAAAGAGCAACCATGGAGTTTCTTGCCCGTTCTTCTACATAGGAACGGCATTCCGACCGGGTGGTAAAGCAGTAACATAATATTTTTGTAAATTTTGACGATTCATAAGTACTGTACAATACTGGTCTACGTGAATAAAAAATATTCTGATTCTGAGATACTGAGACATTAGAAGCTGAATACTAACCGTGATCAACTTGTGGTCCTGGTACAGCTTCCTCATGCACTTGAAAAGGAACACAAACAGCATTCCCGATAGTATCAGGGAGAAAATTATCAGTATCACCATTATGTGGGGCTGGCTGATTGTGGACTCTGTTTTATTCTGAAAGAGACAGAAAAGGCTTTAAGAAGTGTCATTCTGATTCATACAGTCATCAATGAGCCGAGAGTGAACAGGTACCTTCTAGGCAAGTATGCTCCATCGTAGATCTAATCGTCACTTACCATCAGGTGAGATCGAGATCAAATACTTGCCTATGGGTAATAAGAAAAAAAGACGTCTACTGCTGAACAAAGGTAAGTCCTGATGACTTCCACACATTACGGGCTTCCTTCCATTACTCATATTTATTTATATCATATTAGACGACCTGATTAGCTCAGTGGGTAGTGACCTTGCTTTCTGTGCTGCGGGTCCCGAGTTTGAATCCTGGTAGGGACAATCTTTGTGTGATGTTTGTACCCGAGTCATGGATGTTTATTATCTATATAAGTAATTTATACTGTGATGAACGGTGAAGGAAAACATTGCGAGGAAACCTGAATGTCTGAGAGAACCGCTCGAAAGACGTGTGAAGTCCGCCAACCCGCACTGGGTCAGCGCGGTGGACTATGGCCTAATCCCTCTCGCATTGAGGGGAGGTCCGTGCCCAACAGTGGGACATTAAAAGGGCTGGCATTATTATTAATAGTTTAGTTCGGACTCACATCACAGATAGATTTTTCTTCATCAGCTTTGAGTCTGCAGTGGGCATCACTGTCGCACACCAACTCCTTAGCGATGCATGTATTGTCTTCACAACTGAACTCTTCCGGTAGGCAGGCCTCTGAAACGGTAGGAGAGTGATAATCAAATATTTCTTTATAGACCTATAGGGGTACACACAATTTGTCATTTTATGTTTAGTATCCTAAGTAATCCTCAAGAGGTACATCAAGCAACTCAGTTGGCATCTCTTTTTTAGTGAGTGGAAGAAGTACAATCAAAAGTCCTCCTTGAATACAACGAAGTGCAGGTTCAACTCCTTGTGCTGGTGCTTAATATAACACCCCCAGACATATCATAGATGTGGTAAAAAAACCATGGACTATACAAAAGTACCCACATACTGGGATCGCTACCCAGTTCACGCAACAGTACCCATACTACAAGCGCTGCTTAGTTTGGGACCGTACAATTGGTGTGTTCATTTGGCGATATAATTATTATATTCTCGTATATTGTCGTCTACCAAATTTTGGTGAATAGAGGATACTTCAAATCTCTTTGTAACATCATTGCTAATGAATAAGGTATGCTTTAATTTCTAAAATCTTTGCTTACCCGATTCTTTGCTAGGATCCAAAGTCCTGAAAGCATTGTATGTAGCATTGAAGTATGTGTCCTCTCTCGCTGATTTTGATGCATGGAACCTCACGTACATTATGTTTCCTTTATCTTCCTTGCCATCTTTCACCCCATCGCTACCCTTAGTCATAATTGAATTAGCTACAGAACCGCAGTAGTGCGTTAACCTATAAGAAAATTAATATTATTGTCAATTATTAGTAAACTAATATAAAATAAAAACAGTATAAGAGCTACAAATTGTGTAAACAATTTGGCCCGTGCGGTAGCGTACCCAAGATGCTGGCCGCATTTCCTCGCTGAATAGCCAAAGCTAGTCGCTGAGCGAGGAAATACCCTGCCCTGACCCTTGGGTCGCCGGTTGCGTCGACATTATTAATTATATTTTTCTGATTTTATAATGGTTTCTAAGGTACAAGCGTTATCGCTCAGTTTGAAGGCTTGCTTCAAGCAATTATTTTAATTCTGCTTTCTCTCGATTAAAGATAACTAATAATATTGTGTCAAAGACAGCCCTATACAAGAGTTTAGCGCAGTTGGTAGTGACGCTGCTTTCTGTGCTGCGGGTCCCGGGTTGAATCCTGGTAGGGACACACTTTGTGTGATGAGCACGAATGTTTGTACCCAAGTCATGGATGTTTAATATCTATATAAGTATTATATACTGAGTTGACTCCGTGAGTCCATTGTACGGTACCCATAATACATGCTTTGCTTAGTGTGGGACCGTATAGTTGGTGTGTTTGTCTGGCGATATCATAAAACCTTATTTATATTCAATAAAAAGGTTTTTTTAAATAGCCGCAGTCGGTTTTTGGACTGCTATGCTGATTGATTGGCTGAATAAAACTGCTGGCCAATCTCCTGTCTCCTGTTACCCTTGGTCCCCTGAGTCCCCTGGTCTCCTGAATACTTGGTACTTATCGTTTGTACTTACATAGAACTTAGTTCCAACACGGACCCAAACACTTGTATCACGTTGTGGTCACATTCGTTTGGCTTTTGTAAATGATATTTTGTGAAGTTTAAATATATCTGAAACATAATTGGGTTTCAGTTTAACAAATATTTACAACAAGGCTCCGTTTGGTGAGACCCTTTGGGTATAGAACTCTATAAATACGGCGATGTGATTCCGAGCAACGCTAGCTGCTGACGTGTTGGTGCTATTGATTATAAGCTTTATTGTATTTCGTTAAGACTGATTTTTCTTCAAAACGTACATTAGTATTTACTATACCTCACTCTTTCTATTTCACCAGTCAAAGAGAGCAGGAGTGTTGATTGTGAAACGACCTCTTAAAGCATAAACATTAAAAAAACTGTTATATTTTCACCCAAAATGTATAGAGTATTTTCGTATATTTACAATAGCTTTACGTAGCACTTTAATAAAAGTAAGGGTGATAATATTAAACATCTGATAAGTATAGCAGAAACTAGGAAAATAGACTTTACGTACCTTAGTGTTAGGAGCGGTTTCAATCTTCCACAGAACATCTATGGGTTGGTTCACACTGCCGGATAAGCAGTCAGGGTCGATCTGAGTGGAATCTATTACACCGTATTTGTCCTCGTTTGGACCGTTTTTCGTTATGTAGCAGGAGTCAGGGATTCGATCTGTGAAAGAAGAATTTATCACAACAGACATTCGAATATTCCTTTTAAAAAGAGCAACCATGGAGTTTCTCGCGCGTTCTTCTCCATAGGAACGGTATTTCGAACGGCTGGTAAAGTTGTAGCTCAGCATTTTGTAACATTTTTGACAATTCTGAATAGACGTTACAAAAAATTTATTTAAAACCCGATTACCATGTAATTAGAGTTTGTCAAATATTTAGTTCGTTCTTTTTAAACGACTTCAAAAAGAAGAAGGTTCATAATTCGGTTGTATTTTTTTTCTTTTTTTTTGTTATGTTTGTTACCTCAGCTCTCCGTCATTTATGAACCGATTTGGAAGTCTTGAGTTCGTTCTTTGTACGTAAATAATTATAACTAGCTGTCCCGCCGACCTTCGTATCGTCTCAGAAATAAATGTTTGACAAAATGAATTATATTTATTATTTGTATAATAAGTGTATCCCTTACACACTGTATTATCATTATACTGTATTATCATTATTTTTGGGGTCGAGTCACCTTCGTCCGTAGGAGAATGAAATACCCTCGAGATACCCTACACGTGACCCTGGGTGGTGCCAACTAGGTGACAACTCTACTGGTGGTAGGCTTCGGCCGTGGTTAGTCACCACCCACTGAACAAAGCCATGTCGCCAAGCGGCCTAGCCGTGTTCCGGCATGATGTTCGGTGTTGCCATTCATGGATGACGGGTCAGATCAGCTACCCGATCTACTGCCGCCTTCCTACCTAGGCAAGTATGCTCCATCGCAGATCTCATCATCACTTACCATCAGGTGAGATCAAGATCAAATACTTGCCTATAATTTAAAAAAAAATGGTTTTGAACGCATCTTATTTTACCCGTACGATTTGTTACAAGCAAGATAACGAACAGGATACTCACGGCTGGGAGCGTTTTTGAACGCAATATTGATCTTGAAGCCCTCGTACTCTATCGTGTCATCGGAGTGGAACTTCAGCCACGCGTGGGGGCTGGTTGTGGTTATCTGTCTTGGAAAAGCCTGGCCACAGACCTTGCCCAGCAGATTAGAGTACCCATGGATACCGTCTCGGATCTGATGGAGTAAGGGTTCGCGAATTTTTTAATCATTACATCATAGATATTTAAAGTCGGTAAAACCAGTGACAGCCAAGTTGATAGAACGCTTGCCTCGGTAACGAGGATCGCAGGTTTGCACCTCTGGGTTTTCTGGGTTCCATGTGAAAATCTCATTTGCAACCATGACTATCACTTGCTAAACGGTGAAATAAAACATCGCGAGGAAACCTGCATGTCTGACAGAACCCCTCGAAACACATGTGAAGTCCACGAACCCGCACTGGGCCAGCGTGGTGGACTATGGCCTAATCCCCCTCGCAGGGAGGGGAGGCTCGTGCTCAATAGTGGGACATTAAAAGGGCTGGTATGATTATTATTAAAAGTCAGAATTACGATGTCAATCAGAATGATTTGCTCATAAAACATCAAATTGATTTCTTATACGAGTTTTTACGCGAATACTACACGTTGAAATAAAACGAATTTTACAGATTTTATCGCGTATATTTAATGTTCTTACGTTCCCGACATTTCGGCTGATTCCCAGCAACTATGGTCACGGGAGGACTGAGGTGTTTGACGACCTAGTGTCACAGTTTGAACTGGAGTACCCTCATATTTAGTTGTTGTATGCGATAAAAAAACGCGATACAATCTGTAAAATTAGTTTTATTTTAAAACTTTAATTGACATTTATCTTTTAAAACCGAAGTATCGGAATTCTGACTTTACATAATGTTTAAAAATTGGCTGAAGAAGAGCTGGTTCAGAGGTTAGTATACGCTTTCTATATCAACTGTATAATATACCACAGTATACAATAGGCGTGTGCAAGTTATTCAAACAATACTCACTTCTAAGTAATCGTAGGCACATTCCGGATGATACTCGATACGGAATATGTCGACAAAGGTTAGTTCTATCACCATGTCGTCAGATGTCGCTGTAAAAACAAATAAAATAATTATTAAGGGGGAAGCTCAGGGTCAGGGCGCGAAATTCTAAATATCAATGGTTTTTATTTTTTTACAAAAAACTTGGAAATTTTTAAAAAAAAATTTGCTTAAAAAAATACCTAAAGCGATACAACACCATAAAGTTAGTAAAAGTAGCGGTTTTTACAAACCTTATGGTATTGTATCGGATTAGGTACTTTTTTAAGCAGACTAAATACATCGAGACATCCAATGCAGAATGCTAATATCGCAAAACACTAAATTACATCGTAAAGATGTCCAAATTTTTCGTAAAAAAATAAAAACCATTGACATTTTGAATTTCGCGCCCTGACTCTGAGCTTCCACCTAAAGGTATTTAGGTACAGAAGGCTGTATTTCGATCACGCCATTTTCATTTCATCATGTCACATCCATTATTTTATTTATAATGTGTATTTATTGAATTTAATATTGCTATTAATTACCTGACACTGGCAAAATACCCGGTAAGCGGGTGAGGCCATATTCGTATCCATTTTATTTCATCGCATTTCATTTCGTAAAGAAAGAAGAAGAAGGTACAGAAAAGTACATTTTTAGTTGTCAACAAACCTAGGTACCCTTTCAATGAAGTCAACATACCTTGATAGGAAGACATTATTTAGAAATACGAATGAATGAAAGTCTAATATTTTTTGTTTAAAAACTATAAAGCTATCGTGTGAGCTAGATCATTTTGATATGTTGAATCAAAATCATTTTTTTTTGTCAACCCAACACTGACATGGATCCTTACGATACAGGCCAGGGCCCCTAGTCTGCTAACACAATCGAACAGCAACCGCATAGTAACTGTCACTTTTGACAGATATCCCATACAATATCTGTCAAAAGTGATAGTTACTATGCGGTTGCTGTTCGATTATGAATCGATTGTGTTAGCAGACTTGCAGCCCTGGTCACAATTACTTGTATTATTATTTTTTAATGCCCGATATTTTTTTTGTCTATTATCTCGATCTCTATTTGCAACGTTTTGAAAGTTACGTATTTGAACTAATTCTTACCATTTATAACAGTAACGCAATTGCTGTTATTATAATAAGTCGATCTGTTTTTCGCGTGCGGATGCATTATGTACAAATCCTTATCGTTGAACTTGAACAGCTCACATCTTGGGTCATCATCATCCCTCTTCACTCTCCGCTTCATCTCGTGCCTATCATCTCTGTTGATTCCAAGTCTTTTGGCTATATTGAATTTGTGCATTCTCAAATTTGTTTCTAATATATTTTCACTATCATTATGTATTTCGTCGTACTTAAATTCGACTTGGTTAAAAGATGCATTGTTATCATTTCTTGTGTTTTTATTGTTATTTAAATCTCTAGCTTGTTTAGTTTTTCTATTATAATATATTTGATCATATTTATCATGTTTCTCTAGTATATCATTGAATGTTCTGATTTTCATTTTGTTCAGTGAATTTATTCGGTTTTCATGTAATGTTTTGTCTTCATTGTAATTTTTATTTTTATGAATCCATCGATTGACTTGTAAATCTAAGTTTTCGTTTTGCTTCATGTCTGCAGGTTTGTTGTCATGATCAGCTGTTTGTTCCGATGCGGTGCCAAATATGGAACAAACTGGAACAAAAATAAATACACTTTAAATTGACGAAAACCGTTGGCGACATGATTACCGCAGTTGGTAGTCATCCTGCCTTCTGCACCGAGGTTCCGGGTATCAAATCCTGGGAGGGATAAACTTTGTGTGATAAGCACATATATTTGTACCCGAGTCATGGATGTTAAATATTCATATTAGTAATATATACTGGGTTCGCTCCCAGTCCATTGTACAGTACCCATAATAAAAGCGTTGCTTAGTCTGGGACCGTATAGTTGCCGTGTTCGTCTGGCGATATATATATTTTAAATAATTGTGTAGCTTCTCTAGCAAAGAAAATAAAGATAGGTGTTGCTACCGAATAAGGCGTGTACTTGGTCGGGTTGCCAACTTATAACCTAGCCTTAGAAGCTTCGGTAGGTACCTTAAGCGGCTGGTTCATTTATTAATTCATACCTCTATCTCGCACAGAGTGGATCTCTTACATAAATCCCGGTGTACATAAAAATAATTTCGCCTCAATAAAACTAATCTCGGCTCTACATATTACTTGCACGTAGTAGCGCTGTGCTTCGTTGTGTCTCGTAACATTTTATTATTCGCCTTGTACTGAAGCTAAGGGATGACGGCGGTTTTTATATTTTCGTGGCGAGCAGATGGGTCGGGCGACGAGAGCAATTTCATTTGTTTTGTCAGTTTTTAATAAATAAAATACTTATATGCACACACACAAATGAAACATATAAGCTATGTGCTGCGCCCCGCGGTGTTACCCGCGATTAAAAAGTATGGCCTGTTCCTCTGTCTGTAAATATTGTCAATGCGGTCCACTATGAAAAATTAAAACAAATAGATTTTACCGGGATAAAAAGTAGCCTATGTGCTATTCTAGACTATAATCTAGCTCTGTGCCAAATTTCATCCAGATCTGTTCCGGCATGAAAGAGTAACAAACATCCATCCAAACTTTCACATTTATAATATTAGTGGGATTAACACAATAAAAATAGTTTTTCGCTGAACTCACGTACACCGAACACATAGTCTGACCGCCATCATTCCAAAAAGGTATACAGATAATAAAAAATAAAAAGATAACAAATAAATCTATGTCAAAATTAAGGAAGAGATAAACTACGGATAGATGTATCTAATACTAGCTGACCCGGCAAACGTTGCTTTGCCATATAAATTACTAGCTTTTTCCAGCGGCTTCGCCCGCGGCACTTCGATAAACCGACCTATAACATATAAAAAGTAGCCTATGTACTATTCCAGACTATAAACTATCTCTGTGCCAAATTTCATCCAGATCCGTTCAGCCGTTCTGGCGTGATTGAGTAACAAACATCCATCCATCCATCCTTCCATCTATCCATCCATCCAAACTTTCACATTTATAATATTAGTGGGATTAGTGGGATTTCTACGGAATTTCTAGTGTAGAAAAATTTGTGTATGGTAGGTAGTATATGAGTGAATGAGGCATGAAGCGCTGCGAACAATGAGGGAATAGGTACAACGACTATTAAAAAATAGGGGTTGGTAATAGAAGGGTGAAAATTAGGGTTGTATGTATTTTTAATGCCACAATATAAAAACAATAAAAATAAAATTTTGTCCAAAAAATTAAAAAAAATGTTAGGGATGCACAACTGCATATAAAACACATAATATAAAATTTCATAAAAATCGGTCAAGCCGTTTCGGAGGAGTATGTTTACTAACATTGTGACACGAGAATTTTATATACGAGTATAAGAAGATTTTTCATTTTCTAATAATATCGTTGGTACCTATAGAATATTAAATAAATTACATAGTTACTAGGCCGAAACATCTCGATGTATTTATTCATAACATCAATTACTCTGCGCTTGGGTGCGCTTAAGTTAACCAAAATGGAAATATTCACGGACAAAAAATAAATACGTTATACTCCGCCTAGAATATTCTAGTCCGTGAGGGAACTCTTGATGTCTTATATTTACGGGAATATTACACATTGGAATAAAACTTATTTTAATGACATCCCGTCTAACCGTGACCATGGTTGCTATAAAGCAGCCGAACGGTCTGGAACGTAAAAACATAAAATAAACGCAATCAAATCTGTAAACAAACCTAACATCGATATTGGGCACAGACTTTCGTGGTCACAAAAAAGCTGTCACTACCAGGATTCGAACCCGGGAGCCTCGGCACGGAAAGCTGGCCGTCGAATATACTTGTCATAGTGATAGTTTCACAATGACAAGTGGTATTAAAGCTATCCAAAAGTTTTTACACGATACGATTAAAAAAAAAATGTAGAGACATTCCCGTTGTAGCCTTAAACTCTGATAACCCCAATAGACTTGCTCTACAATTAAACTAAAGAAAGTAAGTTACTATGTCTTAAGCCTGAATGTTGTATGTGTTGTATATTCAAGTCGGTGTTTACAGACGCTCTGAAGGCGTTCTGTACCGAATTTTTCAGCTGAAGACAGTGACAGTTAGCGCAAAATGAGCAATGAATAAATTAGCGGCGAGCCCGGGGCGGGTCCCTGGGGGGACGTGTCGGTTTGATTAGTGTTGCGACATACACGGGATTAGTCCGGGATTTTCCCGGGATTTATGAATTTAAAATATAATTCGGATATAACGTTTTTTGGTTTAAAAAATGCTTAGTAAGTTTCGAGTCATGTGTATATGTCGACTAGTGTATATGGTCCATATATATGCTTGTTTTTTATATCGTTTGGCGACCCTATCATCTCAGTGGGTAGTTTTTTTTTACATTACAGGCAAGTATTTGATCTCGATCAGTATCAGAATCCGAATATTTTTTATTCACGTAGACCATTATGTACAGTACTAAAAAATACATTATGCTACTGTTTTACCGACCTTTACCACTCGATCTCACCTGATGGTAAGTGACGATGAGATCTACGATGGAGCATACTTGCCTAGAAGGTACCTGTTCACCGTAGGTAGTGTTTGGATTGATGAATACGAAAGTTTGTACCCGAGTCATGGATATTTAATATCTTTTTAAGTATTGTATACTAAGATATGTAAGTGCCCCCGTAGGCCTAAACGAAATAAATGACCGACATGAACGACTTTGACTTTGATCGAATCGAGTTCAATTGCAATGATTAAGTACAAGTTTCTAAATTAAACCGTTTAGGGAAGAGGGGATACATTGGCGCTTACATCGATAAAAAGGAACCCTTTCATTCAACATGACTCCATTTAGTGAAGTAATATACTAATCGACTCTTGGGACAAACAGCTGAAAAAAAAAATGAAAGAAATTTGTCGGATTTTATCCAAGGATAATACGTGAGCTATTGAAATAAATAAAAAAACACCCTAATTTAAATAGGGAAGATGGCTGGGTGCTACCACCGACTTGGGATCCAGTAATTAATATTACTAAATCCAAAATCAAACGCACCATAGCAAGACCTCAGGACATTGAGCACTTTCTGCGTAGAACGGTCTACAAGCAACTAAATATGAGGGTATCCATCCAGTTCTAACTAGGACTCCAAACAGCTCAGTCCTCCCGTGACCATGGTTGCTGTAAAGCAGCCGGAACGTCGGGAACGTAACAACAATTAAATAAACGCGATAAAATCCGTAGAATATGTTTAATTAAAATGCGTAGTATTCGCGTAAATATAAGAAATGAAAATGTCATAAGTTGTATATTCAATTCACGAAACTTTATAACGGGAATTTGAGTATATTCGCATCACTAGCCCTCATAAAGCGACATCAAACGTCTCGCCGCCTTTTATAGCAAGTACATCACTAGGCCTGAAGCTTGGGTTCTGAGTTTATGCTATTACGTGTGGCGGATTCAGTAGTGTTGAGCTCACCACCTAACGTATATTTTTTTTAAATACGTCCGACGAAGGAATCAATTATATAAAAAAGAAAGTTGCCCCTGTCAACTTTCTGACACTGTTTTTTGACAGTGAATTATATTTTTCTATCCAAATATATCTTGTTTATCACTAACATGTTGTTTTGTTCTCTTACAGTATGCCCAAATGAAACCAGCTATCGAACTACCGGTTAATTGTCATTCACTTACTGTATAATCAATTTTTTTTTCATTCATCTTCTTGTCGTTGACAAAATCATCAGTAAACGATGGAGCCATAAATATCAATTGGAATTGGAATATCTTGTTTACCACCTTCAATCCTGGTCTTCCTTTGCTCATAACCCATCACGGGGTACGTTTTTTTGGGCGGGAAGTTGAACCGTGAAGTTGTCAATATTGCTTTATTTTCCAATAAATGTGTTTCTATGGCAAATAATGTGTAGTATTAACCATTGTGTGCACATAAACTTGCACCCACTGAGCTAATCAGCTCGTCTGCAAGACTAAGACTACGTAAAATATATATGACACAGATCTAGGAAGTCATATAGATTATAATAAATCATCCTCAATATTGTTACCATAACTAGAATCTACCATTAATAATTAAATTTGCGATTAAACGCACAACCGATCGCGTGACAAAAATTACAAATGGTATTCCACTTTTTTTTTTCACGTAACCCTAAAAAGTAATGGGCAATTATGTCCTATATTCCGCGAAATATGCGCCGTTCGGTCCCTTATACCCACTTACGGGACAATAGCGATTAAAATAAGGTCTGTATAGTACATTGAAACATTGTTATGGCGTTATAAAGGAGCCGAAGTCGCGGGATAAAGGGAGAGAATAGTATCTGTGTCCGGTTAATTATGATGACAAACGATTTTCGTATGTGATAAAATTAATATACACTGGTGTTTGACTTTCTTGCTATATACAGCTTGATTCGGAAAGGGTATACTAAGATTTCGCTCCGCTTTTTTAGCCCATTTGTAATGACTAAGTGACGCCAGACTTTGGAATCGACGATTTAAAAAAAAAATGCTAAGAAAATGACAATTATGATTTTTTGCGAACAAATTTTATTTCATAAATTTACATAATGTGTCTCATAATAAAGAAGCACATGATAAAGGCTTAGTATATACCCTTACTGAATCACCTTGTAGATCCTGGCTTACAAAACTTACAAGTGAGAGGTGAATACACAAAGAAGATCTTTATATAAATCATGTTTTTCCAGAGACCTTCCATGTAAGGTATGGCATGATTTTATTATGGACCGTATGGCCCATCTGTTCCCCTGGCTGGGATCCAACGGGCGGCAGCCGGCTTTATTAAATTTAGCTTACCGACGCTTGCGGTCTTAGGCACACTGCTTATTCTAATCCAAAACTGTTTAGGATGAGGGTAGTTTGAGTTATGAGATGCTAATCAGATTGTATGGTGCGTGTAGCTTGAAAACAGCTGATCCAATGTCTATCCTAACTTATTTAGAATAAAGTCTGTCAATTTGCGAAGGTGTCCGATTAATAATTCCAGCCCTCTTTTATGTCCCACTGCTGGGCACGGGCCTCCCCTCAATGCGAGGGGGGTTTAGGCCATAGTCCACCACGCTGGCCCAGTGCGGGTTGGCAGACTTCACACATCTGTCGAGGGGTTCTCTCAGACATGCAGGTTTCCTCACGATGTTTTCCTTCACCGTTTAGCAAGTGATAATCTTGGTTGAAAATTAGATTCGCACATGAAAAATCCCAGAGGTGCGAGCCGGGGTTTGAACCTGCAATCCTCGTTACCGAGGCAAGCGTTCTACCAACTTGGCTATCACTGCTTCAATGTGTGGTGTCCGATTAAAGTTGGTGAAAATCTTCTAGGATTATATATAATAACACTATTTTGCCCACTATAATACAGATTAAGAATATGGAGTATAAATAATGTCGGTCCGAGAATACTGCCTTGCGGTACTCCAAATGTTATGGGCAATAGAACGGCATTTAAGGTTTACCGACTATACGAATAGTTTCTGAGATAACAGAAAGCTCAAATTAATTTAATAATAATTAATTATTTAAGTAATATATGACATTGTGATTAATATAATTGCGTAAACCAGTTACGCTTGGCTTAGTAGTGTTGTGTAACATCAACTAACGATCTATGTAAGCACTATTAATAACTAATGATGTAATCGACCCTAAGGTGCAGTTCATAATTTTGATAAACATATCATAATACAGAGCCCAAATAAATACACAGTTTCAGCGAGAGTAAGCAATAAAATATATTTGGATAGGGTTACATCTAAAATATTTTAAAATTACAGCATACTTACTTAGTATGACAACATAAAAGTAAAGACAAATTTTCTCAGACATTCTCTGTCTAATAAAATCGAAATATGAAAAGCCTATTAAGTTGTGCCAGCATTGAGTTTACATCTATACATATAAATAAAATTGGAGTGTCTGTTTGTAATATTAAAATAACCGTAATAATAACCTTTTTCTAAGTGCATTTGGATGTATACACGTTACCTATACCGAAATAACATTTTTTACAATTTTTGTCTGTCTGTCTGTCTGTTTGTTCCGGCTAATCTCTGAAATGGCTGGACCGATTTTGACGGGACTTTCACTGGCAGATAGCTGATGTAACAAGGAGTAACTTAGGCTACTTTTATTTTAGAAAAAAAAATAGGATCTCACGAAAATAAATTAAAACCAATGTTGCAGCGCAGCGCCTGATTAAGTTTGATAGCAACACCTGCAATGGTTCCCGCGGGCTCAGAATGGGCGAGCAGGCTGTAGTCAACGGTTGTCTTTGTTAAATACCACGCGGACGAAGTCGCGGGCAACAACTAGTAATAAAATAAAACCAATAGCAAACCTCTTTTGCTTCAACAATAATCCAACCATTTCGTAGTCTTTGTAAATGTTGCTCTCCACTAATGGCTATAATATTATTGAAGCTACATATTTTCTCAGTATAATAACAACATATACAGACATCCACTAACATTATTTGTAAATAGGAAAATAATAGATACTTATTATGTTGTGAGTTTATTACGGGCAGTATTAAAAGTCTTTCGAATACAGGGTATTCTATGTTTATTTGGGTCTACATCTACATTCATTTTTATATGTACAGCGTGATTCAGAAAGGCGGTACTACCATTAGAACCTGCTCTTCTTGCATTTGCTAGGAGCAATAAATATTGTTTTAAGCGACATATCGAAAATCTGACTTCACATAACGACAACAAATGCTCTGAAGGAGTGCAGTTTTATATAGTTGTATACTCTTTCTGATTCACAGCGTATAGTATAGTATGTATCTTTATAAAATTGAACCTGTTTCACATATTGATTTCTTACATTTACGCGAATACTACACATTGAAATAAAACTAATCTTACAGATTTTATAGCGTTTATTATACTTTTTTACGTTGCCGACGTTTCGGCTGCTTTACAGCAACCATGGTCACGGGAGGACTGAGGTGGTTGACGTCCGAGTATCATAGTTTGAAACGGGGTACTCTCATATTTAGTTGTTGCTTGCGGTCCGATTTACGCAGATGCGGTGCGATCTATCGTCTTTATTATACTCTTTTACGTTGGGAACGTAAAAAAGTATAATAAACGCGATAGATCGCACCGCATGCGATCTATCGCGCTTATTATACTCTTTAGATCTCTTTAGATAGTATAATAAGCGCGATAGATCGCATGCGGTGCGATCTATCGCGTTTATTATACTTTTTTACGTCTCATCATCCCGTGAGCATGGTTGCTGTAAAGCAGCCAAAACGTCGGGAACGTAAAAAAGTATAATTAACGCGATAAAATCCGTAGGATTAGTTTTATTTAAACCTGTAAACCTGCTAAGCTAGTTAAGCTATGTAACGATACCATTATAATTGGAGTACCTACTTTTAATTAATGACGAACTATAAAATAGAGGAACGCCATATTCTCCCAGCGCATAACTTTCCTTCGACCTTCGGTTCTGAAGGGCGCTTCAATTAAATGGGAAATATAATACTTTTTGAAACAAGCAACAGCTGTTACGAAATTTCTGAATTGGACGTTTGTAAACTTTAGGCTGTATAAGTGCTCTAGTTCAAGCCAGAGGTTCTATATTGCGGTCTGTTATATTGAGTTCATTTATTATAGCTATTGTCTTAAAGGCTTGAGGGTTAATACTAGACGAGATATTACACTTGGCTATGTTCTAATATTCAGAATTTGTTTAAATGCATATTTAGCTTCGATTTTGGCTTTGAATGATAATAGATTAAGAAACACAGGTTCAAAGGTAGGTATAACCTTTGTGAATCACCTGTATAATGCTCTTGATTGAAAACGCAAACAGACGTATTAAATCCATTTGAACCTCATAAAGTACCTACGATTTTGACCCCAAGCCGGCCAGAAAATGATATGCTATTAGAGATAGTCCTTTTGAGCCGGAAAAAACATTATCATTATTATTGCAGATAATAGGCGTAAAGACCCTTTCCGTCAATTGAGGCACTTACGCAAAGGGTTCTAAAGGCAAAGTTAAGGAGTCTAAGTACGTACTTATTTCCTTAATGCCAAGCCCTTTTTGTAGCTTCTTTATTCAGAGGACATGTGCGTTATAGTGATGACCCCATTGGCAAAATTGGTGGTGACGGTGTTGGTTGGGACGGTGTTGGTGGTGACAGGGTTGGTGGTAACGGTGTTGGTAGTGACAGTGTTGGTAGTGACGGTGGTGGTGGTGTTGATGCAGAAAGCAGAAGGCAGAATCTGCTCTCTCTCTACTGGAGGCGTTTTGGTACCGTTAGTAACGCCTCCAGTAGGCTAATCAGAAACTTCTAATGAAATCGTATCATCTAATGGGACCGTATACTTGGTGAGTTCGTCTGGCGATATTGTAATTATTCATTCGAGCTGAGATGCCCAGGGCTCTTAAGTCTGAACAAGACTGAATCTATCGAAGGCTACATTATTATATTCCGAAGTGTGAAAAGGCGGGACGATATAAATCTCCTTCTTGTAACAAAGGTTGCTCCCATCGGGTTTATTATCGGCATATAGTGGGTTCGGGGCGTGGCCGGCTGCCATTTGTAAAGGTAATGGGTTCGATTTAGTGTTGAATTAGACTTACGTTCTGAATTTGCTTGCTGTTATAACTATTTATGAGAGTAGCGCAAAGGTTAGAGATTTAAGTTGTTTAATAGAAGGTTCTATGGAGGCATTGTACTTATTTTTGTTCTCTTTTCGTAGAAGAAGCGATGTTTAATTTGGGACAAAAAATAAATTGTGTTTATCTAGTGTCGTAATAAATAACAGTTATAACACGACAATAACTATAGCAATAATAACAGTGCAGCTTTTATAACGTAGCCATAAGTTTAATTTTTATTTTAATATATATATATATATTTTGTTTTAATTTTATAAGTAGAAACTGTCATGGTGGGCGGTACACTTACTCCGAATGATGTGTGATTAGAATTTAGTTAAGAACAAATTTATCGATATGTTCTTGGTGGGCGGTATGCTTAAGCTCAGGGTCAGGGCGCGAAATTCAAAATGTCAATGGTTTTTATTTTTTTACGAAAATTTTTGACATCTTTACGATGTAATCTAGTATTTTGCGATATTAGCATTCTGCATTGGATGTCTCGATGTATTAAGTTAGCTTAAAAAAATACCTAAAGCGATACAACACCATAAAGTTAGTAAAAGTAGCGGTTATTACAAACCTTATGGTATTGTATCGGATTAGGTACTTTTTAAAGCAAACTTCGAAGCAAACATTCATTTTTAGATTAATTTATTTTAATGAAATTCATTAAAGCCATTGCAAAAAAGAAAGACAAACAGAAACTTCTATATACACATTTTAACAAGAATTTAAAGATCTCCAAACGAGATATAAAATAATATTTTCACAGGGAGGTTGTTAATTTAAAATAAAATAAACATGCTAACGCAAACCATTCTCGTAATACGAGATTACTTTAAATTATTATAGTCGTGCTCGAAACATTGACCTTTAGCACTATGGAGTTTAAGACTAGTTTCACGTGTTAAATTCTAAATACTTTCGTTGTCTGACTTGTATTAGCATAATCACGTCTCTAGTGATGACACGACTATAATAAGTCTAGACTGGGGTGAAATGTGGTACTCACGTTGTTAGCTCCATCTAGTGTCCTCGAGACTTACCTAAACGAACACTAGATGGCGCTAGCAAAACTTGTCAATGTCACACTACTCGTTCTGTGGAATACCATTACCATTAAAACTATTGTTCTGTGCTATAATTTTTGGGGTCGAGTCACCTTCGTCCGTAGGAGAATTAAGTACCCTCGAGATACCCTACACGTGACCCTGGGTGGTGCCAACCAGGTGACAATTCTACTGGTGGTAGGCTTCGGCCGTGGCTAGTCACCACCCACTGAATAAAGCCATGTCGCCAAGCGGCCTAGCCGTGTTCCGGCATGATGTTCGGTGTTGCCATTCATGGATGGCGGGTCAGATCAGTTGCGCTGCATGTGCCTAGTGAATGTAGCGTCTCTATCTACTGCCGCCTTCCTACCTAGGCAAGTATGCTCCACCGTAGATCTCATCGTCACTTACCATCAGGTGAGATCGAGATCAAATACATGCCTATAATGTAATAAAAAAAAAATGAAAAAAAAAAAATGAAAAAGGTGATTCAATATATAGACTAAAAAGACTCAGCAGCAACGACACGAACTTTTCATTACCATCAAACCCCAAAAATATCCCATCCAAAAAAACCCGAAGAATTACAACGCAGGAGGTGAGCGCGGTGCTGGCAGCCGAACACACGTTTTAGGTAGTCGTAAGTTAGGGCCATTGCACACTACGATTGTTAAACGCGTCGCCGAAAGGCGTTTGTATCGACACAAACGCGATACGCCCGCAAATCACAGCAAACAAACTGCTATGTGGAATGAAAAACGCGCGATCGTGTATTATTGGTCTCGTTCATCGACATGCCGTCAAACTTTGGTGTCTTCATTTGATTCTACTGGAGAACTTGCTCTGCAGCAGTATTAGTAGTTGAAGTGTTTGGGGACCACGTCCCAATAAAAATACTGCTCATAGCGAATGTCGTAAATATTGAGGGCTAGAGCTAGAGCTAGAGGGGCTTCTCTAACCACTTATCAACTGACGATAACAATGTTAAACGCGAAATTATGTTAAACTCGCTGCGCCTCGCGGTGTTACCCGCGGTTAATAAGTATGTCCTTTTCCTCTATGTCCTTTTGCAAATGCACGGTTCCTGTATGCTATCCCATAGGAACCGTGCATTTTTCTGGGATAAAAATTTGCCTATGTCATTTTCTGACCCCTAAACTAACACTACCTATGCAAAAAATAATGTCGATCCTTTGCTCTATGAAAAAATAAAACAACTCCAGCCCACGGGAACCATACATTTCACCGAGATAAAAAGTAGCATATGTGCTATTCCAGACTATAATCTATCTCTGTGCCAAATTTAATCCAGATCCGTTCAGCCGTTCTGGCATGATTGAGTAACAAACATCCATCCATCCAAACTTTCAGATTTATAATATTAGTGGGATGACTTACCAAGTGTCAAAGAAAGCACAAATAGTACCCGCTTTAGTGGGATGGGATTAGTGGGATGACTTACCAAGTGCCAAAAAAAGCACAAATAGTGCCGGCGTGGTCATGGACGCGCCGGCCGCACAGGCCGCCCGCCTGCATTCGTGGTGACGCTGACAAAATCATTAATATCGCCTCTAGCAACACATCTCACTGCCCCTCACTGTTTTGGCACTGTCACTTTAACTGCTTTTCGACTAACACTGGCAGTATTTAACGTAACAGTTATTTTTCGTTAACAGTTATTTTTGTCGTTTACATAACTGTTGTTATTCACTGACGTTTGTTCATCATGTACTGTGCTATTTTTTTTATTATCACTCTTTGAACGAACTCTTCACTTGCTAGTCAAGAATATTCGAGTTTTTAATAACAGTTAGGGTGAGTTTAGGAAAGTCATTTTGTTAAGTTTGTTATCTTCGCTCGGCGTAACCCTTTCCTGCGAACAAAGAAAAAGGGATGAATAAATAAGTAAATACATAAATAAATATCGCCCGATGAACACACCAACTATACGAAGCAACGCTTGTATTATGAGTACCGTACAATGGACTGAGAGCGGACTCAGTATGTAATACTTATATAGATATTAAACATCTATGAATCGGGTTCAAACATGCATGCTCATCACACAAAGATTGTCCCTACCAGGATTCGACCCGGAACCCGCAGTACAGAAAGCAGCGTCCATTCATCCAAACTTTCACATGTATAATATTAGTGGGATATGATTCTGATAACTAAGATGGAATACATGATTCTATCTTTTAGGCAGTCTGTTTATGAATACAAAAGATTATTTTCGTTCCGTATAATTGCCCGGGTAAATTGATATTCTTGCTCACTGCTCTGTTTACTGAAAAGACTTGGCAAAGAACTTACCTAAAGGACAAAAATCGCGTGCTCGTTGCTGACTAACAGATCCAATCATAAGTTGATTCAGATGTGCCGAGAATGCACATATTATATTTGATCTTTGACCTGCGACTAGGGCTCGGAACCCGGTGAGCTTATGATAGGGTTTTGATTAGGTTTATGAACGACTTTACTGCTGTCAGATTTGACTTATGGTTACCCTTTCACTTTGATTACCATTTGAAAGAGAAAGGCTGGGCTTACTTATAACACAAGGTAAGTTTGGATTCAGCTAAGTTAAACGTAAAACCCGATAGAACCCGTTCGAAATGGTTTTCCATATAACACACACAATTATGTCTTTCATCAACAAAGTTCGTTATTTCGATGCAAAACCCAGGAATACCTAAGGAAACACCTTCATATGGGAATGTTACGTTATTATTAAGCTAGTCCTTCGCTGGGAAAGTAAATTTTAGGGAATCCCGATGAATGGGATATCTTAGCATTTTGTATCTTTTTTTGACGATTCATAAGTACGATACTTAATGGTTTACATGAATAAAATATATTCTGATTCTGATTCTAGAGAGTACATAAATTATAAGACATGTCAAGACTTGTTCCTAAGTGGATACGTGCAAAGATTTTCGCCACAAAACTCTGTTCCCTTTTAACTCTATGTGAGGCAGCCGTTGGGCTCTTATGTGCCTCTTGTGCCGTCGTGTGAAGAGGCCATTACGCCTTAATGCTGCTATGACTTATTGCCTTTTTGTTTTTTTTTCTAGATTTATATTTTTGGTTGCAGATACAAAGTTGGCGACATCTGAACCGAATAATGGCGGTCTCCAAATTTATTGTTTGTATGTTTATAATTGATAAAATTTCATCGTTTTCAAACTCAAAATTCTATGTCTTTTTTTTTTTTTAATTTGGCATCACCATAGGTATTTTGCCAGTGTCAAGTAATATATTTTTTTTCTGTTTTTGAGCATATGCTCAGGCCCAAAGCCTAGGCTCAAGTAAAATACCCCCCATCCCTCAATCAGTAAAGTGATGGATACTTTACTGAAAGATTTTAAATGGATTTTTGTGAGAAACTGAAAAGCCACGTTTCGTCACTCTGTTTCAATTACCTACACTTGTGCACTTTACCGAACCTATAATGGTTAATATTCCACTTATATCACTCACTATAACTCGAAGGAACACTAGTTTTAGAAATTAAAACACAACTGACGTCATGACTTTTCAGTTTCCCGCCAAAAAGTCTCTATTTTATTTAATCACAAATTTTGTGATAAACAAAAACAAAGAAAAAAAAAAAAAAAAAAACATTGTACTCTACCACAAAAAAGGTTAAGCTTCCGCATTTCAAAACTTGGCGAGTGCAAATATTAAATGCGAAAACCCCTTTGAACCCTTTCATTATTCCAACAAAAAAGGTTGTTATACAAAACGTCATAAAGAAATGAACGTTAAAAAGAAAGAAATTAATTTGCTTTCATAAAACATTATTCAAAAGATTAAGGAAATATACATCTCAATTAATTTGTATAAAACAAACTTTTAATAGGGAGGTAAACATTAAAAATGTTTGTGACCTCTGCAAATGGATACTTTCTTTCATAACGGCTAATTAGATGTCAGCTTCAATTTTGTAATAACACTAGCTGTTGCCCGCGACTTCGTCCGCGTGGTATTTAACAAAGACTCAGCCGTTGGCAACAGCCTGCTCGCGTTCTGATACCGCGGGACGCATTGCAGATTGTTGCTATCAAACTTTAATCAGGCGCAGCGCTGCAACATTGGTTTTAATTTTTTTTCGAGATTTCCAATTTTTTTTTTCTAAAATAAAAGTAGCCTATGTTACTCCTTGTTACATCAGCTATCTGCCAGTGAAATTCCCGTCAAAATCGGTCCAGCCATTTCAGAGATTACCCGGAACAAACAGACAGACAGACAGACAGACAGACAGACAGACAAAAATTTAAAAAAATATTGTTTCGGTATAGGTAACGTGTATACATCCAAATGCACTTAGTAAAAAGCGGTTATTTTAATATTACAAACAGACACTCCAATTTTATTTATATGTATAGATGTATAGATTAGTGAATGAATATTACTTATGTTTTAATTTGTAGCGACCTCTTCAACCTCGCCTCAGGCTACACAGATGGCGCTGCAGACATGATTCAGAACCATTTATAATCCTCCATAGAATCCTGAAACGCGCTATGACAGTTTTCGGAGCACGCAACATATATACAAGATCCCGACAATAGCCGTCGGGGCATAGCGGCCGCCCCGCCAGGCACCCGCCTGGCTGGAAGATCTTCCCTTTTCCGCAAAAAATATATGAAGAAGCCATTATTATCGCGAGCTACATAGATATTTATGGCGCGTCTTCGAAATATAGAGACGCTTTGATTCCTGCTTATTGGTTGGGACCTTGAATTATTTGGTTGTATATAAAAAAAAATCTCAGCACCCGTTCGACAAAGTCCAATCATCATCTGCTTATTTCGCACAGTCGGCACAGTATCTTCTATACATATAAATAAAATTGGAGTGTCTGCTTGTAATATTAAAATAACCGCTTTTTATTAAATGCATTTGGATGTATACACGGTACCTATACCAAAACAACCTTTTTTAATTTTTTTGTCTGTCTGTCTGTTTGTTCCGGGTAATCTCAGAAATGGCTGGACCGATTTTGACGGGAATTTCACTGGCAGATAGCTGATGTAACAAGGAGTAACTTAGGCTACTTTTATTTTAGAAAAAAAATATGATCTCTCGAAAAAAAATTAAACCAATGTTGCAGCGCTGCGCCTGATTAAGTTTGATAGCAACAATCTGCAATGCGTCCCGCGGGATCAGAACGCGCGAGCAGGCTGTTGCCAACGGTTGAGTCTTTGTTAAATACCACGCGGACGAAGTCGCGGGCAACAGCTAGTATATAAATAAACGACGAACACACAAACTGGTCCCAAACTAAACAACGCTTGTATTATGGGTACCGTACAATTGACTGCGGGCGATACCAGTATTATATACTTGTATAGAAATTAATATCCGTGACTCGGGCACAAACAATGTTGCTCATCACACTTAGTTTGATCATACCAGGATGCGAACCCAGGACCCTCATCACAGAAAGCAGGGTCACTACTGTGCTAATCAGGCCGTCAATAGCAGTAATTTTCATCTTGAGCGAGATAGAATACCTCGCTACATTCGGGATTCTAGTCTAAACTTTCTCGCTACACTCTAGAATCCTTCGTTTGGGATTCAATATGACGCTGTAAGACATGTCTTTATCAGCTCGGTCTATAAGCTAATATTAACTAACTATGATAGAAGAAAAGGCAGTTATGAGTAAACAGTATTTTAAACTCTGCCAACCATTCACACATGGTTAAAACAAATAAATTAGTTATGATCGTCCGAGATCGCCCGTCTGCTGTCTAGACACCACGGAATGCTGACACTTGGACTAGAGCCAGCTGTTTTAAAACACTTTTGAGATTTTTATTATTTAACGGTTCGTTTCACAAGTTCATGTAGTTTTGAAACTGGCGGAGGAAAGGATTTTATTTGTATTGTTGAGTTTGTTATTTTTTTCATCTTTGTGTATTTTAGAGCTCAGAAGAAAACTCCGTGAATTGCGAGTGTTTTTCCCGCGCGCAAGTCAAATTTGTTTATGATTTGTTTTGGTTATGCTATTAAGGAGATATTAAAATGGTAGGCAGATTTTTTTTTATTACATTATAGGCAAGTATTTGATCGATGATGATACGCGAGGCCATTGAAATTAAAAAAACATCCTAATTTCAATAGGGAAGATGGCTGGGTGCTACCACCAGCTTGGGACCCTGTAGTAAACATCATAAAATCCAGAACCTAGCGTACCATTGCAAGACCTCAAGACACAGTGAGCTCTTTCTGCGTAGATCGGACCGCAAGTAACAACTAAATATGAGGGTATCCCCGTCAAACTATGACACTAGGACGTCAACCACCTCAGTCCTCCCGTGACCATGGTTGCTGCAAAGCAGCCGAAACGTCGGGAACGTAAAATTAAAAAATAAACCGCGATAAAATCCTTAAGATTCGTTTTATTTCAATGTGTAGTATTCGCGTAAATATAAAAAATCAATATAAAACTACCTGTCCCGGCGTACCTCGTATTACGTCATAATAAAACGTTTGAGAAAATGAATTATCTTTGTTATTACTTTTTATGATTTATTTCTATGTTTGAATGAATAGTTGTACCGCTATTCGGATAAAAAAAATCAAACATCATAAAAATCAGTCCTCCCGTTCTCGAGTTATTAAATGGTGTAACTAACACGACTTTGGTTTATATATGTATACATATAACAGTGCCGGCGTTGTTGTTCTGTAAAAAAATAACTTTCAGCATTTCCCGAAATTACCAAATTTCCGGACAACTTTTTCAATGCTACTTTTCCTACAAACCTGATTCAGACTATTAGTTACGTTTTGAATAGAAATCAGCCAAACCGGTTCAGCCGTTCTTAAACAATGCCCTCACTAACGAACACCATTTCATATTATATCTATATAAGATACGAGTATCTTAAAACAATCTGTCGTTTGAACTGTAGACTACTGATTCATATTCCAGGTTTTCTCGTCTATTGAGAATTCATAGTACAGGATTATTCCATTAGTACACTGTCTGGGGCGCGTCTTGACTTCAGGTTTCAGTTTGAATTGCAAATTGTTATTTCTTAACATTTATTTGTCGATAAAACGCGATTTTTTTTATAGACATATCACGTATTTTCTAGTAAATGTACGTCAAGTAAAATGTTTAGCTGTAAATGTGAAGTATCAGTGTTAAATCATTTGAACGATTATATAATAATATAATATAATGTAGGAATCGTTCAAATGATTTAACACTGAAACTTCAAATCTGTTAAAATATTTTACACATTTTTTGTTACACCTTGTATTCGTAGGTACCTACTCTTATTTTACAACTTAATACATTCATTCGGGGCGGACTGATGTAAAAATAATACCTACCGCCAAACTCCTCTCGTAAAGGGGAAATGAAGATGGTCGGACATTAGGCTGCTTCTCACGTCCATACTTTATCTGCGGAGGGCGAGATTTACAGGCGTCGATTGCAACTTAACGTTTGTGTGGAGGGCGCCTAACGGGTCGGTAATGTAGAGTAGACGCAAACGGTAGGACAATTTTTATTTTTTGGCAAGTATTTTCTTTTGTTTTTTTCTTATGAATGATCGTTTGTTGCTATTGTTACGCTATCTCAGATATATTATTTAGTGCCACGAAAGTGTCGTTATTTTTAGAATTCTGTGGCCCCGGGTTCCTTATCCATGTCGTACAAAATGTATTTCATATCTTATCTTACTTAAAAATTTGTTCAGATATGCTGTAATATTTAAAACTACAGTTTTGTTGTTCAACTGGCGGTAGTCAGTCTATAATTCTTGTCAAATGAATTATAAATTGATCTATTCCAATTGGCCAGCTAGCATGAATATTCTGAGACCTAATACCGAGACTTGGCGTCTCTTTTACAGAATTTATATTAGTCCTTCTGTCACTGCCTGCACTGTGTCACGAGGTAGCAGTTTTACTGTCTGTACGTAATAGTTTTACTCGCTGTAACAGTGAATTAGCCGGACAAGTGAGAGGTAAACCCGGATGATTGTTTACCCGGATATAACGGCGGTCTCGTGGTTTGCCGGATATAACCTTGCACGAGTACTAGTAAACACATGCCACATATATGTGTGTTTTTACTGGTGGTAGGCTTCGGCCGTGGCTAGTCACCGCCCACTGAACAAAGCCATGTCGCCAAGCGGCCTAGCCGTGTTCCGGCATGATGTTCGGTGTTGCCATTCATGGATGGCGGGTCAGATCAGCTGCGCTGCATGTGCTTAGTGAATGTAGCGTCTCGATCTACTGCCGCCTTCCTACCTAGGCAAGTATGCTCCATCGTAAATCTCATCGTCACTTACCATCAGGTGAATTTATATTAGTCCTTCTGTCACTGCCTGCACTGTGTCACGAGGTAGCAGTTTTACTGTCTGTACGTAATAGTTTTACTCGCTGTAACAGTGAATTAGCCGGACAAGTGAGATAAACCCGGATGATTGTTTACCCGGATATAACGGGGTCTGGTGGTTTGCCGGATATAACCTTATATGACTACTGGTAAATACATGCAATGTGTATAAACGTACATATGTGTATGTTATTTATTTTGTTTTTTTTGCGAGATTGCTTAGCTACGAGCCGATTACTGACGCTGCCTCGCTCGATCGTTGCCATGTCTGTTTGTGTCAAATTCGCGTGAGCCAATTGCTCGAGTCGAAACTGAGGCTGCAACGCTTGGCATGTGTAAGAGGCAGCCTCGGGAGGCTACACTGTCAGTCTGTACACAGCTATTCACAAGACTTTATAAATAATAGCAACAGTGTAGAGGGCTCTATACAATTTTATTATGGAAATAACTATTCGCAGGTCATACGAGGGCTTCGCGTATTTTACCCTGGATGGATGCCAAAGCATCGATACACGCTATGTGTATTTTTCCAATAGAAGTCCAGCGATTTTATTTCATTTAACGTTCAAGCAAGTTCAAGTGATTTCACACTTAACGTTCAAGAAACAACTTTCAAGTGATATTGCGCCTTTTATTGAATTGCTGTTCGTTATTCGGTAGCTGTCCCGGCGCATAAAAAACACCAAAAAAAGTTATAATAAGAAAAAGAATCAAAGACAAGCAAAGCAAGCAACAACTAAATAAAAAGGTACCCTAGTTTAAACTATGACACTAGGACGTCTAACACCTCAGTCCTCCCGTGACCATGGTTGCTGTAAAGCAGCCGAAACGTGGGAATGTATAAAAACTTAAAATGAACGTGATGACATCTGTAAAATAAGTTTAATTTCAAAAATCAAAGATCATAAAAATCAGCCCGCCGGTTCTTGAGTTATAAATGGTGTATCTAACACGACTTTGTATTATATATATAGATTATTGCATAGATATTTGTCGTTACAACAATAGCAGTGATAGCCAAGTTGGTAGAACACTCGTGTTGGAAACGAGAGTCGCAGTTTCAAACCCCGCCTGGCACCTCCGGGATTTCTGGATTTCATGTGCAAATCAAATTTTCAACCATGATTAAAATAAATAAATATCGCCAGATGAACACACCAACTACCAGAGATTCTTAAAGTACTCGATATCGACCCTAACGGGTCGAAATAAACGTAAAACTGATTTTCTCTCTGACTCAGTACAGTACTGACCGCACTGCCAAACGCTACTGGTTCGCCTTGTTTAAAAAAAACAAACATCATTTACAATTTTTTTTTTCTTTGGCATCACCATAGGTATTTTGCCAGTGTCAAGTAATATAAATTATTTCTGTTTTTGAGCATATGCACAAGCCTAAAGGTTAGGCCCAAGTAAAATACCCCCCATCCCTCAATCAGTAAAGTGATGGATACTTTACTAAAAGATTTTTCATGGATTTTTTGTGAGAAACTGAAAAGCCAATTTTCGTCACTCTGTTTTAAATTACCTACACTTGTGCACTTTACCGAACCTATAATGGTTAATATTCCACTTATATCACTCACTATAACTCGCAGGAACACTAGTTTGAGAAATTAAAACATAACTGACGCCATGACTTTTCAGTTTCCCGCCAAAAAAACATTTACACAATTATGTTATACATCAACGTGATCCATATAACTTACTGATTCATCTGTTAAAATATTTGACACTATTTTTGTTATACCTTGTATAACGTTATGAATGTGCTTTTAAATTCAAGCTAGCATAATGTAATATCGCCTTCGACACTGAAACTCATTATTATCGTAATTAAAAACCCTTAAAAGAGCAATGAAACGGTAATTATAACGGTTTCAGGGTTCCGTGAATCAAAATTAACCATTAAATGTACCATTAATGGCTCATCTTGAGTTGGGCTTTGAAAACGGCGGCGGAGTTATATCTTTTAAATATGGAACATTATTTTTTGTGATACGGTCCTGATGTAGGTGTTACTGGAATCTTCACCAGTCCATTAGAAGGTACACAGAGTGATTGAAAATGCGCTAAAGAAGCCCAGGTTCCAGGGCCCCAAGTCTGCTAACACAATCGAACAGCAACCGCATAGTAACTGTCACTTTTGATAGATATCCCACACAACATTTGTCAAAAGTGACAGTTACTATGCGGCTGCTGTTCGATTATGAATCGATTGTGTTAGCAGACTTGGGGCCCGGGCATAGTATATCCGTTCTAAATCAGCCTGTATACAGACTATAGAGTCTGTTCAGGCGCGGATACAAGATTTCGATGAAGGAGTGCAGCCGTGTTATTTTACGTACCTTTCAGAAAATTCGTTCTAAACAAAAAAATAGGGGTCGAGTCACCTTCGTCCGTAGGAGAATTAAATACCCTCGAGATACCCTACACGTGACCCTGGGTGGTGCCAACTAGGTGACAACTCTACTGGTCGTAGGCTTCGGCCGTGGTTAGTCACCACCCACTGAACAAAGCCATGTCGCCAAGCGGCCTAGCCGTGTTCCGGCATGATGTTCGGTGTTGCCATTCATGGATGGCGGGTCAGATCAGCTACCCGATCTACTGCCGCCATCCTACCTAGGCAAGTATGCTCCATCATAGATCTCATCATCACTTACCACCAGGTGAGATCGAGATCAAATACTTGCCTATAATGTAATAAAAAAAAAAAAATGACTAAAATAAGTGCATTGCAATAAAACTAATTGATAAAAAGGTTCTAGAATGGCGACCACGAATCGGAAGACGAAGTGTAGCACGGCCCCCCACAAGGTGGACTGGTGACATCACACGCGTCGCAAGAAGCCGGTGGATGCGAGTGGCGGAGGACCGTGATGTGTGGAAGTCGTTGGGGAGGCCTATGTCCAGCAGTGGACGTGTATATCGGCTGATAGATAGCAATGTGTAGTTTTCGCGTGAATATAAGGAATGAAAATTAAGTGCTTCAATCGTGAATTAGGGGCTGGTGTGTTTGTCAGTTTTCGCTTAAGTATAAGAAATCAATATACTTACCTATGTTTCACAAATAAATAATTATGTTTCTCGGTGTGTAGTGCAAAATAGCTAACATAGTCGCGCATTTCATAGCCTAACTAAATCATACCTTTGTTCATTCGCGCTTAACTCTATTCCGGCATGGTTATATTGCTTGAGTTATGAGGATATTCAGTTGAGAATCACTCATAATTTGTTTTGTTTCAAAAGATCAAAAAGGGTTTTCATCTCTCAAAAAGGTTGTACATACTCGTATACACAAACATCTTTAAAGTGTTTCCTTAAAATAGGTACTTAAGCACTTATATCATTTCTATTTTAAAATATCCGCCCAAAACTCCTCAATGTTACCTTTGATGTTGATCAACAAAAAATGAAGGTTTATGGTGGGATATGACGTCATTTTCAATCATTATTAGGATGTACTCAAGTGAGGATTTAAGAGATTTTATCATCTAACTTTAATCAATGTATATGTAACTTTTATAATATATACAATTGGAAAACTAACATTATGTATGTGTTTTTTTTTAGAATCTACAGCCGTATTGGATTTAAAGGAATACGTACGACTCTGGGTACAGTCAAGTATTTTCATTTTAGTAAGGCAAAAATTATAGAACTAATCATTTACTTGGATCCTACCTGGACCTACTTACAATGAAGAATACATTCACAAGAAAACCCCCTTTCAAAAGCAATAAATAACACGTAGTTCATAACCGTCCTTACTTTCGTCGCAACGGGGTGGTACTTGCAAAGAATATAACAAGTTTTCCCATAGCCTATTACCGTATAACCATAACATTATTTATCTATGTCCTCTTATATGGCCCTAGAGATGCTGGAAAAATAGAGGATCTCCTTGGCTGCGAGATGGGATGGTGATATCATAAGGCCACTTTTATGGGTGGCTGTTGACATGAACTGCGCTCTAGGGGAGTCTTGTAGTGTGAGTTTTGATTGAAACAAATGTTTAGATAGTTGTCGATAGCGTGTTGTAACGACCTTTTAAATTTCGCCACAAGTATAAATAAATATCGCCAGACGAACACACCAACTATACGGTCCCACACTAAGCAACGCTTGTATTAAGGATACTGTGCAATGGACTGGGGGCGAACCCAGTATATATTACTTATATATATTAAATATCCATGACTTGGGTACAAACTTTCGTGCTCATCACAAAAAGTTTGGCCCTACCAGGATTCGAACCCGGGACCCTCGGCACAGAGAGCAGGGTCACTGCCGCTGCGCTAATCAGACCGTCACGTGTATCACTTCGACGATAAACAGATGGTGCTGTCAATTCTCCATACAATCCTGAAACGCACTATGAGAGGTTTTGTAAAACATGACATATATACAAGATCCCGACAACGAACGTCGGACCACCAATTGACACCAATCTCGCGGGCGAGGTCGAAGAAACAAATCTTTTGCTCAAAAGTGCGTTTTTACATCTAGGAGCAGTCGCTCATTGTCATCCCTCATATTGACAACAGCCTAAGCCCTGGTGCGATTTACCCCTCTACCCTTCTGGCTTGAGCACCTTTAGCGCTCGCCCTCATGCCCGGTGAAGCTGTGTCATCTGCGATCAACATCATTTATCATTAAAAAAAAATGTCGAGGCATAGAGGTCAGCCCCGGCAGGCACATCTACCTGGAAGATTCTCTCTTTTCCTCTAAGCCTGTGTTTAGGTTTTACTAGATCGATATAAATATTTCGATATGCTCCTCACACACCAAATCCTTTAACTAACAATACCCGGATAACAGGAGGCCCAAGAAAATAGAAATAGCGAATCGTGCGTAACATAACAATCATAACGATACCGCCCCGCGGCGGATATAACCGGTTATAACCGGTTTTATCCGGGATAATCTTGAAGAATGCCGGGCGTTCGGCGCGCCGTAGCTTGAAAGAGACTATGGGGTATCCATGGGGACTGTTGCGGTGTGATATTTTGTAGATGCCATAATATAATTTGGCCCGTAGTCTGTAGGTTTAAAGCTGAGTGGTTATTTAAGCTGTGGGAGAAGGAAAGAATCGTTGCAATAGAATGTTCTAATAATAATTATATGTTATGCTCCAGGGGTGGAAGTGTTAAAGGGCATAACGCCGCGAGTAACCACGGAAGAAAGCGCAGCACACCTATCTACACCCTGGCAGCGCTGGCGCCCGTGTTGTCTTTTATCGTCTTATATGACGGCCTTTTTCGGGAAAAGTTTTTTTTCCAATAGTCCTTCAATTTGTATTCACATTTTAAACATAGGTTAAAGCATCGACAGAGCAAAGTCACGTGACTAACATTGCCTCGCACAATCAAGAGGTGACTCGTTCAAGGCTATCCTGAAAACCCGACTTATGCACGGCCAGTCAATACACAGCTCTATATCAATTTAAAACTCCATCTATCTACAAAACAACTACAATAATTCCAATAATAAATATTGAATTCAGATAAAAACGACAGGTCAATTGTTACTGCGGTGTTCAGAATTTCATTCATTGTGAATTGGAAGCGAAATTATTGGTTAAACAATCGCGAACACAAATTCGTGTTGATTTATTGAATTAACCCATTGGGGTTGTTTAATTTTGTTTCGAATTGAATTCGCTAAGTAGACAACAGTTTATTTAAATTTTCTTTCGTTCGGAATTGCGGTCATCAAAATTGAAAATTATTTAGTTTTTATTTTTGTGAACCGTGAAGTAGTCAATTTTGATTTATATTTTATTAGTGAAATATTAACAATAAAGCAGTGATAGCTAAGCTGGTAGAACGCTTGCCTCGTTGACGAGGATCGCAGGTTGATACCCCAGCTCGCGGCTCTAGGCTTTCTGGATTTCATGTGCGAATCTCATTTTCAACCATAATTATCACTTGCTGAACGGTGAAGGAAAACATCGCGTGGAAACCTGCAGGTCTGAGATAACCGCTCGAAAGACGTGTGAAGTCCGCTGACCCGCACTGGGCCAGCATGGTGGACTATGGCCTAATCCCCCTAGCATTGAGGGGAGACATTAAATGGGCTGGCATTATTATATTAACAATTGTGACATATAATACATTGCGGGCTAAAATTTACAACATTTACCACCCATAACTTTCGATCTAAATTTCATTCATCATTTTACTATTGGCATTAAGATTAAGCTTAAGACAAAAGTTTGATAGCATGCCACTAACACCCTGTATACGTTTGGTGGTGCCGTGACGCAGACAGAGCAATTCGTCTAATCTGTCTGCAGCATCCATGGCGTGATGTATCACTGTCCTTCGTTTCTTTCTCACATGTATCTATCATTTATTAGGGATATAATAGTCAAAGAGCTTGTTAGATACATTTATGGACGGTGAACGTGTGTGTGTGGTGTGGGGGGGGGGGGCGTTGTGTTTATCTGTGCGTGTTTGCGTTTGTTAAAAAAAATAAAAAAACAGCACTTTTTTAATGTCCCACTGCTGGCACGGGCCTCCCCTCAATGCGAGGGGGATTATGACATCGTCCACCACGCTGGCCCAGTGCGGGTTGGCGGACTTCACACATCTTTCGAGGGGTTCTCTCAGACCCCTGGACATGCAGGTTTCCTCACGATGTTTTCCTTCACCGTTTAGCAAGTGATAATTATGGTTGAAAATAAGATTCGCACATGAAATCAAGAAATCCCAGAGGTGCGACTGGGTTTGAACCTGCGATCCTCGTTACCGAGGCAAGCGTTATACCAACTTGGTTATCACTGATATATATATATATATATATATATGTGTGTTTGTTAAACATAACAAGCAACTAGCCACCAGGAATTTGGAAATATACAACAACGTAGAGCATCCCAAATTTGGGTTAGAGTCACGTCATGTTCGACCAGCTGGTTGCAAGCGAATAAAATAGTTCTTGTTCGCAATTGGAAAGTGATCGAAGTTTAGACTGCCATATGATACAGGAAATGTTTGAATCCCGATCTGCAGGACGCCGATCTAGAGGAAGAGAGTAAGAGAGAGAGAAGGACATAACTACAGGCTGACTTAGAAAGGTATATCAAGCCTCGAACCTGTGCTTATTTAACGCATTTGTAATCATTATGTAAGTTCAGAATTTCGTTTTGTCGATTAAAAAAAATTGTTTCCAACATTTTTTTGTTATTTTTTTTATATTTCGATTTTTAATTCACAAAATGAATACACATGCGCTAAAGCAGCGCAGGTTAAAGGCTCAGTATACTCTTTCTGCTTCACCCTGTATATTGAAAATCTTATCCACTGCCGGTTGTACCTGAATCATACCATAGCATTAAACATCTCAACTTTACCAAGTATTATGCCTAGGCGGTATGCCTAGCGGGGCGGGCGCTATGCCTCGACGGGTGTTGTCGGGATCTTGTATATATGTTAAGTGCTCCGAAAACTCTCATAGCGCGATTCAGGATTGTATGGAGAATTGTCAATTGTTCTGAATGTCATCTGCAGCGCCATCTGTGTAGCTTGCGGCGAGGCTGAGGAGGTCGCTACACAAGCATTAGTAGGATGTTGTTTCGTCTGTATTTATAGTATTATTCAATAATCTATATCTAAGCCTACCCCGGGTATCCTCAGTGAATGCCACTTCGAGATAAGATTTAACTTGTCCAAACTTGACACCGACCCCAGGAGGCTGCAAGTTGAAATCCTGGGCCCCAAGTCTGCTAACACAATAGATTCATAATCTAACAGCAACCGCATAGTAACTGTCACTTTTGATAGATATTGTATGGGATATCTGTCAAATGTGACAATTACTATGCGGTTGCTGTTCGATTATGAATCGATTGTGTTAGCAGACTTGGGGCGCTGGCTATATACGGTGTAACAAAAATAGTGTATAATTAACAGGTGAATCAGTAATTTATATGAATAATGTTGATGTATAAAATAATGTAAATATTTACAAACCAAAGATATAAAGAAAATTATATTATTATACAAAACAAATATAAATTAAAAAATATTAGTGATACACGTTATGTATTGATATGGTATAATATTTTTTTTTTTTTTAAAGCAGATAATAAATGTTTTTTTATTTCAATAAATTATATACAATAGTTATGTGCATGGAAAAACAAAAAACTTAAAAATACTTATTACTGGGACATTACTTATTTCTTTTCTTTTCTTAATTTATATTCGGAGCAATATTATCATAGACATTAACAGGTTTATTTTACCTATAAAGTCTCACTCCACTTTAGTTAGCAATAAAAAAATCTGGTAGGTAAGTAGAACGGACAGTTTCAGTTCACGACTTTGAACCCTATTGCTTTGAAAACGCGCCTCTGTCGTGAGCTTAATGAATAAAAATAGAACCGGAGATTAAGGGTACCGTACCGTAGTTACTCAAAAGCCTTACGGACGGACAAAAAAAATACAAAAACAGCTATGTATTAAATACTTTTATATATAATACTTTCTTTTTTATTCCAAAATTTTTGAAGGTACATTTTCAAAAAATGACGCTTAGTCATAAATGTAACCTTGGTTAAGCAGGAACTCCTAATATGATGTTTTGGCGGGAAACTGAAAAGTCATGGCGTCAGTTATGTTTTAATTTCTAAAACTAGTGTTCCTGCGAGTTATAGTGAGTGATATAAGTGGAATATTAACCATGAGGGGTTCGGTAAAGTGCACAAGTGTAGGTAATTGAAACAGAGTGACGAAACATGGCTTTTCAGTTTCTCACAAAAAAGCCATGAAAAATCTTTCGGTAAAGTATCCATCACTTTACTGATTGAGGGATGGGGGGGTATTTTACTTGGGCCTAGCCTTTGGGCTTGTGCATATATTCAAAAACAGAAATAATTTATATTACTTGACACTGGCAAAATACCTATGGTGATGCCAAATTTAAAAAAAAAACTCCTAATATAATCGTAACGTCATCGATAAAACATGCTGTCACTGTCAAGCTTATTGATAAAACTGTTGTACGAGAGGGATGGACGACGCATTACTGAAACGGTACGTAAAAGGGATTGTGCTGTGTTTTTAGGTTTACATAGTAGCATTTATCACTATCTGTCTTTTTTTATTTTTTTTTATTACATTATAGGCAAGTATTTGATCTCGATCTCACCTGATGGTAAGTGACGATGAGATCTACGATGGAGCATACTTGCCTAGGTAGGAAGGCGGCAGTAGATCGAGACGCTACATTCACTAGGCACATGCAGCGGAACTGATCTGACCCGCCTTCCATGAATGGCAACACCGAACATCATGCCGTCGAACACGGCTAGGCCGCCTGGCGACATGGCTTTGTTCAGTGGGTGGTGACTAACCACGGCCGAAGCCTACCACCAGTAGAGTTGTCAACTAGTTGGCACCACCCAGGGTCACGTGTAGGGTATCTCGAGGGTATTTAATTCTCCTACGGACGAAGGTGACTCGACCCCTGAAATAATAATAAACCCTTCCAATATTCCCATCCAAACCGCGATAAATGCTACTTACCTTATAACCCATTAATTTGTGGGAGAAGTTATATTTCATCGCATTCCGTTTCGTAAAGATAGAAGAAGACAAAACAGCGCGCGGAGAAAATCAAGTCAAGCGGCGAAACAAAAGCTATCTACAGGCTGTTCCCTTTTGTGGGGTGGAGCAAGGTAAACGCTACAGGATTTTGTACAGCATCAATTTTAAACAATAAACACTGATCGTCGAATTGAGAGGAAATAATAATCTGTGTTGTTCTACCCAATTGGCGAAGTTAGTGACCTTGCACTACCAAGGGTCGCAGGTTTGAATCTTTGCAGTGGCAAACTTTGCATGATGAGCACGAATGTGTGTACCAAGTTTCAGTATAATGACTAAATATGAGGGTACCCCGGTTCAAAGTATGACACTAGAACGTCAACCACCTCAGTCCTCCCGTGACCACGGTTGCTGTAAAGCAGCCAAAACGTCGGGAACGTAAAGAACATAATAAAAACGCGATAAAATCCGTCAAATTAGTTTTATTTCAATTTCAAGCATAATTACTATGTATATATATATATATATAACATTTAAATCATTTTTCCAATAATAGGTGGACCACCCTATTAATTTTCATTGTATTCACCGCCTTATCTTGTTGAATACACTGTACAACAGTGGTACCAGTACCCAGTCAGTACAGTTACTAAGGTTTTCTGATTGCTCAAGTGTCTTTGCTTACTGCAGTAGTTTTTGAACTATAAATGGCTCCCTCGGGAAACGAACCGCAAATACAATAGAAAATGTTTGTATTGCTATATATTTTCATGTGATCTTTGCACTCTTTTAATGCTTTCTTTGCTTGTTTGTTTTCTTTATGATGTGTTTCTTTCTGATTCATAAGTACGTAATGGTCTACGTGAATAAAAAATATTCCGATTCCGATTTTATTTAATTTATTTAGGACAATAAACAATTACACTAACATATTACTCCATAACTTAAAGCTCTATTATGTTAATTCCACACTTATAGGGGTTTTTTTAAGGGACTAGGCCCACCACACACTCCCACCGCTGCTGCTCCTGTAAGCCAGGATCTACAGTGGTGTCCAATGATGACACCGAGGTTTGACCCTCGGTGAGTCCCGGGATAAAGTTAATTGTCTTGGAACCCGCACGAATTTAATCGGAAGATAAAAATGTGAGGAGTTGGAAGAAAATGATCCATTTCCCTTCATTACAAAGAGGGAGACAAAAAAGATCTGGTAGATAAATTTCCACAGAAGCAAGACTCTTACAGCTGGACTAAGTCTAGAACTTATAGAGGTTATTAAGTGTTTTATAAAAGTACTAACCAAATGGTCTATGGATATTTGTAAGAGGACTCCTGCTGGAATCGAAAATAACTATAGGTACCAAGAAATTCTGAGTATAGCATTTTCCAACACAAAATTTGGTAATTTTGACGTAATAGTAGCGTGCAGTCGCAATAATCTTACCAAATGTTGGCGATACCTTGAATTTTCGACGGAAATTTTCAACTCCAATATCGCCTTGTGCAATATCGGCGCCGGTTTTATGCCTCCCGCAGGGTGTTCGCCTTGGTCCTTGTTTATTAATGGTACACTCGTTCGTGCTAATTTTCAGTGCAAACAATTTACGGTTTTATACAATCGCGGTAATAGAGAGTATTTTACTACAAAATTAGTTAATTGATTATGTGCTTGGAGCGAATAAGGAGATAATTCAATGGTACAGTGACTTTATTTGTAGACTTCTTTGTCTTGGTTGTTGTTTGTAGACTTATTCTAGGGGTTTGAACGTAGGCCGCAGATGTGATTGTGGGTTTGATTCCGAGTAGGATAATTAAATGAGAAAGATAAGGGTATGCTTTATTAAAACTTATACCCCGTACCTACTCAAGGATGTAGAGCAGTTGACAACATTATTAAAGCGAGTTCGCTCTATCAAAGGTATTTGAAGTCAAAGGTCAAGAGAATCGGATGGTTACACAAAGAGGAAGGAGAAGAAGGATGTAAATACAAGTTAGACAGAGAAAGTGAGAAACCTTGATTTCATAGACATAGTAGAGGAAAGGAAAATTCCATTAGTCAACATTCAGAATAGAATATTTCATATCCAATTAAATATCGTATTTTTTTTTATTACATTATAGGCAAGTATTTGATCTCGATCTCACCTAATGGTAAGTGACGATGAGATCTATGATGGAGCATACTTGCCTAGGTAGGATGGCGGCGGTAGATAGAGGCACATGCAGCGTAACTGATCTGACCCGCCATCCATGAATGGCAACACCGAACATCATGCCGGAACACGGCTAGGCCGCTTGGCGACATGGCTTTGTTCAGTGGGTGGTGACTAGCCACGGCCGAAACCTACCACCAGTAGAGTTGTCACCTGGTTGGCACCACCCAGGGTCACGTGTAGGGTATCTCGAGGGTACTTAATTCTCCTACGGACGAAGGTGACTCGACCCCTAAATCCTGACTTCACATAATAATTTCAAGTGCGTTAAAGAAGCGCAGGATTAAACGTCAGTACACCCTTTCTGAGTGACCCTGTAGAGTAAGTTACAAAGTTTAAGCCCCATCAAAGGAATATCCGTATTTTTACAACACCGCGTCGCTCGTGTCAGTTAAGTTTCGGAAATGGTGCCACTTTACAGCATCTCGTAAACGCCATGAGATGCATTTGCATCGGTTTTACGAGCCGGAGCTGCTGGAGATCTGGGATGCCGGGCCATTACCGGAGTTCTAGTGTTTTTGGAGAGGAAATTATTTATAGCTTTTTTTGTAGCTAGGTATATGGTTGCCCCTACTCCGCACTTCAGTTAGTTACCATTTTTCTTTATCAATAACACACACGTTTTATAATGTCCCACTGCTGAGCACGGACCTCCCCTCGATGCGAGGGGGATTAGGCCATAGTCCACCACGCTGGCTCAGTGCGGGTTGGCGGACTGCACACATCTTATGAGGGATTCTCTCAGACATGCAGGTTTCCTCACGATGTTTTCCTTCCCCGTTTAACAAGTGATAATCGTGGTTGAAAATGAGATTCGCACATGAAATCCAGACATCTCAGAGGTGCGAGCTGGGTTTGTACCTGCGATCCTCGTTATCGAGGCAAGCGTTCCACCAACTTGGCTATCATTGCTTTTCAGTAATAATAATAATAATAGCCTTTTATTCCTAAACATAGGGTTTCAAGAAGTCCCTAAGTTCGGTGTGCCTTTTGGCATAGGCCTCCTCCAATTCCTTCCAATGGGTCCTGTCCCTTGCTACTCTCAACCAGAATGGTCCCGCTGTCTGCTTCAAGTCATCTTCCCATCTCCTGACTTGACGACCCCTACCTCTTTTGCCGTCTCTTGGTTGCCAGAGGGTGACTTGCTTGCTCCATTTGTTGATGGGGTTTCGTAGCAGATGTCCAGCCCATCTCCATTTTTGGATGTCTATCCGGGTAAGGATGTCTGTGAGTTTTGTTCTAGTTCTCATGTCTGCGTTCCTGACTACTGCTTTTCAGTAATGTCGAATAAATGTTGTTATTGTACCTTTAATTTTGTGCAGTGTTTTCCATAGAAACGAGAGCAGTGCGTATCAAATGTAGGTAGAGTCGCGCCCGCGGCGTCGTTCGCGGTTGCCCGTGACACTATTACGCTGTTCACACCGGTCACATTCCCGGCGTTCCAACCGTCTAATGTGAACCCTATATGTATCGTATTAGCTATCAAAATTAATTAAAATATGATCATCACACCGTTGGGCTACAACTGCTGGAAGCTGGAACAATTGAATATGACCAAAATTATGTTTAGAAGTGCCCCAAACGTACTATTGAAGTCTACAATGGCTGCTATGAGACCGGAGATGTAATGTAGGATTGCTGTTCGTTTGTCTCGCTAAAACTCGAGAACTCGAGAACTCTGGGCCGATTTAGCTGATTTTGGTCTTGAAATATTTGCCGTAGTTCAGGGAAAGTTTACACGGTGAGAAAATATGGAAAAGTTGCGAGGACGAAAAATAAGTCTATATTATGGTTTATTTTTTCTTACTGTCAGTTGGTCTGTCGAACGTCAGAGGAAGGGAGAGTTTTAAAGTCGTTAGGATAGGTGATACGAAGTACAGCGGGTCATCTAGTGGGTATATAAACTCTTATCTATTGATAACTGTCTAGTGTGTTACTTTAAAAAGGAGGTGGTTCTCAACTGGGTTGTATTTTTCCTTATTTTATTATGTTCGTTACCTCAGATCTCCTTCATATTTTGTTTTTAGGTAAACCAAACCAAACCATTACAGCCACTACCAGTCCAAACTGATCGGCAGTCGTCTGTCTGCAGTCCACTCAGCTCACAGCACGAGCGATTGTGGGTTTGATTCCCGTATGAGAACATTTCTGAAATGTATTTCTTGCTATTGCTGGCTGCTTGCTAATCGATAGCTGCGCCTGCGCAGCAGAGGCGAAAACCTTGTATATAATCCATTACTGTCATAGAAAAGTGTGTTCCATTAAAATAATATTTTTTTTTTTCGAATGTCGGTCGATCTATGCAAACAAACATACATCGAATAGTCTGGACGCGGCCTCGCCCACTTGGCAACTGCGCGCGCGCCGGTCAAGGCGCCCGTGTTATACCAATGTGTCATACAGTAAATATTTCATTACTAAATGTCTGCCTGAAAGGGAAACTTTACTCCAATATCATCTTCATTCGAATTTAGGATCTCACTAGTGGGCAAAGTAAGGATATTCTGCCCTACATTGCTGTATATTAATAAATATCGCCAGACGAACACACCACGGTCCCAGACTAAGCAACGCATGTATTATGGGTACCGTACAATTGACTGGGGGCACACCCAGTATATATAATAATACTTATATGTATATTAATCATCCTTGACTCGGGTACACAAATTCGTGATCATCACACAAAGTTTGTTCTCACCAGGACTCAAACCCAGGACCCTTAGCACAGAACGCACGGTCACTAGGACGTCGACCACGTCAGTCGTCCCGTGACCATGGTTCCCGTAAAGCAGCCGAAACCTCGTGAACGTAAAAAACATAAAATGAACGCTATAAAATTCGAAAAGTTTGTTTTATTTCAATGTCATCGCGTGAATATAACAAATCAATAAATCAAATAAGTTTATAATTTTACCGCCAGGGCTTGCGGTATATATACCAGATAGAGGCATCATTAAGTGTTTCTGAACAAACCCGAGTGGGTCAGAGAGTCAATAATTTCACTTGGAAGGGCAAAGGGAAAAAGCCGATAGGTTCGGGAAGTGAAATGTCAAGTGGAAAGACGGATCGCTGTTTGGGTCTATTACGTATGATTCTATTTATAGATATTACTTTTATATGTGTTTAGTTCTTCAATAAAGTGTATGAAGATTTTTAGGTGAAGGTCTGAGGTCCAGAAAACATGGTAGATTGGTAACGTTTCTTTATGTGTGTACTTAGCATAAGATTAAACGAAACCTATTGAATAATCTGAGAATTAAAATAGGCTAATATTTTTCTTTAACATACTCATCCTGATTGATTTTTCAAATGTATTGTCATACATTTTCAGATCAACTTTTTCAGATCCTAGAAAAAAATAGTCTAAAATATTTCAAGTATTTAATTAGGTATTTATATTATTCACTTCTTTCTTTACGAAATGAGATGCAATGTAATAAAATAGATATGAGTATGGCCTCACCCACAACTTCGCGGGTATTTTGCCGATGTCAAGTAATTAATAGCAATAACACATTCTACAAATACACATTCTAAACATAATAATTTATGTGACATTATGATATGAAAATGGCGTGTCCTTATTCACTGTTGTTTTTTTTGGTGTAGTATCTATATACTCCAATTAAGAAAGCAAATCAAATCAACGTTTTGTTAAAAATAAAACTGGCATATCGCAATTTATATTGCGATTGCTATAACCACACGTAATAGATGCAAAGGATATTACAAATTGGCTTCGCTACTAGACCACAGTCTAATATCGAGTGGGAGTCGATAAATTCGAATCTTCCACTTTACAGATGAGTAAACATTTCCAATTGGTATCTACATAATAACTACATATACGTGAATTTATATTGGATATTTGAATACTAGGTCGTCTTTCTGACTTCTTCATCTTCTGTGTGTGAATCTCTAACTATTGCAGGTTGGCTGTCAGATTGGTATACTCATTACTGTCTCTCTCGGAACAGTTGACGGTCCAATATAAAGATATAAAGAGTATACCTAGTGTTGTCTCTCTCTTCAATAAATCAATTTGTATTGGATTTTCCGCCTAAGGGAGAGTGGTGACCCCAATTAGTCTGTACAATGGATTTCCTTAAGCCCTGATTTGATCATTCCCATCGCCCGTTGGCTGAAATAAAACAAACAAATGCAAGAGGCCATGGGCGGTATTCGCGTTGGCTCAACTTTGTAGTGCTAGCCACTCGTGCATGTTGGCTTGATGTTCGCGATGGCCTTGACTGGGCCAATGTAGGTGAAAAGTGGGAAATATTTGTATGTAGAAAATGGCTTAGATATCTCAGGTGGGTCATAAATTATTGTTAATTATTATATCATAATTAATACGCACGTAAGCACGCATTGAGGTGCCAAGAATATGTTTTGTGACGTTTTAATTTAAACATAAACTGTGTACGTTTAAAGTTTGATTTGCGATACCAAGTTATTAGTGGTTAGTATGTTCTGTCTGAAGGATAATGTACAAAATCGTTTTACGTTTAATAATTCAAGAGTATTGAGATAAAAGCTAGAGAGATTGGCCTTTTCAATTCTACTAGCTACTTAATGTCTTGCGTCTTTTGTATTTAGGTCTAAATTCAGTTGGAAAAAAATTACAGACGTTGTAGATTTTTAGGGTTCCATACCTAAAAGGTTCAATCGGAGTTTTATTTTCGTGCGAACGATGTACGTCCGTCCGTCTGTCAGAGGCTTACTCTGGATTCTAGCTTGTAATTGAGATGAGGTATTGAAGTTCACATTATATCTATACTAATATTATAAATGTGAAAGTTTGGATGGATGGATGGATAGATGGATGGATGGATGGATGTTTGTTACTCTTTCACGCCCGAACGGCTGAACGGATCTGGATGAAATTTGGCACAGAGATAGACTATAGTCTGAAAAAGCACATAGGCTTTTTATCCCGGTAAAATGTATGGTTCCCGTGGGATAGATGTTTTAATTTTTCATACTTTTTATCGCGGGTAACACCGCCGGGCGCAGCTAGTTAGATAATAAGTAAATCTCATGAATTTTAAACTCTATAAGATAGATAATGACGCACCCATACCTGCAAACGGTTTGGCTATGGCATTTTTTCCATGGCCCCCTATGATGGTTTTTGAAAAGAGTTCTTTAAACAGAGAACGTCGTTTGAAAAGTTATGAGCTAAACATTATTAGTCTATGGGAAATGCAAATTTAAGTTTTTTTTTGTGCTTTTTTCTAAACATTTTTTTTCGTTTAAAAAGGTCACCGTGCGCTACAATAATAAATACCACAAATCGGAACCCTCAATATGCAAATCCTAAAATGGATTTTGATAAAAATTTGCAAGTACCGGGTGGGTTATAAGTGTACGGACCGCGGACAAAATTAAAAACATTCTCTTCAACGAATTTATTTAGGATTGCCAACAGAGTTTACAATGTTACATGTGATATAATCAATAGAAATAAAAATATGAGTTATATTAGGTAATTGTAACTCTAATGACAGGCAACCACATCATGTGCCACAGATACTAATACTATACAAACAAAGCTGCGGGATAAAGCAAGCTACAGCTTATAGACTCTATATTTATGATTTTTTCATTCAGCCTACGTCGGCGACGCCGCTCGCAATAAGCTGATTATCGAGTCTTTCGCTCGACAAGGATTACATAGATTTCGTTTCAGCACTAGCTTGCGCAGCGAAAATCGTTCATTGAAAAAATAAATAAAGTATCGTCAGATGATAACACCAACTGTACGGTCCCAAACAGCAACGCTTTTTGTATTGGTACCGTACAATGGACCCCAACCTCCTCATGGTTTCGTAGAATTAAGAACGAAAATTAAATGTAAATTTTTAAGAGCCCTAAAAACTAATCTTACGGATTTTATCGCGTTTATTGTACGTTTTTTACGTTCCCGACGTTTCGGCTGTTTTACAGCGACCATAGTCACGAGAGGAGGGAAGGATAGTTGTTGTAAAGCAGCCGAAACGTCGGGAACATGAAAAACGTATAATAAACGCGATAAAATCCGTTCGATTAGTTTTATTTCCATTTATACTATTCGCGTAAATATAAGAAATCAATATGTAGACCCATCGAGTTGAAGATCGTTAAAACGGTCTTGAAGAGTACTTTGGTAACAATTAGTTACGTCGAAAGGTTTCTGAGATGTTGCCCACTGAATATCCTATCGGGCACTTGGCTAGTAATGTTTATAAATGCGATATAAAAATCCTTTGTGTATTCGTGTATACCTATCAACTACTGTTAAACTATAATAATACCAGCCCTTTTAATGTCCCACTGTTGGGCACGCGCCTCCTCTCAATGTGAGGGGGATTAGGCCATAGTCCACCACGCTGGCTAAGTGCGAGTTGGCGGACTTCACACGTCTTTTGAGGGGTTCTCTCAGACATGCAGGTTTCCTTTCGATGTTTTCCTTCACCGTTTAGCAAGTGATAATCATGGCTGAAAATGAGATTCGCACATAAAATCCAGAACTCCCAGAGGTGCGAGCCGGGGTTTGATTCTGCGATCCTTGTTACCGAGGCGAGCGTTCTACCAACTTGGCTATCACTGCTGTATAAGTAAGGTATAAGTAAAATAAAATCGAGGATAAGTTTTAGTGCAAACGGCGCATTGATTCCATTCCGTGAAACAATTCTATTTGCTATTGCTACATTCAGATAAAACAATGGCGGCCCCAAAAACATTATTATTCATTCGACGGGCCCATCAGACGACTCTTTGTTATCATTGTTTGCCTGTTTTCACTTTTTGCCCGTTATTTTATTTGCCCGTTTTCACTTTTTGCCCGTTTTCTCGCTTTGTTACCTTCACCTTTGGGTTTGTTTGGGCCAAATCACCTCTAACGGCGGTTCATTTTTATAACGATCCGTTGGAAGCGAATTGCGAGAATCCTTACTTTTAATATGGTTCTTGAAATAAAAGTTTTTTTAAATAAAAGAATCCACATTTCGGCGAAGGGGAAGCGAATTATAACGCGAATACTTTGTTCTATTTATCAGTTTTGAATCCTTTTGTCCGTTATAAAATAAATTTAAACCGTTCGGGAAAATGTTAATTCCTCAGTAAAGATAAAAAATAAAATATAATGAAGTTTCAAAACTTCGTTAAAAATCACTTTGCAAGAATATATTATTTGGAACCACCTTTAAATCAGTAAATGCCTTCATAATGACTCAACAGATATACATGAATGTCACACCGAATGAAAAATATGATTGATGACTATAATTATGAAATTAAATTAAAAATAATATCGCGAAGATTTATCAGAATTTTTCATTGTTCTTGAGTTCATTTTAGTTTACATTATCACTTTTTTATTGCTGTTTTTTTAGAAAGAACCCTAAATATACTTACCCCGAAATTTATAGATAGTTATAATGGATTATAATGGCATTATAACAAATTTTTCACACGAAAAAGTGCGTTATAATGCCTTTAGAATCCATTATAACTTTTTATAAATTTGAGGGATAGTTTTAAATATTAAGAATAAAATTACTGAACATTCTTGTAAACAATAACAATAGGTAATTATGAATCGCGAAAACGAATCCGTATGACTCTACCTCTACTCTCTCTCTCTCTCTACTCTCTCTCCCTACAAGTTCAAAATGTTATCCAGCTGTTCTAAGGAATTAATCACATCCAACTCAGCATTAATTTACCTACGACAGTTTATTGCCTCAACAAAGCTCTTTGCACCTAAAACAATCCTTCACTGCCATCGAAAAAAGCTGACGACACCCCAGCCGGACTCTATTTCTATTCAGAGCCCCTGCATTCTCCCGCACACATTATCCTTAAGGGCCACCAGGTCTGTGTTTACAAAGGGCCACTCTAAATGGATTCCTTTTTTTTCCTACAGCGCCCCTATGAATAAGTTAGTGTAGGTGTCTCCCAGGGCTGCGTCTTGGGGCCGATACATTGATTGAATTATGGGCGTAGTTTGTGAGGAAGTTTAAATTTGAATTTGTTTCGAGATACCAACATTTAATTGAAGTTACCAAACAATTAAGTTAAATTACTGTTACATATTATGTTTTTCTTGTATTTGTGTGACTTATTAAGCTTTGTCAAACAAATTTCTTTCATATAATTGAATAAAACTATAAAACAAAATGTAATGTCACAAGATTTACTCCTGAAAATAATAGTAACATCAGTATGTCAAGTGCGAGATTATTCATAAACTAACGGTACCAAACCGGTGGTGAAAAAAACCACGCGATAAATATTCGCAGGCAAAGCTACTAAATTTTCTTTTAAAACCGAATTGTTTCTAGTAAGTACTTAAACATATTTTATTGGGTCGATTTTCAGTTTGCCCTAATACCTTCTTGAAAGGGAGGACTTAGGTAGCAGCCTACCGCACTCTTCAAGTACCGGTTGTCGGACTTCATCGGTTTCTTCTTCACAAAACCGTCAAAAATACCGTTCTAAAACGATACCCAGGCGACAGTTAATTAGATAAAAATCGAAATAGACAAAAACTATTAATATCAAATTCCTGCCTTCAAAAGATATAACTGGGTAATACTGTCTGTGTGTTGCCAAAATAAACTGGGAATAATTGACGGCGGGCACACAAATAAACTGTGAACGTTTTGGGTTAAGGACGCTAAAGACTCTCGGTTATCGTTGAAAATATCGTTATCTATGTATCTATCAGCTGAAAGACGTCCACTGCTGGACATAGGCCTCCCCCAATAACTTCCACACATCACGGTCTTCCACTATCTTGATCTTGGCAAAATTTACCTACACAATTTTACTGGCTGGACTCAAACCCACAACTATTCGGCGCTGTGGAGTCGAGCTGCTTATACTACAATACTCGCAGAGGAAGTTCGGCACAGCTTGAAAACAAAACTACAAAACTATGCTCGCGTACAATCGTTGACAAAAGTGCTTATCGCAAAATAAATACGCCACTACTGCCAACAGTCGTTATGCGGATAATAATAATAATGACCTTTAACAAAAGACGAGCGACAGTTAGAAGAGGCCATAATCGGCCATATTTTCGTCGTGAGTGCCTCGTTAAGACATCTCTAAAGACACGAGGCTTAAAGCTTTTGTGCGCGGTTGTACATATATATTTTTTTGCTTCAATTTTTTCGAGTATCGTTGGGTTTGTTGAGACGGTTAAAGATTTGAATAAAATTGTTTGTGGATGTACCTCATTCGCTTAGTGACTCCAAAGCTTGTTTGAACATGATGTTCTTATTTCAAATCCAAACCGAAAAAGTATCTATGATACGACCATAGAGCTAAAATAATCAAGGGGAATGGACCAAAGTGTCATAATAACATTCTTTTCCTGAAAACGATGACACTCGACACAAAAACATTTAAAATTCTAACAAACAGAATAATATTTTTCTTTCTCTAATAATGTAGAACTCGTTTCAACAGCTTAGAATATAATTTAAATGCTCGTTTACCTTTGAAAGCGACAGTATACCACGGTAAGCTTCGTGGAATGGCGGCCATAAATAATTCGACAAGATGGCGGAGCAAGATGGCGCGTGATAACCGCTCGCAATTTATCAGCTGATGACGCTAAAGACTCGAATGATTATTAGCATAAGTTTATGCATTTATAATAACATCACGCCGTTGTTCTTTGTTAATGGGTAGGCTGAGTTGGTCGTGAACTTTTTGTCAACGGCTTTGGGTTCTAAGTAAACAGCGTGATTCAGAAATGATATACCACCATGTGAACATTTGTGCGCTTCTTTGCCGCATTTGTAATCTATAAGTATGTGATGGCACAATTTCGATAAAAAAAATTGTTCGTGTGATGAGCACGTAATTTGTACCCGAGTCATGGATGTTTGAAATCTATATACCTTAGTATTATATACTGGGTTCACTTCCAGTCCATTGTACAGTACCCATCACCCATAATACAAGCGTTGCTTAGTGTGGGACAGTATAGTCGTTGTGTTCGCCTGGCAACCAAAAAAATTACATGTGCAAGAAAATGACAGTTGAGTTTTTAATCTGTGTTCTTTTTAATTGACATCACATGATAATAATGTCAATTTTAATACAATCATTGCTGAGTGTGGATGCCTACAGTCAGTGTGTTCGTCTGACAATATTATTAAGGCTAAGAAGAATGTAAATAGGTTACTGGTGGTAGGCTTCGGCTGTGGCTAGTCACCACCCACTGAACAAAGCCATGTCGCCAAGCGGCCTAGCCGTGTTCCGGCATGATGTTCGGTGTTGCCATTCATGGATGGCGGGTCAGATCAGCTGCGCTGCATGTGCCTAGTGAATGTAGCGTCTCGATCTACTGCCGCCTTCCTACCTAGGCAAGTATGCTCCATCGTAGATCTCATCGTCACTTACCATCAGGTGAGATCGAGATCAAATACTTACCTATAATGTAATAAAAAAAAAATATATTATTTATATTCAAGACATGTATGTTTACATACGTAGAAGGAAGTATGGTTAATTGGCACGTTTAAAGTCGAGCATAAACATCGAGGGTGCTAGTAATTTCATGTGTGGTCACAGTTGGGGCGGGCATAACCGCTCTGATTCTAATTTATACTGTCTTAGAAAGGGCTAAGGCCTACTTTTCCCTCAAAATGGCCGTACCTCACTCTTTTGCAATCTGCTGCTAGCCCTACATTAAATCTTTAATCTCTAATTCAAGGCTCTTGGTTAAAAAGAGAGCTAGAGAGAGCTATTGGTTTTGTTTCATAGAGTCATAATTAGTACGATTTTTCTTTACGAGTCGATTGTTGACGTAAATATAATCAACTAGCTGCGCCCTGCGGTGTTACCCGCGCATTAAATCATGTCGATCTTTTGCGTTATGAAATATCAAAACAAATCTATCCCACGGGAACCATACATTTTACCGGCATAAAAAGTGGCCTGTCATTTAGTTGAGTGCAAACATTTCGAAATTGTGACTTCACATAAAGATTACAAATGCGCTAAAGAAGCTCAGGTATGTACACCTACACTACTACTACTAGTACGGCAGTACACCTTTTCTGATTCACGCTGTATAGACACCAAAAAACTGCGTGTTTTTCTTCTATAAGGAAGCGTACCAATTAACGCGGTTAAATGAATGAAAATTACATTTAATTTCCCTCCATTCAGTTTTACAACTCGCGTAGGAGGGTTTGCTAACAACCATTCAATTCATTCAATGTTACAAAAGCTCATAACCAACCGCTTGAAGTGTCACCCCACGCACGCTCTCAGCGTAAATACACCACGTTTTCAAGTGAGCATTCTTTTGCATAAGCGACAATTTCGTTAGGGCTAAGGGGACGGACATATTAGACGGTTTGATAATCCCGTACGTCAAGTGCGAGATTATTCGTAAGCTAACCGTATACTTCATAGTTTACGTATTTAGATATTCTGTATGGAGAATTCAATAGCGCCTCTAGCGAGCGGCATTTAAAACATTCAATTCTACATACAAAATGTAACCATTATTGGGTATTCGTAAACGTGCACGAGTGACGGAAATCGAAATAAAACAGTATAAATTGACTTTTCAAGTTCTCCCAAGATGTCCGGTAAATTATCAGTAAAGTATCCACAGCTTTACTGATCGGGGTAGGAGATTTATTTCACCATCATCATCTTCATCAACATCGTTATTATCATTAATGGTACTTATATTATTTAAAGTAACAATGAAATAATTTACCTGATGCTGGCAGGAGTGGCACTGTTTTGTAGCCGATTGCCAACTCAAAAAAAGGAGTTCGATTTTTAAATTTTCAGATTCGAGTTCAAAGACAAAATCTACACGAGTATGTCACAGCCAGCTGTATCAAGAAAATGGGAAATAAATCCGTTTTGTCTCGTTCCCTCGTATGAATTACGGAAGGGAGAGAGCGACACGGTGCGATATTATCTGTGACATAGGTTTGGTCTTGACCCGCGTGCTAGCCCTTCAGTTGAGTCTGCGCGTTTATTTATTAACTGCGTACACTCGACTTCTCGTTAAGAGGATTGCGCGCCCAATACGAATGGGGCCTAAGGCCTAACCAACAACGGCATTAGGATTAACTTGAATACATGTATATATGTCGTTGAAATTAAAGATTTTTATCTATAACTCTACAGGGTTGTGCACACTTTCATTTCACAAGATCTTTTTATTGTCGCTTTTCCGATATATTCCGGAACCTATAAAATTTATGAATAAAATGCCAAACACATTTCCATTTTTAAATTGTACAGAAAGGTTATTTCCATTTCGATGTACAATATTAAAAAGTATATTTAAAAAAATAGAACTCCATTCCATTTTGTGAATGGAAGGCCCGAAACAAAACTGTGACGTATTTAAAACGCTGTCTGCTTTTATTCTGTGGGCAGATTAAAATTTTAAATCCTGCTGTAGCAGGGTCGAGGTAAAACGGCAAAACTACCTACTCTTGAAACGCAAAACCTCAGGAGCGCGTGCGCGGATGACAGGCCGGGATTGTGAGATTAACGCAATACAAAATGTATCAAAAGCATTTGCACTTTTATTTTTAATTAAAATTTAATTAAGAACTCATTGTTTTTTTTGGGATTTTTACATATGCCGCTGTCGCCATTAACTAAAATACAACGCAGTGATTTCATTTCTAAAAAAAAGTACTTTCAAAATTTTGAATTTCGTACCCTGGCCTGGATTTTAACATTGGATATACCTCGGTAATTTTTTTTGTATATTTTTTTTATAATATTCATGTGGTGCTTATTGAGCCACAGGTATCCTGAATATGATTATGTCATCTGACAAGCTGGACCCATGTCATCTCCCGTTGAAGCTCACAGGAATTCAGATCTTGAGATGCTCCAAGATGTACCCAAAAGTGTACCTTGCTGTATTTCAGAGTCCCATTGATGTTTTGTAAACTACAAAATGGGGCAGGTATACTTATTTTTTTATACTTACAACATGAAGCTTTATAATTAGTCTCGTGATTCCTAATAAGGTTATGAAGTCCCGCGCCAGCCCCAGCTCAGATCAATTTGTTGAATACATTTTGGCGCCAAGTAAATAATAATAAGTCGCAAATTTTTAAGTAATTTTGAAATGAAACCAATCAAAAATGCTACAGTTTAACTGAAGAACAACATTGCGATGTTAAATACAGTAAAATGGTATTTAATTTCCTTAACCCATTTGTAGCGACCGTTCAGAATAATGTTTTATATTTTTACAATTCTAGGCTTTAACCGTTCCGTGACTCGAAAATAAAATACGGAGACGGTATAAAAAAAAAATGTTTTAAACCAACAATAAGTATATAGAAACCTTAAAAGCGTAAGTAGTGTACTATTTTTTCGTTGGTAATTATAGTAGTTGATCTTTATAATAGTCCAAATTCTTAGATGTAGGAGTTTTTGGTTGGAGAGTTGGCTTGCATTATGGATGTAAAACCTTTTTTTTAAATGATTTTAAAGATACACAATCAACAAATTAAATACAGCGCGGGCAAAGTTATAAAGTTTGTTTTCGATTAGTTCACACCTATCGTTTTATCGAAACATATGGAATATATTAGCTTACCTTACCTAACCTAATATACAAGGTATAACAAAAATAGTGTAAAATATTTTAACCGATGAATCAGTAAACTGTATAATATATATATAAGGTGTATAAAATAATTAGGTATGTAAGTTATGTTTGATCTTTTTCAAACAAGGCTAACCAGTAGCGTCTGGCCGTGCGCTCAGTACAACATGTCATTTTATAAATGCTATTTTTTAAATGAAAGTTGTCTCTTTCTAGCCTCATAGCCTTCGCATTTAAAGAGCAGGAAGGAAGACCTCTATTTAGCCAAAGTATTGCTGCTAGATGTTTTGTTTTCCTCGAAAACCCTATTAAAAGATAGCAGAATTCGTCGACATATTTGAGGCAACCATTTGCGCCGAGGGCTTTAGGATAAGCCGGTGTTTAGGCAATTATAACTACAGGGAGGCACTCGGAGGATTGAAAATATTTCTTATATAAGGTGTAACAACAATAAAATAATGTAAAATATTTTAACAGGGCCAATAGTCTCACTAATATTATAAATGTGAAAGTTTGGATGGATGGATGTTTGTTACTCAATCACGCCAGAACGGCTCAACGGATCTGAATGAAATTTGGCACAGAGATAGATTATAGTCTGGAATAGCACATAGGCTACTTTTTATCCCGGTAAAATATATGGTTCCCGTGGGATAGATTTGTTTTAATTCTTCATAGGGCAAAGGATCGACATGAATTTTTGCATAGGTAGTGGTAGTTTAGGGGTCAGAAAATGACATAGGGATATACTTTTTAGCGGCTAGTAGGTTATAAATATAAAATTCCCAAAAAAATAAATTTGATTATAAAAAAAATCAAAAAATCAAAGATTATTTTCACAATTATTCTATACATCCAACGTGTTCCATATCACTTACTGATTCATCTGTCCAAATATTTTACAATATTTTTGTCACACCTTATATAACTTCTCCTAACGCCTATATATACATAAAAAGCTTATAATTTATAACTATATCTTCGAATAAAGAAACAATTCATTGTTTGAATAATTTATAAAGATCATTATTCTGTGGCTGCCTGCAGTAAAACCCGAGGATTTTCATGGGGCCGTGAATTTTGAGTTTAATTTGTATTTCCCCAACGAGTGTTATTCCTTTGGAAGCTCCGAAGGACGATGGACTTGTTGTTGTAGAAACAGTTTATTTTTCCCAAACTTCGTATCGCTTTAGTAAATATCCCATTAGGATAGGTTAGGGATACGTATCCTGTCTGGTTATAAAAGAAAATTATACCATTTATCTATCCAAATTGCGTTTAGAAGTAGTTTTGGAGCCATCCTTATTAACGTTTTTTACGTTCAAGCCTCCCGTGACCATGGTCGCTGTAAAGCAGCCGAAACGTAAAAAACATAATATAAACGCGATAAAATTTGTAAAATTAATTTTATTTCAATGTGTAGTATTTGCGTAAATAAAAGAGATCTATTATCTAAGCTCACACTATTTATAGAAATCGTAGAACTTGGCCAACATTTTTTTAAGAACTTCGTCGTCTATTTCAAATCGGACATCTAGGATAACAAAATCGCATCACGTATTCTGTACAAAGAAAGAACTTGGCGTAGTTTTCAGTATAGGCAGATCTAGAATGATAAATTCTCGCTATCTAGCCGGGCACGGGAAATATAATCATTTGTAACTGTGCCCCGTGAATTTCTTGACTGGAATTTATTGATGCCATTTGTGAAGACACCAAGAGGCATAAAGGACAAGGATAGCGGCAGTTAAGTCACGCATGGCTGGGCCGCCGATTGGATGGAGAATTTATTTTATATTTCTCACTAGTTTCCACCATCGATTTTACTTTATTTACTTACTCTAATATAAACTTAGAACCGCAAATTGTCTATTATCGTCATAATATTACTATTTTCGACTTAAAACTGCAATGTAAATTAAAACTCGATACGCTCGAGCGCGCTCGCCACTCGCACGTCTCGGGTATCGCGCAGAGCGTTGTGTTGTGATCGCGTCATTGACGATACATTGCGCGCTCAAAAATTACAACATTTGTAACCCATTATTTTCGATATTATGATTTCTATATAGGCAGTAAATGTAAACATTAAAGTGTTCGTTACCATGCCCCTTACAACCTGAGTTAATTACACCAAAATACATCAAAGAAATATAATTTACTTCACACGCTCAAAGTTTAATTTAATTCGTCTACATTGGTACATATATAACGACATTAGCTTTGATGTGCAATGTCGTGTGGCATCAAGAAAATGTTCTATTTGAAGTAGTTCCACATGAACATCATGGCGTCACGCTTCCTCTTAAAGAAATCGTGTGAGAGGTTCATATAAGAGAGAGTACCTATCTAGTTTGTACTGGAATAAAAGAACCGTCTTGAAAATTTTAAAAACAAAAAATAATCTTATCTTTATATCTACCTTGTCTAACTAAATCAAATTTACAACGATTGTGAAGTCGGTGCCAAAAAACAACTGAGTCGAGTATTGCCGGTCCGCGCCAAAGACTATACCAACAAATTGGTCCGCGCATCTCGTTACTGAGTATACTTTTATTATACTTCGTCGCTTGTTTATATCCTTTAAAATAAATGTTCATAAATGACGGAGTACTGAGGTAACAAACATAAAAAAATACAACCGAATTGAGAATATCTTCCTTTATTGATTTCTTATATTTACGCGATAATACACATTTAAATGAAACTAATTTTAAGAATTTTATCACGGAAGGGAATAGGGAAGATGGCTGGCTGCTACCACCGGCTTGGGACCCTGTAGTAAACATCATAAAATCCAGAACCAAGCGTACCATTGCAAGACCTCAAGACACAGTGAGCTCTTGCTGCGTAGATCGGACCGCAAGTAACAACTAAATATGAGGGTACCCCCGTTAAACTATGACACTAGGACGTCAACCACCTCAGTCTTCCTGTGACCATGGTTGCTGTAAAGCAGCCGAAACGTCGGGAACGTAAAATCAAAAATAAACCGCGATAAAATTCTTAAAATTATTTTTATTTCAATATCTTCCTTGTTGAAGTCGGTTAAAAAAAAGAATATCACCAAGACGTCTAGTGTGAGATTACTACAGTCTACGTATTTAGATAGTTTGTACGGGGAATTGAAAGTTTTAAATACCATCCGCTAGAGGCGCTGTTCAATTCTCTACACGAAGTGTATTAAATACGTAGCTTGCAAAGTATACGGTTAGCTTACGAATAATCTCGCAGAGCAAACACCGACCGTACTGTCCCAAGTTAAGCAAGCCTTGTATTTTGAGTACCTACCGTGGATGGATTCGTGCTCACCACACAAAGTTTAGCCCTACGGGGCTTCGACAAGTCTGGTAGTGACAGCATGCCTTCTTCATGACGTTTTGATAACATTGGGAATAAAAAAAAAGTTCTTTATTTTTTTTCAATACATTCTATCGGCCAAATCTGATTTTAAACTCTGTTGTTGCGAAAATCAACGACAAAATACAATGGAATCCATGATGTTTTAAAAAGTGAAATGAAGTCTTTGATTATGGTTCGGCTACATCTGGGTTAACCTTTGTGTTAATATTAATGCCAATATACAGCTAAGTCAGGCATTGAAAATTACCACATTCGGCTGCCAAAATATATGTGTAACTTCATTAGTAATGACATTAGTAAATTAATGCGTTAAACTATGGGCACATCTGCTTAGTGAAATTATTAAGGCGCTAATTAGTGCGCTAAGCCACAGGTGCGACCGAACTTTTACACTAATATTCTTGGGAATGTTTGCAATCTTTTCCTTCACCCTTTAAGATCTTTACGACGAGGGTTGAGATAAAGGATTGGACAAATCCGCTTTTCGTAAGAAGGAAATTAATATTATTTATCAACAAAGATTAGCATCTTAGCTGCATCCCCTTTATTTACATCCCCCACCCCTCGTCTCTATTCCATCTCATTAAACTGTGTAAACTGATTTCAACGGGTTCGAACAAGACAGAACGGGCTTCATAAAAATGTAATATGGGTCGCTTTTAAAGTTATTGGAGCGTGTACGCGATAACTAGTGAATGTAATGATGTTATGTGGTCTGTGGTAAAGGTCATGTCACATTGACACAAAAGAGATGGTTCCTGCGCCGGTCGCTCTCGTGTCGAATGTTTTTAACAGCTTGAAAAGATTACACGAAAGAAAGGAACTCTTAATGTTATCGGTACGCCATCGACCAAATATTCTGTCATTTATACGGTTCAGCCACATCTGGGTTAACGTTAGTGTTAATGCCAATATACGACTGAATTAAGGCGTTAAATATTATGTGGTTCTGCTCTTATAGCTTAATTTCCAACGTCATTACTAATGGCGTTAGTATATTAATATGCTAAACTGTTTGGCACATTTGCTTAGTGACATTATTAAGGCACTAATTAGTGCGCTAAGTCACAGATGTGGCCGTAGCATTATCATTATTATTTCGCTATGAGAATTGTTATTTAGTGTTGTTATTTAGTCTACATATATATTATCATACCTCTATCTCATGAGGTTAGGTAGAGAGTACTCATTTCATTGGCTACGATCCTGAAATTCCTCCTTTGTTTCATCTACATTCACATATGTTTTCATGTACTTTAGGAACTATAAACCATATTATCCGGTTGTGGAAGGTTCTCCTTGGGCCCCCTTATCAAACACTTTCGTTCTCATTAGTTCAGTATATTCCTTCATAAGTTTTAATTCAAACCATCTCAGATAGCCTGTATTATCTTCTGTTAGAGGGTTTTTACTGGATTTGGCCATCCACTTACCCCCACCACTGCTACTCCTGTAAGCCAGAATCTATAGTGCAGTATACTAGAACTCCAAGGTTGGATCCTTTTCGAACCACAGTCAACACGTAGTAACGGTTAGAAAAAAGGATTATTATTACAGTGGATTCTGTTTTTAAATGGAACCCACAAACATTGAAGGCGTCGACCGAAAAAAAAATAATCCTCTCATTTTAATTTTTACGCTAAAACTTGGCAACACCAAAAACGGTTTAACCCTGTCGTTGCTAACGGGTGCCTCACGCGTACCAACAGCGAAATTTCCCGCCGAAATGTGGTACCGTATCCGGATTTTTATCGGGTTTTATTGGCACCACTGGGGTCGATGTTACCCCGGTGTTTTCCGTCCCAGGAAACAGCGGACCCACATTTTTATGCGGCCACAGATCGGGCACAGCGTGGGTGATAAGAGATGAGCGGGTGGACTTTTATTTTGGCAATATCGATTAGAAAGCACAATCAGAATATATCGATTAGAAACCCAATCGATTCGATTGGATAGATGTCTTGTAGATTACTTTTTGAGACATTAAAAATGTTTGGACGTTCAATAATTTTGTTTCAATGTGCATTTTTAATAGCTAAAGTAAGTCAAAATAAATTTTACTCTAACTCGCTAAGGGCTCAGGAGACCGATGGGCTGACAGTTTAATAGTCAGGGGGTCAGCTTGGTAATCCAAAAGAGTAAATGCTGCCAGCCTTCTGAGTACCTTACCATGCGACAGCAAAATCAAAGGTTCAAACTTAAAGATTATCTACGACCTCACGACCTGATTAGCGCAGTTGATAGGACACTGCTTGCTGTGATGAGGGTCTCGGGTTCGAATCCTGGTAAGGGGCAATCTTTTTGTGATGAGCAAGAATGTTTGTACCCGAGTCATGAATGTTTAATATCTATATAAGTATTTATATACGGGAGTCGCCTCTAGTCGGTATTGTACGGTACCAATAATACTAGCGTTGCTTCGTTGGTTTGGCGATATTATTGCATGTCTCCCATAGGTGTCAATCTAGAGAATCGCTACGTCTCATGGCTTAGACCGTATGGTAATTCGTGCAGGCGGCGAATTTAACGGCTTCGACTGGCTTTTCGTGGCCTCGAGGCACGGGTTGCATGTATAATTTGCTTGATTGCAATGCTTTATACCTCATGCTTATTTTAGACTAGCTGTTACCCGCGACTTCGTACGCGTGTTATTTAACAAAAAGCGGACGAAGTCGCGGGTAACAGCTAGTCTAAAATAAAAGTAGTCTAAGTTAAATTAACGAGAAAATCAAATTTTGTAAAAATTATGGATTTAAAAATAAAGACAAGCCCGCTGAGCTTCTCGCCGGATCTTCTCAGTTGAAGTCGCGTTCGGATCCGGTTGTAGAGTTAAGAAAAAAAATGGAATGACTATTTGTAAGTGCCCCCGTAGGCCTATACGAATTAAACCATTTGACTTTGACTTTGAAAACGGCCGTTAGTTCATAGTGCAACACTAACAAACCTAAACGATCCGTTTAATGATTGACAAAGCGTTAAACTAACCAACAGAGCGCATCGAAATTGGGTCTAAATTCAACAGTAATAACATCGCCACACGAACACACAAACTGTACGGTCCCAAATCAAGCAATGCATGTATTATTGGTACCGCACAATGATCTCGGGGCGATTAGTATATACTCAATTACATATTAAATGTCTATGACTATGGTAATCAACGCACATAGTTACAAACAATAACTAAATATGTGGGTACCCCGGTTCAAACTATGACACTAGGACGTAAAACACCTCAGTCCTCCCGTGACCATGGTTGCTGTAAAACAGCCGTAACTTCGGGAACGTGAAAACATAAAATAAACGCGATAAAATCCGTAAAATTAGTTTTATTTCAATGAGCACGCTGCTTCAACTTAAGCATAATATATCTCCGGTTATCACAATGAGTGGAGGTTGAGAGTGAGAAACAGTGAGAGAGGATCTCTTCTTGTTTCAGAGAGGTACTGGATAACGCACGTTGTAGTCGCCCTTTGTTTTCAGGACACTGAAAAAAAATCGACTTTACTTCCGGTCAACGAGTATTTCAGATACGAACCGTGTTTATCCCCGGGTTCTTTTATTACGGTGTCGTCATATCCGGGAGAGGGTGTAATGGTAATAGCTTTCATGACTGTATTCCATACAAGGGGTGGGCAGAGGTGCACTATTGTAAGCCCGTATCTTGTCAAGCGAGGTGCCGCTTCTATCAAACATTCTCGTCGACATCAGAAACAATAATAATGTCTTTGCAATGGACTTCGTCAGCACCAAGTTTGCAAACACAACTGACTCGCAATAGACTGATAATGGCAATGGGATTGGAACGACCCGTTTTTCAAGGGTGGTAGTGACCCTGCTTTCGGTACTGGCTGTCCCGGGTTCTATTCTCGATAGGGGGAAGTATTGTGTGATGAGTACGAATGATATTGTACCCGAGTCATGGACATTTAATATGAGATAGATATATATATATATTATTAGTTTTATATGTTGTGTTCGTCTAACGATATTATTTTTACTTACTAGCTGTCCCATCGAACTTTGACGATAATCTCTGTGCCAAATTTCATCCAGATCCGTTCAGCCGTTCTGGCGTGATTGAGTAACAAACATCCATGCATCCAAACTTTTACATTTATAATATTAGTGGGATAGATCACTTAACTTTTTAATTGCAGCTGACGTATGCACCGTACATTCTGGTGGGCTAATAAATATATATATATATATATATATATTTATATATTATATATATATAGATATATAATAATAATAATAATAAATAAATAAAAAAAAGTCCTTGTGACCTTGATTTTGCGTATCTTTCCGCTCAGACAGTTCACTAATGATAATTTTTCAGACTCCCATCAGCATTTTTATGTAATAAGTCCTAATGTGCCGGTTCGTCTGTTTCTTACCCAATTATTCAAATAGTTTCTTTATCTTCATGCTTCAGAGATTTACATAATGATCGAAACATCAAGCCATTACATACATTAGTAACAGATTCCTTCAGAATTTCTGAACAGAATATCCCAAATTACACTTTGCCCCACACAGGAATCGCAACTTTTAAAACTATTAACACAACACAATCTGGCATCAGTATATCCATGACGTTCGTTTGGGACCGTACAGTTGGTATGTTCGTCATTGAAAGTTGTCGAGAAATAATAAAAAAAAAATAAACCCGCGTGAACAATGTCGCGGGAAGAACTAGTTAGACATAATGCTTCAATTCAACCAAACAATTTATGTTACGGAACCATGAAAACTAAATTAAAGAAGAGCTTTGTTATTCGAACGGAACCCTAATAAATACAGACAAGCTTGGCCGAAGGCCGCGATATAAAACAAAATGTAGCCGTGCCCTTTCGAAGGGATCAAGGGACGAGCCCTAAACGTGTTGTCATATTGCTCACTTCATCCCGGGATTTGAATATCCCGAGATTCAAGAATCCCAGGATACTTTGTGAAACAATATTGATGCGCAATTTTGGGGCGAAAAGATAGCTTTTTTTAAATTTAATACCAGCACTTTTTAATGTCTCACTGCTGGGCACGGGTCTCCCCTAAATGCGAGTGGGATTAGGCCAAAGTCCACCATGCTGGCCCAGTGCGGGTCGGTGGGCTTCACACATCTTTCGAGGGGTTCGCACAGACATGCAGGTTTCCTCACGATGTTTTCCTTCACCGTTTTAGCAAGTGATAATCGTGGTTGAAAATGAGTTTTGGACGTGAAATCCAGAAGTCCCAGAGGTGCAAGCCGTCGTTTGAACCTGCGAGCCTCGTTACCGAGGCAAGCGTTCAACCAACTTGGCTTTCACTGCTATATATAGAAGAGAGAAGAAGACAAACTTGCTCTAAAATATTTTTTTACGGATTTGAAAAGGTGAAATAATTATTATCTACTATATAAAAATAAGTCGGGTTTTCCTTCCTGACGCTATAACTCCAGAACGCACGAACCGATTTCCACGGTTTTGCATTCGTTGGAAAGGTCTCGGGCTCCGTGAGGTTTATAGCAAAGAAAATTCAGGAAAAACCAAACGAAATGTTACATAAAACGAAGCCATCTGGTGGCGAAACGGAGTTCGCTGGGTTTGCTAGTTGTAGATAAAAATGTTGCGGTTTATACACATGTAGTTACAATGCAACCGAATACTCTGCATGATATTTATGCAAACAATATTTATTCATAAACATTTCGGAGCACATGTAAGCACGGGATTCCCGACAAAGTTACATCCCTATTTATTGCTACGACTTTGCGCGTCGAGTATCGCTCTTAACGTTTTCAATTCAGCACCGTGGATATTGAACTATGTGTAGTGACGTCGTCAGCCTCACTACAAGATAGATGGCGCTGACGATTCTCCATACCATTCTGAAACGCGCTTTGAGAGTTTTCGGATAACGTAACATATATACAAAATCCAAATAATCGTTGGCCGCTGGAACACAGCGACCAGGGCCCCAAGTCTGCTAACACAATCGATTCATAATCGAACAGCAACGGCATAGTAACTGTCACTTTTGACAGATATTGTATGGGATATCTGTCAAAAGTGACAGTTACTATGCGGTTGCTGTTCGATTATGAATCGATTGTGTTAGCAGACTTGGGGCCCTGGCCTGCCAGGCACAAAACTCGCTTGGCTGTAAGATCTTCCCTTTTGCGCTATGTATATTATTTTATTTAAAATTTGTAAGTACATAAATGTAACCTTTGTTCTCTCATGACGAGGGTCCTTTTTAACACGTTGAGTGCGGTGCCATTTTCAGAGGACTTTCAGCCAGTGCGGTAGAGACCTATTCGACCTCATAACCGAGCTTCACTGTAGTGCGTATGAGACCTAATCCATCTCCTAAAATAAGGTATTTTAAAAAAACTCATATCTTTATCAAAAAATAAGATACAATCTATGTTCTTTCTGTAAATAATAGAGAATTAACTGTTCTATCTCAAGTTTGCTACGCATGGGGATATGAAAAGTGGGTTATGAGATATAACGAAAAAAAAATTAGGTATCCATTGAATCTCGCATCGCAACTAAAGATAGATCCGTTTGGGTTGTGACTAGTAATGGGATTAAAATAAAACCCCAGTTATCGATAGCTAAACTTTTTATGAAGTAATCATTTAAACATAGTAATATTGATTTCTTATATTTACGCGAATACTACACATTGAAATAAAACTAATCTTATGGATTTTATCGTGTTTATTATTTGTTTTTTACGTTCCCGTCGTTTTGGCTGTTTTACAGCAACCATGGTCACGGGAGGACTGACCATGGTGACTGTCCTTCCGTGAATGATGAATTATGATAATCCATAAAATTAGTTTTATTTCAATAAACATAGTGACCTAAAATATATTTAAGAAAAATGTTCCTCATTGAAGCATGGTAAACACATTTTTTGATCGCATTGCACACATAGTTGTACATACACACACACACACACACACATACACATATTTATTCGTTTGGCTGTTTTGGATGCATCTGTGCTACTAAATGTAAGCCGTAATTTACTGTGACAGCCTGTGCAACGACTTTTTTTGCTACCACGCTGACAAAATATAAGAGCGTATTTTTTTTACATGGAGTGCGCAGGTACACATTATCGACATTTGAACAACACTGAGCGCGAGCTAACGGCGCCCGCGCCGCCCGCGCTCCGCTCCTTGCGTCTATGACGCCTGTGTTTTAGGAGGTCCGAAAGATCTCTTCACGCAACAGATGTATATTATTACAACTCAGTGCGTTAGAGACCTCATCCATCTCCTATTTTTTTTATTACATTATTGAATCAAACTCGCAGCGGGAAGTAGGTATGTATATTTGTCTCTGTCAAACACATAGAAATAAAGAAGTTACGACCTCCCGCACAGAGGTGGAGAACACGATTTTCGGCGCCGCACCAGCTGAAAGTCACGTTAGAGTTCTTTAAGACCTCCTAACGCAGTCAACGTGTTAATTTACAAACCAGGAAACATTTGTCAAATATTTGTTAACTTTTTTTCATAAATTGCCATTCGATTGGTGTTGACATTGCTATTAAGAAAATCTTTTCCATTTTCCTGAATTGTAAAATGTACTTGGATGTCCATTACGTGACTTTGTGAGGATGCGAAGCAGAATGTAAGAAAGAATATGAAGTAGACCCAAGATGCTGGCCGCATTTCCTCGCTGAATAGCCAAAGCTACTCGCTGAGGAGATGCCGAGTCTTTGGGTCGCCGGTTGCGCCGAACAATCTTTGGACTTCTTTATTTGAGCCGATAATCTTGTATTGAAATAAATAAAAAAAAAAAATACCAGGTGTAAACAGCACTCGCAGTGAGCCTAGCGGCCTAAGCTCAAACTGATAGACCGAAATATTGCTGATTTAAGTAGCACGTGTGTACACCACCTAAGCTATGATTAATCGCTCGTGTGCAGCCAGCCTTTGGTACATTTTGGCACGCGTCCGTCGTCACGTCGGCACGTTCCATTAACTTTTTAATCTCACTGTGTACGATCGCTTTGTAGAATATTAAAAAAAACGCCGTACACGGGTACCTAGATAAAATGTAGATAATATAATATTTTCAACTGCATTGTTGAACGGTTGGAAGATTTTATGAAATGGAGTGTAAATGAGAATTCGAATTTGATTGTAACTTAATAATAATATCGCAAGAACAAATCAACTGTACGGTTCCAAACTAAGCAACGCTCGTATTATACGTACCGTACAATGAATAGGGGGCGTTTCCAGTATGTAACAACTTATAAACGACCACCACTCGGGTACAAATATTTATGCTTATCTCAAAAAGTTTTCCCCGCTGGGATTTGAACCCGGGCCCTTGGTGCAGAAAGCAGGATCACTATCAACTATGCCAATCAAGTCGTCTATTGGACAGAACGACAGAATTGACCTGTAAGGCAATTATTTCAATCTAAAAAATATTTTTTTCGAAATAAAATGACATTGAAGGGGCGACAGAGGGATCTCGTAGATGGGGCAGTCCGGGCATGGTAGGTTCGAGCACATAAAATCAGAAACGCTGACCGGCTGACACTGCAGTGCGACAGTTTTAGGGTTCCCTAGACGAAGGTTCAATAGAACCCTTTATGTTATTCCAAATTCTAAAGGATTTGATACACATATAATACACATGATATGTGTATCAAATCCTTTGACAATATACACATTCAAGTATGATTGGCTTGAGATTAATATGATTTTCTATTCTGCCCAAGTGAGTGTAATTTAAAAAAAAAACTTGGGTAAATAGTATCTATTATAATTTTCTTTTTGTTGACTTTTACATAAGCATATCAATTTCCTATATTTACGCGAATATTACACATTGAAAAAAATTAATCAACGACTTGGGATCCAGTAATTAATATGATTAAATTCAAAACCAAGCGCACCATGGCAAGACCTCAAGACACTGTGAGCACTTTCTGCGTAGATCGAACCGCAAGCATCAACTACAAATGACGGTATCAGTTCTAACTATGACACTAGGACGTCAAACACCTCAGTCCGTGACCATGGTTGCTGTAAAGCAGCCGAAACGTCGGGAACATAAAAACATAAAATAAACGCGATAAAATCCATATTATAGTTTTATTTCAATGTTGTACATGCGCACTATAATTTTATGGTTTTGACAGATATTTGGTATGAATAAAATCTTAACTCTTATGCGACTGTATTTCCTTATATACTGTTCATGTGTTTATACATAAAAAATCATATGTTCATGAAATAATATTTTTTTTCGGTGTCTAGAACGCAATTGAAAAATACTATGGAATTATTTTTCATAATACTGCCCTCAGGCTGAGTAAAAATTAATGTCCTATTTGTACGAAACCCTTTACTTGCAATCTCGTCACGCACTTGCCCGTTTTTTTTTCTCTTGTTGATGCTGAAAGATCGCTGAGAAATGTGAAATTGGAATAGTCCTTTATATTTCAGAGGGCGGGTAGTATTTCAAGTCACCGTTTCTCATTTTAAAACAGTAGAGTTAATTATAATTGATAGAACTAGGCGATACTTGGCGGAAATCCATTGTTAACCTATGGGGAAAGAGGACCCACCACTGACCCTCGGCTTGTCAACTTCTTCGATTATAAACCAAACAAGTTTGATCGATAATAAAAGAAGCCAACAACACCCGAACTCCTCTAAGATGTTAATCGAGAAACTATCTATCACGAGTGACGGGACCTCAAATAAAATGCAAATCTCCGCGAAACTAAGCGAATCTACAAAAGTATTCGACACGTGTTTCGCCTCTAAACGAGGCATCCTCAGGACCGCTGGGCTACGAATGATCTTAGAGGAGTTCGGGTGTTGTTGGCTTCTTTTATTATCGATCAAACTTGTTTGGTTTATAATCGAAGAAGTTGACAAGCCGAGGGTCAGTGGTGGGTCCTCTTTCCCCATAGGTTAGTAGAGTTAATTATTCTACTATAGATAAGAGCGCCCTATTGGTTAGTTCGTTTGAGAGTTGATCCAATATAGTTAATAGTCTAGTATAATAATTAACATCGTCGGACACACCACACACGTGTTTAAATATATTTTTTAGTGTAATGTTTTTATATTTGAATATATATTCGGCTATTCAGGGCGGAGCTAATTTAAAAAATGAAAGATCATAAAAATCGGCCCTCCCGTTCTTGAGTTATAAATGGTGTAACTAATACGACTTTGTTTGATATATTTACATGATATTTAATAAAGCCCTGTGGTTAGTCGAGAAATTGCTGTCAGTATCATAATATTATTCTATAAGAATATGTTAGATATGTTACAAAATAGATTGTTTGTATGTTAAATAATTGAAAAAAGATTAATGAGTACGTTTTTGTTTCTAAATTATTTAAAACTTAAAAAAATAATAATACTGATGATATATCATAAAAAAGTGTGTAAATCCCTATGTCTTTGGAAATCAAACTTCTCTTTTTTGTGTCGGCTTATAAAAAAACGCGTTGTCCAAGTCACAGGCATAAGTTAGTAATACATATGAATACAATCTGCGATTATTATGAAACGAAATCGGTTTCCCTGACTCCAATACGTCTTCCTAAACAGTCCTAAATAAATTCCGGTGTAAACTGATCTCTGATACCGAACATTAGGTTTAGACCAAGGATCAACGTCGCTGGTTGAATAAATGTCGGATCTAACTGGATTTTACGAGCCAGTTTAGATAAGCTACCCGTGTAGGGTTGTCACATGTTGAGACAGTAACGGTTTGTTACAAGCAGACAACATACGTACGATTTTTTAACCGACTTCAAAAAGGAGGAGGTTCTCAATTCGGTTGTTTTTTTAGTTTGTGATCATTTGAAAAAAAATACGATAGGTGGGATAGAGCTAGGCAAAGTTTTGGATTCATTTGCCATAGGTAGAATATTTTAGACGTGAATGTTTTGATATTTATTCGGTATATATTTACATGAAAACGGCGGAACAGATTTTCACTAAAGTTTCTATTTTAAAATTAAAAGGAAAATTATGAGCATACAGTTTTCTTTGACATTACCGATAAAACCTCGAAAATGGCTACTTTATTTAATTACAGAACACTAAAATAAATAAAAAAACTTATTATAACACGAATGGCAACCCTAACCCAAAATTATCTTTACTTAATAGTATAGGTTCGGGTCTTTGAATTTTAATTTATCGGACCCCATGAATTTCAGAGAGCTTATGAAAATAGCTGATATATTTACAGCGTAGGCAGTAAGGGTGGATTACACTAAGCGGTTGTCATTTTAATATAGAGCGGACATTTAAGACCCACTGACCTGCGGCAAGAAAGAGACAACAATACATCAAACCTCTACATTGAAAAGAGAAGCTGTGAGACATTATGGGATAGTAATGAGAAAATATATCTTAGGCTGATAATGATAAGGGAAATAACACGCTGGTAAAATTTGTTAGAATCAGATTCATAATATTATTTATTCATGTCAAATTAAGTGCAGTACCTATGAATCGTCAAAATAGATACAAAATGCTAAGCTACAACTTTACAACGGTAATACGGGTCCGACGGAGACGAACGGGCAAGAAACTCAATGGTTGCTCTTTTTAAAAAAGATCTGCCTAATTTTTGAGCAATAATATGAGGGTACCCCGGTTCAAACTATGACACTAGGACGTCAACCACCTCAGTCCACCCATGAACGTGGTTGCTGTAATGCAGCCCAAACGTCGGAAACGTAAAACACGTATAATAAACGCGATAAAATCCGTAAGACTCGTTTTATTTCAATGTTATTTTCATGTCATACTTTGTGGTGTGATGTAGAATAGTGCATAGGGAACACGATATCTGACTCTTAGCGTTAATTTATAACATAAGTATAGCAACCTCTTCAGCCGCGCCACAAGCCACACAGATGGCGCTGCAGACGCTTTCAGAACAACTGACAATTCTCCATACAATCCTGAAACGCGCTATGAGAGTTTTCGGAGCACGTAACTTATATACAAGATCCCTTTAGATAGATTTGTGCCCCAAGTTATAAATTCAACTATAGAATTCGTCGCCATGTCGCCCAGTCATGCTATGACATGTTCTTTTCCATTGAAGGAAATGACGTAATTGCAGCGCCATGACAGTGTGGGATGTCTTAACATAAATATGAAATAACAAATTATATTTTTGTAGAAACTACTTACGAACAAATCAATTTAATCCCACTAATCCCACTTCCTACTAATATTATAATTAATAATGTGAAAGTTTGGATGGATGGATGTTTGTTACTCAATCACGCCAAAACGGCTGAACGGATCTGGATGAAATGTGCCACAGATATAGATTATAGTTTGGAATAGCACATAGGCTACTTTTTATCCCGGTAAAATGTATGATTCTCGTGGGATAGATTTGTTTTCATTTTTCATAGATCAAAGGTTGATTTGACGTTGAATGATTTACAGAAAAGGTCATAGAGGAAAAGGATACACTTTTTAATCGCGGGTAACACCGCGGGGCGTAGCTAGTAACTCATATTTCTAGAAGTTTATAAGACATGCATATTAAATTAGTTCCAAAAATGTGTATACGACCCTATTATGTTTGAACCGCTCGCTCCCGTTTCATTGGCAGATGGCGCTTTATACAACCTGCTGCATATCCGCATATTTCAGCCGCAACATTGTGTAAATGTAGAGCTGTTATAGATCCTTTCAGTAGAGTACTTAGAGCACAAGTTCCGGCATGTCGAGTTTAGGACGAAAGTTAAGCCAAAATATTTATCGAAGCTCTACGTGAACTAACTTCATTGCTCTCCGCATTAGTTTCCGCCAGATTGGAGCTCTATATAGAGTAAGTACTCAAGTTGTAACATGCTCTGCAATTATTCACACATTTGCACAGAGTACATAGACTAAAAACATAACACGCTGATGAAGTGCAGTTGCCTAAAGCATCTGTGGACCTTACATAAATACAACCAGCATAAGCTTTCATACTACCATCCGAGAATGAATATAATTCGATTTTTACAGGATTACTGCTACAGGCGTGTCGCGGTATGTCTACAGTTTGAAAATGGTGAACATGCATTTGGACAGAGAAAAAAATAAAATGGTATTGTAATAAAACGAATTTTACCGTTTTTATCGCGTATAATAATAATAATAGTTTATTTCAGCAATTGACCTTTTTTTTTATTATTACGATATAGGCAAGTATTTGATCTCGATCTCACCTGACGGTAAGTGACGATGAGATCTACGATGTAGCATACTTGCCTAGAATGTACCTGTTCACTCTTGACTTGAAAACACCCAGATTATAGTCGACGGGGAACAAAGACGCCGGTAGCGTGTTCCATTCCTTGGCAGTTCGCACGATGAAAGTAGAAGCAAACCGCTTAGTACGTACCGAGAAGGAATGTCCACAGTGACCCCAGCAGGTGGCTAACATAACATTAAAATTCTCAATAAGGGCCTCTACGTGTTGGACCCATGTCGCCACGCAAGCCTTCCAAACATCCGGGTATAGCCCGTGTAAAGAGAGAGACAAATAATAATAATAATTCCAGCCCTTTTTTATGTCCCACTGCTGGGCACGGGCCTCCCCTCAATGCGAGGGGGGATTTGTATTCGCGTGTGTATTTGTATATATCATCCAGGTAGGTGGGTGTACCTACGCACAACAACTAAACGCCAATGTAAATTATGATCAATTTCCTACCAATATCTCTTCATACATCCGTCTAACTAAGAAATTTATTATTGACTCCACTCTCCCGCCATTAGCCGGTTCATTAAGCGCACATTCGCCGCATCCGGATAGGATATTGCCCGGGTGATGAACAAGCCGGGTAAGTACTATGTGATCTATCCATCCGGGTACAAGTACTATGATCTACTATTGTGGTGTGTGTCACAGTGGTGTAGCTATGTAACCGAGGGCCCCGGCACAAAACATAAATTGGGGCCCTGTTTAAACTAAACTAAATACTTTAATCAACCATTTTCAACCATGATTATCACTTGCTAAACGGTGAAGGAAAACATCGCGAGGAATCCTGCACGTCCGTGAGAAAACCTCGAAAGACTTGTGAAGTCCGCCAACGAGCACTGGGCCAGTGTGGTGGACTATAGCCTAATCCCCCTCGTATTAAAGGGAGGCCCGTGCCCAACAGTGGGACATTAAAAAGGTCTGGTATTATTATAAAGTTGTGACGATCTGATTAACGCAGTTGGTAGTGACCCTGCTTTCTACACCAAAGGTACCTGGTTCGAAACCTTGTTAGGGACAAGTTTTGTGTGATGAGCATGAATGCTTGTACCCGAATCATGAATGTTTAATATCTACATAAATATTATATACTGAGTTCGCCCTAAGTCCATTGTACGGTACCCATAATACAAGCGGGGCTGCTACATGCTTAATGTGGGACCCTTATACTTGGTGTGTTCGTCTGGCGATAAAAACAAAGTCTAATTCAAAGCTTCTCTTGGGGTTATAAGTATTAAAATCTAACAAACTCATCACAGGTTCCAGCATAAGCTCACCTCTTTCAAGCACTTCATAAACTCCAAAGGGCTCCCACCTGAAAACAAAAAGTTATGTTTTTATTAAAGCGCCTACTAAAATGAGGTTTCCGCTCTACAAAAACTGTTCTCAACGTTTGTTGCCTACAATTTTCAGTCAGCTATTCACACTTTCAGGAGCGCAGTTTTAATACTGAAACTCTCTGAAGTTAGGAAACACGTCCGTTCGTTCGAGTTGAAATTGTATGAAGGTTCTGTAGGTACCTATGATATGGATGTATATAGCTAATACTACCTGTACTCACTTTACCCGTGTGACTTTTTGTTATTTCATACAGGTACCTGACAGAACCATTTCATTATATACTAGCTGCTACCCGCGACTTCGTCCGCGTGGTATTTAACTAAGACACAACCGTTAGCAATACCCCGCTCGCGCGTTCTGAGCCCGCAGCCTTTGAGATATTAAGTCGTTTGGGGGTTCGAAATAAAAGTAGCCTAAGTTGCTCCTTGTTACATCAGCTATCTGCCAGTGAAAGTCCTGTCAAATTCGGTCCAGCCATTTCAGAGATTAGCCGGAACAAACCGACAGACAGACAAATAGACAAAAAAAAATAAAAATGTTGTTATGGTTATAAATTATACTCCAATTTTATTTATTTGTATAGATGTACTCAATAAACTTTATAGACGCAATATTGTTTCACTATGTCAAGTATCGAAATAAAACTAAATTTTCGGATTTTATCGAAACGTCGGGAACGTAACAAACATAATATAAACGCGATAAAATGCGCAAAATTAAGTAGTTTTATTTCAATGTGTAGTATTCGCGTTAATATAAGAAATCAATATGACAAGTATAATTGAAATCTGTTTATTGATTGAAATACGGAAATACGGACGGGTACCCCCGTCAAACTATGACACCAGGACGTCAAACACCTCAGTCCTCCCGTGACCATGGTTGCTGCAAAGCAGCCCAAACGTCGGGAACGTAAAATAAAAAATAAACCGCGATAAAATCCTTAAGATTAGTTTTATTTCAATGTGTAGTATTCGCGTAAATATAAGAAATCAATATCTGTTTATTGATTTTCATTGATGCGCGTGTAGATATCGCACCCTCAGAACGATAGGGCTCAACTCAAAAACCATTTTTTTTTGGGAAATCACAATCAAAGATCTTTCCAACTGAACGGGGACGACGAAAAGCACCGGTGTAAAAAAGACGGAAATACAATAAGCTTTTTCTATCATAAAAACGCCATAGCTTTAATATTCATCGGATAGAAAATACATTAAAACCATAATTTTGAGTTGAGTTATCGTTCTTAGGGTGCGATATATTGACAAAGTATAGGTTTTTGGCGTTTACATCAATAATTTCTTCAAGATTGCCCAAAAATATATTTTCAATATGTTAAATATCATAATACTTCAGTACGGTAACCACTAATCGGGAACTCCGATTTCAAGTAATCGTTACGTCATGAGAAAAAGCATGCTGTTATTGTCATTCTTAATTATATCATCGTTGTGTGAGCAGGACGGCAGGCGTTAACGTCACCTCTGATCAGATACTCCATCGATATTAATCACAAGGATCCCTGTCGGTTTTCGACGAGCGACATGCTCGTTCATTAAAATGATTGAAGAGCAATCAATTTGTATCGTTATTTTAGTGCCACTATGAAATAGAGGTACCTATCATAATAATATCGCCAGACGAACACACCAACTATACGGTAGCACACTAAGCAACGCTTGTATTATGGGTACCGTACAATGGCCTGGCAGCGAACTCAGTATAATATAATACTTATGTAGACATATATAAACATATTGTATACTTATATACTACTAGCTGCGCCCCGCGGTGTGACCCGCGATTAAAAAGTATGTCCTTTTTCTATCTATCTATCTATCAGCCGATATACACGTCCTCTGCTGGACATAGGCCTTCCCCAACGACTTCCACACATCACGGTCCTCCGTCACTCACATCCACCGGCTTCCTGCGACGTGTGTGATGTCATCAGTCCATCTTGTGGGGGGCCGTCCTACACTTCGTCTTCCGATTCGTGGTCGCCATTCTAGAACCTTTCTGCCCCAACGGCCATCGGTTCTGCGAGATATGTCCTTTTTACCGGGATAAAAAGTAGCCTATGTGCTATTCCAGACTATAATTTATCTCTGTGCCAAATTGCATCCAGATCCGGTCAGCTGTTCTGGCGTGATTGAGTAACAAACATCCATCAATCCAAACTTTCACATTTATAATTTTAGTGTGATATACTTAATACGCTTAAGTTGAAACCGGTCTAAAAGCTAGTGTTTGTCATGATTATATCTTATGCATGTATACTCATGTCATGACATAACATCGGATATAAATCCGATGTTCAATAGATATATTAAGTTGTTAACGATCAAAAGGCGGCTTATATCACGTAATACCCCAATGCAGTAATCAGTTATATTATCCTCTTACGGTTCTAACTGATTAGGTGACTAATAACTCATTAATTATTGGTTTAGGTACATCTAATCTATAGTAGCGAATGTGCGAATCTCATTTTCAACCACGATTATCACTTGCTAAACGGCGAAGGAAAACATCGTGAGGAAACCTGCATGTCTGAGAGAACCCTTCGAAAGATGTGTGAAGTCCGCCAACCCGCACTGGGCCAGCGTGATGGACTATGGACTAACTCGAATTAAGGGGAGACCCGTGCTCAGCAGTGGGACATTAAAAAGGGCTGGAACTATTTATTATTATATTATAGTCTATAGTAGGGCTATATTATAATAATAACTAGCTGTTGCCCGCGACTTCGTCCGCGTGGTATTTAACAAAGACAACCGTTGACAACAGCCTGCTCGCCCATTCTGAGCCCGCGGGACGCGTTGCAGGTTGTTGCTATCAAACTTAATCAGGCGCTGCGCTGCAACATTGGTTTTAATTTTTTTCGTGAGATCCTATTTTTTTTTCTAAAATAAAAGTAGCCTAAGATACTCCTTGTTACATCAGCTATCTGCCAGTGAAAGTCCCGTCAAAATCGGTCCAGCCATTTCAGAGATTAGCCGGAACAAACAGACAGACAGACAGACAGACAGACAGACAGACGGACAGACAGACAGACAGACAAAAATTAAAAAAAATGTTGTTTCGGTATAGGTAACGTGTATACATCCAAATGCATTTAGTAAAAAGCGGTTATTTTAATATTACAAACAGACACTCCAATTTTATTTATTTGTATAGATATCGCCAGACGAACGTACCAACTGTACGGTCACCAACTAAGTAACATTTGTTTGGTGGTTTGGTGATGTTTTAACGCCCAGACAACAATGTCATTACCAAAGTTTGCACTGGCGGGTGTCGAACCCGCAACCACCCGGTGCAGTGAGCTTAGAAGCTTTAACTTCAATTAGGCACTTTCTTTCATTAATAGTTTACACATAACTGGAACGGTGTGAACACATTTTTAACCGACTTTGAAAAGGAGGAGGTTTTCAAGTCGGTTGTTTTTTTTATATTATTATTCAGCTTTGACGCCCACTTCACACAGTTCAAACCTATATTCGTTCGTAGTTTTGAGTTGTTTAAGATTATAACGTGATTATTTGGTTCTGCCTATCTTGTGTTTGATTCCGCAGTTGTCAAAAGTGGATATTTTTCATGTAACTCCTTTTTTTAATTTTTTTTTTTTAATTATTTTATCTTTCGATTAAATTCGTGCGGGTTCCAAGACAATTAACTTTATGCCGGGACTCGCCGAGGGTCAAACCTCGGTGGTGTCATGGGACACCACTGTAGATCCTGGTTTACAGGCGTAGCAGTGGTGGGAGTGTGTGGCGGGGCCTAGTCCCATAAAAAAAGTTGTAAAAAGTGCCTAGTATCCAGATCATATATATAAGTAAACGGCATCATTATGAAGGCGTATCTAATTAAATAAGCTAAGCCTAAGCTATAAGCCATAAGCTATAAGTATAAGCTTAGCCTATAAAGTTTACACAGCATTACTGATAAGATTAGGGAATTGCTTATGTCATCTTCAACGTCATGATTATCAGGGATGCTGCCCATAAACAACATTAAGATCAAGATTTTTTTCTCGACATGGCAATAGAATTTTGTAGCTGAGCCGATTTTCAACGAAAAGAAATAAATAAAATCATATCTTCAATTTACAGCCTAGCCATCCCACTAATCCCACTAATATTATAAATGTGAAAGTTTGGATAGATGGATGGATGGATGGATGTTTGTTACTCTTTCACGCCCGAACGGCAGAACGGATCTGGATGAAATTTGGCACAGAGATAGATTATAGTCTGGAATAGCACATAGGCTACTTTTTATTCCGGTAAAATGTATGGTTTGTGGGATAGATTTGTTTAAATTTTTCATAGAATACCAATAAATTAATTTTCTCATACATTTGATTCTGAGGCGGTACGAAGTTCGCCGGGACAGCTAGTAGATTATATTGAGTTTGGTTTCTGAGCCTATCACACTGTGGAGCCTATCATAGAATTGGTCTTATTATACTTATAATAATGGTACCAACCAATTTGATCAACGGACACCTTTCTAACGGGTAATCGGATCAAACCACCGCTAATGATATAACAGTATCAATTTGTACTAATCCTTGGGATGGTGGTCCGGAAATTTGTAGTCCGGACTGGCATTGTCTATTTAATTGAATAGACACGAGGGCGGGAACATGTTTTTTTTTTATAACATTATAGGCAAGTATTTGATCTCGATCTCATCTGATGGTAAGTGATGATGAGATCTACGATGGAGCATACTTGCCTAGGTAGGAAGGCGGCAGTAGATCGAGACGCTACATTCACTAGGCACATGCAGCGCAACTGATCTGACCCGCCATCCATAAATGGCAGCACCGAACATCATGCCGGAACACGGCTAGGCCGCTTGGCGACATGGCTTTGTTCAATGGGTAGTGACTAACCACGGCTGAAGCCTACCACCAGTAGAGTTGTCACCTAGTTGGCACCACCCAGGGTCACGTGTAGGGTATCTCGAGGGTATTTAATTTTCCTACGGACGAAGGTGACTCGACCCCAAAATCACGACGTGTGTCTTAATGCAGTGTGTAATAGACAAGCAGATGAGTAGACTGGATAGTATAAAAATTAGTAAAATAGAGGTTTTTATGTCTATTCAAATACTAGGTACACTGCTTGCTTTTATCTAGAATTATCTCAATAAGGATGTATACGCTGAGCGCAAACAAAAACGATTAAGATGATGTATTTTTTAAGATGATATATTCATATCATGTTCCAATTGAGGTCTTGATTTGAGTTGCATTAATAGTTCATGGCAAGTGGACTGATATAAATAAATATAACTTTTACATGAAAAGTAAAATTAATAGAATTAGATGATATTTGGCGGAAAACCATTATAAGGCGGGCGTGCGGTGCTTCGTCGCTCATTCGTAGCCCAGCCGTCCTGAGGATGCCTCACTTAGAGGCGAAACACGTGACGAACACTTTTTTAGATTCGCATCGTTTCACGGAGAATTGTATATTAATTAGGGTCCCGACACTCGTGTCCGACAGTTTCTCGACTAACATCTTAGAGGAGTTCGGTGATGCTGGCTGCTTTAATTATCGATCAACTGGTTTGGTATATAATTAGAAAAGTTGACAAGCCGAGGGTCAGTGGTGGGTTCTTCTACCCCCATTTGTTTTACATGAAAATGATTAAATAAACTGCAAGTCATTAAAAAAAATATTTCCGAGTCATTGCTCTTAATTATTGTGACAGTTTTGGCTCTGGACGAAGTTTTCAGGCGTCCGGACGTTTTTATTGTGCTATAAATTTATATTAACTACCATTTTAACAGCAAAGTGTTAATTTTAAGCAGTCTCCTCTAAAATATGAAAAGGTCATTGTTTAATGTAATTGGGACTGTTTTTGGGGACATGGTTTTGTTAATGCAGTGGAATGAAGTAGTTCAATAATTTGAAATCAATAATAGTTTAAATACATAGATAGCAGTGATAGCCAAGTTGGTAGAACGCTTGCTTCGTTAACGAGGATCGCAGGTTCAAACCCCGGCTCGCATCTCTGGCATTTCTGGATTTCATGTGCGAATCTCATTTTCTGCAATGATTTATCACTTGCTAAATGATGAAGGAAAACATTGCGAGGAAACCTGCAAGTCTGAGAGAACCCCTCGAAAGACGTGTGAAGTCCACCAACCCGCACTGGGTCAGCTTGGTGGACTATGGCCTAATCCGCCTCGCATTGAGAGGAGTGGGACATTAAAAGGGCCAGGATTATTATGATAGTTTAAATAATTTTAGAAGGTCCAGCGGTAGGTTATAAAAATCTGTGGGGTAAGCGGGAACTCGTAATATAATCGTAACGACATCGAGTTAGCAAACTGTCACTTTTATACTTTTGTAGTCGTTCAACCTCGCCATGGCTGCACAGATGCAGCTCCAGTCATTTCGTTGCGTAAAAAATGAAAGAAGAAGAACATTCAGACAAAAATAACGTTTTAAATTATTCATACAATCCTGAAACGCGCTATGAGAGTTTTCGGAGAACGTAACATATAAACAAGATCCCGGCATTGATGACGTTACGTTACGGTAATGGTACGTAAAAAATGGTGCTTGAGGTACATATTCCTAAAAAAATATTATTGAAGATATTAAAGTCACTCTTATTATGAGTTTATGAACGCAGCTGGTATGGTCACATTCTTACCCTATGCTTTGCCTTTCTCTATGATGGAGATTTAGTATGTCATGTTTTTTTTCTGTTCGGTTGCAATCAAATTTAATTATTATTAATTGTCCGGTTTTATTTATAGTATTCTTACTTCATAAAAAAAAATGGGATCAATCCTAAATAAATAATATATTATATAGGATAGTTAGGTTAACTATGGTTGCCGGATAAAATATATTTTATAAATCCACTAACAATATCTTACGTAGAGTCCAATTTAGTATAGCACAAAAAATACATTCACTAATTATGTTAACCAGACTTCCCTTTCCGTGTGGCCCAAATAAGTCAAGAAGACATGTCCAGAGCAATTTGATACCTACTGAATTAGCCGCTTGCGACGTGAATTTATTGGTTTTAGCCACTAAATATAAATGGAACTCTACAGATCAATACAATATATTTTTCTATGCGGCACATGTAAAATCTCAAAAAGTAAACATATAACATTATAAGTATTTGATTTCTTTACTGTTTTTTTTTGTAACCTGTAAATAACCGCCTTCCAGCCAGGCGGGTGGTATGCCTGGCGGGGCGGCCGCTATGCCCCGACGGTTATTGTCGGGATCTTGTATATATGCTACTTGCTCCGAAAACTCTTATAGCGCGATTCAGGATTGTGACGTCAATTGTCTATTGTTCTGAATGCGTCTGCAGTGCCATCTGCGTAGCTTGTAGTGCGGTTGAAGTGGTCGCTACAACCTCGTTTAGCTTATTATAAAATTTATATAAAACTAGCTGTCCCGCTCATCTTGTACCTCCTCGGAATCAAATGAGAATTGAGAAAATGAATTATCTTCATTTTTATTTTCTGAGTGATTGTTTCCTGCTATTCGGGATGGAGAAAAATTCAAATAATCAAAGATCATAAATATCGGCCCACCCATTCTATAGGTATAAATGGTGTAACTAACACGTCTTTGTTTGATATATACCTAAAGATTAAGCAAAATTCTTAAATAAAAATCCTTTGTCGAGATTAGTCCGAAAGAACAAACAGACAAACGCCTTAGTTTTATGTATTGGCTGGGAGCTAGCTAATAATAAGTTCCAATGCGCTCCACCCAAAGCATCTTAATACCTAACCAAAACCACAAGACATATAATATTACTAGCTGTTACCCGCGACTAAGTCCGCGTGGTATTTAACAAAAAAAATCTAATATAAAAGTAGCCTAAGTTACTCCTTGTTACATCAGATATCTGCCAGTGAAAGTCCCGTCAAAATAAGAGATTAGCCGTAACAAACAGACAGAGAGACAAAATTAAAAAAAATAGAACATTTTTTTAATTATTTGTGTGTCTGTCTGTCTGTCTGTTTGTTTTGGCTAATCTCTCATTTGGTATATCCAAATGCACTTGGTAAAAAGCGGTTATTTTAATACTACAAACAGACACTCAAATTTTATTTATTTGTGTAATAGATATAGCTAAACGAATAATCGAATAAAACGAATCTCAGACACAGCCATAAAGCTCCTCATACAATGGTCTCTACAAATTAGGAGCTGTGTATGGGAGGGATTGATTGGTCGTCGCTCCCATGTATGACGGCAATTTGGCTTAAGCTCATCTGATGGGACCGTGTTACAGTAAGATATAATTTATTTTGGGATAAAGTTGCTAAGATCAATAGGATTAATGGTTTCTGTAATGATAACAGGAAAAAAGGTTTTATTAACAAAACTAGCTGCGCCCCACGGTGTTACCCGCGTAAGTTTAAAAAAACACGGTTGCTGTATGCAATCCCATAGGAACTATGACATTTTCTGACCCCTAAACTACCACTACCTATGCAAAAAAATCATGTCAATCTTTTCCTCTATGAAAAATTAAAACAGATATATCCCACGGGAACCATACATTTTACCGGGATAAAAAGTACCCTATGTGCTATTCCAGACTATAATCTATCTCTGTGACAAATTTCATCCAGATCCGTTCAGCCGTTCTGGCGTGATTGAATAAAAAAACATCCATCCATCCATCCAAACATTCACATTTATAATATTAGTGTTTAGGCTACGAGTACTATGCACAATGTATCTGCTCATATCTACTACCCAAACGGATAAGAAATTTGACTTTAAATGGCGGCTTTTTACTACAGCATATGCCATATTAAATTATATCGTTATACCTATAAATATAAAACAAAGTCGTGTTAGTTGCACCATCAATAACTCAACAACGGGAGGGCTCACATTTTTGTCACACATTAATTCCTATGACAACTCGGTTAAGGTTGATAAAAATGTTTACCTAGAGCCCCGACTACAGCAGTTAATAAAGCAATGTACATAAGGTGTTCAGAATACATAAGCCTGCACTTAGATACTTGCATCTTGTTAACTTGCGAAGCTGCGAACAAGTAGAATACCATGGAAATAGTTTACCGAAGAACTTAACGGAACCAAGTTATGAGTGGAATTAAGTGTTGTAAAGACCCGCTAAGATGTATTTTATGTAATCACTTAATTAGTATATGACCTAAGGCTTATCTATACAAATAAATAAAATTGGAGTGTCTGTTTGTAATATTAAAATGACCGCTTTTTACTAAGTGCGTTTGGATGTATACACGGTACCTATACCGAAACAAAATTTTTTTCAATTTTTGTCTGTCTGTCTGTCTGTTTGTTCCGGGTAATCTCTGAAATGGCTGGACCGATTTTGACGGGACTTTCACTGGCAGATAACTGATGTAACAAGGAGTAACTTAGGCTACTTTTATTTTAGAAAAAAATAGGATCTCACGAAAAAAAATTAAATCCAATGTTGCAGCGCTGCGCCTGATTAAGTTTGATAGCAACAAACTGAAATGCGTCCCGCGGGCTCAGAACGGGTGAGCAGGCTGTTGCCAGCGGTTGTTTCTTTGTTAACTACCACGCGGACGAAGTCGCGGGTAGCTAGTTATTAATAAAGTTTCCAAATTCGCGTTATAATAATGTTAATATTTGCATCTTTAATTTGGGTATACAATCAATTAATCGTTTATCTATTTATGTGTATCAAAGCAAAATCCACTGAGTGACTCACTGACTGACTCACTCACTCATCACAAAATCTCCGAAACCATGAGACCTAGGGTCTTGTAATTTGGCGCGTGGGTTCCCGTGGGTCCCTAGGTGCTGGCTATGTAAGGATTTTGAGGATTTAGATCCCCCCAAGAGCTAACTGGGTGCGCGTACCCAAGATGTGATATGTTGTTACACTCACTACCTATGTCACTAATAAACTAAATCTGATTCTGATAAGTAGAGTTTTTTTTATTACCTTATCTTGACCTTTTCAATTTCATTAACTTTTTTTTTTATTTTTTTACATTATAGGCAAGTATTTGGTCTCGATCTCACCTGATGGTAAGTGACGATGAGATCTACGATGGAGCATACTTGCCTAGATAGGAAGGCGGCAGTAGATCGAGACGTTTTTTTTTTTTTTTTTTTTTTTTTCGTGTTGACCATGTCCTGGGACATGGTCTGCCACTTCTCCTCTGACAGAGGTCAGAGCCCTTGTTTTGATTTATTTTGCTGCATGTTTGTTAATTTTGAAAGTTAGTTTTAAGAGTTTTCTATTTTTGCTACGTTAATTTTATTTATGCAGTTTAATTAATTTTTATTTGGCGTTATTTTTATGCTTTCTTCTGTTTGTATTTTAATGTTTTGTTATGTTTGTATTATTTTTGTGGCATTGTTTTTTATTTGTGGATATAATCAGTTGTATATGTTTCATTTACCCTTTCCTCTGTTGCGCTTGGACTGGCGGTTTAAGTTTGTTGTTATTAATTTGTTGATGACGTTTTGTTGATTTTATTTATAAGTATTTAGTATTTGTTTTATTGTTTCGTATATTATTTTAATATTTCCATTTATAATTTTGTTGTGTTGGTTTGTATTATTTTTGTATTTGGTTATTTTGAAGTTTTATTTGTTATTTGATTCGTGTTTTAGTTTATTTATAGTTTAATTTGTTATTGTTAGTTTTTAATATTTGTTGTTGTTTTAATTACGTATATTCTTAGAATATTAACGTTTATAATTTTGTTGTGTTAGTTTGTATTGTTTTATATTTAGTTGTTTGTGAAGTTTTATATTTTTATTTGATTCGTGTTTTAGTTTATTTATAGTTTAAATTATTATTGTTATTGTTATTTTCTAATATTTGTTGTTGTGTTTATTACGTATATTCTTAGAATATTTCCGTTTATAATTTTGTTGTGTTGGTTTGTATTATTTGTATTTTAGTTGTTTTTGAAGTTTTATTATTTTTAGTTCGTGTTTTAGTTTGTTTATAGTTTAAGTTGTTATTGTTATTGTTAGTTTTTAATATTTGTTATTGTATTTATTATGTGTTGTTTATTGTTTGAATTTTTTTTTTTTTTTTTTTTTTTAAAGATCGAGACGTTACATTCACTAGGCACATGCAGCGCAACTGATCTGACCCGCCATCCATGAATGGCAACACCGAACATCATGCCGGAACACGGCTAGGCCGCTTGGCGACATGGCTTTGTTCAGTGGGTGGTGACTACCCACGGCCGAAGCCTACCACTAGTAGAGTTGTCACCTGGTTGTCACCACCCAGGGTCACGTGTAGGGTATCTCGAGGGTACTTAATTCTCCTACGGACGAAGGTGACTCGACCCCAACGAAGGTAACTCGACCCCAAAACGATCACTAAGATAAACAATGTCAAGAAAACGAAGAAGCTATTGCTGTTAATATCACCATCAACAAGTTGTCTAACATGTTTTCCAACATGCTCAGTAATTACAGGCATAGTTGCATAAAGGCAGGGTTGCTCTACGTTAGTAATCGTACCTAACGTAGAGCAACCCTGCCGCTTCACCTCTACCAACGTTCGACTTTAATTGATGCATGGTACAGCTTGGAAGCAGTCGACCTAACTTTTGCACGCATGACAAGTACACCACAGAAGGTCCATATCATCAATACAACCAAAGTTCGTAAAAACAAATGTGGGAAGATGAACCCACCACTGACTCGGCTTGTCAACTTTTCCAATTATAAACCAAACAAGTTGATCGATAATTAAAGAGGCCAGCAACACAAGATGTTAATTGATAAACTGTCTGTCACGTGTGTCGGGACCCCAATTAATATGCAATTCTCCTCAAAACAATTTGAAACTAATAAAGTATTCGACACGTGTTTCGCCTTAAAACGAGATATCCCCAGGACGGCTGGGCTACGAATGAGCTCTTCCCCCATTCGTTTAACAATGGATTTCCGCCAAATATCACCTAGTTCTGTCAATTATAAAGTTCGCTTACTAATTTATTAAACAGAGTTCGGCTTTCACTAATAACTGTTTTTATAAAAAACCCATTGTGTGTCCTACTGCTGGCCAAAACTGGTATAGGTACGTTAATTTACTGGAATAATTTACCCTGCGAAGCCAAGGTGGGCGGCATATTTTCAGGCGAACGCAGCAACCTTAAATTCTCTACACAAAATCTGTGACTAGCAGGAGCTCTTAATTTAATCGTCACGTGATTGATAAAACCTGCTGTCACTGTCATTCTTGAGCAGCGTGTGAGCAGGACAGAAGACTTACGTTACCGTAGTACTTCGTAAAAATATTGTTGGTCTGAGTTTTAAATGAGAGTAGCATGGCACAAAATCCATTGAAATAAAACAAATTTTATGGATTTTATCGCGTTTATGTTATGTTTTATACGTTCCCGACGTTTCGGCTGCTTTACAGCAACCATGGTCACGGGAAGACTAAGGGGGAAAAACATAATATAAACGCGATAAAGTCCGTAAAATTAGTTTTATATCAATGTGTAGTATTCGCGTAAATATAAGAAATCAACAACAATCCATTATTGACTTTCTGTATTTTATCTGTTTTGTGTCCGACAGTCGCCGGCGTGAAGTCTTACGCTATATTCATGAGTACTAACTGGCTTCGAGTTTACATTTAAGTTATTATTTTAGGCTAGACTAACATAAGGTAAGACATATTATTTAATGTAGTTAATTAGTTATTTTTAACCTTTGAGTAACACGCCTTTGAATATTTTACAAATGGAGTTGCCTTCAGCCAGCATCTGTACTCTATCATTTCATGAGAGAGAGAGAGAGAGCGAGCTTGCAGATTTTTATCTTACCATCACGCCTGTATAACCAAGAAAGGATAGGCAGAGGCACTTATAACACACTACATTTTTGCTTTTGATGTTTTAAGATCCATTGGGATCAAGCCTATTGTTATTTAGGGGTAACTTTCCTAGACACACTTTTCGCAAACGACGAATCGAACCGACTACCTAATGATAAGAGCGGTCAAACTAACAAAAGATGGTCCAACATATGTATTAATAGTATAATGACCCGATAGGCACAGTTGGTAGTCCCTGCTATCCGTACCGAGGGTCCCGGGCTCCAATGCCGGTAGGGGCAAGTTTTGTCTGATGAGCACGAATGTACCCAGATGTTTATTATCTTCGCGTAAGTCCATTGTACGGTATCAACGCATAATAAAAGCGTTGCTTAGTGTGAGACCGTACACTTGGTGTGGTCGTATGGCGATCTAATTCTTATTTTATGGTAGATTATTAGCTGCGCCCCGCGGTGTTGCCCGCGATTAAAAAGTATGCATTTTTCCTCAATGTCCTTTTCTTTAAATCATGTCGATCGTTTGCTCTATGAAAAATGAAAACAAATATCTCCCACGGGAACTATACATTTTACCGGGTTAAAAAGTAGCCTATATGCTATTCCAGACTATAATCTATCTCTGTGCCAAATTTCATCCAGATCCGTTGAGCCGTTCTGGCGTGATTGAGTAACAAACTTCCATCCATCTATCCAAACTTTCACATTTATAATATTAGTGGGATTGACAATTTATCAAGCAAACACATCACACACTGAACAATAAATGGTTGTGTTAAAATAAAAAACGGGTACTAATGGTCGGAGGGAACGATTCAATCGTCGCCAGCCATATATCAATGTTATTTACTGCCCCGGATAACCTCACCCGGAGTGTATTAACCGGATTGGGAAAAAAACCCGGGCATCCGTCACGCGTGACAGCGCGGTTCCGTACAGCAGGAACCTGGGCAATTTTGAGATACAACCAGATATAAATAAATAAAAAAAGATTTGACCTGTATAAATAAATCTATACATATAAATAAAATTGGAGTGTCTGTTTGTAATATTAAAATAACCGCTTTTTACTAAATGCATTTGGATGTATACACGGTACCTATACCAAAACAACCTTTTTTTAAATTTTTGTCTGTCTGTCTGTCTGTCTGTCTGTCATTCCGTATGTTTAGTAATCAAAACGTTTCATTCTCCTCTCACGGAACCCTAACAAAGAGACCTTTTTGTTTTATTACTCCATTACCCGAGCATTGAAAAGGAGCTTATGTGAGGATATTCACATAATGTATCAGCTCGTTACAGTATGTCACCTTACGCGTCGACCTTAGATTCGCCAAGTCATCAAAGGTCAAAAGTATATTAGCAGCCATTTTGTTTTTCTCCGTTCATTTAGTAACTAAGTAAGTAATTCTAGCCCTTTTTTAATGTCCCACTACAGGGCACGGGCTTCCCTTCAATGCGAGGGGGATTTGGCCATAGTCATGGCCACCACGCTGGCCCAGTGCGGGTTGGCGGACTTCACACATCTGTCGATGGGTTCTCTCAGACATGCAGGTTTCCTCACGATGTTCCCTTCACCGCTTAGTAAGTGATAATCATGGTTGAAAATGAGATTCGCGCATGAAATCCATAAATCTCAGAGGTGCGAGCCGTGGTTTGAACTTGCGATCCACGTTAACGAGGCAAGCGTTCTACCAACTTGGCTATTGGCCATATGGCTTGGGATATTAAAAAGGGCTGGTATTATTATAAAGTTATTCTATAGGAGAACTTTTTCCCATTATCCACTCGGTGGTATTATGCTTGTACAATATTTTGGCATGCCACCATTTTTGTAAAGAGCTTTTAACAAGTTGGTAATTCACACGTAGTTAGAGTCTATCTATGATATTTTGTAGAGTCACCTTGCGGTCTTTATCGAGATGGACTATATCGATACCCATTGATACGATGAGAAATTACAAATGTAGGGGTTCCATTTAAAAGCAAGTATTGGGCTTTAATGCCTTTCCGTGGGCACTTTAGGTGGAGTCATTTTTCAGAGTGGACCGAGGGTTAGAAGATCGATGATTGTGGGTGAATTGGCAGGTTCAACTTTAGTTCGCACAAAAATTTTGAGAATTCTGTGCGTTAAATAAAGTATTCACTCATTCATCATAGTTAAATCTGGTAGAAGAATTGTCACGCATCATGGTTCCACCAGTCGCGTTCACTTGTTTCCCGCGACCCATGTGATATCATTACTGCCCCCATAATGTTACCCTAACTCCTATTACGTCTTACAGGTAGGGCTAGAAAGATGGATGCACGTAAGATAAGTGAAAAGTTAGGTAAGGTTACTACTTAATTAGTACTGCTTAAAAATGTAAAATATCTTTTTAAAAACGAGCAACCATGGAGCTTCTCGCCAGTTCTTCTCCATAGAAACGTCAGTCCGAACGGTTGGTAAACTTGTAGCTTAGCATTTTGTAACTATTTTTAATATGCATAAGTACTGTACTTAATACTTTACATGAATAAAAAATATTCTAGTTCTTTTTTACCAAAATGAAAACAGTTTCACTGCCGCGATGAATCGTTTCCTTGTCACCATCTAAAGCGTTCAAGGTAAAGTAAATAACACGTTATGTACTTATGTGATGTGAATGTTTTTGCATGTATAATGTACATTGTATTTACAAGCTGTCTCTGCTATCGGATTTCCCATTATTTCGGCCCTTAGGGCCTTAGCAACGTGCATCAGAAGGGTTACTTTGTGACACACAGAACTAAAGATTTAAGAATATTTTTTTGTATAATTACATTTTGGTATCGAAGTTTTAGTGTACAAGTATACTCTTCTGTGTCAATTATGTTTTTAATTGCTCACACAAAATGTCGCTCTACAATTTGTTGGGAACCTTTTTTTAAAATTAGTATATTCGAATTTGTGACTCTATGTAATGATTACAGATGTGCTAAAGAAGCGCAGGTTTTTCTGGTGATATACGCTTTCTGAATTACACTGTATAGAAGCATTGTGTAAAGTTCTCCCGGCGACGGCTCCGCGTATCTCTACAAACTCAGACTGCGCCAGCACTCTACAACTTAAAGACACATGATAATTGTTTGAGAAAGTTTGTTGCAATGACTGGGTACGTAACTTCAGGTAGGAGAGATAAGTAAAGGATATTTTAAATTGTGGTTGAGGTTGTCGAAATAAACAGTGTGAAACAAAAAGGTATACTACCATTTGAACCTTCGAAAAAGGGAAGATCTTCCAGCCAGGCGGGTGGTATGGCTGGCGGGGCGGCCGCTTTGCTCCAACGGCATTGTCAGGATCTTTTATATACGTTACGTGCTCCGAAAACTCTCATAGCGCGTTTCAGGATTGTATTGAGAATTGTCAATTGCTCTGAATGCGTCTGCAGCGACATATGTGTAGCTCGTGGCGCGGTTGAGGAGGTCGCTACTACATCATAATAAATATTCGAATAACTTGTGAGTAATATCAAATGTTAGTAATATATAGGGATCACGTAACCTAACAAAACTACACCAATGTATCATTCGCATTACAGCTCCGACCTTCGTTCAGAGGTCGGATAATGTTTTCAGTAACGATACACAAATTATTTTCGTTCGCCGAGAACTCATTCATTCTGTAAAGTTCGGAGTACGCCGGCGTCTGCAAACTTTGGCGTACCCATCCAATGTGGAAGAAAGTTCTGTGACCTCAGTTGGAAATCTGTTGAATGCAATTTCATCAGACTGAATTATATAATAACCTTTTAAGTGTTGGTACTGGAGAGACCCCTTTCATATCCCGGGATACAAATATATCGTATATAAACGAATCTATGTGTGTTGCCAGTGATGACATATGGTACTGAGACGTGGTCGCTTACTATGTGCCTCATAAGAAAGCTCGAGGTCGCTCAGCGCGCAATGGAGAGAGCTATGTTCGGGATTTTCTTCTTCGGGATTAATCAAAAATGAGGAGATCCGTAGACGAACTAAAGTAACCGACACAGCTCAAAGAATTTCAAAGTTGGAGCGGCAGTGGGCGGCACACAGCTCGCAGAACCGATGGCTGCTGGGGCAGAAAGGTTTTCGAACGGCGACCACGAACCGGAAGACGTAGAGTAAGACGGCCCCCCACAAGGTGGACCGATGATATCACACGCGTCGGAGGAAGCCGGTGGATGCGAGTGGTGGAAGACCGTGATGTGAGGAAATCTTTCGGGTAGGCCTATGTCCAGCAGTGGACGTCTTTCGGCTAATAGATAGATAGTTGAAACGTTCTGATTCGGGTCACAGGTGAGATGATACACTTCACAGCGGCGTAGCATAGGTCATTAGGACCCGGTGCGGATATCAAATTGGCCGCCCTCTTATTTTTGCTATTCATTATAATAAAATTGGGGCATGGTAACGACAAAAAAATACGAAAAAAAACACTGTAAGAAATTATATCAATTTTATTACTTAATTTTTTTTTTCATATCTTAATTATTATTTTTCTCCAACCGCCACTTGTGAAATGGCGCCCCTGGCAAAGTGCCGCCCGGTGCGGACCGCACCTTCCGCTCCCCACATGCTACGCCACTGACTCTTCATGCCTCATCTATACTAATATTATAAATGTGAAAGTTTGGATGGATGGATAGATGGATGGATGGATGGATGGATGGATGTTTGTTACTCTTTCACGCCAGAACGGCTGAACGGATCCGGATGAAATTTGGCACAGAGATAGATTATAGTCTGGAATAGCACATAGGCTACTTTTTATCCCGGTAAAATGTATGGTTCCCGTGGGATAGATGTTTGAATTTTTCATACATTTTATCGCGGGTAACACCGCCGGGCGCAGCTAGTAGGAAATAAAAACAGATTTTCTATTTTGCTACACCACTCTCAAAACAGTGTGTCCCATTTACAACTGACATGGAGTTAAATAACGAGACGTTCCCTCGGGTGTCACAGACACATTGGAACTACAAATGAGAGTTTTATTTACTGTATGATACCATTAGTCAACATCTTAGGTATCGAGAATCATGTATACACATTAGTATACAGAATGATACAGAAAGGGTACGCTAACCTTTAAACGTGCGCTTCTTTAGCAAATTTGTAATTTTAATGTGAAGACACAATTTAAATGTTGACTTTTTTTAATAGTTTTGTTACCAATAAAGTTTGCGAGTAACATAATATATATTTTATTAAATTGACATTTCGAAATTCAAACTTCAAATATTGATTACAAATACAAAAGCGGTACAGAAACTCGGTGGACCTATGTTCAGGTTTGGTTATATATTTATATATACATCTATATATATATATCGAAAACAGCGGCGCGGCAGCGGCGCGGGCCGGCCAACGAGCCCCGCTCCCGCGCCGCCGCCGCCGCCGCCCCGCTGCCCGCTAAATTCGAGGCTGAGGCCTAAGCAACGCTTGTATTATGGGTACCGTACAACGAACTGAGGGCGAACCCAGTATATAATACTTATATAGATATTAAACATCCATGACATAGATACAAACATTCATGCTCATCACACATAGTTCGTCCCTACCAGGATTCGAACCCGGGACCCTCGGCGCGGAAGGCAGGGCCACTACCAACTGAACTAATCAAGCCGTCACATAATAAATAACAGGTATACAAGCTTTGCTTTTATTTGGAGCACGAAGTTAGTTTATGTTTTTCTTTTGGCGACATGTATTCGTTAAAACTATGTAGTTAAGTATGACAGATAGGGGGGGAAAGTCTTTTAATAATACTTGGGAAAACAAAAGTTGGTAGTCGTAGTTGCTAGTACCAGTCATTTCATTCCACTCAACACTCATTGGATCGTTGAGTGGTAAATAACGGGATGAGGACTGGTCCTTCATGGGGAGGACATCCGGAAATGTATTATGACCCAACTTCCGGTGACAGATGACGTGTTACTTTCTGTTATTATTATCATTAAGTTTATCAATTCAAGGTTGCATTAACCATTTTGATATTTACTCTAAATGGCTATTTAGTTTATTTTTCGTCGTAGTAAGTGTCGCTCGCAAATATAACAATATATTTTATTATTTTTTTCCCCTAATCGCCCTTTTTTCCATTGAGTCAGGTTGAACGCGATTCTGATAATTGATAGAACTAGGCGATATTTGACGGAATACCATTGTTAGACTAATGGGGGAAGAGGAACCCAACAATCAACCTCGGCTTGTCAACTTTTCCAATTATAAACCTAACCAGTTGATCGATAATTAATTAAAGTAACCAACAATGTGATCAGCCTGCGGACAAGTGGATTATTATTCTGAACTATTCCCGTCATCCAAGTCTCATAAATACCTTGTGTCAGCTAGTAGTTTTGAATTATTGAAATTTATATAAGTTATTCTGAGAGACGCCATTTTAATATTTTCGTGTCATCATCCATTTTTTTTAAAATTTAAAATGTGTATTTGAAATACTCGACATTGGCAAAATACCCACTATTGGGTGATGCCATTTCTCATTTTGTTTCATTTTATTTCATTTCATAATAAAAGAAGAAGAAGAACTGATTATAACTTCATAATTCCTTGCTTACAGCATTGCTTGCTCGAAATCGTGCGCATACGCAATTCTACAAACAAACGTCAAACGGTAGAGTCAAGACACTACAGTTGAACACTACTTGTTTGAAAAATCTTGAATATTGAAAGACGTATAAATTCAACCCTTATAAGCCCTGAAATAGGGTGAGTCATAAGATTGGCAATAAATCGAGGTTTATACACTCAGCAAATGACTTTACAGGGTACGTTTGGGCGACCTTCCGAATGTACATTGAGTGGAAAAAAATATAAATTTGCTTATATTAAATTACAGTTGGCAGGCGCAGGTTTAAAGGTTTCTTTCTTTCGTTCCCTTTCTGAATCACTCTGTATACTTGAACACTGCTTGACTTTAGTGTTTGAGACTAAATTGTTTTGGGGAGCGTTCAAGTATTACGTAACGCAATTTTTGGAGATTTTTGACCCCCGTTCCCCCCATGTAACGCACCGTAACGTTTCAGAAGACCCACCACCTCCCCCCAAATTCGTTACGTAATACTTGAACGCTCCCTTGAATGTTTGTTTGACCCATGAAAATGAAGTAGCCCTCAAATTTGAGTTGTCTCTTAGTATTCGGCCATCTATTTTCTAAAATATGAAGCATATTTATTTAAACATCGACTAACTCTACAGTTTTAAACGCAATGGCTCTAGCATTTAAAAGAGGAATTTTCCCTCTGATCATCTACTTTGTAATTATGAGTAATCATTATTCCCATCTCACGCTTTTAACATGAAAATCGTCGCGGAAGTAGATTCCTCAAATTGCCTCCATAATTAACATAAATATTCGCGAACGGATATTTCGCGTCGTTGTTAATTCATTGCTTCTGTTCATCTTGGTACAGCGCCATCTTTTATCGACTTTTGAATTTATAATTTGCTTTTATAATTTATAATAATCTATTATGTTGCTAGGATAATTTTGTTCAGTTAATAGGAAAAATAGCTAGATTTAATCAGCGGTTAGGATGAAAAGTTTGTGTACCTTATATTATGCCAATAAAACCGGCTAAATGAGTTTTCGTCACAGTCAATAAAATATAGGGAATGTCACTTACAACATTTTTAAGACTTTCGGGCGGGAAGTTGAACGGTGAAGACTTTGCTTTATTTTCGCAAAACAGTGATTTCTTTATAAATAATGTGTAATATTAGTGGGACATTAACTGCGCTGATCAGGAAAACGTACCAATCTCGTAAGAACTTGAAGAATCGCGCATGTTTTTCTTAAAATAAACGTCAAAAGGTAATATTTGAGTGCTGGTGAAACAGCAGCCACATAATATATTTACTATTAAGCCTGAGGGATACATGAGGTAAGCGACGAGCCCAGCTGTCTACAATCACTGAATATACAGGGTGCGTGGAAATCATGGGTGAAAATCCGAATAGAGATTAAATAAAACATAATATATACCACACCTATTTATGCAATAATGTTATTGAAAACTTATACAGGTGAGAAATTTTGTAATACATAAAAAAAACATAAAATAAAATTTGTTTTATCACATTGTGCAGTATTCGCGTAAATATAACAAATCAATGATCATTGTTTGACGGCCTGGTAAGCGCAGTTTTTTTTTTATTTTTTATTCCATTATAGGCAAGTATTTGATCTCGATCTCACCTGTTGGTTGGGCTTTCTATGCCGTGGGTCCCGGGTTCGAAAACTGGTAAGGACATACTTTGTGTGATGAGCACGAATTTTTGTACCCATGTCATGGATGTTTAATATCTATCTATATAAGTCTTCCGTATTAGTAATATATACTGGGTTCACCCCCAGTCCATTGTACAGTACCCATAATACAAGTCTTGCTTAGTGCGGGACCGTACAGTAAAATTTTTTTTTTTTAATAAATATGGATGCTTACCTTGCACTGACATTATCTTTTCGATATATAATTTCTCACCTGAATCCATGTATCTTAATTAACTTGTGATATTTATACACACATAATGAAGCATTCTGTACAGTAATTTATCTATTTGTCGCTCGTGCTTTCATCTTGTAAGGCAAACAGCGCCGCAGGGTGGAACCTCCCTTAAGACATGTCGGTGTATGTAGAGCACAAAATCTCCTTCAAGACATGCACCCTCAGCTAATATATTCACACATCATTAACAAAAAACATAATATAAACGCGATAAAATCCGTAAAATTAGTTTTATTTCAATGGCATTTAGGCTGTGTCCCCAGTAGGCAAACTGTTAGCGGCTGACTGAGTGACCCGCAAATTTGTGGCGAACTGAAATTCGAGTTAGCTGCAAACTCAGATCAATTTGCGTGCGTCGTAACTCATAACAGTTTGCTTGCAAACTGTTATGAGTTAGCCGCTTATTTAGCTTGACCTTATATCAAAGGGCATCTTAGATTATCTGTGGTGTGTGTGCGTAGAGATTAGTTATGTAAGCGATGCAAAAAAACACGTCCGGACACGTCAATAGCTTCTTTCCAACTGTCCACATGAACAGTTTGCGGCAAACGGACTCACTACGCCCGGCGAACAAATATATCGCCGCCGCCGACTGGAACCGGTTTTGCTGTGAGTCGGCCGCTCACTGATTCAGTCGGCGGAAGTAACGCGGCAATCTGCGTAGAGTGAGCGCAAACTAGCAAACTGTGAACACTCCATTTCAAATATATGGAAGGGCGTACTAAACTGATACGCCGTAAACTCAGTCGGCCGCTAACAGTTTGCCTACTGGGGACACAGCCTTAATATCGATAAATGGTACGCTTGTGTGCGTAAATTAAGAGCGCCTCTGACCAAATTAACCCGTAACCAACAAAGCATACGATTGCAATTTTCTTGTAGGTACCTAATAGATTTCATGATAAAAAAATATACCAAGTCTGATTCTATAAATATTAATCTTATATATTTTTTTAAGTAAATTTGTTTAAAACTTGTTCCCAAGACGGCAACGAAAATAATGAAAAATTAAAAAACTTCGTATCCTCGCAAATTAGATTTTCAATCGAGAATAAACGGGATGTTGACTTGAAGAAACTTTTTTAGTAACTCCCACAGCCGAGAGGGGTTATTGTTTTTTCTAATATTAAAAAAAGCAGATAATGGGTCGATAGTTTTCACAACTGTAAATCCCAAACCTACCTAACGTGCGGTAGCTAGTGCATTTAAACAATTACACACAAAGACTTAAAGTCCTTAATTAAAATTATCCAGTGGCTCTCAACATCGCGAAACGTATGCCGGGTATTTAGGTCGGCTATTTCAGTACTTATACACGCGGAACCGCTCACACGATAACGGTGGCATTGGCAATTAATTGTTACGGCAACGCCGACAAGTTTCCCGATCGGTTTAACAACTTTTTTTTTTTTATTACATATTGGCAAGTATTTGATCTCGATCTCACCTGATGGTAAGTGACGATGAGATCTACGATGGAGCATACTTGCCTAGGTAGAAAGGCGGCAGTAGATCGAGACGCTACATTCACTAGGCACATGCAGCGCAGCTGATCTGACCCGCCATCCATGAATGGCAACACCGAACATCATGCCGGAACACGGCTAGGCCGCTTGGCGACATGGCTTTGTTCAGTGGGTGGTGACTAACCACGGCCGAAGCCTACCACCAGTAGAGTCCTAGTCTATGGATCGGGATGCGCAAGACCTGTAGTTATATGTAACTCGATAAATTGATCATGGTTTATGATAGCCCTACATGCGTGTAGAAGATTGTAAATGTATTGTATAGGTGGTGTAGGGTTTCCGGATGTAGACTTAAGAAAAAAAAATGTAATGACAATTTGTAAGTGCCCCCGCAGGCCTATACTTTGACTTAGGTCGCTGGATTTGAAAGGAAAATACAGAGCAAGTCTGGTCTCAACGGTGTCCACAGCGGAAGGAATATATTCAGTGTTGCACTACAAAATCTACTAAAAAAATAATTGTGTTAGGTTGCCAACAATGCGTGCCCGCAACTTTCGTAGTGTAAAACCGACTTTGAATATTCCAAAGGATTTTTTTAACTTTTCGAGGTTAGTAAATTATTGTATACCACTTCAGCCCGCGGTACCGCCCGCGGTAATTCGATAAAACATACCCTATAGAACTTGAGGCTAAAGTAGCTTCCTATTATTGAAAGCACAGCGAACACGTCGGGAACATAAAAAACATAATATAAACCCCCTTAAATCCTTAAAATTTGTGTTATTTCATTACTAAAATGCTATATTCTCCTCCAACTTAGCTAAATAGGTACTTGTGTCGGGAGCTTAATTTTAAAAATGTTTCAGCCAGTGAATTTAAGTTCAATTTTAACTAAATTAGTAACCTGTCGAGCGCACAAAGAAATGCAAATCGAGTTATTTAGTTGAACATAATGGTATTTCTTTTTTTTATATAAAAAGTTTAAGCTAGTGCGCTAGTCAGGAAAACTCTTTGTAAGGTATTCTAGTGTAGTTTAAGCGGCTTTAAGCTGGGTAGAAGGTACCCATAACACTCTATTGCAACTTAGTTAAAATGTGTTTTAAAATATGTACAAAATTTAAATAAGCAAGCTCGTAGAATTATAATCATGCGCCGATTGGATAGCAGGCGAAGGGGTCGTCCTACGACGACGAAGTCGCGGGTTCAAATCCTAACTCCGAACATTATGTTATTGGTCGTGAGCCCTCTCCTAATAGAAGCATCTCAGATTTGTTTAGCCGGATAGGCTAACGGGACTATTACTACTAGTATTGTGGTGTGAAATTACAAAAAAAATCTAGAGGCCTTAACACAAGTTTTGATTTTATTCAAATATCGATCCAATAATTGCATTTTTTCACTAATCACAGCGCCACTGTGAAATGTAAACTGGAAAAATATTGATCTATATCGATATCGATATAATATGTAGTAATATCGATCATTTGATGCTATTAACACTCGTACGTTCTGTCTAGAACCCACAAAGTATTATTTAATAACAATTATATTATCATTCCGCTGGCCCGCACTGGGCCAGTGTTGTAGACTAGGGCCTAATCCACTCTCTCATTGAGTGGAGGCCCGTGCCCAACAGCGGGTCATTAAAAAGGGCTAACGACATTGGACAATTATCTGTGCAAAATTTATTCATTCTCTCTATATAGAAACTACTCTGTGTTTTCTCTACATTTCCTCTCTTGTCTATACCATCTTGTTGAAAACGTTCTTTTAAAAAATGTCCTAAGAATTTTAATTGGATTTTTTGGCGGGAAACTCAAAAGTCATGGCGTCAGTTATGATCTAATTTCTTAAGCTAGTGTTCCTGCGAGTTATAGTGAGTGATATAAGTGGAATATTAACCATTATGGGTTCGGTGAAGTGCACTAGTGTAGGTAATTCAAACAAAGTGAAGAAACTTGGCTTTTCAGTGTCCCACAACAGATCCATAAAAATCTTTTAGTAAAGTATCCATCACTTTACTGATTGAGGGATGGGGGGGTATTTTAATTTGGCCCTAGCCTTTGGGCCTGTGCATATGCTCTAAACTGAAATAATTTATATTACTTGACACTGGCAAAATAAGGTGATGCCAATATTTTTTTTATTTTTTTTTATTACATTATAGGCAAGTATTTGATCTCGATCTCACCTGATGGTGGGTGACGATGAGATCTACGATGGAGCATACTTGACTAGGTAGGAAGGCGGCAGTAGATAGAGACGCTACATTCACTAGGATGCAGCGCAACTGATCTGACGCTTGGCGACATGGCTTTGTACAGTGGGTGGTGACTAACCACGGCCGAAGCCTACCACCAGTAGAGTTGTCACCTGGTTGGCACCGCCCAGGGTCACGTGTAGGGTATCTCGAGGGTACTTAATTCTCCTACGGACGAAGGTGACTCGACCCCTAAATTATATAATTTATATAATTATTAATTAGATAAGAATTGACTATATCAAAAACGTTTATAATTTTACCCCCAGGGCCCTGTGTATACTTACCAGCCACGTATATATTTATTATCTGATTGGTTGAGATTTTCTTTAATATGAACCGCTATTGTGGACATATGCTTTTTATTAAATAGGCTTCAAGCCAATTTACATTCACGACGATCGCCAAAGGAGCTATCAGTGTGGCCTACGTAATTAATTTATTCTTTTGTAAAACTCAATTGACACCTCTCCGGAATAATTTGGAGCGTAAATTTGAAAGGTGTCACGTGTAATGAATTTGATTGAGGCTTATTTTGATGATGTAAAGCTACTCTACAACACCAACCAACATAGAGTCCCCGGTTGAGAGAGCGATAATTTTGAAAATGTCTTCGCCGTTACATTAATCGTAGATGTGATTATAGGCTGATAACATCTAGTGTCCTTTTCTGTGACGCCTAATTTATATAGCACCATCGCATACTTTGTTGCGTTTGATTTTGTCGCGTTTCTATTACGTTATTTACGTTCCCGACGTTTCGGCTGCATTACAGCAACCATGGTCACGGGAGGAGTGAGGTGGTGGACGTCCTAGTGTCATAATTTCAACCAGGGTACCCTCATATTTAGTTGTTGCTCGCGGTCCATACAAAAATAATAATATATTAGTATGCAACCCCTTGAACTGGTGTACCGTCAACCCACGCATGAGGAAAGGTCTCATGATTAATAGCATAATATTGACGTTCAATAGCGAAGTTGAGGCAATGCGGTTTTTTTTTTTATTTTTTTTTATTAGATTATAGGCAAGTATTTGATCTCGATCTCACCTGATGGTAAGTGACGATGAGATCTACGATGGAGCATACTTGCCTAGGTAGGAAGGCGGCAGTAGATAAGAGATGCTACATTCACTAGGCACATGCAGCGCAACTGATCTGACCCGCCATCCATGAATGGCAACACCGAACATCATGCCGGAACACGGCTAGGCCGCTTGGCGACATGGCTTTGTTAAGTGGGTGGTGACTAGCCACGGCCGAAGCCTACCACCAGTAGAGTTGTCACCTGGTTGGCACCACCCAGGGTCACGTGTAGGGTATCTCGAGGGTACTTAATTCTCCTACGGACGAAGGTGACTCGACCCCAATAATAATATCCCATGGGCACAGCCATCTATTACTCGACAGCCAAGTTTCTATTGAATAAAACACATAATATAACTTAGTTTGTGCGAGTTATGTAACGAGATCGCCCATGGCATACAAGTTGCCGAAGTCAAGAACATGTTTGGGCTGTTTCGTTAGTATACAGAGTGATACAGAAAGGGTGTAGTACTGAGCCTTGAACCTGCGCTTTTATAGCTTTAGATTTGTTCGGGACAAAATGCGCTAAAGACATGCAGATTCAAAGGTTTAGTATACCATTTCTGAATCACCTGTATATCTATACACATAAATAAAATTGGAGTGTCTGTGTTTAATATTAAAATAACTGCTTTTTACTAAGTGCACTTGGATGTATACACGGTACCAAAACAACATTTTTTACAATTTTTGTGTGTCCGTCTGTTTGTTTCGGCTAATCTCTGAAATGGCTGGACCGATTTTGACGGGACTTTTACTGGCAGATAGCTGATGTAACAAGGAGTAACTTAGGCTATTTTTATTTTAGAAATTAAACATTCAGTTCCTGGTTTTTAAGTGCAAGCACACGGCTCTCTACCCACGACAATAAAAAGCATAAGCATTCACATACGGAACATCCCCTAGTCTCTGACTATTACAAAACATTCTTAATTTAACTTTTTAAATAGACTCCGATGTACAATTTTGCCAAATCAAAGTATAAATTGGGGTGGATTCTTCTGGGAATCATATTTCTGGGTGAAACCGGTGGCTGTGTGGGCTTGAAGCGTTCCACGGAACACGGAAAATTTCAATCGCACCTTTGTCAACTGCACGCTGAGATGGGTGAGAACAAAAGAAAGACATCAATAATACAATCAACTTAGATTGAAAAAGTACTAGGGTCACACGAAATTGAAAGAGACAGTGAATAGAACGTCCTACTGCGGATTCAGTCTGACTGTCATTCGAACATCAGTGATAGCCAAGTTGGTAGAACGCTTGCCTCGGTAACGAGGATCGCAGGTTCAAACCCCGGCTCGCAACTCTGGAATTTCGGGATTTCGTGTGCGAATCTCATTTTCAACCATGATTATCACTTGCTTAATGGTGAAGGAAAACATCGCAAGGAAACCTGCATGTCTTTCTGATTTCTGATATCCTAGTACTCCTTAGCCATTTATATTATCGATGTTTTACTAGATAAGGCATATTTAAAGGTAGGCAGGTACCTTTTGGGCGGCAATTGGCGTAGAAAATAATTATTCCGGTCTATTAAAATGGTCTTGGGAGGTCTGAGCTGTGACACGTCCTAGTGTACTAGTAGAAAACTAGGGTACCCTCATATTTATTTGTTATTTGAGGTCTGATCTTATATCCTCAGTGCATCCGAGACCATGGTTGCTGTAAATGAGCCGAAACGTTGGGAACGTAAAAACAAAAAATAAACGCGATAAAAAATAGTTTTATTTCAATGTGTATTATTCGCGTAAAAATAAGAAATCAATTCTAGTGTAATTAAAATAAATTGTTGTAGGTAAGCAGACTGTTGCATAGTACATGATGTATGTTCTATGCAACCGTCTGCTCTGTGGTATAGTTTGAATGGTAACATGTGCTCGCGAACGTTAAATGAATAAATTAAAAAAAAACCAGACCAATCTCATTCCAATACTGTACTACCCTGAAAAAGAAATATATATGGGAACACAGTCATTTGTTGATACATGTTCGGTTCAATCCTCAACAGCCGCCAAACCCTCATAATATAGTAAACACATAAAATATTCAACAGTATTTTTTTTGTTTTAAAAATTAACCTTTCACATACAGAAAGAAAACGTATGTAAATGTTTGATTGAGGTCAAAACAGCCGGTCCTTTGTCAGCCGTATGACCTCAGAGGTTTAGTCCCTAATTCTATAGGGAAACTTACCATCAGGTGAGATCGAGATCAAATACTTGCCTATATTGTAATAAAAAAAACAATAGTACAATGAGGAAATAGGTATGAAGTTTGCACCGCAAAAAAGAAAGGTATTCTCTTATAAGGAATGTTATATGGCGAGTCGATTACATTTTTGTTCGAAATCCCAACGAACTTAATGGTTTTTGGCATCTCGTTGATTTATGAAAAAATTAAAATTAAAAAAAAAACAACCTAAACGCGAGATAGAAAATTCTTCTTTTTTTGAAGTTGGCAATCGGCTAAATGGTGCCAGTTTTGCGAGTGCTAAGTAAAATATTTCTTTGTTATTTAAATAATATAAATACTCCTGATGATAATAATGATGTTGATGACAACGATGATGATGGAATTAATCACCTACCCCTATCAGTAAAGCTGTGGACAACTTCACGGTTCAACTTCCCGCCGAAAAGTCGTCGTTAAATAAACTGAAATGGAAATTAAAAAAAAAAACAGTAACCTAAACATGAGATAGTTAATTACGAGTTAATGTTCCGAAAAGTTTGAAAATGAAAAAAAAATACAAATCCACGCGGTACTTTTTAAGAACAAATTTAAATGTGTAGATGATGCCAGTTAGCGTAAAGAGGTTCCAATTAAAAAAACCTTAGGCACAGTAAAGTTTTATACTCTATGGACTATATAACTTATGAATATTGCGTGCACAAAACCAATGAAGATTTCGATTCTATAAATAATTACCAAGAAATACGTACATGAATGAAATCGAACCCCGATCCATACATCAAGAGCAGAACTGTCGCCGCACTAACAGCACACTTGAGCGTCCTCGACGGAAATATTCACGAGTTATTTTCATCTTAATACGTTGGCATCAGTGACAAAGTCACCATAATAATATTTTTTTTAACACACTTATTAAAAAATCATTCTAAAACCATAGAACGTATATATTAACACTTGCGCCACTAATAAAACGAATAGGGTAAAAAAGCAAATGTCACTTTTGAATTTTCATATTTCGAACGCACGTGTTGTGATTTTTCCCCAATGACGTAGAAGCCACGCGACCGCTTCGTACTGAATTCGCGACGAGACTGAAGTAATAATGAAACGGTATACGTTTCAGGGTTAGAGGGAGATAGCAGTGCATCTATCCCGCTTTAACGTCTTTAATTTTTACTGAATGCAGCGTTTCTCGTTGCGTTTTAGTTTTCTTTAATTAGAAAATTAAGATTATTAGGACACTTTCCACGTTCCTACTTAAGTAATATTAAGGCTTATTAAAAAAATGCGATAATATCGTTCTAATTCCTAGGACTACATGAATTAGGGAATATTAAATAAACTCTGGTCCAATTATGTTAGGCATCGCATTGTGCAATGGGCTATAATTGTGGTAAATAAACCATTTGGGCCCTGGGGTGGAAAATATAGACTTCTTGTTAGTTAAATAATCATATTTTTATTTAATACTCAGAACACTAATAGAACCAAACGATGCCAAGGAGGCACCATAGAGAAGAGAGACAAAACCATAGAGAACATGATATAGAGCATGTTTTATAGATTATTGTCCACATTGTCTATGTTCGATTTCACATCATCATATGTCTGCGAAGTCAGATTGTGAAATCCGTTCTTTTATAAAACGTCCGGGTGCTTTACAAAACACCTCAGTTCTTTAAAACGGCTGGTTAACGTTTAGGTGGATTGTAATACGGCTAGCCATATTGTAATGGCGTTTCGCGTTCTACAATGCGGCTAGTTAGCGTGTGGCGATGGCACTGTCGGACACGGGCCTCCCCTGAAAGCGAGGGGGATTATACCATAGTCCACCACGCTGGCCTAGTGCGGGTTGGGGGACTTCACACCTAAAGCAATGCACCTAGCCGTTTTGTAAAAATGCGTATTCTACTATTCAGCTACGACATAGACTAGAACTTTCTAATTATAAGATAATGTAAATCATTGATTCAGTCTACAATCATAGTTTTGTCTATAGTCACAGCTATGATCACAGATATATGATGATGAAACATATCCTATCTGAATTATATGTAACTCCAGCACAGAGGGTACTTACTGGCGTCATTCACACCGTCATTCAAGATCGCGATATTGATTTCTCGATCTGGATCAAAGATAGCTAGTAATTCTTGCAATACCGTCAAAATTTCCGCATTATAGATTGTGATTCGCGTAATACTGATAGTGTGAACGGCGCCATTAATGTCCGTGTAAACGCCGCTGCCGTCGATTGAATAGATTCTTTGACAATTAAAAACAAAATCACAGAGTAAGCTTTTGCAACGTACGCCGATGGATCTGTGAAACTACAAAACTTCATTGAAACTCGAAAGCTTTTGATATAAGATACCTCATTAACTCCGCTCCAGATTTGTTTGGCGGAATAATTATTTGGAATTTATTGTCTTTGATCTATCTTCGAGTATATCTTCATGCTGGCCCCCTTTCCGGGTGGGCAGTTATTTAGTATTGACGAAGAACAAAGCGGGTTCTGTTGACATCTACTTCCTTGTCTAATGGATTGTGCGAAGCCAACTCGGCTGGCTGCTCAAAAAACCGTTTGACAAATTTCTTATCTCATGACAAACTAATGAATGATAAATTCAACTTCATACAAACTGCTGGTTTTTTAATAATTTAATTTGAAAAAAATAATAACCTACCAGACAAATTTTCATTTCATAAAACTTATTTTACAGACGAACACACCAACTGTACCGTCCCACACTAAGCATCGCTTATGTTATGGGTGCCGTACAATTGACTGAGGGCGGTCTCAGTATATAATACTTATATAGATATTAAATATCCAAGACTCGGGTACAATTACATTCGTGCACATCACACAAAGTTTGTCCCTACCAAGATTCGAACCCCGGACCCTCGGCACAGAAAGCAGGGTCACTACCAACTGCGCTAATCAGACCATACCATCAAGGATAGGAGCGCTTGTTATTGTATTGTATAAATATTTTCGTATACAAAACGATCGCGCGCCCGCGGGTGCACGCTTTTGTTAACGTTATCACTGTAAAGAGATAAAAGATTAATTATAATACCCGACGGTATCTTAAATAACGAGATTCTGTTAGCTTGTACAAAGTGTTTCAGTAATGCGAAATAATAATAAAATTTTATAAAAGTACCTATTCGACACATATACCTACTGAGTTCGCCCTCAGTCCATTGTACGGTACCCATAATACAAGCATTGCTTAGAGTGGGACCGTATAGTTGGTGTATTCGTGATTTTTTTTATTATTTACTTATGAATCGTCAAAAGTGTCACGCGCGTTGCGCGTGCGCTAGCTACGTGCTTCGAGATGTGATTTGTCATTTCGTTGTAGATTCGATCGCGCGGTTTCTGGTAGAGTGGACCCTTACATCCACATCTATTTACAAACTGAGTTATAGCACACGCCCTAGTACGCGTTTAGCTCGTCGAACGCCGTGCTAACGTGCGGTGTGTACGCTGCCGACGCGCGCTTAACGCAACGACTAACGCCTAGTGTGTACTGAAAGATGGAAATAGTAAGCAGCCAGTGGCGTAGCATGGGGGGGGCACTTTGCCGGGGGCGGCATTTAACAGGTGGCGGTTAAGAAAAAAAAATAAGTAAAAAAACAGTGTTTTTTTCGTAATTTTTTACCATACACCAAATTTTTTAAAATAAATAGCAAAAGTAAGAGGGCGGCAAATTTGAAATCCGCACCGGGTGCTAATGACCTATGCTACGCCACTGTAAGCAGCCTTATGATCCTAACTCCATTCTAATTATGCATGTGTCTATGTAATAATATGTGTGTAAAAGTAATATGAGGTGCGGAATACCCTCAAACAATTGGTTAGGTTGAAAAATTTCTTCATTTCTGAATACCTCATCGCCAATTTGCCAAGCCGCTGTGCGACAGGATATGGGATCATACGGAATGATATTGCGTACGTTGTCGCGACGATTTTATTTTGACGTTTGCAAAAGAAGCTCCAATAGGTGGGATAAACACACTGACCATCAAATCATTTCTGAGATGATGTTATGATATTGATTTCTTATATTTACGCGAATAATACACATTGAAAAAAATAATTAAAAGTATAATAAACGCGATGAAATCTGTGAGACTAGATTTATTTCAATATGATGTTATGATGCCATTTTTCTATTCTGGGGTAGAACCTTTTAGAGAACCCTAATTAAGGAACCAATGGGGTCATTACTACTTTAAAGTTATTTTGATATAGCCACTCTTTGACTCTTAAAACTGTGACTCTAGCCTTTTAACTAATTAAGAGTCACATATCACATCTCCGGTTGTACCTATACTACTGGGGATGTGATCTAATGTTTATATAGTTACTAGCTGCGCCCCGCGGTGTTACCCACGATTAAAATGTATGTCGACGCCTATGTCATTTTCTGACCCCTAAACTACCTATGCAAAAAATCATGTCGATCCTTTGCTCTATGAAAAATTAAAACAAATCTATCCCACGGGAACCATACATTTTACCGGGATAAAAAGTAGCCTATGTGCTATTCCAGACTATAATCTATCGCTGTGCCAAATTTCATCCAGATCCATTCATTCGACCGTTCTGGCGTCATTGAGTAACAAACATCCATCCAAACTTTCACATTTATAATATTAGTGGGATAAACGCCCATTTCAGGATGCAAAACTACTGTAAATTCACGGGTGGTTACAGTCGTGGCGTGTCACACATTACACCTGAATGTTTCCAATATGAATTCATCGAATCAGGCTGAAATTCAATTTGCGATGCATTTAGCTCAGCCAACGCGGAAATAATTGAGTAAAATATTTTTTATCACTCCCCACTTTCAACGGAGGGTAAATTAATTCGGAGATTAAAATGTCTAATAACTACAGTCTTCTCGTTCTCCACCTCTTTGTTTTTAATTTTTATTTTTAAATGTAAATACTAAAAAATTATGGTCTAATAAGCATAAATCAATCAAGAAGCAGTGATAGCCAAGTTGGTAGAACGCTTGCCTCGATAACGAGGATTGCAGGTTCAAACCCCGGCTCGCACCTCTGGAATTTTTTATGTGCGAATCTCATTTTCAACCAAGATTATCACTTGCTAAACGGTGAAGGAAAACATCGTGAGGAAACCTGCATATCTGAGAGAGCCCCTCGAAAGATGTGTGAAGTCCGCCAACCCGCAATGGGCCAGCGTGGTGGACTATGGTGTAATCTCCCCCTCGCATCGAGTGGAGGCCCGTGCCTAACAGTGAGACATTAAAAAGGGCTGGTATTATTATATTATTATCTATCAAAATGAAATAAAAATAATATACCCACACAAAATGTACCAGCAAATTAGTTTTTCATGAAATGGAAATTCAATAACATATCCGACATATAAATAAACGAAAATATGGCGGACGTAACACAAGGAAATCAGAGAATAATAACACAAAAGAAGAAAAGAAAGAAACACATTCTATATGAAAATAAAACAAAATTGACAACTTCACGGTTCAAGTTCCCGCCAAAAAGGCCCTTTAGTCAAATAATTGCTACACAATTAACTATATTAATTCCAGTCGAAAGCCCAACGATCGTCGCTTATTATTTAATTAATAGCGCTCTGACGTTTGGCGATTGAATGAGTGAGCGAATCATTGAATGAATGAGTGAATTAATGAACAGAATTAAGTGAGTCTACCACATTCACCGTCATAGCGACAGATCGGTCTAGTGGTTTAAGTGTGAGCTAGGCAAAGGTTGCTTACGGGTTCAATTCCTGTCTGTGGAAATTATGGAAATAATCTTGTAATTTCCCTAGTCTGGATGTTATTGGAATCGCCTCGAGTGAACTAAGTGGTACCCATAATGTCCACGTTGCCTAGTTTGGGACCATACTGTTGATGTGTAAGTGAGGCAACATAATTATTTCTTTTATACATTGAATTAGTATTCTCTATTCGTTTCCAATCTAACTTACTAACATATGTCAAAGACCTCTAATCACTTTTAAATTTAGAACTTTGTCAGAAAAAGAAAAACTGCCTTCACTACAAGAGTTTCCGACCAATTTTTATCATCTTTTTTTAATATTCTTAATTTAAAATTATTGGAAGCAGCTTTCAAATAATATACTAGAAACAAAACCAAAGCTGTCAGTCAACGCTACAAGCAATTTATGAGTTTTGCCAAATTTGTGTTTCTTTAAATTAAATTGAAAATTATAGGAAGCATATTTCCCATCATTCACTTATCTATACATATAAATAAAATTGGAGTGTCTGTCTGTCTGTCCATCTGTCTGTCTGTCTGTCGTTTGTCTGTCTGTCTATCTGTCTGTTTGTTCCGGGTAATCTCTGAAATGGCTGGACCGATTTTGACGGGACTTTCACTGGTAGATAGCTGATGTAACAAGGAGTAACTTAGGATACTTTTATTTTAGAAAAAACATAGGGTCTCACGAAATAAACAATGTTGCAGCGTTGCGCCTGATTAAGTTTGATAGCAACAACCTGCAATGCGTTCCGCGGGCTCAGAACACGCGAGCAGGCTGTTGCCAATGGTTGTGTCTTTGTTAAATACCACGCGAACGAAGTCGCGGGTAACAGCTAGTCATTACTAATATTACACGGAGGCATAGCTTGTTAGTTTGTCAGTTTAGTGTAGTGGGTAATATCCGCAATTAATGATCCAATTCCAAAAAGTATTTCCCTAATAGATAGACACAACAGTATCGCTTAGTGCTACAGGCTATATTTCATCGAAGTACCACGGGCGGATCTGCGGGCATAAGCTAGTGTGCTTATAAACGTGCAAGAGTGAGGCTAAATGAATCAAAACTGGTGTTGGATGTTTTTTTTTTCAATTCTTCAAGATCGATTTAATTCCCACCCTGTCTCCATCAATACCTCAAGTGCGAGATTATTCGTAAGCTAACCGTATACTTTATAGTCTACCGTATTTAGACATTTTGTATGGAGAGTCGAAAGTTTTAAATACCGTCCGCTAGAGGCGCTGTTCAATTCTCCATACAAAATGTCTAAATACGGTAGACTATAAAGTATACAGTTCGTTTACGAATAATCTCACACTTGACGTTCAGTCCCGTTCAACGATGCTAGTGAAAGAATCTCGGTTACTCGTTTACCCTACATTCATTAACAGTAATTAATAATCGCATACCATAACCAAAATATTATAATATTCATTTGGACCGGTCGGTCAGCTTGCATATTACCCGGGTGTTGTGTGCAATGATTGATTACCAGTAATTAAAGCAATTAGCTCCATTCAGACTTGAGAGGTATTTATTCCGCTCCATTGCTTGCCTTGGTTACGCATAAACAATAAATATCCCTAATCCTTTGCTTGTGTTGAAAAAGAAGCTTGAATTTTCTACGCATACGAGTATTTGATGTTAAATTCAACTTGATAACTCTACTATGTGTCTGAAAAAAAAGGTTTTCACAGATGGGTATACAGACTGATGAACGTTCTCATAAAATATCAATTTTGTTTGTCATAAGCCTATGTTGTGTTGTTCTAGAGACACACGTGCGAGAGGTCATGGATGAGTCGATTACATGTGTTTTAGTAGCTTATTAAAAATGTACGGATAATGTTTCCATTCTGGCTGTCAACACAGGAGAGACGACGTAACGAATACCGCTTCAGTGTGAACAGGTTTATAATGATAAAAACTAATGACCGTTGCGCATAGTTTGAGGTCTATTTACAAAGGATAAAAGCCTTCTCTTCTATAACTATAGACCTCCTCTTTGACGAGGAGGACGGTTCAAAAGGTTCAGTTCTTTATGGGGCAGGATAATGACTATCTTTGTAAAGGGACCGTTATTATAGTAAATTTTCTATAATAGCTTTAAAGTTGAAATAAACCTAAGATATCGTATTTTATCGCGTTTATTTTATGTTTTTACGTTCCCGACGTTTCGGCTGCTTTACAGCAACCATGGTCACGGGAGGACTCAGGTGGTTGACGTCCTAGTGTCATAGTTAAAACTGGGGTACACTCATATTTAGTTGTTGCTTGCGGTCCAATCTACGCAGAAGGTGCTCAATAGGCACGAGTGAAGGAAATTGAAATAAAATAGTATAACTTGACTTTTCAAGTTCTCCCAAGATGTCCGGGAAATTTTCAGTAAAGTATCCACAGCTTTACTGATAGGGGATTCATTTCATCATCATCATCGTCACCAACATTATCATTATCATCGGGGGTACATATAATTCAATAACAATTACCAAGAACTAGCTGCGCCCCGCGGTGTTACCCGCGATTAAAAAGTATGTCCTTTTCTGTAAATCATGTCGATCCTTTGCTCTATGAAAAATTAAAACAAATCTATCCCACGGGAACCATACATACATTACCGGGATAAAAAAGCCTATGTGCTATTCCAGACTATAATCTATCTCTGTGCCAAATTTCATCCAGATCCGTTCAGCCGTTCTCCATCCATCCATTCATCCATCCGAACTTTCACATTTATAATATTCGCGGGATTACTAGACACTGGCAAAAGTGGCACTATTTCGTAGCCGATTGCCGACCATAAAAGAAGAAGAAGAGAAGCACCTCTTTTTTGAAGTCGGTTAAAAATAAAAATGACTATCTCATACCAACAAGAGTAGATATGCAGATGGGCAATCCTATTTCCACTCGCATAGACAAACTTGCTGTAATAAAAAGTTTGTAAGGGCATGGAAGAAAACACACAGCACATAACAACCTATAGTTTTCCCCAACAAACATAATAAAGAGAGTTGGTATCACCACAAAGTCGAGATGACATACACATTCGCCAAACCCAAAAGTATACTTTAACTTTCATTCTACGAGTGCCTGAAACTTTCAGGAATCTTCCAGCTTTCACAATCCGATATATTACTTGCCATTTCGAATAACCACTCGCGCTTTGACACGCAATTCTCGACGTTAACCTGAAGGGGGAAAGTTGGGAATTGATAGAGGGAGCGGAGGATTCGTGTTTAAAATTGGATAATAGAAGTTGTTACTTGGAAGTATATTGCAGGTAATGTGAGTTTATAAATGTAGGAATGAACAGGGACTGTGCTTGGATAATGTCAGAGTCCACTAAAGTGTGGCCTAAATTTGGAGTCTTTGATGACCAGCCCCCTGACCATAAACTATTACAATACCAGCCCTTTTTAATGTCCCACTGCTGGGCACGGGCCTCCCCTCAATTCGAGGGGGATTATGCCATAGTCCACCACGCTGGCCCAGTGCTGGTAGGCAGACTTCACACATCTTTCAAGGGGTTCTCACAGACATGCAGGTTTCCTCACGATGTCTTCCTTCACCGTTATGCAAGTGATAATCGTGGTTGAAAATGAGATCTGCAAATGAAATGAAATCACAGAGGTGCAAGCCAGGGTTTGAACCTGCGATCCTTCGTTACCGAGACAAGCGTTCTACCAACTTGGCTATCACTGCACTATAAACTATTAATAAGACTCAAATCAGGACCTCAATTGGAACATATATCACCTTAGCCATGGTACACATTTGAGAATCGCTCATGGCCACACCCTGTATAAATCCAGAATGTTTTTCTGAGGGCTACCCCGCCTTGTAGAACTACCTTTGCACTTGTGCAAAAGTTAGATGGCATCGTTTCCTACATGCTGGCAGTTATGTTCTCAGAGCTAATGTTTCTAGCCGACTTTACTATTATCTTGAGTCGTGCCTTACACTCTACTATGTTTCCGTTTTATATAATAGAGCAGCCTTTCCCAAAGTGGGCAATAACGCCACCTTGTGGGCGCTGCAGGCCTAAAGGGGTGGTAAGAGACCTGGAAAAACAATGGGGGCGTTGTGTAGAGGCTTACAATAATTAATTTAATTTGAAGTTATAGTGGTTTTTAAGTAGGTGAAAAACTGGAGGTGCTAAAATAATTCATTCTCAAAGTGGGTAGTAGAGAAAATAAGTTTGAGAGCCCCCTGTAATAGAGCATTAAACTACTTAATAGATAGAGATAAATCCTATGTTTCCATACTCTATATTATACGAGGTGAAGTTGTGAATTTGGTTGTAGAAGGTAATATCCGGAATGACTGATCTAGTTCTGAGAATTATTTTGAGATTGAAAGCTTTATTGATTAACTTCTATAGGCTGTGTTTCATCGAGGTACCATGGGTGGAACCGCGGGCATAACCAAGTTTACTTTAATTCTAAAAAATATGATATTGATATATAACTAATACTTCGTTGGCCTGCTGTTTATTCCCTCAATGTCAAAGTCCAAGTCAAATAATTTATTTCGTATACGCCTACGGAGGCACTTACAAATTGTCATTCAAATGTTTTTTCTTAACCTACAACCGGCTCGGAACATGACCTAACTGAGAAGATCCGGCAAGACACTCAGCCGACTTACCTTTTTTGAATTTTTTTTTTAACTCTTTTTTTTAATAGTTACCTAAAAAACATTAAGAAATTTAAGCTCCAGTGTGTTGTCATGCAAGGCGCTCTGACCCGCTAAATCCCACAGCTTTGAGAATTAAGCCGGCTGTTGAGGAACTAAATTAAATTCTGATGAAAACTATGCGCCTGACATTTAAATTATCAAATCAAAAATGGCATCACTTAATACTATTTGTCTTGGAAGATAAAAAGATAAATTTAATACTACCCCCACTCTCCGCTTCCATCTACTCAGCTCTTACCCCAAAACTACCCCTGGTATCGGATAAATTGTCATCCCCGTATTAATTAAACCGCTGCGGCCTTCTTTTATAATTGTTCTCCCGCCACAAAAATTAATTAGTACAAGATTAAGAGTAATAACCTTCCTGATTTATAAGGGTAAGGCCTAAAGGATACCCGAAACCCTTTCGGGGTACCGCAAATGGAACTGTAAATAGGGAAACCCTTTAATTACTGAACGTTATTTGGTAGAGTACTGTAGAAGTATGTGTGTTAGATGGAAACGGAGAAGATTTTTCTGAATTACTCCGGTTTTATTAGAGACTAGCTGCGCCCCGCGGTGTTACCCGAGATTAAAAAGTATGTCTATTCCACGGGAACCATACATTTTACCGGGATAAAAACTAGCCGATGTGCTATTTCAGACTATAATCTATCTCTGTGCCAAATTTCAACTAGATCCGTTACGCAGTTCTGGCGTGATTGAGTAACAAACATCCATCCACCCAAACTGTCACATTTATAATATACACATACAACAATAAAATATTCTCATTCTTGGCTGTTTTGGTAAGTTGCTACTGACTGGTATCTGTGTTATGGTTGACAGTTAAAAAGAAATGCGTTAGACTCACAGCCAATGTCTCATTCAAAGTACAAAGAATGTTAAGTGATATATAAGTCGGTCTGCTGATTTTATTTTACTTATGAAACTCGACATAAGTAAAATAAAATCAGCAGATAAACACAACTATACGGTCCCACACTAAGCAACGTTTGACTGGTGGTAGGCTTCGGCCGTGGCTAGTCACCACCCACTGAACAAAGTCATGTCGCCAAGCGGCCTAGCCGTGTTCCGGCATGATGTTCGGTGTTGCCATTCATGGATGGCGGGTCAGATCAGTTGCGCTGTCTGTGCCTAGTGAATGTAGCGTCTAGATCTACTGCCGCCTTCCTAGCTAGGCAAGTATGCTCCATCGTAGATCTCATCGTCACTTACCATCAGGTGAGATCGAGATCAAATACTTGCGTATAATGTAATAAAAAAAAACGTTTATTTTATTGGTACCGTATAGTGGACTGCGGACGATCTCAGTATACAACAATTACACAGATATTAAACATCCTTGGCTCGGGTACAAACATTCATACTCATCCCACAACGTTTGTCCCTACCAGGATACAAACTCGGGACTCTCGGCCCAGAAAACAGGGTAACTACCAACAGCGCTAATCAGGTCGTCATCACAAATTAATCCGGTTTAATTTAATGTATACAGAACCACATGGTCTACACACGCTTCGCTCTTAACCGTTTTATATTTGACTTTAATTAAAAACAGTGTCTTTGTCTCACATTAGAAGAGTGTATATAAACGAGTATATTGTTGTAAGTACGTTCTTTACATTTTATTATACAAATTAATTACAATTATTCATCGAAGTCTGCAATCTGTGAACATGTACAGGATCGTACCCGCCATTATACGAGATTTGATCAACCACAGATCCTTGCAAAAGTACACCGATTCCGACCAAGGATGATACGTGAGGCCATTGAAATTAAAGAACATCCTAACTTTAATAGGGAAGATGGCTGGATGCCACCATCGAGTTGGGATCCAGTAATTAATAAAATTAAATCCAAAACCAAGTGCCAAGACACTGTGAGCACTTTCTGTATAAATCGGACCGCAAATAACAACTAAATATGAGGGTACCCCAGTTCAATCTTTGACACTAGGACGTCAAACACCTTAGTCCTCCCATGACCATGGTTGCTGTAAAGCAGCCGAAATGTCGGGAACGTTAAAAACATACAATAAACGCGATAAAATCCGTAACATTAGTTTTATTTGAAATTAATTAATTTAATATTCCACTTTTGGGCACAGGCCTCCCCTCAATGCGAGGTCGATAGGCCATAGTCTACCTCGCTGGCCCAGTGCGGGTTGGCGGTCTTCACACGACTTTCGAGAGGTTCACTCAGACATGAAAGTTTCCTCACGATGTTTTCCTCGACCGTTTTGCAAATGATAATTATTATTGAAAATGACGTGATGTAGGTTCACAGATTCTTGGCTCCCACGAAATTGTAGTTTAATTGAATAAGACCCTTGTTTCCAATCTAGGCAACCTTAATAGTCTAACACCGCTGAATTTGAACCAGCTTTAAATTGGCTTAACATGCTCCAAATTAATAGCTATTCAGCACTTTCACAAGCTCCCCTTTTAAGAGCAAAGTGAATTTCATAAATTGCAGACCATTAAAAGTGCATTAGGATGGTAGCACACCGTAAATCGTTTAGAAATGCAAATTTTATAAGTTATGAACTCACTATTACATGTTCTGTGGCCTAGTGTAGGGTGACAATTAAGTATTTATAATAATTATGGAAAGTTATTGTTTTTGTTATATACAACATTTTTATATTAATATCGCCAGACGAACACGCCTACTGTACGGCCCATACTAAGCAATGCTAATATTATGCGTACCGTACAATGGACTGAGGGCGAACCCAGTATATAATACTTATAAATAGATTGTAAACATCCATGACTCAGATAAAAAAAATGATACTCATCACACAATGTTTGTCCCTACCAGGATTTGAACCCGTGGCGCTCAGCACACAAAGCAGGGCCACTACCCACTGAGCTAGTCAGTTCGTCCTCTTGTCCTTTTTTTTTTTTGTTTTTTTGTTGACGGGTGGGAAATCTTCGATAGATACCCGGCCTCTGTGTGGGAGAGGGCCGGGTTATGTGGGATTCTTACCCACTAAAACCCCCCCGGTGGCCGCCTTCGACACATGTTGGAGGGGCTCCGGGATCTCCAAACGGAACGCACCGGTGCCCCTCTTGTGCCTCGCCCCCTTATGGGGGCCCGTCTCGGGGGAGCAGATGTTTGCACCCCCTGCGCCCTCGCTGCGCACGGCGGCGGGGAGCCACGCCCGCCGCCGTCCTCCTCAGGAGTCGTCCTCGACCCCGAGGGTAGCCCGTTATTTAAGGCCCTGGGCATCAGGGCCGAGCTATATCTTGTCCTAGGGTAATAAATATTGAATGAATGCTCTTCGTACACTCGAACGGCTGTTATACATTTTGTAATAACAAAATACTCGTCCCAGATATTTTATACAACATGGTGTTACTACATTCTCGTACAGTCACGTAAGAAATCATTTTAAATGATTATCAATATAACTACAATATACGAGTTGTGAGAAAATTTATGACGTACCGGTCAAGTGTGAGTCGCTGAGAGTACTGGTTGTGGCCGGCTTATACGAGTGCAGTATCGTTTTAATATAACGCGAATTGTTTGTGTGAAAGCTACTATTAGCGTTGTGCCCGCGGCGATTACGTTAATCCTTCGACTAAGTGTTGGTTAAACCGTGCAATTCAATGTGCTCAGAATCAGAATATTTTTTATTCACGTAGACCAGTACTTATAAATCGTCAAAAGTTACAAAATACTATGCTACTACTTTACCACCCGTTCGGCATGCCGTTCCTATGGAGAAGAACGGGCAAAAAACTCCATGCTGGTTCTTTTTTTAAAATTCATTTTACATTTTTGAGCAATACATTGTTATAGGTATATGTGAAAACAACGTAGGAACGGCTAATCAGACTATAGCAGCAGGTCAAAAAAAAGTACTAACTAAGTAGGTATAAAAGCTCGTTTTGTATAGTCCACATCTTTGAGTAGGTATTTAAGAAAACCGCCTAAAACTACAACTGTACTTATTGTAATTTTTTTTCATAATTCTTGAGGGACGAGGGCTTTAAAGCAAATAATTACACCGATGAAGAATATATTATTTTTATGTGCAAAACTTATGGTCATATGGTCATTGTTTTTGGCAAAGGGGTACACACCTTTTGATGCAATCTCTAGTCTATAATTTGGCCTGAGTGCACACTATTCACTCAATACAACATGATACATTACATACGTCTGTACCCAACCTTACGATATATCTGTAAAAGTCTATGTAAAATTTGTGGTGAGAACTTAGACTCACCACAGTAAGCAAGCCCTTAAGGTGGCGTCAGACTGGCGTATCCTTGCGTTTCGAGTTGAGTACACAGCCGTGCTCTACCCCACTCTGCAACTACACATCGACCTGTACTGACTTGTGATGTGACACTCAAAGGGTCTCGTTAAAAACTCTACACCTACACCAGGAGAACCTGACGCTTGCGGTGAGCGTCTCCAATGCGCACTAAGACCGGTACGCACGGCACAATTTGGCTGCTTGTCTCCAGGGCCGATCGGTAAGGTCCCTACCGTTTGGCATAGGTAAGTTGGCCAGCTATTAACAAGCTAAGTTGTGTATTACCGATCGGTGCTACCGATCGTAAGTCAAATTGTAGCGTTCGTAGAAGCCTTAAGTAACTGCTACATTACATTCAACGTCGCGATGTAGCTTTGAATTTTTATCTAAAGATACACTATATTTTGATTGCAATTTTTAATTATGTAAAACAGTTATAGCTAAGTCGGTAGAACGCTTGCCTTGGAAACAAGAATCCCAGGCTCCAACCCCGGCTCGCACCTGAGATTTCAGGATTTCATGTGCGAATCTCATTTTCAACCAAGTTTATCACTTGCTAAACGGTGAACATCGCGAGGAAACCTGCATGTCTGAGAGAACCCCTCGAAAGATGAGTGAAGTCTGCCAATCAGCACTGGGCCAGCGTGGTGGACTATGGCCTAATCAACCTCGCGTTGAGGAGAGGCCCCCATGCCCAACACCGTGTGGGACATTAAAAAAGGCTGGTATTATTATAACCCTTCGGGAAATACAGGCATGATATTTTCACAAGGGTTTTCAGCAGCAAGTGGATCAGGCTACAGGACAGAACAGCTCAGCCATCATGGCCTCAGCCTAAATAGGTAATACGAGATTGCCAAGGCAAAATCCTCCTAAATCCCTACTCCGAAAACAATTGGGATAGTCACATCGCAAGGGATTTTAGACCATTGTTAATATAAGGACGGCCAGACCACTATTTGAGATGAGAAATTCTAGTTAATCTTAACTATTGTATTCAAAACAATGTTCATAGGATTAACTTAACTCTGTATGAAGATTTTAATTATCTTAGCTCACTGGCAAGGTAAGCAAGCGAAGGTAAGGAATGCTGCAGAGGATTATTTTTGATGATCAGATTAGTACAGCTGGTTGTGATCGTGATTTTTGTACTGACGGTCCCGGGTTCGAATCCTGGTAAACTTTGTGCGATGAGCATGAATGTTTGTACCCGAGTCATGGATGTTTAATATCTAGATGTTTTATATACCTACATACTGGGTTCGCCCCTAGTCCATTGATGTATTGCTTATAGTGGGATCGTGTAGTCTGGCGATATTACTGTTAATATCATACTGAGGGTCCCGGGTTCGAATCCCGTAAGAGACAAACTTCGTGACCGAAATCATATGTCATCTCACACACCAAGCCCTCACATCTGCCATTTGTCTCGCCACTCAGCTTCACAAACCCATACAGTCAGTCTGAGCACGGCTATTCGTAGAGATATAAATAACAAAAACCTCCTAGCCTAACAACACATAAAGTACTTCTTATCGTTACCCACGTACGAGGTCGTGGGCAAAAAGTAATGATATAAGAAAATAACATTTATTTTCTGTGCCACAACAACGGTAATTCAATGTTTCCATCTCATTTGATACAAAGAAACGAGTACTAAAGCATAACTACATTACCATAATGAGCCATGTTTACGTAATATTGCCAGACGAACACACCAACTGTACTGTCCCACACTAAGCAACGCTTGTATTATGGGTACCGCACAATGGACTGTGGGCGAACTCCGTGTATAATACTTATATAGATATTAAACATCCATGACTCGGGTACAAACATTCGTGCTCTTCACACAAAGTTTGTCCCTATTAGAATTCTGGACCTCTGGGCGCAAAAAGCAGGGTCACTACCAATTATAAATATTTGGCTTCATAAGTCTTTCGAGGGGTTTTCTCATCCACCCAGGTTGCCTTAGGATGCGTGAGCAGTAATAGCCAAGTTGGTAGAACGCTTGCCTCGGTAACGAGGATCGCAGGTTCAACCAATCTCATTTTGAACCATTGAAGGAAAATATCGTGAGGAAACCTGCATGTCTGAGAGAACCCCTCGAAAGATGTGTGACGTCCACCAACCCGCACTGGGCCAGCGTGGTGGACTATGGCCTACTCCTCTTCACATTGAGGGGAGGCCCGTGCCCAACAGTGGGACACTAATAGGGCGAATATTATATTTTTTTGCGGAAAAGGGAAGATCTTTCAGGCAGGCGGGTGGTATGGCTGGCGGGGCGGCCGCTATACCCTGACGGTTATCGTCGGGATCTTGAATAAATGTTACGTGCTCCGAAAACTCTCATAGCGCGTTTCAGGATTGTATAGCGGTAACCTTGAAAAGGTCACGATAGTGTTTATGATTATTCAGAAGCAATGATAAGCTTGATAGTTTGGTAGAATGCTCGCCTCATACCAAACTTAGCTTTGACATATTTTTAAACTACGAAAGTCATAAAAACATAATATCTCTGAATACATATAATTTTGGTCACGATCTCGTTCAGTCCGATGAAATATTTGTACGGTTCGAAGATAATGTGACGGGAATCCACAATGGGCTTTAGAGGTGGTTGACCTCAGCCCGCAGTTGAGGCTTGATACAAAATTCAGTGAGACTTGATTAACCTTTTTTCAGGCTGAAACGATAGGTGTTTCGATTTTGGCGCGTGTTAATGGGAATTAACTTTTATTGTGTCACGCTTTAGGGTTTTTTTGTATATGATAATATTTTCGCGCGCGTCATAAAATTCACAAAGTTTTTAAGATCGTTCCGTTTATGACTGCATTGTGTTAAAGAAATTACTGCATTGTACTACAGCTCAAGATTGCATAGTTGACAGCTTATAATCGAGGTCTTGATATAGACAGAAATACAGAAAATACATTTTTGAAAAAGAAATACCTTTTTATAATTGAAAAACAAAATCATTGATATACAATTTATTTTACAAATGTTATCGCGTTTATTTTATGTTGATATTTGCCCGACTAACTATGACTAGGACGTGACGTTTCAGTCCTCCCGTGAACATGGTTGCTGTTAAGCAGGCAAAACGTCGCATTCGGGTAAATATAAGAAATCACAACCAAAAAAAAACATCAGCTTATTTACATACCTTACTTGGCTAGACGGTTTGTGGGTAAGCGGACACCCACGCTCGCATTATCAAATTACCTACTCTTATTCAAATTTCAGTTGACACAGCCCTTTCATGATCCGCGCCGCAATGTTAGCAGCGTTTTACCTGGCCGCAGGGTTGGCACAAGAGTTCTGTAAACCGGCCCTGATGCCCAGGGCCTTAAACAACGGGCTACCCTCGGGGTCGAGGACGACTGGGGTGCGGGCCCCGGACGTCCGGTGACGATGACGACCCCTGAGGAGGACGGCGGCGGGCGTGGCTCCCCGCCGCCGTGCGCAACGAGGTCGCAGGGGGAACATCTGCTCCCCCGAGACGGGCCCCTGTAAGGGGGCGAGGCACAAGAGGGGCACCGATGCGTTCCGTTTGGAGATCCCGAAGCCCCTCCAACTTGTGTCGAAGGCGGCCACCGGGGGGGTTTTATTAGTGGGTCAGAATCCCACGTAACCGGCCCTCTCCCACCCAGAGGCCGGGTATCTTTCAAAGATTTCCCCCCGTTAAAAAAAAGGGGTGAGAGTAAAGAAAAATAAAATTAATATCATCGCGATCACCGCGCCAACCCTACAATTATAAAGGCCATCCCACACGGACGAGCCTTATGACTAATGTACGAGTACTCAGACGGCATTGTCGCGTGGAGACCGACACGTGCAAATGAATGCCAAACAAAATGTAGTTGCGTTTGCAACTGTAAGTAAGTTTTGTTATTTATAGAATTTAAACATGGCAGGAGGATTTAGGGAACGTTTGAGGACGAAGTGAGGATTTTGTTTGTGATTATATCGCCAGACTAACACACCAATTGTACCGTCCCAAACTAAGTATCGCTTGTGATGGGTACTGCACCGACTGGGGGCGATTCCTGTATATAATAACTCAGGTAGATATTAAACGTTCATAACTTAGCTACAGTCGTGCTGATTACACAAACATTGTTCTACCGGGATTTGAACCTGGGTCGGTCAGTGCAGGTAAAACCGTGGTGGTGAGAGCTAAATATTGCCATGCAAAAATGACCTTAAGTAAATGTGTCCTTGAATTTTAATTAGACAAAATAACAGAATTGGAAATGGATTCTTATATACGATGTTTTATTGTAAAGTGGACCCATCTCTAACCCAGCAGCCAGAACGTGCGGGTATGATTGGGTCCAAAAAGTTCGTGGCCCATGTACGAATTACGCAAACGAGGTAAGTTTAATGGAAGGGCTAACAAGTTCGGTCCGTATCAGTAAATACTGATACTTAAAAGGGTATTTCGGCAGAAATGAAAACCCTAATTTCGTTGGGCTAGCCCTTTACCGATTTTTTGTGTATTGAGACCAGCTTCCAGTGTATTGTAGTTTGCCTGATTCTAGATTTAAGCGGAATAGGAAGACCTTTCAGCCAGGCGGGTGGCATGCCTGGCGGGGCTGGCCGCTTGCCGTGACAATTATTGTCAACGTTCTCCAAAAACTCTCATAGTGCGATTCCGGATTGTATGGAGAATCGTCAGCGCCATCTGTGTGTCGTCGTAGAGAATATATTTCTTGTAGTAAGGTTTAAGAGGTTGCAACAAGAGATGGCCATTTTTCCCTTGGAGTTACAACTAGAGGTACTCGCAGTAATATATAAAAGTGCAGAATAGTTTTATCTCAGCTACTCCTGTTCTGTCCTGTTAAGCTAGGATTCACAGCGGCCTCCAATTAAGACCCTTAGTTTTGACTATCATCGTGGCACGGGAAAATCTTTTTTATTCTGGACCACAGAGAATTTAATTTAAAAATAGCAAGTGAACAGAATAAATATGGCTTTTTAAATAAACACCTTGATCTATACGAGGGTAACTGACAATCATTAATATTGATTAACATTTTTAAACCGCAGCGGATGTACGTATAAAATTAAAATAATGTCTCTGCCCCCGGTAAAAGCTTTAAAATATCGCTTCACAAACAAGCTTATGTTTACGAAAATACTGAACAAATAAGAATTTATTATTATGCATCAATGGTTCATGAGTAAGGTAAAATAATTTGTCAATATTTTTAACCGACTTATAAAAAGTAGGAGTTTATCATTTTGACGCGTTTTTTTTTGTTTTGAGAACAGGCCGACGCGACGGCCCAGTTGGTAGCAACCCTGCTTTCTGTGCTGATGGTCCAAAGATCGAATCCTGGTAAGGACATTTTTTTGTGATGTTAAGTATATAAGTATTATCTATTGAGTTCGCCCTCAGTCCATTGTACGGTACCCATAATACAAGCGTGGCTTAGTGTGGGACCATATAGTTGGTGTGTTCGTCTGGCGATATTATTATTATGTCTTTCCGCACGGGCTATACCCGGATCTTTGGAAGGCTTGCGAGGGGACAAGGATCCAACGCGTAGAGGCCTTTTTTTGGGGTACCTGCTGGGGTCAACTGTTGAAAGTTATAGCATAAACAGTGAATCGACCTCATTATTATTATTATTGATAAGAGCAATTTTTATTATTAATACAGATTATAGAAAAAAAACAACAATTCATATTATTCAACTGTCATGGCAGGTGTTTTCGGCGTCATTAAGCAGAGATTGTAATGAATGCTGTTTATTATTCATTATTTGGCTTATAATGTTACGCTGTGATCATGATTTTGTTAAATTGTGAGACAGTCCTGATTTTTGCCTACCAATACACCGTGAATCCGTATTGTCCGGGTTCTCGAAAAAATTTAATTATTGTGGTCAATCCAGCCATTTTCTGTCAGACATTTTTGTTAAAGCCAGAAAAAAAATCATCTGAGCTATTAATTATATTAATCATTTTAATTAATATAATTAAATCCAAAACCAAGCGCACCATTGCTTCACCTCAAGGCACTGTGAACACTTCATGCGTAGCTCGGATCGCAAACAAAAACTAAATATGAGGGTACCCCTGTTTCTAACTATGACACTAGGACGTCTAACACCTCAGTCCTCCGCGACCATGGTTGCTATAAAGCAGCCGAAACGTCGGAAACGTAAAAAACATAAAATTAACGCGATTTATTTTAGTAAATCCATCAAAATAATAAAATGTGGTGATAAGACGGGAATAAATCACCATTAGAGGGGCAGTCCTAATTTCCTCGGCCATTAGAGTCGCATTATTGCCTTGTTTATGAACTGAATATTTCGCGCGTCATCCCCACCCCTGCATGGGGGGGGCGATTATTTTCAATTCTTTAAGCGTGGGCTTTAAAACTCTAAAGCTATACATATAAAGAAAGTATTCACGTTCAAACCCCGGCTAGCACCTCTGGGATTTACTATCACCGAGGTCGAATCCCTATCAGTAAAACTGTGGATAATTTACTGAAAATTTACCCAAGCGTCAAGCGCGAGCTAACTGTATACTTTATAGTCTACCGTATTTAGACATTTTGTATGGAGAATTTAAAAGCGCCTCTAGCGGACGGTATTTAAAACCTTCAATTCTCCAAACAAAATTTCTGAATATGGTAGACTATATATGGTTAAAGTGGCAGTGGGCAGGGCACATATCTCGCAGAACCGATGGCCGTTGGGGCAGAAAGGTTCTAGAATGGCGATCACGAATCGAAAGACGAAGTGTAAGACGGCCCCCCACAAGGTGGACTGATGACATCACACGCGTCGCAGGAAGCCGGTGGATGCGAGTGGCGGAGGACCGTGATGTGTTGAAGTTCTTGGGGGAGGCCTATGTCCAGCAGTGGATGTGTATATCGGCTGATATATGGTTAGCTTACGAATAATCTCGCACTTGACATACAGACATCTTGGAAGAAATAGAAAAGTCAAGCTATCCTGATTTTTTTTTATTCCTCATCTAATACTCGCTAAACGCTCGCTCGCTCGCTCACACATATATTTCAATTGTATATAATTATACCACACTAGCTGTTACCCGCGACTTCGTTCGCGTGGTATTTAACAAAGACACAACCGTTGGCAACAGCCTGCTCACCCGTTCTGAGCCCGCGGGACGCATTTCAGGTTGTTGCTATCAAACTTAATCAGACGCAACGCTACAACATTGGTTTTAATTTTTTTTCGTGAGATCCTGTTTTTTTTTCAAAATAAAAGTGGCCAAGTTACTCCTTGTTACATCAGCTATCTGCCAGTGAAAGTCCCGTCAAAATCGGTCCAGCCATTTCAGAGATTAGCCGGAACAAACAGACAGACAGACAGACAGACATACAGACAGACAGACGGACAGACGGACAGACAGACAGACTGACAAAAATTGTAAAATATGTTGTTTCGGTATAGGTAACGTGTATACATCCAAATGCACTAAGTAAAAAGCGGTTATTTTAATATTACAAACAGACACTCCAATTTTATTTATATGTATAGATGTATAGACTATTGTATATAAATATACCACATGATATACAATTGCATTACAGAAGGGGTAGGTACTGTCCCTAAAAAGGTACATACATTATAGTTCCAATTACCATACAAGCGAGTGAAGGATCCCACTCATTACGGTACAGTGTGCTCAGCGCACTTACGGTACGGTGACCAGGTTCTAAGGAATAGGAATAAGTTTTCTTACTACTTGTATTACTGACTAAGTATACCAGTTCGTTATTCAAAATGTGAGCTGTTAGACCTATAGTAATTATTACGCACTCACTCAAACGTGTAGTTATAGGCATCCAAGCGTGTTTAAATATATTAATAAACTAGCAGTTACCCGCGACTTCGTCCGCGTGGTATTTAACAAAGACTCAACCGTTGGCAACAGCCTGCTCGCGCGTTCTGATCGAGCGGGACGCATTGCAGTTTGTTGCTATCAAACTTAATCAGGCGCAGCGCTGCAACATTGGTTTTAATATTTTTTCCAGTGATCCTATTTTTTTTCTAAAATAAAAGTAGCATAAGTTACTCCTTGTTACATCAGTTATCTGCCAGTGAAATTCCCGTCAAAATTGGTTCAGCCATTTCAGAGATTACCCGGAACAAACAGACAGACAGACAATTTTTTTAAAAAAGGTTGATTTGGTATAGGTCCCGTGTATACATCCAAATGCACTTAGTAAAAAACGGTTATTTTAATATTACAAACAGACACTGCAATTTTATTTATATGTGTGTGTATAGAAAAGCCCGAAATGTATAGATTGAAAAATGATTTGGATACCAATGTGTCTATGAATTTGGGGTATAATAACAAATTATTATTAAATCCAGTTTTCATGTCATACTGAGTTACAGTACGAGTAAAACAAATTTTAATTGTAGCTTCTATGGTTAAAACTAAAACAGTAATTTATGACACTTCTATAATTATATTTATGAAAAAAGGATCCTTCGCACGAACTACCAGTTTATTGTCCCCCTACTGTCTACCTCCTTCAGCAATAACTTTTGTTTTCGTATGCAAATTATGTTGTACGTAGAAGAGTGAGTGAAACAGAACCATATGTAAATGTATCTCTCTCTTGAGTGTAAACGTCTATCCTCTGGTAAGCATTGTGACATCATAAATTGTCGCATTTCGCTGTCACTTCAAAATTTGTTAACTTTGATAATAAATTGTTCAATCATTTCTAAATATGATTTAAAAATAATCGATATTATTTCAATGTTGATTATCGATACTATATCATAATAGTAATTATGATATATTTACTTAAAGTGCAAAACCCGTAAAAAAATTATATTGCGCTATTATTTCAAACTGCAGAAATAAAAAAATAAATCTGAAATAGACTATAAAGGAGGTATACGGTTAGCTTAAGAATAATCTCGCTCGTATATTGCTTAATGTCAAAAAATAGTGTTAAATATTTATGATTGCATATGATTTTATAAAAAAAATGATTGCCAAGAAGTGGCAAAGCACTTTGATGTAACCGTGAAGATTATAATAGAAAAATATTAATAAACACCCACATTTTAGTCTTACAACAAATCTGTATAAAAAAAATATCCTTTTTATTTAAACGACCGGTATGAAATATTTTCTTAAATAAGTGAGGCGTAAACATTCTAACAAAAGCCTAGACATAAAGGTCTTTGATTATTTCCTTCGCAAAACTTTTTTTTGTTCCGTCTAATTATTATAAACATTTAAAAAAAAGATTAATTAGTATCCTATTGACGTTTTCCAATATTTAAAGCTCACGTTTTTCTTTGTTTTTATTTATTTTGTAATATAATGCTTAAATTATTTCTAATTAAGACATTGCCGGTACCTAATTATAATAATAGAATAATAATACCAGCCCTTTTTAATGTCCCACTGCTGGGCGCGGGCCTCTCCTCAATGTGAGTGGGATTAGGCCATAGTCCACCACGCTGGCCCAGTGCGGGTTGGTGGACGTCACACATCTTTCGAAGGGTTCTCTCAGACATGCAGGTTTTCTCGCCATGTTTTCCTTCACCGTTTAGCAAGTGATAATCGTGGTTGAAAATAAGATTCGCACATGAAATCCAGAAATCCCAGAGGTGCGAGCCGGGGTTTGAACCTGCGATCCTCGTTACCGAGGCAAGCGTTCTACCAACTTGGCTATCACTTACTATACGATGACACAAACCTTATAAAGTTCTTTAACGGACTTGGACAATTGTTTTAAGGACAATATGTTTGGCCCGTTATTACATCAAAAGCAAAATAATATCGGCAAAATGTGTGCTGCATGCACCTGTGCTTAGCCATATGCATAATAGCCCTTGCACAACTCGGGGCTCGAACCCTGAACCTCATTCTCGGCGGGCCGCTCTGGAGACTATTAGACCACGTAAAAAATAATAATGCAAGCTAAATACAATTATGTATGTTAATATTTAATTGACATTATTAAATTGTAATGTATCGTATTATATCCGACATATTCCTAAATGTGTGGTCACCATACACCAACATGCAATTAACAATTTGCGGTTTTAATAGATTTATTAAATTACTAGCTGTTGCAGAGCAATATTGATGGTTAGATGGATTATCAGGGCCCCAAGTCTGCTAACACAATCGATTCATAATCGAACAGCAACCGCGTAGTATCTGCCACTTTTGACAGATATCCCATACAATATCTGTTTAAAGTGACAGTTACCATGCGGATACACAGACACAGAACAGCCTAAATAGTACATGAAAAATTATATAAACGGTTTTTTTTTAATTCAAAGACTTGCAAACAGATAGAAGAAAAAAATATGGTAGAATATGCTGAGTCTACGATTTCAGTAGGTAAACGTACTCCAGATTAACATATATAGGTACTTAAGCATAACCAACACGGATTTTTAGCAATATCATCTTTTTATTACATTATAGGCAAGTATTTGATCTCGATCTCACCTGATGGTAAGTGACGATGGGATTTACGACGGAGTATACTTGCCTAAAATGTACCTGTTCACTCTCGATTTGAAAATACCCAGATTATTTATAGTCAACGGGGAATATTGTGGTTTATTACTTGGCCACCCCAGCCCGCATTGCTGTGTTATATTACGTGACGCCGTGCGAGGCGTGCATTGGAACTTAAGTGACGCTCATCTGTCAAGCCTCGCGCGTCGCTGACTCGAGGCGCGGTATTCCCATTTGTTACAAGAATTAATGTTACATTTTGTGCTTTTTTTTAAGAATTTTACGAGTCGAAAAAGAAGGGTCCTTGTTTTTTTCAACACGCCAACTATACGGTTCCACACTAAGCAACGCTTGTATTATGGGTACCGTACAATAGACTGAGGGCGAACTCAGTATATATTACTTATATACATATTAAACCTCCACGACTCGGGTACAAACGTTATTCGAGGCCGGGACTTTCAGTACAGATAGCTGGGTATCAACTGTACGAATAAGGTCATCGAGATATATTATTATTCAGAAGATTATGTAGCTATAGTTTTTATTTACGCAATATGTATATAACACAAATATAAATTTAAAAATAAAATAGAAAAGCTTACCTACTTAATTTGTACAACATTTTGTTTTTAATTGGCCCATGCGGTAATGTACCCAAGATGCTGGCCGCATTTAATCACTGAGTAGCCAGAGCTACTCGCTGAGCGAGAAAATGCCCAGCCCCAAATCTATAGTGTCTTAGTGGATACTAATCTATGACAAATGCTCTCTATAATGTTCTCTAGAGGTTACTTTCTCTTCTCTATGGCGCCTACTTGACATCGTTTGTTCTAAAAAGTTTTCGAGTATTACATTAAATTATGATTATATAAATATCAAGAAGTCTATCATTTCCACCCCAGGGGTGGGTGAACAAACGATGTCAAGTAAGCACCATAGAGAAGAGAAAGAAACCCATAGAGAACATTATATAGAGCATTTTTATAGATTATATTGTTCAGTTAGGAAAAACAGAAATTCTTATATAAACCTTATTATAACGAAATATGGCTAATATATGACCACATGTGGTGGCACAGGCTGGCGCCGCCACTTAACTGCCACTATCAATCTCACTGAAGCTGCATTGCCAGCTACGAGAAAAAAAAACAATAAAGCATAAATAAATTGAAAGATGTCGTTGGATATCGTTTTAAATTTCTAGCAATTTTCAAATTTTATTTTGAATAGCTTTTACTAATTTAACGTGACCCTGCTTTCTAGTGCCTAAGGTCCCGGGTTCGAATCCTGGTATGGACAAACTTTGTGTGATGAGGACGAATGTTTGTACCCAAATCATGGATGTGTAATATCAATATAAGTAATATATACTGGGTTCGCCCCGAGTCTATTGTACGGTATCCATAATACAAGCGTTGCGTAGTGTGGGACCGTATGGTTGGTGTGTTCGTCTGGCGATATTTATTATATTTATTTATATGTTATTAAATAAAACAATATTGACAAATTCCCGCCAAAAAGTCCCTGTCGGTTGTTAATTCCATGCACGCCGTAATATAATATCATTTCACTCACATTCACATTAACGTTTGTTTGTTCGTCAACAACGCGACATGAAACTCGGCAATGTATTGGGGATTATTATATTACAACGCAATGTTATGTAAAATAAATAATTGTCTATCTATTTGTACGAGAGAAAAATATACCTCTACCTCAAGTGCTATCTTTCTTACGTACTGTTTTCCAACCCTCTCACACCACAGATTTCTTCACAAATAAGTATGTAGCGACCACTTCAACCGCACTACAAGCTACGCAGATGGCACTGCAGACACATTCAGAACAATGATAATAGACGTCACAATCCTGAATCGCGCTATAAGAGTTTTCGGAGCAAGTAACATATGTACAAAATCCCGACAATAACCGTTGGGGCATAGCGGCCGCCCCGCCAGGCATACCACCCGCCTGGCTGGAAGATCTTCCCTTTCCCGCTAAAAGTACAACAGTGACAGCATGTTTACTCGATGACGTCACGATTACATTAGAAATTCATGCTTACCCTACTGGTCTTACCCGCTGTTACTTCCACTGCCTCCAGCATCCACGGACGCGGCGTAGCTCGCGGAGATCGTAAGGACCGTGTTTTAGGGCATATCCATGTGCCCTAGTCTAATGCTTCAGTATGTTGCTGGTCACATACACACGAGAACTGTGAGGAGAGGTTTTATAGCACGAAAAAATGCCAAAATGACATAGGATTCGTGAGCGAATTATTCCATAATCCGGTACGGAAAACTAATCGTATTATTTCATATGTGAAGCAGTCAACAATGTTTATGTTCATTAAATGTATAGTACAACATACACACACACACACACACACACATATGCACACATGCACGGAGACAAAAGCTACAAGCTGCCTGTTTCTAATTATCTAACATAAAATGAAAAATAATTAATTATTCTGAGTTTGAAGTTTGGACTCGAACTTTATACTTATAACGTTTCAGAAAACGGAATGATATTTATTTAAAGCTCATTAGTACCGGTCACAAACGAATAACACATATATATTAACACTTAAGTATAAATTAAGCCTGAAATAAAATGAAAACTGAACAACTCTATGAAAGAATATTGTGAAAAAATCACTGAAAGCATACTTACATAGGTATACTGAGATTTATTTTTACCCTTTCATCTCGCGATACGAGTCCTCGCTATTTTAATATCGCTAGGCACGCAAACAAATGGTCGCAAGGTCAATATTTACTGACATACTGACGGCTTGTCACGGCCGGTGACATGATATATTGCCATGATATATGTACATAGTAATGACAAGGAAATATATTTACACTGTAATATAAACAGCGTGACGCAGAGAGCGTATAGTATGAGTTTATATTAATTCCATCTCTTTTTTTATGTCACGGGCATCCCCTCAATGCGAGGGGGATTAGGCCATAGTCCACCACGCTGGCCCAGTGCGGGTTGGCGGACTTCACATATCTTTTGAGTGGTTCTCTCAGACATGCAGGTTTCCTCACGATGTTCTCCTTCACCGTTTAGCAAGTGATAATCATTGTTGAAAACGAGATTCGCACATCCCAGAGGTGCGAGCCGGGGTTTGAACCTGCAATCGTCGTTACTGAGGCAAGCGTTTTACCAACTTGGCTATTACTCCTATGCTATGAATGAGTGCGGTACTATTGGATCTGGTCCGGCTCCTCAAGAACATAAATGACCTTGTTGGAATAAACTATTAAGATTTTTTTTCTCCTCTTCCTTTTTATCTTCATTAACATATGTAATTTGTAAATGTGGGAACCATTAACTTGTAATTATATACTAAGAGAACAATTTGTTTATAACAAAAATCTATACTTAATACTTATACTTACTTATAATTACTTATTATATTTTAGATGGATATGGATGGATAGATGGATGGATGGATGGATGGATGGATGTTTGTTACTCTTTCACGCCAGAACGGCTGAACGGATCTCGATGAAATTTGGCACAGAGATAGATTATAGTCTGGAATAGGACATAGGCTACTTTTTATCGCGGTAAAAAATATGGTTCCCGTGGGATGGATTTGTTTAATTTTTTCATAGAATACCAATAAATTCATTTTCTCATACATTTGATTCTGAGGCGGTACGAAGTTCGCCGGGACAGCTAGTAGTAAATATATTCTAAGACGTCAAAAATTTGCGCGCTGGTTTTAGGTAGATTTATTTTTCCAATCCCTGGGAAACCCTTCCATTACATAGAACAAAACCTATCCTAGATAATAATCTTGTTGTTAGCTATCACCATACCAAATACGATCAATATTTGTCCATTGGTTCCCGCTTGTCGCACGTCCAAAAAGAATGGCGGATAACTTTATATTGAAAATCATGCCTTCTGTTAACTTTTACAGGAGTATTTAATCTACAGACACGATCAATTACAATGTGTATATGTCTTTATGGATATTAGCTTACAAATAAAAAAATATATAAATAAAAAAAACCAGTGGAATATGTCCCAGTACGCATTCCCGTGCCGTAGCGCATTTGACTACGAATGTCATTATCAACGAACGCTACGAGCTACGAGCGCTACGGTTCGCGCGCTTGTAGCACATTATTCAAATGCGCAGCGTATTACTGCGCGAATGATGCGTATAATGGCGGGATCGTTGAAATTTTGTGTAATGGCGGGCATCCACCTGTGGGAGGAAATGGCTTTAGAATTTATTGTTGAAAATACATCATTCGAATTGATTGTAACCAGCTCGTTGGTTTTAATTTAAAATATTATAAAGTTTACAAAAAATCCTTCTTAGTGGATGCTTACGTCATAAAAAAATGCCAATGTCCAAATTTCATGTCTCTTGTCTCAGGTTTCAGTCAGTCAGCATAATGAATTTTATATACAACAATAGATTATAAAAAAAAAAACTGTGTTTAAACCGTTATTTGCTGAGCTTTTGTTTTGTAAAAATGTTATCATTTCAGATCTCCGCTCTGGTTACGTCGGACTGCATAAATAAATAAAAAATGAAGAAGCAATACGTCATCTGAATGCAAATGACGGGTAACTGGAAACTCTTTGAATAATTCCAGTGTATCCAAGATACAAGCAATCAACACTGTCTGGAGAGGGCGAATATACCGGTTTAATAGACAAAGAAAGATGCACCTTCTCGCTTGTAATCCCCAAAGGGGTCGACTGAGTTCCACTGCAGTATAATACCAGCCCTTTTAATGTCCCACTGTTGGGCAGGGGCCTTCCCTCAATGCGAGGGGATTAGGCCATAGTCCACCACGCTGGCCCAGTGCGGGTTGACCTCACACGTCTTTTGAGGGGTTCTCTCAGACATGCAGGTTTCCTCGCGATGTTTTCCTTCACCGTTTAGCAAGTAATAATCATGGTTAAAAATGACATTCGCACATTAAATCCAGAAATCCCAGAGGTGCGGGGTTTGAACCTGCGATTCTTGTTACCGAGGCAAGAGTTCTACCAACTTGGCTATCACTGCTTGCACGGCAGTGCGCTCACATATTCCCGATGGTATAATTTGTATACCGGGCTACTGCCATTCCACCGGGCACCCTCCTTCTAAATTCAAGAGGTATTTGAGACATTTTACTACCCTGGCCCAGTGTGTATTTGGTTAACTTTACATGACATTCGAAAGACATAATGGTTTCCTCAATATTGTTCCCAGCACAATTCAGCAAGAGATAATGATTATTCTAATTTAAATTAAACTAATTTAAGGATATTATCGCGTTTATATTATGTTTTTTACGTTGCCGACATTTCGGCTTCTTTACAGCAACCATGGTCACGGGAGGACTGAGGTGGTTGACGTGCTAGTGTCATAGTTTGAAACGGAGTACCCTCATATTTAGTGTTTGTTGGTTTCCTTAATATTTTTCCCAGCACGTTTCAGCAAGAGATAATAATTATTGTAATTTTTTGATCTCAGAAAACATTAAACTATTTCTGGGCAGTCAGTTAAAAAGACTTCGCGCTACCCCTCTACCTACCTTCGCTTGGATACTCTACCATCGATCCTCGATCTGCTTACTCGACACCAAACAAAGAAGTTCCAAACTACGTACATCAGTTGGAACCCCTCCAGCGGTAGTAACCTCCCACGATAGAGTTCAACTTTTTAATGGAGTCTCTCCAACTTGAGTTTTAGACGCGAATCCGATTTCAAAAAGTGTATAGAAATTGGATTGCTTCACGTTACATTTAACTGAGACATGTATTTAATTTGTATGAAACAAATAATACTGGCCGAGTTGAGTTGTGGTTAAGTGTCGCGGAGAAATGCATTTTATTTCAGGTCCCATCACTCGTGATATATAGTTTCTCGATTAACATCTTAGCTTATAGGAGTTCGGTGTTGCTGGCTTCTTTTATTATCGATCAAACTTGTTTGGTTTATAATCGAAAAAGTTGACAAGCCGAGGGTCAGTGGTGGGTCCTCTTTCTCCATAGGTTAACAACGGATTCCCGCCAAGTATCGCCTAGTTCTATCAATTAAATAATACTGGAATTTTCAAGTTTAAAAAAGTCAAAATTCATGTAGATATTGCGAGTTTTATTAAATGGAAGATATGACAGTTAATATTTAATTAAATAAAATAGGACAAAGTCCGTTTACAGTACATTAGGTAGTTTGATCGTCGACGATTTAATGTTTTGATTAAAATTATGTGCCGTGATGTAAATGAGATATGCGTCTCGCATGACAACACACTGGAGCTTAATATTCTTAACTTCTTTTTAAATAAACATGGCTTTAAAAAAAAAAAAAAAAAGACAAGCCCACAGATTCTTTCCGGATCTTCGCAGCTGAAGTCGTGTTCCGATCCAGTTGTAGAGTTAAGAAAAATACATGTAAATGACAATTTGTAAGTGCCCTCGTAGGGTTATACGAATTAAATGATTTGTCTTTGCCTCTGACTTTGAATGGTGGGCAAATTGCTTCAATACCGGGACACCCGAAGGCGGTTGCTGTCGTCTTGGTAAACCGAGGCACCATTGATGTGGCTACAACAAGTCCAAAATACAAAAGGCAAAAAAAAAATATTTTGTCCAAAAAGACTCACCCGAAGTTCCATAATAACTTTTACAGGCAATATTTTACACAGAAAATTTCTGGAACAGTTTCATAATTCCAGAAGTTCGTACACACAGATATTCGCTAATTATGCCACTTGTAAAACACTAAAATGGCCCTCAAACGTAACTGCCCCATTAAACTAGAGCCCCACTCGTGCCCCGGTTCGGTTCACAGAATAACAGGATAATTCACGGAGAAGTTTTCTTATCCCCATCAACTTGTATCCCTAGTTTTTGGGTCAAATACTATTGGATCGCGAGGCTAAAATTGCCAACAAATTATGTGATCAGATAGCCAATACTAAAATTAGCTTTATCATTACGGCTAGCCGAAACTCTTTACGAGAGCTTGGACAATTTTGTTGCTAATTTTGTTTTATAATTCAACTCTTGCGGTGGAATATTATCCGTTAACTATTTATTTAGTTTATATAAAACTAACAGCGATAAACAATTAGTACACTTTAGAATAAATCTCATAATGGTTTGCCGAATAATAGGTTTCCCTTTATGAACGAACTAGCTGTCCTGGCGCACTTCGTACCGCCTCAGAATCAAATTTATGAGAAAATGAATTCATTGGTACTCTATAAAAATTAAAACAAATCGATCCCACGGCAACCATACATTTTACCGGGGTAAAAAGTAGCCTATCTGATATTCCAGACTATAATCTATCTCTGTGCCAAATTTCATCCAGTTTCGTTCAGCCGTTCTGGCTTGTTTGAGTAACAAACATCCATCCATCCAAACTTTCACATTTATAATATTAATGGGATAGCAATTTGTTGGAGTATGCCATTTTTGCTTAACCTAAGAATAATAGTTGATACAGTATAAACGGAAATATAAAATTGATACATATTTATGCATATTGTATCGACCTCATCAAGGCGCCACAAGTAACACGGAGGGCGCTGCAGACGGGACGTTCAGAACAATTCTCCATACAATCCTGAAACGCGCTATGAGAGTTTTCGCAGGACGTAACATATATACAAGACCCTAACATTCAGCATGAATTGGATGAAATGAAGAAGAGGGAGAGAGACAGAAGAAGCAAGGATGGACGTTGAGGACAGTGTGAAGTTTTTTAAATTATAGGAAAAAAAAATAATGTTAAAAAGTCTTGGGGTCGAGTCACCTTCGTCCGTAGGAGAATTAAGTACCCTCGAGATACCCTTCACGTAACCCTGGGTGGTGCCAACTAGGTGACAACTCTACTGGTGGTAGGCTTCGGCCGTGGTTAGTCACCACCCACTGAACAAAGCCATGTCGCCAAGCGGCCTAGCCGTGTTCCGGCATGATGTTCGGTGTTGCCATTCATGGATGGCGGGTCAGATCAGCTGCGCTGCATGTGCCTAGTGAGTGAAGCGTCTCGATCTACTGCCGCCTTCCTACCTAGGCAAGTATGCTCCATCGTAGATCTCATCGTCACTTACCATCAAATGAGATAGAGATCAAATACTTGCCTATAATGTATAAAAAAAAAGGAGTGTTGAGAATATTGTTAGAGATTAGTATACATTGGTAGCACATACTAACACACACACAAACACCACCAGGTAATTCTTTTTTATCAAAGGATAGAGTAGTAAACAATGATACTTCGGTGGATATAACTGAGACAAAGAACTCGTTTCTAGTACAGTTAGCCGGCGCTCGCGGCGATGTCGTTAGCTCGCCTTCAACCATCACCGAACTGAGGGTACTCACGCTAAGGACACGGATATCAGTACTATTATCCGATTAAAACAAACCCATTTCAATCAGTAGGTACGTCAACTGCGAGACTGTACGTTACCTAACTATATAGGTTACTAGCTGCGCCCGGCGGTGTTACCCGCGATAAAAAGTATGAAAAATTCAAACATCTATCCCACGGGAACCGTACATTTTACCGGGATAAAAAGTAGCCTATGTGCTATTCCAGACTATAATCTATCTCTGTACTAAATTTCATCCAGATCCGTTCAGCCGTTCGGGCGTGAAAGAGAAACAAACATCCATCCATCCATCCATCCATCCAAACTTTCACATTTATAATATTAGTATAGATAGTATTTAGACATTTTGTTTGGAGAATTGAATGTTTTCAATACCGTCCGCTAGAGGCGCTGTGCAATTCTCCAAACAAAATGTCTAAATACGGTAGACTAAACTATAAAGTGACCTAACGAACAATCTCGCACTTGACGTACAGAAGTTGATGTGGGGGTATTTATAGTCTACTTGGTAACATGCATAGAGTTAGTCCGGTCCTGTGATGGCTATTAAGTAACTCTATTTCGATAATTTCCTGTATTTCTATCCACTAAATGTAGTCGATAGAAATACGCGAGACGATTGAAACAGGCTTGCAAACAGAATTACAAAACTATTGCAACTTGATTCAATAATTTGACCTCCTATTATATATTTGACATTATTGTCATTTTTACATTGTATGGCCACATACAACAATCGCTTCGTGTAAATATCTCAATCAGCCAAATCAAAGCTTATCCTAATTTATCAAACTAAGTAGCTAAGTTTAGAAATCAGGATAATAAACATAAAAAAAGAATACAATCGAATTGAGTACCTCCTTCGTCTTCATATATATAAATTACGTGTCACGGTGTTTGTCCGCTATGGAGTCCTAAACTACTAAACCGATTTAAATAAAATTTTGCACACTGTGTGCAGTTTTATCCAACTTGAAAGATAGGATAGTTTATATCCCAATTTATAATCGCAAATATATAACTATAAAACCATTTCCTAGAAATAATGTATTTGGCAAAACAACGTTTGCTGAGTCAGCTAGTAGTAATAATAACATTTTGAGATAAACAGCATCGAATTCAATGACCTTAACAAGATCTCGATCGAGATATCAAATTATGTTTCACTCTATTGTCGCTGTAGGGATGGCTGGGTCAACACTTTCACAAAGAAAATAACATTTCAAAATGTACTTTCCCAAGATTTCTTCTGTACTTATTATATATAATAACGTATTTATAGGTTTTATTTTATTGTTAACAAAAATAATAGGTTGTCACGCATTTAGCAAGAGCGAGCAGGCACTATCTCGCTTCACTCGCAAACAAACGTAGATTCAAAGATAAGTATACATTTTCTGAATCACTTTGTATAAGCCTGCCATTAAAAGTCCAAGTCCAGGTGTTCATAATTCAACCTCTCATTAAGAAGGTTCTCGCAATTTTTCGCGCCCCATTTTCGAATGTTTACGAGTTTTGGCGCACCATGGCTCAACGAATGGGGCAAAGTAAACATTTTATGACGGGTTCCATTGCGTAGCGCGATTGAGGTTCAAGGCAATTGCAATTGTTAATAGTTAAACCGTTTCTGGGACTAAATATGGACCGCAATCTTAACTGCAAAACCAATTTAGCAAGTCTTTGCTCGTAAAAAAAACAAATATTCATACGCTCTATACAGGGTTTAAGGGACGTTGTAACTAAAATTTAGGATAAATGTTGCTGGTATGCCTATAATGACATAATTAAAATAATATATGTCAAAATCATAGGTTACAAATGTTATTTTTGAGCGCGCAATGTATATTAAAGGAAGAGATCACGACACATAGCTCCGCGTGATACCCGACTCGTTCGAGTGGTGACCGCGCTCGGGCGTGTTGAGTTTTCATATACATTGCAGTTTTAGGTCTGACCTAGTTAGTAATTATGTTTTTTTTATTAAAATATAATTTTACTTATAGCCGAATTGTCAAATTAAATAACACAGATTGAACTTAAAAATATAAAATAAACGTGATAAAATTCGTAAAATTCGTTTTATTTCACACAGTCCCCGCACATTCACTTCACAGGTCCTAAGTCAATATTTGTCATATTAATATCCCATAAAATCCAATAATTTTTTTTTATAATGTCACTATTCCTTTTCTCTGCTAGCAAAACCTTGCCACTCACTCACAGCAAAAAGCACCACAATAGCCGCTGATTGCTATCATAACACGTATAAACCCCCAAAATCCGTTTTACAGTCATCTGAACTGTAAATTTTTACTGCGACAAGTGAATAATTCATTTTTGATACAACAGCGACACTGAAATTATTTTTTTATCGCCCACCAGTGTTCAGATTTTACAATGGTAATATAAAATCTAATTCGTTTATATTAAACTAGCTGTTGCCCGCGACTTCGTCCGCGTGGTATTTAACAACGTCTCAACCGTTGGCAACAGCCTGCTCGCGTTCTGATCCCGCGGGACGCATTGCAGATTGTTGCTATCAAACTTTAATCAGGCGCTGCGCTGCAACATTGGTTTTAATTTTTTTTCGTGAGATCATATTTTTTTTTCTAAAATAAAAGTAGCCTAAGTTACTCCTTGTTACATCAGCTATCTGCCAGTGAAATTCCCGTCAAAATCGGTCCAGCCATTTCAGAGATTACCCGGAACAAACAGACAGACAGACAGACAGACAGACAGACGGACAGACAGACAGACGGACAGACAGACAGACAGACAGACAGACAGACAAAAATTGTAAAAAATGTTGTTTCGGTATAGGTAACGTGTATACATCCAAATGCACTTAGTAAAAAGCGGTTATTTTAATATTACAAACAGACACTCCAATTTTATTTATATGTATAGATTACTTAGTGGCCTGGTTGTGTCGAATATTTAAATACATACATACCTTTGTTTAAAGTCAGACCTTTGAGGTAGCGTTCCGATTCGGTTGTAGAGTTAAAAAAAAAATGTTAATGACAATTTGTAAGTGCCCCCGTAGGCCTATACAAAATCAATTATTTAACTTTTGTTCATTCATGTAAACCATTAAGTACAGTACTTATGAATCGTCAAAGTTCGTACGTCATTCGGAATGCCGTTCCTATGGAGAAAAACGGGCTGGAAACTCCATGGTTGCTCTTTTTAAAAAGATCTTTTCCATTTTTGAGACGATGGCCCCAATAGCCCTCTTTTGTAAAATTCTATGTCAGCTGCTCTGCCCCACATTAGTAGTCCGCCAACCCGCTCTGGGCCAGCGTGCTGGACTATGGCCTAATCCCCCTCGCATTGAAGGGAGGACCGTGCCCAACGGTGGGATATTAAAAAGGGCTGGTAGATAGGTCGGCAGATAATCCCCCTGATTACGTAACATGCAATAGCCTAGCGATAGCAATAACTGCGCGACATTTGCTATGAAATTGCTAATTCGTATTACGTAGCGCTGCGACGTCATACACATCTGCAATTTGAAAGCAAATATTGCGCGATTATTGCTATTGCTTTGCTATCGCTCAGGTATGCAAGATCTAGGGGCGGGTTGTCATGTAGCGAAAACATTTTGAATTCATTATCTGGGGCCGCGTTTTAATTTAAATGTCGATCTCCCGGGTACGACACTCGGCGTCTGGATTACGGACCAAATTGGAGTATTTATTATGTATTTGGGTACCACGGGTTCTGTACGCTCCGCCGCCCTATTAGCTAAGAATTTGCGATAGCAGAAAATCGCGCGTTGATGGCTCCATCGACGCGCGATGAATCGCTTCGTGTCAAAAAAAATCGTATTACGTATGAGATCGCTTCCTTATGGCTCACCGATGGCTCCATGCACTTTTCGCGGCGACATTAGCGCCAAAAACGATTAAGTAGCGATAACAGGAACTAACTTAATGTCAAACAGAACATCTGTTAGACATCAAATCGTCGTATGCAAATAGAAAAACACATTGAAATCTTACAATATTACCGTGTCGTCTGTTTTGTGATAGTTTCAAGTGGCCGACCTACGATTCTGTCGGGTTCAGTGTTGTATTTGGATCCCAGCAGTCATACATTATTTATAAATACAAAGGAATAAGGTTAGGTTATAATGTGATCAACTCAGTGAATTATTTCTATGAAGACAAATAGTGCTTCGTACGACCAACTAGAACATCTCTTGGTGGCCATTAATTGGCTTGCAAAGCATCCCGCTTAAGCCAAAGGCAGCGTGATGATGTGATGGAACTCACGTGAAAGCAGACCAGCAGGCTGCTAGATAGGGAACCTTAGTTAGTTTATCCATGTGTGTGTATTATTAAAGATATTTGACAAGTAATTTGCTTTTATTATCCTACGGTATATCTCCTATTTCCATAGTAGTTTCACAATGTTTGAAATAAATTAATAAGATAGGTACATAATTATAATCGCGCCAAGACCATTGATGGTCTGCCTGCAGAACAAATTCGATGGTTGCGCAGGTTGAGCTAGTTTTATCAGTTTTTCTGTATTTCAGGACAAAAAGAAAAGTTTCATAAACACTTACTTTAGATTATTTTCTTTTAATGTATATATCCCAGTACCTACAGTAAGTAACCTTTTGATAACTACTTGAAACACACTAAAATACATTTGAGTAAAGGATATGCATAATAGAATATTGTAACATGGGTTTTTTTAAAAGAACAGAAATGCAAGCACAGTAGGTATAATTTATACATAAGTGAGACAAGTATTCCTTGTCTTGGTATAAATTGAAGATTGTTTGGATTTGGTCGCGCACAATACATGCAAACCGTCTGTTAAGCTTATAAAATACACAAAATTAATTGTTGTTATGGAATAAAATAATAAACGTTTGAAATAGTTAGTAAGCGACTAGAGCGATAGGTAAGCCATCGATCAACATCACCTAAAAGGTTATTGCAATTTTGACAGCTCAAACTGCTCTTCGATGGCTATCGTTTTGCTATTAAAATCATACGTGATACGAAATATTAAGATGACAATACAGAAAAATGCACATTTTAGTTCGTCGATTGTTCCAAAGAGGCAGCACTGTCATCTTTCTGCTATGGCTTGGCTATCGCTGATACGTAATACGATTTAGCCATTCTAAAGCGAATATGGCAAAATTTTCGCCATCGCTAGCTTTCTGCGAGATACGTAATCGCACCGCCGAATAGATTGTATTATATTTTGATTATCTCCGTTTTTTTTTTAATTCAAAAGTTGCTCAACCATTATTAATATAATGCTTATGATAGAGATGTATCCCCACATTTATAGACGTTATATAACTTTATCAAACGTCATATAGCACTGCGCAAAGCAAAACTCTTGTGCGCAGTACTGTGTGACGTTTGATAAAGTTGTATATAACGTCTATAAATTTGAGGGTTAGTAGCTAGATACTTACATTGTTGGCCTTAACGAATTAGAACCATTATATTCAGGTGTTGTTTTTTCTCAAACACACGTAGATATAATTGATATCGTAATTATAATTTGAATAGCTGAGAAGCCTGGGGTCAGTAGTGAATTCCTCTTGCCCCATTTGTGTAACCACACGTAGGTTTGATACCCGGCTGTGCAAGCGGGATTAAAAAAACATATTTCCTTAGTGTACACTTTCCGGTTGTTCTTATTTGTTGTACATTTCCACCGACTGATTTTTTTCAACCCTGTATATAATCTTACACCATCATAAAAATAATAAAAAAGTTCTCAGCTGAGGGTCCTGGGCTCGAGTCCTGGTAGGGACAAACTTGAAGTAATGAGCACGAATGTTTGTAGTCGAGTCATGTATGTTTAATATCTATATAAGTATTATATTCTGGATTCGGCCCCAGTCATTGTACGGTACCCATAATACACGCGTTACTTAGTGGGACCGTCTGGCTCCACTTGGTGTGATCGTCTGGCAATATTATTATTACAATTTACCATATTTTTGTCTAATCATTTTGCAAAATTTCCTCTGATAATTGTTTAGCTAATTTCTCGACGGAACTCCAAAAAGTACGTAGTGTCAAACGAATTGGTTTTGCGTGGGTACTGTCGACGTGTACACAGCCAGCAGCTGTCGGTATTGTTCGGATATTTCCCGAAACACCCCGACTTTGTTCGGAATAATTTATACACCGTGAAAAACGAAATGATATTGTTTTGATACATTCCGTGCGTTATTTTTATCAAGGGTTATAAAAAGCTATTTGTTTTTAACATTGTACTACAATAATACGTCCTGGGGAGGGGATGAAGGCAGACCTATACGGCAATAATTACTCGAGTATAGGATAGGCTTAATTAAATCCACATTTGTCCGTAGTCCGTACAAACTACACAAAGCTATTTATACATCTATCACGCGATCTAGACACCGTGTGTTAATTTTACACTAGCGACATCTATTGTAAAAAGCAGACAAACAAAAGCACATATTCCTTTACGAAATGATATAAAATGCAAAAGATGAGATACGGCCTCACGTTTGTTGCATCATAAGGCCTCACCCACAGTTAGCGAGTATTAAAATGTTATCTAATCTAATCTAAAATAGAAAATGCTTGTTTATAGGGTCCCACCTTAAAACTCATGCAAACCCCGGGCACCCTCTGTTTTCACAATTAACTATATAAATAACATATTGATTTCTTATATTTAGGCGATAAAAACTATAAAATATTTTTTATTTCAATGTGTAGTATCTGCAAAAGTAAGAGTTCCAAGTAGGTATACTTTATGCTCTATTACCAGCCACAATAATTGGCGCAGATTAAGAGAAAGGGAGATAAAGATATACTGAGACTACCAAAATAAAACAAACAATAAAAATAAATTACTATATAATCGCACATTCATTGTTTAAAATCTAAAATCACAGACGAAATTATTAATTTATTTTAACTTACAAATAATTTTAATTCTTGCACCGCACTTAATTTAAGAGGTTGGCAACATTTTTATTGAAAAAATAAAACCTATTTACAAATACCGCTCTTACTACATTAGGATTAAATGCCAATTTTATCATAGAATGTTTCCATACAAACAGTTGTCAGTTCACGCAATGTTCTGGCTGTCAATAAGGCAAATAATAGATGACAGCGCACAGGCAAGCTTCAGATATTGCCTCGAGCGAGGCAAGTCCTGACTGAGCGAGGCTAATCGGTCGGTCAGTACGCGGCTATTAAAAAACAGCTTGCGAACCTCCCACGTCTTTCAATTGGCGTGAATATATAAAAATAACAACATTGCCAGGTTCGATTCAAACTATAAACTCATCCTCAGAATTTATAGTTTTAATAATCCTAGTATAAATATTATCATCGTCATTTAAACCTTCCTTATCCAAGTAATAGGGAAACTCATTGCTCGTCGGCAAATAATATATGCCTGGCCTATCAAATTTGGCTTCTAAACCTAAATAGTTATTAGTTTGAGAGTCGCTTGTACAGTTACTGAATCGCGCGTCTTGGACGGAATCGCATTTTTTTGCGATAAACTTTTTGGGATGCTCAAGCGCTTGCCACCAGTAGATCATTGATCTGGCATGGCTACATACCACTAAGCAAGGTATGTAAGGAACATCACTAGGCTGATACTCTCCCCCGTTCACATAGATGTCAATATGTCCTAGAGTCTCCGCCATACCGAAGCCGTCAATATTTGTGTGAACAACATCGACTCTATCGGCGTCTGTGCGCCATAACTTATGGTCTACATCCAAGGCTCTAAAGCAGGGGCCTGCAGGGTCTAGGCCTGTTAGTCTCGAAGGTTTTTTGCCTGTTATTGAGTACAGGTATTTTGCGGCGTACGCTATCTCGTGGGCGCCGAGGCTCACTCCGACGAGTTCCAGGTTCTCGGGCAGGAGGCCTTGATGAGTGAGCTTGACTAAGAACTCTCCAATCTTCAGGCCAATGAATCGGACGAGACGAGCGGACCTGTAAAAATATTTTTATCAAATCAGTTGTATATATAATACCAGCCCTTTTAATGTCCCACTGTTGGGCACGGGCCTCCCCTCAATGCGAGTGGGATTAGGCCATTGTCCACCACGCTGGCCCAGTGCGGGTTGGCGGACTTCACACGACTTTCGAGCGGTTCTCTCAGACATGCCGGTTTCCTCGCGATGTTTTCCTTCACCGTTTAGCTAGTGATGATCGTGGTTGAAAATAAGATTCACATATGAAATCCAGAAATCCCAGGGGTGCTAGCTGGTGTTTGAACCTGCGATCCTCGTTACCGAGGCAGCCGTTCTACCAACTTGGCTATCACTGCTATTTGTACATATACTTTTAAGAGATTTGTTCAAAGGATGTTTGAGAGAGTAATAGCTAGGAATAGGTACAAGGAGCGGTTTCGGTAAGGCCTTGTTTTCCACCAATGGGGAGAGGAGAAGGGTTAGGAATAGACCAATCAGATCGTTTGAAATTTTTCACTAGGTTTCTTAAAAAAGCTATTAAGCTCCAGTAGATTGAGTGCAATTTAGTTCGTAAGTCACCGTATATCTACTAAAAACTTTACGTATTTAACCACTTGGTATGTAAAATATAATGTTTTATATACCGTCCGCTAGAGGCGCTGTTCACTTTGCTAGAAAAAATATGGCATACTATGCAATGATAAGAATCACATCATTTTATAGTTTCGCTCCACGCATCCTCGCAAAGTTTTGTTGGAAAACCATCCTAAATTTGAAATCAGTACCTAGTGGGGTTTCGGAAGCCAATAAGTGATAATCTACCTTAATTTCGGGATAAACAAACAACAATATCTCGACATATTGGCTTTACAACTCGAATTCAAATAGTGTGTGGTTTACCGAGGTTTATACGCGAACTATTGGCTGAATATCCGTTAATCCCGCGGATACTAATAATATACAGGATGTAACGGGCATGATAACGAAAACTTTGGGTAAAGGTTACAATTAAAGCCAGTAATAAAACTTTAGAAATAACTTACGTCGGAAATCATGGGTTACAAATGTCATTTTTGTTCGCGCAATGTATCTTAAACAACGCGATCACAACACAAAGCTCCGCGCGATACCCGTCGCGTGCTAGTGACGAGCGCGCTCGAGCGGATCGAGTTTTAATTTACATTTGCAGTTAAAGGTCTAAATTTGTAATTATGTTTATTTTTATTTTTATCTCGTTGAGATAGACTTCTATTATGAATTCATTACGAAATCAATGCACAAAAATTTACAAAAATTGTAGGGTTTTAAACAGCCACATTTTTTTTCTAGCGAGCAATAAATAGCGATCGCATGATAAAGTTTTCGATTAAAAATAACTTATCTATTTATTCCTATATAATATAGTGTTTTTCACAACAAATTAGATAATATACAGGTGTCCAAAATGTGGCCAAACAGAAAAAAAGCGAGTACAAACGGCTGAGATAGAAATGGTGCCTAACCCTCGTTAATCGATTCAGAACGATTTCTCAATGTTTTTTTGTTTTTAATAAATCATATTTGCGTCTTGAACTAAAGAGCCGCGGCTTCACATCCAAAGAGCTGCATATGGCTCGCGAGCTGCAGGTTGCCGAACCCTGGCCTAGTCCTATCAACTACACAGGTAGATCAAACAATAAAACCGTTCGTGAATACCCTCCGAGGTCAGATCTGATCTTATAATTCGTTGTCTATCGAGTTGTATAATTATTTATCCCACGACCTCAAGAAACTAGACATTTGTATTTTGAGTTCTTACGAATCTATCTTTATATATTACTAGCTGCGCCCCGTGCTGTTACCCGCAATTAAAAAGTTAATTTAAAAAAACACACCTCTATGCTATCCCATAGGAACCATACATTTTACCGGAATAAAAAGTAGCATATGTGCTATTCCAGACTATAATCTATATCTGTGCCAAATTTCATTCAGATCCGTTCAGCCGTTCTGGTGTGATTGAGTAACAAACATCCATCCATCCAAACTTTCACATTTATAATATTAAGTGGGATATAACATTGAAGTATAACGAATCTTACGGATTTTATCGCGTTTATTCTACGTTTTTTACGTTCACGTGTTTTTTTGTTTTTTTTTATTAGATTATAGGCAAGTATTTGATCTCTATCTCACCTGATGGTAAGTGATGATGAGATCTACGATGGAGCATACTTGCCTAGGTAGGAAGGCGGCAGTAGATCGAGACGCTATCCTATATCCTAGTGTCATAGTTTGTGACGGGGCACCCTCATATTTGGTTGTTGCTATAATATGTTAAAGTTGTAAGTTTGTAGTCGCTAATCACCGGAAGTACCAATCTGATTCTGAATTTTGTTTCAGTGATAGAAATATTAAATTAGACGCTATTTTGTGAGTTGAGCTGCATAGTAAAATATATGATTGCGCGGGCAACACCGCAGCAAAAGCTAGTAGTACTATTATAGCACTGTAAGTGCGCAGTATGTAAGTAAATTAAAGATATTTTAAAAACAATACGTGTAACTGGCTATTTGGACGTCTTTGAATCCAAAATAAGTGACTGTTGTCAATTAGAGTATATACTTTTTAATACTATTGAAAAGCAAATGGACCTGTTTTGGTTTTTTTAGTATTTAAACAACCATTTAGGTCGAGCTGCGAAGTGTTGTAACCGCGGGTAAACATAATAATAAACTTAAATTAAATTGAACTCTGGTTATTCATATGATGCGACCTTCCTCCAACTGGCAATTATAATGTAAATGCGGGTATCACAATGTATACCTGTTCAATATTATATCCGATACACACGACTCAAAGGTCACGGAATCGGATGTGCGCTCGTAAATCGAGACCCTTAAGAGCAAACTGAGGCACAGCGGTGTCTGTACGTAAGCCGGGTAATTTTTGCCCGGGGTAAAACGGCGTCATAGCTTTATATCAATACTAGTTGTCAAATTATATTGTTAACTTTTGAAATACGAATAGAATCGTCGGGAACGTAAAAACATAAAATAATAATTCCAGCCCTTTTTTAATGTCCTACTGCTGGGCTCGGACCTCCCCTCAATGCGAGGTGGGATTAGGCCATAGTCCACCACACTGGCCCAGTGCGGGTTGGCGGACTTCACACATCTTTCGACGGGTTCTCTCAAACATGCAGGTGTCTTCACGATGTTTTCCTTCACCGTATAGCAAGTGATAATCATGGTTGAAAATGAGATTCGCACATGAAATCCCAGAGGTGCGAGCCGGGGTTTGAACCTGCAATCCTCGTGACCGAGGCAAGCGTTCTACCAACTTGGATATCACTGCCTTTTGTAAACGCGATAAAATCCTAAAAAGTAGTTTTACTTCAATCGTGGTGGTAACTTACTTCGGATAGATGTAAGTGAGGAAGTCCAGCGTCTCGGTGATGAACACGTTATATCCTCGCTTGGAGTACGAGGTGCCGATGGCCTGGGAGAACGGCCACACAGAGCTGTCCAAAAACCCCACCGCGTACACCACCGTCTTCTTGTTCTTTAGGTCTAAAATCAAAAGAGCTTGCTTAAGCATTTTAAACTCTAAGCCAGTGGCGTAGCATAGGTCATTAGCACTCGGTGCGGATTTCAAAGTTGCCGCCCTCTTATTTTTGCTATTCATTATAATAAAATTGGGCATGTTGACGACAAAAAAAATGACGAAAAAAACACAGAAAGAATGTTTTTTTACTTATTTTTTTTTCTCTTACCGCCACCTGTGAAATGCCACCCCCGACAAAGTGCCGCCCGGTGCGGCATATCGTGCGGTATCTTTTCCAATTATAAACCAAACAAGTTGATCGATAATTAATGAAGCCAGCAACACCGAACTCCTCTAAGATGTTAGTCGAGAATCTGTCACGAGTGACGGGACCCCAAATAAAATGCAGTTCTCCTCGAATAAAAGCGAATCTAAAAAAGTATTCGAGACGTGTTTCACCTTTAAACGAGGCATCCTCAGAACGGCTGGGCTACGAATGAGCATATTTGTTTAACAATGGATTTCCGCCAAATATTGCTTAGTTCTGTCAATTATAATAAGAAGGGAGAAGATAAATTATTATAGATTGGACCCATAGATTACCCAATAGACAAACCCATTTTTAATCCAAATTATTAACCCATATAGGATAGAGCGTGGTCCCAGGATATAGGAGTCCGTGCAGACGGCTACTTACCGATCATCCTATCCATAGCCACCATCTTGTGAGCTGTTTCGATCGGCATCATCTTCCTTTCGACACCAGTGCTGGTGAGTCTGTGCGTGGTGATCTGAAGGTACTTCATCATCTTGGGGCTGATGCTCGCGTTCTTCAGCACGCCAGGGCCTGGCAGCAGAATTAATGTGATTAATACTTGATCATGGTGTTAATATAGCAACCAGCTTCTTTTTAATATTTTTTTGTTTTTTCTGTCTAGTGGGGAGACATGGTCTTGCCACTCGCGTCTAGTGGGGCTAGTTACTACCTGGAAATGTGTCTAGTTTTAAATGTATCTACAGTTCTTTGAAATAAATGTATTTACTTTTGCGATTAAATTTGTTATCTTAAGACCGGTCTTTGCGGACATCACTAGATCCTGTTTAAGAAGTAGCAATGGTGGTCGTGTATACCGGGCACGATCTATTAAAAAAATACTCAGTTCGCTATATTACGGCCAATATTTTTTTTTCTTTAGTACAAAAGTACCTGTCAAAGTTGACCTTGTCATAATAGCTTTTGATAGATTTTTAAATTTGGAATGGCAAACGATTTGGCACCGACTGCACATTCGTTCAATATTTGATTTAATTAAACAAGGTAGATTTCTAGATTTTTTTTACTACATTATAGGCAAGTATTTGATCTCGATCTCACCTGATGGTAAGTGACGATGAGATCTACGATGGAGCATACTTGCCTAGGTAGGAAGGCGGCAGTAGATAGAGACGCTACATTCACTAGGCACATGCAGCGCAACTGATCTGACCCGTCATCCATGAATTAGATATTTTTTTGCATTTTAGTTTTTGAAGACGGTGTTTATTTTGTTAAAAAGTTTTATTATGGTTATATGAATTTATTCAAACAAATCTCCAATGGAGTCGCAAGTTTTAATATACCTTTTCAATTTGTCATCATCAATTGACAATGATAACGGTTCCAGTTCAGAGATTTAGCATACAATATTTAATCTCAGATTATATCTGAACGTAATTTATTTTAGATACCTAAGTCCACCAAAGGTTGACTAGATTGAATCAATGACTTGACCTCGTCATGACTTGATTGACATTCCGATTTTTGTCACAATGAAATACTAACAGTAGGATAAGCGTGCAGATATTTACTGCATAGTTAGCGTATTACACTTTGCATGGAGAATCGCAAGACTTAGATATCGTCCGCTAGTGGCGCTGGTCAATTTTCCATAAAAAAATATGCGTATCGAATTGAGAACCTTTACTATTTTTTCGTCGGTTTAAAATGTCAGGTATATCGATCACTGACCTCTATATGTTATAGACGTCAGTGAAATCGATACAGTAAACGTATATTAAAAGGTAACTGCTAAACTATTCAATAGTCTACGGATTGGCATTTTGTATGGGTTGTGGGGGATTGACGGCCTGATTAGCGCAGTGGTAGTAACTCTGCTTTCTGTGCCGAGGGTCCCGGGTTCGAATCCTGGTAGGGACACAAGCTTTGTGTGATGAGGACGAATGTTTGTACCCGAGTCATGGATGTTAAATATGTATATAAGTATTATATACTGAGTTCGCCCTCAGTCCATTGTACGGTACCCATAACACAAGCGTTGCTTAAAGTCGGACCGTATAGTTGGTGTGTTTGTATGGCGATATTTATTTATTATTTATGGGTATTTAAAACATTCCATTTGCCATACCATCTAAATACGTAGTTTTTTTTTTATTCATGTAAACCAATGAGTACAGTACTTATGAATCCTCATATTGTTACAAAATTCGAAGCTACAACTTTACCACCTATCCGGAATGTCGTTCCTATAGAGAAGAACGGGCAAGAAACTCCATGGCTGCTCTGTTTAGAAATATATTTTACATTTAAATCCAAAGCTAAGCGCACCATTGCAAAACCTCAAGACACTGTGAGCACTTTCTACGTAAATCAGACCGCAAACAAAAACTAAATATGAGGGTACCCCAGTTCAAACTTTGAAACTAGGACGTCTAACACCTCAGTTCTCCCGTGACCATGGTTGCTGTATAGCAGCCAAAACGTCGGGAACGTAAAAACATAAAATAAACGCGATAAAATCCGTAAGATTGGTTTTATCTCAATTTGTAGTATTCACGTAAGATTAACCAATCTATATATTTTAAAATTTTGAGCAGTACTTTGTTATGGATATGTTAGACTGTTAAGTATACCGTTAGCCTATTAATAAACCCTCACTCAAAGTACAGAACCAAATGGAACAAAGTACAAATTCTGAAAACCATGCCACTAGCCGGTCGGCGAATGTAGTTTGACCGTGATCGTTCATCATAAATACTATATAACACGTCAACCTTGAAGATGCCATCAAAATGTAATATACTTAAACATGCTATACATGTGTCCGCACGTTTTCCTGTATACAGTACATAGAATTAAATAAATAGCCCTTTGTGTGGTAGGTATATTACTTCTGCTGCACTCAATACGACACTGAAGTGTTATCTTGTGAAATTATATTACTATCTATGTAAGTAGTATCTATGTGAATTATATAATAGATGTAAATTATATTTTTTTTAAATTTGGCATCACCATAGGTATTTTGCCAGTGTCAAGTAATATAAATTATTTCTGTTTTTGAATACATGCACAAGCCCAAAGGCTAGGCCCAAGTAAAATACCCCCCCATCCCTCAATCAGTAAAGTGATGGATACTTTACCGAAAGATTTTTCATGGATTTTTTGTGAGAAACTGAAAAGCCATGTTTCGTCACTCTGTTTCAATTACCTACACTTGTGCACTTTACCGAACCCATAATGGTTAATATTCCACTTATATCACTCACTATAACTCGCAGGAACACTAGTTTTAGAAATTAAAACATAACTGTCACCGTGACTTTTCAGTTTCCCGCCAAAACCCTCATGTAAATTACATTGCCTTCAAGGCCGTAGCCAGGAATTCACTTCGGGGGGTCGATCTCTAGACCAGAGACATTTGTAAGTACCTATGCATAAAGCGGTGGGTTGACTAAGACTTTATGCTTATGACTTTGCAAACCTTATACGGATACTTTTCTGACTAATTACTGGACTTCTTTGGGAGAACTTGATGTGTTGCCATTAAAAAGAAATTGGTACTTATCTTGAAAATTGTCATTACATTGAAATTGTTTTCCATAATAGTATGAGCATGATTTTAGGTGATTTAAAATAATTGAAACGATCAGTTTATATATCAACTATCCTGTATCACGCTAGCAATCCTGCCATATCGCAGATAGAGAGCAGAAGTACAATAGTCTACAAGTACGCTCGACAACGGATAGTCTACATCGATTGTATCGTTCTAAGCAACGCGGCCTGCGGTCAGATAACTAGGTCAAATGTCTTTAAACCAAGATTACGTAAATACGGTTAAGTAAACGTTACTGGTCTTGAACTTGACTGTGTTGAGCGGCCATTTCAATTTCCCGTTCTTCTGTCTTGGAACGGCGGTTTGAATCGGCGGTAAAATATACTCTTTAGTTTACGTGGATAAAAAAAAATACTGATTAGTCGGTGCCAAACGAACGACCAACGAAAAATAAACAAAAGTATAGAGGTTTTGTGTGCGGTCTTTGGCGCGGACTGGCGGCGGCGCGGCGCGCGGCGCTACTCGACTCGGTTGTTTGTTTGGCACGTACTCAACACTCATTACATAATATTACAACAATTTACGTTTTTTTTTAAAGTTGTTGTGGAAGTCGGTTTCTTTAAAAGACTCCCTCAAATTTATAGACGTTCTATAAGTTTATCAAACGTCATAATATACTGCGCAAAGCAAAACTCTTGTGCGCCGTATTATGTGACGTTTGATAAAATTATAAAATGTTTATAAATTAGGGGGTTTATGTGAAGCGTTAAGATGACTTATGATTTCGTCCCACTCAAACCACGACATTTATTAATAAGAATGACAGTGACAGCATGTCTTCTCGCAGACGTTACGATTACAAGGTTCTAGTCAGTAATACTTCGGTCATTCGCCTGCCTAGTGGCTCGTGACACTGACATTGAAGGTGGCCCTAGCAGAGCCTTGACCGGCTGTATTATGCAATACCACATTCTAATGGTTCAATTAAAGTGCAGTATCAACTGGAACTGCAAGGTTCGGAGATCTGGGGCGTCGGGGAGGACGTCTAGTTCTCAAACACATCTGTTGAAGTCAACATCTATGGTAGTATAATATATATTACTTGAGGGAAAGAATTAGCAATAATCTGTCTACCTACATAGGGTCAGCTAGTAGAAAATAAAACAATTGACAACCTTACTTTTAGAACGCCGCTCAAAAGTGTTCGAATTTTGAAGCGCGCTTACTGCATTCATCTTTTTTTTTCTTTTATGGGACTAGGCCCGCCACACACTCCCACCACTGCTGATCCTGGCTCACAGGAGTGGCAGTGGTGGGAGTGTGTGGCGGGCCTTTTCCCATAAAACTGCGATCAACACATCTATACAAATAAATCAAATTGGAGTGTCTGTTTGTACTATTATAATAACCGCTTTTTACTGAGTGCATTTGGATGTATACACGGTACATATACCAAAACATTTTTGTTTACAATTTTTGTCTGTCTGTTTGTTTCGGCTAATCTCTGAAATAGCTAGACCGATTTTGACAGGACTTTCACTGGCGGATAGCTGATGTAACAAGGAGTAACTACTTTTATTTAAGAAAAACTGTTTGTTAAATACCATGCGAAGGCGCGGGTAACAGCTAGTAGCCAAATAAAATGCGAGCCCCTGTTTTTGGAGTAGGAAGCTGGGTTCTATGATGTCTTTGCCACTGGAGAATACTAACAATCAGATATAAGTCCAGCAGGGTATCCAAATTCTGGTTGCGGCGCGTACGCCCCGGCTGCCAGGGATATAGCGATCGCGAGGAACAGCTCCACTGCAAATGATATCTTGATGGTAGCCGACATGATCCTGTAACAATTACATAACAATTAGGAAATTAATTAGCGTCAAGTGAAGCAGTCATAGCCAAGTTGGTAGAACGCTTGCCTCGGTAACGAGGATTGCAGGTTCAAACCTCGGCTCGCACCTCTGGGATTTTTCATGTGCGAATCTCATTTTCAACCATGATTATCACTTGCTAAACGGTGAAGGAAAACATCGTGAGGAAACCTGCATGACTAAAAGAATCCCTCGAAAGATGTGTGAGTGAAGTCCGCCAACACGCACTGGACCAGCGTGGTGAACTAAGGACTAATCCGCCCTCGCATTGAGGGGAGGCCCGTGCCCAGCAGTGGGACATTAAAAAAGGGCTGGAATTATATAGCGTCAAGTAATGGTCTATTATCATCAAGGTTGGTACACTTAAAAAATAAGTACACTTTTTATACTAATTAATTCGAAAATTTATCAGAAATCGTGTAATGTATTTTAACAGGGCTAACAGCAGATTATATAGAAAAAATAATCTAATTATTAGACACTAACTGCGCCACGCGGTGTTACCCGCGATTAAAAAGTATGAAAAATTAAAACAAATCCATCCCACGGGAGCGATACATTTTACCGGGATAAAAGTGTGCTATTCCAGAATATAATCTATCTCTGTGCCAAATTTCATCCCGATCCGTTCAGCCGTTCTGACGTGGTTGAGCAACAAACATCCATCCAAACTTTCACATTTATTATATTAGTGGGATAGTGGGATTAAAAATTGATACCCTGTACTAAGCGTATGGCCAAACGCCACAAATAGTTTCTCGACTAACATATAAGAGGAGTTCGGTGTTGCTAGCTTTTTTAATTATCGATCAACTTGTTTGGTTTATAGGTGACAAGCCGAGGGTCAGTGGTGGATTCCTCTTCCCACATTTGTTTAAATATTTTATATTGTTTTTAATTAATCAGAATCATGTAAAGAGTTATAGTTTAAAATGAATTGGAAATGATTTTGTTGTTACATGTATAATGAATCCGTTATAACAACAAACTATTTTTTAACTGACATTGAACTCAGTCAAAGCAATGACACTGACTGCGCCGGCGCATATTATACCAATTTAATTCATTAATGACACAAACAACACTTCATTATATTTTTTTAAACATCTGAGGATGGTACAGTCATCTTAATAATATGAAATAACGTTTTAAGTAATATTAACAGCTTGGTGTACAAGTCAACGAACTGGGTGGTCGTAGATTCGATTACCGAGCCTTGCAAAATGTTATTTAGATTTGATATTACGAACAGTCCGTAGTCTGGAAGTATGGCAATTAAAGCGAATAGGCTCAATAGAGGTATCGAGACATAACATACCATTTGTAAGTAATAAAACGTAATAAAGGAGAACATAATGTCTGCCTACCCTTTCTAGCATTACAGGCGTGATGGTATTTTATTGACAAATGAAGTCAGTTTGGTCTAAGTTCAGGTTCGATTTCCGTCTGCACAAATTTCAATAATAAACCATCGTAATTAAAAACTTTTTACCAAAAAAAAACCGTCTCCAAAATACTTAAAAGCAAAAAATAATCTAATCTTGAAATCTACCTCGTCTAACTAAATCAAATATTTAATTAATGTGAAGTTGGTGCCAATCTGGAAATGAAAAAATGGGACCAATCTAGAAGTTCATACTAGCAAACAAAAAAAAAGAATTTCCTAAATCGGTTAATTATCGGTTAATTTAAGGAGTTCTGAGGTAACAAACATAAAAAAAATACAACCGAATCAAGAACCCTATGCTGTTATTTAATGTCTGTTTAAAATAGTCAGCTTCTAGGTGTAACTATAACTTCCCCAGTCCATTGTACGGTACCCATAACACAGGTGTTGCGTATTTTCGAAATGTATTTACTGTGTTCGTCTGGCAATATTAAAACATCACTTCAAGTGGGGTTTGAGTTTACGCCGCTAACTGTACCTAGACGAGACCTTGTTTGTAGACAGACTCTCGACCGGCCTCATTCCTTTGGATTTTGGCCCATAATAATGTAAATGATCGCGGAAGCTTGTTCTGAATATTTACAAATTAATTAAAACAGGTTTGTTCGCTTATAATAACATTAACATTAAATATATATAATATTAAATTACATATGTAATGCATTGTGTCTTTGAGTACATAATGCATTGTGGTTAGGATAGCATCAGTATATGCCCGATCGTAACGTAAAAAAATATTCTCCTAAGAAACTTTGATTTACTACCCCATAAAAGCAGTGATAGCCAAGTGGGTAGAACGCTCGCCTCAGTAACGAGGATCGCAGGTTCTTACAGCAACCATCGTCACGGGAGGACTGAGGTGGTTGACGTCCTAGTGTCATAGTTTGACTGGGGTACCCTCATATTAAGTTGCTGCTAGCGGTCCGATCTACGCAGAAAGAGCTCACTGTGTCTTGAGGTCTTGCAATGGTGCGCTTGGTTTTGGATTTAATGACATTTACTACTGGATCCCAAGTCGGTGGTAGCACCCAACCATCTTCCCTATTGAAATCAGGATGTTTTTAGTTTCAATGGCCTCGCATATTATCCTTGGTCCTTGGTTGGTTTTATCCTTGGAATCGGTGTTCATTTTCGAGGATCTGTGGCTTATCAAATATGATATAATGGCGGGTGCAATCTTGTACAACCTACGGGCTACGGTTTTTGTTCAACTAACAGTCTAATCGACCACCCAACCGAGAAAGATGAAGCTATAAAAAGGCAGTTACGGTACCTATGTCTCATTTCTTTGTATAAAACTTCGTCTGTCTTTGAAGGGCAGTAGAAGCTCGCTCCACACCTTCTGATCTTAACTCAGAATCAGAATATCTTTTATTCACGTAAACCATTAAGTACAGTACTTATGAATCGTCAAAAGTCACAAAATACATGCTACTACTTTACCACCCGTTCGGAATGCCGTTCCTATGGAGAAGAACGGGCAAGAAACTCCATGGTTGCTCTTTTTTTTAAAAGATCTTTTACATTTTTGAGCAATACATTGTTATAGGTATGCGAGAACAATGTAGGAGACGTAACCGCATAATGAGAAGGGCACTCAAACGTCCTAAATTAAGGTCGCTAGGTTGAACGTCCATTGCCCTACACTTTATTATAATTATTAGGACCGAGGTTCGATCAAGGTGTGCCGCCTGTCTCACAGTACCTAATGTAATGGCGCCAGCACATATTATCATTTACCTGAAACACTTCCCGACTGTATGTATGAATATGAGGGTACCCCAGTTCACGTCAGTCCTCTCGAGACCATGGTTGCTGTAAAGCCAGTGCTGCCAGATGTGATTTTCTATTTCTACCCAAATTTGAAATTATTTTTCTCCAAAATGATACTATTTGCTTGAGTTTTACCCAAAGGCAAAAAGTTGATAATATCGGTTAATATTTCTTATTTTTAATACCCAATCTGGCAACACTGTGCAAAGCAGCCGAAATATCGGGAACGTAAAAACATAAAATAAACGCGAAAAAAATATGTTAAATAAGTTTGATTTCAATGTGTAGTATTCGCGTAAATATAAGAAATCAATATCTTATATATGAGACAAATAAGTTGTGGATAGGTTTATCAGAAGTTTCTTCAAGTAGATGGAAAAACATGGTAATTTTCGAGATGAACAGTCCATAGGAGCGTTGATCCTGAGATCACCCAATACAACATTCAAATTCAGCATCCCAAATTCTATGGCCTCATGACCTTAAACCATTATTGATGGGTTACCTTGACATTCATCAGTATATTATTTTTTAAAAGCAACAAATACACAAACAGAACCAAAAATAAGAATATATTATACTAGCTCTATCTATTCCGTGATATTGTAAAGTTCATTACCATCTTGTATATTAGTCGTGTATGACGTAATCCAATTTTTTTTTTGCAGTTCCGTATTACTTATTACAAAAAACCCTCTCAAGAGAGAGTTGGGATCGCGCAGCTGGGTTCCTTCAATACTTTAATTATGTGTTACTCGTACAGGATTTTGTTTAGGGGGGAGGGGGGATATGTGTGACATTACCTATCTGTCAAAAATACTAATTTTTCAAAATAATGAAAAGATTCGATATTTTTTTTTTTATACATTCTAGGCAAGTATTTGATCTCGATCTGACCTGATGGTAAGTGACGATGAGATCTACGATGGAGCATACTTGCCTAGGTAGGAAGGCGGCAGTAGATCGAGACGTTACATTCACTAGGCACATGCAGCGCAACTGATCTGACCCGCCATCCATGAATGGCAACACCGAACATCATGCCGGAACACGGCTAGGCCGCTTGGCGACATGGCTTTGTTCAGTGGGTGGTGACTAACCACGGCCGAAGCCTACCACCAGTAGAGTTGTCACCTGGTTGGCACCACCCAGGGTCACGTGTAGGGTATCTCGAGGGTACTTAATTCTCCTACGGACGAAGGTGACTCGACCCCGAAATAGACAAACACCAACTATACGGTCTCACACTAAGCAATGCTTATATAATGGGTGCCGTACAATGGACTGAGGGCGAACTCACTATATAACACTTATACGAGTATAGATATTCAACAGCCATGGGTCAGGTACAAACGTTCGTGTTCATTCCACAAAGCTTGTGCGTACCAGGATTCGTAGTAGAGACACAATTATTATCACAAACTAGGAAGGCAACAACAATCCAGTTTAATTAATTACCATAAATTTATACGGATCCCAAGTAACAGATACAGAATCTACTATTTTTTAGTCGGCCGGAACTGTATTGTAAATGAAGGTGAATTACTAAGCTTTGTTGTTTAAACACAGACAATTGATGCCTGCGTTATTAAAAGATGGAAAGATTGTCTATTTAATTCCACAGAGGTTGTCGGCATGACCTTTTGTATGTTTTTTTTTTTATCGTAGTGAAATCCTCATGGATTCGCGAGCCTCGGGGGAGGCGAGCGGGTTATGTCGGACTCCTACCAATTAAAACCCCACAGTGGTCCTTCTCCCACCTTGTGGTGGGGGGCCACGGGTACGCTTTTGCTCTCGTCTGTGACCACACTTCCATGTCCTGGGTCAACAAATTTCACAAATAATGTTTTCGTAATTTTCCTTTGTCTGGGTACTACTTGGATCGCTCCCAGTCCATTGTACGGTACCCATACTACTGACAAGCGGTAAAGTTCAGAACCATATATGATGGTATTTTTTTTACATCTGGTGATAATAGAAAATTATAGGGTTCCCCGGTATAGGCAGAAACAAAAAATCTACTCAGACAAAGTCGCAGGTACAGCTAGCTAGTAATAAATTTAAAAAAAACACTCCACGAATGTCCAGATTATGGGTATAGATCATTTAATCCGTCGTTGGTTTGTCCGTCCGTCTAGTTTAATGTATTCATAGAGGCTTCTCGCAGAATTTACTAAATCAAGGCTACAATAACTTGTACAAAATTATAATTAACTAGCTGTTACCCGCGACTTCGTTCGCGTGGTATTTAACAAAGACACAACCGTTGGCAACAGCCTGCTCGCGCGTTCTGAGCCCGTGGGACGCATTTCAGGTTGTTGCTATCAAACTTAATCAGGCGCAACGCTGCAACATTGGTTTTAATTTTTTTTTCGTGAGATCCTATGTTTTTTTCTAAAATAAAAGTAGCCTTAGTTACTCCTTGTTACATCAGCTATCTGCCAGTGAAAGTCCCGTCAAAATCGGTCCAGCCATCTCAGAGATTACCCGTAACAACAGACAGACAGACAGACAGACAGACAGACAGACAGAAAGACAGATAAACAGACAGACAAAAATTGTAAAAAATGTTGTTTTGGTATAGGTACCGCGTATATATCCAAATGCACTTAGTAAAAAGCGGTTATTGTAATATTACAAACAGACATTCCAATTTTATTTATATGTATATAGATTAAGAACCGGAGTCCACAGACAACATTGAAATACAGTATTAATTTATTCATAAATTCTATTTAATTATACCAAGTTTTGCAAAGCGGAAATGCAGGAATAGGCTTTGGAAAAAATATCCAATTTCCGGTTCGCCGCCAGCGCGCAACGGAGTATTTTTGTACGTCTAGTGCGAGATTATTCGTAAGCTAACGTTATACTTTATAGCTTCCGTATTAAGACGCTTTGTATTGAGAATTAAACAGCGCCTCCAGCGGACAGTATTTGAAACTTTCAATTCTCCATACAATGTGTCTAAATACGTAGACTATGAAGTTCACGGTTAGGTTACGAATAAACTCGCACTTGACGTACAGATACCCATTTGTGCTGAAAAAATATTTTTAAACTCCAACCTATGGTTGTTTCAGAAATTATTGAAATTTTGTTTGGAAATAAACGCTAAACCATGACAATAACATTGATTTTATTTAGACCGTAAACCAAGCAATGATTGTAGATTAGATGAGATGCAAATCTCTTAGTTTATAAAAAAATGCATTTTGGACCTAAATATTGTATACCTTATAAATAGTGTGTGTCACTAAATATACCCTATTCATAGTCCATAACAAATATGCATGCTCATCACACAAAAATTGTTTCCTACCACGATTCGAACCCGGGACTCTCGGCACAGAAAGCCGGGTCACTACCAACTGCGCTATTATGCGCTAGGTATATATGCGCTAGGTCATCAAAAAATCAAATTATCTTAAACTAAAAAGTTCATAATAACTTAATGATACAATTCTTGAATCATCTGAGAATTTTGTAACTGTAAGTAGCTATATACATTATTTTGAATTACATAGAGTAAAGATATAAATATGAAAATGTTAATACATACCTGATACCTGATTATGATTGCACGATAATAATTATAAAAAAATAATTACCTAGGTACACAAATTCATTAATTTCTCAAAGATCTGGCACTCACAAATCACGCCCGCAAATAAAAAAAAACGATCATCAATTTATCGATAAAGCCGTTATTAGAGGCGTGTCGCTAAAAATATGCACTTATTTTTTTTAACATTTATAATCTGTTAACAAAACAAAAGTTTATACGTTTAAGAAAGTCAACGCTATCCTAACTAAAATATTAATTATTTTCACAACAAAAGTAGCGTAGGTTATTTCTCTTTTTATTTACTATGTCGATCGCGTTTCGAAATCAGATCAGACAATGAGAGTTGACGTGTGTTGTACGCGGCGCGCATGCGCGCGACTAGATATCCAAGTTTAAGGACAAGGTGTAACATAATATCAACGCTTGCGCATGTCCGCTTTATGCACGATGTAACCAATCAGCTAATGGCCGACGAGCACATACCTCTTGGGCCTAATGGTTCTCGGTGTGACTACCGATCGTACAGGCCTGGGGTGGATCCCGGCTCGTGCCATTTAACTATCAGGTAAGCATGACCTATTTACACCGGTACTAACTGAAAGTCAGCCCCCGGCGTCGTCACACCTGGCTTACAGGATTAATTAAGTAGAAATGTTACCATGTAGCGACCACTTCAACCGCGCCACAAGCTATACAGATTGCGCGCTGCAGACGCATTCAGAACAATAGACAATCGTCAACACAATTCTGAATCGCGCTATAAGAGTTTTCGGAGTATGTAACTTATATACAACATCCCGACAACCACCTTTGGGGCTGGCCGCCCGCCTGCCTAGAAGATCTTCCCTTTTCCGCTATATTAGTGACCCTGTCAATGAAGTGCTCGCTACAATCATCAGCAAAAATGTGGACGAACAACTTCTCCTTATGCCTTCAAGGCTACGTGTGATGGAATTTAATATTATAATCTAAAAAATATTTAAAAATATATTGACATTTATGTAGGCAATATACTTGCTGCCTATACATTAATAAGGAAACAGGATCTTCATGGAAACAAGTTTATATTTTTTGTATTCTTGAGTAGTTAAACGAACGTACGTATTATACAATTTAAAATAACATATGTATGTATTCAAATAAAACTAATCTTACGGATTTTATCGCGTTTATTGTATGTTTTTACGTTCCCGACGTTTCGGCTGCTTTACAGCAACCATGGTCACGGGAAGACTGAGGTGTTTGACGTCCTAGTGTCAAAGTTTGAAATGGGGTACCCTCACATTTAACTGTTGTTCGCGGTCCGATTTGATACTGGTTAGAATAAAGTGCTTCACCCTCCCTTCCCCCATACGCTCCTGAGCCTATGTCCAGCAGTAGGCGTCAGACGAACACACTCACTACTATACTATACGGTCACACACTAGACAACGCTTGTATTATGGGTGATACTCAGGCACAAAGTTTGTCCCTACCAGGATTCGAACCAGGGACCCTCAGCGCAGAAAGCGGGTTCATTACCAACTGCGCTAATCAGCTCTTCCGCTGATGGGTATCATAGATAAGTTATCAACCTCCTCTGCCGAACTCTAACTCTAAGGAACAATAATATTATCCTGTGTCTAGTTTATGGCACCCACGATTCAGATATGATATCTCAATAACGGTTTAATTATTCAAACGATGGTACCGACAGATAGTCTATCTTGAACGTATTGTATGTGAGGCGGGCTGGGACAAATGAACTTCTGCTTAAAATTGTCTCAGGATTTAAATCTAAATCTTGAGAACAAAACTTCGGTTATAATTACCTCGTTAACTGATGAATAACCCGATTGGTACAGTTTATAGAGACTCTGCTTTCTGTACCTAAGTACCCGGGTTTGAATTCTGGTAGAGGCAAACTTTGTGTGATGAGCACGAATGTTTGTACCCGAGTCATGGTTGTTTAATATCTACAGAGTGAATAGAATTTATGACGTCCACGGCTGGACATAGGCCTCCCCCAATGACTTCCACACATTACGGTCCTCCGCCACTCGCATCCGCCGGCTTCCTGCTACACGTGTGATATCATCGGTCCACCTTGTGGTTGGCCGTCCTACACTACGTCTTCCGGTTCGTGGTTGCCGCTCTAGAACCTTTTGGCCCCAACGGCCATCGGTTCTGCGAGCTATGTGCCGCCCACTGCCACTTTAACTTTAAAATTCTTTGAGCTATGTCGGTTACTTTAGTTCGTCTACGGATAATCCTTGGCATGTGGTATTTAAATAAATTAACGAGTGGTAATTTATTAACGTTACGTGGGGTCGAGTCACCCTCGTCCGTAGGAGAATTAAGTACCCTCGAGATACCCTACACGTGACCCTGGGTGGTGCCAACCAGATGACAACTCTACTGGTGGTAGGCTTCGGCCGTGGCTAGTCACCACCCACTGAACAAAGCCATCTCGCCAAGCGGCCTAGCCGTGTTCTGGCATGATGTTCGGTGTTGCCATTCATGGATGGCGGGTCAGATCAGCTGCGGTGCATGTGCCTAGTGAATGTAGCGTCTCGATCTACTGCCGCCTTCCTACCTAGGCAAGTATGCTCCATCGTGGATCTCATCCTCACTTACCATCAGGTGAGATCGAGATCAAATACTTACTTGCCTATAATGTATAAAAAAAAAAAGTAATAATATATCAATTATGATGCCATTAATGATAATAGCAGTTTAAATTAATAATGGGTGATTTATAAATGAATATAATTACGTAATGATTTATTGCATAATACTATCCATATTGTAATTTGTCAACGATAATATTAATTTACTTACATACATTATTGTGACAATAGTATCCTGGCTTTGTTCATTTTATGGATTCGTACGCCATCCTTCACAGGGTCTAGGACAACCTTTCCCAAAGTGGTCGATAACGCACCCTTGTGGGCGCCGCAGGCCTAAAGGGCGGTAAGAGAGAGACCCAAAAAAAAATTGGGGCGCTGTGTAGAGGCTTACAACAATTCATTTAATTTGAAGTTTTAGTGGTTTTTAAGTAGGTTAAAAATGGGAGCGCTAAAACATAACTCATTCTCAAAGTGGACAGTAGACAAAATAAGTTTGGGAGCCCCTGGTCTAGGACAATGTTTCTTTTTTTTGCTTCAAGTAGGTATATATAACTATTGTACTGTACTGTAGGTGCGTATCGTGGTGGACTATGGCCTGATCCCCATTGTATTTGATGGGATGCCCCCGTGCCCAACATTGGGACATTAACAGGGTATTATTATATGTATATTTGTGAAGATATGTATAAGAAACCATGGTATAAAAGGTCACGTCACTTGCATAAGTCCACGTCATCGGCCGATATCAATGCGCCAGCGGTTTAAATTCTTTTGAAGATGATAATCAATGTTAAGTAGTTAAAATAATTGATGGCATTCTGTTTTGAGAAGCAATTGTCTTTTGACGACCTAATTAGCTAGTTAGAAGTGTATATGCTTTCGGTGCCGGTGGTCCCGGGTTAGAATCCTGGTAGGGACATACTTTGTGTGATGAGAATGAATGTAACCCGAGTCATGGACGTTTAATATGTATGTAAATAATATATTATACCAAGTTCGCCGTGCGTAATGTGGGACATTATAGTTGGTGTGTTCATCAGTTGATATTATAATGTTTATATATCTCACCATGCGGGCTATACCCGGACCTTTGGAAGACTTGCGCGGGGACATGGGTTCAACACGTAGAGGCCCTTTTTAAGAATCTTAATGTTAGCCACCTGCTGGAAGCAACTGCTGAAAATTATAGCATAAACAGCAAATTGACCTCAGCAGGTGCAGCAACTATTACAGGAATATGGAAAGATACATGACCTATGGATTAAAGTTTGGATGGACATGGAATACGACTCTTAAAAGAAATTTAAACTTTATCGAAGAAACACATTTTTGGAAAATAAAACAAAATTGACAACTTCACGGTTCAACTTACCGCCAAAAAGTTCCTATTTACAACTGAAAAAAAAGAAAGAAAGAGAAAAAAAACGGCTTATTTGGCTACTCATTGAATAACAAGTATCCTTAACGTTTATTATTCTTTAGATATAATCGTTATAGAGTGTTTAATGCATAATGTATGATGACTTACTGACATCACATATGCTCACGTATTCCGCGTTCACAGTATTTGATCATCCGTGTCTATGCCGCTTGAGGGATTAGTATGGAGCATTCCTCAAAACACACCAACGTGAATTGCACTAACAATATCCGATTATCATACCACGAAGAGTTATAAGAGAAGAACGATATTTATTAAAAATATCGGTAAAAAGATCAAATCCGATAAAAATACTAGTATATATAGAGATCATAATTGAAATATGTTACTGCAGGTGCAATCGTAAACCGGCCCTGATGCCCAGGGCCTTAAATAACGGGCTACCCTCGGGGTCGAGGACGACTGGGGTGTGGGCCCCGGATGTCCGGTGACGATGACGACTCCTGAGGAGGACGGCGGCGGGCGTGGCTCCCCGCCGCCGTGCGCAGCGAGGGCGCAGGGGGAGCAAACATCTGCTCCCCCGAGACGGGCCCCCATAAGGGGGCGAGGCACAAGAGGGGCACCGGTGCGTTCCGTTTGGAGATCCCGGAGCCCCTCCAACATGTGTCGAAGGTGGCCACCGGGGGGGTTTTAGTGGGTAAGATGTATGCACGTTGATGTATAAAATAATTGTGTAAATGATATTTTTTTAAACCAGGGTGTAATTTCTTAATTTTCTAATCGTTTGAGTTATTGTTGCATATGTTATCTATATAACCTACTGTTGGCCCTGTTAAATATTTTATATTATTTTTGTTACACTTCATAAAATAGTCTAGTTGGTTAATCAGATTTTAACTGTTTTGTTAAATGTATACGGCGTTCCATCAATAGTACCAATCATTCTTTGGTGCGCCAACTGGAATAGTAAATAATGGTTTTGGTGCGATTCAAATGTGTTCGCTATGCGTAATTTATTAGTATCCATTAGGTGCACTTCAGATAGATATTTGTTGTTTGCTTAACGGTCATATAGTAGGTATATTTCTTATAATACTAGCTACACACACTTACAGTAGACACGACGGTTATTTTCGCGTGGCAATGCCTAGTTCTAACTCTACGGCTTCTCACTGCGCAGTGTCTTATACCGTTTAAACGAAATTAATGTTTTATTTATGTGCGTATTTAAAACAACAAAAAAACAATTTACTCCACACTGGCAAAACGGCACTATTTTGCAGTCGATTGCCAACCTAAAAAAAGAAGAAGGTACCTTTGTGCTCATTTAAAAAATAATTGATTTCCGCAAGGCTGATGAAAATAGCTTGCTTATAGTGGATCAAGCGGCATTCCATACAAGTCAAGGCGTTAAACAAATAGCTCACCTACTTTGTTTTTGTAGATATTAAATCATGGATACTTAAGACCTAAATATTATTAATTACAATAGTTTGTCTATGTCGCGATATATTGCGACAAGCCAGATATTTATTAGGTTTTATTTTCTGTTACATTGACGTAGGTAGGTAAGTATAATAATGTATTATATGTTCAAGCTTAACAATAATAATGTAAAACATTTTAAGGGTTTCATTGGTAGGCTGTAAGTGTCACATCTCGAAGAAAAAAAACAATTTTTTTTTTTTTTATTTACATTACGTAGGTACCTACTAAGTGCGCGGTGAAACGGTACTGTCTCGTTTTCTCACGGAAAAAACAAATATAAAGATATATTTTATACATAAACCTACCTACACCTACTTGTTATCCCATTAAAATATTATACACTGTTCAATACATTGAACATCAAATATTTTTAATATTATACATAAATATATTAACAGTAATCCTAAACATAAATAATTAAATAAAACACTTAAATAAGAATAATAAATAATATTTAAAAATTATAATAATACTTTAATAATTTAATCATAAAAACCATAGAGCTATATATTTAGTTAAAAAAGTGGCAACACTGTATTGCTCTCTCTTCTCCTTTGACATGGAAGACTAGCGATTGTGGTCTCTAAATAAAAAATATTATTTTAATTATATTATCCACAGCATAGACTATGTTTGTTAAACCTTATATAATGCGTATAATTATATTCAACAAAATTACGGAAACCCGTAGCAAACATGCATGTTCAGTACACAAAAGTATGGGTGCGGAAAACATTAGAATCCGTTATTGAGGAAGTTTTATCTTAGACCCAACGCACACGGAATGTTAAATTTATTACAATTAAAACGGACTATAAAGGGCACTGGCACGTAATAATTGAATCATAGAGGATTTCGTTATGTTAAATACATGCTTACTTGGATTTGAAAATGTTGAATGAACTTTTATTGCCTAAGAAAAGGCGCCTAGACAGTCGGTCTAGTTACGGTAAGATAGATATGGCTGAAATCCTGAAAGAATTTATGAGGTAAACCAGGTCTAGAGAAACTTAAAATACGCAGTAATAATACGGAATTTGTCTATGTTTTTTTGGTGTAGGTACCTACTTATGATTTTGTATTAAATCATAACTTTTGTAACACACTTTATTATTTTCGAGATTATTAAGTACCTTAGAATATAACTCTGAAGATATTCGTATTTACTATTGAAGTTGGGTAAAAGACAATAGTTAGAAAGCAATAGAATTGCGCTCTTTCTCCGTCGCACACGCGTTCTTTTAACTGTGACGTCATTACATCTGTAGCTCTGTCCTTTTTTAATTAAAGTGTCCTAAGTATGTTATTACAGAATTGTTTTAGTGATAGTAATCGTAAAATAACAGTGAACATCATTATTAATTACTAATTTACGCAAATATGGGTAGATATAAGTAGATACCTGCTATTAATTAAAGGCAAATGTGAGTGCGTACCTCTCCTACTTATCCAAATTCTTAAATCCACGGTTAATATTTTAGTCTAATTCAGCGTACGTGCTTGCATTATTTAATTCCCTATTTGACTATTAATTACCTAGTTGCTATTCGACAAGATGGCGGAAAGCCATGAACCATTGATGGCTAGTTTAAGATTACAGGGCCCCAAGTCTGCCAACACAATCGATTCATAATCGAACAGCAACCGCATAGTAAGTGTCACTTTTGACAGATATCCCATACAAATTATGTGAAAAGTAACAGTACGGTTGCTATTCGATTATGAATCGATTGTGTTGGCAGACTTGGGGTCCTGTACGGACGGTGCTTGGTGAACCTTCGGAGGACATGCCCGTGGAGGATACTATATCCATGCTTAGATATACCTTAGATTTGAGGGTTAGTAGGCAGGTTTTAATACATACGTAAACTACTAAATACTGTAGTGACCTCTTCAACCGCGCCACAAGCTACACAGATGGCGCTGCAGATGACATTCAGAACTATTGACAATTCTCCATACAACCCTGAAACGCGCTACGAGAGTTTTCAGAGCACATAACAAATTTACATACCCCGAAAAATCATCGGGACAACGGCTAGCCCCACCTGGTTGGAAGGTGGTCCCTTTTCCACTTTAAGCTGATAACCACTATCCTAAGTTGGAAGTTTCATCAAAATATGTTCAGTAGTTTCACGTGATGCGCGTTCATGTGGTGCGACATAATTCGTAAAATGGTGAATACGTGCTATTTCGTCATTAGATACCTATATAAAATGAAAGTAACATAGAAGTAAGTATCTACTAAAAAAATAAACAAATTTAATCAATGACCTCAGTAGGTGAACAGTGCATAAATCATAACAATATAATTTATTAACTTATCTAAGGACAGTAACATTTTAAATCAATCATTATTTACTTTTCACATTCGTATGTCGTTCCATTTATCAAAGAATAGCGACACCAAGCTCAAGAACGGAATGGTTGAATGAACCGAAGAGCGAAAAACGGCGCCTAACATATTATTATTGTTACGATGCGTATAAAAGAGGTATCGATAACTCGAGAAATAGTCATCGAAGCTTCTAGAAACAAAAACGCATTGTTGGGTCCAAGGTCCCCTATCGATCTGTGAAGAAAGATCTAGAATCGTCAACAATGTTGCAACCGGCTTCCGGAATTTACCTCATATTATTTTTATTAAAATTATTATTAGTAAACAAAAGGCGAGGACAATGCAATTCCTGGAACTACGAGTTCTCGGAATAATACCGATTAGACGAATACAGCTACGTACACTAGAACATTCTAGCGCCTCCTTATTACCGTGTAAATAAGGTTCATTTTCCTTATGGAACATTTCTGTTTAGTGGGTTTTTATCGACACCTTTCTGGAAAGATCCACCCTCGCTATTTTCGGATTATAAATAGTGTGCAGGACCAGCGACGAGACAGTTTCTATTTGAAAGCGATAGTGAACACATCTCTCGGAAGCGAACCAAGAAGACTATACCGGCGACTCTAGCGAATACTGTGGACAACTGTGTTACAAAGTGATTTGGTGTATTGTGATTTGAGTGTTTACTAGTTAGTGTTCTGGTGTGTACTATTTTTGCCTTCTGTGTGGAGAGCGATTAAAGTATTTTTCACGTAATCGGCATTTGATTACCCCCGCACGTAACAATTGGTGTCAGAAGCGGAATGCCGTTATTACCACGTGAAGACGAAGGGCGTACTCCACGAACCAGACGGCAAGTGGAAATGGATGCTGCACGTCAACGTATCCGTGAAGAGGAAGAGCCTCGGGCTGGTGCTGAGATTCCAGCGGAACCTATGGCAGCACCAGGGGTTAGCTCACCTGACATGAATATGTCAGCACTGCTGGCTTCTTTGCAAGAAATGATGAGGGCCAACCAAGAAGCCAGTCGGCAGGAGCTCAAACAACTGATGCAGGCCAATCAAGAGGCTACACGGCAGGAGATAAAGAATGTTGTAGAGGCCAATCAGAAAATGGCTTCCATGCAGGAGATGATGCAGGCTAACCAAGAGGCTACGCATCGGGAGATTAAGGAAATGGTGCAGGCCAGCCAGGAAGCTGTCCAAGGAAAAATCAGCGTAGGTATCACAGCCCTCGGAGAAGAAGTGAATACTTTAAAGGAACGCGTACAAGTGCTTGACAAAGAAGTTACCATGAAGACAGGGAACCTCGAAGACTGCTTACAAAAAGAAACTCTCAAGAATGAGGACCGCTGGGAAATACTTAATAAGGAGGTGATGAAGCTAAAAACACATGGGACTATTACAGTGGCTTCACCATCGTCTTCTAAACATGATCTGCCACGCTTCGATGGGACTTCGTCGTGGTCAGCGTTCAGGTACCAGTTCGAGGTACTTGCAAGTGGTAATGGCTGGAGCAAAGAGCAATCTTTTATAGCTCTTACGCTTGCTCTACGTGGGGATGCTTTATCAATCCTTGAAAACCTGCCGCTTGAAAGAAGGACGCTAGAGACACTAATGGAAGCATTAGACACGCGCTACAGTGATAAGCACCTCGAACATGTCTACCGAGTGCAACTCCGCGAGCGATCACAAAAGGCTGGTGAAAGCCTTCAGCAGTGGGCCCTGGAAATTGAAAGGCTGGTTCGTCGAGCTTACTCATCGGCACCAGAAGTCATCGAAGTGAACCTGCTACAGGCATTTGTCGATGGCATACGAAACTCAGAAGTCCGAGGTGCTGTAAAATTGGGACATCACCAGTCCTTGAAAAACGCACTCGCTCATGCTCTTGAGGTGGAAGCTGTGCAACAAGACACGAGGCTACATAAAGTAAGGGGAGTGATTTCCGAAGAGAAAAAGTCTCGGTTTGTCCCCACGTGCTACGAGTGTGGAGAAAAAGGGCACATTCGGCTCGAATGCCCTAAGAAAAGGAGAAGGGTCAAGGACTCCGCGACCCAAGACGATCAAGAGATTCAGTTAAACTAAAGGTCGCCAGGGCCGCGGGGCGGGCGCTGGCTGGTCAACATAAAGCCCCTACAGTAACCATAACTCAAGTTTTTCATGGGAATAGTCTGATCCTCGAGGGCACCATAGATAATAAATCTTGTAGTTTAACCGTGGACACCGGTGCATCGCGTACCATTGTGAGACCAGAGCTACTAAGACGCACCATAATGTGGAATAGACGATCTCCAAAATGTCATCTTCAGACAGCCACCGGCCAGCCAGTTTCCGTCCTCGGCGAAACAGACGTAAAGTTTAGAATTGGTGACCGAGTATATCTCCAGGCAGTGCTGATTGCTAATATTACCGACGATTGTATTTTGGGACTAGATTTCTTGAAGAATCAGCAGTGTGTTTTGGATATTGCTAAAGGAGTGTTAAGGTTTCCTGACCAAGAAGTTTGTTTGCAAGGATCACGACCGTGCAATATTTATTGCCTGAAGGACACTATACTGGCGCCGAGATCAGAAAACTTGATAATAGTGAAATTTCCTCGTAATATTAAACCAAGAAGATGCCTCATTGTTGAAGACACTGGAAATTACCCACATTTAATTACAGCAAGGACTTTACTAATGTCGAGCGGAATAACTAAGGTGAGAATCCTTAACCTTGGTAATGAAGAAGTTCACCTCAAGAAGAATAGTGTGGTTGGAAGATGTGAGGAAGTAAAGTACCTGAGACGATTAAATAGTGATACGGTTAAACAGAATGGTACCCATTTGAAGGAGGATCACATCCAGCAACTACTGGAATCTTCTAAGGAGAATTTATCGGCAACAGAACTGCAGCAAGCCAAAGAACTCTTGCTGAAATTCAGCGACATATTTGCTACTGGAAATGACTGTGGAAGGACGGGGCTCGTAAAACATCGGATCGACACAGGCGACGCCAGGCCTATAAAACAAAGACCACGACGCATACCATGGGCAAGAGAAAAGGAGGTGACAGATATGATTAAGGATATGGCTGATAACGGAATAATTGAACCTTCTACGAGTCCATGGTCATCACCCGTGGTGCTGGTGAAGAAGAAGGATGGCAGTACAAGGTTTTGTGTGGATTACCGGATGTTGAATAACGTCACAAAGAAAGACAGCTATCCCTTACCTCGGATCGACGACACACTGGACATGCTCAGTGGTATGAAATGGTTTTCAACTATCGACTTAAAAAGTGGCTATTGGCAGGTAGAACTAAGCCCAGAAGACAAAGAGAAGACAGCCTTCAGCACTGGAATCGGAAATGGATTGTGGCAGTTTAATGTTATGCCTTTTGGGTTATGTAATGCTCCAGCCACATTTGAGCGCCTTATGGAAAGAGTGATGGTGGGTTTACTCGGAGACGTATGCCTGGTCTACCTTGATGACGTAATCGTTATGGGTCGTAGCTTCAAGGAGAACCTGAAGAATCTGGAACGAGTGTTCACCCGAATCCGTGAGGCTAATCTAAAACTTAGCCCAAAGAAGTGCGCTCTATTTAAAAAGGAAGTTAGTTACCTTGGACACGTCATCTCAACGGAAGGAGTCCAAACCGACTCTGAGAAGATAAAAGCTGTTCAAGAATGGCCTATTCCAAGAAATAAAACAGATGTGCGCGCCTTTCTTGGATTATGCGCATATTACAGACGATTCATTAAGAGCTTCTCGGACATTGCAAAACCGTTGCATCGACTTACAGAAGAGAAACGCGATTTTATCTGGGACCCGATTTGTGAGGAAGCCTTCAGTGAGCTCAAGCAACGATTATGTGAAGCCCCTATTTTGGGTTACCCAAATAGAGAAGGAAGATTCATCGTGGACACAGACGCCAGTAACACAGGAATTGGTGGTGTTTTATCTCAAATACAGGGAGATCGTCAAGTCGTGATAGCATATTTCAGTAAGTCACTTTCCAAACCAGAAAGAAATTACTGTGTTACTCGCCGTGAACTACTTGCCGTGGTGAAGACCCTACAGCATTTTCAGAAGTATCTTATAGGAAGAGAGTTTACTATAAGAACGGATCATGCTGCGTTAAAATGGTTGTTACAATTCAAGAACCCAGAAGGTCAAGTAGCTAGATGGCTCGAGCAACTACAGGAATTTCACTTTGTAATAGAACACCGAAGTGGAAAAGGACATAGCAACGCCGATGCTTTGTCACGAAGACCGTGTGCTGAAGACTGCAAGCACTGTCAGAAGAATGAAGTACGGGAAGAGGTTAAAGTCATCAGGACGCACGGACTTGATGACGAATGGACTGGAGTCAACATGAAGAAGGCCCAAGAAGAGGACAATGACCTTCGACCTATACTGGACTGGACACGTCTTGGGAATAAACCCCAATGGAGTGATATGTCTGCTCATAGTTCGACCACCAAAAGCTATTGGGCTCAGTGGGACAGCTTGACTCTGGAAGACGGTGTACTATGTAGAAAATGGGAATCCAACGATGGAAAAGAAGTAACCATGCAAGTCATAGTACCACGGAGTAAGGTGGACCCTCTTTTACGGCACATCCACGATGGTGTTTCTGGTGGACATCTTGGAGTCAAGAAAACTCTGGTTAAAGTGCGACAACGTTTCTACTGGGTCGGTTGTCGGGAAGATGTCGAGGATTGGTGCCGTAAGTGCACTGCTTGTGCTTCAGTGAAAGGCCCGCAGACAAGAAGCAGGGGAAAGTTAAAGACGTACAACGTTGGAGCGCCATGGGAGCGCATCGCTATTGATGTTGCTGGACCTTTTCCTATGACAGATGATGGGAACAAGTACATCATAGTAGTGCAAGATTACTTCACTAAGTGGCCCGAAGTCTTTGCGACACCGAATCAAGAAGCTATAACTGTGGCGAAGAAACTGGTTCAGGAAGTGGTCTGTCGATATGGCGTACCCATGGAACTTCACTCAGACCAAGGGCGGAATTTTGAGTCTGCCTTATTTCAGGAAATGTGCAAACTGCTGGGAATCAATAAGACCCGTACGACGCCAGCGCATCCGCAGTCAGACGGAATGGTCGAGAGGTTCAACCAGACTTTAGAGAACCACTTGGCTAAAGTCGTGGACGATCATCAAAGAGATTGGGACCAATACATTCCGCTGTTCCTGATGTCCTATCGATCTGCGGTACATGATAGTACGGGACATACTCCGGCCAAGGTAAATTTCGGCCGAGAAATAAGGCTCCCAGTGGATGCAATAACAGGCACGCCACCCGATAGTCCTAAGCCTGTTACGGACTATGTGAGTGAACTTCAAAACCAGCTGGATGAAGTACACAGAAGAGTACGGGAGAATAATCTTAAGACTAGTACAAGGATGAAGACCCGCTACGATCGGAATGCGAACACCAACGGGTTTGAAGAAGGAACACTAGTGTGGCTTCATAATCCGCTTCGCAAAAAGGGAAAGTCTCCGAAACTCCAAGCTCGCTGGGAAGGACCGTACACCATCATTACAAGGATCAATGATGTAACTTTCCGAATCAAGAAGGGACTTAGAGGAAAACCAAAGGTAGTCCATGTGGACAGGTTAGCGCGATATCATGGCTCGAATAATGCTCGGGACGAGCATGACTAAGAGGGGGGTAATGTTACGATGCGTATAAAAGAGGTATCGATAACTCGAGAAATAGTCATCGAAGCTTCTAGAAACAAAAACGCATTGTTGGGTCCAAGGTCCCCTATCGATCTGTGAAGAAAGATCTAGAATCGTCAACAATGTTGCAACCGGCTTCCGGAATTTACCTCATATTATTTTTATTAAAATTATTATTAGTAAACAAAAGGCGAGGACAATGCAATTCCTGGAACTACGAGTTCTCGGAATAATACCGATTAGACGAATACAGCTACGTACACTAGAACATTCTAGCGCCTCCTTATTACCGTGTAAATAAGGTTCATTTTCCTTATGGAACATTTCTGTTTAGTGGGTTTTTATCGACACCTTTCTGGAAAGATCCACCCTCGCTATTTTCGGATTATAAATAGTGTGCAGGACCAGCGACGAGACAGTTTCTATTTGAAAGCGATAGTGAACACATCTCTCGGAAGCGAACCAAGAAGACTATACCGGCGACTCTAGCGAATACTGTGGACAACTGTGTTACAAAGTGATTTGGTGTATTGTGATTTGAGTGTTTACTAGTTAGTGTTCTGGTGTGTACTATTTTTGCCTTCTGTGTGGAGAGCGATTAAAGTATTTTTCACGTAATCGGCATTTGATTACCCCCGCACGTAACATTATGTTCATTCTTCGTTCAAGTACGGCGCAGTTACCGTTCCATTCATTTTCAATTATCAACTCGTCATTCACTCGTACAAGCTCGCTATCGACTGTAAGCACTAGTTTTTTTTTAATAAATTTATATCATATACCGCATACGAATGAACGAAGTGGATGAAAAGCCCTTCAAGCCAAAGAACACACTAACACACTTCAGAGGCGCTAACAATCTTTGACTTACAAGATACCTTTTACTAGCTTTAAGGTTCATTATCTTACAACAAAGTATCACTGGCCGATAATACAACAAGTAAACAAGAGAGATAAGTTAGTGTCAGAATGACAACACCCACAGACAAATATATGTATGTATCGATTTGCTTGCATGCATTCTTCGCTCTGAACTCGTCCAGTGACTACGCATTCCAATTACATACTTATAATGACGACCAAAATAGCAGTTGTAACCGGTGCAAATAAGGGTTTAGGATTTGCAGTAGTGAAAGCACTATGCCAGAAATACGAAGGAATCGTTTATTTAACAGCCAGGGACGAATACAGAGGATTGGAAGCCGTGAGAAAGCTAAACGAGATCGGACTAAAACCTCGTTTCTATCAATTGGACGTGAGTAACAATGAAAGTGTCAATAAATTCGCGGATTTTATTAAAACAACCCACGGAGGTTTTGATTGTTTGGTAAATAACGCCGCGATTTTAGAATGGGATGAAATTTATCCGAGCTACGAAGTCGCTAAGAGAAACATTGATGTTAATTACAGAAGTTTACTGACCATTGAGAAGTATGTGTTTCCACTGCTAAGAGATGGCGCTAGGGTCGTAAACGTGTCGAGTGCGTGCGGTCATCTGTCGAATATAAAAAACAAAAGATGGATTGAAACTTTGACGAGTCCGGATTTAACTGAAGAAGATATTAATGATTTTGTTAATGAATATTTAGAAAGTGTTAAGAATGGGACTTTCGATAAAAATGATTTTGCTGATGATGGCAAGCACGCCGAACATAGAGTTTCAAAAATTGCTTTAACGGCTTTGACTAAAGTACAGCAAAAGAAATATGATGATAGGAATATTTCTATAAATGCTGTCCATCCAGGAAATGTTAAGACCGACATGGCAAATGGTGAAGGCGACATAGATGCTGATAAAGCCGCAGAGGTAGTTTTGTACCTAATCTTGGATGCATCACCGAAGCTAAGAGGAACTTTTATGTGGTATAACAAGAAATTGATTGATTGGCTAGATGCTGAAAGCGATTTTGCGTGTAAGGGTCTTTGGTAACATTTTGAAAATTGTCAGAAATAAATTATTGATACAAACTTACATTTTTATTGATTTGTTTTTATTATGTAGTCTGTACTTACCTGCTAATACATTGTGTAATAAAACAAAATAAATAATTTAAAACAATTTTGGATTTTGTATCAACAAATGGTTTTTAACCACAGAGATCTGTGTTTTTAACTGTAGCATAAGTGTAATTTTTACAGGGCCAGTGCTGTTGATCCTGTACTGAGCGTAGAGCTGCGAGAATCTGTATTTTGGAAAACAGTGACATCTATAGGTAGCAAAACGAAGTAATATATAAGATGGCTTTTACTTTGATTCGTTATACGAACATAATCTATATCCAACTTACAACATGTAATTTTTTATCTTTATAAAATATGTAATTATTTTCATACGTATTTAAACATTGATTAAACTTTGTGGTTCCATACGAGACTGGCACATTGGAATCGTATTTAGAAGAAAATAATATAGTGATATGGTTTATCGATTGTGAAGAGTTGATGATTGTACTTGCAATGGAACGCAAGTGACAAGCAAGTCGATCGAATATGTCTGCTGATATATGTCAATCTGACAGTGGCGATTCGACCGCGGAATTCCGTTTGTGGGTGTGAAATTATAGAATAATTTATAAATAATTTCAGTTCGGATAAATCGAGATTATCAATAGGTATCGTTAAATTTTCAATCCCGTAAATTAAAACACATTTATTGTGATAGAAAAAGGCTATACTTCAATTCACGGACCGGTCATTATTTTCGGTAAGTAAGCAATTATAAAATTGCATTTAACTACCTATAACATTTTATTTTTTAAACCTGCTGCAGTTAGCTGACAGGAGTGTGACATAAGTCAATTTATAAATAAACTAATATTTCCGACATGAAATGGTGTTGATCTTGGTGTATTAAAATAGATATTTTCAACACCTTGACCTAGCAAATTTCATTACCATTCCCGGTACAGACGGTGTCGGGCTCCCAGTATGCGAGTTTTATTCAGTGAAAAGGACTTATTGAACCTTCTTTGAACATGTACTAATTTGAAATTAGAATGTGAATTACTAACCAAACAGTTTTGAGTGCATTTGTTTGAATTTGTAAATGGAATGAAAAAAATATGCTAGTGTTGTGGTATGTTTAATGTTAGGTTTTAGATGACTTTGCCTTTGCCTGTAAAATTTGTAAAGTAGGTATAATTAGCCTTGAAAATTATTGAGATAATGGATTCTATTTATATGGGAAGGTGAACATGTATTACTCAACTGACATGTAAATTAGGTATTGAAGAGGTTTTTTTTATACTTTAGTGTCAAGCATCAGAATATTATAAAACAACATATTGATTATTATGAATGAATTAAAAAAAAAGGTTTTTTTTTCTAAAATTAAATTTTTAGATGGGCCAATCATGGTCTATACTCATATAAAATTGAAACCATAAGGCTTATTGAAACAGATTGGAAATCTTATTTTTTTTTAATTATGCTTTTTATTTGGTACATTTGGAAACATTATACCTAGTAATACCATACAAAACAAGTAGGTACTGTTTTAACGTCTTTACTTTGGTGTAAATTTTGAATAAGTATCCAATTTGTATGCGTAAGAATGCAGTAAGTATACCTAAATTTGTAACTAGGTCATAGAAATTTGTATAAGACACTCATGGTTAGGAATTATGTGTGAAACATGTAATTTGAGCTCTATGTTGAACACTTTAAATTTCAAATTTCAGTGAATATTGTGTTTATTAGAAATTGAAGAAAGTAGAGCTTAAACTGTAATAGCTACTACATTGCAGTCAATTTGATTATTGATGTGGTTTATTTAAATGTTTACTATTATCCGCTATCAAGTCTTTTCAAATCAAAATTATAAGAATGAAGACTATTGGTAGGTAGTTTACCAGTCCGGTAGGTAGGTAGGTAAGATTTATGTTGTAAGTAGCACAGCCATTAAAAAAAGAAGGAACCTTAAATAAGTACTTACTGACTTGTGAATACAATATTTTAAAAATAAATATTTTCATTATAAAATCAACAACACTAGCAAATCTAAGGACTTTCAACCCTAGAATTACTGACAACATACCTACCCAACACAAGATAAATAATGGACAAAACTATTCTGTGACCCATCCGGTATAAACAACCCCGACAATGGTTCTAGTGAGAACTGCCCGGGTGATGGCGTCGTTCGCGGCGCAGGCAGCACTCAGATCCAAGTGGAGTTCCCTCATTGAGTCCACCAGCATGGACGTGCCCGGAGAAGTGTCCGACGGAGTCCGATCCGTCGTTGGATGGCTGAAGCAGGCACGGGTCATTGGCATGACTGGAGTTACTTTTGCCGTTTGGTAGATTTTTTTTTTGTTTTGGTACAGTTAGGAACAGAAGTCGTTGAACTGATTTATATGCAGGTGCTAACATAACACCACGAATCGAAACGAAAGGTCAGACTTTCGAAAATTTTACCAAATATAAACATGACAACACTATACTAAAATCAGATATATATGAGAAGCGTTTTGAAACCACATACATGAGCGACACGTGATGAACCCATTGTCGCAAACTTTAAATTCCTATTAGATTCCTTAGTCACCCAGCTGTGTTCAAACTGACCGCGCAGACACGCGAGCCTAGGTAAGGCACATGCCGCACGCGGGGTGACAATCAAGGCGAGGCAAATAATAGTATCCAACGCTCGTTTACTCTCGGTTGAGCAGAGTAGCTATTCTAATCAAACGGGCATTCTTCAAGTTACGCTGAGGGTTAAAATAAACCAATAGACCCTTAATTTATGAAATCATTTCGCCCCTTATTATGGACCCAATATGTCCCATATTAAGAAACCATTAAGTCCCTTACTTAAACACCAACACTGTAAAATTACTTAATCATTATTATATAGACTACATGTGCAGTTATTTTTTTTATAAAAAAATGTCTCACAAAAAAATCCACAGTATCTTTTGTAACAACCGCCCACATACATAGTATAATTTGCAATACCTATGCAAATTGGAGGCGCGAATTGGCTTTGAAAGACAAAAACGTCTTGCATAATATGTTCAAAGGTATACTTATATACGACTCGAATTAAAAGTAGGTACGGAACTACAAACCCATTGTAAAGCTGCTGTTTTCATTTTATTATTTACAAAATACGCTTCCAATAAATATAAACGCTCTAGATTTGAATTCATTTTCACCAACTCATAAAGGAATGACTAGGTACATTTAAGGAAAACAATGATTCGAAATTCAAAATTTTGAAATGATGCGCCCAGCAAATGTTTTTTTTTGTTGTAAAGTTCATTCATGCCAGCCAGTCCTCGAAATTAAGAAGTTTGCAATTCATTTTCCTAACAAAATGTATGGGATTTATTTTTTCATTTTCCAAAACAAATTGAAGGATTTATGATCGCGCTCGTTCTGGTCTAACGATCGAGCTGGCCTGCCAGTCTTGAGCAGAGGGCCTGCGGCAGTCTGCATTCAGCTAATGAGTAGTGTATGTACCTTAAAACTACGATTACCTGAGACTTTGTTACCGTCTCGATGATTCAATTAAACACAGCCTAGTGTGACTTTTAATTAGTTTCATGTTAATTACTATATTATGGAATGCACGGCGTCCATAAAAAGGTAATTTGAACGCAAAGTTAGCGCAATAGTCCTGAAGTTGGTGGTATTCTATGATTTCTCACGATTGTTGCCAATTTTGACGACGCAAAGAAACTCCAGTCATGTCAATTTTAAAAATAAATGTTGTCGTAATGTCAAGCATGTTACTATATTCAAAATATTTAAGGTTTACAAAATATTGTAAGTAATTTATTTGAATAAAAAAAAAACTATTTTATTTATTTAAAATGATTCGCTCGTTCTGTTTTTAAATATGTGTCCGTTGCATGTCATTAATGTTTGTATATATGTAGATATGGGTTCTCTATTCTATACAATGTAGTCGGCGCTAATTGATAACATGCTCTATTTATAAATCACTAAGGAAAACAATTTTTTTAAACACAAAGTTGCCAGAAACATTTTTATTTTACTCACAAATGTTTATACACGCATTTGCACAACTATTCAAAGCCTGTCGTGTTTCGCTAATAATGTTTCAAAGTCTCTATTCGAATGGCACAATTTGACTCCCGATCGGTAGGGCCGATCGGTTGAGTCTCCAGTCTACCAATTGGCGTGTGAACTTACATATTTGTAAGGACACTACCGATCGTCTCTACCGATTGTGAACCAAATCGGGGCCTTTCGGGAGCTTAAAGCAACCAAGCAGACACGCTTGGCTACCTAAGGCCGGTGTAAGCCTACTCTTAACAAGTAGTTATGTCGTGGTGGGTATACGTAGAGTCAATCTTAATCCCAGTAAAAAAAAATCAAAGCCTCAGTGTTTTTGTTGCCTACATGTGTTGGGTCATTCACCTCTCAATTACATTATCCGTTTTTGTGTTCGTGCCGACATTGATTTACTGTCCGCGTGATTAATTAGCGGGCTGGCACCAATTCGTTGAGTTGAACGAGGTCACACGTCGTGTTGACTATCATGAACCTTTAGGACTTCTAGATTTCATGAGTGAATCTCGTGTTCAACTACGGTTTTCAGTATGCGGGGAAAAAAAGCAGTAATAGCCAATAAAAAAAAGCAGTGATTGCCAAGTTGGTAGAATGCTTGCCTCGGAAACGAGGATCGCAATGTTGAAACCACGGCATGCGCCTCTGGGATTTTTGGATTTCATGTGCGAATCTCATTTTCAACCATGATTATTCACTTGCTAAACGGTGAAGGAAAACGTCGCGAGGAAATCTGCTTCTGAGAGAACCCCTCGATAGTCGTGTGAAGTCCGCCAACCCGCGTTGGGCCAGCGTGGTGGACTATGGTCTAATCCCCCTCGCATTGAGGGAAGGCCCGTGCCCAACAGTGGGACATTAAAAGGGCTGATATAATTATGCCAACCCCTATAGTTTTAAGTGCATAAGATTAAATATAGATATGACAAAAGTACCCCTAGAGCCAAACATTGGAGTGGTTAAGAGTGTCTGCACTGACTTTTTCCTGCGAATTTATGAGGAAAGACTGAGCACGTAAGATCGCAGCTAACCTTTATGAACTCTGCTGTCCTAATGCTTAGATTCACTTTCGCATGCGTCATTACGTCCTTAGCTTTTATTGTGAATTGCGCCAGAACCCAAGACGCGCTCGCGTTCAAGTCGCCGTTTAAGGTTTATACAGGTTATAACGTAACACGCTACTAAGCTGCTACGCAGGCCGCCAACGTGTCCGCGGGCCTTATTTTCCGTGATGTCAAATTAATGTATACGTCAGTATCAAACTCCAATTTAATGCGTCGCGAGGGGCCGGGTCGCGATTGTTCATATAGTCCTTGTACAACCCTAATCCGTTATGGCTTATTTGGATCCGTACTGACTAGTGAAGGGATCGCAAGTAGATAAGTACGCAGCTGGTATAAAAGCTGAAAAACACCACTATATTTACTCGCTCACTCTACTCTCTCTATCTAGCTTCTCATCTGACGTTAGCACCACATCTTGAAATACATATACAGCAAAGTTTAATTATATAGTTGTAGCTATTGATGTTTTTATGCACCTTATGCACCATTTGTCATATGCTTCTTCGATCGGGTGGCTTATTTTAAATCATTCGGAAACGGTTTGGAAACTTTTTGAAAACACGATTTGGTATTGCCATCGAGAAACATCGAAGATAATTAAATTCGGAAATATTAATATCGATTGCGGTAATCCAGTTCGGAAGTTTTCGATTACGTTTCCGATATCGATTTCGGATGGTTTAAAATAACCCCGCAGGACTATCTCTAGCTTATGTAGCACCAGGGACAACCCCTAGGTTCATCATAGGGTTGGTCAATTCGGTTACCTCGATGGAACACTAGTCCACAGATGGTCAGCGGCACCCCTAATGCCTTAGTATCCGTATCCTTTGTAGAGACGGTCCTGACTTCGTTCATAGTTGGTCTTTGTGCATGGTGTTGTTCTTTCGTCGATCGGCGCAAGAGTCGAATCAGCGGTCAATTTTTGCGTGCTATTTCTGTTGTAACTTTATTATATACATATTTTCTTAACTTGATATGTAATATTCAAATGAAATATATAATTTTAAAGTAATTATTATATTTAGATTTGACTTACATCATAGACAATGATCACATTTTTTCGAACATAGAGCATACACCAACTCTCATAAGAGTTGGGACACTTACTAACTAGTGATGTCAAACAAACATCGAACAATTTCCCCATAACTCCTCTTCACAGGTGAGGCAGCGCGTAATATTAATTGTATTCGCTTTTAGTAACACTATGTGTGTGTTCCAGGCGTCGCTCGAAGTACGTCAAGTGGGCAGACGCGCTGTGAACCAGCTGGCCGGCCGCGGCATGGGCGACGATGTACTTATCATCCACTATAACGATGTCTACAATATTGAACAGACTACCAGTGAGTACGGTCCTAAAACGTAGGTGCTCATGCGAGCCATGGTAATATCAACGAGATTCTAGTCTATGCGATGTATATACATTTATGTATTTTGCCATGTGTGTGCCCGATCGTCACGTTAAAAAAATATCTTTATACCAACTTTGACCGCCTTTAAGGTTGAATTTCCAAAATCCCTTCGCAGCGCACCTCTAGGGTACTTAAGGAATATTTCCTTCAAATTTGAAATCTTTAGGTCTACCGGTTCAGGCCGTACGTTGTCAGTCAGTCAGTGAGATTGAAAATTTTCTGAGGTCGACGTCGCTCCCTGCAAGTCAAAAGTCGAAACATTTATTTTGTATAGGCGTACGGTACTTACAAATTGTCATTTACATATGTTTTTCTTAACTCTACAACCGGATCGCAATGCCACCTCAACTGAGGCATGTGATTTTTTTTACTTTTCTTAACTTTTTTTTTACAAGCTGTCAAAAGGTTCAGCAATATCGAATTATTTAACATATCCCCTCTGCATGGTCGTACAAAAGAACAAAGATATCTTGGGTCTCTTTCAGATACGGAGCCGGTCGGAGGTGCGCTAAGGTTCAGCACAGCAGTGAAAGAATTACAGCATCTCAATCCGTTAGTACTGTTCAGCGGAGACGTCTTCTCACCCAGCATGCGTAAGTATTATTTATAATAAGGATGTTTAAAAATTAATTAATTGAGATTAGTGTTGCCCAAAGTCTTGGTCTTGTATTTTCGGAACACCAGGATACGAGAGTCTTGTAGTTATTATCGGTAAAACTGCGAGATTCTTGCGTCTTGGTCGTGATCTTGCAAGAATGCAAGACTAAGATATTTCGTATTACTAATTGCGTCTCGCTCAAGTTCATAGAAATAGACAATATTCACAGAAACCAAGGTATTTTTTTTGTCTACACCTTTCATCTAGAAGCTCATAGATGGGTTTTAATGAAACTAAAAAGCGTTGAATGTCAACTGTCAGTAAAACTAACAATTATTAGTAATTGTCAGTCAAACAATGTGGTCTCCCTACGGCAATAAAACGTGGGTCCGAATCCCGCTGTAGAACATTAAATTATTGACATGAGCCAACTTTTTTTTCTACTTAGGCTTATCCTCATGACAAAAAATTACAGCCAAAACAAGGCTGATCCTGCGAGAATCTTGCGTTTTGTGTCTCGACGCGCAATACTCGCAGTCTTGCTAAAATACAAGAGCTAGGAGTAAGTCTCACAAGAGTAAAGCCTTGGGGCAACACTACTGAATTGTTCGGCTTCCAGTATCCTGATTTGTCTGTTTACCGTTATGTTGGTACTGTTTATTAAAACTTCACGTATCATAGACCATAAACTTTGTTTTTTTTTTCAGTGAGCACATTCACTAAAGGCGAACAAATGGTACCAGTACTCAACGAAATAGGCACACATTGCGCTGTATTTGGCAACCACGACTTCGGTGAGCGAAAGCTTTTGAATTAATTTACCCATTTAGATACTGGTAACGCATTGACACCATATTTGAATAAGTGTGACGTCATATGACACCTACTTTGACCATATAAACTACCTGACAGAGTAAAATGTGGAGTCGCATTTCGGACACGCCATTTTCATTTCTTCATGTCACATCCATTATTTTATGTATAACTAGCTGTTGCCCGCGACTTCGTCCGCGTGGTATTTAACAAAGACAACCGTTGACAACAGCCTGCTCGCCCATTCTGAGCCCGCGGGGCGCATTGCAGGTTGTTGCTATCAAACTTAATCAGGCGCTGCGCTGCAACATTGGTTTTAATTTTTTATCGTGAATCCTATTTTTTTTTCTAAAATAAAAGTAGCCTAAGTTACTCCTTGTTACATCAGCTATCTGCCAGTGAAAGTCCCGTCAAAATCGGTCCAGCCATTTCAGAGATTAGCCGGAACAAACAGACAGACAGACAGACAGACAGACAGACAGACAGACAGACGTACAGACAGACAGACAGACGGACAGACAGACGGACAGACAGACAGACAGACAGACGGACAGACAGACAAAAATTGTAAAAAAATTTGTTTCGGTATAGGTAACGTGTATACATCTAAATGCACTTAGTAAAAAGCGGTTATTTTAACAGACACTCCAATTTTATTCATATGTATAGATGTGTACTAGTATTTATTGAATTTAGGTTGCTATTAATTACTTGACACTTACTTGACACTGGCATTTTATTTCGTAAAGAAATAAGAAGAGTAAAATGTGAAGCGGACATTTGCAATCATTTAGAGAAGTTAGACTTTCAAAAAATAAATAATAATAATAATATAATTATAATATAATATATATAATTTAGAAAAAAAATTTTGTTGCCAATAAATTGGGAATAAAAAAATGATTTATCGGAACTCTGACTACGCATAATGGCTACAATTAATTTTAATATAATATATTAATTTAGATTTTTTTTATTATTTCGGTCTAGAAGTGTTACTAGGCTAGTGTCACAGTGCAACTTCCCTTATTCATGGCTACAACTGTTAACTTACTGGGATTTTTTTTTTTAGATTTCGGTCTAGAAGTGTTATCTGGGCTGGTAGCACAATGCAACTTCCCCTGGCTGATGTCCAATGTCATTGATAATGAGACAGGCCGACCGCTGGGAGATGGCAAGATCACACATGCACTGATGTGCAACGGACACAAGATCGGACTTATTGGACTCGTCGAACAGGTTCGAATTTTATTCAATAACATCAGGCGAACAAAGATATGAGTACCGTACAATCAACTGGGGGTGGTTCCAGTATGATATTACTTATAGACACATCAAAAGTCCGGGGTTTTGCTACGCGATAGAATCAGAAATGATGAGATCTGTAGACGAACTGGAGTAACCGACATAGCTCAAAGAATTTCCAACTTGAAGTGGCAGTGGGCGGCACATAGCTCGCAGAACCGATGGCCGTTGGGGCAGAAAGGTTCTAGAATGGCGACCACGAACCGGAAGACGTATTGTAGGACGACCCCCACAAGGTGGACCGATGATATCACACGCGTAGCAGGAAGCCGGTGGATGCGAGTGGCGGAGGACCGTGATGTGTGGAAGTCGTTGGGGGAGGCCTATGTCCAGCAGTGGACGTCTATCGGCTGATAGATTAGATAGATTAGGTTAGATATCCGATTTAGGCACACATTTTCTTCCTTATCATAAAAAGTTAGTCCCTACCGGTATTCGAGCCTTCGGCTTAGAAAGCAGGATCACTACCAACCGCGCCAATCGGGTCGTCGATCACATGTTTCAGTAAAATCTGGTTAGTGAACATTTTGGTACAGCTTCTTGGAGTATCCCAGAGGAACCCCTTTATATTGTGGGACAAACCTTATCCAAGGTGTTGATGTTATTATAGCCTACCACCAACCAGTCTCATCAAATAGGCCATGTACTTTACCATAAATTTAACTTCGCATAGTAACAGACTCTATGGGAGCGTTCAGTCGTATTACGTAATGAAATTGTTTGAGATTTTAGTAAAACGTAGTCTCTCGCGACCGTTGAAGCTGCTGAAGGGTTAACGTTTCAGAAACCGCCCCCCCCCCCCCAAATTCGTTACGTAATACTTTAACGCTCGCTATGTCCTAATGCCCTCCTAACACGAGGACAGTTCAGTGAGTCAGCTCATTATTTTTTGTTCAAATGTATTCGCTGACCAGTGAAAGGCCAGTGACTGAACTGACTCATGAACTGGGTTCGTTGTTGGACAGTCATGTAGTTAATATTAAAATGTTGGTTGCAGGAATGGCTAGAAACCTTAGCTACAATAAATCCCGAAGAAGTGACCTTTATAGACTTCGTACAGGCAGGCACAAAACTAGCTTCACAGTTGAAGCAAGAGGTATGCGTTTATTTATAGCCGTAGTACATTATATTTGTAAGGGTTGTAAAATGGTCATATTTATTCGTCTTTGGTACACTTCGCAGGGGTGTAGGAAATGTTATTTTAATTTATCTATGGTATGTCTCCCAGGGTTGTAAATAAAGGTTATTGAATTTATCTATGGTACTATTCTCTGGGTTGAAAAATAACGTTATTTAATTTGTCTATGGTGCATTTGTCAGGGTTGTAAAAAGGCTATTTAATTAGTCTCTGGTGTTTCCCAGAGTTTTTATTAAAGGTTTTTGTTTTTTATATTGTCTGTGGTACGCTCCCCAGGGTTGTGAGTATGTGATAGCGCTCACCCACATGCGGACGCCCAACGACATCAAGCTAGCGGAAGGATGCACCGACATAGACCTCATACTGGGCGGCCACGATCACGTTTACGAGATTTTAGAGGTAAGTTCCTTTCACAATCGATGTTGCTCTGCTGCTCGACTCCCGATGGTCATAACGTGATGATACTACCCTATTATGCGTGTCGATCTATCCAATAGTGACCCTGGTGAACCCTAATCAAATTGGTCAAGTTGTTTCAAAATGTTTTATTCTTGTAAACTATTAAAGTACTACATAAGAGACGTGCAAATAAAAAAAATAAGATCTCAAATGTACAGATATATTAAAATTTAATAAATATGTAAGAAATGTTTTTTTTTTAAATTTCATACAAACTTCGGAAAATGGAGGGTTCCATTTGACTCACTTTTAAATCGAATTTCCAGAAATCTATCCTTACATTGCACCTTTAGGGTACTCAAGGAATAGATCCTGCCAATTTCAAATTGCTAGGTCCACTGAACTAAAGCCCTGAGCAGTTTATTAAGTTGGTGACGATATTTTTTTCTTAAAACTATATTTAGTTTTATGCTAAAGGCCACAGGCTAGTGCGAGTTCTGTCTTCTGGTATTAGCCTTGTTGTGTGCCCGGGCCAACCTCGCGAGCCCGCGCGATTGGTCTGAACACGCCAATTGATACAATAAACGCGATTTGCAGATAAACAACAAGTACATAGTGAAGAGCGGCACCGACTTCCGGCAGTTCAGTAAGATCAACATCAACCTCGCCGGGGATACGAAGCATGTGGAAATCACTGAGGTGGCCGTCTCCAGTTCCTATGCCGAGGACCAGGTGCTGAAGGCGAAGGTGGAGAAATATTCATGTGAGTACCACACTTTGTTCTTCCTAGCCTGTGCCTGATTGCGTGGTGTTATGAATCCAATAGTGAATTAAATTCGAATGAATTTGTCTTCTGGGTCTTGCAACCGTTGCTTGTTAGCTCAATTTCTAATTATCTACGAGTATCTATATATAAAAAAGAATGTCGTGTTTGTTACACCATGTATAACTCAAGAACGGGTGGGCCGAATTTGTTGTTGTTTGATTTTTGACTTTGACTTTTTTGACTCTGGCCCAATAGCAGAGTAACTTAAAAACATGGCAAAAATTACAAAAAAAAAAAAATTAAGATAAATTATTTTTCGTATAGTTGAATTAAGGCGGTACGAAGTTCCCCGGGACAGCTAGTTGTAATTAAACGCTAAGCTACGACCGCTGGTTACGACTTTACCACCCGTTCGGAATGCCGTTCCTATGTGGAAGAACACCAGGGCTGCTGTTTTAAAGAATACCTTCTACATTTGTGTGTAGTTCCTTGTTATGATGGCTGGGGGGATGGCTGGGGATTTTCAATATTTTTTATGCCTTTTATGACTTTACTAGCGGTCTCGGCGAACTTCGTACCACCTCAGAATCAAATGTATGAGAAAGTAAATTTATTGGTAGTATATGAAAAAAATCAACATTATCTATCCCACCAACAACAACATAACCATACATTTTACCGGGATAAAAAGTAGCCTATGTGCTATTCCAGACTATAATCTATCTCTGTGCCAAATTTCATACAGATTCTGTTCAACCATTCTGACGTGATTGAGTAACGAACATCCATCCATCCAAACTGTCACATTTATAATATTAGTATAGATAGTTAGGCAGGCTTGAGAAGATGGTTAAAAAAGTACTAACCGATAATGGCTCCAAGGTTTCCACATTTACAAATTTTCCTCCCAGCGATGATCGAGGGCAAGATGGACGAGGTGCTGGGCAAGTTCTGTGTGCCCTTGGAAGGTCGGTTCTCGTGCATCCGGCGGCAGGAGTGCAACCTGGGCAACTGGGTGTGCGACGTGCTGCTGGCCGCCACCGGCGCCGACCTGGTCGTGCTCAACTCCGGCACCTTCCGCTCCGATCAGGTACGGCATTTTCAGGCACGGCAGCGCCGTCACCAAGTCAAAAACGCCAAAGCGGTGATTTGTTCTTGCCTCGACTGGCGCAGCCTTTTCTCGAAACGATTCGGCTTTTTTAGGATTCCGTAGTCTTACTAGGAACCCTTGTAGTTTCATCATGGCCGTTTGTTTTTTTTCTTTAATAATATCGCCAGACGAACTAACCAACTATACGGTCCCATACTAAGCGACCCTTGTATTATGGGTACCGTATAATGGACTGAGGGCGAACTCACTATATAATACTTATATAGATATAAGTATCCATGACTCTGGTACAAACATTCGTGTTCATCACACAAAGATTTTTCCCTACACAGATTCGACCCCGGGACCCTCCGCACAGAAAGCAGGGTCACTACCAACTGCGCTAATCAGGGCCCCAAGTCTGCTGACACAATCGATTCATAATCGAACAGGAAACGCATAGTAACTGTCACTTTTGATAGATATCCTATACAATATCTGTCAAAAATGACAGTTACTATGCGGGTGCTGTTCGATTATGAATCGATTGTTTTAGCAGACTTGGGGCCCAGGTCGTTTGTTTGTCCGGGACAAAGCCATTTTATGCAGACTATAAGACTGAAATTATACATATCCATTTAAGAATATGATTTCAGTGTTGATTTCTTATATTTACGCGAATACTACACATTGAAATAAAACTGATTTTAAGGTTTTTATCGCGTTTTTATTTAGATTTTACGTTTACGACGTTTCGGCTGCTTTGCAGCAACCATGGTCACGGGAGCACTGAGGTGGTTGACGTCCTGGTGTCATAGTTTGAGACGGGGTACCCTCATATTTAATTGTTGCTTGTGGTCCGATCTACGCAGAAAGTGCTCACAGTGTCTTGAGGTCTTGCAATGGTACGCTTGGTCTTGGATTTAATGATATTAATTACTGGATCCCAAGTCCGTGGTAGCACCCAGCCATCTTCCCTATTGAAATAAGGATGTTTTTTAATTTCAATGGCCTCGCGTATCATGCTTGGTCGGAATTGGTGTTCTGATTTCAGTGGTCATGTGTTGAAATATCAGACACTCAGCTCGCGTACGCTGAGACATGGATCCATAAACACCAAGATTTGGTGGTGGTCTCTTAAGTTGTTCCGGGTACTCTGCAGGTGCACCCGGCGGGCGAGTTCACGCTGCGGGACCTCTCCAGCATCATCCCGATGCGCGACCCGCTGGTGGTGGTGCAGGCCTCCGGCGCGCAGGTGCTTCAAGTCCTGGAGAACGCCGTCAGCAAGTACCCCAGCCTCGAGGGCCGGTTCCCACAGGTAAACACAAATATTTTTAGTGGTAAGCCTATGAACGGGTTTTTGATCGACTTAACTGCTGTCAGATTTGACTTTTGGTCACTAAATTCACTTTGATTACTTTTTGATACGGCTATGATAAACGCGGAACCCAATAAAAACCGTTTCAAAGGGTTTCTCATATAAAACACCTATATCGATCGTTTTGTTTTTAATTTCTGTTTAAAATCCTTGATTAGGCAAGTCGCTTCTCGGAAGACACTCGGTTGTGATTCGGCTGTGACTCGACTCGACTGTAACTCGGCTACTATCCTGTCACTATCCCGCAGGTCGCCGGCATATCCTTCGCCTTCGACCCATCCAAGCCTCCCGGTGAACGCATCGCAGAGCAGGTGGTGAAGGTTGGAGACGAGTACCTGCAGCGCGAGCAGCAGTACCGGCTGGCGGTGAAGCAGTACCTGCACAGCGGGAACGACGGGTTCACTGTGCTGAGACAGTGCGACGTGCTGGTGAGTAGCTGCAGCGCGAGCAGCAGTACCGGCTGGCGGTGAAGCAGTACCTGCACAGCGGGAACGACGGGTTCACTGTGCTGAGACAGTGCGACGTGCTGGTGAGTAGCTGCAGCGCGAGCAGCAGTACCGGCTGGCGGTGAAGCAGTACCTGCACAGCGGGAACGACGGGTTCACTGTGCTGAGACAGTGCGACGTGCTGGTGAGTAGCTGCAGCGCGAGCAGCAGTACCGGCTGGCGGTGAAGCAGTACCTGCACAGCGGGAACGACGGGTTTACTGTGCTGAGACAGTGCGACGTGCTGGTGAGTAGCTGCAGCGCGAGCAGCAGTACCGGCTGGCGGTGAAGCAGTACCTGCACAGCGGGAACGACGGGTTCACTGTGCTGAGACAGTGCGACGTGCTGGTGAGTAGCTGCAGCGCGAGCAGCAGTACCGGCTGGCGGTGAAGCAGTACCTGCACAGCGGGAACGACGGGTTTACTGTGCTGAGACAGTGCGACGTGCTGGTGAGTAGCTGCAGCGCGAGCAGCAGTACCGGCTGGCGGTGAAGCAGTACCTGCACAGCGGGAACGACGGGTTCACTGTGCTGAGACAGTGCGACGTGCTGGTGAGTAGCTGCAGCGCGAGCAGCAGTACCGGCTGGCGGTGAAGCAGTACCTGCACAGCGGGAACGACGGGTTCACTGTGCTGAGACAGTGCGACGTGCTGGTGAGTAGCTGCAGCGCGAGCAGCAGTACCGGCTGGCGGTGAAGCAGTACCTGCACAGCGGGAACGACGGGTTCACTGTGCTGAGACAGTGCGACGTGCTGGTGAGTACCTGCAGCGCGAGCAGCAGTACCGGCTGGCGGTGAAGCAGTACCTGCACAGCGGGAACGACGGGTTCACTGTGCTGAGACAGTGCGACGTGCTGGTGAGTAGCTGCAGCGCGAGCAGCAGTACCGGCCGGCAGTACAGTTCACAGCTACTAATTTGAACAAAAATGGTTGCTGTACCCATGCCATCTATACATATAAATAAAATTGGAGTGTCTGTTTATAATATTAAAATAACCGTTTTTTACTAAAAGCATTTGGATGTATACACGGTACCTATACCAAAACAACATTTTTTACAATTTTTGTCTGTCTGTCTGTTTGTTCTGGGTAATAATCTCTGAAATGGCTGGACCGATTTTGACGGGAATTTTATTGGCAGATAGCTGGTGTAACAAGGAGTAGCCTAGGCTACTTTTATTTTAGAAAAAAAATAGGTGCTCTCGAACAAAAATTAAAACCAATGTTGCAACGCTGCGCCTGACTAAGTTTGATAGCAACAATCTGCAATGCGTCTGTTGCCAACGGTTGAGACTGTTAAATACCACGCAGACGAAGTCGCGGGTAACAGCTAGTTTTATATAATTCATGCTTGCCGCGTGGGAACGATACGTTTCAGTGATTTCTAAGTAAGTTTTCGACATGAGAAAGTTGTTTTTTTTGTGCAGATACCGGAAGACATGTGCCCGGAGATCGGGATGGCGATACAGAACCACTTCGCGGCCATCAACGTCCGCACGGGCAAGTCGCGGCACAGCAAGCACCGCCAGTCGCTCGTCACGCTCAGCAGGAGGTACGTACCTACACCATACGCCTTCTGTGCTGAGGGTCCTGGGTTCGGATTCATGGATGGCGGGTCAGATCAGCTGCGCTGCATGTGCCTAGTGAATGTAGCGTCTTGATCTACTGCCGCCTTCCTACCTAGGCAAGTATGCTCCATCGTAGATCTCATCGTCACTTACCACCAGGTGAGACCGAGATCAAATACTTGCCTATAATGTAATAAAAAAAAATCTGGTAGGGGCATTCATTTGTGATGAGCACGAAATGCTTGCATTCGAGTCGTGAATTTTTGATACTTATACACAAAGGGTATAATCGCATTTTTGACTTGCTCATCTGTAATCACTGCGTAAAGTCAGAGTTTTGATACGTAAATCTAAATTAAAGAAAAAAAAACCTTCCCACAAAATGGTGATTGTGTTTTTTTTTTGTTTTAATCGTCATATCGAAATTCTCACTTCACATATAGTGATTACTAGCTGCGCCCCGCGGCGTTACCCGCGATTAATAAGTATGGCCTTTATCCCAAGGGAACCGTACATTTTACTGGGATAAAAAGTAGCCTATGTGCTATTCCAGACTATAATCTATCTCTGTGCCAAAGTTTCATCCAGATCCGGTCAGCTGTTCTGGCGTGATTGAGTAACAAACATCCATCCATGACGGCCTGATTCGCGCAGTGGCAGTGACTCTGCTTTCTGCGCCGGGGGTCCCGGGTTCGAATCCTGGTAGGGAAAAGCTTTGTGTGATGAGCACGAATGTCTGTACCCGAGTCATGAACGTTTAATGTGTATATAAGTATTATATACTGAGTTCGCGCTCAGTCCATTGTACGGTACCCGTAACACACGCGTTGCTTATTGTGGGACCGTATAGTTGGTGTGTTCGTATGGCGATATTTATTTATTTATCCATCCAAACTTTCACATTTATAATATTAGTGGGATAAATGCGCTAAAGAAGCGCACCATGATCAGTAAATACAAGTAGTGGTACGCGGTGTGTTGCAGACACAGCCTGGTGAAGATGCTGGAGGCGGGCGAGGCGGGCGCGCCGCCGCCGCTGCGCCGCGCCTCGTCCGCCGCCGCCGAGCCCGCCCCCCACCCCCACCCTCACCACAGGTACCTACACATCACACACTTAAGGCTATTATCAATAGCCAGCGTTGGCAATGGCCGGATATTCGCTCAGGGGAAGCCGCAAAAACCTTGCCTGTGTGAAAAAAACCAAAATCCTTACGGCGAAAGCCCTAAATCAGGGCGTTAAATTCAAACTTTCGATGATTTATATTTTTATGTAAAATTTAAACATTTGAAATAAAGTAATTTTACGAATTTTATCGCGTTTATTTTATGGTTTTTGGGTCCTCCCATGACGACGGTTGCTGTAAAGCAGCCATAAACGTCGGGAACGCAAAAAGAGAATAATATAAACGCGATAAAATCCGTAAAATTAACCTTATTTCAATATGTAGTATTTCGTCGTCATCGTCAGTGTGGTATACTGTGACCTTATCCCCCTCGCATTGAAGGGAGGCTCGTTCTCAACAGTGGGACTTAATTAACGGGCTGATATAATATTTTGAATATCTGCGATCGCTCCCATTCAATTGTACGGTACCCATAATACAAGCGACGCTTAGTTTGAGACCGTACAGTTAACGTGCGTCTGGCGATATGATTATTATATATAAATATTTATTTGTTGCAGGCTAACTCGGCGAGCGTCTCTGGACGACCTGGAACAACAGTCTTGCGAGCTCGCGCCCAAAGTTGAGAACAGAATTGTTGTGCTTGATAAGCCTGAGGTACGAGGATGACACTGAGAGTTCTTAGAAAATCAAATACTCAACAAACTAGCAAAGTCAAAATAGTGTCCATTTTAATAAAATAAATAAACATCGAACACACCAACTATACGGTCCCACATTAAGCAACGCTTGTGTTGTGGGTACCGTACAATGGACTGAGGGCGAACTCAGTATATAGTACTCATATAGATATTAAACATCCATGACTTGGGTACAAACATTCGTACTCATAACACAAAGCTTGTCCCTACCAGGATTCGAACCCGGGAACCTCGGCGCAGAAAGCAGAGTCACTACCGCTGCGCTAATCAGGCCGTCGATTCATAAGTACTGTACATGTCTACGTGAATCAAAAATATTCTGATTCTGATTCTGATTCTGTCGAATATGAACCGTTGTTCTCCATCAGAAGCTGCAGGCGCTGGTGGCGGAGCGCTCGCGATGGGAAGCCGACTCGGTGATCCGTGAGGTGGATGAACATTCGCCATAAGAACAGGTTTCCACCTTCTATGGGTGCTTCACCTGGTACCATCACCTCGCGAGACGGCTGGACTAATGGTACAGAACGGTATTATTTTGAATTCAATAATAATAAAAAATATCATTATATTGGCAGAGATTGATTTAGAGAGAGTGCACCTTTAAACCGGTGCCTCTTTCGTGAATTTGGTATGATTAGAAGCCAGAATTTCGATTAAAAAAAAAAAACATTGCTCCCAACAAAAAGAAAATAGTGCTATTTTTAATTGCAAAAATATTTTTTTTACTTCAATAAATTATGTACAATAGTTATTTACAAAGATATCTACATGGAAAAACCAAAAAACTAAAATACACTTAATAATAGGAAAAATAAACAAAGTAAATCAAATAACGACATTGTATAATACTTGATGTATCAAAGTTCTGACTTCAGATTATGATTTCAAATGCGCCAAAGAGGCGCACGTTCAAGGGTTAGTATCACCTCTCTGAATCAGCCTGTATGTAATAAGTTGTAACAATAATAGTGTGGTTTTATTCATAACTCGTTTATTTAAATGTCTAATTACCGTGAATAAAACTGATTTTGCGAATTTTATCGCCTATATTTTATGTATTTTACGTTCCCGACGTTTCGGCTGCTTTACAGCAACGTCGGGAACGTAAAAAACATAAAATAAATGCGATAAAATCAGGACAATTAGTTTTATTTAATGTGTACTATTCGCGTAAATATAATAAATCAATATTGTAATTACCTATTTGATTTAGGTACCTACTTTTTTTTGGATTGTCTATATCCTTTCCATAGACGATAAAACATATTTGCACTATTATTGTCACACCTTATAACAATTTGCGAGGATGGACCCACGATCTGAGTTTGTGGTTATATCAGATTTAAAAAAAATGTGTATAATTTGGCTGTAGCTAGGTGGCGCTGTAAATTTTAAATAAAAAAAATCTGTTCTTTGGGTATATTATAAACTAACTATATCTCAAGATATGAAGAAAGTTGGCACGGCAATAACTTATACAACAGTACGTCAAGTGCGATATTAACCGTAAGCTAACCGTATATTTTATAGTCTACCGTATTTAGACAATTTGTATGGAGAATTGAATGTTTTAAATACCATCCGCTAGAGGCGCTTTTCAGTTCCTCATACAAAATGTCTAAATACGGTAGACTATAAAGTATACGGTTAGCTCGCACTTGCCGTACTGGTCAAGGAATAATATACACATTAGGCTTCGTCCTAACTGGCTAACGATGGTACGGGAAAACGAGGCGAATTGATCGCCCGAAAAAAATATTCATGTTCTCGTGCGATGACTTGCGAGCTTCAATGAGGACGGATCCTAAAAAGATTTGTGTATTTAATCTCGTAGTGCGACGAAATCGCATCGTTTACTCGTACGATCCTTTACCAATTAGGACGATGCCTTACTCTGGAAATCGAACGATTGAACCGAAAGTAGTTTACACTAATTAAACGCAGCAGAGCTAAACTGTCTTCTTAGTACAAGTAGAAATTTAGCTACGGTAACGCCATCTATGTATAAAGATAGAAATCCGTCTGTATTTTCAAATGATATGTCATTTATTTACTCATCAGCCCGTCACGTGCGAGCTAACTGTATACTTTATAGTCTACCGTATTTAGACATTTTGTATGGAGCATTGAAAAGCGCCTCTAGCGGACGGTATTTAAAACTTTCAATTCTCCATACAAAACTATCTAAATACGGTAGACTATAAAGTATACGGTTAGCTTACGAATAATATTGCACTGGACGTACATGTCACCTACCTCGCAGAAAGTATTCAGTCTATTATTATGTAGCTCATAGTTGTATAAGACGCTTATAAGTGACTTCACCCGAACTGAGAAAAAGTACTTAGGTCCTCGAATTATGAGCCTAAGGGAGCGTTCAAGTATTACGTAACGAATTTGGAGGGGGGGGGGGGGGCTTCTGAAACGTTACGATGCGTTACAGGGGGGGGGGGGGGGGGGGTGAACTACGCGTTACGTAGTTTTAACCCTTCAGAACGGTCGCGTAGACTTTACGTTTTACTAGGGGGGGGGGGGGGGGGGCGTCAAAAATCCTTGAACGCTCCCTAAACAAAAGCAAGCCTCAGTTAAAGGTACACCAATTTTGAGTACATAAACTGTATTGTATATTGACCCTCATCCATGTACATTGATTCTCTTTAATTTTAATGGATCTTGAGTCATTTTAATGATTGATGCTAATTGAGGTTTATTGCTTAACATAGATCTTGGGTACCTCAGGTGAGGTCCAGGGCCCCAAGTCGGCTTAGTAACCGCTTAGTTACTGTCACTTTTGACAGATATCCCATACAATATCTGTCAAAAGTGACAGTTACTATGCGGTTGCTGTTCGATAATGAATCGATTGTGTTAGCAGACTTGGGGCCAAGGGCGTCAAGTGTTATATTATTCGTAAGCTAAACGTAAACTTCATAGTCTACGTATTTAGACATTCGTATGGAGAATTGAAAGCTTTAAATACTGCCCGCTAGAGGCGCTGTTCAATTTACCATACAATGTGTCTATATACGTAAACTATAGAGTTAGCTTACCAATAATCTCGCAATTAACTTACAGAATAATTTGTAAGTTAGTAGTTACTAAGATATAGCTAGCTAGCTTTGAACTCAAGTATAACATAGGAAAATATTATTCGCACACCAACATAAATATAATGAGATTATAATAATAATGTCGGTACCTTTACTGAGATGAAACTAATTTAACGGATTTTATCGCGTTTATTTTATGTTTTTACGTTCCCGACGTACGGCTGCTTTACCGCAACCATGTTCTCGAGAGGAACTGAGGTGTTAGACCTCCTAGTGTCATAGTTTGAACTGGGGTACCCTCATATTTAGTTGTTGCTTGCGGTCCGATCTACGCAGAAAGTGCTCACAGTGTCGTGAGGTCTTGCAATGGTGCGTTTGGTTTGGAAGCATAAAATAAACGCGATAAAATCCGTAAGATTAGTGTAATTTCAATGTAGAGTATTCGCGTAAATATAAGAAATCAATAACTTTATTGAGGTTACTTTTTTCTAGTGTGATGTTGATACACTTTCAGTCACATTAAGGCTATACACACATGCAATGAGTCAGTTAGTTCTGCAGTTACTGACTTACTCACTCATTTTTAACGGAATCTCGAGGGTTGCGTTTACGGTACTCACACAGCGTAAAATGTACTGCGTAAACGCCAAATACCCCGTTCAGAGTCTCCGCGAGGGGAAAAACTATAATATAATTCCAGCCCTTTTTAATGTCCCACTGCTGGGCACGGGCTTCCCCTCAATGCGAGAGGGATTAGGCCGTAGTCCACCACGCTGGCCCAGTGCGGGCGTCAAAAATCTCCAAAAATTGCGTTACGTAATACTTGAACGCTGCCTTAGTGTAATTTTTACCCGGGGGAACATTACCCGGCTTACGTAAACGCACCTCAGATAAAGCCTACGAACGAACGGTAAATTTGGAACGCTTTTTCCTCCTTGCTTGTAGGTCTATTTTAGATACTCGCTAAGAATAGATTATTCGAAATTCAACCCTAAGTCATTGTCTTAATTAATTGGTGATCGCGAGTTCGTGCGAACTATGGAGCTATCGATCGAAAGCGATCGCCAATTGGGATAAATAATTATTTAATTCAACTGATAAAAAACAATTGATTGAAATCAAACTTATTTTTAAAAAAACATGATTTTCATCAACCCTGCCCCCAAGGGCATAAGGTAGATATTAGCTTGATACTCCGCGCGGGAGGGTTCGCCCCTATGTTGTATTACCCATATTTCAAGCATTGCTTTGCTTGGGACCGTACAGTTAATGCTTATCTGAATGATTTTTTTCAATTATCAACCATTTCTGTAGAAACTTCCATTAGTTTGGGCTAAGATTTTATTGTATGGTTATATATAGATATATATACCAATCGCATTAGTGGTGATGCGGGCGGTTCCATAGAACAATGCTTATAATTATTAATGCCTTGATTACACGTAACGAGTAATAAGGCGAGACAGTGCTCTCGGCCGAGTGCTTGGTAGGTGTGAACAGTGCTCGCTTCACTCGACCGAGAGTACTGTCTGGCCAGTTAATCGTTAGGTGTAATCTAGCCCTTAATAGTTTTTTTTTAATGCCAATAATTATTGTATTACGGTATTAGATAAATATAATATTTTTGTTATTTTCATTATTAATTTAGAAAATATGACGTACTATTAAGTGCCTTTGCGATCTGCAATCTATACGGGATGATTCAGAAATGTTATACTCAGTTTTGAATCTATGCTTTTTGAGCGCATATAAAGAAGAATTTCATAATGTTGCCCACAATTTTTTTTTTGTGAGCAATTTTTTCATATATTTTGACTAATCGAAATTCTTATTATAAATTCGCCATAGAAGCGCCAGGTTTGAAGCTTAGTATACCCTTTCTGAATCTTCCTTTACTTTAAATTAACTTTTATTTCGATTGGCGTTTCGACGTGGCAGTCGAGATAAGTCAGCAATTCTCGCCTTGACTCTACCAACATGTACAAGCAACTCAGCAAAACAAAATAATTATATAATATTCTCATCTTCCAGTTACTTTAAGCAATAATTATGTACAAATTTATGTTATGCTTATAACGCTCTAAGCTTTATACAGTAATCAATAAGATTGATTTTCTAACTTTGTTTACACTTCGATACCTTTGGAAGGTTTTATCTTAAAAATATTATTGTTTCGAGATTTTATTATTTTGTTGTGTTTTTTACAAATGCGCTTTTGACAATTTTGATTATTAATAGATAAGATTTTTAATATTTTTATGCGATGACTTTACAATATGGTTAGTTTTCGTTAGCTTTTGCGGAATGTTTTACATAAACCTCGTTTGTGTCTACAAACGAGGCCACCTCGAGCGCTGGCATCTGGCTTTTGCCTCGCGGTTAGCCGGAGTGTGCTTCGCGAGGTTGCACTCTCAGTCTAGCCAATGACATTGTTTTTAGACATTAACTCATACTTATGAACGCAGCGATAACAAAATATATATTGAATCTTGTTTCATAATAAAATAAATACTAAATAATTCTATGCTGAATCCTCAGACAGTGTTATGGCAATTTTGCGCGCTATGAACGGATTTCTGCACATATTATTTTATTATTAAGCTCAAAGCGAAGCAGTCTCTTGATTTCTTATTTGATCGCCTGGTCAGGCTTCGTAAGTGTTGTGATTACAGTTAGATGAATAACATAAAAGACACTCCACTGTATTAAGTAATGCTAGAGCACTGTGAACGTTAGTTACATTAGTGAGGGATGCAATGGCGGACAAAATTAATGGGCCATTTCAAAAATTACGTTAAATAGTTTTTATGGTGGTCGTATCGCAATTCGAGCATTACATGTGGAAGCACATATTTTATATTATTTATTGTCATAAAAAGCTAGCACGATGCCAGATCACGGGTCACTTAGTTTACTAGTCCACAAATATAACTTACCTACCTTCACAAATTGGTGAATCTACTTTGGTGGAAATTACTGTATAATCAGAAAGCGTGTATAGCTCAGTGGTTAGGTGACCCGTTCTTGTAAATGAACGATTCCGGGCTAGATCTAGTTCGACTGTGTGATCTAGGTTGACTGTGTGGCCTCAGTCGACCGTGTGGTCTAAGTCGACTGCATGGTCTAGAAAGACTGGCTGGTCTAGATTATCTGCGTGGTGAAGATGGACTGCCTGGTCTAGATAGACAATCTACAATTTAGCTAACGCTAACGGAACTGTTAGTAATGTTTATTTTCATTAAAATAAATTATAATAAAAATATTGTGTAATGGGCCATTATTTTGTCCGCCATTCTACCGGTTAAGGCATTAGGCATATACAGTGCACGCACGCTCACACAAGTGATCACTCAGTGAAATCACAGCTAGTTATTATGAAAATAATGTGATATATTTATGATGTTTAATTTGCTAACACTGTTATTATTATTTTATGAATGATCTATTATAACAAATGTAATGTTACTTGATTGTTTTATTTTACCTAATCTATCAGCCGATAGACGTCCACTGCTGGACATAGGCCTCCCCCAATGACTTCCACACATCCCCGTCCTCCGCCACTCGCATCCACCGGCTTCCTGCGACGCGTGTGATATCATCGGTCCACCTTGTGGGGGCCGTCCTACACTACGTCTTCCGGTTCGTGGTCGCCATTCTAGAACCTTTCTGCCCCAACGGCCATCGGTTATCCGAGCTATGTGCCGCCCACAGCCACTTTAACATTCTTGGAGCTATGACGGTTACTTTAGTTCGTCTACGGATCTCATTTCTGATTCTATCGCGTAGCGAAACCCCGAGCATAGCTCCCTCCATTGAGCAACCTTGAGCTTTCTTATGAGGCCCATAGTAAGTTATTTTACCTGTGAAGAGTTTATTACCCGTTATTTTGAAGACTTTTTTCGCTCAGTTGGTAGTGACCCCGCCTCTTGTGCTGAGGGTTCCGGGTTCGATTCCTGGTAGGGGACAAAACATTGTGTGAAGAGCATGAATGTTTGTATCCGAGTCATGGATGTTTAATATCTATATAAGTATAATATATTGAGTTATCCCCCCACAATACGAGCGTTGCTTAGTGTGGACCGTATGGTTGGTGTGTTCGTCTGGATATATTCTGATGATTACAGGCGACGTCGGGCTGAAATTTTCATGGGTGGGTAGGTGTAAGAGAAAATTTGGATGGATGGCTAGATACCCATCCAAATCTCGCCGAGTCCGATGTCTTCAAATCATTCTTCTTGCGACCGCTATAGGTGTCACTTGAAGACAGCCTGGTCCAGTTGTTAGAAGGTAGGGTGCTCGATGTTGCTCTGGTTGGTTGCGGGAGCGATTCCCGACTGGGTAATTTTTAGAAATTATTTTCACTTAATTTGCCCAGGCTTGGGTTTTACAGGAATAGCCCCCAAACCCAAGAGTTGATAAGTTTGGAACCATACAGTTCGTGTGTTCGACTGGCTTTATTTTTTGAAATACCTATTTATGATGCGCCTTCGAGTCTCCGCGGTTGCTGGTCAAAATACAATGAAGCACTCATGGTATATTGTAAGTAAAAGAATTTATTTATTTACAGTAATTACAAACCTATATTGTATCGTTATTAATAAATATTGCATGCTCATCATCACACTTATTTACAAATCCACAATAAACAGAATAATAACATTACATGTGTGCCCTTAGCACTAACTTGTAATGTAATCGTATCGTATCCGTGCTATCGCTTTCATTCATATTAAGGAAATCAGGTGTGTGAATTGCAACTAGTAACACGATAACTAACTGGGCTGTGTCTAGAATGATGACATAAGATATTTGAAAGTGTTTAAATCCAAAACGGATGGTCTATGAATTCTTATGGATAACTAGCTGTTACCCGCGACTTCGTCCGCGTGGTATTCAACAAAGACACAACCGTTGGCAATAGCCCGCTCGCGCGTTCTGAGCCCGCGGGACGCATTGCAGATTGTTGCTATCAAACTTTATCAGGCGCAGCGTTGCAACATTGGTATTAATTTTTTTTCGTGAGATCCTATTTCTTTTCTTAATTAAAAGTAGCCTAAGTTACTTCTTGTTACATCACCTGTGTGAAAGTCCCGTCAAAGTCGGTCCAGCCATTTCAGAGATTACCCGGAACAAACAGACAGACAGGAGGCAGACGAAAATTTTAAAAAATGTTGTTTTGGTATATGTACCGTGTATACATCCAAATGCTCTTAGTAAAAAGTGGTTATTTTAATATTAGTAACAGACACTCCAATTTTTTTATTTGTATAGATGAAGTTTTTTATTTCAACAATGGGAACTGTTTCTTATCGGATAGCTTGCAGTTAGACTGTATACATAGGGTATATCATCACGCAACGACCCTGGAAAGTCAAGCTGTGTATCAACATCGATGATTGCGAGCGGAGCCGGAGGCAAGAGATAGTAAAATACTTAATAATTATAGAATGTTTTTGAAATAAATAAATCGAGTGATCGTATAAGCTTTATCTCTATTTCGATTACTCGATTAGATCTCCGCGTGGCCACTTTGGATGCCCAAAATTATAACCTACAAGTATATACAGAGACAAACCAACTGTGCAAGAACAAAAAAAAAACCGTGCACTATGATTCCCAGCGCTTACGTCATCACGGTGGGGTCAGTCTGTCGGCGGTCGACCTTTAAACAGTACGTTCGCGATTGCATCCTAGTTTATTCTCTTTTAGTTATATCTACTCGACAAAAGATGACGCCACATTGTATACGCGTTCTCTACTAGTGACGCTAGCGACATCTAGTGTTATATAGCGAATCTACGAAGTAAACTCCATATAGAGGTTACGTTTAGTTTTTGCTCTGTCACCTATAGGAAAAGTTATCACCTCTCATGTATATAATACTCAGTGATAATAAATAAAAATGATAGCACATTTATAAGCCTAAATCAAATTACTATTCCAATAAACATAGCCAACAGCTCATCTGACTTTTTCTGACACCTTTATCTTAAACTCTTCATCATTTTAAGAAAATTCTCAGAATCTGACCACAATAGTAGTGCGTTTCATAAGTCCACTTTAGCTCCAATATTACTCAGCGGTATCGCTTGCAGCTCAGTCCTGAGGCAGAGGAACTCGCCAGAGACGCATGTGATGGCTGCACAGGCGACATTAAGGGTCCACCAGGAGAAGGTGGTGGGGAAGGAGCCATTGAAGAGCCAGCAGGCGATGAGATGGATGCCATGATAGGTGCAACTGAAATTTAAATAAAGGAACTAGATATAAAAGCCAAGTAATACAATGTTCGAAAAGGGGTGCTGCACTTGTCTCGGTCTGGTCTTGCAGGGTGATTGAGATTTTTCCCATGGCTCCGCCTGCATTATCTCAATGAAACATAGTCTAATAGCTTACAGCACTCAGGGTTTGTGTAGCTTACTATTAATCACCTATAAGTGAATGTTTTCAGAATCAGATCAGTACATCCGGAGATTGCCTCCTACATCTAAAATCACAAATTGATATACAAGGGCACTAACTTCTTTGATAGTCATTAAGAGCAATCACTAGTCTGAGAAAATCTAACACATAATCTTACTCTTGGATTAGTGGTAGATCTACTAGTTGGTTATTTAAACAGGTTAAATATAGCGGGTGTGGTTAATTCCATGGATGAAATATACTTTTATCCGGACACAGATTCAGCACTGAGTTGTAGTAACATTTGAGTATACACATCTCTAGGGCATCCCCATTTTATTTCATCGCATTTCATTTCGTAACGAAAGGAGTTACTAATTGTTACCTGAAGTCCAAGCACAGCTTTGTCCTCCCGACAACAGTCCACAGGGTAAATGCACCGATGACAGCATTCAGCACAAAGGCTAGAATCACAGATCGACCTTCACTGTCTCTCACGTGTATCTCCTGAAATTTACAGTAAAGATGTAAAATGCACCGTTGGTCTACCGTCAATAACTAAAAAGTATAAGAGCCCGTAAACACAGAACAAGAGCATTCAGCATTCTATGAGATGTTTATCAGGTTGGAATTTATTCATTACAAAAAATGTGGGATACTAAATGCTTGTCTGTCTGTGTGGAGTCTAACATTTATTCAGAGTAATTATGTTAACTATGAAGCACAGTGTTCAACACTAAATCATTTATTTTGTACCAAAACATTTAACTATTAAAATATATTTACACATAATAAATCTACAACATTCATGTAATTAAGTAGCTAGGTACTTTTTAGACGACTGTGACTGTAGTTCCGATGGACCAAGGCACTCTACTTGTACTAATCTAGCCGAAAGTACCCTGTATCGGACCACACAGAGATCCTTAGAATACTTACATGATACTCAAATATATGGTCCAGGGTCCTGGTAGATCCAGTCAGGTCCTGCATCAGAGCCACGATTAGGCACAGTGTGAGGTACAATACGGACTGCATGGCCACTATCTGTGAGACAATCAAACACGGATCCCATTGCGTATAGCGGAACGAGCCCGACAACTTTTTAATTTTCGACATTTTGTTTCACGAAAACATCCAACTTGAACAGAACTTCGATTGATTTATGTTGGCAACAACTTGCGTAGTACTTTTATTGTGTTTTTAGGTAGTTTCGTTGTAAACATATGGATTTAGTGCAGTATTTGTTTTCTTGAAATTTTACTTCGCAAGTTTTTTTTTTTGGTGATTCGTCTGTCAAGTAATGGTTACTGTCACTGTCAAATTACACTGCTCTATGGTCGGTCCGGTAAACTACTGAGAGCAAGGAGGAATATACCAATTATATCGTTCTATAAGAAAATCCTTTCCTGAGATGTCAAGCAAGTCAAACACTTTTTGGCGGGATTGGCGTAAATCTTTTAAATTCTTGTTTAATTATTCAAAACGTATGTTATTGTGCCAAAAAAATACCATTGTATGTATGGTCTTTTTGGCGGGAAGTTGAATAACAAAGTTATTAATTTTGTTTTATTTTCTAATATAATGTATAGATAGTCAATTGGTATTTCGTCCTAATGTCATAGGGGGAGTATATCTATTGACAGTACCTATATGTGGCAAGCTGCTCCACTATATGAGGAGGATTTAGGCCATAGTCCATCACGCTACTACATCTACATCACTACACTAGGTCACTAGTGTAGTTTGGTGAACTTCACAATACTTTTTACAGACGTCCAGATTTCCCGACGTCTCATAATGTTGGCTTTATCACTGCAGGAAGTGACAATGAGATTCGGACATCAAAATCAGAATCTCAGAGGAGCGAGCCGGGGTTTGAACCTTGTTTCCAAAGCGAGCGTTCTACAATTTGGCTACCACTGCTTTTTTGTTTAGGTCAATGCAAAAAAAATGCAAACAGGTACCTAGTTAAGTATGGAATATAACCCATTTTTTTAAAAGTGTATAGTACGTAGGTACCTATATATAACTTTATGGATTGGTTAAGGCATTTCTGGGGTGAATTTTCGAAATTTATTAGGCCTAGTCTACGGATTAGGCCTGCAAAGAACCTCGCATGTCTGATAATTTCAAAAAACATTCCACTTGACGTTGGCAACATACCTCCTACCCAAAGGTGGGTGAAGCCATTTGCCAAAAAAAAGTCGTACCTATCCATACTTATTGAATGTTAGAATAACAATAAAGATCTTTAAAAAAAACATATTTTTTTATTACACCTATAAACACCTAATAACACTTAAAAATAACTTAATTGACAATAATAGCATATTAAATTGGAAGCAAATACCAATACTTTATTGGAAATGTAATTAAATGGGTACTTATGCATAATTTGTAATATTGTAGGTAAGTAAACATAGATGCTAATAAGGTTAAAATTATGCATGCATACCTGCAAACGCAATCATATAGGTAACTAGCTGTTGCCCGCGACTTCGTCCGCGTGGTATTTAACAACGTCTCAACCGTTGGCAACAGCCTGCTCGCGTTCTGATCCCGTGGGACGCATTGCAGATTGTTGCTATCAAACTTTAAGCAGGCGCAGCGCTGCAAAATTGGTTTTAATTTTTTTTCGAGAGATCCAATTTTTTTTTCTAAAATAAAAGTAGCCTAAGTTACTCCTTGTTACATCAGCTATCTGCCAGTGAAATTCCCGTCAAAATCGGTCTAGCCATTTCAGAGATTACCCGGAACAAACAGACAGACAGACAGACAGACAAAAATTGTAAAAAATGTTGTTTCGGTATAGGTAACGTGTATACATCCAAATGCACTTAGTAAAAAGCGGTTATTTTAATATTACAAACAGACACTCCAATTTTATTTATATGTATAGATATGTACCTACCTGTAAATGGCTTAGAGATTGAAATCCTTTCAACTACCTATTTGTAATATATAAGTGGATAGATATACCTACTATTCATACATATTCTAATGAGTCAAATTTTGAAAATAATAATAATTTCCGAGGCCAATAGGTGCATGTGCAATAGGTACGGTCCTAAGCCAAGCAACGGTTCTATTATGTACAGGTACCGTACAATGGAGGGGGGGCGATATCAGTTTATAATAGGTACGAAAAATTTACAAGATTTTTCTTTATAAAAATACAAATAGGCGGACGTACTCGCAATCAAGTCGAGAGTGAACAGGTACCTTCTAGGCAAGTATGCTCCCTCTTAGATCTCATCGTCGCTTACCATCAGGTGAGATCGAGATCAAATACTTGCCTATAATGTAATAAAAAAAATCGAAGCTTTGTCTGAAGATATAGACCAGCAATATGATCATGGCAATTTTGATCCGACATTGCTTAAAGACCAAGTCAAATAATTTATTTCGAATAGGCCGACAGGAGCACTTACAATTGTCGATAACATTTTTTTTTCTTTCCTAGAGCTCAAGTGTGCTGCCATGCCATGTTCATGATTATTTTGGTCCGAAATTGTTTAGCAACCCTCCATCTAATTTCAGGGTAGTTGATTGCTGCATCACCTGAATTCTATTGCCTTAAATTAAATAAACAACTGTTTTACCGGCATCTCCGTCGATTTCCTCACCAATTCTCTCCCAAAACGGTCATGCCGTGTGTTACATATCCTGTCTTTTGACTCTAACTATAAGCTATCTTATTGTGAAAACTCTGCTCCAGTAATTTTGACGAGATGCTTGAAAGAATAATAATTCTAATAACATTTGTTTTTGATTAATAATAATGCCCATTCTGGGCAATGTTTCTGCATATAAATAAGTATTGTCCGACGTAACGTCGTAGCTATACTTGGGCCTCGTAATATCAGTCAGTAGCTTCGGCCCGATCTCCGCCCACGCTCCACTCCGTGGTAGTACCACGATGTAACATAGCTTATAATCATCCTATAATATAGGACTCGGGGAGAATGTAGCCTCCTACTAATAGGAAGCTACAGTATCCCACTAATTACTAATGAATTTATTTCACTAATGAAACCATTTTCATCATCGGATGAGTAGGTCCGGAGATTACGCTCCACATCCAAACTAACAAACTAGCAAACTTTACCCACTTTATCATATTAGATTGGATATCTATTGTTAAGATAAAAATTGAGATAAAATTGCGTTGCTTGTAAATGTTTTGTGTGCAAAGATCATGAAAACAAATACATTGAAGTTTCCGTATAGAAACCGTAAGAAGATGGTTAGTTATATGGAAAATATGATGTAAATCCAAATACTAAACGGGTTTTCCTTACGTATCGCCACGAAAAATATAGTTAGACTAGCTGTTGCCCGCGACTTCGTCCGCGTGGTATTTAACAAAGACTCAGCCGTTGGCAACAGCCTGCTCGCGTTCTGATCCCGCGGGACGCATTGCAGATTGTTGCTATCAAACTTTAATCAGGCGCAGCGCTGCAACATTGGTTTTAATTTTTTTTCGAGAGATCCAATTTTTTTTTCTAAAATAAAAGTACCCTATGTTACTCCTTGTTACATCAGCTATCTGCCAGTGAAATTCCCGTCAAAATCGGTCCAGCCATTTCAGAGATTACCCGGAACAAACAGACAGACAGACAGACAGACAGACAGACAGACAGACAGACAGACGGACAGACAGACAAAAATTGTAAAAAATGTTGTTTCGGTATAGGTAACGTGTATACATCCAAATGCACTTAGTAAAAAGCGGTTATTTTAATATTACAAACAGACACTCCAATTTTATTTATATGTATAGATAAGAATGTAGCCACGTCGATGGCGTTGCGTAAATAAATACATTAGCGAAGAAAGTTGCCCAGAAAATTGGAAATTTCGTGTCCCAAACGATTCCCACATTTTAATCGTTATTCTGCTATTCTCGGCGGAGACAGATTATAAAAATAAAATACCATAAATATCGGCCCACCCGTTTTTAAGCTATAAATGGTGGAACTAAAACGACGTTTTTTTAAAATATACGAGTATATAGATAGATAGATTATAACTAATACCGTATACTTATATTCATGGATGGCGGGTCAGATCAGTTGCGCTGCATGTGCCTAGTGAATGTAGCGTCTCTATCTACTGCCGCCTTCCTACCTAGGCAAGTATGCTCCATCGTAGATATCATCGTCACTTACCATCAGGTGAGATCGAGATCAAATACTTGCCTATAATGTAATAAAAAAAAAATAAAAAAAAATACCATAAGGTTTAAAATAAAAAGATGTTTTGCTTATTTGTTACATTTTTGGTGCCTTAATCCGTGATTATGTAAACGCTATATTCCAAGGTTCTGGTGCCATAAGATAGCATCTGTCATCGGTGTTCGCACAACTATCTCCAACGTTAGTTGTCATCATGGACTTGCGGTGTGTGATCGTGTTGTGGTTAGTTAAATTTTTTTACGCCAAAAACAACCTTACCATTTATTTATAAAACCAATTAAAGATGAAAAAATCGTGACCAAATTGAGGCAGTTTGTAGTGAGCCGATTTTCTTTACCGATAATCCTTAGTCTTCGAATAACTGTCATTTATTTCTTAAATCGGTCATTGTTAAATTAATTTATATAAGGAACACACATAATTTAAAAAAAATATTTTTGTGACCAAATTGAGAATGTTGAATGAACCTAGGTAATGGCTGTTTGATGTCCCTCCAGTCGGTGCATGGTATGGTACCGGTACGTGGTTAACTAGATTAAATTCATTGATTACTTTCGGACATATAACCTGTTTTTTAAATTGTAAGATACGCCCGAGCACATTCATATTCCATACTAGCTGTTACCCGCGACTTCGTCCGCGTGGTATTTAACAAAGACTCAACCGTTGGCAACAGCCTGCTCGCGCGTTCTGATCCCGCGGGACGCATTGCAGATTGTTCCTATCAAACTTAATCAGGCGCAGCGCTGCAACATTGGTTTTAATTTTTCTTTCGAGAGATCCTTTTTTTTCTAAAATAAAAGAAGCTTAAGTTACTCCTTGTTACATCAGCTATCTGCCAGTGAAATTCCTGTCAAAATCGGTCCAGCCATTTCAGAGATTACCCGGAACAAACAGACAGACAAAAATTTAAAAAAATGTTGATTTGGTATAGGTACCGTGTATACATTTATTTGTATAGATGAAGTATACCTAGTGGGTCGGTGGACTTTAAGCGGGAAACTGAAAAGTCATGGCGTCGCGCTGGTCCAGCGCTGGATGGTGAAGCAATATTATGATTTAATTTCTAAAACTAGTGTTCCTGCGAGTTATAGTGAGTGATATAAGTGGAATATTAACCATTATGGGTTCGGTAAAGTGCACGAGTGTAGGTAATTGAGACAAAGTGACGAAACTTGGCTTTTCAGTTTCTCACAAAAAATCTTTCAGTAAAATGCTGCCTGATGAGCGCAGTTGGTAGCGATCCAGCTTTCTGTGCCAAGGGTGCTGGGTTCGAGTCCAAGTAGGGACCAACTTTGTGTGATGACCACGTATGTTTGTACCCAAGTCAAGGATGTTTAAAGTCCATATAAGTAATATATACTGGGTTCGCCCCCAGTCCATTGTACGGTAGGGTAGACTGGGTACGTTTGTGACAGTTTTCATTTGAGGGCCAACAATTTTGTTAGTATGGCAGTTAGCTATACAAAAGATTTTATTTATTGTGAAGAGTACATTTGCCTACGTATAAATACTATACTTGTACTTCTAAGTATTATGGTTAACCTACAGGAGCAGGTTAGAAAAAAAAGAGAAAATGTCACAACCGACCACACCCCAGGGGCGGTTGTGACAGTACTTGGGGTCGGTAGTGACAGGTTCAAAAATACACGAAATAGTTCAACAATCACTTTTATTGCACGAAATATCCATTCTTCTACGTTTGTTACACAAGAACATTTAATATTATACTCATACTTTAATCAGTCTTAAATTACAATCAGTCCAAAAAGCTAACTTAATTTTTTTTGAGGTAACAATTGTCAAAATAAAAACTAAACCACTAATAAATGCTATATCACTTCTACATCTTCAATCAACTTCTATAAAAATATGAAACATTAATGTAAGTATCAACATACAAAATAAAAACAATAGAAGAAATTTTCATTTTAAAATTTTAAATCTGAACAAAAACATATTTGACGATCTAGTCAGAGTCATCACAATTATGACATATATAATGGCGACTACCATCTGTGCACTCTAAGTGGGACCAGAGATCACATTTTACTTGGCACTTTATCCATTTTTCGCCAGGCCTACTGTCAGAATATGCGCCTACACACACCAGACAAAAATACTCTTCTTCATCTGATGACGGTGGTGATGTATTCCGTTTCTTCGCTTTGTTTCTTCCTTTTCCTTTATTTTTTCCTTTTAGTTCGTTAAGATTTTTCTTCACCTGTTTAGCCTTCAAACGTTTTTCTCTTTCTTCATATTCTTGCCTTACTGCCTCTTTTTCAGGCGTATATTCTTCTTATACTTCTATATAAGCTTCTTCATATTTTCCTATGTCACATTGGCCTCTTTCCGTCTTCCTCAAACGTTTTCTTGGCATCTAAAAGCCAAAAAAAGGAATTTTAATTTTGTCACAACGGTACCCAAAAAATATGTCACAACCGTACCCAAAGCATTCATTCGCAAAAAAACGATTACTATGGCAATATAAAATAATGTACGTACAAAGTAAGCACTGCTATTTAACCACTAAAGTTTAACTAATAATGAAAAAGAACACTCATTACGGTATCTGTACACATATAACAACAATCATTAAAAGACATTGAATAAAAATACTTACTTTTGAGTGTTAAAAAGTAATGAGGACCTCTGTTAACCCCAACGCCGCGCGTTGACTAACGCAATACTGAGAAACACGTTCAGACACGCATGGCGCTCCTTGCCCCCCGTACACCCTCCCCGGTATTCCTTATAGTTTCGCTAATATTGCGATTGTCACAACCGTACCCTGGCACAACCGTACCCAGTCTACCCTAACCATAATAAAGCGCTGCTTAGCGTGGGACCGTATAGTTCGTGTGTTCGTCTGGCGATATTTGTTTATTTGTTTTGTTTGAATCCAGCTCAAAGGTCCTCAAAATTTAGTCCTCCAGTACGGGGTTAACCAGTAAGATGTCTATTGATACTATTATATATATTTACGCGAATACTACCGCGTCCTCCCGTGACCATAGTTGCTGTAAAGCAGCCGTAACGTCGGGGACGTAAAAACAAAAAAAACTCAATAAAATCCTTAAAATTAGTTTTATTTTCATTGTCAGTAGGTATAAGTTGTTTTTTCGAGCCAGCCAACTTAGAAAACAAATCAGTGCAGATACTTGTAGCGTTATGGCTACTAACTGAATATTAATGCAGAACAAGAGTATGAACGAACATGATTTATTTACAAAATACACTAAATATATTTACAAAAGTCTTAACCTAACACGTAGTATAACAAATGAGTTAATAAATTACGATTGACCAATGAGCGTCGCGTGCGAGCAGGATAGAAGAACTATATAATAATGCGCCCGTATAAAGCGCGTCGCGCGCGTTCCGCGCTCGCAGATCATAACGATGCGTTGTGATGGTCGGACGTGTAGCTGTGACTCCCACATACTTAAGTGAACATTTTTAAGTGCTTTCTTTTCATGATAATAATATTTTATTATGTTTGTAGTATTCTAAGTACTGGATCCAGCCGTGGTAATAACTTGGAGTTTCCGGCATCTTTCAAATTCGGTGCGGCGTCTGCGGCGTACCAGGTCGAAGGTGGATGGAACGCCAGCGGTGAGTGGTTCAATTTGATTAATCCTGATACAGTTTTAATACAGTGGGGATCATGTAGCCATTTAACTTGTAATTTTTTACCTGCTGCTTAAGTCTGCTTAGCCGTTCCTACATTGTTCTCACATTCCTAAAACAATGCATTGCCCAAAAATGTAAAAGATCTTTTTTAAAAGAGCAACCTTGCAGTTTCTTGCTCGTTCTTCTCCATAGGAACGGCATTCTGAACGGGTGGTAAAGTAGTAGCTTAGCATTTTGTAACTTTTGACGATTCATAAGTACTGTACTAAGGGTTTATATGAATAAAAAATATTCTGATTCTGAATACTGTGATACTAGGCAGTAAACAGAGGGTAGGCTTCACTGTGGATAGGAATAGGTGATACGATGGTCCTTGAATTATGTCTACATACGTTTCAAATTTTAAAAAAAGCACTTAGACCAAATCGGCGTGGTTTCATTTCATTTATATTTTATTTCTTTGATCTTCATTTTAGTACACTGACAAATGAACAGTAACAACTATTTAGTTTGTAATTATTGTATGTAAAAACTTAAAACGCTTATCAATTTACATATTAATTTCAAAATTAAAAATAATGGTACAAAATTATGATAATGTGAAGCCATAAAACTTCAATATTATGGCCTAATGGCGGCTCGTTGGGTAAGCAGGAACATCTGATGTAATCGTGACGTCATCCACACCTCGTCGGTCGATCAAGTCAATCGTCACAACACCTTGTCCTTACTATGATGGATGCCAAGTGGTTGAACGATATATACCATGTTTTGTGTGATGAAGAATTATATCATGTTTTGATGGAGAGTCTGCTAAACGAACACTTGACAATATCTCTGTTTGGATGTAATAACAATCCTGAAGGGGGAAGCTCAGGTCAGGGCGCGAAATTCAAAATGTCAATGGTTTTTATTTTATACGAAAAATTTGGACATCGATGTAATTTAGTGTTTTGCGATATTAGCATTCTGCATTGGATGTCTCGATGTATTAAATTAGCATAAAAAATACCTAATCCGATACAATACCATAAAGTTTGTAAAAACCGCTACTTTTACTAACTTATTATTTTGAATTTCGCGCCCTGACCTGAGCATCCACCTTAAAAGCACTGATAGCCAAGTTGGTAGAACGCGGTTATCATATACTGGGTTTCACCCCCATTGCATTGTAAGGTGCGCTAAGCGTTGCTTTGTGTGGGACCGTACAAGTTATGTGTTCGTCTGGCGATATTTTTTTTATCAAATTTACAGACAAAGGAGAGAACATATGGGATCGACTGATACACTCTCATCCGGATGTGATGTATGACGGTAGCGACGGAGACGTCGCTTGCGACTCCTACCACCTGTGGAGACGGGACATCCAGGTGGCGGAGGAATTGGGCCTGGATTTGTACAGGTCCGTACTGATAGTGCAGTGCTTAAGCAATGGATACAGGATTTCGTTTAGGCGGGGGGAGTGGGGCAATAGCACCCCCCCCCCTTCTTTCTACATATATTTTAAAATTAAGTTAATTATATTCTCTGACCCCCATGTCAGAGGGTTTTTTTTTATTTTTTATTACATTATAGGCAAGTACTTATTTGATCTCGATCTCACCTGATGGTAAGTGACGATGAGATCTACGATGGAGCATACTCGCCTAGGTAGGAAGGCGGCAGTAGATCGAGACGCTACATCCACTAGGCACATGCAGCGCAGCTGATCTGACAACACCGAACATCATGCCGGAACACGGCTTGGCGACATGGCTTTGTTCAGTGGGTGGTGACTAGCCACGGCCGAAGCCTACCACCAGTAAACCACCACTACCAGTTTTAGTCCGGGCCTAATAGCGCCCGGACTAAAAGAAAAAAAAATAATACCCATTGCCAAAACACCCGTTTGATTGTCAAAACTCTTGTCACAATGTTTGGAGTTAAGTTTGAAAGAAAGTCCTTCTTCCATTTTCTCTATTCCGGCCTGGACGATTGAAGTTCAGTACGTCAAGTGCGAGATTTTTCGTAAGCTAGCCGTATACTTTATACTCTACCGTATTTAGACACTTTGTATGGACAATTGAAGGTTTTAAATACCGTCCACTAAAGACGCTTATCAATTCTCCATACAAAATGTCTGTGGCGAGTTGACAAGTGTACTCGCCCGACCCAACGCCGCACCACATCGTATGATCGATGACGTCGGGTGGCATGATCTTGTCCTTATCTCTGACGTCACGGACCCACCACGCCCACTGTAAGATGGCTGCATACGCATCTATTTTCCTTGCACCGTGCAACAAAGACACGCACCTACGCGTCTCACGCGCACCTTTTGTCTAGCGATCGGCGGCCATGATTTAGGCCTCAGCACGATAAATTCGAGGCTGAGGCCTAACGGCGACCCCACTACGTTTGAATTGTGCCAAAGGTGATCGTTTTTACGAGGCCTATATAAGGCGTTGTAACGTCAGTGCACCACGACTTTTATACCTGCTTCTGGACATATAAGTAATCCTTCAATTAATAAATCAATAACTACTTGCAGCGTTTGAGTCACTATCCAACTAGGAACAACCCGTCTAGCTGCTCTCGGTACAAGGTTCCACTCCTGACGGAAGCAAGTTAGCGATACCGGAGTCGTACTACCCAGGTCGCTACATGACTAAATACGGTAGACTATAAAGTATACAGCTAGCTCACACTTGACATGCAGTCCCTTGCAATTGTGTCCAGTCTCTCGTTTCCGGGTCATCCCGCCATTTATTAATAACAGCCGAATCCTTCATCACCAGGTTCTCAATCTCCTGGTCTCGTCTACTCCCGTCCGGTTTCGCCAACTATATCAGCGAGGACGGGAAGAACTACTACTCCGACCTTATCGACGGTCTTCTGGAGAAGGGCATCGAGCCGGTCATCACAATATACCATTTCGACCTACCACAGCCATTGCAAGATCTTGGTGAGACATATACTTGGTCTTCTTGATGTTATATCGACATAGGATGGGTAATGACCGGCCAGCCATTTGTGGACCATATTCTGACTGACTCCGCGGCCTACATTGCTCACTCAAGGCATCACTCGCAATGCCTCGCTTGAGCTCGCATTTTTGACGCAATCTGTCTTGCCGCCAACGCCATCCTCAAATTCAATTCTCTAATCTTCATGCTACTGGCTCACCCTTAGTCCATTGATTTTTGTCTATTGTTCTAATAAGAACACAAGCGTTGCTTAGCATCAGACTATACAGGTTTTTGTAATTAATCTAGCAGGGCGAATAAATAATTCATAAAAAACTAACTTTATTATTCTCGCCACAACGAACTCCATCATTCTCTTATACTAGGTACCAACTAGGTAATTACAAGTTACCTTTCATCATATTAAAATCCTATTCATGTTACGCACAAATAAATATCTTCAAAATTTTACATTTAATAACATTATTTTCCTCTTCCATTTTCCAGGTGGCTGGGCGAACCCTCTTATCGCCGACTGGTTCGCAGACTACGCCAGGGTAGTCTACTCCCTCTACGCCGACCGCGTTAAGTTCTGGCTGACACTGAACGAGCCAATAGGAATTTGTGACAACGGGTACACTCAGAAAGCCGCCCCATATATTGATGACGCGAACGTCGGTCTTTATTTGTGCAATAAGCATATATTTTTGGCTCACGCAAAAGCCTGGAGGATTTATGATGAGGAGTATAAGCCTAAATATCATGGTGAGTTTACTAATTTTCTCTGCTTAGATAGAAATTGAAGGAAACTCGTACCTCAGGGATGTCTGCCATTAGATAATACAAAGTGTCAGTCGTATTATTATGAATTGACAACCGTTTTGCTTTAAAGGAAAAGTGTCGTTAGCAACTATGTTCTTCTGGTTTGAACCAGCCACTCCAGAGGACGTTGAAGTCACCGAACTGACTATTGCATATTGGGTATGTACAGTTATACATTTTGAATTTTATTCACCTATTTACCTTATCTCCTAGTGTCTAAACGGCCCCACTGACTGACGTAATTCTTAATAATAACAGTCCATCTGAAGATCTGCAACTTTGTCTAGTTGCGAACTGTAAGTTAATGGTGAATTTTGATGCTGGCCTGTTAGTCCATGTGATGTCAGGTGTCAGCGAGTCAAGCTCCCCCGGGCTTGGGCGGTATGCGTAAATACTATTTCCTAGCGAAAAAAATAAATATAAAAAAGGTATTTTTAATTAAAGGATTTTTTAAGGATTCTATCGCGTTTGTTTTTTGTCTTTACGTTCCCGACGTTTCGGCTGCTTTACAGCAACCACGGTCACGGGAGGACTGAGGTGGTTGACGGTTGGTTGGTGAAAAATAAACGCGATAGAATCCTTAAAAATAGTTTTATTTTAATGTGTAGTATTCGCGTAAATATAAGAAATCAATATAAAAAATTGGTGTCAGCGGGTCAGTCCGTGACCTCAAGGGCCAGTGCAACAAACATTTACAGGCAGTCGGCCGGCGGTCTGTCGAGGATCGTGACGTGTCAGCTTACCGCCTTAGGTTACGACAACCTGCGATGTTAACTGCTGATTGTTGACTGTCGACTAAAAACTGTCAGTGTGTGTGATTGTCAGACAGTTTATTGCCAGCAAGCCGTAGCAGGATCCCTGGTAGTGGAGTGCAGGCTATGTATGTTTGTGCCTTGGCTGGTAGGCCAAAGGACTGCAGGCAAACTGTTAGACAGTGGAATCCTTAAAATCATGAGTCTTTAGAACTACCGAGAGGCGGCCAAGCGAATAATTCCTTAACAATTGCAAGTTGAAATTGAACAAAGCCATGTCGCCAAGCGGCCTAGCCGTGTTCCGGCATGATGTTCGGTGTTGCCATTCATGGATGGCGGGTCAGATCAGCTGCGCTGCATGTGCCTAGTGAATGTAGCGTCTCGATCTACTGCCGCCTTCCTACCTAGGCAAGTATGCTCCATCGTAGATCTCATCGTCACTTACCATCAGGTGAGATCGAGATCAAATACTTGCCTATAATGAAATAATAAAAAAAAAAAAAGTAAATTGTACACACTTTGTAACAAAACTAAGCTCACGTTGATTTTCAGGAAGGTCGTTACGCCTACCCAATATTCTCCAAAGATGGCGGGTGGCCGCCGTTAGTCGAGAAGGTGATAGCAGAAAACAGCAAGAGAGATGGCTATGCATCATCAACCTTGCCCCCTTTTACCCAGGAGGAGATTGAACTGGTTAGAGGTACAGCTTTAAAACCTTTACTATAAGTTAGATCTTTAAGCTAGGTTAGACGAAGAGAGCACACACCCACAAGTTGTGAGTGAGACGTAAATACCCACAGACTAGCACAGTTGGTAGTAATACTGCTTCGGTACCGACGGTCCCTCGATCAAATCCCTGTTGGGGCAAATTTTGTGTGATGAGCACAAATATTTTTTTTATGGTTATTCAATTTCTTATATCAGATTATTAGTATATTGGATTCGCTCCTAGTATATCGTACGGTACCCATACTACACACGTTAGTTAACCCTTAATAGCCTAGAGTTTCAATTTTGATACCAATCTTTTAAACCGAATGTTCACATTACTATTAGTTTTTTTTATAGGTTGGCTGTACGTATTTTACTGTTGTATAATATTCTTTCCAACGAAATTAAAAAAAAATCAAATGTCATTATTATTAAACACAGTAATATTAAAAATAAATCACTTTCGTAAATCAGGCTACTAAGGGTTAATTTGGTAAATTACAGTTGGTATGTTCGTCTGGCTATATTTATTTATATTACATTTATGACCAGGCACGTATGACTTCTACGGATTGAACCACTACTCCACCAGTTTGGTTCGGAAGGCAAAGCCTGGCGAAGGGTTCGGCTCATGGCCGTTCTGCGGACCCCGGGAGTTGGGGGTCATCATGGAGAGGGACCCCACTTGGGACACTACAGACATTGATTGGTTTGCGGTAATTATGAAGATTGGAACGTACATAGCTGCAATAGAAGTCGTAGTTGATAAATACTCGCAAAAGAGTCCAAGTTTTGATCACGCATAATTAGCATAGCAGTTAGACTAACAGTGTCGCAAGTGACAGGTGACAGTGCTCGAGTGAGGCAATGTCAGCGCCTGCCTCGGGTGAACCATGTCCTGACTAAGCAAGCAAACAGCCTTCCGAGTCTGTACGGGATTTACCACATTATTAATCCAACCCACACGCCGACTATATCTAGCAGAGCAGCTTAACCGAGGCCTGTCAATACAATCAACACATATTTGGTCAGAATTGTATCACTCATATGTGACACTTTTTAAATTGTCCCTACTATAAACTGTCAAAAGTTAAATCAATAACATTTTCAATGTGACTATTCCGATGTTAATATCATTCAATTTCGAGCCAATCGTGTTAGCATACATGGAATCCGGGAATCATCTCCATGTTGTATTAAAGACAATTTACTCAATTCAATTTACTCTCATAAACACTATTCCTTCATGATACGCCCCACCTCGATAGAGATTGACTCACACTCAGTCATACTTCTAGACGCGACCAATCCATCGCTTGGCCTCATAAGCCTGGTTCGGGAGGGCCACGCACGCAGTCAGCCTAGTGAATGACAAACCACCGTGCTCACCCAAGGCAGTGTGCGCGTTTGCCTCGGACGAGCAGTCACCTGCCTCGCGTGGCAGCACGGTCGGTCTTGACGTAGCCATTAGGTTGTATCCCGGCAGATTAGAAGATTGCCTGTTCATACATGTATTGGCTTTCATATTTAACCATAATATACGATTTATTAAATGCTGTTTGCTTTCTTAGGTGTACCCCGAAGGTTTATACCGGCAACTTCACTGGCTGAAGAACACGTACAATATTAGTGATATCTTCATCACGGAGAACGGGTACCTCAGTTTCAATGATAAGCTTGATGATTATAATCGACTCAGCTATTACAAGGAGCATTTGAATTCGGTAAGACTTGCCCGCAAGTAGACACACTATAATATTAATAATACCAGCCCTTATGTCCCACTGTTGGGCACGGGCCTGTCCTCAATGTGAGGGGGATTAGACCATAGTCCACCACGCTGGCCCAGTGCGGGCTGGTGGACTTCACACATCTTTCTAGGGGTTCTCTCAGACATGCAGGATTCTTCACGATGTTTTCCTTCACCGTGTATGTGATAATCGTGGTTGAAAAATATATATAAAAACGTAAATTACCACGGTTGATAGTTGACCCTATTTTCTGTACCGAGGGTTCCTGGTTCCAATCCTGATAGGGGCAAATGATGTGTGTTGAACAAAAATCTTTGAACCCGAGTCATCGATGTTTAATATCCATTTACCTAAGTATTATACACTGGGATGTACGGTACCCATAATACAAGGGTTGCCTAGTTTGGGACCGTACAGTTGGTGTGTTCGTCTGGCGATATTATTTTCATTATGATATTACAGGTGTTGCTAGCCCTACAGGATGGTATTAATGTGTCTGGCTACATCGCGTGGACTCTCATGGACAACTTCGAATGGACGGCAGGGTACAGGTAAGTCGAAATGAGGTTTCTGGGAAACTAAACCCCTACAAAGTCAAAGTCAAATCATTTATTCCGTATAGGCCTACGGGGGCTCTTGAAAATTGTCATTTACATTTTTATCTTAACTCTACAACCGGATCGGAACGCGCCCTCAACTGAGAAGATCCGGCGAGAAACACAGCGGGCATGTCTTTTTTTAATAGCCCCTGACCAGTATTACTCTGAGACGATAGATAGATATTTTTGTGCCTATTTGATTGATGCCATTTTGGCGCTTATAGTAGTGATAGCAGGTAGTGAGTGTCTACGGAACTAATGATATAGAGACAAGACATGTGACAACTATGTCGATAAATAATTAAATAATGTGAATATAGTACGTTATAATTAAAAACCACAATAATGATACATTATTTTATACCTTTTGGTGAAAATGGATTGTGAATGTTTTTTTTACACTGAATTGCACAGATAGATATATAGACGATGCAAACAAGGCGACGGCCATTTGCATTAAATGTCTATTTAGTTCCGGAGACGCTCGAAGTGGCGCTTCAAATCGGCGCAAAAGAAAATAGTTGTCATTTTCTACTAAAAAAACAAGTTTGATAGTGGTACAGGTTGGTAGAACGCTTGCCTCGGTAACGAGGATTGCAGGTTCAAACCCCGGCTCGCTCCTCTGGGATTTCATGTGCGAGTCTCATTTTCAATCATGATTATCACTTGCTAAACAGTGAAGGAAAACATAGTGAGGAAACCTGCATGTCTGAGAGAACCCCTCGAGAGATGTGTGAAGTCCGCCAATCTGCACTGGGCCAGCGTGGTGGACTATGGCCTAATCCCCCTCGCACTGAGGGGAGGTCCGTGCCCAGCAGTGGGACATAAAAAAGGGCTGGAATTATTATTATTATACAGATCAGTGGTCACAACTAATGCCATCGTCATATCTTTCAGCGTGAAATTCGGTCTATACGCAGTGAACTTCACGTCTCCGATGCGCACGCGCACGCCGCGCGCCTCCGCCAACTATTACGCCGACGTCATACGCAGCAGAACTACAAACCACGCAATGCGCGTGTAATTCTTCCCTTCTTAGGCCTCTGCCTCGAATTTAGCGGGCAGCGGGGCGGCGGCGGCGGCGGCGCGGGAGCGGGGCTCGTTGGCCGCCCCGCGCCGCGGTCCATTTGATTTACGCATAAGATCCTGCCGCTCCCGCGCCGCCGCCGCCGCTGCCTCGCTGCCCGTTAAATTTGAGGCATAGGCCTTAGGGTTCTATACTAATTTATTTTATATATTGGAACCAGGGCCCCAAGTCTACTTACACAATCGATTCATAATCGAACAGCAACCGCATACTAACAGTCACTTTTGACAGATATTGTATGGGATGTCTGTCAAAAGTGACAGTTACTATGCGGTTGCTGTTCGATTATGAATCGATTGTGTTAACGGACTTGGGGCCCAGTAGCGTCATGAAATCAATTTCGGCGCGAGATTATTTGGAAATGTTTTACTGGAATTGCCAAATTAGGACCTCACTGGCTTTATGGCGTATTGTTGTAACATACTTGATTAAACTGGCATAATGTTCCAATTGAGGGTCGCATTAATAGTACGTGGCATCGAGTCTATGATCATGTCAGCATTTCGTTGAAAATCGGCTTTTTAATTTAGTTGTAACCCATGTTGGTGCGCCTGAGTGTAATTATGTAAATTTTATATAATAAAATTTATAAAATAATATTCAGCTTTTGCATTCTGAACATTGAAATTCCTTGGTGATAAATCTCATGATATTTGTTTTTAGGCTTGCAATTGGCTACAAATTCAGCCATTTCTGCCAGTGTCGATTTTTTCAATATTTTATAATTGACAGGATGGCGTAAACAAAACCATTCTTCCATTGACTCTATAATAGTCGCGTCGTATATGTTATAATGTTGGCAGAACTGTTTCTTGCATTGGGATATTGGAATTGCGGTTCTTGACCTCTCGTAGGCAAAAGTCGACTTTGATGTAACGGACCGTTTCATTTCGCGACTATAAATACACGCCATTTTCGTTTCTTCATGTCAATTCCATTATTTTATCTATAATGTGTATTTATTGAATTTAATATTGCTATTAATTACTTGACACTGGCCAAATACCCACTAAGTTGCGGGTGAGGCCATATTCATATCCATTTTATTTCATCGCATTTCATTTCATAAAGGAAGTAGATGAACATTGGTAAGTAGCGACATCCACTGGATTTTTATTTAACTAACAACAAATCTGTATCCAATTTAAATACAACACACATTGATAATCCAAACCAAACGATATATTATCGTCACAGGATATATATGTGGGAACTATTTGCTTCTGTAAAGTTCTTTAAATTAACGCCATCTAGAGGCATTTTCCTAAAGCTCCTGTGGAACTAAACTTGATAAAAGAAATAACTTTCACAATCATATTCTATTCGTTCGCTGGAACAAAACAAGAATTTTCATTTTCAACAACTGGGCCTGTTTTTTATTTATAAGTATATTTTTTCTAGAATGAATAACCTATTCCAAGACTTTTTGGCGGGAAGTTGAACAGCGAAGTTGTGAATTTTGTTTTTTTTTAATGTATTTCTTGTAATATAATGTGTAATATTAGTGGGTGCGTGCTTATAAACGTGTGCGAGTAAAGCAAATTAAAATAAAACGATATAACTTGACTTTTCGAGTTTTCCCAAGAAGTCCGTAATTTTTTATTTTTTTTTATTACATAATATGCAAGTATTAAGTTATATTGTCATTAAAGTACCCACAGCCTTTCTAAAAGGGGTAGGGGATTCATTCTATCATCAACATCATTATTATCATTACGGGTACTAATATTATTTAAAATAACGAATAAATATTATCAGCACTGGCTGGTGTAAAATTGCCATAAGTTTTTAATTTTGAATTGAAGGAAAATCGTTTTCCCATAGTATAATAATATGTTATGCCACATAGTCTCCTCCAACAATGTCCCATGACTACGTCACGCTCAGTGCTGCCATTGATTGACATCTTCAATAAAATTAGCATCGCTCATTGGTTAAAAATGTCCGATGATATAGTCGTGATCCAATCACGTGACCTACATGTCACGGGAACCCCGTATCAAATCGCGGGTCACGCAAACCCAGGGCTCAAAGTACTCATCCCAAAAAATTATATGAGAAAATCTTTTACACAACAGCGATTCAAAGCTCCCTGCAGAGCATCAAATAAAGTTAAGAAAAAATTACCTGTCACGGGAAGAGAATACGTGGCGTAGCATATTATTGTACCATGGTTTTTCCATTTTCTCGTTACTCCCGCTCTGGTCGGCCCTGGCCAGCCAGGGAGGGGTGGCTCGAGTGAGCTCCGCAGTCCGCGTTGAGCTCGCGCGCCGAACGGACCTCCCGTGACGAGCGAAATGTCCCAATAAAATCACATAAAAACATTTAAAATAAGTGTATTCACAACAATGGTGAAGTTTCATGTATTATTCGCGATTTCTTTTGCGCTCACTCTGGCTGTCGGTAAGTGGTTTTTCATATACTTAATTGTCGAAGGTTTTAAAAATCTATGTTACTTTTTTAAATTTCGACGATAGTTGCCGGATTTGAGCGATTAAAAAATGAATTTTGACAGCTTCTTTTTTTTTTAGTTGAGAGGTACATTTAATAATTATTCGATATTGTTATTCTGTAGGAAAACAACTTATAATACTCGTACTCAGATCGGTTTGTATACTCCCTAATAACAGTTTTAGCCGCTCGATTCCTCGCTTTGTTTATTGTAAATATGTACAACTTAACTATACTTATATTTTCAGGAGCTGTGATTTTGTCTACGAAATGGTTTAGGGATTTCATTTATTCATGTACTTGCCTTATTATTTTAATTTTTTTAGTCAATTTCATCTAAGAACATAAAGCGTTATCACAAAAAAAGGTTAAAACATGAAAAAAAAAAGATTTTCAGGAAATCTCTACCCTACTCTCCTTCATTAAATATTTTTCATAAACATAATTAATTAAGTACCTGAGTATAATAATATCAGTTAGCATATTTAAGCAATTTTAAAGACTAACAAGCTAATAAGAGTCCTAATCAAGCACAAAAAGCAACAACAACACAACAACACAAAAGATTTTTCGTGAGACTTGCAATATATAGGTTGTTGTGCAGATAATTATCAGTAGGTCAATTGTGAACAAAGGAACTGATACGGAAAATTCGGAAACATTGGAAATGTTTATATTATGTATGTGGTTTCGCAACAAAATGTGATACCATGGATTCAACTCATGATTCTGTATCCCCCAGAGTTGGAATTTTAAGATCTATATAAGAATATACTAAGTTGGCCCCCAGTCCATTGTACGGAGCCTATAATACCTATAAGCGTTGCTTGGTTTGTGGTATTACACGGTTCATTTAGATGGTGTGATCGTCTGGCGAGCAAAAATAAATGATTATACTTCTGAAATAAAACTTATTTTACGGATTTTATCACGTTTATTTTATGTTTTTTACATTCACACTATGACACCAGCACGTCAACCACCTCAGTCCCCCCGTGACCATGGTTGCTGTTAAGCAGCCGAAACGTCGGGAACATAAAAACTTAGAATAAACGACATAAAATCTTTAAAATTAGTTTTATTTCAATGTGTAGTATTCGCGTAAATATAAGAAAATCAATAGATTGAACTTCTGTTACACATTTTTGTATTGTCTGGCTGCTAAAAGCCTTCCCAGATAATGGATGGTCCCGACCTTGCTCTACGAACGTCGCTAAGCGATCTCTATGTATTCCCCGTGAAAGTATTCGATGCAGGAATACTGAGCCCGAACCGATATATAGAGTATCAAGGTCCTAATGAGTTTTCTATTCAATACGTTTTGGAGGAAAAGGGAAGATTTTCCAGCCAGGCGGGTGGTATGCTTGGCGGGGTGGTCGCTATGCCCCGACGGTTATTGTACTACAAGTAGCTGCTATATATTTTTACCCGCTTTGTAGTGGTAACATTTTTTTAAAGTCTAAAAGTATAGGTACCTACTTACTGAAGACAGGGGCTGTTATCTTTATGTCTTTATTTGAAAACAGTCCAGTTTATGGGACCCTTAATCCAATGGAAAGCAAAAAAATACCCTAGCACGTATTGCAGTGATAGCTCACTTCGGTTATTCGGGCCGATTATATCCGTCCCGGGTGATCTGCGGTGTGCACATTTGGTCGACACGACTCGACAATCGAACGATGACCTGTTTTTATGGACAGACGTCGTCCTGTCCAAATTCTCATAGGAAAAATACAATGGCCGTTCCTATGGAGAAGACCGGACAAGAAACTCCATGATTGCTCTTTTTAAAAAGACCTTATACATTTTTGAGCAGTACATTTTTATGGGTATGTGAGAACAATGTAGGAACGGCTAAGCAGACTTTAGCAGCTGGTCAAAAAAACTACTAACTAAGTATAAAATTACAAGATAATGGCTACATGGTTCCCACATTTACAAGTTACTTTAAAAACTTTGTTCGGATCATACCGGTTACATGAGGAAACCTGTACCCATGTTTGGGAAAATCTAACCAATCTTCGAAGTCCAAAAGTCCATTATCCTGCGCCGGACCAGTGAAATAGACTATGGCCTAATGCAAGGGGGCCTCCCCTCACTGCAAGGGGGGTTCCCTTGTATTTAAGGGAGGCCTGTGCCCTAGCTGTTTATTATTATAACCCGGATCTAACTAATCTCATTGTTATTCTTCATAAGTTATTGCCGTAAGTGCTTATCCAAGTTCTCCAGTTTCAAAATGGCGGTGCCAAAGTACCTAAGCTTTTGATAAATGATCCTTCCTGTGAAAAATATGAAAAAGGCTTCTCTTGAGGTTTTCTAAATAGACGTCGTTTTTTTTTTCAGAAAAGAAAGCTTGTGATCGATGTAAATTGTAATTTAATATTAAAATTCTCATGAAATTTGAGCTGCATCTGGGGTGTGGTAGAATTTTCCACCCTATTCTCATAAAATTGGGGTATAATTTTGAGAAATCCTTTTATATCCTAGATTGTGATTGTTTATTATTTCATTTTTTAGGAGAGGGATTTTGTAATGATGCTGTAATTGGTATTCCATGCCAGTAGCATCTGAGAGACTCTCTCGATTGACGTGTGAAGTCCGCCAAACCGCACTGGGCCAGCGTGATGGACTATGGCGTGATCCTGCATTGACAGGATGCCAGTACGGGACAGTAAAAAGGCCTAATATATCTATTTTCCATATTTTCTTTTTATTTTTTATTTCGAAAAATATGTGTTTAGTTTCACAAATGCTCGTTTTTGTACACTGTCCATGGTCACACTGTATATATGCTAATCAGAAATTATACTTAAGTAAGTAAGTATTAGTTTTTAGTCTACATTAAATCATATGCAGAACCCAATCCCACAACTATGGAGCATCGAAGGTGGCCAAACACTTTAGGTACTTAGTACAGCTATAGTACCTAGTAAGTAAAACTAATATTTGGCGTAGGTACACAGCTGTTTGTGAACCCAGCCAATATAAGCTATGGATTGCGTAAAAGGAATTGCTTGAAATTAATACTAATAATATCACCAGACGAACACACTAACTATACGGTCGCTACTTTTTGGCGGGAAACTGAAAAGTCATGGCGTCAGTTATGTTTTAATTTCTAAAACTAGTGTTCCCGCGAGTTATAGTGAGTGATATAAGTGGAATATCAACCATTATGGGTTCGGTAAAGTGCACAAGTGTAGGTAATTGAAACAGAGTGACGAAACATGGCTTTTCAGTTTCTCACAAAAAATCCATGAAAAATTTTTCGGTAAAGTATCCATCACTTTACTGATTGAGGGATGGGGGGTATTTTACTTGAGCCTAGCCTTTGGGCCTGTGCATATACTCAAAAACAGAAAAAAATATATATTACTTGACACTGGCAAAATACTTATGGTGATGCCAAATTAAAAAAAAAACTATGCGGTCCCACACTAAGCAACGCTTGTATTATGGGTACCGTACAATGGACTGGGGGCGAACTCACTATATAATACTTATATAATATATTTTAAGAATCCATGACACGGGTACAAACATTGGTGGTCATCACACAATGTTTGTGCCTACCAGGATTCCCCATCTCCATTCTATCGTCGGTCGACAAGACGCACGGATGAGTGTCATCCGTACACTGTGGACATTCCTGCGGTACGCACTAAGCGTTTTGCTTCTACTTTCATCGTGCGTACTGCCAAGGAATGGAACACGCTACCGGCGTTTTTGTTCCCCGTTGACTACAATCTGGGTGTTTTCAAGTCGAGAGTGAACAGGTACCTTCTAGGCAAGTATGCTACATCGTAGATCTCATCGTCACTTAACATCAGGTGAGATCGAGATCAAATACTTGCCTATACTGCAATAAAAAAAAAAAGGATTCGAATCCGGGAGTGTCGGCACAGAAAGCAGGGTCACTACTAACTTCGCTAATCAGGTTGTGCCTCCATCTCTATCATTTTGTGAACTCTTTTTTTTCTTAATACCTATTACTAATTTAAAAGTAGAATACTTATCGTAGTTAATCGAACCTGCGACTCCATATTGCATATTTTATGAATATACGTGCAATAATATTAATTTGCGGCATATTCCCATTAACCCAGATATCCGGAAAAGTCGATATCAAAAAATGGCAGCCACATTTTTATAAAGTAAAATATTAATTAAATCTGAACACGCAGATTGGATGGCGTTATGGCCATGATGGTTATGGTTATATTATTAGCGATATGGCAACACAGTTTGACGGTTCGCGCCTTCGTGCCTATATAAGGCGCGCGCACCCCGACATTGGGCTCTTTTGCTCTCCGGATTTTGTAGCGATAAGACGTGTTATAGCTCGTTGGCATTGTTAAATTTGAGTTATTTATGTTGGATTCAAATATTGAAGAATTGAGTTTGTTCGTTGTGTAATTACATGTTTTCATGTGATTTTATTCTGATTAATTAATTAAATCTACCCTCGGTTCCTCGTGCATATATTTCTTTAATACAATTCGATAGGAACCGCTAACATCAGAAGTGGGATAGGCTCCTGTAGCCTACATCTGCTCTGGTCGCAAGCGAAAAATAATCATTAGTTGATTAGATAGATTGGGTTGAGTTTTAAGTGAAATTTTAAATGTTTGATCATGGCTGATCGACCCTTCACTCGTAGTAGTACTAGGAATAGGCGTGGTCAAAAGTGTTGCAGGAGATCTTCAAGACCAGCTCAGCATAATTCTAGCACACATTGACGCGCTAGAAAATAGCAGTCTACCCGCAACAAGCAACGAGTCGGCAGAGGTATCGTCGGTGGAGCGTGCAATCGTGGCGCCGGTTGACACCGTCGTGTCTGTACCTCGACCGCCCGCGCCACTACCAGTTACTGCCAGATCGAATGACGGCACCATCGGTGAATCGCACGCAAGTACTTCGACTTCGTTGGATGTCATCTACCGCCTCATTGGCGCACTGAGCGCGTTGACTAAGGTCAGATCAACCCATTATTATATTTCTAATTTTGATCAGAGTGTCGCTAATTTCAAAAGATGTACTTAAATATTTTGAATGTACACAACTACCCACATATCGAGTTTTAAGTGGTATGGGTGACCAAAATATTGAGTGTACTAGTTGTGTTACTCATAAATGTATGAATGTACCTGTACTTGTTGGGACCGATGTCTTAAACCGTGACGATGTGCAGTACATTCGTGCAAACAATGAACAACGAATTACTCGAATTCCTAGGTCGACATTAAATAGTGACCGCAGTGTGTTCCTCATTAACTTAGATGATCAATCACGAATTAATACACCTTTCGAGGGTAATGATCGCGAAAGATTATTGGGTATCATTAATGAATTTGAGGAGTTTCTAATCGTTGGCACTGTGTGGACAACGGTAACGACTGGTCATATGCATTTTGAGATAATGAGTGGAACACCTATTTGTTATGGACCTTACAGACTTTAATATCTCTCGGGGAATCCCCCTATGCCAGACAATTTTTCTTGTAAAGAAAAATGACGGTAAGGATCGTATGTGTGTCGACTATCGTGCACTAAATGCGATCACTGTTAGGGATCGCTATCCATTACCGCTGATGGAAGACCATATTGATCGCCTTGTACTTTTGTAGCCACGGAAGTGGAATATTTAGGTCTTACGATTTTAATGGGTCAGGTTAGACCGAGCAAGTGTAAAATCAAAACCCTAGTAGATTCACCAGTACCCACTAACGTATGGGAGGTCAGATAGTTTCTTGGTTTGGCAGGATACTTCCGTAGATACATATCCGCTTATGCATCTATAACCGTACCCATAGCTAGGTTATTACGAAGTAACGTTATAGTTGCTGTTTTCGATCGACTATTGCCAACGGAGCTGCAAACGGACGCGTGCTCAGTCGGTTGTGGTGCAGTTCTCATTCAGATGCATGGGTACAGTAAAAGACTGGTTGTGTTATATTTTAACAAAACAACTCAAGGTGCCGAGCCACGATATCATTCATACGAGCTTGAAACTTTGGCAAATATTAAAGCTTTACAAAACTTTAGTCATTACCTATTGGGAATTTCTTTTAGAATTGTAACAGACTGAATAACGCACTTAAATTAACTGAGCGAAAAAGGGACTGGTTGCCCCATGTTGCGTGTTGGTGGATGTACATGCAGGATTTCAACTTAAAGTCGGAATATCGTAAGGGCGTAATGATACAACACGCGGGTTGTCTGAGTGGAGCCCTGAGACATGTGCCGCATTTTTTGAGGGTAAGTGAAGATATGTTCAAAAGTTATACGGATCCCTGTGGTGATCCTGTAGGGTGAACCACAGACGCACAACTACTCTCTCTGCATAATATTCCTCATGTGTATGACTCGCTCTGCACACTGAGATGCCTCAATACGTGTGATTACGGTCAACGTATTGGGAAGCCTCGACACGTCCGAATACGGTCGGCGTGTCGGGAAGCTTCACACGCTCGAATACGGTCTTCGTGTGGAATGCACTCGTACGATTGAATACGGTCATCGTACGAGTGGGTCTGATCGACAGGCCACGTTATAGGGTTCACTGGATTCCTCATGTGTATGACTCGCTCTGCATACTGAGATGCCTCAATACGTGTGATTACGGTCAGCGTATTGGGAAGCCTCGACACGTCCGAATACGGTCGGCGTGTCGGGAAGCTTCACACGTTCGAATACGGTCTTCGTGTGGAATGCACTCGTACGATTGAATACGGTCATCGTACGAGTGGGTCTGATCGACAGGCCACGTTATAGGGTTCACTGGATTCCTCATGTGTATGACTCGCTCTGCATACTGAGATGCCTCAATACGTGTGATTACGGTCAGCGTATTGGGAAGCCTCGACACGTCCGAATACGGTCGGCGTGTCGGGAAGCTTCACACGTTCGAATACGGTCTTCGTGTGGAATGCACTCGTACGATTGAATACGGTCATCGTACGAGTGGGTCTGATCGACAGGCCACGTTATAGGGTTCATTAGTAACCGAATGACGAAGTCGACTAGCAAAATTGAAGTATACGGGTCTTTAGACACTAACAGGAATATGCCTTGACTCCCTTGCGGCTGATCCATCTACCAGTTTCTCTAGCTGCGAGAGCCAGTTACTCTCGAGCACTCACACTGGAGATGGACAACGGGGTTCAACAAACGTCGCATCCGACCGGCATTGAAGACTGCATTCTCCCGGAAGCTTCCCGAGCCCACTAGCCGAGCAATGAAGACTGCCAAGCAATGAAGACATGTTCGAGGACGACCAAGTGTCAGGAGAGGCCGTATTAGCGATATGGCAACACAGTTTGACGGTTCGCGCCTTCGTGCCTATATAAGGCGCGCGCACCCCGACATTGGGCTCTTTTGCTCTCCGGATTTTGTAGCGATAAGACGTGTTATAGCTCGTTGGCATTGTTAAATTTGAGTTATTTATGTTGGATTCAAATATTGAAGAATTGAGTTTGTTCGTTGTGTAATTACATGTTTTCATGTGATTTTATTCTGATTAATTAATTAAATCTACCCTCGGTTCCTCGTGCATATATTTCTTTAATACAATTCGATAGGAACCGCTAACAATATATATATATATACATCTGGCTGGATATACCTAGCATATATATATATATATATATCTACCTATCAATATTCACAGACATGTTTAGAAGTTCAGACGAAACGTCGCCACTAGCAACGTGAAGCCACTTTTTCAATTTATTTGTAGTGGTAAATGTTACCACATTCAAAACATTTTGTACAGTAAATGATCTGGCATAGACTACGAAATTCTGAACATAGTTTTTTTTTCAAATTTCAATAATTTGGTTTTTTACGAGAATGTGACCTTTATAGCCTACCAATGGACCACTTAAAATATTTTTTTTGCAATATTATTGTTAGGCCATAAAGGACACCATGGATATTTATTAAAACAAAATTGACAACACAACATCGCTCTACAATTCACTGTTTAAAAAAAAACTGGATCTGTTTCTTAGGACACGTGGTGATAAGAATTAATGTTTTTTTTTTCATTTTAGATTTGATACAATGTGATACTTTTTTTCCAGCCAGCTCCATTAACTTGCACAGTTTTGGTTAACGCCTGATTGATGCAGTTGGATGGAAGCCAGGCAACGATCCAATATTTATGGCGGATACTACCGGGACAATTGGTCTGACAAATTGCCGGAATATTTATAGAATTTTACATTTCGACAAATTGTCATTGTGATTTTTTTATAGACAATGTTTATGTCCCCGAACTCTGTTACTTTACTTATTTGACGTTTTAGGATTTCGTACCAAAATGGTAGAAACGGAACCTTCTGAAGCGAGTCTGTTTTAGATTGAAATTAATCTGACTTCTATATCGTAAGGTGTAATTTTACAAATTTCATATTTGAAATTAAAAACATCCTAATTTCAATAGGGATGATGGCTGGGTGCTACCACCGACTTGGGATCCAGTAACTAATAATCCAAAACCAAGCGCACCATTGCATTGCAAGACCTCAAGCCACTGTGAGCCCTTTCTGCGTAGATCGGACCGCAAGCAACAACTAAATATGAGGGTACCCCCGTCAAACTATGACATTACCACCTCAGTCCTCCCGTGACCATGGTTGCTGTAAACGTCGAGAACGTGAAAACATATAATATAGGCGCGCTAAAATCTATAAAATTAATTTTATTTCAATTAAACTGACTTCTATTAATACTTACTTAATTAACCTTCAGTCTGACGTTCTCAAAAAGATATTCAACATTTTTTAAATTCTTTTCAAAGCATAGTTTTTACTCATAAAAGTTTTCACCGTACGAATTCAAACAAACTTCAACTTCTGACCTAATTCCCCGCGCGGCTGACTCTCCCGTGCGTAATGAAACGATAAAACGTGGAAATGGGATTTTATTCAGCGACCGATCCATTTACCGGCCCGCTGCACCCACCCTGCCCTGTCCCCGTGTCACCGTCCCAAAAGTGTCCCAACGCCCACCTTCCAATAGAGACGTTCTATATTGTCCAGTAAAGTTTCCTTATTTTTTATAAGGTTGGCAATTAGCTACAAAATAGTGCCATTTGTGCCAGTGTCGAGTAATTCTTGATACTTGTTATTCAATTATATGTACCCCTGATGATGATAATAATGTTAATGATGATGATGATGAAATGAATCACCTACCCCTATCATTAAAGCTGTGGATACTTTACTGAAAATTTACCGGACATCTTAGGAGTACTCAAAAGTCAAGTTATACTATTTCATTTAAATCTCCTTCACTCGTGCACGTTTATGAACACACATGGTTAATATTACACATTTATATTGAAGAAACATATTTTTTGGAAAATAAAACAGAATTTACAACTTTTGGGATCCTTTGACTACCTTATAAGTATCACGACGCCAGCCCCTATATTTCTGCTTGCTAACATAGTTGCACGGAACTAAGCTTACAAGTTAAGTCAAACGCCGAATGCAGTGTTCCGTAATATCCGGTTACATTGACATATACCCGGATATACGTTCCAAATAAACCGGTTGTAAATGTTTGATAGCTATATCCATCACCGATGTGGAAATTGGAGCCGGGTAAACGAACGTATAAAATACGATGTGTTGTCTTTGATCATTCCAAAATATGGTTTGGCTAGATTTTAGCGAGCGATACTCGATCGCAATTCCTAAACGTACCCTGAGGCAACATTCCGAAACTTTATTGGGATTTAATAAACCAAAATTGTAGGTTATAAAATTAGTACTTCAGTGCATATTGATTTCTTATATTTACGTGAATACATTGTAATAAAACTAATTTTACGAATTTTATCGCGTTTATTTTATGTTTTTACGGTCCCGACGTTTCGGTCTTGCAAAACATGCGCACTATTCCAAGACCTCAAGGCACTGTGAGCACTTTCTGCGTAGATTGGATCGCAAAGAACTAAATACGAGTATGAGGGTACCCCAGTTCAAACTATGACACTAGGACGTCAACCACCGCAGTCTTCCCGTGACCCTGGTTGCTAAAGCAGCCGAAACGTCGGAACGTAAAAATATAAAATATACGCGATAAAATCCGTTAAATTAGTTTTATTTCAATACTTTAGTGCATTTGCTTTGACCACATCGATTTTCAAGTAAAGTAAAACCATGCGACAAAACCGGTTCAATACATTTCCATAGACAACGGTCTTGGACTGCCGCCAAAATGTTGACCAGCAGCATCCGGTACAGCATCCGGTAATACAATGCACTTCGGAGCTGATTATCCGGGTCACCGCGTCCGGATATCCGGTTAGATAACAGTGTGTAACCGGGTATAAATATTTATTTTCGCGGAAAATGGTAGAAAATTCAGTTAGGGGTAATTTTCTATAAGCAGTATTTTCCTTTTGATGGCAGTGAGATAATATTTTTATTCTCTGATTGCAACGCCAAATTCGATACGTAGGGGTTGAAACGGGGTTAATTGATGCAGACTTTAACCTGTAATTGTTGGGACCAGTACGTCAAGTGCAGGCTAACTGTATACTTTATAGTCAACCGTATTTATACATTTTGTATGGAGAATCGAAAAACGCCTCTAGCGCCTTCAATTCTCCATACAAAATGTCTAAATACGGTAGACTACAAGGCCTCAGCCTCGAATTTAGCGGGCAGTGGGGCGGCGGTGGCGCGGGAGCGGCAGGATCTTATACGTAAAATCAAATGGACCGGTTCTCGAAAACAACGGCGCGGCAGCGGCGCGGGCCGGCTAACGAGCTCCGCTCCCGCGCCGCCGCCGCCCCGCTGCCCGCTAAATTCGAGGCTGAGGCCTTAAGCATACGGTTAGCTTACGAATAATCTCGCACTTGACGTACAGTTATAATTCGATCAATAAGAAAGTTGTCAAGTGCCCTTTCCTTCTGTGTTGTAATACTAGCAAGATGTAAAAAAAAGTTTACATTGCCATGGTAAACAATTTAACTATAACTAGTCTAGTCTAGTATTTTTTTATAACTAGTCTTAGGAATCTGTTACTTGTGGTGTCTGCTGCTAATTAAAAAAAACAATACACAATGCAAACGTTTTAAAAGTCTCAAAAAGTATATGATAGAAGTGCCTTAAATGTTGAATGATGATGATGAGTGATGTGATGAGTGACGGCCTGATTATCACAGTTAGTAGTGACCCTGATTTCTATGCTGAGTGTCCCGGATTCGACCTCTTCGGTATGGACAAACATTGTGAGATAAGCACGAATGTTTGTACTCGAGTCATGGATGTCTCTTTTCTCAATAAACCACGGATATTATTTGTACCAATGCATTGTACTTTTATTGTAAACTATTATGTATACGGGAGTTTGACTATGTCTGTTTTGCGAGTAAGTATTTGAATAAGTTGACGAATTTTTGGGACGCCATTCTCATATCATCATGTCACATCCATTATTTTATTTATAACTAGCTGTTGCCCGCGACTTCGTCCGCGTGGTATTTAACAACGTCTCAACCGTTGGCAACAGCCTGCTCGCGTTCTGATCCCGCGGGACGCATTGCAGATTGTTGCTATCAAACTTTAAGCAGGCGCAGCGCTGCAATATTGGTTTTAATTTTTTTTTCGAGAGATCCAATTTTTTTTCTAAAATAAAAGTAGCCTAAGTTACTCCTTGTTACATCAGCTATCTGCCAGTGAAATTCCCGTCAAAATCGGTCCAGCCATTTCAGAGATTACCCGGAACAAACAGACAGACAGACAGACAGACGGACAGACAGACAGACGGACAGACAGACAGACAGACAGACAGACAGACAAAAATTGTAAAAAATGTTGTTTCGGTATAGGTAACGTGTATACTTCCAAATGCACTTAGTAAAAAGCGGTTATTTTTATATTACAAACAGACACTCCAATTTTATTTATATGTATAGATGTGTATTAAATGTTCTATTGCTATTAATTACTTGACACCGGTAAAATACCCGCTAAGTTGCGGGTGAGGCCATATTCATATCCATTTTATTTCATCGCATTTCATTTCGTAAGGAAAGAAGAGAAGAATAAGTTGACAGACGTCTAGTCGGACTTTACGAAACAAAATTTAAATTGCAAAGGAACACATTCAATTTGTATTTTCATTTTGCGAATCGCAATCTCAATTACCTAACCAGTGCACAGACGGCGCGGCTGAACCTCGCCGGCCGAGTCAACTCCACAAACGCCGCGATTCGCCGAACAATTCGCAAATTGAATTGCGAACTCTAAACTATTCGCGTCGAGTGACCGGCCGACATTTTGCAAATTATCCGCTGATGATTTCGAACTTTTCGTATTAGTCGAGTGAAAAAGAATTTAAAGGGTTTCTGGGGTTCTGTATCACAAAATTAAATTCCTTTAGTGGCGTACTTAACCTACTGCGATTAAAAATATCCGTGTACGTATACCCTTGTGGGTTTTACCTTTATACTCTTGAAAGCAATCAAGCGAAATACTTTTTTAATATAGTTACCAAATACGGTTTTTTATTACAAAATTATAATGTATGTAGGGATGCTTAATTTAAGTTGTACTCGTACAAATGATAACGAAAAAACTTTTTTAGTGTTTCTAGTTAATTCATCTTTTTATGGTAAGATTACAAATAAAAGCATGTAATTTTTTCTCGATTAGTAAAAACAAAGCAGATACACAGATACATGCACGTGACGCCTTAAGCCCGCGCGTGGAACAGAGACAAAAACTACAGCGACCCACTATCAACCAACTATTGCTTCTTCCAAGTTTGAATATCTTTATTCTATTCTATTCCATTCCGTACCGTTCCGCTCAATTCTACTCCATTATATTCCAGTCTACTCCATTATACACCATTCTACTAAATTCTACTAAATTCTACTAAATTCTATTCAATCCTACTCCATTCTACTCAATTCTACTCAATTCTATTCTTATACGGTAAGTAAGTCATAAATTAATAAGCTCTTCATGCGTTTTAAAAACAATAAAAACTAGCAATCAATAAAATACTCCATGAATACAATATTATAGGGTATAACATTGTAATCATCCCTTACGTTAACTGTTAATGTATGGAAAGCTCCCTTAACTACAGTTTCATGTTAGTTTAGGACCTCAAACACGCCGCCCTCCCCTTTAGCTATTAATATAAAGCCGCTTCAGTTATCTATTCCAACTTGCTTAACTCTAACCGAGAGTTAATGTAACTTGAAACTTTTGTGCATAGTTACAGGTGTGTTTTGTGTTGCGACATACCTTAAAAATATATATTTGTACTCGAACGCGGTTAAGAAGGTCGTAAACGCGCTACTTTTGTGGCAACCTTAAGCTGCCCTTGTGAGCTATAGTGTTGCCATCTATTCAACTCAAGACTTATTACTTTGACCGAGCTATACTCACCGACCGAACAATCCACTACATCACACTTATAAACAAAACAAATAAAACTGGCTTTTTAATAGACATTGCAGTCCCTAATACACACAACATGCAAACCACAATAGCTGAAAAACTATCCAAATACACTGAACTCAAAGACGAAATAACTCGACTTTGGCATCTCCAAAAGGTTCCAATAGTGCTTTCTACAACAGGCGTCATACCTAAACAACTACACCAGTCTATTAACACCCTAAGCCTGCCCCCCAATATATATTTTCTCCTTCAAAAAGCGGCAATCCTGAACACATGCCGTACAGTCGGAAAAAATCCTCCAAACTGAACAGGATAACATATACACTGCTACCCAGCAAACAACATCCACACACTCACACATATCACCTGACGTACACTTCTCAACTAATCATATACACCTCTTCCACAGTTATCACACTATCTGATGTACACTTGGCTTAGGCCCGTGCACACCAGAAAACCGGTTAAACCGAGAAAAAAAAATAACCAAAAAATAATAATAATACCAGCCCTTTTTATTTCCCACTGCTGGGCACGGGTCTCCCCTAAATGCGAGGGGGATTAGACCATAGTCCATCACGCTGGCCCAGTGCGGGTTGGCGGACGTCACACATCTTTCGAGGGGTACTCTCAGACATGCAGGTTTCCTTGCGATGTTTTCCTTCACCGTTTAGCAAGTGATAATTATGGTTAAATATGAGATTCGCACATGAAATCCAAAAATCCCAGAGGTGCGACCCGGGGTTTGAACCTGCGATCCTCGTTACCGAGGCAAGCGTTCTACCATCTTGGCTATCACTGCTCAAGACTTGCCGTGCTCTTAATTCGTTATGTGTCTGCTACCAATGTTCTACCAATCCCACACCCCACGCCCACTGCTGGACACGTAAACACTTTACCTATCTGCCGGCCACATTGCTATTACTATGGAAATTGCCGGACCGACCCGGATATATTTACACCGTAGCATAACGCTTATATAAATAGCTATTTTTGTTCAGCAATCGTATTCATACGTTTTAAACGAGAAAAAAAAATATGAGGCTCTCAATTCTATTGTTTTGTGATTGTGATTGTTTAAAGGTCTGCCCTGTATTAGCAGAAATAGGAGACTCCCATAAGGAATGACTTTATATGACATATGTACCTAATTGTATTTATTACTTTGTATTTTTTTTTTATTACATTATAGGCAAGTATTTGATCTCGATCTCACCTGATGGTATATGATGATGAGATCTACGATGGAGCATACTTGCCTAGGTAGGAAGGCGGCAGTAGATCGGGTAGCTGATCTGACCCGCCATCCATGAATGGCAACACTGAACATCATGCCGGAACACGGCTAGGCCGCATGGCGACATGGCTTTGTTCAGTGGGTGGTGACTAACCACGGCCGAAGCCTACCACCAGTAGAGTTGTCACCTAGTTGCCACCACCCAGGGTCACGTGTAGGGTATCTCGAGGGTATTTAATTCTCCTACGGACGATGGTGACTCGACCCCTGTAACAGAATATAAGCAGTATGGTTTGCATGGGATATTTGTGAGGATCTAAATTAATGGGCAGGTTGGTGGTAGACGTATATATGTTTGTGTATGTACGTATTTTTTTTTATGGCCAACTTCGTACCGCCTCAGAATAAAATTTATTAAAATAGTAGATAATTATTTAATATTTTTAGTTAAATTGTCACCATGTTTTAACAGTTATTCTGCTATTCGGAGCGTTGACAAATAAAAAAAAATGAGAATCATAAAAATCGGGCCAACCTTTCTTGAGTTTGTTTTATATATATAAATAGATTAGTCACGGTGTGAGTAGGGTCCCGTGCAGTCGGCTTGGCTTACTCCCTAACGATATACCGCCGATGAACCTACCTCTTCGGTATCCGGTCATGTACTAAAATCTAGTACATAGCACCGGATACTGCACAGGATGGTCGAATCCAGGCGTTATTATACATACAGGTTGATCCGGTAAGAGAAATGGTATACTTCTATTGGTCATTAGTAATAATTATGTGAAATTCTGTCCATTAAAAAAAAGTCGCAGACTCGAGGCAGCGAGGCAAATGAGAGTTGACAGTGCTCGCTTGAGGTTGGATTCGGAACTGCCTCGCCCGCTGCCACAACCTGGCTCGCGGGGCTTGGTTAGTCGGGATCTTAGTAGGAGCATTCCAAAGTGTCCTTTCCTTGCCAAGATGAGGTCAAAGTAAGCATAGTTAAAGAAAAATATGTCATTCTAATAAAAAAAATGGTCTAATGAAATAATATGTACAATAATTAGAAAGAAAATAACTTAAATATTTACAAACTAATATACATTAAAAAGAGTATAGAAAATCTACAAAAAGTGTATAGAATTTGGTCCATGCGGTAGCGTGCCCAAGATGCTGGCCGCATTTCCTCGCTGAATAGCCAAAGCTACTCGCTGAGCGAGGAAATACCCAGCCCTTGGGTCGCCGGTTGCGTCATTATTGTAATAGTTATTATAAGAGCACGATGGGTCTAACAAAAATATCTAAAAAAAATCAAAGACAAAGACAAATTAAAGAAACAATTGCACGATAACTAAAATATGGGCAACAAATAATATGATTTATTCCGATGTATATTTTCTTTGCAATGTATCAACAATGAAAGGAAGGTAATTCATGTATGTAGGTACAATGTAATTAGCAATTGCTTGTCGCCCGGAAAACGAGTTAATTACAAGTGAAAGTCATACTCACTCACGGCACCAACAAACAGCACGACAAGTGCGAGTTTATTCGTAAGCTAACCGTATACTTTATAGTCTATCGTATTAACACACATTGTATGGAAAATTTACTAGCGCCTCTAGCGGACGGTATTTGAAACGACTCTTCATACAATGTCTCTGTCAAATATATATGATGTATATGAGACGAACACACCAAAAATACGGTCCCACACTAAGCAACGCTTGTATTATGGGTACCGTACAATGGACTGAGGGCGAACTCAGTATATAATACTTATATACATATTAAACATCCATGATTTGGGAACAAATTTTCGTGCTCATCACACAAAGTTTGTCCCTACCAGGATTCCTACATATATGTGTAAATTTCCTCACAATGGTTACCTTCACCGTACATCAGAAAATCTAAAATAAGATTCATACTTGAAATCATTAAATCCTATAGCCCAGAGATGAGACCCGGGATTTGGAAGCATACCCTTATTTCCAAGGCAAACGTTCGACTACCTCTGCTATCATAAACATGATAATATTACTTACCAGATAGATCCTTCAACATAATGCTTTGAAGAAATGAAATATAATTCCATTTTCAAACTAATGTTCCGTCCTGAAAGTTTCAGGGTGAGGCGGCGAAACGTTGGTACATGAAAATATGAAGCCGTAAGTTATTTATCATGACGAGAATACTGTATTGTGGTTAAAATTTTGCGTCACAATACAGGCTACTTGTAGAAGTTTCAATTCGTTTTGCGAAATCTCGTGTGGTGATAAATAGAGTACCTTCAAATCGTACTACCAAATTTATTGAAAGGTTTGTCCATGTACAATGTATTTACATATCACTTTTCCTATGTTAAATTCACTTCTGAACAGACATTAGACAGTTTATGGCAATTAAATCAAGTTCATAATATTGGAGTTAAAATATCTTGCGAAGGTAATAAGTTAATCGCCCCTTTAACAAGTTATAAGCCTCTTTTTTTTCACCAGACGTACACACCAATTATACGGTCCCATAGCATCGCTTGTGTTATGGGTACCGTAGAATGGACTGAGGGCGAACTCAATATATAATTGTTATATATCTATAGTATCTACTAGCTGCGCCCCGCGGTGTTACCCGCGATTAAAAAGTATGTCTTTTAGCTCTCTCTCTCTAGCCTATGTGCTATTCCAGACTATAATCTATCTCTGTGCCAAATTTCATCCAGATTCGTTTAGCCATTCTGCCGTGATTGAGTAACAAAAACCCCATACATCCATCCATACAAACTTTCACATTTATAATATTAGTGTGATTAAACATCCATGACTTGGGTACAAACATTCGTGCTCATCACACAAAGATTGTTCCCTACCAGGATTCGAGCCCGGGATCCTCGGCACAGAGAGCAGGGTCACTACCAACTGCGCTAATCAGGTCTTCTCTTCTTTTATATATTTTTTTATCTTCCATTCTTTGTACTTCTGTATATAGTGCTGTAATATGTTCATCATTATATACCTTACTCCGTCCCTGCGGCGGCGGCTTTCGTAAGGATTTCGGTAATGTTACCTATCTTATTTGTTTTTTAATGCGTTTATCATGTAAAGCTAAGCACCATCATGCCCCTAGGTAGTAGGTAGTAGGTAGGTCTATAATATCAGCCCTTTTAATGTCCCACTGTTGGGCACGCGCCTCCCCTCAATGCGAGGGCGATTGGGCCATAGTTCACCACGCTGGCCCAGTGCGGGATGGCGGACTTTCCTGTACCTGTCTACATGAAAATAAAGTAAATACAGGCAGTCATTTTAATGCCTGTAATCTTCTCCTGAGACGATAAGATTCATCTTATCATGTAGTAGTGTAAAGATTAGCCAATTGGGAGGTTGTCGAATGGCTAAGACGCGCCGGATGTGGAAACTGTCAAATATCGTCTCTCGGGGAGGCCTCATTCGTAGAACTCGACAGTCAATCAATTCACAATTCATGTATTGTCTGCCGAATACCTTCCGCCGTCAGAGCGAGACCCTCCTAGTCTTAGCCCTTTTAAAAACATCGTGGCTTCTATCGTGTTTTGTCTATGGTTATCCAATAACAGAGTCTGATAAGACGGTAAAATATAAAAAGCTATGATGCTAAAAAAATACCTTGTATGGTTTTTCTTCTTCTTTCTTTACGAAATGAAATGCGATGAAATGAAATGGATATGAACATGGCCTCACCCGGTTACCGGATATTTTGCCAGTGTCAAGTAATTAATAGCAATATTAAATTCAATAAATACACATTATAAATAAAATAATGGATGTGACATGAAGAAATGAAAATGGCGTCCATATTATGGGTCTCAAAAGGTCCAAATAAACAACAACAATAAAAACTACTTCATGACGTACAGTTGTCAGAATTTGTCAGACATCTTTTATTTTTTTTTTTTTTTTTTTATTGCAGTATAGGCAAGTATTTGATCTCGATCTCACCTGATGTTAAGTGACGATGAGATCTACGATGTAGCATACTTGCCTAGAAGGTACCTGTTCACTCTCGACTTGAAAACACCCAGATTGTAGTCAACGGGGAACAAAGACGCCGGTAGCATGTTCCATTCCTTGGCAGTACGCACGATGAAAGTAGAAGCAAAACGCTTAGTGCGTACCGCAGGAATATCCACAGTGTACGGATGACACTTATCCGTGCGTCTTGTCGACCGACGATAGAATGGAGATGGGGGAATTAACTCGTGTAATTCCGTCGCACACTCTCCGAAATGTATTCTGTAGAAAACTGATAGGCTGGCAACCCTACGTCGGTGTTCCAGGCTCTGTAGCTTGGCCTGCACTATCTGACTATCTGACTATATCTGACTGCTCGCAAATGTCATAGATCTTAGCCTACCTCTATCATAGACCAAACTGCAGTTTTTTAGTTCCCAGCTTAGCATGGAAACGTTTAAGTGCATTGAACAATACGTATCCTGGTCATGAATGGTATCTGTTTCACAACGCTTAGGAAGTGCTGGAAAAACTTAACAATATGAGGGTATTACGAATACCTTCCTAGGGTTACCGTAACGCCGCGTAAAAAGATTATTCTGCACGTCAAGTGCGAGTTAGTTGATACTTTGTAGTGTAGTGTTTAGACATTTTGTGTAGAGAATTGAAAAGCGCCTCTAGCGGACGGTATTTAAAACATTCAGTTCTCCATACAAAATGTCTAAACACGGTAGACTATTATACGGTTAGCTTACGAATAATCTCCCACTTGGCGTACTGGAGCAACAAGACAGACCGACCGAACCATAGAGGTGCTATATTATTTTTTCATGTAGAATACAAGTGACAACCCTGCGTCGTTCTGTATAACGTGAGAATTTAGTCTATTGTATCTTTAAGGCCTCAGCCTCGAATTTAGCGGGCAGCGGGGTGGCGGCGGCGGTGGCGCGGGAGCGGAGAATGTTGGCCGCCCCGCGCCGCTGCCGCGCCGCTGTTTTCGAGAACGGTCCATTGGATTTTACACATAAGATCCTGCCGCTCACACGCCGCCGCCGCCGCCCGCCCCGCTGCCCGCTATATTTGAGGGTGAGGCCTTAGTTGTAATACGAGAGATAGGCAGTGACGTAACGGATAGTCTGCGCTTTGATAAGTTGTTATAGTGCGTTTCTTGTGAGCTACTGGCGTGTGACTTCATCTCGGTATCATTCTAGAAAGTATATCATTATTGTTAACATCTCGCCTATATTTCTAAAAACAGGCATATATAGGCTGTGTTAAGTCTAATTAGGTCTTAGATTTAACTATTATACAACTATTTAAATAAAACTAATTTTACAGATTTTATCGCGTTTATTTTTAGTTTTTTTACGTACACGACGTTTCGGCTGCTTTACAGCAACCATGGTCACGGGAGGACTGAGGTGTTAGACGTCCTAGTGTCATAGTTTGAACTGGGGTACCCTCATATTTAGTTGTGTTTTGCGGTCCGATCTATGCAGAAAGTGTTCACAGTGTCTTGAGGTCTTGCAATGGTGCGCTTGGTTAAGAAACATAAAATAATCGCGAATCTTGCTGAATTTATTTTATAAATTTTCAGGCCTCGTCTTGATATCTAATAAAATGAAGCACCCGAGTCAAGCTTATCTCATCGGGACGATATCGACGTCTGAATTATACCCTCCGAGTGATAAATTACTTTAAAAACATTTTGTAACATGAAAACGAACCTTAAATCGTCGGATAAAAGTTCGATTTCGCAGAGACAGTGTAGTGATATTGATTTTTGGATGTAAAATGCTGGGGTATCTCAGAATTTGCGTAAATGCTTCGCAATTTTATGACGCAATGACTTTGGGTTATCCTTTACATAGGCCTTAAGTCAGCTGAACTCAGTAGAGTCATAGTGAAATGATAATGGCCCGGGCGTAGTACGTTGGGCAATTTCCCCTTCTGGCTTTCACGAGGAAAAATACAAGGTGATTCAAAAAGGGTATAACTAACTTCTGCTTTTCGCATTCGAAAATTATAAAAAAAATCACAACAAAATATTTTTATCTTTACATATAAACATTCTGACATTACATACTGATTACAAAAAGCGTCAGAGGAGCGCACAAGTTAAATGTTTAGTGTACCCTTTCTGAATAATTCTGTAAGCGTACATGAAATTAAAATAAAGGAAAAATAGTGAAAAGTGAATAAATAAATCTATATTAATATTATGATATTGATGGCACAGAGATAGATAATAGTCCGGAATAGCACATAGGCTACTCTTAATCCCGATAAAATGTATGGTTCCCGTGGGATAGATTTGTTTTAATTTTTCATACTTTCTAATCGCGGGTAGCACCGTGGGGCGCAGCTAGTATATATATATATATATATATATATATATATATATATATATATATATATATAAATATGTATATATATTTATATATATATATATATATATATATATATACTAGCTGCGCCCCACGGTGCTACCCGCGATTAGAAAGTATGAAAAATATATATATATATATAAATATGTATATATTTAAATGCACGTTTATAAAAATAATTCATACGAGAGATGATGTGATCAAAAGGGAAACTTATATTAATATTCGCTCGACAAGTGATAATAAAATCGCAGTCGTAAAAGCCGGATAAAAACGCTTAATACCCGGCATAATGTTATCCGGGGCATTTATTCGTTATATCCTGTGAGATATGAGTGTTATGGGTGGTCTTGATGTTTGTTACCCGGGTTTTATAGTTACGGTAATGATCAGGATTTACATAAGATACTTGGGTGGGTCGGGTTGATATTATTAAACCGGCCATGTTGTTTAGAACTAAAATAATCTTCAACACATCAATGTACGTAGCGCGAGTATAAGAGAATTGTCATGTCACATAATCACTATATATAAGGTGTAGCAATAATAGTGTGAAACATTTAAACAGGGCCTACAGTAGGTTATAAAACATTCCCAAAGAAATAAAATAAATTATTAGAAATTAAAAAAAATACACCCAATGTTGAACGCAATGCAGAATGTTACTGCAACAAAATGTTTAAAAAAAATGTATGTACCTATCAACGTTATCCATATAACCTACTGATTTATTTATAAAAATATTTTACATTATTTGTGGAACACCTTATATAACAGACCTAGAATCATAAAATCAAAATAAGAATAACTTTTATTCTTGTTAAATGATTAGTGTACCAAATAAAAAAAAAACTTCACCCACGTTTTCAGAAAAAGTCTGAACAGCCAGTTCCGCCATTTTCCCGCGTACAACAGAGCATTACTATTGACATTAAAGCAAATTGTAATCAACTTTAATGCTTTAGGAATACGTCTTGAAACGTAACGAAGGGATCACATTTCCAGGCTGGAATTAAATTTCCTATTTTAAACTGACATTCTTTTTTCGAATCGGTGTTAAGAATAAAGAAAATAAATAATGATGTACTTCGTTTTTGGCGGGAAGTTCAACAGTGTTTATTTTTTTGTGTGGTTACGTTCCCGACACGACGTTTCGGCTGCTTTACAGCAACCATGGTCACGGGAGGACTGAGGTGGTTGACGTCCTAGTTTCATAGTTTGACGGGGGTACCCTCATATTTAGTTGTTACTTGCGGTCCGATCTACTAGGTACTAAAAACAAAAAAATAAACGCGATAGAATCCGTAAAAATAGTTTTATTTCAATGATATATGATACCACTACGGAGACCCTTTTTGTCCTGTGACAGCTCAAAAAGTGGTTATAATTTACGGTAAACACATAATTTGTCCACTTTTCTGATTTATTACTCCATATTATTTACTAGCTGTTGCCCGCGACTTCGTCCGCGTGGTATTTAACAACGCCTCAACCGTTGGCAACAGCCTGCTCGCGTTCTGATCCCGCGGGACGCATTGCAGATTGTTGCTATCAAACTTTAAGCAGGCGCAGCGCTGCAACATTGGTTTTAATTTCTTTCCGAGAGATACAATTTTTTTTTCTAAAATAAAAGTAGCCAAAGTTACTCCTTGTTACATCAGCTATCTGCCAGTGAAATTCCCGTCAAAATCGGTCCAGCCATTTCAGAGATTACCCGGAACAAACAGACAGACAGACAGACAGACAGACAGACGGACAGACAGACAGACGGACAGACAGACAGACAGACAGACAGACAAAAATGGTAAAAAATGTTGTTTCGGTATAGGTAACGTGTATACATCCAAATGCACTTAGTAAAAAGCGGTTATTTTAATATTACAAACAGACACTCCAATTTTATTTATATGTATAGATAACATTAGGTCCCTCATGAAGAACACTCGCTCGCTCGCGTGAAAAAGTATAATTTTTCATGAAATACTCGAACAACGCTCTATCGCGGGGCCCCAGTTACTATATAGTGTACTCACCCGTTCAGACTGCAGAAAGATTTGAGTCTGAACGAATAGATTAATATTCGTTGCGACACTAGGACGTCTAACACCTCATTCCTTATTATTCTTATCATTCATTTATTAGCGCAGTGGTAGTGACTCTGCTTTCTGCGCCGAGGGTCCCGGGTTCGAATCCTGGTAGGGACGAGCTTTGAGCACGAATGTTTGTACCCGAGTCATGGATGTTTAATATGTATATAAATATTATATACTGAGTTCGCCCTCAGTCCATTGTACGGTACCCATTGGACTATGGCCACACCAACTATACGGTCCCATATTAAGCAACGCTTGTGTTATGGGTGGACAATAATATATGAAACATGTTCTCTATGGTTTTCTCTCTCTTCTCTATGCAATGTCAAATATATACCATCTGGGCCCTGGGGTGGAAAATTAGAATTATTTTTAGTTAACTAATCATATTTTATTTAAATACACAGAACACTTTTTAGAACCAAACGATGTCAAGCAGCTGCCATAGAGAAGAGAGAGAAAACCATAGAGAACATTACATAGAACATGTTTCATAGATTATTGTCCACCCATAACACAAGCGTTGCTTAATATGGGACCGTATAGTTGGTGTGTTCGTATGGCGATATTTATTTATTTATTTATTTATACCGCCCGTGTCTGAACTGGCTCTACTCCAGTCCGTAGTATTGTCAAGTGATACTTAACCCGGATAACGCGAACCTTGGCCTAAATAGGCCGGGTATCGCAACTATCGCGACCCGGGTACGTTTAGGACAAAGTATTTGGTCGATAAATAGTGTTTTGTACAGGAAAGATAAATAAACTGAACGATGAGGAGTTCCACCAGATGTTGATGGTCTTGTGATGGTCTAGTAATGGTCTTGTGATGGTCTAGTAATGATCTTGTGATGGTCTAGTAATGTTCTTGTGATGGTCTTGTGATGGTCTTGTGATGGTCCAGTAATGTTCTGGTGATGGTCTATTAATGTTTTTGTGACGGTCTAGTTATGGTCTTGTGATGGTCTAGTAATGGTCTTGTGATAGTCTAGTAATGGTTTGATGATGGTCTGGTGATGATATTGTAATCTGAGTATAGCTGTTTGGTTCACACTGGTAATGTTCTCGCGATGATCAAGAGATGATCGGGTGAAGGCATGGTGATCATCTGGTGATGGTCTGCTAGTTTGGTAATTATATCATCTCATTATCTCAGATAGCAGTGATAGCCAAGTTGGTAGAACGCTTGTCTCGGTAACGAGGATCGCAGGTTCAAACCCCGGCTCGCACCTCTGGGATTTCCGGTTTTCATGTGCGAACCTCATTGTCAACTATGATTATCACTTGCTAAACGGTGAAGGCAAACATCGCGAGAAAACCTGCATGTCTGAGAGAACCCCTCGAAAGTAGTGCGAAGTCCGCCAACTCGCACTGGGCCGGCGTGGTGGACTATGGCCTATTCCGCATTGAGGGGAGGCCAGTGCCCGGCAGTGGGACATTAAAAAGGGCTGGTATTATTATTATCTCATTGGAATGTCCCGTTTTCAAACGAACATGGCCTGACTTGCTTTGCTGCCTTGATTTATGGCAATCTGATCGTTGTAAGGCTATTAATCACGCGAACGATTTGTTCAATTCCTTGCCGGCACACTGTTCGGTCGCACTTCACCGAACATGTTAGAGACCCAACACACGACAGCGTTCAGCGTTCTGCGTTCTACGTTCTTCACGAATAGCGGGGTGAATTTCATAAGTCGTTTGATAGGCCTTGAAGAGTGCATTGGTTATTGATTAAGATAGATTCTGATTATGGGTTGGGACGGTGTTTACGAGAATTTGATGAGAAAGAGGATTTACTCTATGGTCACCCATCCAATTTAGATTGGTCTGATTGCTTTTGACGAGTACTTTGGTGATCATGATGGAGCCGTATGCTGGTCTTTGAAATTCGATGAGGCCGTTCAGTTCAGTTAGAACTGAATATTATTGTTGTGATCGCTGATCGCTCAAATATCAAGATTTATGATGTCGAAGTGTAGCGTGTGTGCGCTTCGCATGACAACACACTGGAGCTTATATTTTTTATTTTTTGTAAAAAATCATGGCTGTAAAAAAAAGACAAGCCCGCTGAATTTCTCGCCGGATCTTCTCAGTTGAGGTCGCGTTCCGATCCGGTTGTAGAGTTAAGAAAAAATATGTAAATATCAATTTGTAAGTGCCGACTTTGACTTTGACTTAATACAATTCTTGGCACTGACTGACTGTCAGAACGCACAGCTTTAACCGTTGGACCTAGAAGCATGAAATGTTGCATAGGTGTTCCTTACCCCTATATACATTTGTGAACGAACAGTTACAGACTGTATGACTATACTATATATATATTTATACTTAGTTAGTACTTTTTGTTATTTTTTTTTGACCTGCTGCTGACCTGAAAGTCTGATTAGCCGTTCCTACACTGTTCTCACATACCTATAACAATGTATTGCTCAATAATGTAAAAGATCTATTTAAAAAAAAAAAAGAGGAACCATGGAGTTTCTTGCCCGTTCTTCTCCATAGGAACGGCATTCCGAACGGGTGGTAAACCAGTAGAATAATGTTTATGTAACTTGACGATTCATAAGTACTGTACAATAATGGTTTACATGAATAATAAAAAAAAAAAATTCTGATTCTGATTCTGATTATGGATTGGGACCCCACGGGGCGGGACTCAATCCTGACTGCGAGTTGGTCGCTAAATAAGTAATAGCCTCGGTCCCGGACGCGCGATAAGCCGCTGGGACCGCGGCCCGGTTGCAGCTGGCTTAATTTGTTACAAGTTATATACGTTTCAGTATATCGACTTGATAATTGTTGACATATATACACTTTTATAGTACAAAAAAATCATCATCTATTTAATAAAATTCTCAAAACACCACCTGCCACCACCACCGGCACCCGGTTGGTTTTATAATATAGCGCAACCCTGCCTTCCCTTCCCCTTCCGCTTGAGGGATTAAAACCGCGATGATCGCCATATCGAGTATTCGTTTGTTTTGAGACTTTACCTACATAATAATTGAATTTTGAGTAGAATCTAACAAAATCAAGCTATGATTTATTATTATCTAGTAAGTCTAGTAATCGTCGTTGTTAAAAAAAATTACATTCACTTTTTCAGAAAAGGTATACTTAATGATTATCTTCAGGGACAATATAAACATAGCCCTTTTTCCTCATTGTGAGATGAGCACGAATTTGTACCCGAGTCATGGATGTTTAATATCTATATAAGTATTATACACTGAGTTCGCCCCCAGTCCACTGTACGGTACCTATAATACAAGCGTTGCTTAGTGTGGGACCGTATGGTTTGTTCGATGATATGATATCGAATAATCGATCAATGGCGCTTAATTTTCCAGACCCCACCCTTCAATTTAACTAAGTCAGACAATCTGGCAACCCCAAAATCCAGTAAGAAAGTAATTATACGTCCCTTTCATCTAGAGTCTGTCTCATTATCTAATTAATACGCCTTTGTCATTAGTTAGACTCGGGCCGGGTGAGGTAATGAGATTTATAACAATGACTAAACACCTGGCTTTGGCTGCGATTATGTAGGGAGCAGAGAAATTGAGTTAGATTGTAATTGAAATTGCTTCTAGACGGCGCTTTTAGTAAAAGAAAAAATACATGTTAAATTTTTTTATATCGCCGGACGAACACACCAACTATACGATCTCACACTAGTAACGCCTGTGTTATGGGTACAGTACAGTGGACTGAGGGCGAACTAAGTATAAAAAAATTATATAGATACTAAACATCCAAGACTCTGGTACAAACATTCGTGCTCATTACACAAAGCTTATCCGTACCAGAATTCGAACCTGTCGAAGGCAGTCACTACCAACGAAACTAATCAGGTCGTTCTATAATATTATTACTATGCCGAAATACATCAGACAATACCCAGTTCTTGTAAAAATATGTAACCTTCTCATTCAATGAATTGTTTTTATTGAATTAAAATTTACAATTACAGTTAAACTAAACAGGAAAATAAAAAATCTTAAAAATAGTATGACAGCAAACTATGCATCAAAAATACCTTGTCCGCGTGGAATGGTGGCAAGAATGCTGGCTGCATTTCCTCGCTGTATTATCAAGCTAATTTTTTGAGCGAGGAAAGAGTCAGCCCTGTCCTTGTCCTTGTCCTTCCTGTCACCTGTGGGGGCAATCAACCTAGGTGATATTTTGTATATAAATTCATTCAATTACATATATGAATCAGAATCAGACTATCTTTCGATACATGTAAACCAATTAGTACAGTAAATATGAAATGCTAAGCTACAACTTCACCACCCGTTCGGAATGCCGTTCCTATGGAGAAGAACTTCTCAATATGTCATCTTTATTTCAGTGTCATCCCTGCCGAGCCCGACCGTGGTGGATGACGATGATGATGATGACGACACCACCCAGAGGAGCCGCGCTGATGCTGACGATGACGGCAGGGTGTACAAGAACCCTCGGAACTCTCCCTCTGCCGACTGCCCGAGGGATGAAGAGCAAGCTACTATGCTGGTAATGCCTGCCTCTTAATTAGCATAGGATTATCGACTCCAAATATGTTGGAGTCGAGTCCCAATTCGTAGCCCATTCGACCACGAATCTGACATTTTCTGCCCTCGCTGTGGCTTTGGATATTCAGCGAGGAAATTTGGCGGCGCTGAGATGTTGGATACCTATCGCATGAGACATTCTTTATTAATAAGTTAACATTTTGCGAACACAACTCTAAGCTCTTCAAGCAAGATCTTCAAGCAAGCTCTTAAGTAAGCTCTTTAAGCTATTTCTCATCTTTGCGAAAAGTATACCTGTGCGTTCAAAATAGCTCGAATTTTCTCTAGATTGCCACTAAACATTCAATAGATATTCTTCTCGCCAGGGTCAAAAGTGTCTTCGAAAATGTTCATCAGACGAGGACTGTAAGAGCAGGAGGAAGAAATGTCTCTGCGATGGAGCCTGCGGCATGTCCTGCATCAAACCTGGTACGTTCAGTCATAAGATTTTAAAAAAAACTTATTCGGAGGCTCACGGCTCGCTAGTTTGTACAGAAATGGTTAGCGCATAATTCTGCTTTAAACTATGCTTTAATGGTGAAGACTTAAGAGCGTCAGCAAACTAAAGATACCTCTTTCGTATAACCAGTATCGCGTACAAGAACAAGGCACGAGAAGTACGCATTATGATTGGTACAGTACATCATCAGGATGGGTTACGTAAAATATTGTTCTACTCTTAAACTGTCGGTTCACCCAATAATTGCTTTCAGATAGATAGATAGATAGATATACGAGTATATATATTTCTTAAATTGAAATTATCACATTGTATATATTACTAGAAACAGCAGTGATAGCCAAGTTGGTAGAACGCTTGCCTCGGTAACGAGGATTGCAGGTTCAAACCCCGGCTCGCACCTCTGGGATTTTTCATGTGCGAATCTCATTTTCACCCAAGATTATCACTTGCTAAACGGTGAAGGAAAACATCGTGAGGAAACCTGCATGTCTGCGAGAACCCCTCGAAAGATGTGTGAAGTCTGCCAACCCGCACTGGGTCAGCGTCGTGGACTATGGCCTAAACCCCCCTCGCATTGAGGGGAGGCCCGTGCCCAGCAGTGGGACATAAAAAAGGGCTGGAATTATTATTATATATTACTAGTCATGTGCCCGATCGTATCTTACAAAAAGATTATCCTTTTAGGGGCTGAATTTTCGAAAATCTTTAAGGAACTCTTATAAATCATTAACTTCAGTATTTAGGTTACGATTCACAAGTATGTGAGTACTCCCGTCTGACTTGTTCCTAAAAAAAATATAAATTAAAACAGTTACCATAAACAAATATACTATAGCGAAAACTAAAGGAATTTTCTGATAGGCACTCTAACATATTGATTTCATATATTTACGCGAATACAACACATTGAAATAAAACTGATTTTACGGATTGCATCGCGTTTATTTTATGTTTTTACGTTCCCGACGTTTCGGCTGCTTCACAAGGACCATGGTTGGTTTCAAGCAGCCGAAACGTACGCCGTAAAATTAGTTTTATTTCAATGTGTTGTATTACTGTAAAAATAACTGTTTCAAATAGTGTAACATTAACTGTTTCGAATAGAACCAAACAAACATTTTCAACTCTGTGGAAACAAATCCTTTGGTACGTTTACAGCGCTGTAGTGTTGTTAAGTGTACTGTGAAAATAAATGAGGTCTCATTTAAAATGGGCTTGGTATAAGTAACGTACTAGGTACTTCATATTATTTAAACTGGGCTTGGTATAAGTGACGTACTAGGTACTTCATATTATTTAAACTTTTCTAAATATGAATAAGTAAAAAATATATTATTTTATTTAATGTGAAGCTTATGCTTTTGCTTTTAACTGCCTTAAATAATTAGGGTTCCGATGAACAAACGAGAGAGATCTCTGTGTAATTTACTGGAGTATTAAGTGGGGCCGGGCCGGGACCGGGACGAGGCCGGGACGGAAATAATCACGTCATTCACGGTATTAACTTGAAAGCCATTTTATAGATGTATTTTCTTGTATTGGGGAAATTAACTGGCATATAACAGGGAGTGGGACTTTTGGGAGTGAATGTAAAATATAGTTTCTTTTCAGTGTAAAATATTTAAAAGTATAAGTTAATTACTCGACATAGTTAATTGATAGAATTAGGCAATACTGGGCGGAAATACTTTATAAACTTTTTTTTTAAATCTCGCCAGGCAATCACCATCTATACGGTCCTACACTAAGCAACGCTTGTATTATGGGTACCGTATAATAGACTGAGGGCAAACCCAGGATATAATACTTATATAGATATTAAGCATCCATGACTCGGGTATAGACACTTATGCTCATCCCACACAGTTTGGTCCCTACCAGGATTCGATACCAGGACCCTCGGTTCAAAAGGCAGGGTCACTACCAACTGATCTAGTGCCCTTAAGCAGAGATCACAGAAGCACACACCTCCCATAAACTTACGTATAAAAATAAAATTTGTTCGCATTCATTAAAAAAAGCCGCTAGACCGCTTCGCTCGAGTAGACGGCATTAATTCAAAGCGCCGCACAGCGCTAGTGATTTATCTCGGCAATAAGCGGGCACATTTGTTTTGTGATGCGACGTGTACACACATACTGCATGCTCACATGCGACTTTTTATCCAGCGTTTATTTGTTTTTAGGAGATTTACGTACATTTTTCGTGGCCGGTTAAATTATGTGAGGGAAATCGTTAGACCTAGACGTGTATTTATAAATAAGAGGGAGGGAGCTGAAGGAGAATAAACGAAGCTAGCTTTTTTGTAGGTAGCTCTATCTATAGCTCTCTGTACCTCTCAGTTAAAACATGACATGTTTGTAACGTATGAAGTGTGTTGTATCCCAGGAAATGTATTAGTACTCCGGGATAACCCATCAAAATCGAATTTGACGGAATTTTATGAAATTTGGCAAAGTTACGTAAGTAGCTTCAACACCCCGGAACAAAACCCCCCAAAGCCGCCCTGCCTACTGGTCTTGGTCGTGTACTTCGTACGGGAGAGTCCAAAAACAACCCAAAATTCAACGGACTCATGGTATATAATATTTAATTATGATTCCATCGTGTGGACCCAATCAAAAAGCTTCTCCAAGCCACGTATGTTACCTCCATTGCCCCAAGTCCCAAACATTTACAGATAAAATCAGTCGGTCCAAACACGCCATTCTCACAAGGGTGCTTCGTATGCAAACAGGGGCCCAATTCTGTTAATTAAATAACATGATTTACAATTTCCATTCCAGCGACACACTATTGAGGTTCCATTACGACTGTGACAAATTGGCTATTCTGATAACACTTTAATGTCGTCTCCATGGAGTTTCACTTCGGTGTCAATGGTTGTGTTTCGACTGCTAGAAACGTCAGATAACTAAATGGTTCAATGGCAGTTGAGTGGCTAGATAGTGGAAAACTGCTGGTCTTACAACTAGTATACTACCTTCATTCAATCGAAATGCTATCGACACTGCTCTGAATCGTTTGTAAATAATCAGAATTGAGCACCAGAAGACAATGTTCGTTGTAATATAATTCCAGCCCTTTTTTAATGTCCCACTGCTGGGCACGGGCCTCCCCTCAACGCGAGGGGGGATAAGGCCATAGCCCACCACGCTAGCCCAGTGCGGGTTGGCGTACTTCACACATCTTTCGAGGGGTTCTCTCAGACATGCAGGTTTCCTCACGATGTTTTCCTTCACCATTTAGCAAGTGATAATCATGGTTGAAAATGAGATTCGCACATGAAATCGCAGAGGCGCGAGCTGGGGTTTGAGCCTGTAGTCCTCGTTACCGAGGCAAGCGTTCTACCAACTTGGCTATCACTGCCTTTTTGTTGTAATTAATGCTATTTATCTAATTAAGATTCTCTGATGCGAGCGGTCTAATGTACGTTTTGTGTTTCGGATTTTGGGGAGCAAATAGGGTTGGATGTTTACTTATCTAAATGTGAATTTGCTTCCTCAGGCACAATCATTTATCACGTAGGTTTTGGATGATACGTCCCGCTTACACCCACAGGTTTCGTTAATAGGAGCGACAGTGACGGCATGCTTGCATATATAAGGCATATTACCTGCATAATAGGATTTAACATTAATACTATATTTACTGTAGCCCTTCTTCAGAGTTATTTGATATACCATACATTTGATTAAATTTGGTTAATTTACTTCAAAACAAAATTAGATAGATGATAACCGCATACGCTGTTGAAAGACTAAATTATAATAATTACTTAACTTATAATAATGATCTAATGATATGTATTAGATAGATTTGGGGTCAAGTCACCTTCGTCCGTAGGAGAATTAAGTACCCTCGAGATACCCTACACGTGACCCTGGGTGGTGCCAACCAGGTGACAACTCTACTGGTGGTAGGCTTCGGCCGCGGTTAGTCACCACCCACTGAACAAAGCCATGTCGCCAAGCGGCCTAGCCGTGTTCCGGCATGATGTTCGGTGTTGCCATTCATGGATGGCGGGACAGATCAGTTGCGCTGCATGTACCTAGTGAATGTAGCGTCTCGATCTACTGCCGCCTTCCTACCTAGGCAAGTATGCTCCATCGTAGATCTCATCGTCACTTACCATCTGGTAAGATCATGACCAAAAAAAAAAAATATATACCATTAATAACTCAAGAACCGAACCGAACCGGGTGAGCCGATTTTAACCTTCCCGGAATGTCTTAGTTAACCTACTGTTTTATTCATAGGTACTGACAATTTGTTTTCGTTAAACTTTCTGATTGATTGATTGTTGTAACCACAGGTTGTAAGTTATTGTATCTGGTCTAGTGCTCGAACCCCGAAGTCAATTTCTGGCTACGGCGTTGCCAATGTCGTGATATTTCAAATTACAAAAATGTCAAATGTAAGTACTCGTATATGAAAAAAAACATTTACGAGTATAGTAAGTACCGAAATATATTTACGGTTATTCAGTTTTTTTTAATTAAAACTTTAGATAAGTACAATTTTGGAGTCTGGAGCCAATATTTATTTATTTATTATACATTTAGTGTGAATTATTCATGCGCCGCTTATCCCGGGTTTATGGTAACTACGCGACGGCCACGACACGACTGCGAGACGACGACGGGATGAATCATTGAATATTTATGCAACGATGAAAATTCAGACAATAGCTAATAATGATTTTGTGTCTAAATTGGAAGATGAAAATTTTTATTCAGCTCTCTTTATTTATTTATTTATATTTAAATTGTTAACTGCACTTAGAGTTTAAACCAACGCGTGCAGCGAGCCACTTTATTACCACTTACAAAAATAGAGGGTTTTGTGGATCCTTGATAATATAATGTATGACGTCCAAAGACAGTCGTACTACGAAGACATATTAGTAACTCCTTGCAGTAGTACGTCAAGTGCGAGATTCTTCGTGAGCTAATCGTATACTTTATAGTCTACGTATTTAGACATTGTTTGGAGAATGGAAAGATTGACATACTGTCCACTAGAGGCGCTGTTCAATTCTCCATACAATAATCGCGCACTTGACGTACAGACTGCCCAATTAAAAAAAACTATCGATGGCGAATTATAATTATATAGCGTGATGCAGAAAGGGTGTACTAACCTTTGAATCGGCGCTTCGTTAGCGCTTTGTGATCATTTTGTAAAGTCAGAATTTCGATAATATATTGATTTCATTTGATTTGATTTATGAATTTATTAAGTACTAGCTGTTGCCCGCGACTTCGTCCGCGTGGTATTTAACAACGTCTCAACCGTTGGCAACAGCCTGCTCGCGTTCTGATCCCGCGGGACGCATTGCAGATTGTTGCTATCAAACTTTAAGCAGGCGCAGCGCTGCAACATTGGTTTTAATTTTTTTTCGAGAGATCCAATTTTTTTTTCTAAAATAAAAGTAGCCTAAGTTACTCCTTGTTACACCAGCTATCTGCCAGTGAAATTCCCGTCAAAATCGGTCCAGCCATTTCAGAGATTACCCGGAACAAACAGACAGACAGACAGACAGACAGACAGACGGACAGACAGACAGACGGACAGACAGACAGACAGACAGACAGACAGACAGACAAAAATTGTAAAAAATGTTGTTTCGGTATAGGTAACGTGTATACATCCAAATGCACTTAGTAAAAAGCGGTTATTTTAATATTACAAACAGACACTCCAATTTTATTTATATGTATAGATGAACATTTGATTTATTATGAGCAAATAAAAAAATCACAACTAACATACCAAAATTCTGACTTCACATAACAATTACAAAGCGCTAACGAAGCGCAGCTTCAAAGGTTAGTACACCCTTTCAGAATCACGCTATATACATAGCAAGATGGCTCGCTCATAATAAACAAATACAATATATATTTTAGATTTTCCAACTATGTTATATTTGCATTTAACTTAATAACATTACATAGTTATCTATCTCCACTGTAAAATCTATACTAATATTATAAAATGTGAAAGTTTGGATGGATGGATGTTTGTTACTCTTTCACGCCCGAACGGCTGAACGGATCTGGATGAAATTTGGCACAGAGATCGGTTATAGTCGGGAATAGCACAAAGGCTACTTTTTATCCCGGTAAAATGTATGGTTCCCGTGGGATAGATGTTTTAATTTTTCATACTTTTTATCGCGGGTAACACCGCCGCGCGCAGCTCGTATAGAATAAAGTTATGCCACGCATTTATAACGAACTAAAAACACACAAAACACACTCCTGACTCAGCCAACGAGTGAATATTTAAAATATACTACCGCACGACCACACTGAAAGCGTAGGAATGTAGGTTATCCGAGGTATTTCTATAATATACCCGGGTGAACCGGTAAATCCGTGTGAAAAGATGTGTTTTTAACTAGCAAAAGGGTTAACAGACACGCCACGGGTACTTAAGAATGCAAGAGGTCGCAGCGGCCGGCTTTGGGTTCATTTCGCCCGGATATAATTATAATCCCGGTTTTAAGGGGCCGGTAAAAATGTTGATTCTAAATGCCAGGATGATCCTCGGTCATTGGTAATCACCTTACATTTATGATTTCGTATTTCCATGGGGTCTAAGCGCCATAAATTTATTAGAAAATCTTTGAAGAAGACTGGTCGACGCAATCGGCGACCCAAGGGCTGGGCACTTCCTCGCTCAGCGAGTAGCTTTGGCTATTCAGCGAGGAAATGCGGCCAGCATCATGGGCACGCTACCACATGGGCCAATTTTTTTACACTTTTTGTAAATATTAAGTAGCTTTTCTATACTCTTTTTAATTTATATTACCTAGTTTGTAAATATTTAAGTTATTTTCTTTGAAATTATTGTTTTATAGATTGTATTCCATTTATTTTATGTTTTTACTTTCCCGACGTTTCGGCTGCTTTACAACACACATGGTCACGGGAGGCAATCTCGGAGTATCAAAATCACGGTTTGTAACAAAAACATAAAATCGGAACAAATTTTAATAAAACTGTCCAGTGAACAAACTGTAAAAGCTTAGCATAAAAATAATCCACACAACACAGTCAGAATTAAGAAGAGCAATTTTAAACTACACATTTCTAGCTTTGTAATAGCCTAGTTACGTTGTACTACGTTTACGTAAATAAGTCCGCGCTATAAATTTCAGGGAGGAAGGAAGCGGCGGAGGCGTAGTGCCGTGAATTATGAGTTCGCTACTAATTCAGAGATACTAACTAAATACTGCGGTTGTGCTTGGGTTGGGAACTAGCATTACGTTTAGTCGTGGATATACTCCAGCTGGTGATGATGATGATGATGAAGAGGATATACAGGGTGTATGCTTCGTAACGAAAACTAATAACATGGATTCAGCGATTTACATATAATTTTATAATCGATCGATCGATTACATATAATCGATTTACATTGGAGTTACAAGGCATTTACTTTATCTAAAAATATAATAAATTCCATTCATCCATAGTTTAAAACTCGCTCTGCCTTAGTATGCGTGGAACTTACTTTATTGACTATCCCACGGGAACCCATCCATTTCCCTAAATACAAGTTTATGTATGTCATGACACGGATTATAAGCTTTTACTATGCCAAGTTTCATCTAAAACCGTCCAGTAGTTTTAACATGATGTGCGAACAGAAATATAGACAGACAGACAGACAGAAAAACAAAAATGGCGAATTCAGACTCAATATCGAAAATACGTCCCGTATACTATTATTTTCCCAAGACAATACTAGGTCACAGTTTTATTATATATCTATATACATCTATACACAAATAAATAAAATTGGAGTGTCTGTTTGTAATATGAAAATAACCGCTTTTTACTAAGTGCATTTGGATGTATACACGGTACCTATACCAAAACAACATTTTTTTAAATTTTAGTCTGTCTGTCTGTGTGTTTATTCCGGCTAATCTCTGAAATGGCTGGACTGATTTTGACGGGGCTTTCACTGGCAGATAGCTGATGTAACAAGGAGTAACTTAGGCTTCTTTTATTTTAGACTAGTATTTAACAAAAAGCGGACAAAGTCGCGGGTAACAGACCCGCGACTTTGTCCGCTTTTTGTTAAATACCACGGCGGACGAAGTCGCGGGTAACAGCAAGTGTATAAATATAAACTAGTTTCGTTCAACTCTTAATGCACCGAGTTAATTTAACTGAAGCGGTTTCTAACAAATTATAATCGTGATGTTGGCGAGCAAACTAATTTGTTTGCTTGAACCTTTGTAAAGTTGGATTAGTTACGGGTTTACACATTAAACATAGACTACTTTAACTGCCAGAACGTTGAACTCTAATTTATTGTTGGAAATTTAGATACAAGTGGTCTTCCATGACATTTGACGGCCTGATTAGCGCAGTTGGTAGTGACCCTGCTTTCTGTGCCGGGTTCGAATCCAGGTATCTGGATCCGTCCGACGCAGCATGAGCAGGTGGGGTATAGGTTCTCCTCCATTCCTGAAATTCAGCCCAATCCTACTCCTCCATCATCACCAATTAATTAGCCACATAATTAACAAGGAACTTTTGCCGTCTGCTCGCCGAAACCAAAGCGACCTTTTGTTTTAATAATAAGTCCTGAAGAATTATATTATTTACTCGTATCATTGCACGTAGTTTTCAAAGTGTCACAGACTGAAAGTATTTCGTTATAAGTGCCTACACAAGATTTTACATAATAAAATCACTTCGAAAACTTTACCTGTATTGCGTAGAAAACATCTTAAAACTCCGCGAAGAATGCTATATAGCCAAGTTTCAAACTTGGCACAACTTGGCCGTTCAGTAAAGTGGCCACGTGACGCCAAGTCACCAAGATTTAAGGCGAAATTTCTATAAAAGTTTTGCGAACCAGATAAAGTGGGTTATTTTGTTATGAAGTTTGCTTTTTTACTATATTTTTCGGATGGTTTTTGTTTTACTACACAATGGTCGGGCACTTGGCTTTTTTATGGCAGCAGGGCTGCAAATGCCAGACCGATCGGTGACCGAATTTTAGCCGAAAATACATGGTTTGTGCAAAAATGTGGACCGATATTTACATATATTATTCAACAGGCAGACCCTAAAAATCGGTCTGGAAATATATAAATGTAGTTTAAAATAGTTTAACAGATGAATCACTAAACTTGTATGGATCACTGATGTATAAAATAATTGTGTAAATGTTGTTTCTTTTTTAAATATGGTGAGGCCAGCGTCAGTTTCATGAATGTCTATTTTTTTTATCTTTATACTAAAACTGTTCGCTGTGTTAAAATATTTGACACTACTTTTTTATACATTATATTATATCCATCTCTTAGTACTATTATCGCGTTCCTATTCTAAGTAAGTAATATATCTTCACCGAATGCAAGATAACGAATCTGAATTACATAATATATTTTTTCAAGATCCTATCGAGAAAGTTATAAAATCTCGATGGAAATTTTTACCGTATAGCCCTCTATAATATATGATAATATTACTCATATACTTACCCTTCGGCCCGAGGAAAGATATATCTCGTCGCGACTCGCTTTATCGCGTAAATCTTTCAAGGCTCACCTTGGAGGAGACGCTCCCGAATCAAGGTTGCCTTTGTTTCGTATGTAAATATATTAAACGGCCCCAAATCTGTCTTTTTTTGTTTTCTCTTTTTCTTTTTTTTTATACATTATAGGCAAGTATTTAATCTCGATCTCACCTGATGGTAAGTGACGATGAGATCTACGATGAAGCATACTTGCCTAGGTAGGAAGGCGGAAGTAGATCGAGACGCTACATTCACTAGGCACATGCAGCGCAACTGATCTGACCCGCCATCCATGAATGGCAACACCGAACATCATGCCGGAACACGGCTAGGCCGCTTGGCGACATGGCTTTGTTCAGTGGGTGGTGACTAACCACGGCCGAAGCCTACCACCAGTAGAGTTGTCACCTGCTTGGCACCACCCAGGGTCAAGTGTAGGGTATCTCGAGGGTACTTAATTCTCCTACGGACGATGATGACTCGACCTCATAAATTTCTACGTGGAAACATTTGTTTTTTTTTTGTTATTGAACTTTGTGTTTTCGTTGAATACAAAAATGTGTAGGGAAACGGCAGACATATGTTGGAACTGGTATATTAAAGAAATCGTATGTGTATAAGGTGTTCAAATAAAACTTATTTTACAGATAATGGGGTAATAATGGGGTCGAGACTTTGGGTTCGTGGGGCCCCAACGCTCGCCTCCTTTACAAGGGGATTGCCGCACGACTTTTCGCCGCTACCCGTGACCGGCGGGCTGGCCTCTATTTCGCGCAAAGAGTGAGCCTCGCTATTCAGCGCGGAAACGCGGCCAGCCTGCTGGGCACTTTTGGCATCGACGACGATGTGGAGGCATTTTTGTGTATATAATTTTATTTTTATTTTATTTTTAAATGTGCTATTAATAAGTATTTTTTTAGTTTTTTGTTTTTCCATGTATATAACTATTGTATATTATCAACTAAGTAAGGAAAATTGTATCATTTAAATTTTACAGATTTCATCGCGATTTTTATTATTTTTTTACGTTCTCGACGTTTCGGGATTATTATATCATTATATCAGATCCAGATCCCCATTATATCAGATTTGATAAGCCACAGATCCTCGGAAAAGAACACCGATTCCGACCAAGGATACTTACGCCACATAAATGAAAAAAAAAAATTATAATTTCAAAAGGGAAGATGGCTGGGTGCTACCACTACTACCACTTGGGATCCAGTAATTAATATTATGAAATCCAAAACCAAGCGCAACATTGCAAGACCTCAAGACACTGTGAGCACTTTCTGCGTAGATCGGACCGCAAGCAACAACTAAATATGAAGGTACCCCGTTTCAAACTCTGACACTAGGACATCAACCACCTCAGTGCTCCTGTGACCATGGTTGATGTTTTAGCGGAAAAGGGAAGATCTTCCAGCCAGGCGGGTGGTATGCCTGGTGGGGCGGCCGCTATGCCCCGACGGTTATTGTCGGGATCTTGTATATATGTTACTTGTTCCGAAAACTCTTATAGCGCGATTCAGGATTGTGACGTCAATCGTCTATTGTTCTGAATGCGTCTGCAGTGCCATCTGAGTAGCTTGTGGTGCGGTTGAAGTGGTCGCTACAATGTTAAGCAGTCCCGAAACGTCGGGAACGTAAAAAGTAATAATAAACGCGATAAAATCCGTGAGATTAGTTTTATTTTAAGACAAACAAATAAATTATCCGTAAACGTTAGCGAACGCAGTACGGATCGTTTATAACCGCGTCGTACACCATCCATCACTGTATCTGCTCGGAAGGCGCGCATATTACTCGCCAGGGACAGAGCCTTATTGATTTACTATTGTACATTCACTGTGATCGCACCTACCCGCAAGTATGTGGTAGATACCGCCCCCTGATTACGTAACATGCAATAGCCTAGCGATAGCAGTAATCGCACAATATTTGCTTTTAAATTGCTAATTCGTATTACGTAGCGCTGCGACGTCATACAAATCTGCGATTTGAAAGCAATTTATTGCGAGATTATTGCTGTCGCTTTTGTTTGGCTAAGCTTGAAAGGTACGTAATCTGGGGGCCGATTATGTTCGGTCTGCTGTGTGCGGTTTCGTAAGCGATATGTGTAGGTACTGTATAGTTTGCGTATTGTATATCTTGTATGGTGAATGTAGCAGCGTCTCTAGCGGACGGTATCAAAAACATTCAAGTAACCATGACAAGCGGACTTCAGAAAAAATGGCGTCCGTAGGCGTAATTACGTAACTTTTTCTCAACAGACTGTAGTTATTGGCCTATTTTGGTGGTGTTCAGTGCCCTTGTATGATTTAGGTACTCCCGCTCTAAGCGTCTAGCTATATAGGGCCGCGAAAAAAGCGAAGTCACACCAAAATCAAAATAAAAAATCTGTTAATTTTTTCACCACCAACTGGTTAAGATACTGGTCAATATGAAATAATACAGTAACTATAGTAGTTTAGGTGTGGTATTTGATAATCGACATTCATATATAATCATAGGAACGCCATTCCGACTGAACGGTAAAGTTATAACTTAGCATTTTGAAACTATTTTGACGATTCATTAGTATGGTTTACATGAATATAAAATAGTCTGATTTTGATTTTTTTAGATGGATTCAAGTCGGTTCTCTCGTGGCCCTACTCTACGACCGACAAACATGTGAGGTGAAATTTGCATGCAACGCGATATGAATACGAGCGAGGCTTAATATTCCCATCTCCTTCATTCCAGTTTAGATTTATCGAATTTACAAGTTTTGATAGAGTCCATTCCCGAAAAATTGCAAAATTCAATCAAGTTGTAGTGTCACAAAATATATTGTACTTATTGTTTGGTACCCGACTCAACTTTGCTGTCTCTCTCATGGCCATCGTGTATAAGCAGGATAACAGTATTTTTAGTTTCATCAATCAAGTATTATTGGATGATAAAGCAGCCTGGGACTGATCGCTCAAATATCAAGATTTATAATGTCAAAGTGTAGCGTGTGTGCGCCTCGCATGGCAACACACTGGAGCTTACGTTTTTATGTTTTTTTTTTTTGTAAATATAATGGCTTTGAAAAAGGAAGACAAGCTCGCTGAGTTTCTCGCTAGATCTTCTCAGTTGAGGTCGCGTTCCGATTCGGTTGTGAGTTAAGAAAAAAAAAATGTAAATGACAATTTGTAAGTGCCCCCGTAGGCCTATACGAAATAAACGATTTGACTTTGACTTTGCAATTCATATACAGCGAAATTGTCGCCATTGCCGCCCGTTTGTAGAATTCATTATGGCGTATAAAACAGAAGTTTTAGCTGAAATACGTGATAATGGGTGTTTGGATACGATTATAAGTCCTCCCTCGGCTGGCGAGGGGCTCAAATTAATTAGCTTAAACATTCAAGATGGCCGTTAAACGAACAAACTTGTATTTCAAGATAAGATTACGATTTCAAATGCTTTAATGAAGGAACTTTAATTAATGCTCACAGAACAGAACATTAGCCATTAACCAAAAAAAAACCATTATATTCTCTTCGAAAGATTATTAATTTTTATTTTTGGAAAATTAAATTGTTTTTTTTTTAATTTCAACAAGATTTTTTTTTTGATGTTTATTAGATGAATCGTAATCAGAATCAGAATATTTTTTATTCACGTAAACCATTATTGTACAGTACTTATGAATCGTCAAGTTACAAAAACATTATGCTACTGCTTTACCACCCGATCGGAATGCCGTTCCTATGGAGAAGAACGGGCAAGAAACTCCATGGTTGCTCTTTTTTTTTTATTAGGTCTTTTACATTATTGAGCAATACATTGTTATAGGTATGTGAGAACAATGTAGGAACGGCTAATCAGACTTTAGCAGCATGATGTAGTTACAGTTGCCTATTTAATTTGTACGTAACCCTATTAAATGATATAACTTATTTTAATTCTAATATCTATAATTAATTATATTTCACCAGCAAATCTTCCGAAAAAGCTGCCGTCACAACACCAGACAAATCTGCAAAAAAAAAATGGTTTTTTACATGATTATTAGGAAGTTAAAGAATGAACGAGCACTGGCCTTTTCGACTCATTTTTGATATTGAAAAAGTTATTATTAAGACCTTATTAATAATACATTTTTGTTGTTTTTTTCAGACCGCGAATGTCCAGAACTAGAGCAGCCGGAATTTGGAAAAGTGTCCGTTGATGGAAAACTCTTCGGACAAAAGTGCGTAGCTTTCTTTCAACACATTAATTACTATATCTTCCCTCTCGCTCTCTCTTAATTGTTTCAATTGATTGTATTACAGGGCCAGATACTCCTGTCCTCACGGGTACCACGTGGTGGGTCTTGAGGTGAGGAATTGCCAGGCTGACGGAAACTGGGCAGGACAGCCGCCGGCATGCAAGGAGAACAGTAAGTTAATTTTTATTCTGTATTAAAAAAAACTGTATCGACAATCAAAAGAAATTATAAAAAAAAATCAAGGGGATGCAGAAGAGCTTACATCCCTAGATTAAAAATGAATGAACAAATGGTCACAGACAACATTTTGAATCCATCTTTTTCTTTTTTCCGTTTTGAAGCATCTAAAATCTAAAATCCCGACTGCGTAAAAATATAACTCTAAATAAAACCGAATGGAAAAACAAGTCTAGTAGCGACTTTAAGAGTCCGGAAAATTTGAGCCGGTCTAGATTTTTAAATGGGTCTCCGTGAAAATCGTCAAAAAATTGGACTTGTTGTTTCCGCTTTTTATTTAAATTTTTTTTACGGAGTCAACTTTTACATTTTTTTTAATGTACAATCTATGTAATCTAAACTTTTTCGGTAAATAATCGATTTTACTTTTTTTACGAAAATACTATAACAGCCATTCGATTAAACTTGGCTTTACATTGCCGCACAACCGGTCAAGTTTATCTCGATCTCTTTCTTGCAACGACAGTTCTTGTATATAATATTCTTCGTCCCAGTCTACTGCCTTCAGCCGCCCACCATCGAGCACGCCCGCCACTCCGCCCTGCCTGAGCAAGCCACTTTCGACCTTGACGCCACAGTGCAGTACAACTGCCACACTGGATACGTTACCAATGGATTCCCAAGAGCAAAGTGCTTGGCGATCGACGGCCAGGCGTCCTGGTACGGCCCTGATATTAGCTGCGAACGTAAGTATATTGGAATTAAAAAAAAAATCATTTCCCATTTTTTTTATTACCCAAATATAATTTTATATATTGATTTCTTATATTTACGCGAATACTACACACTGAAACGAAACTTATTTTTCGGATTTTATCGCGTTTGTTTTATGTTTTTTACGTTCCCGACGTTTTGGCTGTTTCACAGCAACCGTGGTCACGGGAAGACTGAAGTGGTTGACGTCCTAGTTTGAACGGGGTACCCTCATATTTAGTTGTTAGTAACTGCTTAGCCCCTATGAAAGACAGCCTAAAACGAATGTGTCTGTCTCAGCCCGATCATGCGGCGAACCAGGCGACGTCCCCCACGGCTGGGTGACAGCCGACTGTCACACCTTCGGCTGCCGTGCTGTGGTGCAGTGTGGACAAGGATTCGAGCTGGTGGGGAAGGCGGAACGGTACTGCCAGGCAGACGGCGCCTGGACGCCCAAGGAACTCCCGACCTGTGTCCGTAAGTAGACGAAATGGTGGTCGTTTCCAAAAATATATTTTGGTAATGAGTCCAAACCCTTAAATTAATGTTCTCGTAATGAATCGCTGTTGTGAACCACCATTTTTTATTATATCAGATATGTACGAGTAGCCAATAAATAATTGGCCAGGGATTCCCAAACTATATTGGGCACGAGACTCCTCTTCCAAAATGAACTGATACCTCAGACCCCCATAGACAAATTACTTTAAAAATACTATCTCTAGATTTTTTCCTATTTCATCTTGTACGAACTTGTGCACGCTTATCAACTTGTTGAGTTTTTTTAAAAGTACAACAATGATACTTCCTACTAAAATATTAGTCATTCTTATAAAAAGTTGGTACACGTAACACAACTTATACAGTATCTTGAAAGTTTTAATTAAGAATCTGTGTTAATTAATTTGGGTACATTTTTAGACCTCGTCGACCCCCAAAATCAGTTTTCTTTAAGTCGACCCCTGGGAAACCAATTTAGAATCCCTGTGACTGATAAACGTGTCTCCAGTAATTTTCCTAAAGAAATATTATAATTTTCTAGTATCCCTTCTTGGCATCTCTTCAATACTTTCTTTACGGTCTTACCTCAACCAAAATCACCATATAATCTCACAGTTTGACAATCGTAGGTTGACAGTCTCCAAACTAACCGTGTTGGACATGTTAAGCATAGTTTTCATAAAAATAGCTTTTCATTACTAAACTTCCTTGAAAATGAATGTCATTACATTGGACTCATTATCAAATTTCATTAATGTTTTCAAAGTCTACCGCGTATTGCCTTGCTTCGTGACAATGTAGTTGCCGGTCTCGGTGTTGTTCCCCTCATCAGGAATGCTGCATGTTGGTACCGGTTTTGATTCTGATTACTACAGTCTACGTACATTATTATAAAGGTCACAGTTGGACGAAATGTAGACGGAGTCTAGATGAATGAATTTTGATTCAATCATTTTTGTACTTCATGTTTTTATGGCAGCCGTTTTAGATTGATTATCTGAAAGTTGGCTTTAGCGGCGGTTTAAAATTCGATTGTAATTTAGTCTTTCAGCAAACACTTTATTTCAGGAAAGAAGAATAAATAGATAATTGTATTAAATATTGATTTTAATTTTAGATGAAGAAGTAAATAAAAATCACAAGCTGCCATAGACTCCAATTGAATATTTCTTAAATGCTTTATACTTGTCCTCCCCTTAACCAATTCAAAATGGCCGCCACTTATAAGTGAAGTAATGAAATGAATGAATGACAATTTGTCATTCATTTTCAGTCTGTTTCCATTAGTCCGACGTAAATATCGATCTAGTTCGCATGACGCTTAAATATAATTGATCATGGCTGTCATAGAGCAATACCATTGTCATGATGCAAATAAATTAAAAAGGAAATCCCGCTTTGATTCTGACAATATATTTTACCGTCATCATTGATGGCAGACGCTTGTATTTACAAAGATGAAAACCTGATTATCTGTTAGGTATTTATTTGGATCAAAATAATACCTCAAGGTCAATAAATTATTAATCGTTTTAGTAAATTTTAAAAGTGGGAACAAAAGCATTTCTGGGTTTTCAAAATGATTTGGAAATCCATAAATGTTATTAATAATGGACGAAATAAAATAGTATTTACACTGAAATTTTCTTTATAATTTATTAGTCTCGAATCGAAGTGGAGCTTTGCAGACTTTTAAAAGCCAATCTAGCAGTCCTAATCTATTCAGAATTTTCACACAGATAATTTTCTAATAGCATTTTTTTAATATTTTTTTTAGTTGTTTAAAAAGTGGGAATTCCTCTAAATATTAGCCGGAGAATTTAATTTTCTTTTTTTCTCCTTTTAATGCTGCTTAGAAGGAGATACCGGGGCAGTCTGAGCATCTATGAGTGGTGTATTAATAATAAACAGCATTATTATAGAGAAACGTTGTCGCCTTCAGATTCTATGACGCTATTGTCTTTAGCAACTTTTAAAGTTGATTTGTGGCCATGTCATAAAGCCTATCTTTACAGCTAAACGTAGATTCTTATGATGTCAGTAGTTTTATCTTGATGTTTAATGTACATTTCTAACATTTAAATGCTGTAGTGAAATAAATGTACAAAAACTAAATGAAGTTGGTTTCATTTTGTGCATGAGTTACTTATGCGTGTTCAATAGGATTGATATCTATCATGTTGTCACCTATTAAACTCGCCCTTACATTATTTGCATGTATCTATATATCTTTCATTTCATTATTTACAATTTGGTGTGTCATTGCTAAAATTCAATGTTATATTTTTGAGAATAACGCCATCTGTATTTCATTGAATGAGTTACGTTAGCGACGCGTGTCGCCATCTAGTGGTAACGCAGGTGCAGTGCCCGGCGCCCGAAGCCCCGCGGCACGGCAAGGCGGTATACACCTCGTGTGCGTACAACTCCGTCGTGTCCTATGAGTGCAAGTATGGCTACCGGCTTGTAGGAGACGCTACAAGAAGATGTGGGGCGGATAAGAAGTGGTCTGGCACTCAACCCATTTGCAAAGGTAAGGAGTACTACCTTTTAGCAAATTTTCCTGAACCTGAACAACTTGAATTAATTTATGGATGGAAGACAAAGTTCTTTAAGCCTACCGTACAAACCTCAATGCCCTTATTTCTTTCGCTATCTATCAGCCGATAGACGTCCACTGCTGGACATAGGCCTCCCCCAACGACTTCCACACATCGCGGTCCTCCGCCACTCGCATCCACCGGCTTCCTGCGACGCGTGTGATATCATCGGTCCACCTTGTGGGGGCCGTCCTACACTACGACTTCCGATTCGTGGTCGCCATTCTAGAACCTTTATTTATTTCGCTATTCCTGGCTATTTCATACTACGTGTACCAATTATGTCTGCCCAAGTTCATATAAGAATTTCGTAACCCGAATGCCTCTTGCAGAAATCAACTGCGGCCATCCAGGACAGCTCTGGAATGGTTGGCTAGAGAACATCTCCTCAGGAACTGGTTTAGGAGCTTCCATCATATTTCGCTGCCAAGACGGCATGAAGATGGAAGGCAATGGCTCGGCTATATGTCAGAGCGATGGTACTTGGAGTCACCCGCTGCCCATGTGCTTAGGTGAGAAGGAATTTAGATAGCAGCCTCGCATACGTGACGTACGACGTACGAGTAGATACGTAAGTCCATCGCCGCAAACAAACACGAAATGAACTCGCTAGTAGTTGCCCAAGGAATTAAATCATTTACTCCCTTGTCAAAATCCCCAGAAAGACTGTAAGTACTCCTTAATGCGAGGAGAATACGGTTCATAGTCAACCTTGCTCGTCTATTGCGCGTCAAGGAACTTCACACGGCTTCAAAAATACATTCAGGTTATTCACGATGCTTGCCTTTAGAATACAGCAATTGAGAAACAACTTTAAAAATTGAAACCACGAGGAATTTGTTTTATTTTGCTGTACTATTATGACCACTAAGATTATATTGATTTCTTACATTTACGCGAATACTGCACATTGAAATAAAACTAATTTTACCCGTCCCGGTTCAAACTATGACACTAGGACGTCAACCACCTCAGTCTTCCCGTGACCACGGTTGCAGTACAGCAGCCGAAACGTTGGGAACGTAAAGAACATAATAAAATAGCGATCCAATCCGTAAAATTTGTTTTATTTCTACACTAAGATTATCTCTTCTTATCTGTGTTTCAGCACCTTGCGTGGTACCTCACGTGTCGCAGGGTCGCGTTGTTCTAGTTGAGAATAAAACCGCCGACAATAGCTCGCAAGAGGGCAGCACGCAAATCGTTGGCAGCTCCTCCATGGTGCAGCATGGTAAGAAGACTATGGAGACCATGCTACATACATACCCCTTAAAACTGAACTACAAACATTATATTAATTTATTTTTCTTTTTTTTTCTTTTTTTATTACATTATAGGCAAGTATTTGATCTCGATCTCACCTGATGGTAAGTGACGATCTACGATGGAGCATACTTGCCTAGGTAGGAAGGCGGCAGTAGATCGAGACGCTACATTCACTAGGCACATGCAGCGCAACTGATCTGACCCGCCATCCATGAATGGCAACACCGAACATCATGCCGGAACACGGCTAGGCCTCTTGGCGACATGGCTTTGTTCAGTGGGTGGTGACTAACCACGGCCGTAACCACCGTACCAGTAAAAATTCTGCATAATCTACATAATACTTCCCACTAATAATATAAATGTGAAAGATTGGATGGATGGATGTTTGTTACTCAATCACGTGAGAATAGCTGAACAGATCTGGATGAAATTTGGCACACAGTTAGATTATAGTCTGGAATAGCATATAGGCTACTTTTTTTCCCAGTAAAATGTATGGTTCCCGTGGGATAGATTTGTTTTAATTTTTCATAGAGCAAAGGATTGACATGATTTTTGTATAGGTAGTGGTAGTTTAGGGGAAAGGACATAGATGAAAAAGGATATACTTTTTAATCGCGGGCAACACCGCGGGGCGCAGCTAGTACTTAATATATCTGAAAATGTAATGCATATAGAAAGAGCTTTTGAAAGATTCCTTTCATCCTGATCATGGGCTAAACCCGCCCAAAAGGCGCCGCTATATTTAAAACTATGCTGTTTGAATTTGGAAGCGTCAGAAATATATTTTCTTCCAGGTGATATTATTGTCGTGGACTGTGAAAAGAACTACGAGTTCCCGTCGAATAACGCAGCTGTTACCTGCAACAACGGGACTTGGACCCAGATACCGAGGTGTCAGCCGGCCAGGTCAGTATTATGTGTAGAGATAACGACTTCAAAAGTGAGCGAAAATTTTCAAGCATATAATAATAATAAAAAAATATCGCCAGACGGACACACCAACTATACGATTCCACACTACATAAGGCTTGCATTATGGGTACCGTACAATGGACTGAGGACGAACTCAGTGTATAATACTTATATTCGAACCCGGGACCCGCAGCACAGGAAGCAGGGTCACTACCCTCTGAGCTAATGAGGTCGTTGATATATGCTGAAACATTGGCTTTCAGAATGGAGTTCTCCTTAATACCGTAAACACTTTTATTATCTTCTTCTCTTGAGACTAAGAAGTCTGAAGACACACCTATGTAACCAAGTCATGAGTGAAGGAGGACCCTGGCCTCGCACTTAGCAATTGAGAAGTTTCCATATGCTGCTGTAGGTCCTTAATTATTAAATGACATTGAGTGTGTGTTCTTCTGTTTTCACCGTAGACACTTTTATTATCTTCTGCTCTTGAAACTAAGAAGTCTGCAGACACACCTATGTAACCAAGTCATGAGTGAAGGAGGACCCTGGCCTCGCACTTAGCAATTGAGAAGTTTCCATATGCTGCTGTAGGTCCTTAATTATTAAATGACATTGAGTGTGTGTACTTCTGTTTTCACCGTAGACACTTTTATTATCTTTTTCTCTTGAGACTAAGAAGTCTGCAGACACACAAATGTAACTAAGTCACGAGGAGCCTGGCCTCGCACTTAGCAATTGAGAAGTGTCCATGTGCTGCTGTAGGACTTTAATGATTATGTGATATTCAGTATGTGTTTCTTGTTTCAGGTGCAAAAAACTGCCCAAGTTCCCTCGAAATGGTATGGTCATAGCCCCTAAGACAGAACATGGTATGAAAGCTCGCTTCCGCTGCAAAGATGGCTATGAGCTCAAAGGGAACCCTATTGTGGTCTGCTCCTTTGGTGTTTGGAGCGGAGAGACACCTAAATGTGAAGAAGGTAAGTCTGAAAGATACCAAAAAGTTTAAGAGCATATTTTGGCCTTTTTCTGATTTTTACTATGCACTAAATTTGTTCATTCTGGCTAAGTACATACAAGAAGTCAAGAAAGAGCATATATATTCATAGCCATTGTTGTTAATCTATACAAATAAATAAAATTGCAGTGTCTGTTTGTAATATTATAATAACCGCTTTTTACTAAGTGCATTTCGATGTATACACGGTACCTATACCAAACATTTTTTTTTTACAATTTTTGTCTGTCGGTCTGTATGTCTGTTTGTTCAGCTAATCTCTGAAATGGCAGGACCGATTTTAACGAGACTTTCACTGGCAGATAGCTGATGTAACAAGGAGTACTTGAGGCTACCTTTATTTTAGAAAATCATTTTTGTTAAATACCACGCGGACAAAGTCGCGGGTAACAGCTAGTATTTACATAAAAAAAGAAAGCAGAATATAGCGTTAAATTTAGAAAAAATAATAAATAATATGAAAAGCCCTATATCCAAGCGCTTGCCGAGAATTACCATGAGTATCTAACCAACGACCTACATGAGCTCGGAATCCACATTCTTCTCCATTTCACTTTCATTACGTTCCAGTATTCTGTCCATTCCCGGGATACGTAGAAAACGGCAAAGTCCTACTGGTTGGCAACATGGGGCTATACGACTATCGACCTTATGTGAAAAAGGTAAACTCTATTAAATTGTATGTAAACCCTACGAGTGGAGATAGAGTTGATTTGCCTTTACCAACATTTCAGGTTAACCTAATGGGGAAAGACGACCCACCACTGATCCTCAGCTTGTCAACTTTTCCAATCATAAACCAAACAAGTTTGATCGATAATTAAAGAAGCCAGCAACACCGAACTCCTCTAAGATGTTAATCGAGAAACTATCTATCACGACTATCTTTCCCCATTACGTTAACAATGGATTTCCGCCAAGTATCGTCTAGTTCTATCAATTATAAAATTTCAGGTGGTAAACAATAAACAGATAATGTACGAATGTGAGAAAGGTTATGTGCTGTCTGAAGGTGCACCCGGAGCGACGTGTGTGGGCGGCCACTGGAGCCCTAGAGAACTGCCCAAGTATGTCCTCTTCCTTCTTATCTTCATTTACAACCCGGTGGTAGGCTTCGGCCGTGGCTAGTCACCACCCACTGAACAAAGCCATGTCGCCAAGCGGCCTAGCCGTGTTCCGGCATGATGTTCGGTGTTGCCATTCATGGATGGCCGGTCAGATCAGTTGCGCTGCATGTGCCTAGTGGATGTAGTGTCTCGATCTACTGCCGCCTTCCTACCTAGGCAAGTATGCTCCATCGTAGATCTCATCGTCACTTACCATCAGGTGAGATCGAGATCAAATACTTGCCTATAATGTAATAAAAAAAAAAAACAACCATGTAGCCATAATCTTCTAATTATATACTTAGTGTTAGTACTTTTTTGACTAACTACTGAAGCCTGCCTAGCTGTTTCTACATTGTTCTCACATACCCATAACAATTTACTGCTCAAAAATGTTAAAGTTGTAGCTTAGCATTTTGTAATAATTTTGACGATTCATAAAACGATGTTTAATTGTTTACATGAATATAAAACATTCTGATTCTGATTCCGTAATTAGTTCTGTGTCTACAACTCCGTCTATCCTTCTATAATGTTTCAACTCAAGATTACAAGTTTATTGGGTCATAATTCTAATTACACATTTGTAGAGTCACAACATATTACATTCATCGTCTCCTTCTTGGAAATCTATTAAAACAATTTTTGGTCATTGTTCAATAGCGTAATAACAAACGTGATAAACACATACACATACTTTTTTTTTATATTCTAGATGCACCCTCTACCAACATCCCCGCATCCGATGGAGCCGCCGCCGTCGCTCCCTTGAGCCTGAAATCCGCCACCGGAGGTCCACATACCTCCGCCAGTACTACAACAACATCCGTCGTCAAACAGACCCTAGCCAACACTATCTGGACCAGCTCTACGACAAATATAACCACGGTACAGCAAAACCTACACTAAGACACGCAAATTTTAAAATTATGAAGAAACACGACTTTGAGGAAACTGATAATAATAGTGGTAATGAAGATGAGAATTATCCTACTGCAGTATATACGGTATACAATGTACATGGTGAGCCTATAGGTCATAGATTATATTCGTACCAACCGGTGTACGAGCCTGAAGCAGATGATATCATTGAAGAGCATGTCAAGGAAGATATTTCAGAATACGAAGAATCCGGTGACGTTGAGCTAGAACATCTTACCGTCTTAAAAGGCGGCATGTTTGACGATCGAAGTTCTATAGACAGTAATACTGATAATATTAACAAATTAAAACACGAATACTTCGAAAGATACGTTGATAAACGCCGCAAAAGGTACTTAAATAAGAATTCGGATGATAATAAGAAAGAGATGGATATTGAATTGCAAGTTGATGAGTCTAAAACTGTATCAACTAAAACAAATGCTACTAAACTGAGACCAAAACGAGGTGTCAACAATGAAGAGTTCGACACTAATAATTGGAATATAAAACCAACGTTGGTCTTCGAACTGAATAATGATATTAATGATCTCCTCAAAGTAATACCACTGTATACAAAGAGCAATAATGTTACCATACTGGATTATAGTAAAGAGATGGCAGTAATACCTCTACAGCATAATAAAACTAATACAACTGAAGTTGATAATGCAATAGATAGACGTGAGAAGAGAACTAGTAGAAAAACCGACAGACTGAATCAAACTACAGCTACTGTACCTAAAACGTACGTATTAAAATTAGATCCTGAAGAATTTGACGTCTGATGAGAGGAATTATGACTTGGGTTACCGATACTAGTTGGGGCTCGAAGGGCAGAGGAAACTGAACCCTATGTGAACGTCGTTAAATAACCAACTAACTGAAGCAACCAAAACATTTTTTTTATTTACAGGGGCCGAGAAAGTAAAGGTGGTCGGACCCGACATGAATCTCCGAATGCAGGCGAAGAGGCACAAGGAACAGAAAATAAGGAGGTTATTGAAGGAGTGAGCAGGACAGAGAATACTACTGAGAAGGGAAGGAAAGGACGCCCTAAGAGCCCTTGCGAGGCTATAGAGAGCGAACCATATATCAATATTGAGATTGTTAAGTACGGGAGAGACCCTAATAATACCTTCAGTTCAGGTAAGAAAAATTTTAATGTTAAGGGTTACTGCATTCCCAGTAAAAGCAATGTCGTATACTGGTTTGGTGTTTTGATAATTCTATAGGTACCATCGTTCGGGTAGCTTGCGGTAAAGGATACGGTTTGAACCTTGATGCGAATGCTACGGTCAAGTGCGTGCGAGGGAGATGGAAGCCTGAAAAACCAAAATGCGAAATACGTAAGTGCAACAACTTCCTTGATTCTTCTTCTTAATTTTGTAGGGTTCCGTAGTCAAACTAGGGACCCTTTCGCCATGTCTGTCGATTCGACGTCACAGTAATTTTATTCGGAGACTATTAGAGCCAACTCAAATTACTCAGATATGTCTTCTTTAGGTAGAGTAAATATAAAAACATGATTTTACGGGTTTATTCTGATCTTTAGCTGTATATCATTATCTTCCAGAGCCTTGTCACGTACCGCCAACTGAGTACGGCATTTATACTATGTCAGCGGACCCTAGCTACCCCATGACGGCTAGCCAGGTCCTAGGATCTAGCCAACAAGATGAGAGGGAACTGAACGAGACAGACTTAGTGCCCAACGGCCAGGTCGTTCATTTCTCCTGTGAATATGGGTATGTACTATGAAAATCCCGTGTCATGAGGGGAAGAAGGAGGGTAGTATGCCTGGTATAGGCACAATCCCCCGAAAGCTTAGGGAATATTGGAGGAATTTATGGAAATAATCTTTTCATAATTTGTGCTTGCCAGGTGTCAGGGATAATCCCTAGATTATACGGTACCCATAACAAAAGCGTTGCTTAGCATTGGCCTAACTTCTCTAATGCCATTAAAATAGTTTTTTTATTGTTTTTTTTTATTGTGTACACATTTATAACATTGATCCAGCCTCAAATTTCCTGCATTACGACCACAACACAACAATATTAAAAAAAAGTCGCGCTCATCTCACAAAGTGTTCCCTCTTAGAGGACTATTCGACGTTGATTGGACCCCAGGATAGCAGGTCACTATCAACTGAACCAATCAGATCTTCGGCGTTTGTTTAGAGGTATTTATCTATATTTGTATTTTCTAGTTACAATGTCCAAGGACCAACTAATCTCCGCTGTTGGCTTGGCGAGTGGGCCGTCACTAGCATGCCAGAGTGTGTCCCTGGTAAGTACTAGCTTCCCTTCGAAGATTATGTTTGTTATAGAAGGCGCGATGAAGCAGGACTAGTGTTGCCCCAAGTCTTGCATCTTCGCAAGACTAAAACCAATATACAATAGTCATGCAACAACAAACGAAGCAATATCATATAAAATTATGTCGTGGGAGTCTTAAAACGAGCAGTCCATCACCGTGACATATTAGAGGCACCGGAATTTTTGCATTTCTCTGTCCCCTAGCTCCCTGCGAATTGCCTCTCCTCCACGGCGCGACCTACGAGGCGGGCTACAGAGCCGGGCTCACCGTCGCCCACGCCTCGTCTGTGAATATAGCCTGCGAGGCAGGCCGTTCGCCACCTGCCACGCTCAACTGCCATCTCGGCAGGCTACAGCCCACTGTGCATGACTTCTGCAGGCCGTTGGGTTAGTGGAGACTTTTGGAATATTATATCGGCAAACAAACACACTGACTAAATATCAAATCGATTTTTAAAAGGAATTCGAGATCTTACCGATTTCGATGTATTCTTCTTTTTATTGCAAAGAAAGAGAGAAAGAGTGTCGACGACAAAGTTTAACGAAACGTAAAAACATAAAATAAACCCGATAAAATCCATAAAATTAGTTTTTTTTTTCGACAAAGTTTAAATTTAGTCCGACTTCAAGATAGATGTTCTTCTGACTTTACGGGATGTAATGCGATTAAAGAAAATGAATATGAATATGGCCACACCCACTACTTAGTGGGTAGTTTGCCAATTCAAGTAGTTAATAGCGATAACACATTCAATAAACACAAATAATAAATAAAATAATGGATGTTACATGAAGATATGAATATGGCGTGTCCCACTTCGATGTCGTTCCCGACGCACGGGCTACCAAAAGGATGTTTCAAAGAGACAGTTCGAAAAACTTTTCGAAGACGGTGTACATTTACGAAAAATGTATACTGCAATTTCGGAAATCCGTCTCGGAAGTTTCCGATTCCGTTTTCCGATAACGGTTTTTGAATTTATATGAAAATAATTCTTGATCCTCAGCAAATCTGAGTCGTGCCCGGCCAACGTCTGAATTTCAAAGCGGCTCCGACATAGTGAGGGAAGATATATCAGACCTGGAGCCCGACATGGACGGGATTACCAGCACAGACTGCGGCCCACCAGCGAGGTAACTTAGATACATAATACTTATATCTAACTTGATCAATGAGAGCTAAGCACACGTTATTTGGAAATACCACAAAAAACCCACGATAATATATTTACCCCCGAATGTATGAAGTTTTATAACCGTATAATTGATAGAACTAGGCGATATTTGAAGGAAATCCATTGTCAAACTAATGGGGAACAGGAACCCACCACTGACCCTCGGCTTGTCAACTTTTTCAATCATAAATCAAAGAAGTTTGATCGATAATTAAAGAAGCCAGCAACACCGAACTCCTCTAAGATGTTAATCGACAAACTATCTATCACGAGTGACAGGACCTCAAATAAAATGCAATTCTCCGCGAAACTAAGCGAATCTAAAAAAGTATTCGACACGTGTTTCGCCTCTAAACGAGGCGTCCTCAGGACTGCTGGGCTCTGAATGAGCCAAAGCAAAACTCTTTTGCGCAGTACTGTATGCCGTTTGATAAATTTATAAAGCGTCTATAAATTCATGGGTTCAAGTATAGTTATAGCCTCTACAAGAAATTACATTGTTTTAAACCTTATCTTATTTAGGTCACTAGTTTTATAGGCAGGCCAGTTAATAGATACTTATTTATCTATATTTTGTGCTTAGCTCTGATAACATGATTATTGTAAGATTTAAGACACAAATTAGTTTGTGAAATCCGCGAGTTATTTTTTATTTTCTATAATTTCTCGTATCGCTTTCATTGTAGCTTCTATGTGAGTTTTGGTTTACATACACGAGTCATTTAAGAAAGAGTACGCCATATCCAAATCAAGTTTATGAACTTGTATAGTAGTGGTTGTTACAGAAAAAATAACTTTGAAGACCTAAGTGTTAAGTCCATTATAGTATTTGCCGGTGAAGCGGTGGCGGTTCTGGCGCTTTAGAAGCGGTTGTTTTTATTTTTCCTTTTTGTTTGCTATTGTCTATTGTCGTGTAAGCAAGAAAGTTTATTGTGTTCAACTTTAAGGTCAGAGAAGTGCTTAAATTATTTAAAAATCACGTATTTTTCATTTCTCGACTTTAACATCAACGCAGTAACCTTTCAATTACGTCGCATTCATCCGTTATTGGATGAATTAGAGCCGCAATAAAAGGAGTATAATGTTTTTGCAAAGAATCTGCGTTTCTTATTTGCTGGCTGAAGACTCAAGGGAACCCAGGCGTACAGGGATGCCAAGCCCTGGTGAGAGCCATATAGGTTCGGAATTTTGCTTCTTTAAATTAACTTCTCATGTATATATTGATTTCTTATATTCACGCGAATACTACACATTGAAATAAAACTATTTTTAATGATTTTATCGCGCTTTTCGCGGCTTTACAGTAACCATGGTCACGTGAGAAGTCCCGTGTCCATGGTTACTGTAAAGCAGCCGAATCGTGGGGAACGTAAAAATATAAAATAAACGCGATAAAATCCTTTAAAATAGTTTTATTTCAGCGTACAGTCATCTCCATCATCATCGTGGCGACGTCGCATCCATCTTGATAACGTTCATATTTTACATATTTTTATGCCTTCATGGTTTGAGATCAATATCTAGTTAAATGTGACTTGATACAATTTTGGGATCTCCTTCTACAGATTCAAAGGATTGATCAGTAAAAAATAGCAAAGGTAAAACGAATCTTGTTCAGATAGCATAGGATAAATAAGGGCCGCTATAGCGTACAGTACAATAAGTGTTTTTTTCATGATAACGGAATGTATGGATCAGAGGAATGTCCTGCTGGTGGGCCGAGCAGTGTTTTTTTTAAATTTGTTTTATATCGCCAGACGAACCCCCCAACTATACGGTCGCACACTAAGCAACGCTTGTATTATGGGTACCGTACAATGCACTGAGGGCGAACTCAGTATATAATACTTATATAGATACTAAACATCCATGCCTCGGGTACAAACATGCTCATCAGACAAAGTTTATCCCTACGAGAATTCTAACCCGGGACCCTCGGCGCAGAGAGCAGGGTCACTACCACTGCGCTAATCAGGTCGTCAATTTTAAATAGCAGCGCCGGTCGAAAACTTTGGTCACTGGAAACAATAATTATTTTTAATTTACTTTTATTATTCCAAAAAGACAACCAACGAAACCTCGCTAAACCTGTGAAAAAAGTAAGTGAACTACGTTATTTGCCCAGTCTTGTTACCTCTGGATATTGGTCTGATGCCAGGCATTATATAGGTACTTTTCCACTTTCAAGGGCTCTCAATGTCACTAATGAAGGGTCCCTAATATAATATAAATCCTTTAACGACAGGGCTCAATATCAACTTGATATACAAAAGTATAATTTATGTATACTATTGATAAGTACGCTGATTGGATGGCCGTTTTAAGCTTTTTATGTCTTGGCCAAGCTTTGGTTTTGTTGCGTTTTTAAATACCCTTTCAATGGGTCGGTAGTGCATGCTTAGATGATAAATGAAAGTGTAATATTGATTTCTTATATTCCCGCGAATACTACACATTGAAATAAAACTCAAACTATGACACTAGGACGTCGACCACCTCAGTCCTCCCGTGACCATGGTTGCTGTAAAGCAGCCGAAACGTCGGGAACGTAAACATCATAATATAAACGCGATAAAATACTTAAAAGTAGTTTTATTTCAATGAAATTATAATTATAAGAAAAAACATAAATGAAAATAAAATCCAAAAAACACAGCTGTGAAGTTAAAAACATATGATTTCACAATGAATAAGACTTGGTGTTGTTTTGATCGGCACCTAAATTACTACAAGCTATATTAACATTATTTAAAAAATATATAAACTGACTGTAAATTTGTACCTAAATATAAACAACGAATTAGATCCCGTCTCCTAATAACCAATATTTTGAACAACTACTCCAAAGTTCGTCCTTGCTTCAAGGGTACAAGGGACACTGGTATATCGAGATGGGACTGAAGTGAACAGCACTCTTGGAGTGGAGGGCTACCCCCACGGCACAGAGATCACGTTCAGATGTATAGCTTCCATCATGGGGGAGAAAACGACCTGGAAGCTGATTTGCGAACATGGAAGCTGGGTTGGAAAGAGCTTTAGCTGTGGTAAGTATTACATGACATGAACTATTTCCAGATTAACACACATACACCAATGAGCAAGCAACATTTTAGACTTGCTGTACCTAAGACTTCGTAACTGTAGGCTTTAAGTCTTTTGCGATTACAGGGGAACCCATCTGATTGACTGCCAGCACGCCCTGGTCGCCTCCTGCGTTGTAGTTTCTTCGGGGTTTCAGGGTTTTAGTATGGGATATTTTTGGTATAATAATTATGAAAGTTCGTGTGTTGCCGAGTCTTTGCCGTCTATTGTATTCAATTAACTTTTTTATATCTCACAGAACAATACATTTTGTCTATGGTCTTACACAGAACTAATCGTCTGTTGGTTTGACTTATGCATTAGTGACAGTGACAGAAGTACTATTTGTTTTGCTAGCGACATCTAGTGTTCGTTAAAGTAAGCGTTTTGAGTTCACTAGATGGAGCTAACACCATTCATATTTCGGAATGAAAATCATCTTAGATGTAAGTCTTGTTATCACCATAAATGCCATCATGAACTGTAGCACCCAAACCAGAGCCTACAGAAAACCATTTCAGAAATTTCACGATCACTGTCTTTGCCAGAGGAACTGGAAGCACAGAGCGAAGAGCTGATGAACAACAATACTTGCATCTTCCGCAACGACGAGCCAAACGTGGTCGCCTTCTACAACGACCTGGAGATCACTGAAACTGTGGACTTCCCCGCCGGGGCTGTTATCATATCCAGGTAAGTTTCTATCTATCTATCAGCCGATAGACGTCCACTGCTGGACTTAGGCCTCCCCCAACGACTTCCACACATCACGGTCCTCCGCCACTCGCATCCACCGGCTTCCTGCGACGCGTGTGATGTCATCAGACCACCTTGTGGGGGAGGGGGGTATGTTTGATAGGCATTTATAGCATGAGCCCCCCCTCTCACGTTAATCCGTAAATGGATTTCAAGTTGGTTATCACTGTATAAGTAAGGCATGTGTTGGCACAACAAATTGCACAACAAGTTGGCCTCACAGTATTTACTCTTTCCAGGTGTAGCGATATTGGCAAATACGAGATGATAGGGTCCCAAACACGAAGATGCATCGGCGGGTCCTGGGACGGCGTGAAGCCCTCCTGCTTTGGACTGAACCAACAGAATGATTATGCTAGTAAGTACCTTTTACGGTTTATAATTATACTAGCCTTACCCACCGGTTTCGCCCGCGGTACCCCAATAAACCCACCTGTAAGCTATAAAAAGTAGCCTATGTGCTATTCCAGACTATAATCTATCTCTGTGCCAAATTTCATCCAGATCCTTTGAGCCGTTCTGGCGTGATTGAGTAACAAACATCCATCCATCCATCCAAACTTTCACATTTATAATATTAGTGGGATTATCTTTATCTGTAATTCGCGCCTAGTGTTTTTTTCCAATCCTTTCTTCTGTAAACTCCATGTCTTCACATCATTGTTTAAATTATCTGGTAAAATATTAGTTATAATAAGAATTAATTGAAGAACGCAATACTCTCTTTCTTTTTATCTTAATTTTTCTACAGTGGAAAGACCGCCCACCATCCTGTTCCGGCACTCCCAGGGTCCCATCGCGCAGACCAACGACGGCAAGCTCCTGGTGTATCCCGGCACGTCGCTTCACATGGAATGTCTGTGGATGAGGAGGTTCGGCAACCCTAAGTGGAACGTCACCCACCAGAACCCAGAGTGAGTATCAGACGAGGCTGTAAAATATGAAGAATGTTTGGTTTTCATAATCCACGCTAACAGGGCCCCGAGTCTGCTAACACAGTCGATTCATAATCGAACAGCAACCGCATAATAACTGTCACTTTTGACATATATCCCATACAATATCTGTCAAAAGTGGACAGTTACTATGCGGTTGCTGTTCGATTATGAATCGATTGTGTTAGCAGATTTGAGGCTCAGTACGCCAAGTGCTAGATAAGTCGTTAGCTAACCGTACACTTTATAGTCGACCGTATTGAGACATTCTGTAAGGAGAATTGAAAGTTTTAAATACTGTCCGCTAGAGGCGCTTTTCAATTGTCCATACAAAATGTCTAAATGGTGGTAGGCTTTTCACTGGTGGGAGGCTTCGGCCGTGATTAGTCACCACCCACTGAACAAAGCCATGTCGCCAAGCGGCCTAGCCGTGTTCCGGCATGATGTTCGGTGTTGCCATTCATGGATGGCGGGTCAGATCAGCTGCACTGCATGTGCCTAGTGAATGTAGCGTCTCGATCTACTGCCGCCTTCCTACCTAGGCAAGTATGCTCCATCGTAGATCTCATCGTCACTTACCATCAGGTGAGATCGAGATCAAATACTTGCCTATAATGTAATAAAAAAAAATAAAAAAAATGCGGTTGACTATAAAGTATACAGTTAGCTCGCACTTGACGTGTTGGTATTATAAGACAAGTCTACTGAATAACATTTGTATAAAATGTTATTTGTCGGGAATAGACAGCAATGAGCATAATATATAAGTGGATATATAAGTGGAGTGGTGGCCTAAAGCTCTCAAGCTGAGTGGGATATTAAAATGTGAAATTCCTTGATAGATCAGAACGCAAATACCAGGAAGGCTGGACAACAGACCCTGGGCGGGACAGCCAGCTGGAGTACCGGCTCAGCATTATTGAAGCTGAAAAAGAAGACTCGGGAGTCTTTAGATGCGAGACTCCAGCGAGACAGAGTCACCAGGCTGAAATTATAGTTGAAGGTGAGGGCTGGGTATTTAAGACCTTATATGTATAGGATTAAGACCTGTGTGAGGAGGTTACAGATTTGATAGTAGCAGACTTTAGAAACACACTTGAGTTCCCAATTATAATATTCCCCCTAATTATCTAATAGCCGAGTCCTGACCGATTTGGAAGTCTCGCATAACTTGCCTCGGGCATTCGCACGCGAAAATTATTCAAACAGGATGTTTAAAACGTGTCTGTGTGTGTAATTTTCGCATACCGAGCAATTCGGTAAGCCTAACATATAAATATATCTTTATCTTTACCTTCTTCTTCTTTCTTTACGAAATTAAATAAAATGGATTTGCAAATGGCCTCACCCACAACTTAGCGGGTATTTTGCCAATGTCAAGTAATTAATAGCGATAAAACGTTCAATAAATACACATCTATACATCTATACATATAAATAAAATTGGAGTGTCTGTTTGTAATATTAAAATAACCGCTTTTTACTAAGTGCATTTGGATGTATACACGTTACCTATACCGAAACAAAATTTTTTACAATTTTTGTCTGTCTGTCTGTCTGTCCGTCTGTCTGTCTGTCTGTCTGTTTGTTCCGGCTAATCTATGAAATGGCTGGACCGATTTTGATGGGACTTTCACTGGCAGATAGCTGATGTAACAAGGAGTAACTTAGGCTACTTTTATTTTAGAAAAAAAAAATAGGATCTCACGAAAAAAAATTAAAACCAATATTGCATCGCAACGCCTGATTAAGTTTGATAGCAACAACCTGCAATGCGTCCCGAGGGCTCAGAATGGGCGAGCAGGCTGTTGTCAACGGTTGTCTTTGTTAAATACCACGCGGACAAAGTCGCGGGCAACAGCTAGTTATAAATAAAATAATGGATGTGACGTGATGATATGAAAATGGCATGTCTTATCTTTACCTGTTTTAGCTTCATAATTTGGATATCAACATTTGAGCTATAATTTTTTTTCTAGTCTATGGCTGACAGTTCTACAATATTTCTTTATAACTCTCTTGTTGTAGGGTGATCATATTATAATATTTATACAGGATTTCAGTGGCGAATAAATAAATATATCGCTGGACTAACACACCAACTAGTACAGTCCCAAACTAACCAACACTTGTATTATGTGTACCGTAGGTTAAGTGCATAGACTGGGGTTATACCAGTATATTATAATTATAAAGATATTAAACAACCACTTCTTGGGTACAAACATTCATACCCATCACACAAAATTCGCCGCTCCAGGGCCCCAAGTCTACTACCACAATTGATTCATAATCGTACAGCAACCGCATAGTAACTGTCACTTTTGACAGATATTCTTTTTATTTACGAAATGAGATGCGATGAAATAAAATGGATATGAAAAAGGCCTCACCCACAACTTAGCGGGTATTTTGCCAATGTCAAGTAATTAACAGATATTGTATAGGATATCCGTCAAAAGTGAGAGTTCGATCAAGATTATGAATCGATTGTGTTAGCAGACTCGGGGCCCAGGGATCCGAACCCGAGATCCTAGCTACACTAAGCATGGTCACTACCTATAGTACCTATAGTACCAATTGGGGCGCCACGAATAGATAGTGATTAGTGATGCTGACAAATAAGATTACCCCCTCAGACGTCCACTGCCCCCCTCTCCCCATCCGTCGCGGCCTGGTCGCCAGCAGCCTGGGCACGCGGCTGGGCACGGAGATCAGGTTCTCGTGCGCGAACGGCAACGCACTCCTCGGAGCCCACACCCTGGCCTGCAAGGCTTCAGGAAACTGGAGCGCGCCGCTTCCAGTCTGCGAGAGTGAGTGGTTTAGCTTCATAGTACTTATAATAATACCAGCCCTTTTTAATGTCCCACTGCTGGGCACGGGCCTCCCCTAAATGCGAGGGGGATTAGGCCATAGTCCACCAAGCTGGCCTAGTGCGGGTTGGCGGACTTCACACATCTTTCGAGGGGTTCTCTCAGACATGCTTTCTTATTTACATTAATTTAATTTTAACGGCATACGAATACGGAAATTTTAACGCGTCATACAATGAATGCAAGAAAACGATGTCTCAAACCATTAAATAGAACTTAAATATTTGAGTTGTTTGAGTGTTCTGCTGGGCGCGGAGCGTTCTACATAGAATAAAATCTCTATGAACTAAGTGTTGCATACTCATACCCATTTAATGAGTTTCGTTGAGTTAAAATTGCGTTCTGAAATCGTTTAAAAACGTTGAGTGAAAAAAAAATTATTACAAATTATTAATAATCTTTAGCAGTGTATATTTAATAGATATTACTACAAATATAAAACATATCACTCACGTTTTATTTTCGTCATCGAATCTTTTAGAGCGATCTCGTATTATTGTATTTTGCGTTGTATAAGAACGAATACTTGCGCCACCGGGGCTATATCCAACTGCGCCAACAGGGTAATGTTTCATTAAATCACGCGAAATCGAAAAAAAATCCGATGTCGATGTCGCTCCCAAAGAGTTGTCAAAGCCAATTTTAAACAGTCGAGAGCCATGAAAAGATGGCGTGCATTTACAAAGAATTTGAATATCGATTACGAAAATCCGTCTCGGAAGTTTCCGCTCCGGATTCGGAATGATGTAGCTGTGCAGGTGTGGAGTGCGGGGAGGTAGTGCTGGACGCGTCGCTCGGATCGGGCGAGCGGCGGCCGCGCGTGTCGGTGGTGTCGCGCGGGGTGGGCGGGCGCGCCGCCTTCTCGTGCGCCGCGGGCTGGGCGCTGCGCGGCGCGCCCGAGACCGTGTGCCTGCCCGCCGCCGACTGGGCCAGGCCCTTCCCCGTTTGTACAGGTCCACGTCCATACATAAAACACTTATTTCTGAGTACTACGTCCTAGATTAGCAACTGAACCAACCTTGTGTTTCTAGTACCCCACCCTTAACCTCACACACACATTTACACACAGGGCCCGCCCCCCCCCCCCCCTCCCTGACCTTCATAGGGAGTATCTTGAGCTAACACACACACACACACTTTTAATACTACCTCCTAGATTAGCAACTGAACCATCCTTGTGTTTCTAGTACACCACCCTTAACCTCGCACACACATTTACACACAAACCCCCCTTTACTTCATAGGGAGAAGATCCTGAGCACACACTCATGCACACAGAAACCAACTTTTAATCACTCACTGCGACATGAAGCGGTTTTTGACCTCAATTCACTTGGATTTAGTCAACTCAAAGCTTCTTATAAACACGCTTTGTAATATAATTGCAAAATGATAACAATTTCTATACATTTTGGGGTGATACCGTACGATTAGGACCCTCTCCCTAAGCTTCCCACCACCATGTGATTATGAAGATCCAATAACCTCACGCATATCAAGATAATTTTGTTATGGATATGAAAAGAACAGCGATCTTTTCCGCTGATGACGGATTATCTCTTCAGAGGTATCCTGCCCTGCGCTGCCACCGCCAGCGTCAGGATACGTCCTGGGCCGCGGGCCGTACCGCGCCGGCGACGTGCTGCAGTTCCACTGCAACCCTGAGCACACGCTGCACGGGAGACCCATCCTGGTGTGCCAGGACAGTGGCAGGTGGAGCGACAAACCACCCACTTGTAAGTGCACTGCAGATTCCACCCTAAAGAGTCATCATCAAGTGTTTCTTGGGTATAGATAATAGCTGCCCCTCGAACTTAAGATAGTTGACAAGCTTTGTACCTTCATACTACATAAAGAAAAGGGCAGTTTGATAATCGAAAACCCATAACTCCTATCACATTAAATAAACCGGCCCTTTAATCGGGCGAACAGAGTGTTGACTCCAAGCTTCTTGTCCCACAGGTCGCCTTATAGCGACCTCTTTAAACTGTCACATAGATGGCGTTGCAGACGACATTCAGAACAAACATGACGATTCTTCATGCGATCCTGAAACGCGCTATGAGAGTTTTCGGAGAACGTAACATATATACAAGATCCCGACAATAATCGTTGGGGCATAGCGCCGGGCATACCACCCGCGTAGCTGAAAGAACGTCCCTTATCCGCTAAAGCCTTATCAAGCCAAATCAGACTTAAGAGAGACTTAAGATGATGCCGAGATCTTTCAACAAGTGCCAAGCGCATGCACACCTGGTATACTACACGTTAGGGGCGAGTAAGGGGGGCACCATACGTGGATCTCACTCCATCCTCAAACTTGCCTGGGACCAGCACTGTTAACAAAAAAGTGGGCTCCTCCAAAAGTATTTTACTGCCGCCATCTCATTTTTATCTCCCATTTCCTTGCGTCATTATTCTTTCCAATTCCCATTAATAAGAATATGATTAATTTCCTCCCCGGTTCCTCGGTGATGTATTCTGCGGAGTTGTGACAGAATCAACCTTGTCCCCAGGTGCTCAAGCGTGCACTTACCCTGGCACCACGATATCGGGTCGCATGTCCTCGGTGAAGTTCTATTACAAGATAGGGGAGAGCATCACGTTCACGTGCGAGCCTGGCTACCGGCTGAAAGGGGCACCCATGCTTAAGTGCCTAAAGTAAGTACCAAAGACCAGTAATTATAACGGATCAAAGAAATATGAATCAAAGATAAATGACGTCCAAGTTAGCACTGTTGGTAATAGCTCTGCTCTCTGTGCCGAGGGTCTCGGGTTTCCCAGAGACCACGATTGGTTTGCTTAATAAATACCATCAGGTTTGTAAAAACCGCTACTTTTTCTAACTTTATGGTGTTGTATCGCTTTAGGTATTTTTTTAAGCAAACTTAATGCATCGTGACATCCAATGCAGAATGCTAATATCGCAAAACACTAAATTACATCGTAAAGATGTCCAAATTTTTCGTAAAAAAATAAAAACCATTGACATTTTGAATTTCGCGCCCTGACCCTGAGCTTCCCCCTTAACCTTTAGTAGCCTGATTTACGAAAGTGATTTATTTTTAATATTACTGTGTTTAAGAAGCACAGGTTGAGAGGTTAGTTAGTATATACTGGGATCGCCCCAGTCCATTGTACGGTACCAATAACACAAGCGCTGCTTGGTTCAGGACCGTACAGTCGGTGTTATTCTGACAACATTTAATTTCATAATACGTCATTTTAATTTTGAACAGAAACAGAAAATGGTCAAACGCCATCCCGCTCTGCGCACCGATGACGAATTACTCGTCAACCGACGCCGCCGCCATGTTGAATGCCGACGTAGACGCCATGTTGTCCGACGCACCGGTGGAGATACTACGAACGCGGGAAACGCCCGCCATCTTGTCACCACAGAGCCTCAAAGCCGCGGTCACACGAGCGGCGGTCGACAGACTTTTAAGACGAAGTCCCATTGATATATATAGAAATAGAGTGTATAAAGTTAATAGGTTACTAAGGAGAGACACTGAGAGATAATTATTTCATAATTTTAATGCGCGATAATATATCCTTCGGTACGTACTAAGCGTTTTGCTTTTACTTTCATCGTGCGAACTGCCAAGGAATGGAACACGCTACCGGCGTCGACTACAATCTGGGTGTTTTCAAGTCGAGAGTGAACAGGTACCTTCTAGGCAAGTATGCTCCATCGTAGATCTCATTGTCACTTACCATCAGGTGAGATCGAGATCAAATACGTGACTATAATATAATAAAAAAATAATAATAATAGCCGTGTATTCACTGATCGTGCGACCTCGCGAGGCTAGTTTGAGGGCTCCTTAGTTTTATTCCGAGCAATCGGAAGCCAAAGCGCGTCTTTTGTTATTATGGTAAGCGAGTTCCATCTCGCTTACACCATAGAGTTTATAAATAAGAGTGACAGGAATAGAATGGTTTATCAATGACGCTACGGTTGCATCAGGCGCTGCTACTTCATTTCACTTTTTAAACATTATTGATTCTATAGTTTTTTATCGATAATGTTTACGCGATTTTTTCGACTGACAGCGTGGAAAATTACATGTGACAGCGCTCGAGGGAGGTGCGAGGTTTCTGATGCTGCTCTGCCAGTCAGTACGTGGCTAATTAAATATTCAGATTTTATGAAGTTGCATACGCTGGATATAAATTGGATTTGATCCCTTGAAAGGGTGAATTTGCTGGTCAAGTAAAACTAAAGTTTATCTACTGTGTAATTTCTTATCAATGATCGATTTGCTTATCACTATTGATTATGGGGTAGGTACTAAGTTTTAAAATACATTCCAAACATTAAATTTCTTAATAAAAAGGAATTTGAACTAAGAGACTTATAAATTGAGTGAATTAAAATTACGATACGTAAATTATTATTTTATTACTTATTTATTTCCTTCTAAAAGACTGTTTAATTCTAGCGAAGTTGCAAAAATGTTTGCCAATATTTTTTTGTATACCTAATTTTTTTTTATTTGTATATATGTATTTAAACGCTTCGCCAAAGACAATTAAAATACTTTGTCTATAGTTAGTGTCACGATTTAAGTAGATAATAATATTTAGTTGTAAGTTAATATAACGGCTGACTATCGCGTGAATAGTCGGCAATTATAGTTGGATTTATACATATAATTTCGATGGTTGAGTCGATGCATTTTGTACTATGAAAGTCGTGAAACTAACGTAATTAAGTAATTTCTAATGATAAGCTACACAATTACACGCACAACATTTGGAAGCATTTATGATCATTCATGTGTATTTAGCTCGTGCGCAGTCGCTATTGTATCCTACAAATAAATATTACAATAAAACTTATTTTACGGATTTTATCGCATTTGGGAACACGCTACCGGCTATCGCAGGAATGGAACACGCTACCGGCGTCTTTGTTCCCCGTTGACTATAATCTGGGTGTTTTCAAGTCGAGAGTGAACAGCTTCTAGGCAAGTATGCTACATCGTAGATCTCATCGTCACTTACCATCAGGTGAGATCGAGATCAAATACTTGCCTATATTGTAATAAAAAAAAAAAAAAAAATTTACCTTCCCGATGTTTCGGCTGCTTTACAGCAACCATGGTCACGGGAGGACAGTCCGCGATAAAACCCGTCAGATCAATTTTAATTCCAATAAAATTAAATATAAGAAATCAATATATTATGTAAATATTTTATATGGAATAAATCGTGACCTGTACCCATAGTATGTACGTATAAAAAATAGGATCTTGAATATTGTGGCCTCAGACGAGTAAATAAAACAGACCGAGTACAGGGGACGATTTAGGAGCTCTTCGTTCCGATAAATTCACTTCTCGGCCTAAACCTGGGCCCCAAGTCTGCTAACACGATCGATTCATAATCGGACAGCAACCGCATAGTAGCTGTCACTTTTGACATATATCGATATCGGTCAAAAGTGACAGTTACTATGCAGTTGCTGTTCGATTATGAATCGATTGTGTTAGCAGACTTGGGGCCCAGGTCATCTGTAAGTATCATGATAAAAACAAAAGTTCCCGCTAGATAGTACTAAATATGTCGGTCTTTAGTCGTAATTTTTACCGTCAAAGTTTGGAAAAAAAGATAGTTATTTTTATTACGATACGTTTTTATTATTGAGTCATAAATTATGAAATTGCCAGGTAGTTTGAATATTCTGTCTGAAAATAAGAGTTGATAATAAGCCCCCAGCTTATCTCGACGGAAAGTACTTATACGTAGGTAGGTAGGTATTTAATTTAACTGATGTGAGTAGGTACCTACTTAAGACGCAAATAATTTAATGGACTAAAAACTATAAAGTTCAGGGTTTAGTTTCCTTGGAATGTTTTAAAGTAGGTACTTAAGCACATAACTAACATGTCTACTTATTAATCTTCGTTATTACTTATTTATGATTAAATAAAACACAGACTACATTTTTAAGCATATCACATGAAAATTGCATATCCCATCATGATAAATAAATATAATAATAAAACAACAAGAATGAAAATATTAAATATACTTAGGCAGGTTTGAAACATACGACAAGTCATGTAATTCTGTCCCTGTTGGAAAATAAATAAACTAACTGAATTAAAATTTGTTTTATTTAATAAATTAGTCAGTAATTAGGTACTATGTTGAAATAAAACGATTTATTCCAATTTTATCGCGTTTATTTTATGTTTTTACGTTCCCGACGTTCCGGCTGCTTTACAGCAACCATGGTCACGAGAGGTGGTTGACGTCCTAGTGTCATAGTTTGAACCGGGGTACCCTTATATTTAGTTGTTGCTTGCGGTCCGATCTACGCAGAAAGTGCTGAAAGTCTCTTGAGGTTTTGGAATGGTGCGCTTGGTTTTGGATTTAATTATATTAATTACTGAATTAATTATACTTATTAATATTATATTATTATACTATGAGGTTATTTTTGTTAGATTCGAACCTAGCTACATTATTATCTAATTTGATAAATAATAATTATAAATTAATTAGCCTTAAGATAACAGCTTATACCTTTCCATATTGATGTTAGATTCAGATGACTTGATACCGCCCCTGTTTAAAATTCATTTTTCTTAGTACCTGCATTTTTCTAAAACACATTATACGCTCGCGACTTACGAGTAAATCAATCTAAACAGCGCAATGCATTATCTCAAATTAAGTGGACAAAACATTACTAAAGTCGATAAAAAAAAACATATTAATTATCCAATACTAATTTTACTTACAAAGATTTCAAGTCTTCAGTACAAAATAAGTAATGGATGGTTGACAAATCAATACGTGTTCGAGAAATAACTTACTCTCGGTACAGGTAGGTATTTCGAATTCCATTTTCAAATTCAGTTAAGCGCCCGCTGCGCTACGCAAGTGACGTGTGACAAGTCACGCGTTTTCGCGCCAAAACGCGTGTTACTTCCCGACTGTCAAATTTCGAATTTATGATAGATAAAAAAGCATTGTTTTTTTTTTAAATGACGGTGTTGTAAGTTTTGTGCAGTGTAAATTAAAATAATGGTTATTTGTGCTATGGCGCAGTAATATGTTATTTGAACGATAAGTCACAGGTATGTTAGTTCACCTATTGAGTTCTAATGTCAGTAGTTTGACGCAATTAAGATAAACTGTTCGTTACCCTGCATTCTTGCTGCTTACATTCGACCAAGTTTTAAAAGGAAAAATATCTGTCGCCGAACGCTGTTTAAGAAAAAAAGTGTAATTATTCTCTTGGGTAATAAAAAATATTGGAGAAAACTTGGCGTTTTGCGCAATTTTTAGAAATCAGATCGCGTTTTAATGGCATTTTGTAGTCCACTTTTATATTTAAATATTATCGCAGTACCGACATTTAGATAATATTTTTTACATAAAGCAAGATTTGAAATGTTAACACCACTATTTAGACTGTTGCTGGGCTCAAAGAAATCTAATATTAGGTACATAAACACTTTTCAATAAATTTGTCGAGGGTAGTGCTATCGCCAAGTCGAGTTTATTTTTTTTGACATTATTAATTTTAAAGTATCGATGTCAAGTACTGACTACCCTCGAGAAAAATTTAATTATTTCTTATTAAGAAAAAATATGAGGAAACTGCGACTATTTCGTCAACTTATAATTGAATTACAGTTTGAGGCCAGTTACAAAAAGATTATTAGAACTGACACGCTATTGGACAATTGACACAGATCTGTAGACGTTGCGAGAAATAAGTGAATACGGAAACAAGTTTAACCTACACAAAATAAATGTATTATAGGCTCCCTAAGTTATATAGCAATAGGTCAAACCCCTATTGCATTGAGATAAATTTCGCGATACGCTATATGGGTGTACAATAATACACCTCTATCCATTTTACACATACTTTCTAATAAACACTTATCTATATTGTTTTTTTTATTACATTATAGGCAAGTATTTGATCTCGATCTCACCTGATGGTAAGTGATGATGAGATCTACGATGGAGCATACTTGCCTAGGTAGGAAGGCGGCAGTAGATCGAGACGCTACATTAAATTCTACATCATTCATTCATTATTCATTGATTTCTTATATTTACGCAAATACTGCACATTGAAATAAAAATTATTTTAAAGATTTTTTTTGCGTTGTCCTCCCGTGATTATAGTTGCTATAAAGCCGCCGAAACGTCGGAAACCTACAAACATAAAATAAACGCGATAAAATCTGTAAAATAAGTTGTATTTCAAAGCACTTATATATTAAAAAAAATATACAAAAAAAATATGTGTTCCACTGGCTACATATAGTACCACACACAAGATGAGACTTGACGGCAGCGCTGCCTTCAAGCAAAATACGCATTAGGACTTATAAAGAAATACTAGTAAGTACATAATTACTAAAACAATAGTTGTTATTCCGAGTGGCTGGTACCTGTTAACCTTGGCATAGTGCAGGTTCAATACCTGACTCAGTAATGGCTGGCTTATCTAATTTTCTATTACGTACTTGTTTTATACGTACGATATAGATGCAGCCAAACAAATCATAATCACACTACCCTGTATAAACACGTTTTCCACCTCCAAGGGTCCTTAGTCCCACTAATATTATAAATATGAAAGTTTGGATGGATGAATGGATGGAAGGATGTATGTTTTTACTCAATCACGCCAGAACGACTAAACGGATCTGGATGAAATTTTGCACAGAGATAGATTATAGTCTGGAATAGTACATAGGCTACTTTTTATCCCGGTAATATGCATGGTTCCTGTGGGATAAAGGACCTACTTTTAATCGCGGGTAACACCGCGGAACGCAGTTAGTATGTTATATTTGATATCAATTTGTCACTCTGTGTTTCTAGAAAAAGGGTCTTGACAGACACACAAACGGACGGACAGCTAATTGACCCTGAAAGGGTTTCCTCTTCAGTTTCAAACCCCTAAACAATGGTTAAAAGTCTAGAAGAAGTAGGTACGCTAGACTTTTTTTTTCTTTTTTTTTCATCACACCTTAGTGTATATTGCCAGTGTCATGGTACTCTAGACTTCATTAATTATTTACTCAAGATCTGCTCGCTCATCATGTACAAATTATGTTTAACCCTTAATAGCCTAGAGTTTCAATTTTGATACCAATCTTTTAAACCGAATGTTCACATTACTATTACGTTTTTTTTTATAGGTTGGCTGTACGTATTTTACTGTTGTATAATATTCTTTCCAACGAAATTAAAAAAAAAAAACAAATGTCATTATTATTAAACACAGTAACATTAAACACAGTAATATTAAAAATAAATCACTTTCGTAAATCAGGCTACTAAGGGTTAAAATGGTACACGGAATCTATAGAATCATATTTTATTATAGTTAAAATGGTTTTAGACGCCGGCGCGGCTTGCGGTCAAGTGCAAGGAAACCGCGGCTAACGATGGACGGTGGATCGCGAGCAGGGCCGTCACATACATTATTTCCTAAAAATAAAATAATATAAACAAATGAGGGAAGAGGAACCCACCACCGACACTCGGCTGGTAACATTTCCAATTATAAACCAAACAAGTTTGATCGATAATTAAAGAAGCCAGCAACACCGAACTCCTCTAAGATGTTAGTCGAGAAACTGTCTACCACATTGACATATTTTTTGGTCTACAAAAAAATATGCTTTTGCATTCGTCCAAATAACCGATATTTTTATTCCTATTTCATTTGTTTTTTTTGTCGTCTCATCTTATTGTGGCAACCCTACACAAAACACAGCGCATGCTCGCGCGCACACAACATCGAGAAGTGGGTTTATGTAGTGAAACGTGAATATCACGCTGCATTCATTGTGGGTAGGCGGAGATAATGGCCGTACTGTAACTGTTGATAACTTTGATTTATTTAAAAAACGGATTAGCTACTTATTTTCAAATGAATACGAGTAACCTTAAGTCAAGGCACATTTAAGAGGTATAATGGCGTTATTGGATTTAAAAAAAGCAATTTCAGGAATGACGGAAAATCAATTGTGATGGACTATTTTAACCGACTTCAAAAAGGATGAGGTTCTCAATTCGGGTGTATTTTTTTTTACGAAATAATTCTTGAAACATTGAATTTAATTGGCGAAGTAATACTTCCCTTTTGGTACAGTATCTAATGGCCTTGCTGTCTATACAAAGGGTCCCGTGTTCGAATCCCGATTGTGACAAATATTGTGTGATGAGCACGAAGTAGTTTGTACCTGAGTCATGAAGATTTCATATCTATAAGTATTTGTACACTGGGTTCGCCCTCAGTCCATTGTACGGTACCCATAATACAAGCGTTGTTTAGTTTGGAACGGTACAGCTGGTGTGTTCGTCTGGCAATATTATTAATGCATACTAACCTTTTTGAATGTTTTTATAGTTAAACCCAGATTGAATAGACTATTTTAATATGAGTTAAAAATCGAATATGGGTACCTATAACTATCCGAAATGAATAATTCCGTACTGATGAGAACAATTAAAACAATAGCTCTTATGTAAAATGCTTATAAATTACTCGTAAGCGGCCATCTTGCCGTAATTAGACAGTACATGCTAATAGGGTTACCAGTTAATCTTGATGAGGTATACTTATGTAAGTGAGACGGTTGTTTTGAGAGGATGAGATAGAAACTACCTTATAAGGTGTGACAAAAATAGTGTAAAATATTTTAACAGAAGAATCAGTAAGTTATATGAATCACGTTGATGTACAAAATAATTGTATAAATGTTATTTGATTTTTTTAAACAAGGCGTAGACCAAGTAACATTTAGCCATGCGCTTGGTACGGGGTGTCATTTTTTAATGTCAGTAATTTGATTAATTTCTTTGGGAATGTTCTCTTTCTAACCTACATCGCGTCTTTCTATCTGATGGTTGATTGGACCATGTAAAAGGGGCTTACGGTTATACAACCAACGATGAGTGACAGCCCTATGGTTGTAAATTGATTCTATGACGTCTTACAATGTGTACCCTTGAACCGCGCTCAGCTGAAAAACTCAAACGCTCATTTGACTGATGTATTTACTTATACATAAACCCGGATATGTGATGTTTTTGCTAAGCACATTTGCACAACTTGGAATGTTAATGTGTTTGTTATAAAGACGAAAATCACATCTCATTTAACATCGGTAGGTAGGTAAGTACTTTAAGCAATATTTGAAAAGGTTTTTTTTTAATATTGTACAGTCGAGGAGTGAAATGGTTCGTCACCTTAGAGTCGACTTTTGCCTGCAAGAGTTCAAGAACTTATTTTATGTTTTTACGTTCCCGACGTTTCGGCTGCTTTACAGCAACCATGTTCACGGGGCACTGACCTCTATGGTATATATCGCTGGACTAATCATAAGCCCGGTTATCGTGTGCCTATTTGATTTTCGCCATTTTGGCGCTGATAGCGGCAGTGAGGGGGAATGGAACTAATAATAGAGACGGGACAGTGATATGATACATCGATAAAAATGTATATGCTTAAACCTACCCATGCAGTAAAATGAAAATAATTATGATCCATTCCTTTAACAATGGCTAATGTCCAAAATAGTCGAGTGGTTAATACTAAGATGAAGCAAATAATGATAATGATTAGCCGAATCGCTCATGGGTAGGGTAGGTAATCTTAGTATAAGCCGAAACCGGACTAAAGGGTGGTGTGTGACTAGCTAGATCCTACTTAAATAAGGATCGTTTTTTAATTAGAAATGAGGTAATGTAATGTTGTCTGGGAAGCAATGGAGTAGGTAAGGTATTCATAGAAAATAAAAATCATCAAAGTAGTACATGAGTTATGTTTAATAAAACAGTCATCAGAGAAGTGTTTTGAACAGATGTAATCATATTTTTTCGGACGCCAACTAGGCTTTTCAATGTTTTTGAGCCATAATTCTAGTCTTCTATTGTCAGTCGGAAACCTGTGAATTAGTAAACATTGTTTTAAAATAATATGTATTTGATAATACTAATCTGTCTTCGGCGATTTTTACGTTCTTGAACGTTGTATCTATTTAAGATATTGATAGAAAAAATATCGATAAATTTTATCGACAAGGAACTTTTACAGCACTATTGAATTTTATTGTTTATAAAAAACCGATAATACAAAGACAAATGCGTTGTAATCACGTATAAATAAGATTAGTAACATATTTTTAAGTGCCTATAATATCAATAGAAGTTTTAATTTCTTGAATATTAGCCGTAAATTCACTTACTTGTGGAATGTAACCCCACTTCCCTTCTGGTAAAGAGTTTTGCATAACACGCACTCATTCATGGTTTACCTATTAACTAACGCCACTTATTTATGTATTAACTATATTAATACGACACAACAAACAAGTTTAATCGCGTTAAACCTTCAAAATCACTTTATAAACACGGAGACAATGTAAACAAAACAACGGCCATTTGCATTTTACGTCAGATTTAGTTCCTTTCCCCCACGATGGGGGCGCTTCAAATAGGCACCATAGATAGCTGTCATTTTAAAGGATATCATTAGTCTAGCGTACTTGTATCATGGACGTCAGTGTCACGGGGGGACTGAGGTGGTTGACGTCCTAGTGTCATAGTTTGAACTGGGGTACCCTCATATTTAGTTGTTGCTTGCGTTCCGTTCTACGCATAAAGTGCTGACAGTGTCTGTTTAATAGGTAGGTGTGTGAGTGTGTAATCGTAGTAGTAGTATAGTAGTAGTAGGAAAATGAGTGTGTTTTCAGTACCGCGAGTCCCAAGTTTGAATCCCGGTGGGGCCAAACTTGGCCAAATTAATACTTACTTGTACATATACTGAGATCACCCCCAGTCCATCGTACTTGAAACCGAAAATATGCGATCCAAGGTTTGAACCTGCGACCGTTTTAAAGGCGAGCGTTCCACCAACCTGGCAACACAGCTACGAATATTTAAAAGGACCTTAACATTATCAATGCAGTATAAACAACAATGGCGGCCACAAAAAGCCTCCAGTGGTCAGTAAACATGGCCGCGTGTCGGCGGAGCGTGACTCGCTGATGGATCTTATTATTCTTGATGCACTATTACCGTGATGACCTCCTTAACTATGGTCGGTGTTATCATATGGTATTGTTAAAGGATGGTTCGACCATCTGCACGGTTATCTATACATATAAATAAAATTGGAGTGTCTGTTTGTAATATTAAAATAACCGCTTTTTACTAAGTGCATTTGGATGTATACACGTTACCTATACCGAAACAATTTTTTTTACAATTTTTGTCTGTCTGTCTGTCTGTCTGTCCGTCTGTCTGTCTGTCTGTCTGTCTGTCTGTCTGTCTGTCTGTCTGTCTGTCTGTTTGTTCCGGGTAATCTCTGAAATGGCTGGACCGATTTTGACGGGAATTTCACTGGCAGATAGCTGATGTAACAAGGAGTAACATAGGCTACTTTTATTTAAAAAAAAAAATTGGATCTCTCGAAAAAAAATTAAAACCAATGTTGCAGCGCTGCGCCTGATTAAAGTTTGATAGCAACAATCTGCAATGCGTCCCGCGGGATCAGAACGCGAGCAGGCTGTTGCCAACGGCTGAGTCTTTGTTAAATACCACGCGGACGAAGTCGCGGGCAACAGCTAGTTTTAAATAATTCGGAATCGACGTCGGAAACGGATTTGAAACTTTCCGTTGCTGTAGTCGCTCCGGATGAGCTTTCCGGCGGTAACTTTTTGAAAAAACGATTTGGTACTGTCATCGAGATACATCGAAGATAATCAAATTCGGAAATGTTAATAGCGATTGCGGTAATCCAGCTCGTAAGTTTCCGATATCGATTTCGAACGGTTTAAAATAACCCAGCTGGATAGGATGGGTCAAAGACGACCGACTAAAGAAATACAGGATGTAAGTGGCTTCGTAACGAAAACTGATACCATTGATTCAACTCATGATTCTGAACCCCACAATATTGAAAATTCCCGTCAATCTTTTAATGAATTTTAGTCTTTTCAACTAAGATTAATAATATTGATTTCTTATATTTAGGCGAATACTACACATTGAAATAAAACTATATATGAGGGTGCCCCCCGGTTGACCCCCGTCAAACTATGACACTAGGACGTCAACCACCTCAGTCCTCCCGTGACCATGGTCGCTGTAAAGCAGCCGAAACGTCGGGAACGTAAAAACAAAAAATAAACGCGATAGAATCCTTAAAAATAGTTTTATTTCAATATGATTAATAATTCCTCAATGGAGCACAAACGAGATGGATGGTGATCCAAATGCTAGACTAGTGTTCATTTCACATTTAACGTCAAAAATCTAATCATAATCATAATGCTAAAAAAAATCACCAGCAGTACGGTATCAAACTAAGCAACGCTGGGTAAATCCATTGGAGGATTGAAGATTTTTTATTCAACGCTGTAATCATTAAATCCAACTCAGCCAAAAATTAACAAAAGTCAAACCGCCAAAACAGAATCCTTAGATACCCTCTGATTGTATTCTTGAATATACTTAATAATAAATAAATAAATATCGCCATACGAACACACAAACTATACGGTCCCACATTAAGCAACGCTTGTTTTATGGGTACCGTACAATGGACTGAGGGCGAACTCAGTATATAATACGTATATACATATTAAACATCCATGACTCGGGTACAAACATTCGTGCTCATCACACAAGGCTTGTCCCTACCAGGATTCGAACCCGGGACCCTAGGCGCAGAAAGCAGAATCACTACCAACTGCGCTAATCAGGCCGTCATACGTTAATATTATTTATTTTGATGATATAATAAGGCTTAAAATAGAAAAAACGATGCCATAATTTCTAAGCGGATATATGTAATTTTACACAACATACCTAGCACGGCCAAGGTTACGCTGTGTTGTCGTGGACATGTTCACTATTATACATACTATAACTATTCTATTTCAGTAACGCTGAAACTCTATGGGTACCTAGCATATAATAGGATGCTTGCGACCTACATCGGCGCTACTCACTCGGGGCATAGGCCTTCACTGCTCTAGATAGACATGGGGCAAACTTGCACGTAAAATTTGAACAACTTATCATCGTATTGATTTCTTATATTTACGCGAATACTACACATTGAAATAAATCCAAAACCAAGCGCACCATTGCAAGACCTCAAGACACTGTGAGCACTTTCTGCGTAGATCGGACCGCAAGCGACAACTAAATATAAAGGTACCCCAGTTCAAACTAGGACACTAGGACGTCAAACACCTCAGTCCTCCCGTGACCGTGGTTGCTGTAAAGCAGCTGAAACGACGGGAACGTAAAATTATAAAATAAACACGATAAAATCCGTTAAATTAGTTTTATCTCTACTTGAATTAATATTCGTACCGTTGGCACTTCTGATTAAATATTTCAATGTGCAAAAAAAAATCTTTTTAAAACCGGTATAAACGCTATAAAATCCTTAAAATTAGTTTTATTTTAATGTGAAGTATTCGCGTAATTGTAGGAAATCAATATTTATTAAAGTCATTAACTTGGTGCCATCCAAATACAACTTGTCAACCGATCAGTCCCGCGATGGGATTGGAAACGGTTGGCTGGCGACCTCACCGCGACCTTGGTGTACGAGACGAATGGCAGAACTTCCGGCAGACGCTTTCCCGTTGACATCTTGGATTTTGAGTATTCATGGTGATTCGACCGGTTATTTATTTTGAAATCAAACTTATTTTAAGGTTTTTATCGCGTTTTTATGTTTTTACGGTCCCGACGTTTCTGCTGCTTTACACCAACGATGGTCATGGGAGGACTGTTGTGTTAGACGTCCTAGTGTCATAGTTTGAACTGAGGTACCCTAATATTTAGTTGTTGTTGCGGTTCGATCTACGCAAAAAGTGCACACAGTGTTTGAGGTCTTGCAATCGTGCGCTTGGTTTTGGATTTAATTATATTAATTACTGGATCCCAAGTTGGTGGTAGCAGCCAGCCAATTTCCCTATTGAAATTAGGATGTTTTTTAATTTCAATGGCCTCACTTATCATTCTTGGTTGGAATCGGTGTTCTTTCGCGAGGATCTGTGTTTTATCAAATCTGATATAATTTCGGTTGCGATCCTTTGCATGCTCACAGATTGCAGACTTCGTGGAGAGCCGGTGTTTCACATCAGCGATGTTTTCTTTGTGTCGGGAACGTAAAAACATAAAATAATCGCGATAAAATCCTTAAAATTAGTTGTATTTCAATGTGTAGTATTCGCTTAAATATAAGTAATCAATACGGTTATTTATAGTTTTTTGTGTCTCTCAAGGCCCCTATATACGGTACGATTGATCGTCACGATTGACGTTAACGATCCGTCGCATCGCTGCTCGGCGTTGGTGATACAGGAAACGATCGGTCATTTCAGCTGCATGCGTGTCGCCCCAACCATAAACACAACCCCACTGTCATCCGACATCTTGCTTCCAACAAACTTTATTAGCGAATATAATATATGAGTAGTTAATATCTCATATATGAGTATCTATAAGTAATTATATACTGGGATCGCCCCCAGTCCATTGTGCAGTGCCCATAATAGGTACAAGCGGTGCTTAGTTTGGAACCGTACAGTTCGTCACCCGGTATTTATTTATTACTAGCTGTTACCCGCGACTTCGTCTGCGTGGTCATTTAACAAAAAAGTTTTTCTAAAATAAAAGTAGCCTAAGTTACTCTTTCTTACATCAGCTATATGCCAGTGAAAGTCCCATAAAAATCGGTCCAGCCATTACAGAGATTAGCCGGAACAAACAGACAGACAGACAAACAAAAATTTTAAAAAATGTTGTTTTGGTATAGTTCCTTACATCCAAACACACAAATTATCAAACTTTACCTGCCTTTATAAACAGGACTGTAGCGACCTCTTCAACCTCGTCATAAGCCACACAGATGGCGCTGCAGACGACAGTCAGAACAATTGACAATTCTCCATACAATCCTGAAACGCGCTATGAGAGTTTTCGGAGCACGTAACATATATACAAGATCCCGACAATAACCGTCGGAGCATAGCGGCCGCCCCGCCAGGCATACCACTCGCCTGGCTGGAAGATCTTCCCTTTTCCGCTCAAGGACTTATATTATTATTAGTATAGATTAGTAAATATATTTCAAAAATTCTATCAGATTTATAGTAACCTATTCCACAAAGCTATGAGTTGGCGACGGCTGGCCTCTACAATTCCTACAATCAAGGATTAACAACCTACAATTTCCACGCAAGTGTACATCTAACAATGTGAGTTTACAAACACAGTACCTACAGCGCAAACTTTCCTGTGTAAACAATATTTATCGATCGCTTCCCATAACACGATCGATAATGATCGACAGACGATAATACTGATAGACAGAACAGGGGCTTTGAGTAGGTGCCTTTTAATACGTCCAATCAAATGAACCCCTACGAACGCTTTCATGGATTAAATAAATTAAAAAATAAATAATATGTTCTACTCACAAATAAACAATTACTTTTAAGGGGGAAGCTCAGGGTCAGGGCGCGAAATTCAAAATGTCAATGGTTTTTATTTTTTTACGAAAAACTTGGACATTTTTACGATGTAATTTAGTGTTTTGCGATATCAACATTCTGCATTGGATGTCTCGATGTATTAAGTTTGCTTAATAAAAAGTTACATCGTAAAAATGTCCAAGTTTTTTTGTAAAAAAATAAAAACCATTGACATTTTGAATTTCGCGCCCTGACCCTGAGCTTCCCCCTTAAGACAGTATGACCACATCGCTATTAGATATAGGTGTGTGCTATACCTATGAACACCGGCCTGGGTGTCTTTTAAAAAGAAAACCACTGCATTCTGCATCATTTCTAAATTTTTGTTCAACGTTTGTTATGTGGTGTAAGAATTTAAATCCACGATTTTAAAACGTCTAGTAAACGATTTTTTGAATCAGGAGTTAGACCTCATATACAAGAATTCTAATCCTTAATTTTGCTGACAAATAACCGTCTAGCAAATTACTTTTTGAACCAGGAATTAAACCTTATATAGAACCTTCTTGTAGCTAGCAAAGCAGTGCCGTGAAACAAATACTGAGCTTACTATTAGTTCTCAACGTTCCCAGTAACTTAGAGTAGCTAAGTTGTCCCGACGGGTACATTATAAGGGGACTCCATAAAAGTACAGGAAGTAAGTGCGACCCATCGCACATGCATAATGTCGCGTGTGTTGTGTGTGTGTGTGTGCGCGCGATGCGTCATGCACGATCAAGTTTTTTTGTCAGGGTTGCCAGTAACTATTTTTAAATCGTTTTTTTTCAATAAATTATATCGCTAGACAAACTTACCTAATGAACCATATTATCAGAATCAGAGTACTTTTTATTCATGTTACCATTAAGTGCAATACTTTTGAAACGTCAAAATAGTTACAAAATGCTAAGCTACAACTTTATCACCCGTTCGGAATGCCGTTGTTATGGAGAAGAACGGGCAGGAAACTCCTTGGTTGCTCTTTTTAAAAAGATCTTCTACATTTATGAGCAGAACATTGTTACGGACATGTGAGAATAATGTAGGTGGCATAAAAATAAATATCAACCTCTTCAAAATTTGTATATAATTGAATTATTTCAACCCTCAAAGACAATTTCATTAATTGAATACATAATTGGAACATACAAAAATGGCATATTAAAATAATGTTGCCAATTTCACTTCCGCGCCAGCCCTACCGAAAACTTCACACTCCACTTGCGCATGCACAAATTGATCGCTACATCTCCTTGTCCCTTTCTCTCTCATTACACTTGTATACACCCATCCCTCTCGCTCCTAACTGTGGACGTACAGTTAGGTGGCCGCGCAGTGATCGACGCTCGGCTTAAAATGCCTTTTGGGGTGATTAGAAACACAATAGCTTGGGTACGTATTAATTTAACTCATACTAGTTATGCATAGTATAGGTAGTATTTTGTGGAATAAATATTGTAGGCACTATTGAATAACCTCGACTCTAGCGCAGTTAGTAGTGACCCCGCTTTTGGTATTGAGGATCCCGGGTTCGAGACCTGGTAAGGGTAAACTTTGTGTGACAACCACGAATGTTTGTATCCAAGTCGTGGATGTTAATTTTTTTTTTTTTTATTACATTATAGGCAAGTATTTGATCTCGATCTCACCTGATGGTAAGTGACGATGAGATCTACGATGGAGCATACTTGCCTAGGTAGGAAGGCGGCAGTAGATCGAGACGCTACATTCACTAGGCACATGCAGCGCAACTGATCTGACCCGCCATCCAATATGTATATAAGTATTATATACTGGGTTCGCCCCCAGTCCGTTGTACGATACCCGTAATACAAGCGTTGCTTAGTGTGGGACCGTATAGTTGGAGTGTTCGTCTGGCGATTTTAGTATTTTCTATAATTTAAAGAAATATATATAATTGAAAGGAAGAAAATAAACGGTGAAACAAACAAGTATGGGTGTGGTTTTCGTTGCGATAATACCACACATAAACGAAGTCCTCCAACCGCTACAACAGATAGTTAAACCCACTAACCCCGATCAGCAACATTAGCTGGCGATTACAAGTCAATTACCAATCGCTAATTAGCGATCAGTTATGTGGTTCAGTGTCGCGGCGCCAAGGTTTCACAGTAGTAATGCAATTATGTGAAATGGATTTCGAGTGAAAACGTGTGAACCCATACAACCGTGGAGGCTTCATCGAGCACCATCTAGTCTAGGACCCATCTAAGGGTAGGTATATGGCATTATTCCCTGTGGCCACATTGCTATAGACCTATCCTTATATGGGATGGGATGAGATGATGAGATGGAACATCAGCTACATGTGTAAACCTAAGCTATATATGTAAAAAACATAAAATAAACGCGATAAAATCTCGAAAATGTGTAATTTAACCACTATTGTAACCAACCTTTGTATCTCATTTTAAGTAAACTGTAAGTTCTTATGAGAAAATAAAGTCTTTAAACCTAAAATAAATTTTATTTTAATGTGTAGCATTCGCGTAGTATAAATATATTTAATCTATATATTAAAATTAAATGTGTTTCTCTGGGGAGTGCATCACTTGATAACTCGTGGACCGATGTGGCAGTATTCTTACAAATGTTATTATTACTCGTAGCACAGATTAGGCAAGTCTTACGAAGTAATAGGTAGTCCGGGGAAGAAAAAATCAAAAAGTCGTTCGAAAACATGAAAATATCGGGAAAAACTGAAAGTACGTAAGTACGTCTGTCAAGTCAGCTAGTATACAGGTTGATTCAGATGGAGTATACTAACAATTTAATCTGCGCTTCTTTAAGACACAAACAGTTAATCGGGAATGATTGTGATTTTTTGTGTAAGTAATTTTTTTTATTGACTTAATGTCTTTTGGAAATTCTGACTCCAAATTATTACAGATGCGCTGAAATATCGCAGGTTCAAATGTAAGTATACCCTTTCTGAATAACCCTGTATAATATAGGAACATAGCTATGCCAAAGTAGGTATGTATTTTTTGTCGCTACCATAGTTTTACAACCCATTGTAATATTCTGTCGCTACGTCGGTACTATAGACCCAAGTACGATTCGCCATTAAATAATTTAATGTGTTTTCTTGAAATAATATTCATTACTAACGTGCGGCATAGAAAAAAACAAAGTGTACGAGGAAAACTCATGGAAAAATACAGGAAAATTAGCCTTGAGTGTGAAGTAAACTCAAGATTTTTTCCCGGTAAAGCGATTTTACTCGTTATGTTTTAAGAGAGCCTGGCAATCAATATATTGTAATTTAGTTGGGAATAAAAGCTATTTTTTTTAAATCAACATTTCGAAATTCAAACTTCACTTAATTCTATTAATTTCTTATATTTACCCGAATTATTTATTATTCTATTGTTTCAATTCACATAAATTCGCTAAAGACCGTCAGGTTTAAGGCTTAGTATAAACTTCATACTGTATATTTCTTTCGCGTTATGTTAGCCCCAGGCCTTGTTGGCCAGGGTTTGTTAGTTCTAGGATCAGAATACCTTTTCTGAATCACACTGTATATCATATTTTCCATTCATTCATATTAGTACAGTCTGATATACATTCTTATCTCTTGTAATGATATACTGACTGGACCATTCCAGCCTCCATAATGATTCATAGCCAACCAAATACAACTAAATTGGTATATTGACCCTTTAAAAAACAAACCAGCATCAATTGTTCTCTACACCATAACCAATCACCACGTGATTACTGAAGACAATGGGACTAGTGATGTGTTGAATCGAGTATCGACTCGAAGATTTTTAGTAACTCGACTCGGGTACCTATAGACAATTTATATTTGGAATCAAAATGATATGTCAAAACTACATACACGTAAATATGGAATCGTCCATCACATAATTATTGAACAAGAGCACAGACTATAAAATAGTTCTTACGAACAGATATTGCACTCGGCACAGACATTCAAATCAAACGCGACTCTTGCTACAAAACAATGAAGTGCACTTCAGCATTTAACGCGTTTCAAAAGTTATTATTACGTAACTATGCGCTTCTCTTTCAATCTCGTAACTCTATCTCTTGCAAGCACGTTGCAGCCCCGACCCCCGGGGTACAGGGCGCTGTAGGCATTTATCACAGTGAGATCGACGAGTGACGGATGCTTGACAATACTGTTATAAATTAGTTGAGGATTATATACAAGACTAGCAAACCCGGCGAACTCCGTTTCGCCACCAGATGGCTTCGTTTTATGTAACATTTCGTTTGGTGATTAAAAGATGTAGAAAAAATTTATTTTTGTTTTATATTTGAAAAGGAAAAATTTTATTTAATTTCACAACAGTAATGAATTCATTTCGATTACAAAAATGAAGTGTTATTTAGTTGAACTTCTCTAAGTAAATGAAAGTGAATCCAAAGTAAATACTGAATCGAAGCGTTATACGTGTCCGCAAATTATCCGTTTCATTGAAGTGCTCTTTGGTAAACCACATTTTTTGTTTTCACGTACGTCATAGCGTCTTGAGCGTATTCGTGCATGTGGCGTGGGCTTCCGATATAAGATGATGGGAGAATCGTCAGACGTCCAATATTCAGAACATCACCATCTGAATGAATAGCATCACGCAAGTGTATATAGTCCTCAGATCGTAGCTTTGCCTGATTGAATCGGATGAACGCTAAACGTTCGGTCTCGACTTTGACATACATGTCGACAGCGAATTGCTGGAATAGCCGACGGCACTTCAGAATGACATTCTTCTCATGTGTACGAATCATCATATGATACGCATAGTAATTCATTGCGCTTAGATTTTTATTCGTTAATATGCCTGTAATTGGATCGACCATCTTCAACGTGATGTATCCGTCTTGCCCTTGCTAATAAATGATTGGATATTGTAACGCATCGTACAAACGATGTGTCTCGTTTACACGATGCATGATATTGCTTCTTCGCTGAACGACAATGTCTCGCGATTTAGTTGGATCGCCAACAATAATTGCAGCAACATCATTAACGGTGGGTGCATTGAATCTTCGCACATGTACACCTGTTGGGGTACAATCAGCTCTTATGACAAATTTGTGCGTATCCGATGGCATTTGTTCCAATGCTGTTTTGAACATATTAACCACAGCATTATTAGCGTAAAAAAATGCTTGCAACTGTTTAATAATTCGTCTCTTTAACTGTTGTGTTCCCTGTATATTGCACCGCACATTCAGCTGATCCACCATCGACGAAATGAAATATATTTGCAGAAATTCATGCGGTTCATCTGGTGTTGGCACCATTCAACCATGCAAATGATATATTTGTCCTTGTATCTTGCAAGTCGGCATGAAGCCGCCTTCTCGAATGATATTAGCTCCAAAGGAAGTCATGCGAAAGCAGTTATTGTATTCAAGGATGTGTTGAAGAAAATGGCTGGAATCGGGATCACTTCCATCGAACAATGGTTTCAGTGGCTGTGGTGGTGTAAGTAATGGATCCAGTTTGACTTTTCCACTTGCGCAGCACAATCCAGCCGATTCTCTTTTGAACTTTAATGCATTGCAATATCGGCATATAGTCGTCATTGGTCCAATATCTAAATTTTCATCATCACTGTAGTTCGCAGTGGGATCATATTGGAATGCCAAGCGATTGTATGATGCCAATGATTTTCGTGTGCTCACGCGTTATGGTAAATGTTAGGAAACTATTTTTTTTTACTTTTTTTTCACAATTTCACAGTGAACACAATACCGGTTTGTCACATGAAATTAACTGAGCAGAGAACAATGAGTAGCTGTCAAACAATGTATCACGCACCGGCGCCATCTACTTAAAACATTGGTTTGTAGTACATGCTATGTATCAGAGATGGCGCTGTATGTGAAAAAAGATTTTCCCGCTTTTCTGTTGAAAATTTCCTGAATTTTCTTTGCTATAAACCTCACGGAGGCCGAGACCTTTCCTACGATTGCAAAACCGTGGAAATCGGTTCGTGCGTTCTGGAGTTATAGCGTCAGGAAGGAAAACCCGACTTATTTTTATATAGTAGATAAATGGACACGCCATTTCCATATCATCATGTCACATCCATTATTTTATTTATAATGTGTATTTATTGAATGCGTTAATTACTTGACATTGGCAAAATACCCGCTAAGTTGTGGGTGAGGCCATATTCATAACCATTTTATTTCATCGCATTTCATTTCGTAAAGAAAGAAGATATACAAGATAGAAGATTATAATAATTACCTTGTACTATTTCAACCTAATACTATCGTAAATATACGAATATTGGGACGATGGAGCACATCACTAGTTTAATAAGGCATTTGACATTGAACAGGCGTGTTATCTATACCGTGCCGTCATTCTCACCTTGCCATACTAAGTGATGGTGAATTTGCATTTTGAGGATACTTGTAGGTAAATCGAGATGTTTATTCATTTTGGTGTCTTCTACTACAGTTTGCAGAAGCTCCGGTTTAAAATAACCATAGTTTAAATCGTTCGAAAACTTTACATTGTTGAAATCGCTTCATCACGATCATCTTAGTCGTTGGTGTGCATTTACAATTTTGTTTTTTAAAACAATTGCGGAACTCTCTGGAAGTTGTCTATTCCGTATCTGGTACTAATAACCCCGCAGATCTCCTGTTCCCAAATTTTGTGTGAGTGTGTGTGTGTGTGTTTGTGTGTGTGTGTGTATGTGTGAGTGTTTTGCAGCCTTTCCTATGAAGCATGATCTTGCGTTCCACGCATCCAAGACTTGCTATATGATGCTGTCATTTCACGTAGGTCTTATATAATGCCATGCTGCCAGTTCAGGTAGACTTTTTATCCATCTCTCTTTCTCTCTATCTGCGCCTACGCATTGCGAACTAATTCCATGACAAGTAGGTAATTACATAGCCTTGAACTAGCTCTCCGCGACCTCGCATAGAAATGCGTTACCAATCAGAGCGTGGTTTCATGCTGTGGATGCAGTTGAAATATGGAAGGTTTGTACAATGTCTGGGAATGACAATCATAATGTTAATTACAGCATATAAGTACTTATGTGACAACATACGACACAAGTCTCAGACACTAATTGATTTTCATAATAAAAACTTCATTAAAGTACTTAGTACTTAGACATACAATAGACATAGACATAGAAATAAAGAATGAAGAAAAAAGGAATACTTTTGCCGACGACCTGATGAGCGCAGTTGGTTGCAACCCTGCGTTCTACACTGAGGTTCTCGGGTTCAAATACTGGTGGGGACAAACTTCATGTGATGTATCTAAGTATTATATACAGAGTTCGCCCTCATGGAGTGAGGGCGAACTCTGTATATAATACAGGCTGTTGCCAACGGTTGAGTCTTTGTTAAATACCACGCGGACGAAGTCGCGGGCAACAGCTAGTATATAATATAATTAAATTTAACTACTTATCTCATTTGTACCGCAGCATACAGAGCATCTTTCTCCGACTGCCGAGCTGTCTGTCCACACCCCGTGACTAAACACCGCTGTACCACCGTTATAACATATGTTAGTTAATATGGATGAGCGTACCGACGCGTACCGATCTACTGATCACTACGAATTACGAACGAAATCTCTGTGGCATATAGAGTTGTCTACTTAACTTTCAGTAAAGCGTGGACGAGGAAGACCAAGAATAAACTACATGAGTCAGATAAAAGAAAGGATCGGTGTCATGTCGTATAGGGAGGTGAAAGAAGCTGCTCTAGATAGAGACAGGTGGAAAGAGCTTCATCAGCTACACCGACAAGGGTCTAACCCTTAAATTAGAAGAAGACTTAACCTACACACATCTTTACAGGGGTTCTCTCAGACATGCAGGTTTCCAGCCCTTTTTAATGTCCCACTGTTAGACACAGGCCTTCCCTCAATTCGAGGGGATTAGGCCATAGTCCACCACCCCAGTGTGGGTTGGCGAACTTCACACGTCTTTCGAGGGGTTCTCTCAGACATGCAGGTTTCCTCACGATGTTTTCCTTCGCCGTTTAGCAAGTGATAATCATGGTTGAAAATGAGATTCGCACATATACCTAATCCAGAAATTCCAGAGGTGCGAGCTGGGGTTTGAACCTGCGATCGTCGTTACCGGATACTATTACCAACTTGGCTATCACCTCTATAACAACATAGCTACCACTGCTATAACTATATATTAAACTATAACTAGCTTTTATGTATATATAATCTTAAAACATCTACATATCAAATTAATACACAAAGTATTTATGATACTTATTACCTAAGGCATCACCATTTTGTCCTTTGTCCCTTCATACGTGTTTCGTTCCACATAATTATACAACTAATCAGAAAATTACTAACAACTTAGTAATTCAGATACCTTGAATCATCTACCTGCAATCTTTGTAGGTACATACATATCGTAAGGTGCAGGTAAAAATGAATCAGTGATGGATCGCTGCTTAAAACCAAACGGCATATTTTTGTTATGAATCATTAAATTAGTACGTGATACAGATGTGTCGCAGAAGGTTAAGATGTGAGGAGATGAATCAATCGAAAATCACATTATACAAAAAAAAAATGCAAATCGGTTCACGGAGATTTGATGTAACAAAAATAAAAAAATTAATACATCGAAATTGAGAACCTCCTCCTTTTTGAAGTCGGTTTAAAACACAGCAGAGGACAGCCGTAGTACAGTAGCGGAATGAAAAGGTTCGTCAGTTTTCAAATTGATTTATTTTTCGTTTGCATTACTGTACATAATATACAATTAAGAAATGTAAAAAAATCTATATACAAATAAATAAAATTGGACTGTCTGTTTGTTCCGGCTAATCTCGGAAATGGCTGAACCGATTTTGACGGGACTTTCACTGGCAGATAGCTGATGAAAAAAGGAGTAACTTAGGCTACTTTTATTTTAGAAAAAAAAATGGAATTCACGAAAAAAAATTAAAACCAATGTTGCAGCGCTGCGCCTGATTAAGTTTGATAGCAACAACCTGCAATGCGCCCGCGGGCTCAGAACGCGCGAGCAGGCTGTTGCCAATGATTGTGTCTTTGTTAAATACCACGCGGACGAAGTCGCGGGTAGCAGCTAGTACTACATGAAGACGTAAATTTATTACGTGCTGTGCCGCGTTGCTCCGTTTTAACCCTATGACGTATCATCCAGTTATATTTTTTTTTAATTTTACCGATTTCTAATTGTCTTCCGTCGTTTGAGTAAGGAATAGAAATCGCTTGAATTAAGACAATAAAATGTACGATGAAAACATAACACCCCGCGGAGCTTTTTTTTTTTTTTTTGTTGACGGGGGGGAAATCTTCTATAGATACCCGGCCTCTGTGTGGGAGAGGGCCGGGTTATGTGGGATTCTTACCCACTAAAACCCCCCCGGTGGCCGCCTTCGACACATGTTGGAGGGGCTCCGGGATCTCCAAACGGAACGCACCGGTGCCCCTCTTGTGCCTCGCCCCCATATGGGGGCCCGTCTCGGGGAGCAGATGTTTGCTACCCCGCGGAGCTGAGCTAACTTTCACTCTAGCTATATTTCAGTGGAAGATTTCAGACCTAAAGTGTAAAGTATGTCAACATAATCGACTTCTAGTGACAATGGTATCGAATTGTCACGACTATTGGCAGATCTCCGACACAAAAACTGACAATGTGACAATTACTATGCAATTGCTAACATTCAAAATACTATCAGAGTCACGTTGGGCCTGGCTCAATAGAAATGGTCATATATCTATGGGTCGATAAACGTCCATTGCTGGACAAAGGCCTCCCAATGACTTCCACACATCCTGGTCCTCCACCACTCGCATCCACCGGCTTGCTGTGACGCGTGTGATATCATTGGAAAGATTATCTATACCTACATTTATATAAATAAATAAAATTGGAGTGTCTGTTTGTAATATTAAAATAACCGCTTTTTATTAAGTGCATTTGGATGTATATACGGTGCATAACCTAAAACATTTTTTACATTTTTTTTCTGTCTGTCTGTCTGTCTGTCTGTCTGTTTGTTTCGGCTAATTTCTGAAATGGCTGGACCGATTTTGACGGGACTTACACTGGCAGATAGTTGATGTAACCAGGAGTAACTTAGGCTACTTTTCTTATAGATAAACTTTTTTTGTTCAATACCACGCGAACGAAGTCGCAGGTAACAGCTAATTATGGAAAGAAAAGGAAACTCAACAAGACGAGGTAACAAACATAAAAAAATAAAACAAAATTACAATCGAATTGAGAACCTCCCCCTTTTTGAAGTCCGTTAAAAATAACCCACTGTTTATTGCCTGCACTTCGTCAGACAGGAAAACAGCAAGGTGTCGACCTCAAAGGTCTTCGACTTTCGGTACCCAAAATAAAAATTATAAAACTTAAAAAGATCTCGACAAAACGCAACGCGAATTACACAAACAAACCGATGAAGGTATTTATTTCGACGGCCATCTTTTTTTTCTAAACACCCATTGTTGCGAACGACAGTGATGACTCTTGCGCAAAAACTGTTCAGTAATTTTGGAGATAATTACGTAAATTCATTAAACGAATACTTTTTTAATACATAACTCAATAAATCACATATCAATTAGATATAGGTACTGATTTTAAAGTGGCTGTCGACCGTAGAACGGAGACGGAAAAAGTTTTTGAGTGATGACACTTGCAAGTAGCTTGCAAGCAATTATCTACTATACAGAATGATTCAGTAAGGGTATAGGTACTAACCTTAGAATCTGCGCTTTTTAGCGCATTCGCAATTCTTCGAAGTCAAAATTTCGATATCCATTTAAAAAACTTTTAAATCTACTGTGATTTTTTGTAAGCAATTTTCTTGATAATGTTGTCATATCGTAATTCTGACTTCACATAATGATAACAAATGTGCTAGAGACGCGCTTTTCTAAATCAAACATGTAGTTAAACTGAAGTAATTGCGTCCACAACGTTAGCTTAAATGAATTACGCGTCTAGTGTGGCTCATTCAAGTGATTACTACATCAGATAACGCTATCGTTACTACTTATACAAACAATCGCTACGGAGCACTCGGAATGACATCAATATTTGGAAAACATTACTCATTATCTAAAATACTCGTGTGTATCTTACTAATCTTACATTTTCACTTTGCAGGTACATCTCGTGAAGTGTTAAAGTGTTAAAAAAATCATAAAAAAGTGTTGTCTGATTGTTAAAAATATTAATCTTATATTGTTTTATTCATTCCTTATTTAAAAAACTCGAGTTGTATTGTTGCGTGTGTGATTCCAAATTCAAATAATCAGTTTAAAATTATTTATTTGAAAATTAGAATTCAATTTTAAAGTGTTGTCGTTATAAGTGTTATTGAATTGCAAAGTGTTGTGATACACTCGTTGTACATTGTGTATGATGAGTGGCGAGTATGGGTGAGCCTCAGACCATACACAAAACCTGCGTGAGGGTGAACTCCGCCGAGGATGAAGAGTCGAGGGACGAGGTTGACCATGCATTACCAAAGAAGAACCCTTTTGTGCGGGTGAGTAGTACTTTAAACTTTATTTTTGTGTGTGTGTGACATGTAGGTTTCCACGCGATGTTAACCCGTTTAGCAAGTGATAATTGTGGTTGAAAATGAGATTCGCACATGAAATCCCAGAGGTGCGAGCCGGGGTTTGAATATGCGATCCTCGTTTCCGAGGCAAGCATTCAACCAACTTGGCTATCACTGCTTGAATTGATTGCTTGCTTCGCCCGCTTCGCCCACAGCCGTGGCAACAATCGCTTGCCTCGTGCTCTCGGTGCACAGAATTCTCAGTAACCACAATGTGGAGCACGGCGATTGTTGTGTGTCAACAAAAACAAAAGTGGGCCGACAACCTCACAAGCCTCCTCAGTGCATGCAGCGTTTGCTGTTCAACTTTATAATATACGGGGAATATTCTGTGAATATGAAATGCGATGAAATAAAATGAATATGAATATGGCCTCACCCACAACTTAGCGGGTATTTTGCCAGCGTCAAGTATTTAATAGCGATTTCAAATTCATAAAAAAAATTAATGATAACCTGAAAAGATGAAAATGGGCTATATAACAAAATTGACAGTCTACCCTAGGGAATTTTCTTCCTTCTTTATGAAATGAAATGAGATGAAATAAAATTAATATGAATGCTGGCCTCACCTAGAACTTAGCGGGTATTTTGCCAGCGTCACGTATTTAATAGCGATAAAAAATTCAATAAATACACATAACAAATAAAATAATGGATGTGACATGATGATATCGGGAATATTCTTGTTCTTCTTTCTTCACAATAATTACATGTACGTCATCTATACATATAAATAAAATTGGAGTGAAAAAATAGGACCTCTCGAAAAAAAAATTAAAACTAATGTTACAGCGCTGCGCCTGATTAAGTTTGATATCAACAATCTGCAATGCGTCCCGCGGGATCAGAACGCGCGAGCAGGCTATTGCCAACGGTTGAGTCTTTGTTAAATACCACGCCGCGGCGACGACGGACCACGACGAAGTCGCGGGTAACAGCTAGTGTACAATATAATTTAGGAAAACATTATAAGAAAAATCTCCAGATGCACACTCCAGAAATGAATTTTCATAATTATCCTTGCTCTTAGATTTTAGTGGCATAGCTAGTGAGAGCATTCTACCATACCCATCTATAATACAAGCTTTTGCTTTTTCAAGCATTGCTCAATTTGATACAGTAGATTTATTGTACCTCCGGTGCTAATAAAATCTGTATCAGATTCTAAATTACACTTCGAACCACGCGAGAATCGAATTCTAGTCCTCACGCATAACTGGCAGCCATAATACCAACAACTCTACCTACTCCTAGTATTCATCCTCGCGGTTGTTGCTCAAAGGACCGAGCCATCTTTGCTCAAGCGATTTCACAACCGCCAGGAAAGTGGTCCCGTCTTTACATACCTGAGATGTTTGTGTTACCTAACATATGCGTTTGCGCAGGTCTCCACTGCAAGATGAATGCGATAAACGATACACGTATAATATATATTCTACGCCATGTATTCTCTTCCAACGATGACCCAAGACTATGTGACGATCAGTGTTGCCATGAATTGACGTCATAAATAGAAATAAAACTAACCTTCCGGTTTTTTTTTTTTAAGTTTTTACGTTCCCGACTAAATATGAGGGTACTTCTGCTACGTCAAACACCTCAGTCCTGCCGTGACCATGGTTGCTGTAAAGCAGTCGAAACGTCAGGAACGTAAAAACATAAAATAAACGCGAGAAAATCCGTAAAAAATGTTTTATTTGAAATTCGTGTAAATATAAGAACTTAATTTCTTCAATAGAATTAACAACATTCATTGTTTGAAGATGGCCGATGACGTAGTCTTGGGCCAGTCACGAGACCTAGCTGTGATGATGAACAAGAAAGTGATGAAAGAAAATACCTGGCGTAGATGTGTAACAGCCTCATAATAAAAAAAGATAAATCCGCTGAGTTTCTGGCCAGATCTCCGGTTGAAGTCGCGTTCCGATCCGGTTGTAGAGTTAAGAAAACAATTTTCAAGTGCCCCCGTAGGCCTATACCAAATAAATGATTTGACTTTGAGTCACCTGATCTCCATAGGAAAGGCATTCGGAACGAGCGGTAAAGCTAGTAGAAAAAAAAATTTGTTTTTTTTTACCATTCGTGAGCAATGGTTTACATAGATAAAACATATTCTGATTAATAGCTTTCTTAACTCAAGTATCGCATATTAATCCCTGGATGTTCACCTTGTCCCTGTAAAAAGTTAACCACTCTCGCTGCAGTTAATGCGGTAGCTAACTGCTTTGCCATAAGTTAAACTCGGGATTATCAATAACCATCTTGGCTTCACTTACTCAGGACATTAAACGAAACGAAAGTTGTCGATGGAGTTAGAATACCTTTTTTTAACTTGTTATAAGCTAACTTGTTATAAGTAATTCAAACATAGTATCGTAAAGGGATAATGTTATAGATAAGGTCCGTGGTAACCAGGGGTCTATCGGATGCTCAAAGAAATATCAAAACGTCTGGTGGAGACATCTGGTGGCCAGAACGCTGGCACTTAATTTAGCCAACACATCAGCATTGCCATTCAACGCGGCAATGTTGCCAGCGTTTTGGGTACCGCCAAGATAGCCGTGGGGACTTGCCGAGTGGTTTTGTTACCAGTTTTATTTTGTTTTTAACCTTTAATTTGTAAACATTGTAGTTATTTATTCACCGCAAACATTAAGATATGGTTTCATGCTAAAATCAATTTTAAAATACTGAAAAAAATTATATAAATCATGAAAAGATAGACCACCAACCCTGGGTGTCCAGAAGTATGCGTTGAATCCTTGGTATAAGTTGTCGTTACAAAGCCGTTGCATCCTGTATAGTATATGTTTTCAGATGAATATGTCGTGATAATTATTATGCAACCAATTTGTAGGGTAACTATCTCGTCGGTATTACTTAGAAAGCTACACAATTTCCCATGGTATGGCGGTAACAATGGTTTATTTACTAAAGAAACCGTTTACAGACGTAAATTTTACACCGGTACCATGCTCATGTTATGTGTGTGTGCTTTCACTCAGATGTTTTGGTTACTATTATAATAATACCATCCGAATATTATAATAATACCAGTCCTTTTAATGTCCCGCTGTTGGACACGGGCTCCCCTCAATGCGAGGGGGAGTATCTTAGAAGAGTTCGGTGTTAATGGCTTCTTTAATTATCGATCAAACTTGTTTGGTTTATAATTGAAGAGTTGACAAGCTTCGGTTCGTCTGCCCCAACAGCCGTCAGTGAAATTCGTATCCATATTGCCTTTTTCATTCGGAAACGTACCAGCTCGAGTCCGATCATTTTTCCGACAAAAACTTGTTGTTCAATTTAAAAAAGTAATCATAAAAACGTTGCAAAGAAACGTATCTAATTTCCTGCCCCTCGGCGTATGGTCTGGTGGCCAGCGGGAGGCCGTACATACAATATTGCACGAATAATAAAACTGTCACATTTTGGAGTGGAAAAAAAGTTTAAAAAGTATTTAAAGTGTATTTTCCTTGTTTTTACTACGTAGTCAACAGAATCTGAGACGGTTATGATATTACTAGCTGTTACCCGCGACTTCGTCCGCGTGGTATTTAACAAATAAGTTTGTCTAAAATAAAAGTAGGCTAGGTTACTCCTTGTTACAACAGTTACCCGCCAGTGAAAGTCCCGTCAAAATATGTCCAGCCATTTCAGAGATTAGCCGAAACAAACAGACAAGACGGACAGACAGACAGACAAAAATTATAAATAATGTTCTTTTGGTGTATGTACCGTGTATACATCCAAATTTACTTAGTAAAAAGCAATTATATTAATATTACAAACAGACACTCCAATTTTATTTATTTGTATGTATAGATATGTAGTGTGTGGATTCTTGCAAAGTAAACAATTTGCGTAATTTTCAGCGTATATTCTTATTTCTTCAATTTTTACAACTTATAATATAAATCACGTTAAGCGCTCTCGCGGCGGCCATATATCGTATCCTTTTCTTCACTCATACATCCGTTCTACCATTCATTCGTCCCTGTCCTTCGTACCCACCTCACTCCACATTATGCCAATCCCACACTCGGCCCTCCTGCAGATGTCTGCCCTCAGACATTCACAGACTTACACTCACACCCTCATACACCTCATAACATCATCATCTATCATCTGGTATGTGGAAACGGTAAGTACACCTTGTAAGTATAAATCTTAATGAGTAAGTATTATCATAAGTGAAAAACTTAAAAGTAAGTATGCATAGTAATCTAGAATCATAACAAAATAGGTATACATCGTAATTATGTTAGAACAGCGCAAGTATAAGTACATAATAACTTAATATTTTGAGAAATTATACAGAGTACATAAATAAAAACACAGCTTTAAAGGTTACATAATAAGGTACTTCAAAAATAGTAGTTGTGACTATTACCTTAATGACCATCGTCCACTCATACTCTTACCCATACCTCAATTAATAAAAAACAAGTGATAATTAAAAAAAACAATTAATCATACCATAACCATTGTGGTTAAACATCTGTAATATCTGTATAATAGCCATCGGCTGTCATCAGTTTCTTGTGCCCGTTGTATATCGTTGTGTAGATTATTCGTAATAACAGCTATGTGAGGAATTCGACTTAATGCATCCGTGTGCCTCATTCTGGAACCATCTCGGTGTTCAACTGTGAAATCGTAATCTTGTAATAATAGAATCCATCGTGCAACTCTCGTAGACATGGCTAAGTCTTTTTTATTGAGTGTCATCTGGAATGCTTTACAATCTGTGACAATATTGAAAGGTCTTCCATAGAGGTAGTGCCTGAATCTCTTGACCCCTTCAATAATGGCTAGCGCCTCCAACTCGTAACTTGTATATTTTCTTTCTGCGTCTGATGTTTTTCTACTCATGTAATGGACTGGGTGTAGTTCACCATCATCACCCTTCTGCATCAATATAGCTGAATATGCCACTTGTGAGGCATCTGTATGGAGCTCTGTCTCCACCCTCTGGTCATAAATTTTTAATACAGGAGTTGTGGCCAATCTGGTCTTCAACTGATTAAAAATAACTCTGTGCTCATTGTTAAAACTAAATACACTATCTTTCTTCAGCATATCAGTAAGAGGTCTTGCTATCAGCGCATAGTGCGGTATAAACTTTCTGAAGTAGGAACATAGGCCTAAGAAACTATGCAGTTGCTTCACATTCTGTGGCTCAGGGAATTTTAGGACACACTCTGTCTTCCCTGGCGATGGCATTACTGCACCTCCTTCAATCACATGACCTAAGTATTCAACTCGTCTTGTTAATAGTTGACACTTCCTCCAGTTAATTTGTAGACCATACTCCGATGCTATCTTTAAAACTTTCGTCAGGCGCTGGACGGCCTGGTTTTCATCTTCCGCTGGAATAAGAATATCGTCGATAAATATAATAATAACCCCTTGTGCTATTAAGTCCCTGAAAATTGTGGTGATAAATCTTGTGAAAACTTTCGGACAAATGGCCAAGCCAAATGGTGCTCGTAAGAATTCATACTGTCCGGTCATCGTAACAAATGCAGTATACTTAATAGATTCCTCTTGAACTCTTAGATGAAAATAGCCATTTTTTAAGTCAAGAACACTAAATACCTTAGCCGATGCCAATCTGTCTATGTGGCTTTCGATATTCGGAAGTGGATACTCGTCCTTTACTATTTTGACATTTATTTTCCTATAATCCACGCATATTCTCATACTGCCATCTTTTTTCTTTACTAACACCAATGGACTAGCATATTCAGAGAAACTTACCCTGATAATTCCATCCCGTAACCATTCCTTAACTTGTATGTCCACATCTTCCTGCTCCTTGAATGAAACGCGTCGTGGTGGTTGTGCCACAGGTTTGTCGTCCTTCATGATGATTCTTAGTTCAATAGGCGCCTCTTTCGTCTGTTGCGGTGAATAATTCTCCACTAACTGCGTAACTTCTTCCTTCACAGCCGGACTGCACACATGTCCTATACAATCGACAGAACACTCGAAACAATTAACCTCATTCAACCATTCAGAACTAGGATTCATCCAAACAGAACCACCTTTCATTATAGTCACAACATTACGTAGAAACTCATTGCCTAAAATTAATTTAAACGGCATACATTCGTTAGGTACAATATGAAACACAATTTTATCGTAAACAATACCATCTATACATATCGTAGTAGTAAAAATACCAAAAGATTGTACCTTTGCTAGTCCAAAACCCGACATCGTTATGTTCGAACTATCATCATAATATTGTGGTGAATTTAACTCAAAATAACACTGAATTGACATTATATTCAGGTCACTTCCTGAATCCACTAATCCTAATATTGTTTTTTCACATATTTGCACTGATTTTACCGGCTTTTTAAAATTTTCACTGCGGTTATAATGTTTGTTTACATCGTATCTGTCAAACTCGGGAGTACTGCAGCCAACTGAAGAATTCGGAATGTTCCTGGCATCCTCACGAACTTCACATTTCCATTCGTCATTCTCGTTCACAGTGCTGCCAACTGAAATACTCAGGATTTCTCCGCCGTCTTCGCGAATTACACGTTGCTCGTCGTGCACAGTGCTACCAACTTCCGCCATGTTGAAATAAATTTGTTTCGTAGGTTTGCTTCGATCATTGCCAACCTCACGATGTTGATAGTTTTCAATTCTTCTCGGTGGTGGCGCGGTAATCGATGAATCAGTCATCTTGGCGTTACGTAACTTGCATTCCACCGCTAAATGTCCGAATTCGTTACAATTAAAACACTTACGTCCTTCTGACTTATGCGGGCACTCTGAAGATACATGATTTCTCTCTCCACAGCCGTAACATCTCGTACCCGGTGAATACCTTCTCTGAACTCTTGGCACGTCGGTATTCTTGCTTGTTGTCTGTACCTGGCTTGCCCTCTCGTGCTGGTGTGTTTTAATGGTTTTCGCCTTGATTGCTTCGTATATTTTCAGCTTCTCTTTCAGATCGGAATAGCTTGTCACTCCATACAGCATTATTTTATTAATTTCTGCGTCTTGTATACCGTCTATGATGTATTTTATAGCAAAATAGTCAGGCATTTTTCCCCGTTTACCTAATTCCTTCATGACAAGCATGTAGTCATAACACGTTTCACTATGTTTTTTACGCCTCGCGCTCATCATTTCATGAACGGTTTTGATGTCAATGCTATCTGGAAACTCTTTGCATATTGCCGCTTTCAACTCGTCCCACGTTTTGAATGTTTTTTCAGCTCGTAACCACAACGCTGCTGTACCGGTTAGAGAACGTCTTGCTACCAGTAAACGTTGCGTCGGAGACCAATTAAAAATATCCCCGTTATCTTCGATGTCCTGAACCCACATGGTTACCGTGTACGCATCGTTTTGCGCGTTGAACTTGGAAATTAAATCCTCTGCCAAATGAAGCATGCCACTTCCTCGTGTCGCACCCACATCGTCGTCGTCGTCGTAAATTTGGTGCTTACTGTCACGCTTTTCCTTCGGCATAATGATTTTCGTCGTAATTTCTTCGTCCGTCGTCGTCAATCGTGTACACAAATATGCACCGGTATCCCACTTTCAGCCTCGTTCGTCGTATTTCGTCTTGTGCCCCGTATTTTCTTCTTATAACTTGTGCCGCCACGTGCCTATCTCGTCGTAATACGTGAACTTCGTGTGAAAATTTCCGCCGACTGCTCCAATGCTTGATCCCGGTGAGCCCCCAAGATGTAGTGTGTGGATTCTTGCAAAGTAAACAATTTGCGTAATTTTCAGCGTATATTCTTATTTCTTCAATTTTTACAACTTATAATATAAATCACGTTAAGCGCTCTCGCGGCGGCCATATATCGTATCCTTTTCTTCACTCATACATCCGTTCTACCATTCATTCGTCCCTGTCCTTCGTACCCACCTCACTCCACATTATGCCAATCCCACAGATATATAGTGGGATTAATAATATAAGTGGGATAATACACCCCCTGTCATGAAGAGCTGGTTGTAATGAGTGTGACACGATGTCACCACCATGGCAAATACAACCAAATAATTCCTATTCCTTAATGTTAATTACAAATCAGTTGCAAGATCTCTAAAGTTTAATATCCAATGACACAATATCTATGCTGCTGGAATGTGATAGGTATGCACAGCTATATTTGTTGCAATTTAAACTTTAATTGAATATAAATAAAGTGTGATTTTCGCGGGCGGAATTGGTACGAGATAGGCACGGCTCTTGCGCAAGGTGTATTGGGGTCACCGATTACCTTAAGCTTGTTCGACAGTCAAAGTATTTGACAAATTACTTAGACCCTTGGAGCTTTTGGAAAATGGTTGATTTTCACATGAATACCGATTTGTCTTAACGATGCCTACATTGTTCTACAGTCGCAAGTGTAGCTTGAGGACCATTAAGTTCCGGGTACATTCCTGAAAGGTCCTAAGTATTCATGAGAAACCTAAGTAACTGAACACAATGGAGCCCAGCCTCGAACGAATCAACATCACATATCTGTCCCCGAGGGGGGTCCCCGAGGGTCCCCGAGGGGGGGAGCCTACTCCTACGAGTAGGCTAGTGTGTCCTCTCGTGCACCCACATTTTGCCAATGGTATTTTGTACCCATAGATCGGTGAAGGCGGAGATCGGATCCATAGAAGCTATGAAAATAGTTTGTCCTGCTCGAGTGAGTCCGGACCAAATATCACCAGCTAAATATGGTTGTACCACAGTGCACCTGTATCCACGTCTTCGGGCTTATATTTGAACCTAAGACCTCAGAAACTCGCAACCACTGAACCGGAACCGAATCAGCGAGCCGAGATACTAATCCTTATATCATAAATCAATCTAAGACATGCTAAAGGCATTTCGAAGACAAATACAGCTATACATTACCATTGAAGTGTCGATCATCGATCTCAATGGAAGGTGTGGCGGGCTGCGCAGGAGTGCTCGTTTGTGCATAACCAGATATTGTACTTAACTGTACAAGGCTGGAGAGAAACTTGACGAAACTGGTAAAAGTGAGATTATCTTGAAGATGGGAGTGTGTAAGGTCAACATTTTGACTTTAATCTAAGCTTTTCATAAAGTTTCTGTTAATTTTAATATAGGTGGTAAGCGGACTTTCTAAGAAGTACTTTAGGAGCAAGTAGATGACCATGCAGTTAGTTTAATACTGGAAAATATTGGTGACAACACAGATCCGAATCGGAGGACGAATAGGAGGCAAACCCGCCATAGATCAGATCGTAAATCGGTCAAACCTTTTATTTCGTTACCCTTTAAAATGTCCCACTTCTGGATAAAGGTCTCTTTTACTTCTCAACACATCTTTGACCATCTCTTGCCATCCTGCTCCCGCAAAGGTGTTTGAATCATCTTCCCATCTTTTCCACGGTCGGACTCCATTGGGAATCCAATTGGTCGCGATATTTGCCCACCTTTGCGGTTCCATGCGTGCTATATGGCCTGCCCATTCCCAGTTTAGCGGAAAAGGGAAGGTCTTCCAGGCAGGCAGTTAGTATGGCTGGCGGGGCGGCCGCTATGCCCCAACGGTTATTGTCGGGATCTTGTATATATGTTACGTGCTCCGAAAACTCTCATAGCGCGATTCAGTATTGTATGGAGAATTGCCTATTGTTTTGAATGTTTCTGCAGCGCTATCTGTGTAGTTTGTGGCGAAGTCGAAGAGGTCGCTACACCAGTTTAGTCTGGCGGTCTTTAGACATTAAATAGGTGTTAAACTCATCTCATCTGACCTCCATCTTGCTTAGAACGTTAAGGGTGACACCAAACAGGAGCTGATCATAAAACAAATGTTAAAGAAAAATGCTTGAAAAAAGAATTCATAGTTGCACAAGAAGATCGTTTTAAAATGATTTATTGTATGAAATAAACACTGAACATATAAGTATACCATCACGCCTGTACTCCCCGAAGAGGTAGGCTGAGCTGCAATGCAATGCACCCACGTTTCGCCGATAGTATTTGGTCCCAATGGGAGCGAGCCTATTGCCATTATACCGGGCACAGTCCTTATCAATATGAGAAAGGTTTAGCCTATAGTCCACCACGCTGACCCAGTACAGTTCGGTACCGAACTTTTGCCTTCGAAAAACCTCCAAGTTGCCTCGCTTTGTATTATAGCTATTGATTGACGATTGCTGCTAAAACTTTAGTGCAGATAGCTTATAGACAATTATTGTTATATTAACCAACCTACACGTAGGTATAACAAAAGCTGAAGTTCCAGGTCACGCGATGTCTCCAATTGGACCTGTTTACACAGTTACAACGGGAAACAGTGTCACAAAAGCTTGTCACTTTCGATGTGACAAAAAATGTTGCTCGATAACCGGGTAATGCACTGTTGTACGCACACCCACACTTTGTGGTGCGTGGTTGTGGGCGAGCACGGAATAGAAAATAAATGGTCTTCCAACTCTTCGGCGCTCCCCACAGAATAATTCATTATTTTATGGGACAATGGATACGCTTCCTAATAATATAAAAAACATAAGCCCATAGCCCGCCAGTATCTTGCGGGATCATCTTAGTTATGTTTACGTTTCGATCCGTTTGTAGAGTTCACGCAGAAATCAATCCCGTAAGACTAAAAAAAAACCGGTATCGCCTGTACGTCAAGTGCGAGAGTATTCGTAAGCTAACCGTATACTTCATAGTCTACGTATTTAGACATTTTGTATCATGAATTGAACAGCGCCTCTAGCGGACGGTATTTAAATCTTTCAATTCTCTATACAAAGTGTCGAAATACGAAGACTATAAAGTATACGGTTAGCTCACGATTAATCTCGCACATGACGCTCTATTTTCACAAACTAAGCTATAATAGTTTGATCATTTGACTTCATTCATCGTTATCTACACGCACGGGGGTCTACTTTGATATTCTTTTTAGTAATTACTCATCAATATTTATATGAACTATGTGCCTACTAATTAGTATATTCTCAATTAAAAAGTATAACCCTCAGTTGGCCATAATCCAACCGACACCTTACCCAGCCATACTTGTCAACGAGAACTTGCATTCACAATAATAATTATTACAAAGCAATGTAATTACTTTGTGTGGGCTGATCTAAGCGTTTTCTGTTGAATAGCTACATAATTATATTCCAACTCAATTCTAAGTCCCACACAAATATTCAAAGGACAAAATCTAACATTCATGTATACAGGTGTTTAATTTAACATTCGAATGGAGTTATACCACACTAATACAAGCCAGCCAGGCTTCGCAACTAAGGTTGTTGGCTAGAATATGCTTAATGGATTTTTTTAGGATCCGAATTGATTAAGGGTTATTTTTATTAAAGCACAATATAATACCCGACCTGCCCCCAGATTACGTATCTTTTCAAGCTTAGCGAACGAAAAGCGACATCAATAATCTCGCAATAATTGCTTTCAAATGAATTCATGGACGGCGGGTCAGATCAGCTGCGCTGCATGTGCCTAGTGAATGTAGCGTCTCGATCTACTGCCGCCTTCCTACCTAGGCAAGTATGCTCCATCGTAGATCTCATCGTCACTTACCATCAGGTGAGATCGAGATCAAATACTTGCCTATAATGTAATAAAAAAAAAAAAAAAAAAACCAGTCCTTTGTACGGTACCCATAATGCAAGCGTCGCTTAGTGTGGGACCGTATAGTTGGTGTGTTCGTCTGGCGATATTAATTAATTAAAATACCCCGCCATTATGACCAAGACGTGATATATACAGAATGTTTGGTATGAAGTATTATTGTTAAAATTGTCTTTCCATATTTCTGCAATAATTCCACCGCCTGCTGAGGTCAATTCCTTGTTTATGCTATCATTTTCAGCAGTTGACTCTAGCAGGTGGCTAACATAACAATACAATTCTCAAAAAGGGCCTCTACGTGTTGGACCCATGTCCCCACTCAAGCCGTCCAAAGATCCGGATATATAGCCCGTGTGGTGAGAGAAATAAGTTTTAATAGTTACGGGAATTTTGTTAGGGCTTTTAATTATTCGACTTAAGGTTGGCTATTTCGTATTGCTCTTTACTGAGAAGTTGGTAGCCCTGATGCTTGCTTAGTGACGTAAGGTTATCACCCCCTCGCCCCTTAACCCAAAAAGTCTGGTCCTGTTTGACGTTCAGTGATTGTAATAATGTCCTCGATATGATTTGAATTAGACATTGTATGGTAACTTGAACCGAAAGCAATTATCAACTTATTGTATGCAAAGTGGACCACCCACTTATAAGTGAGGCACAATGATACCACGTGTCTAATCTCATCGAATTCACACTTTATAGTTGTCATTCTAAAGTTGAAAATCGTTTGATAGTAGCGCACGGTTATCGATGTTTATATAATTTTAAACTTTAATTTATGTGCGTTAAAGATGGTAATATAAAAATGGGTCTCTGTAGTTGTATGATCGCGTGTCTGCGAGCATGGGTAACTCGACTTTTTAACTCAAAAATTGTTTTAGTTAACAAATTAGTCCCGAGAACCAGGAGTGGGATAACATTATCTTGTTCAGATAACGCGCAGACTAAGCCCGAGGACTTAGACATTATCAATTTTGGAGGATATATTCCTTCAGTAACCTAGAGGGCCGTAAGAAGAGATTTTTGGAAATTCGACACCTAGGGGGGATAGTTTTAGTTAAGATTTTTTTTATGTTACCGTGGGGTACATGGCCAGTATTCTTTTGGTTTTTTTCCTGTGCAGCTAATTCATCTATTAACCGCTATGCACTCTTCTTATCAAGTACCTACTTAAGTAAGTAATAAATTTATTCATTATAAAATGTTATGCAGCCAAAACCGCGCTATTATGAATGTATACCAACAAGTTGTAATAACTATTTTTATGAGTACCGGTTTCGGCTACAACCGGCGTGATAGGGCGCCACGCGCAGTGGGTCACGAGTTCAACTCCCGTGTCGGACATCTTGTTAACAGTAACCTACATAATGTAGACTATAATATATTGGCATAGAAAGAATAAGGAAACTTTCTGTACTCCAGGGGAGTTCGTATGAGTTTCGACAACATCGGGTGATCGAATCTTTCCATACATTTCACAGCAGCGCCCCTAGCAGACATGTGTAGCTTTACTGCCTACAATTGGTACGGTACGGTACTTAAATATATTTAGATCTTGACATAGTCCAATTGTGCTGGCAAACCAACGATAAAATGAACGTACTGGTTACATTGGTTTTAGCGCCTGACAGTATACTTATAGCTAACGCGGCGACAGCCATAAAAATTATTATTGCTTTTATTTTTTATCAGGCGTAGCTTTACAAACCAATTATCTGTTACCACCTTGCGAAGGGAGGTAAGGGGTAGGTAAGGGATATTACGCCCTACTTAATCTCCAATACTATCGGCTATTGGTGTATTAGAGATTGAGTAGGGCTTGGATTATTCGACTGAAAGAGTAAGGGGTTTGGTAGAGGTGGTTTGTCTGGAGCATACGTGACACGGTTTCAAATAATGATGATAATGACAAGAAATTAACTTTTCATAACTTGTCCCGGTGCCACTGAAGTCATCCCAAGTCCAATTTTCTGTATCCATAACACAAGCATGCCTTCGTTTGAGACCAAACATCTAGTTGGTTTATCCACGAATGTTTTATGTTTTGTCATTTGCAATCTGTCTTCCTTCCTGATGTTCCAATGAGATAAAATGGTTATGTATAGTTTTTTTGTTCATTACGGTCCCATATTACCACAAATGTGGTACCATAATGGTACTACAAGTGCCGGCAATGACGCGGTACCGTTATGGTTGATATAGTATTTGCGGAGCAAGCCAGTCGCTATCTGTAGTCGCTTCCGCGTTGCGAACCATCCTCTTAAGGCGAAGATAATCTATCTATACATATAAATAAAATTAGAGTGTCTGTTTGTAATATTAAATTAACCGCTTTTTACTAAATGCATTTGGATGTATACACGGTACCTATACCAAAACAACCTTTTTTAAAATGTTTGTCTGTCTGTTTGTTGTTTGTCTGTTTGTTCCGGGTTATCTCTGAAATGGCTGGACCGATTTTGACGGGATTTTCACTGGCAGATAGCTGATGTAACAAGGAGTAACTTCGGCTACTTTATTTTAGAAAAAAAAAATAGGATCTCTCGAAAAAAAAATCAAACCAATGTTGCAGCGCTGCGCCTGATTAAGTTTGATAGCAACAATCTGCAATGCGTCCCGCGGGATCAGAACGCGCGAGCAGGCTGTTGCCAACGGTTGAGTCTTTGTTAAATACCACGCGGACGAAGTCGCGGGTAACAGCTAGTTCTATAATAAAAAATACCGATCACCAGACGAACACACCAACTATACGGTCCCACACTTAGCAACGCTTGTATTATGGGTACCGTAAAATGGACTGAGAGCGAACTCAGTATATAATACTTATATAGATATTAAACTTCCATGACTCGGGTACAAACATCTGTGTTCATCACAAAGTTTGCTGTAAAGGAATCCGAACCTGGCACCCTGAGTGCAGTAAGAAGGATCACTATCAAATGTGCCAACCGGTTCATCTATTATTGTTCTATACATAGATATTATAAGACTGTTTGTCTGTATGTTAATATTTTTGCAACAAAAAATGTTGTAGCGACGTTATTCTGGATAAAGAGACTGAACCCGCACTTTTTGGGTTTTTTGTCTGTCTGTCTGACTGCATGTTCGTGCATTACGGTGAATCTACCGGAAGGGTTTTGAATAAAAGTTAGTAATAACTTTCTTGAGACCCGGGTCAATATGTAGAGCACTTTCTGTCCCGGGAAATGGATGGTTCTCATAAATACTTAATCTAAATGAAACTATAATCATAGAATATAATTATTTTATGTATAACATTGTCATAAGTATACCTAAAATAAGTCGTCCTATATCTGTGTCATATATTTCTAATATTGTAAAGCATAAAAACTAACGGACGATTTGACATAATATCTCTTAACGAAACAACAAAAATTCTGACCAGGTACTTTCCTTATTTTATTCATAACTAGCTGTTGCCCGCGACTTCGTCCGCGTGGTATTTAACAAAGACTCAGCCGTTGGCAACAGCCTGCTCGCGTTCTGATCCCGCGGGACGCATTGCAGATTGTTGCTATCAAACTTTAATCAGGCGCAGCGCTGCAACATTGGTTTTAATTTTTTTTCGAGAGATCCAATTTTTTTTTTTCTAAAATAAAAGTAGCCTATGTTACTCCTTGTTACATCAGCTATCTGCCAGTGAAATTCCCGTCAAAATCGGTCCAGCCATTTCAGAGATTACCCGGAACAAACAGACAGACAGACAGACAGACAGATAGACAGACAGACAGACGGACAGACAGACAGACAGACAGACAAAAATTGTAAAAAATGTTGTTTCGGTATAGGTAACGTGTATACATCCAAATGCACTTAGTAAAAAGCGGTTATTTTAATATTACAAACAGACACTCCAATTTTAATTATATGTATAGATACCAAAAGAAATATTTCAATAATTACGGCTTACATTTTTTTTTAATAACATTAACCAATCACATTACACAAGTATTGCATGCGCTTTGCCTTAAATCGCGGTATTGTTGCGCGGGCGCACGCCCGGTGCGGTCAATCGCGCGCATTGCATTACCAACCGTCGCGCTGTAAGCACGCCAGTGCTGCCCATTTCAAAAATCGAATCAATTAAATTGTTGTGTGCAGTGCAGTGATTGATTGAAACATGTGATTTTATCCGCACAAATATTTAAGTGAAACATTTGTGTGATTTTACTATGAAGACTGTGGATAAACACGAGGTAATTCTATTAATTAGTTACCCCCAAATTTATAGACAGTTATAATGGCATTGTCAAACATTTTTCAGATGAAGAAGTGCGTTATAATGTCCCTATAAGCTATTGCAACTTTCTATAAATTTGAGGGTTAGTGTTTGTAGCGATTAGTTTTACGCTCCGCCGAGCTATTTAATTAGCTACTGTTTATGATTGTTTAAATCGTAGCCGATCATAGGTAATTATTTCTAACCAACATCAAAAAAAGGAGGAGGCTAACAATTCAATTGTACTTTTTATGTTTATAGATTTAATGTTGCGTTAATGGATACTTTACAATACGTTGTAACGTGTTGTAAATTGTAGAAAACGATGCGAACGAATAATTAATAGGTATAACACACTGAACTCTTATTAATAACTATTAAAACTGGCACGATATACAAAAACTGAAAAAAAACAGCATCAACATTCTTCATTTCCATAACAAATACACTGAAATATTCCAGTGAACGCACGTGTCACGGCACAATAACGCAAGTGTAACAAATTAACACAGGTTTGTTATATATAACAAATAACCGAAGATTTTTGACAGTTTTAAAGTCACTCAGAATCCTGACAATAGCCTACACTGATATTGTTTTAGAAAATGGCGTCACACATCTTTGGGTAGATATTTTGGCAACGTCAAGTGGAATGTTTTTTATTTAAATATCAAACATGAATGATGTTTTAAAACGATGTAGAGATGAATTATAATTTAGAATCAGAATCAGGATATTTTTAATTCACGTAAACCATTAAGTACAGTACTTATAAATCGTCAAAATAGTAACAAAATGTTAAGCTACAACTTTACCACCCGTTCGGAATGCCGTTTCTATGGAGAAGAACGGGCAAGAAACTTCATGGTTGCTTGGTATATAACTAAAAATCAAAGGGTTTGTTAAATAACCTACGGAACTCGGCTACATAGGTACTTGTAAGCAATGTCCGGCCGGATGGTGTCAAATGGAAAGCAACCGCGAATAAAAACAGAGTGCTCGCAGCAAAGAAAGTGTTTGACGGACGCTAAAAAACAGGTGTGCGTTGTTTACGCTTTGTTTTAATAAAAAAACTGTTTCAAGAAATAATTAAAATAGCTTGCGTATTGTGGTGTGTATATAAAGTGTAACAAAAATATCGTAACATTTTTTTTTATTTTTTTTTTATTACATTATAGGCAAGTATTTGATCTCGATCTCACCTGATGGTAAGTGACGATGAGATCTGCGATAGAGCATACTTGCCTAGGTAGGAAGGCGGCAGTAGATCGAGACGCTACATTCACTAGGCACATGCAGCGCAGCTGATCTGACCCGCCATCCATGAATGGCAACACCGAACATCATGCCGGAACACGGCTAGGCCGCTTGGCGACATGGCTTTGTAACATATTTTAGCGCAAAAAAAATGTAAATAAAATATCTCCAAAGTTAATTGCCTCCACAGGTGACAGGAGGGCTGGCTCTTTCCTCGCTCAGAAAATTAGTTTGATTATACAGCGAGGAAATGCAGCCAGCATTCTTGCCACCACTCCACGCGGACAAGGTCTTTTTGATACCTAGTTTGTTTTAATATCATTTTTAAGTTTTTTTTTTTTTTTCTGTTGTAAATATTTAGATGTGTTGTAAATAAATAAAAAATATTGCTTGAACCAGAAAAAAAATACATATAAAAAATATACGATATTTAAAAAATGATACCCTGTACTGAGCGCACGGCCAAAAGCTATTGGTTCACCTTGTTTAAAAAAGAATCAAACATCATTTACACAATTATGTTATACATCAACGTGATCCATATAACTTACTGATTCATCTGTTAAAATATTTTACACTATTTTTGTCATAACTTATATTTTTGTTCTTTTGGATTGACGCTCCATCTTGGTTTAAAATATACCTATTTTTCTTTTGATTCAGAGACGTCACAAAGTCAATTAGTTTTCATTTTAAACAATCAAGCGTCAATAGCAACAGCCTACATAACCAAGAGATTGCGGGTTCGACCTCCACCCTGGCCATTGAACCATTGGCTTGAGCCTACTCCTCGCACGAAATTCGGCTTAGTTAGACGGGCTAAAAAGACAATTACTCATTACTAGTCATATGCTAAAAAAGAAAAATACAACTTGGCTTGAGCCTACAGCTCGCACGAAATTCGGCTTAGTTAGACGGGCTAAAAAGACAATTACTCATTACTTGTCATTTGCTAAAAAAAATACAACCTCCCATTTCATAACCATTGCCAACATTAAAATGGTATACTATAATCGGTCATAATGGCTGAGTACTTCGGTCACAGAAAAACCGAATCGAGATGCAATGTAGCAACCACGACTTAATCGCGGCAATTTTACAAAACTGACATGTCCAAAACACTGGGTTTTACGAAATAATAATATGCCTCACTAGTTTTAATGGGCGAGTAGATGAAAATGTTTAAGGATTTTGTACTTGTATGGTTTTCTTAATGTATAATGTTATTCGTTTGCGAAATACACGAATGCCGGTAATTTTTTTTATAGTTCGCATACTTATTTCACCACATCTATCTATTTATAGTCAGCATATTTATCTATCTATACATATAAATAAAATTGGAGTGTCTGTTTGTAATATTAAAATAACCGCTTTTTACTAAGTGCATTTGGATGTATACACGTTACCTATACCGAAACAACATTTTTTACAATTTTTGTCTGTCTGTCTGTCTGTCCGTCTGTCTGTCTGTCTGTTTGTTCCGGGTAATCTCTGAAATGGCTGGACCGATTTTGACAGGACTTTCACTGGCAGATAGCTGATGTAACAAGGAGTAACTTAGGCTACTTTTATTTTAGAAAAAAAAATAGGATCTCACGAAAAAAAATTAAAACCAATGTTGCAGCGCAGCGCCTGATTAAGTTTGATAGCAACAACTTGCAATGCGTCCCGCGGGCTCAGAATGGGCGAGCAGGCTGTTGTCAACGGTTGTCTTTGTAAAATACCACGCGGACGAAGTCGCGGGCAACAGCTAGTTCATTATAAGGCTATTTAATTCCTCTGAGGCTTAATTCAATATTTCTCCGACCAACATAAGTCATTGACGTTATAATCTATATTCTTACAAGTCTAGCCATTTGACCCCTTTTTTTGTTTTCGCTGGGAAATGCAGCCATTTGACCCCTGTAGAGGTCGAATTTCCAAAAAAAAACCTCTGTTTACCTCTGGTATCTAGATCCGCCCCAAGAGCTCATTAAAGGGCCCACTGATTGAGACTGTGCGTTGTCTGTCGGTGTCCCGGGGCTAAGAACCCTGCGCCTATGAGGTTCGCCGCCCCATAAATTAACAAAAGATAGGTAATTAATATGAAAGGTGCCAAAAGCTGAGCACGGGGAACGTCCTGTGCCGCACCGGGCAGCCAGCCACCCGGGGAGATGGTCCACATGACTCAAGAGTAGCCACGCCACTGTCTGTCAGTCAGTCATTCAGTCAGTCAGTCATCCAGTCAGTGATAGTAATTTTATGAAATAGATGTCACCATGTGCGAAATTTGAACCAACATCCTTGAAATATATAAGAATACTCTGATCTGATCTGATTTAGTGACCTTAAGTCACATTCCGCCGCCGCCAGGCGCAGGCGCATCTCCGGACGCATTCTATGTATATTGGCTAGCCATATCGTTTATAGCTTAGCTTTTTATCCCGACGCGAGAAAAAGGGTTATGTGTGTGTCCGGTCTCCCATCTAGATGTGTAACAGAATTTATAGTGGGATGATAAGAAATATAAGGTTACTGAGTCATCGTGGTGGACTGTGGCCTAATCCCCATCGCATTGAGGGGAGGCCCGTGCCCAGCAGTGGGACATTAAAAAGGGCTGGTATTATTATATTATTATTATATAGTCGCCAGACGAACACACCAACCGTACGGTCCAAATTAAGTCAGCTAGTATAATATGTACCGCACAATTCCTGTATATAATACTTATATATTTTTTGGGGTCGAGTCACGTTCGTCCGTAGGAGAATTAACCCTTAATAGCCTAGAGTTTCAATTTTGATACCAATCTTTTAAACCGAATGTTCACATTACTATTAGTTTTTTTTTTATAGGTTGGCTGTACGTATTTTACTGTTGTATAATATTATTTCCAACGAAATTAAAAAAAAAACAAATGTCATTATTATTAAACACAGTAACATTAAACACAGTAATATTAAAAATAAATCACTTTCGTAAATCAGGCTATTAAGGGTTAAATACCCTCGAGATACCCTACACGTGACCCTGGGTGGTGCCAACTAGGTGATAGCTCTACTGGTGGTAGGCTTCGGCCGTGGTTAGTCACCACCCACTGAACAAAGCCATGTCGCCAAGCGGCCTAGCCGTGTTCCGGCATGATGTTCGGTGTTGCCATTCATGGATGGCGGGTCAGATCAGCTGCGCTGCATGTGCCTTGTAAATGTAGCGTCTCATCTACTGCCGCCTTCCTACCTAGGCAAGTATGCTCCATCGTAGATCTCATCATCACTTACCATCAAGTGAGATCGAGATCAAATACTTGCCTATAATGTAATAAAAAAAAAATAAAAAAAAATACCGATACTAAAAATCCATTACTATCATGCTCATCACACAAAGCTTGTCTCTACCAATATTCAAACTTGGGACCCTCGGCACAGAAAGCAGGTTTACTATTTACTGAGCTTATCAGATCGTAGGAAATGAATGGTCGAGAATATTTTTTCTGGAGGTCAGAATTAGTTCCGAGATTAAAGAAGGCTCGAAGTCTTAGTTATTAGCGCTAACATTGTAGAGCCGCTGTCGCGTGTCGCCAGGACATCACGTTTCCTGCCTGTATAAATAAATAGGTACCTCAGGACTCTAGATGCGGGACAGGGAGAGACGTAGAGACTATTTGTAAGGGTTAATCTAATAAATAAATAAATATCTCCAGACGAACATACCAACTAATTAAAAACTGAGTTCGCCCACAGTCCATTGTACGGTAATCATAATACAAGGGTCGCTTAGTGTGGGGCCGTATAGATAGTGTATTCGTGTGGCGATATTATTAATATTGTTAAAACATCCGTCCAACATCCAGCAACAACGAGCAACAATGACAAACATAATTCAACATAAGCAATAAAAAGTTATTATAACACAAAAACAAACTGCAATCAAATTATTTATTCAAATGATCACTTTCATTATCGCGCTATCCACTAGCGGGTACCAATGAATGTCCACAATACGTTTTTACATAACTGCAGTATGTTATGACGTCTCCACTCATTTCATCGCGCGACAGGTCGACGAACGGACATTGCATAATCCATTGCATAGAGAAGCTTATAGAAGGATATATTTTATAGATACCTAGTTAGTTTACACACGCTGACAAACTTGAAAGCATACTGGTGCTGAATCGTTTTTTTTTTTGTAATATTATGCCAGCCCTTTTTAATGTCCCACTGCTGGGCACGGGCCTCCCCTTAGTGCGAGGGGGATTAGACCCTAGTCCACCAGTTCTTCACAAAGTTTTCCTTCACCGTTGTGTGTAATAGATGGCTATAAAAAAATACTATAAAAAAGACAAGCTAGGTGAGTTTTCCGCGGGATCTTTTAAGTTGATGTCGCGTTCCGATTTTGGATCCGGTTGTAGAGTTACTATGGAAGCGATAGGTCAGGGCGCAAAATTCAAAAGTTTGCCTAAAATCCTAAAGTGATGCAATACTCCAAAGTTATTAAAATCCGTTATTTTACTATCTTTGGAGTGTTGTATCATTTTAAATTAATTTTAAAGTAAATTTAACAGATACATAAATGTATTGCAATGTTACATATCGAAAAAACAAAATGTCACCCTTAACATAAGGCGTCTCGACGCTTAATAAATATGCCATTATCGAAGGGGCCCCATAATCTTCAAGGGCCCAGTGCCTCCAACAGGTCAAAGGCGGCCCTGATCACAGGACCCACATATGCACTTATAACATGAATAGTAAAGAGTCTCCATTCATTTTCTAGCTAACAGGTCGTCGCACTGCCATCGGTTGCATAATGACGTCCACTCGTAGGGTAAGCACTTAGGATTTTATTGCGAATAAAATTAACAAGTATAATTATATTATATATATAATTATCTGTTAATTTATTGAACATGTTTAAGCCTGCCCCCCGATATATATTTTCTCCTTCAAAAAGCGGCAATCCTGAACACATGCCGTACAGTCAGAAAATTCCTCCAAACTGAACAGGATAACGTACACACAGCTACCCAGCAAACAACACCCACACACTCACACATATCACCTGTGCCCCAACACAATCGATTCATAATGGAACAACGACCGTATAGTAACTGTCACTTTTGACATATATCCCATACAATATCTGTCAAAAGTGACAGTTACTATGCGGTTGCTGTTCGATTATAAATCGATTGTGTTAGCAGACTTGGGGCCCTGACGTACTTCTCAATTGTTCTTAAGCACCTCTTCCACAGTTGGAAAAAAAAACTATCTGATGTGCACTTGGCTTAGGCCCGTGCACACTATAAAACCGGTTAAAACCGAGGAAAAAATATCCAAAAATAATAATAATAACAACATTAAAATTCTCAAAAGGGCACACATCCGTGCCTCCCGAGATTGTACCTGTAACAACCTCCTTTTTTTTAAAGAGCAACACACTGAGTTTCATGCCGGCTCTTCACAGTGCAGCCAACATTCCGAATCTGTGGTAACATGACTATACACAACCTACATGAATAAAAATAATGATTTCTATTACAGTAGATCTAGTGGCTAATATACATTTAATATTAGTTTATGGATTACACTTTGAGATAGGTTGGTAGCCCTACCAGGCTGGTCGTATGTGTTCACTGTCACCAGCGATCAATTTATGAACCACCGCACGTAACTAATGTTATGAAATTCCAATGGGTATTAGGTACTTAGTTATAATAATTTATAATCGTAAAGTTATATTTTATTGGTTATGTTCCCCGTCTTCTATTGAGTTTCTTCATTTTTTTTTAGGTTGGCAATCGCCTACAATATAAAAACATTCTTGTCAGTCTCGGGTATTTCTGGATGATTGTTTTAAAAATATAATGATGACAGTGACGATGATGATATTAAAATGAATCCCCTATCAGTAAAGCTGTGGCTACTTCACTGAAAATTTACCGGTCATCTCGGGTAAACTTGAAAAGACATGCTATTATACATGCTATTTCATTTTAATATCCATCACTTGTGCACATTAATGAACACACAATGGTTAATCCCACTAATATTACACATTATTTAACAACAACAAAAACAATTAAATTGACAACTTCACCGTTCAATTTCCCCTTCAATTGAGTTTGTAGATCTATACATATAAATAAAATTGGAGTGTCTGTTTGTAATATTAAAATAACCGCTTTTTACTAAGCGCATTTGGATGTATACACGTTACCTATACCGAAACAACATTTTTTTAAAATTTTTGTCTGTCTGTCTGTCTGTCCGTCTGTCTGTCTTTCTGTCCGTCTGTCTGTCTGTCCGTCTGTCTGTCTGTCTGTCTGTCTGTCTGTTTGTTCCGGCTAATCTCTGAAATGGCTGGACCGATTTTGACGGGACTTTCACTGGCAGATAGCTGATGTAACAAGGAGTAACTTAGGCTACTTTTATTTTAGAAAAAAAAATAGGATCTCACGAAAAAAAATTAAAACCAATGTTGCAGCGCAGCGCCTGATTAAGTTTGATAGCAACAACTATCTCTGGCTCAGAATGGGCGAGCAGGCTGTTGTCAACGGTAGTCTTTGTTAAATACCACGCGGACGAAGTCGCGGGCAACAGCTAGTTTGAAATAAAATAAAATGTTTTTAACTTCTCAACTATGAAATTAAAAGATGCCCACTGTTGGGCACGGACATTTAGTCTGCAAATCACAGAGCTGCAATCCAGGGTTGAACAATGAACACGCGATCCTTGTTTCAAAACCAACCGTTTCAATTAACCTCGCTATCACCGTTTCAACGACATCACGGACTGGAAGCGCGTCTCGGTTAAATGTTGACGTTATTTTAACGCTTCCAAAACACTCAACAATTGGTCGCGGCTTACCAAAACCGATCCGTCAATTACTCATCCACAAACCAGTCTCGGCCGGCCCACTTACAGCAGTACCGTAATGCTTCCGGACTCCGAGAGAAAGGTCCGTCTGTGCTGACCGTTGTGTGACTTGATGCGTTCGATCAGCGAGAATCCCGTGGGAAAAGATATTTAATGTATTATAAATAAATAAATATATATCGCCATACGAACACACCAACTATACGGTTCCACTTTAAGCTTAACGCTGTGTTGTGCGTACCGTACAATGGACTGAGGGTGAACTCAGTATATAATACTTACATACATATTAAACATCCATGACTCGGGTACAAACATTCGTGCTCATCACACAAAGCTTGTCCCTACCAGGATTCGATCCCGGGACCCTCGGCGCAGAAAGCAGAGTCACTACCACTGCGCTAATCAGGCCGTCATATTATACACCATCACAACTGTAAACCCTTGAGGGGTAGGCAGAGGTACACTGCAGTGCCACAATTTCCCGATTGTATTTCGGTCCCAATGTAAAAGGGGGCGAGGCTATTGCCATTATACCGGGCACGCTGCTCCTCAATATGAGGAGGATTTAGGCCATAGTCCACCACGCTGGCCCAGTGCGGAACTTCGCTCGACTGTCGACGAGATGTCACGATGTGACAGGCAAATTTAATACTACAATGTACTACTGTTTTAACGTAAATTGTTATAAACTTATGAATATTTATAGAGTTCATTTTTGTATACTACGGTAAATACACTTTCTTTGATCGTAATAGCCGCGTGCTGACTTAAACTGCGGCCTCGCAGAGACAGCATGTGGCTCGCTCGAGGTACCTTTATGCTCAGGGCTGCCTCTGTCATTCTGTCATTCTGTCTCGCTGTCAACCCTATCGTTTATGTCAACTTTTAAAAACATAATGACATTGAAATAAAAACTAATTTTGCTCATTTTATCGCGTTTATTTTATGTTTTTTACGTTCCCGACATTTCGGGTGCTTTATAGCAACGAAGGTCACGGGAGGACTGAGGTGTTTGATGACCCCAGATCAGACCGTGAACAACAACTAAATATGAGGGTACCTCAGTTCAAACTATGACACTAGGACGACAAACACTTTAGTCCTCCCGGGACCACGGTCGCTGTAAAGCACCCGAAACGTCGGGAACGTAAAAACATAAAATAAACGCGTTATAATCCGCAAAATTAGTTTTACACCAATGTGTAGTATTCGCGTAAATGTAAGCAATCAATAACATAATGACAATTATGTTTATTTGTAGACATTTTTTTTTAAATTGACTTGACATTGTGATAACAAAGTACTAAAGAAGGGCAAGTTCAAGGTTTAGTATACCCTTTCTGAATCAACCTGTATTTATAATGCAAAATGCAAATAACAGATCGGTCGATATACCTACCTACGGTTGTTCATATTTTAGTATACACTTTATTTATTTGATTAAAATAGGCTTACAACAATAATACAAAGATACTGTTTTCGTGGTTGTATGCCTTTTGCTCACCCCACAATGCAATTGGTAAACTGCTTCGCGATTTGCGAAAACAATAGTATATCGCGGTCTAATGTCCAATTTGATATAAATCCAATTAACTCAACAATCTCTATTACAATGGGCACAATGTTGTTATTGCGTTGATATTGGCAACACTAGAAAACAGCGAGTAACCTCTATATCAATATGTGTAAGGTTGGAATTGAGTGGTGTTGATGGAAAATTGGTAATTCAAGAAAATATTTTTGTTATGAAACAGCGTACTTACACGATAGTAGTAACACTAGAGGTAGGTACACACTTTGTTGGAATGCTTTGATTTGATCATAATTGATAGAACTAGGCGATACTTGGCGGAAAGTTGGCGAAAAGCGGCAGTTTCTCGATTAACATCTTAGAGGAGTTCGGGTGTTGTTGGCTTCTTTTATTATCGATCAAACTTGTTTGGTTTATAATTCAAAAAGTTGACAAGCCGAGGGTCAGTGGTGGGTCCTCTTTCCCCATTGATTTAATCATTCATGTACCAAATGCTGCAAATATGGTTCTCTGGGCGCAGGATCCATATTTGAGGCGTTCGGGTTAGAATCCGTCCGAATCCGTCGGTCCTTCACCTGATCTCTCTTCGAGATTCACTCGCTCTCTCTCGTTTAGGATTGCCGCCCTATTGGGCCGAGTGAGTGTGGGAACAGAGAGAGTGCACCTGCGCTTGCGCAAACTGTGCATAATAATGTTTCTTGCGTAATTGGTTAGTATCCTTTAAGATTGGCCGCCATGACTGAAATTCGGTCAGGAGGCTATATTATGCTAGCGAGACACCCACCCACCTATTTCATTTATACCATACAATTATCAACGACCGAAAAGAATAAAAGATAATTAAAATAAAGTCCATGTGTGCAACCTGAAAAGGACGGATCCAATAGTCAAACATCATTAGGAATCATCTTGCCGATAGGTGTCGCCATCGGCGTCGTTAGTGAAGGCATGCCATTCTATTTATTGTTCGTGTTCTGTGAATAGAATTGGTGTAGTACTTGTGCAAAAGGGCCTTTTCAACGCCGCGTGCCTCGCGCCACGAAGCTCAAAATACTGTCAAATCACGCGACCACAATGCCTGCCCACTTTCACTGATGATGAGAAAGTGCTGTTATCAGGAGTCACCGCCACCGACAATCAATTGATTGGACTGTTTATTAAACCGTAAATGAGTTGAAATAAAACTATTGTTTAAGGATTTTATCGCGTTTATATTTTGTTTTACGTTCCCGACATTTCGGCTAGGACACTAGACACTAGGACGTCAACCACCTCAGTCCTCCCGTGACCACGGTTGCTGTAAAGCAGCCGAAACGTCGGGAACGTAAAAACGAAAAATAAACGCGATAAAATCCTTAAACAATAGTTTTATTTCAATGTGTAGTATTCGCGTTAATATAAGAAATCAATATGAAAACCTAAATGAGTTGAAATGAAATTTGTTTTACTGTTATCGCATTTTTGGTGCTATCGCTCCCACAGAGACACAAATTATTAACTAATTTTATTGTACGCGTATAAGGTTCAAATAGCCGCACGAAACTCATAACCCCCATGTTTCAATGTCGGGTAAAAATAAAACGCAACATCGCTTCGGTCGCGGTCTGTTAACGACCATGAGGAATTCGGCCGGCGCGGGCGCCGCCGCCGCGCCGGGGAAAAATACTACCTACCTTTCTCTTTCTATGAGATTAGATATTGTTATGATCTGGAAATTCTGTCACATTCGCGTCAGAATCAGAGACTAAATATTGTTTTTCCATGTGAAGCCTTTGATGATGAAATTATACGGACGCGAACTAGATTGCGAATTCGCGTGTATCGTACTCAAGTCGGCTTGCTTTTTTTAACCGACTTCAAGAAAAGGATTCTTAATTCGGTTCTTGTTTTTTTTGTGCTCCAATATGTTTTTCGCGACACTCCGTATATACATATAAAGAGTGTAAGGAGCATGATAACGAAAACGTTGGATAAAGGTTACACACTTCATGCCTATAATAAACATTAGAATTCATTTATGTCTAGTTTCATTGTTACAAATGTTGTAATTTTTGAGCGCGCAATGTATCGTGTACAACGCGATCACAACTCAGCGCTACCTGCCATACCCGACGCGTGCGAGTGACGAGCGCGCTCAACCGTTTCGAGTTTTAATTTTCATTGCAGTTTTGGCCTACATTAGTAATTGTTTTTTTTTATTTATCATCACTTTGAGATAGACTTCTATTATGATTTCATGCTAAAAATAAACTTTAAAAGCAACTAAAAAAAATGTGTCAAATTCAGAAAAAAGGTCGACGGCAAATTCCAACTCTAGGGGGTTCTCAATCATGAGTTGAATCCATGGTACCTATCAGTGTTCATTGCGAAGCCACGTAGGTACAACCAGTATTATTTCTTCGTTTGAATGTAAACCAATAATACAGTAAGTAATCATCAAAAATAGAACAAAATGTTTTGCTACAATTTTTATATGAAGAAGGGGCAAGAATCTCTTTAGTGGAAAAGGGAAGATCTTCCAGCCAGGCGGGTGGTATGGCTGGCGGGGCGGCCGCTATGCCCCGACGGTTATTTGTAATTGTAATTGTTTGAAGGATTAGTACGCACCTGGCCGATGCGGCCTTTGCAGCTTCACCGGGTTTTTTGGGCGAGCGCAGAGTGCGCTCAAGCCGGAGGGGCATGCAACTAGCACCCGACGGTTATTGTCGGGATCTTGTATATATGTAACGTGCTTTGAAAACTCTCATAGCGCGTTTCAGGATTGTATCGAGAATTGTCAATTGTTAAAAGTGTATCTCTGTGTATCCATGGGTGCTCCTTTTATGAGGCTGTTTTACATTTTAGTATATTAGTACATTGTTGTGGGTGTGTGCGACAAATGTAGGCTCCCAGGTCTCTTATGAGTACCATCGTGCTAATGTTTCACTCTTAAATTAGCACTTTTCAGTAATTACAGACCCTGGCGCTAGAAAGCCATGGTTTCTACCTGATAATTGCTGCGGCCGTACGCACCGATGGTCTTTTCTCTATGGCAACACTTTCACTTAAGTACATACTCAATTGTGGACGTGTCTATGGTTAAAAGTATTAACCTTGAGTTATGAGAGCGTAGTGATTACAAAGTTTACCGAAAGATGGCCATGAAAACTGGTGTACAAATTCAATCCCCGACTCGTACGTATGGGATTTCGGACTCTATATGCAAATCAAATTTTCGATAATGAATATTACTTACGGTGAAGGTGAACCCAAGACAGGCTCCAAATCCAACTCGCGTTTACTATGTGTGTCCGGTATTATGGCAATCTCCTTCCAAAAATGAAATTAATTCAAGGAACTCATTGAGCAAAAGTTAATAATACCAACTCTTTCAATGTCCCACTGTTGAGCACGCGCCCCCCATCAATGCGAGGGGGATTAGGCCATAGTCCACGTACGCTGGTCTAGTGCGGGTTGGCGGTCTTCACACGACTTTCGAGGGATTTCTATCAGTCGTGCATGTTTCCTCACGATGTTTTCCTTCACCGTTTAGCAAGTGATAATCATGGTTGAAAATGAGTTTCGCACATGAAATCCAGAAATCCCATAGGTGCGAGCCGGGGTTTGAGCATACGATCCTCGTTACCGAGGCAAGCGTTCTACGAACTTGGCTATCACTGCTTATCATATTATTGTACCATGGCCTTACAACATTCTATAATAGAGGTAAGGTTACTTCCATCGTGATCCGGCTGGGATATTACGAAACGATTACAAAACATATTCATGTAAGGAACCGGGGGTAATGATGTTTGAAATTAACTTATATACAGTGATGTTTCCATCCGTTGTTGTGTAAATTAATTATATAAATATTTATCCTCAGAACTTTTAGGCCGAGAATTTTATTGCTTGGAATTAAGAATCCGTGGTGGGGCCACCTCGCAATCAACAAACCTGTGGCTCAATTTTCCAACTAATTAAAAGACAGAAAAATCATTTTTTCTATTTGTATTAGATGTAGTTCCATGTTTCTTAATCCTAACCTAATTTGTCTATTACTCAAACGAGCAATTTGTTAACAACAATAGCGCGTTTGCTCAACTTGAAACAATGAGGATTCGTAGTTACTTTAACCCTGTTAGCTGTACAGTCTCAAAAATAAGTATGTTTCCAACGAATATGTGATTGTTCTGTGTTATCCAAGATAATAGGACTTGGTTAAGAATGTTCTTCACTAAGTACCTAACTTCTTTGTCAATACATTGTGGATAATTTTGTGACCAAGTCAATTCAACCATTGATATAAAAGTAATTTTACGAATTTTATCGCGTTTATTTTACGTTCCCGACGTATCGGCTGCTTTACAGCAACCATGGTCACGAGAGGACTGAGGTGTCTGACGTCTTAGTATCATAGTTAGAACCGGGGTACCCTCATATTTAGCTTTTATTGCAGTCTGATCTACGTAGAATGGCGGACTTCAAATGACTTTCGAGGGGTTTCTATCAGACGTGCATGTTTCCTCACGATGTTTTCCTTCACCGTTTAGCAAGTGATAACCGTTGTTGAAAATGAGATTCGCAGATGAAATTATATGGGAGGAGGAGGAGGAGCTCACAGTGTCTCGAGGTCTTGTGATGGTGCGCTTGGCTTCGCAGCCGCAACGTCGGGAACGTAAAAAACATAAAATAAACGCGATAAAATCCTTAAAATTATTTTTTCCTTAAAATTATGTTTTATTTCAATTTACAATGAGATCTCAATTGTTTTACGGTTTTTTTTTTATTTTTTTTTATTACATTATAGGCAAGTATTTGATCTCGATCTCACCTGATGGTAAGTGACGATGAGATCTACGATGGAGCATACTTGCCTAGGTAGGAAGGCGGCAGTAGATCGAGACGCTACATTCACTAGGCACATGCAGCGCAGCTGATCTGACCCGCCATCCATGAATGGCAACACCGAACATCATGCCGGGACACGGCTAGGCCGCTTGGCGACATGGCTTTGTTCAGTGGGTGGTGACTGTACTGGTGGTGACGGTAGAGGAATTGCGTTGCATGATATGATATTTTTGTAAATTTTACGCTTTTAATGGCATCATCTTGTCTGCTGCCAGTCGCTTAAAACATCCAGCCGAATAACGGTAGGTATAATGCATGAGCTAACTCCATAATCATTCGCCAAACAACCATTACATAGACTAATAATCACGTGATTACGTAAAGTAATCGATTCAATGGAATCGCCAGCCCGTGTCGGTTTCCGATTGGTTTCTTTTCAATCGAGAATCGCATGACCTTTGGCAACGGACATCGGTAAACGCGAATAATGTGAGAATGCGACCTCAAATGGGGACTTCATGTATCATCACGGCTTTATTGACTAACAGGGTAGGTTGTCTTCCCCAAGTCTGCTAACACAATCGATTCGTAATAGAACAGCAACCGCATAGTAACTGACACTTTTGACTGATATTGTGGGATATATGTCAAAAGTGACAATTACTATGCGGTTACTGTTCGATTATGAATCGATTGTGTTAGCAGACTTGATATATGTCAAAAGTGGCAGTTACTATGCGGTTGCTGTTCGATTATGAATCGATTGTGTTAGCAGACTTGGGGACCTATTGTGTACCCGCATAAGCTTTTGCGTGCGACTCGGGGTATACTTACAAACATTGAGTTTTCCAAGCAGCTCGACTCCCAATAAAATGTATTGTGCGTGAATATAATGTACCCTATATTTTGAGTATACCCATAGGCTATACAATGGTAAACAATGATCCTATAGTTATTCCGTGATACACAAATAGAAACACACACACACACACATACAAGAATTAATAATAATAATTGAAATAAATCTTATTTTAAGGATTTTATAGCGTTTATTTTATGTTTTTACGTTCAAAAAGTTTTAATTGAATGTGTAATATTCGCGTAAATATATAAAAATCAATATAATAATTATAATTTATTTCTAATAGTCTCAGACGATGAATGAATATAGACGGAGTGTAGCATTATTTGAGCACAAAAACACAAACCGATTTGTGTGGTACACGCGAATTGCGTTCATTATTATCTATTATTAATTAATGTGTTTTTCTGTTTATTTCTTGATCTAACATTAGAGTCAAGAAAATGTTGTAATTATTCATTCAAAGAGATGTCTATAATCATAGAGAAATATCTAAGATGTCAAATTTTTTCATGGTTAGAATAGGTAGCTTACCCGTATCACGCAAGTAAATTAAGTCAAGTAAATTTAAATCTCACATTTCAGTTCCAATAGTCGCTGTTCGGATAATAAAATGAATATGCAATTAGTAATTAATAACCTGTCTACAACCTGCTTACAATGGTGTATCCCACCCACGGGTCCCACGCTACACATGCATTGGAAAGAGATAAAAAATGTGTATTATTTCCGCCTGCTTTGTGCGCATATCGTTCTAAACTGGTAAGAAATAAACCGCTTTAATTTACGGCTAACTCCTATCTCTATGGTATAAGATCCATTTTACATAAGATATGTAAAGTTATGGGCGTAACTTGTATTATGTCTAAAAAGCCTAAAAGCTGTCTACATATTCTTTGAACCCCGGTATTTCTACTGTCTAGGAGACAAGACGGCAGACGCTCCGTGTACTAGTACTGTACTAGTGCTCGGCAACTAAAATGAATAAAGATTGCGGCTTAGTGCATATCTAATTTTATGAATGCGGCATGCGCAGAACCGCCGGCTGTGTCCATTTAATTTGACGCGCGCTATAAATATCCTTAATCGGCCAAATCGACGGGAAATAGACCACAAAAAACAACCAGATTCGATGAGTTGCTTCGAGAAAACGATGGTGCTCTTACGTAGGAGAGTTTTAACCAAATGGGGGAAGAGGAACCCACCAATGAAACTCGGCTTATCAACTTTTCCAATTATAACCAAACAAGTTGATCGATAATTAAAGAAGCCAGCAACGCCGAACTCCTCTAAGATGTTAGCCGAGAAACTTCTGTCACGAGTGACGGGACCCCAAATAAAATGCAATTCTCCGCGAAACGAAGCAAATCTAAAAAAGTATTCGACACGTGTTTCGCCTCTACACGAGGCATCCTCAGCACGGCTGGGCAACGAATGAGCTTTTTCGGATTATCGACTATGCTGCCTCTATTAATAAGTATTATAGTCATTATAACATCGACTATCCCGTTAGTCGAGCCGCAATAAATTATAGCATAGTGTTACAGGGAAGTTAGTCAGCCGTAGTCTACAGCAATAATATAGTTAATTGGTGCGCAAGCCGAGTGTGGCGTAGTGATGGGATAATAGTCGAGTCGATCATAGTAATAGTTTTATGCTCGATTTTATTTAGTCGATTAACTGGTAAATTATGTCATTTCGAATATAAAAAAGATGCCTGTAATTTTCTTATAGGGAATTAAGACCAGCTTATGGTGGCTTATGGTACTGCGTGATTACTTATGTGTCCATGACTTATGCGGTTCTTTCAAAGTGCTTCTAGAGACCCTGATTTCATGTACGAGGTTCCCGGTTTCGAATCCCGGTGGGGGCCAACTTTGCGTGATGACGAATGTTTGTACTAGTGATGTAAACCGGTTTTAGAAAATCCGAAAAAAACGTTTTTTGTAAAAACCGATAAAGTAAGTTTCAAAGTTTTGTTTTTTCTTTAAAAAAGTAAGCCAACACCTAAAAGCACCTATAAAAACCGGTTATTGTTCGGAAGCAATCAGTTTAAACCGGTGCTGAAAATTGTAATCGGTTAACATCACTAGTTTGCACCCGAGTCGTGCATATTTAAAATATTATGTATAAGTAATTTGGTATATGCTGGTATCATCCCCAGTCCATTGTACGATACAACTCAACACAAGTGCTGCTTAGTTTGGACCCATACAGTTGGTGTGTTCGTGTGAAGACATTATTATGATTATATTTTTCTGCACATCCTGGATAAAATATCGATAGTCTTCACTATTCAAGTGTTTGCGCGTGCGCCGGGCACCGCCCGCGGCCATCGCTAGGGCAACATAACGGTGCCCCGCTTCCCGGTACCAGGCCAGCATGCACCATGGATTCAGTATCGTTGGCATTTCACAGTACCTATATTGTTCGTCTATGAAGCTGTACAACAGTGGTACAAGTTGGTAGAACGCTTGCCTCGGTAACGAGGATCGCAGCGTCAAAACCCGGCTCACACCTCTGGGATTTTTCGGATTTCATGTGCGAATCTCATTTTCAACTTTGATTATCACTTACTAAACGGTGAAGGAAAACATCGCGAGGTAACCTGCATGTCTCAGAGAACCCCTCGAAAGACGTGTGACTTTGCTATCATTGCAATGGTAGTTTTAAATGAATTACTTTGTAATTACAGTCAACAAACAAAGGTAAAGTTACATGAGATAGTATGACTGTATGAAAAATAAGCTTTAATTTGCGGCCATCCTAAAATATTATAGCTTTTTATAACTATGATAATAAAATAATGTTTTTTTTTGTTTCGGTCACGTGACCAAAAACGCTCTGGATTGTTGGTTGATGCGTTGTTTAACGGCTTTAACAATTTAAGATAGTTTTCCAAACACACTCAAATAGCCTATTCTCCCATTTAGGTATTCACGTAGCCCATAGGTTTAAGTATTCCATCCTATCCGCAATGTTTTCTAAATGAAAAGTGGAGAAAATGGCAGCCAATTGATTCGCATCAATGAATAACGAATGAATACCACCAACGAGTTTGTACTCTACGCCCAGTCTGTCATGTATCGGTTATTTACAATTTAACACCTAATTAATTCCACTTTCGTCGTCCTTTGTTCCTTGTGAAGTTATGCAACAATGAAAGTACTTACCATACATGGTTATTAAATACGTGTGCAATTGATTCATGTGCGTACCGAAGCTAGCGACGAGGAAAACGAAATCAAATCTACATAGTTAATCAGGCCTCTGACACGCTCAACTCGGTTGGAAAAATTAAATACTTTAATTACCTATCATGTAATTAAATTATTTGTAATTAAATTATTATATGGACTTCACCAGCCTATCACGCAAGTCCTACATGCGATTAATTGACCAATCAAAACGAAATTATCTGCGTCGACCAATCCCGATACCGCATTCAGGTGTCGCTGTTCGATTCTTGAAATTAAATATCGTGTCTGTTGACAGGCGTCGTTTTTATGAGTCATTCGTGTCAATGGCGGTGTTTAGAGGTACCTTTATGTTTAAGATAGCACATGTTTCGGAGAATTTGAACAATGAACTTTAATGGCAACGTAGAGAGTCAACTCTCTAAGCTTACATTCCAAAGTCACCCATCAACGAATCGGTGACTTTGGAATGTGGAATAATAATACCAGCCCTTTTCATGTCCCACTGTTGGGCACGGGCCTCCCCTCAATGCGAGGGGGATTAGGCCGTAGTCCACCACGCTGGCCCAGTGCGGGTTGGCGAATTTCACACGTCTTTCGAGATGTTCTCTCAGACATGCAGGTTTCCTCGCGATGTTTTCCTTCACCGTTTAGCAAGTGATAATCGTGGTTGAAAATGAGATTCGCACATGAAATCCAGAAATCCCAAAGGTGCGAGCCGGGGTTTGATCCTGCGTTCCTCGTTACCGAGGCAAGCGTTCTACCAACTTGGCTATCACTGGTATATTACAATAGTTATCGAATAAATAGTACGTCCTAGATCTACATCAAATATATGGGATAACGTAATATACATTTAGTGCCGCCGCAATCCGAGATAATTGAGGTGTCCGCGCGTTAGCGATGGTCGTTTGGAGAGGCTGGCCCAACGTGTGGATGCTTTATAAAAGTTGTTTTACTGCGTGGCCGTTGGCTAGTGTATAATTACTATAATCATAGAGGCCCGTGTACAAGTGACCTTATTCCTAACAGCAGTTATTAAATGCCTTCTTATTAAGCCTAATGCCTTTTATTTTTCATGTGCGAATCTCATTTTCAACCAAGATTATCACTTGCTAAACGATGAAGGAAAACATCGTGAGGAAACCTGCATGTCTGAGAGAACCCCTCGAAAGATGTGTGAAGTCTGCCAACCCGCACTGGGCCAGCGTGGTGGACTATGGCCTAATCCCCCCACGCATTGAGGGGAGGCCCGTGCCCAGCAGTGGGACATAAAAAAGGGCTGGAATTATATTATTATTATAAATGCCTTCTTAGTTATGACATTTAAGGTAGAGTAAGTACAAGACTCTCTAACGGTACCTACCTTAAGTACGTGGCGCCTCGCATGGCAACACACTGGAGCTTATTGTTTTTTGGTTGTCATAAATATGGTGAAAAAAAAGACAAGCCCGCTGAGTTTCTCGCCGGATCTTCTCATTTGAGGTCGCGTTCCGATCCGATTGTAGAGTTAAGAAAAAAAAAGACCGTAGGCCTATACGAAATAAATGATCAGAACGCTAGTCGCAGTGCGAGTTGGCAGACTTCACACGTCTTTCGAAGGGTTCTCTGAAACATGCAGGTTTCGTCACGACAATTTCCTTCACCGTTTCGCAATTGAAAATGAGATTCGCACACGAAATCCAGATATCCCAGAGGTGCGAGCCAGGGTTTGACCCTGCGATCGGCGTTACCGAGGCAAACGTCCTACCATCTTGACTATCACTGACATTTACTGCATACAATTGCCTTAAAAAAAAAACAAAAAGTGTCAGCTCAAGCCGCCAAAGTTAACTTTTTAAATAGCTTACGCAATGGCAACGCCGCGTTCAGCCTAATCGCTCATCAAATTATAATGCAGTCACACAGATATATGCAAGCTGTAAAAGAATTTGTGTACCTATGTTGAAATAATATTTGCAACTTGTCGCATTATGCTTAGAATGTGCACAAGGACTTGAAACCAAATGATGTGTTAAATACAATTGAGCAACTATTCCGCGCGTAAGAAAAGCAGTGGTAGCCAAGTTAGTAGAAAAATGCAGTAGTGATAGCCAAATTAGTAGAAAAAGGAGTAATAGCCTAGTTAGTCAAGTTAGTCTAAGTTAATAACGATTAGCTTATTATAGTTATACGTTTGTTTATGTAATCTCGTATCTTGTGTTGTAGGAATAATAGCCATGTTAGTAGAAAACAGCAGTAGTGATAGTCAAATTAGGAGAAAAAGGATTAATAGCCCAGTTAGTAGCAAACAGCGGTAGTGATAGTCAAATTAGTAGAAAAAGGAATAATAGACATGTTAGTAGAAAACAGCAGTAGTGATAGTCAAATTAGTAGAAAAAGGAGTAATAGCCATGTTAGTAGAAAAAGCCAGTTCAATATTAGTTACAGGTCAGTGGGTACACTAACTACAGTACAATGCAAAATTGTAGTAGTTATTACAGGCCCCGTACATTTGCTACAGGCCCCGCAAATTTGCTACAGGCCCCGCGCTGGCCTAATCCGGCACTGTATTTATTCAATCACTATTACGACAGATGAAATGTAATGTATCTAACAGACCGGTTGCATATTTCCGCTCACCGGTCGCACCGGAATATTTCCTATTTATCCAGACACTCGGTGGATAGGCTCGTTCAATTAAATCCAATGACATCGCTCCCTCAGCGCCTATTAAAAGCATAGATAAAATAACCATTAGATTCTAGTTTATTTATGAATAAAAATATATATATGTCGTTTGCTGCTATCAATAGTATTCTAGCTTAAAATAAAAATATATGTACATGCCAAAGAGAATTCGTGTGACATAAAATTGTTAAATAAAAAACATAAGCCGACTTCAAAATACCATTAAAAATCTTGTAACTTTTTTTTTTATTATTTGGTCTGGATTCGCGGCCAATATTTATTTACTTTACTTAGGAGTTCTGAAATAAACGAATGAATTATTTACATTGACTGGGAAAATATTTATTTTTTCCATATTTTGAGTTTGAAGCATTTTTTTTTTATTTTATACCTTATAGGCAAGTATTTGATCTCGATCTCACCTGATGGTAAGTGACGATGAGATCTACGATGGAGCATACTTGCCTAGGTAGGAAGGCGGCAGTAGATCGAGACGCTACATTCACTAGGCACATGCAGCGCAGCTGATCTGACCCGCCATCCATGAATGGCAACACCGAACATCATGCCGGAACACGGCTAGGCCGCTTGGCGACATGGCTTTGTTCAGTGGGTGGTGACTAGCCACGGCCGAAGCCTACCACCAGTGATGACTGACTAACCTATGTCAGAAAATCTATGGTTTGAAGTTGTTTTTTTAAACTAATTTTTGACATAATAGTTGTAAATTATACCGTCACTCTACAACCTTTGCAAGCAATTGAATACAAAACGACACATTTATTCGCTTACCACCCATGACATTATATGTGCCATTCAACTTATTCAAGTCTAGTGTATATTATTATTTAAATATTGCGAATAATTTATGCGAAGCACCGCGCGTCAGTTTCGCAACAGATAGATATTTTAATATCCAAATATCGCTAATTAGAAATCTCGTTTTCCTCTATATATAGCAAATATTCTGCCATATTGTATTTGAAGTCATCTCATTAGGATTTGCGTTTTATAAGTCCACCAAGAAAGTCATTTATCACCTTAAGATCGAAAATCATTTGCACATCATAGGATCGCAAGACCTATTTTAGTTTGAATGATCAAAGTGACAATAGTGAAAATATATCGCTGTGACGTCTTTACTGAATATATAATTAAATATTGTTTATAACGTTAGCGGCCATTGTTATTAATTTGAAAATGGAACTGATAAGTGTACATGTTGAATGAATGAACTTCATTCACACCACAGATTACATAAATAAGTGTGACAGTGACAGTATGTCACCACACCACCCACCGAACAAAGCCATGTCGCCAAGCGGCCTAGCCGTGTTCCGGCATGATGTTCGGTGCTGCCATTCATGGATGGCGGGTCAGATCAGCTGCGCTGCATGTGCCTAGTGAATGTAGCGTCTCGATCTACTGCCGCCTTCCTACCTAGGCAAGTATGCTGCATCGTAGATCTCATCGTCTCTTACCATCAGGTGAGATCGAGATCAAATACTTGCCTGTAATGTAATAAAAAAAAAAGTATGTTTTTTTTTATTTCAATAATTACTTCTTTGGGAATGTTATGTTTATAGCCTACTTTTAGCCCTGTTAATATATTTTACACTATTTTTGTTATACATAAGTAATTAAAATACCCGTAATCCCGAATAGTAAGTCTTCAAGCATACCCTATACGCAATTCATAGTGTTTAAAATCTATGTTGATGCAAGAGGTACCTATCCTATATTTCAGACAAGCCAAATCTAGAGGGCTCCAGGGGCTGTCACAATCATAGTGGGCGAGTATCATCAAGTGGGCGAAAACGCCCTCTTATGTGCGCTGCAGGCCTAAAGGGTAAAAGACCCAGAAAAATATGGGGGCGTCGTGTAGAGGCTTACAATAATTAATTTCATTTGAAGTTTTAGTGGTTTTTAAGTAGGTGAAAAAATGGGGGCGCTAAAAAATAATTCATTCTCAAAGTGGGCAGCACACAAAATAAGTTTGAGAACCCCTGTTCTAAAGTGCTGGGTCTAGCTATTGGGGCCCCTCCTCCTTCTCCTCATAGGTTAAAGTCGGCCCTGATGTTTGTAATGCATCGGAGACACAGTAGTTCCGCTCCGCATACTTGGCCTACTACGCATGCTAATATTACGAGTATGCTGTGTTTTGTAACAGAGCTGGCAGTGGGGCCCACGTCACAATAAAACTACCCTTTTTTATGTCTCGTCTATAGTCTGACTTCATAACGTAATGATTCCAAATACGGTGCAAAAGAGCAGGTTCAAGGGCTAGTATACCCTTTCTGAATCACCGTGTAAATACTCAACCGTAAATGAATCAGACTTACCTTGTGAATGCACCATTTAGTGAATTATCCCTAAAAGTTAGGATATTTAATAATATTGACAGCTACTTACAAATAGTCAGTGTGTAGCTTTCAATTCAAAGCAGTGATAGCAAAATTGGTAGAACGCTTGCCTCGGTAACGAGGATCGCAGGTTCAAACCCCAGCTCGCACCTCTGGGATTCCTGGCTTTCATGTGCGAATCTCATTTTCAAACATGATTATCGCTCGCTAAACGATAAAGAAAAACATCGTGAGGAAACCTGCATGTCTGAGAGAACCCCTCGAAAGACGTGTGAAGTCCACTAATCAACACTGGGCCAGCGTGGTGGACTTTGGTCGAAACCCGGTCGGATCGAAACCCGGTCGTGCCCGACGGTGGGACATTAAAAGGGCTGGTATTTTTATTATTATCAAAGTCAAAGTCAAATCATTTATTTCGTATAGGCCTACGGAGGCACTTATAAATTGTCATAACATTTTTTTTTCTTAACTCTACAACCGGATCGGCACGCGACCTCAACTGAGAAGATCCGGCAAGAAACTCAGCGGGCTTGTCGTTTTTTTTTTGTATATTATAGTGTATAGCGTCGAGACAGTCTGGAGATATACATCTCATGCAAAACAGTGGCGTCTCACCCTATTACCATACGAGGTAGCACCAATCACACGCCATCATATTAACATAATATGTTACCTACCTGCTCTGCTCGGTATTGTTGATCTACATAATAAAAGATCAAACAATCATCTTCATGCATATATAAAGACTCGTATCCTGTTAAATATAAAAATAATTTGTTGACATTATTTTGAATAATGAAACAGAATCCGCCATTTTCTCAAAAAGCACCAAATGAATTTTGATACAAGTTGTCATTATAATAGCTTGTAGCTGGATTGAACATTTTTAACTAGGTAATTGCAACGAAGTCTGCAATCTGTGAACATGTACAAGATCGCACCCGCCATTATATCAGATTTGATAAGCCACAGATCTTTGCAAAAGAACACCAATTCCGACCAAGGATGAAACGCGAGGCCATTCAAATTAAAAGACATCCTTATTTCAATAGGGAAAATGGCTGGGTGCTACCACCGACTTGGGAACCAGTAATTAATATTATTAAATCCAAAACCAAGCGTACCATTGCAAGACCTCAAGACACTGTGAGCACTTTCTGCGTAGATCGGACCACACGCAACAATTAAATATGAGGGTACCCCGTCTCAAACTATGACACCAGGACGTCAACCACCTCAGTCCTCCCGTGACTATGGTTGCTGTAAAGCAGCCGAATCGTCAGGAACGTACAAAATAAACGCGATAAAATCCGTAAAATTTGTTTTATTTAAACCTTTTCCGAATCATTCTGTATATCTAATTTGATTCAAATTGTATCCTCCTAGTCCATGTATGTGTTTAGTTTGTCAAACCATAAACTAGCGTGATGGACTGATCGTACCCAAAGCAGTCACCCATCCAAGGTAAACCTTAGCGATCGTTGCTTCACTTCTTCAATCCTTACTTGATACGCCAATGACCTGCATACGTGATACCATTGTTTTATTGCGAAGTTACAAAACTAAATTAATAATTCTAATCATAAACCATTATGATATTGTTGTGTAACTTTATAATATGTCTAGGGTCCATATATAACTAGCTATATTAATAATAGATAATGCTGTTTGTTGGTAAGCGTATCACTTGAGCTGCTGGACCGCTTTCTAGGGGAGGAAAAAAATATAAATTTGCTATTGAAACTTTGACAGGAGGACCTCTGTCGTGTCGGCTATTTATAAACAAATATCGCCAGAATAACACACTTTGGTCTCAAACTAAGCAACGCTTGTAGTATAGACGAGACGCTTGTAGTAGCAGACGAGGGTAAATTATGAAAAGAGGTATTACGAAATTAGCCTTATGGGGAATCAAACCTGTGACATAAATCCATCCATCCATCCTTACAGCTACATAAATCCATCGCTAATTATACTCATATGGAAATGAATGCATCTATGTTTGTTTGTTTGTCTGTCTGGGAATCATGCAAAAACGCCTGAATAAATAAAAAAAAACTGGTGATAACTTAGCTAATAAATAAAATTAGGTCATATGCTCTGCAGCCGACTGTTTAATTCAGATCGCCGCGGCATGAACAGTGAAAGCCGAGCAGACATCGATTGATCATAACCTGCGCGCGCGCATCCATCCACTGTTGCGCGTCGACGCGTGAGACAAATATAAAACCCTTTATCATATAAGAGGATATGCAAATTATGAGATTGACCGGCAAACAGTATGGCCACCGAACTTACAATGTACTTCTGTCGACAATTCGTTTAAAAGTCGGATTATAATATGGGCGTGTCCATAAAATCCTTACTGAAAATGTTTTTTTTTTTTTTTATTACATTATAGGCAAGTATTTGATCTCGATCTCACCTGATGGTAAGTGACAATGAGATCTACGATGGAGCATACTTGCCTAGGTAGGAAGGCGGCAGTAGATAGAGACGCTACATTCACTAGGCACATGCAGCGCAACTGATCTGACCCGCCATCCATTTCTTGCCAGAATGCTTGATATCTAGAGTTAAAAAAAAACAATTCAATTGAAAACCTCATCCTTTTTTTGAAGCCGGTTAAAAAATAAATTTACTAGATACCTATCTACTTAAGTATATGTGAGTACTTACCTTGTAAATCTATGCGAAATAGATGATTTGACTTTTTTGATTTTGGTTATTAGCCGTGTTTTTTTTTGCGTAGGCAATAGGTACAGAATAGAGCCACCATCGTTTGTGTCGAGTAACCAACCGCTGATGACAATGATCATGTAGATGACAATGATTTTTTGAACAGTTTGACCGTCAGCTAAATTGTTTCTCTTGTTCCAGGGTTCGGATCCACGCGTGGCGACGTGTCGCGGGCGGCTGCAGACGCGGCGCTGCCAGCTCAACCAGGAGATCAACAAAGAGCTTCGCCTCCGCGCCGGCGCCGAAAACCTGTTCAAGGTAAGAGAGTAGTATCCTTGCACTGGTAATAAGGTTTGAGTGGAAAAGGGAAGATATTCCAGCCAGGTTGGTGGTATGCCTCGACGGTTATTGTCGGGATCTTGTATATATGTTACGTGCTCCGAAAAGTCTCATAGCGCGTTTCAGGATTGTATGGAGACTTATCAATTGTTCTGAATGCGTCTGCAGTCTATAAATTCGGGGGTATACTAAAAAGTATGCGGTCAGCTTGGGAATAATCTCGCGCTTGACGTCCAAATCGTTGCTCTGATTGGTATTTTAAATATATTATCTGATTGGTATTATAAATATATATATTTCGATGATTGTTTTCCGTTCACCTGATCAATGTATCACATTACTCGTGGCAATTTACAAAGTCAGTGATCGCTTCGCAGTCGCTGCGATTGCCCAAGTAACGTGACGTGCCGAAGCAATTGACACTTTCCCTGCGTGCCGTGAGCGCTGTCAATCCTATCTAGTGATGTAACGAATGTCGATTTTCACAAATTCTCGATCGCGAGTGCGAATACTCGTCGATCACATTCCCCAATGCGAATACTCGTCCATCACATTCGCGAATTTGAATGCGAATACTCGTCAACAACATGCCAATCACATGTCATTCGAATTCGTGTTCGCAGGAATGCGAACGTCAACTGAAAGTTGCAAAATCTACATACCTTTTATTTATATTATGTTGGTGTTTTTGGGTTTGCTCAGAATGTTCCTGACTAATGTAAAAAATATTGAATATGATTTATAATGTCGTAAATTGTCTCTCTTTATAATTCCCCACACAGAATATCGATTAAAAGCATTCTTATAACTTTTTTTATTAGTTAGAGTCGACAATGAAACTGTTACATTTTGTCCCGACAACATTCGCATAATATTCTCAAAAATCATGCTAATATTAGCGAACGAGAATGCTAATATACGTTACAACACTAATCCTATGTAAGTACACGTGGAATGTGGATAATATATTTTATGATTGGCACTTATAATAAAAATCTGTCCATCAATGCTCGGGATTGAAGTCACGTCATATTACTATAAAAATATTCAAGTCTCTTGTATGTAGATAATTAGAGATATAGTATGGTTATACAGCGAGGAAATGCAGCCAGCATTCTTGCCACCATTCCACGCGCACAAGGTCTTTTTGATACCTAGTTTGTTTTCATATTATTTTTAAGTTTTTTTTATTTTCTGTTTGTAAATATTTAGTGAGATGTAAACTAATAAAGATAGTATAATCTTAGAGATAATTAGACCGGAGATTTTAACGCTAGTTTTATACGGTATTTATTCAGCCGTTTCTCGAGGCTGGCTTGGTAGATCCGTCCTACATCTATGGTCCTATAAATGTATTACTAAGGCTATATAGACGATAGTAAACATATAAACAATGAGTGAACCGCGAACCTACGTGACACAACATAAACCTATGAAGATCGGTATGTGGAGTGTGTTTTTAATGCATCGGAATTTGGCGATTGTTAACCATTTCTACTTGGCAATAAAAATATATACAATTCCAATATTAAATCGTCTAAGCTCAGACATAAGCGGTCATATGTGTCCTCAAGAATAAAATGGCAAACACAATAAAAGATCAATTAATATTCGTAACGAACTCTCTGGAACATCTCAAAACCAGTGTCCGAACAATGGTGCCGTCTCAGTGCCCAGTTCCATGGACTCCCACGAGTCAACTCAAGGTCAGGGGTCGCAGACCCACGAGGAAGGGTGTCACGGTTCGATACCTCTGACACCTTACTTCTTTGTCCGTTAAGAGTGATCCGAATCTCATATCGATTCTTGGGATGTAAAAAAAATAACAATTTTAAGAAGTTGGAAAGATTATTTATAAAAAATATACCTTTTTCAAAAATACGAACGTCGTTTACACACATTATTTATAAACGTGATCGGCTACTTTGCTAAAGCCTTACAAAAAAATAACTATTTTTTTAATTAGGTGTAATTGTAGTAGTTTTGACTTCATTTGATTCCTGATTCTAATGACTGCGTGCATTTGCTGAAAATAATAGCCATGAAGACAATTATGGATATCTTTGTTTGTAATATGCACTTATTAACCAAACAACCTAGGTATATGTACACATTTAAAAGACCAAAAGTTTTTTTAAATCGCAAACATATGAAATTAATGAAGTCGATAAAAACTATCGATAGAAAACTATGTGTAACACGTTCTAACACTATTCAAAAAAATTCCACGAGCAAATTAAACACCAGTAGCGATGGTAGCGGGTTCCCGTCCCGTGCAGGTCACAGCAGGTCAGAGGATAAGCTGTCACTAGTGTCGGCACGCGACTTCGTGCGTGACTCAAATTTTAATATACATAGATTTCGCTTAACACAATACGGACGTTCACACAATCCGAAATACATTAAATATCAATGTTTAATAAAGTAAAAAAAACATGTTATAGGTATTTGTTTAGTGTTTTCTTTAAAATAAACATGATTTAATTTATTTTCAAACATTCCGCTAAAACTGCCTTCGTGTTAATTATATCGTTGGGTACTGGTCTTCCCTCAATGCGAGGGGGATTATGCATGCCATAATCCACCACGGCTACGGCTAGACTCCTGCTACAGAGAGAATAATTTGTTGTTCATACAGCGGACCAAAAGGCAACGTTCTTCTGACATATACCGTTGACTCGCTATCTTCTTTCAGGCAACTACGAACAGGAAACTCCGCGAGACCGTCGCCCTGGAGCTGAGCTTCGTCAACTCCAACCTGCAGCTGCTGAAGGAGCAGCTGGCGGAGCTCAACTCCTCGGTGGAGCTGTACCAGAACGACAGGTACACTACCAGCACTTGACAGTATTTAAGAAGACTTCTAAATTCTTATAGAAGATTTTTTATTTTTTATTATCTTCTTGGTCGGAATGCCCACACCGAAGCAATTATTTCCCAAATCTACCATGTTTCTTTGATAACACTTTACTATAAATAAGAGTATACTCCATTAGGCTGGCTTCCTAGTTTAAATGAGTGAGGTTTAAACTTAATTTAATGGTATAATAATATAATGTAATATATCACGGACACACCAACTGTACGGTCCCACACTAAGCAACGCTTGTATTATTGGTACCGTACAATATACTGAGGGCAAACTCAGTATATAATACCTATATATAGATAATAAACAACCATGACTCAACATGGTTCAAACATACATGCTCATCACACAAAGATTGTCCCAACCAGGATCCGAACCCGGGATCCTCGGCGCAGAAGGCAGCCCCTACCAACTGAGCTAATCAGGCCATCATAATGAGTGAAGCAAACCTGTAGCTCAGTGCACTTATCAGTGCTTTAATAATTTGACTAAACAAACCTCGCCATTGATATGGGAATTTCGACATTTTGTATATAAATTAAAGATTTAAATACTATCCGCTAGAGGCGCCGTTCAATTATCCATACATTTTTACTGGTGGTAGGCTTCGGCCGTGGCTAGTCACCACCCACTGAACAAAGCCATGTCGCCAAGCGGCCTAGCCGTGTTCCGGCATGATGTTCGGTGTTGCCATTCATGGATGGCGGGTCAGATCAGCTGCGCTGCATGTGCCTAGTGAATGTAGCGTCTCGATCTACTGCCGCCTTCCTACCTAGGCAAGTATGCTCCATCGTAGATCTCATCGTCACTTACCATCAGGTGAGATCGAGATCAAATACTTGCCTATAATGTAATAAAAAAAAAAGATAGTTTACGATTAGCTTACGAATAATCTCACACACTCGCCCTACGGGTTTGCATATCCGTATTAAGAAAGTGGAGCAAAATTAAAAATGTATCACATTAAACTTTCCATATATATTCTATGATCAATTTTATTAACTTATATAACTTGTAATGTAGATACGTAATTAAACGTCTGATTGGTCCGGTCTCAAACTTTATACCTATTGGTGGCAATAAATAATGCCTCACAGGAAACCGTCTGAACCACCTTGACTTGTTTCCAAATGTGAAGTTATATACATCTACATATACAATCTATACAAATACATAACATTGGAGTGTCCGTTTGTAATATTAAAATAACCGCTTTTTACTAAGTGCATTTGGATGTATACACGGTACATATACCAAAACATTTTTTTTTCATTTTTTGTGTCTGTTTGTTTCGGTACAACAACTACATATATGTTTTTATGCCGAACTTTTCCACAAGAAAATATAACATAAATTATAGATATGAACAATCAGTTGTGACCGTAAGGACCAAGCTTTAAGCGGTGCTCTGCCTATCCTGTAAAGCATCCTGACGTGATGATAAACATAGTACACTTAATTTTGTGCGCGGTGACCATTACCTGTTCATTCGGGCGTTCGCGTGCTTAACCAACTGTTACTGATTGACTTCTGACCTCGTCTCCACATCAGTGAACACGACAGTGATGTCTCACAGCCGAGGCATTAGCTGGTTGTCAGGGACTTCTTTACCTGCGGGTATAACGGGTGCAAGGCACCAGGGCGCAGAGGCATCAGAGGTGGCTGAGGACCCGAGAAATAATTTAATTCCGCTCAAAATAGGCAGCAACAAATTAAGCCATTATTTACTAGACAAGTTAGTCTATAAGCAACAGCCAAGGTCGTCTCAGGTCCGTTTTGAAGAAGTAATGCGTCATTCAGGAAACATCTTGTCACTGTAATTCTTGTGTATCAAGTCTTTGGTGTGAGGGGGACGGAAGACGCTTACGTTACCGTAATGTTGCGTAAGAAAACTGTACTTGAGCCTCAGGGCATGTGCTCCTGGTTGCTAAGGTACCAAATTAAGTCTTTCACCGCAAGTCGTTGACGTGATGGCCAAGTTGTTATTCTCTACATCTGATGCAAGGTAGATCTGGTCAAACCTGTCGACTTTCTGATGTAAGGTGCCTCCAATCTTGATTGGGGAACTCATAAAAACTATCGATCGATGAGTCACCATTATACTAACTATACCTACCTATGTATAAATAATAATAATAATACCAGCCCTTTTAATGTCCCACTGTTGGGCACGGGCCTCCCCTCAATGCGAGGGGGATTAGGCCATAGTCCACCACGCTGGCCCAGTGCGGGTTGGCGGACTTCACACGTCTAATGAGAGGTTCTCTCAGACATGCAGGTTTCCTCGCGATGTTTTCCTTCACCGCTTAGCAAGTGAGAATCATGATTGAAAATGAGATTCCCACATGAAATCCAGAAATCCCAGAGGTGCGAGCCGAGGTTTCAACCTGTGATCCTCATTACGGAGGCTAGCGTTCTACCAACTTGGCTATAACTGCTATACTACCTAGCTATAGGTATAAAGGATTTGGTGTCAATCTAATTAACCATGGTTAGTTTCTCGGAGGACTCGGACCATTATGAACACGGACCGCGGTGCCAGTACATTTTATCATCAGACCACTACCATATGATTATCTGAACGGATAATAATTATGTGTGTTTAATTATAATAGTTAAGTTAACTTAATAATTCCAGGTTCCTAACTTATCTGAGTTATCTCAACTGCATATTATGCTGTACAGCCGTACCCACAAGGCGTGTCTCGTCACAAAATTACACAGTGCAAATCTTCAATCTTACCATTTACGGAGTAGACCGTGGATGGTAAAAGCCATTTGATTTTATTGACCACGCGATGCGAACAAAAAAAACAAAAATTTGCATTTTGTACGCGAGGTTGCTTTGTGAGCGGTTAAGAAAGAAAATTACTTAGGGAGCGGTCAAGTATTACGTAACGCAATTTTTGGAGATTTTTGACCCCCCCCCCCCCCCCCTCCTCGCCATGTAACGCGCCCTAACGTTTTTCTTTAGCCCACAGAAGTATTTTCTGTCCGTATTTGTAACCATTACTAGCTTCCGGTCGCGGCTCCGCCTGCGGTACCTCGATTAAAACAAAATGAATCGTATCTGAAAATCGTAACTCACAAACTATACCTATCTCTTCTCTTTATAATATTAGTATAGACCCGCGACTTCGTCCGCACGGTATTTAACAAAAAAGGTTTTTCCAAATTAAAAGTAGCCTAAGGAGGAGTAACTTATTACTCCTTGTTACATCAGCTATCTGCCAGTGAAATTCCCGTCAAAATCGGTCCAGCCATTTTAGAGATTAACCAAAACAATCAGACAGACAGACAAACAGACAGACAGACAGACAGAAAAAATGTTGCTTTGGTATATGTACACATACATCCAAATGCACTTAGTAAAAAGCGGTTATTTCAATATTACAAACAGACACTCCAATTTTAATAATTTGTATAGATTTGTTTAAATGAATCGCTGGAACTGGGCCCACAGCTCACTATCGTCTAATAGTGACAGGAATTTACAACTTTAATCGTCAGTCGCAACTCGGCCCAATTAGTCGCTAGTGGATGTTTTTTTTTTCGTTTCACCTCAAGATTTATATGCTAATTAAAACACGCTAGGTACCATCTAGCTGTAATGAAGTGCTAATATGACATTTTATTTTTTTCTCATAATAAATGTATACCCGTCTGCTTATGTACACTGTTTATTGTAGGTAATATGGAAATTCCACGCGTCGAAATAAGATGAATAGCCTCTTCGTATTTACGATGGCTCTAAATCTTGTATTGTGTGTGATTATGTATGGGTTTGTGTGTGTATTAGTGTGTACGTGTGTGTGTGCAATTATGTATAGGTGTGGGTGTGTGCGTATGTATGGGTGCGTGTGTAAGGTTCTTTCTGTACGTGTTTTTTTTATTTTTTTTTTTATTACATTATAGGCAAGTATTTGATCTCGATCTCACCTGATGGTAAGTGACGATGAGATCTACGATGGAGCATACTTGCCTAGGTAGGAAGGCGGCAGTAGATCGAGACGCTACATTCACTAGGCACATGCAGCGCAGCTGATCTGACCCGCCATCCATGAATGGCAACACCGAACATCATGCCGGAACACGTCTAGGCCGCTTGGCGACATGGCTTTGTTCAGTGGGTGGTGACTAGCCACGGCCGAAGCCTACCACGAGTAGAGTTGTCACCTAGTTGGCACCACCCAGGGTCACGTGTAGGGTATCTCGAGGGTACTTAATTCTCCTACGGACGAAGGTAACTCGACCCCGTGTGATTATGTATGGGTTTGTGTGTGTAAGGTTCTGTACATGTATGCGTAAGTGTGTGTGTGCAAGTATGTAGACATTGAACATGTAGAAGAGCTGGACTTTAGAAGTAAATAGGGATATACCTACCTAAATTAAACAAATCGATAAACTTAATTCGTCCATATGAATTATGTTTTCAATTCACATTTTCCTTTAGCACCGTTTCACTCCGTTGGAAGTCAAAACGGGGACAGAGGGTTTTAAGTGCAAGCCGGCAACATTAAGTAACCGCTCATTACGTGCCATTCAGTTTTTGTGCCCTACACTTAACTCGTCCCTACATTTTACTATAATGACAAGACAGACGACCATTATCTAGAATTTTACAACTACCTGAACGAGCTTTTCTGTTTGTTCTCGTTTTGCGGCGCCCGGTTGCTGTGCTTTTTGGTCGAAGTAAAGCATATTCTGGGCCCCAAGTCTGCTAACACAATCGATTCATAGTCGAACAGCAATCGCATAGTAACTGTCACTTTTGACAGATATCCCATACAATATCTGTCAAAAGTGACAGTTACTAAGCGGTTGCTTTTCGATTATGAATCGATTGTGTTAGCAGACTTGAGGCCCTGTATTGATGCGCGCGATTCACACGCGACTTTGGTTAGAAACAACAAAAGTAGGGCTGCGGTGTTGTTTTGTTCTGCAGCACCAATATAAATGATTGTACCGTGATGAGATGTTTTTCGGTACTTCTACGTTATCATATAACAAAGCTTAGCCTCATAATTAAGATGTTATAAATCGCTCAGTTGATTAGTATAACGGTAAGTAATAAAATAACGCTTTCTGGCATTGTGCAATGTTTTCCCGCGCTCCACGTCCGCCATGTTGCCCGCCATAGATTAAAAAAGGAATGCGCGCGATTTACATCGTTTATTTACCTTTTTATTTCGTGAGAATCATTTTAATCGCAATTATATTATATTTAGCTTTATTTATCCTTACAGTATCAGTGTAACAAACTTAAGTTAGTAAATACTTTTGGATTTGTTAATGGGGTTTGTTAGTATATTATGTTAAAGCTCACACACGTTAATCGCAATTATTTAAAAACAAAACATACCATAGCTGTCTAAATACTGCTGTTTTTTTTTAAACAATTGGCGGGTGTTGCTCAGTTGTACCCACGCCTCTCTTTAATGGTGTTATTTACCCATATAACATCACAGATCGAATACATTGTGATTTACCACCGAAAATATTTTCAGACTGTGTAATATACTTAAAATATATTAAAGAAACAAATACCTAATTCGTAACGTAATCATTAATAAAAGTAGGTAAACATTATTATTTTCAGCAAAGAATGCGTAATGCCAATGATCCCGTTGGGGCTGAAGGAGACCAAGGAGGTGGACTTCAGGGAGCCGTTCAAGGATTTCATCCTGGAACACTATAGCGAGGATGCCGCGGCCTATGAGGACGCTATATCAGACTTCATGGACATGAGACAGGTAGGTACTATGTATAGAACGGTATGAATACGTATTGCTATGCGAAAATGACATTTATAGCTTGATAAACACGGAACGCGAAGGCGAACTGGTTCCAAATAGTGTCATTGATTATGCTACTGGAGGACTCATAGTGGTGCAGTTAGTTAGTTTGGAGCAAGAAAATGTTATACCCGTTATGGAACACAATATCATCTGCCGCCCGTCCGAGGGAACATAGCCACTAACGCCCAAACTTAAAAAAATGTAGTGCGTCTTATTTCATTGTATAGCTCCGTCCCATTCTTGTTGCCGAATTAATAAACGGTCCGTGATTAGGGCAAGCTAATGTCTGTCCTTGCACATCTTTAAGAACCGTTATTAAGTGCCATCACAACCCTGAGAATTTGTATTGTAATCTTACTTGGATCTCGAATGGGAAACTGTATATTCTATATTTTTTTTTACCTTCAGGCAATACGCACGCCAGTAAGGTCAACAGCAGGCGTCGCGTTGCTGTTCAAATATTACAACCAGCTTTACTTCATAGAGCGGCGGTTCTTCCCGCCAGACCGCTCGCTTGGCGTCTACTTCGAGTGGTTCGACTCTTTGACAGGTGGGTGACAGCACCAAATTGATACCACTAACGACATCTAGTTGAGAATTTTGAAATTGTTATTAGCGCCATCTTGTATCCAAATCTTTAAAATGTTATGCTGTGCCTCCATCTAGTATCGCTTGTTATAACCACCATCGCGCCACCTAGTATCAAATAGTGTGACTAGTCATTTTAAATGATAGTATAAGTATTGTATCCTGGTGCAGGGTTAGTTATCTGATTTTTTATCTTATTTGTAGGATCATAAGATTGATTTTAAATTACCAGGTGTCCCATCGTGCCAGCGAACAGTGGCTTTCGAGAAAGCTTGTGTCTTGTTCAACATTGCTGGCATCTATACCCAAATCGGCGCTAGACAGGTAAATAATTGAATTGAACCAATACCTAATAGATAATTAGCCTGACGAGGTAATTATATAATTGTTTTCAATTATCATGTTCGAACATTGGCATCATTTCTGTTAATTAGCTTAGTTGTTAGTCCATTGTGCGGTACCCATAATACAGGCGTTGCTTAGTGGGGCCGTACAGTTTGTGTGTTCGTCTGGCGATATTATATTATATCTAAATCTCGTTATCTTCACGTAGATACAGAGATTTAGGCATTTAAGAAAAATATTGATAAGGAACATTCTCAAAACATCCTAGTAAAATCTCGGAAACTAAAATGTTTTAAGATATATTTACTAGGTACTTAATAGGGAAGTGGTAAGTCTTGCTTCTGTGGAAATTTTTCTACCAGATCTTTTTGTCTCCCGCTTTGCAATGGAGGGATGTGGATAATCCAAGAGAATTCCATTGCAAAGGAGGAGTTGGTCTTCTATTTTTATCTTTCGATTAATTTCGTGCGGGCTCCAAGACAATTAACTTGGGACTCGCCGAAGGTTAGACCTCGGTGTCTTAATTGGACACCACTGTAGATCCTGGCTTACAGGAGTAGCAGTGGTGGGAGTGTTTGGCGGGCCTAGTCCCAAAGGAAAAGGTACTTAATAGGTAAATGACGAATAATATTGATCGATTATGGTTGTCTAAATAACAATTATTTGATTCGGTGCTTCAATCTAAACGTGCAAGTACTCGCCGCAGCTTTTAATCACACACAAGTATTTCACGCTATCCCTGTCGCACTCGGTGCTTGCAAGGCGCGTCGTCGTCCGTAGGAGAATTAAATACTCTCGAGATACCCTACACGTGACCCTGGGTGGTGCCAACTAGGTGACAACTCTACTGGTGGTAGGCTTCGGCCGTGGCTAGTCACCACCCACTGAACAAAGCCGTGTCGCCAAGCGGCCTAGCCTAGCACTAGATGTTCGGTGTTGCCATTCATGGATGGCGGGTCAGATCAGTTGCGCTGCATGTCCCTAGTGAATGTAGCGTCTCGATCTACTGCCGCCTTCCTACCTAGGCAAGTATGCTCCATCGTAGATCTCATCGTCACTTACCATCAGGTGAGATCGAGATCAAATACGTGCCTATAATGTAATAAAAAAGAAAACCGTGTGGTGCGTGTGCGCAGGAGCGCGCGTCGTGCGCGGGGCTGGACGGCGGCGCGGAGGCGTGGCTGCGCGCGGCGGGCGCGCTGCGCTACGTGCTCGACAACTTCACGAACGCGCCCTCCGTCGACCTCGCCGCCGACACGCTGCTCGTGCTCGCCGCGCTCATGACCGTAAGAACATCTTTAAACTATGACGCTCTTCTTCTTTTCCTATTTTTTAGTCTTGCAATCGACAACACAATAGAGCCATTTTCGCCGTGTTGAGTATTCCTTGATAATTTGTTATAAAATGGTAACTAAGTGACTATCGATCTCATCAAGTTGAGCAATATTCCCCCCGCCTCTGTTTTTTACCACAATGGGTACATCAAAATGACCGCCAACTTCGACCAGCTTGGCGATACTGGCTTCCCTTGAGAGGAATGACCCCCAAATATAAAATGGTAAATATCTTTGAGGATAATGATGAAATAAATCCTGTTCCCCAATCAGTAAAGCGTTTGTATGACTTGTGTTCTATGAAACGTCTGCGTGCTAGTTCTGTCGTTAATTAGTGCGTGACCTTCTGGCAGTGGTCATTAATAAATAAAGTACTACAATACGGTGGTTGGTATGTGCGCAGGCGCAAGCCCGCGAGTGCCTGTTCGAGAAGCTGCAGCTGCAGGCGCGCGAGGCGCCGCCCGACCTGTGCCTCGACCTCGCGCAGGACGCCGCGCACCTCGCGCACACCTACCGACACCTCTACGACAAGGTAACCGACACATCAACTCAACTGACACACGCAGTAATAGTGACATCTTTTGAAAAAATTTGCAAACAAATTCAAGGGTCACTAGTAGCGCCATCTCGTAGTATAAATACAATAATGACTAAAAAACATGCGGCTACCGCCATCTTTTGATGAGTAGCTAGCCAAGATAAATTGAAATTGTAGGTATTCGAAGGAAACTTGATCTATTTATTGGAAGACAAACCGCTAAATGTAACAATAATAAACACAGGTACAATATATAAGAGCCAATTACAGGTGACCACGTATAGATAATAGAATAACTTGCTATGGTGTGAACGTACACTGAAAATGTCAAATTAAACTTAAAAGCACATAGCATCTTCCGAGTAAATTTTGTTGAGGTACCACAGGAGATATGTGAAGCTTAGGCATCGCTTCGCTGAGCTGATACTACATGCAAATAGATCCGTAAGCATATTTAGCATAATTACAAATTGTGTGTGTTGTGCGGTCCCAAACTAAGCGTAAGCTTGTATATAGGGAACATGGTTATGACATAATATAAGAGACTTACAGAGGTCCTTGGTTTAATTTTCAATTTAGTTTTATAAATTGAAAATTAAATTCAAAGATCCATGCTGTTTGCATTTCCTACTACAAACTAACTAGCATATAACTAACTTTAAGCAAAATAAAATACAGAGCAGTTGTGTAATTTGTCTTACACCATTGGACTAACACTACTTGTTGAATGGAAGTATAGCAGAAACTCAGCTAAGCGTGATGTATCATCGAAGGTCAGGGTATCAAGAGTATTAATTCTGATGTGTTGATCGCAGATGCAATCGGAGGGTGTGTTCAACTACGTGCCATACTCTTGGGTCTCATTAGTCCACGTCAAGACTGAATTTTATAAAGGTAATCGTAACATTTTTAATCGTCAATGGCCGCCATCTTGGACTGTCTCTTCAATAGTGTTTAGTATTCAAACTAAAAAACATTAAAAAAAAATACTGTTTGTCTGTGGTCAACCGGAATCTATGACTTGTCTTTGGTTCCTGCTCCGGTACACCGGATAGAAAAATTGTGTTTATTATGTCCGTAAGTGAAATACCTAATTATTGAGAAAATATTGCAATACATTCATCGAAGAACCGGTGCCTGGCGTTTTACTCAGATTGACAACTCCCAAACAAATAGAGAAACACAAATCTATGGTCAGATTGTCTAGTTCGGTTACTAAGTCTCTTATCTCACTTTAAAAATTAAAGTACCTTTTCTAAGTATATTATTTTTATCCACCAGCGCTAGCGCACCAGTACTGCGCAACAGGTCTGCTAAACATGCCGGCGTCGTCACTCGACCGGGAGCGACTCGCCGCCTTGTACGCGCCGGACACTGACAGGAAAATTGAAAATGGTAAAGAAATTGCTATTTATAGGCAGCTAAGCAGAGTATGTAGCTCTTTTAGGTGCTTAATAAGATGGATTCTTTTACATATACACATATCTCACTCATGCCTGTATCCTATGGGGGTAGGCAGAGACCACTGATTGCCTTGTGCTACGAATAATGTTTTGCCTTCATCCACATTCATAATGTAAAAGATCTTTTTAAAAAAAGAACAACCATGGAGTTCTTCTCCATTGGAACGGCATTCCGAACGGGTGGTAAAGTAGTAGCATAGTATTTTGTACTTTTGACAATTTATAAGTACTGTACTTAATGGTCTACGTGAATAAAAAATATTCTGATTCTGTTTCATACATCTTGTTTGTGGCTGGTTGAGAGTGCTACGGATTTCCCTTTTATGGAAAAAACCATTTATATAGTATTATAATTATTTATAAGTATAATTATTAAATGTAATCGCACGTTTGATACAGGCTCATCAATAATGAAAGACGAGGAGGTGGACTACAAAGCTCTGGGAAGAGCGCACCTCGCTGAGGCTCTGACATTGTACGAGGAAGCGCTACGATTGCAGAGAATGTGTCGGTCAGTATCACCAGAAACTTAGCAGTGAAGTGGATATTACTTTATTTAAAAAAATGGCGTGACCATATAAGTAATTTGCCGATGACAGTGGTTTTGAAATGTAGCGCCATCTATGTGTGTCTCCCAGCATTAACATCGTACAAAATTGTTCTGCTACTCAACAAAAGGGGTCACTGGTATATTTATTTGTCATTCCACAGCGAGCTGCGGAACAAGGAGGCTATTTCGTTGGTAGTGCGAGCTCAGCTGGAGCGCGCGGCGCGCGATCGCACTTTGAAACCGGAGAACGATACGCCAGACTTCACGGATCTGCTCGAAGCACCCAGTATACAACGTTAGTCGAACATCGGAACACATTCGCTAATCAAACATTTAAGTCCTTAGGGAGCATTCAAGTATTACGTAACGCATTTTTTGGAGATTTTTGACCCCCCCCCCCCCCCTCCCCGCATGTAACGCGCCGTAACGTTTTTGTTTACCCCTCCCCCCCTCCCCCTAGGAAAACCTAAAATCTCTACACGACCGTTCTGAAGGGTTAAAACAATGTTACGTAACGCGTAAGTTCGTCGTTCAAAGCCCCCTCCCGCTCATGTAACGCATAGTAACGTTTCAAAATTCGTTATGTAATACTTGAACGCTTCCTTAACTGTTTTGCTTTACAGTTGAGATTGCCTTACATATCTAAGCAGGACATAATGACTATTTTGCTGTCACAAGTCAACATGTTAGCGTTCGTCGGTTGAATTGCTATAGGTAGTAGTACTTTTGATGTGTACTGACGGACAATTTGCCTTAACACCTTTCATATTACAGCATCATCAAAATTCCAACTTGCACTCACACAACCGGACTTCTCGCTGCACCGAGTCGACGACCTTTTCAAATCCCTCGGACCAATCGCCATCTTCTCAGCGAAACGTCACTGGAGCGCCCCGCGCCTAGTCCAACTACAGAAGTACAGAGACGGGGCCAGACGAACGGACAGACAAAACAAACCCAGAACTGACGATTACGACGGAACTCGGAATAGCATCAAAAGAAGCGAGAAACGCGATAAATCAGAAGATAATAGCACTTATTACAATCAAATAATCAGAAGCGACGAGCAATACAACGAATACGAGAAGAAAAAACTGCATCGAGTAACGAAACAGAACGGGGTTTATATTAACAGTTATAATAACAATAATTACGACTACCACCCTAAGGTGTTGGACTACGATGAGTATAGAAGAGATGTTAAAGAGAATGTTGTTAAGGAGGTGGGTAAAGCGAGGAATGGGAGGAGGAAGGAGCCTCTGAGGAGGGCGGCGAGTGAGTACAACGTGGCGAACGCGAAGGATGAGGAAGGGTTCGGGTTCTCGGTGAGAGGAGACGCGCCCGTCGTTATTGCTGCGGTCGAACCTAACTCGTTGGCTGATGTGAGTAACACTTATTATAAATTATTCTAGTATAATTTTAGATTATGTCTAGCTTATTTTTTTCATGTAGTGTGATAGTGCAGTTAAGTATGATCACTGATAAGTTAAGAGGAATTGCAACGCTACGTTAGGTATAATTTTTTTTTTTTGATGAATCGTTTTGCCCATTTTCTATATGAAATAATGTCACATTAATCTTTAGTTCGCCACAGATAAAATTGCATTGTTTAAAATGGGTGCAAAATTGAATGCATTTATTAAAAATATGGTATTGCTAACTAAATCATAATTTTTATATTACATGAACCTTTAAGCGATATTATCGTTAAGACCCCTTTAACAATTTGCATTGTTAATGTTTGTACATTTGTTAGTACTCGAATCTTTGTTCAAACCTCTGATTAGACCGTTGTGCTTCGGGACCGTTGTACTAATACATTTTCGAAAAGAACATACTCCGGCTATTACTTTGTCACAGGAATTTTTAAGTCACAAAAACTATGACTTGAGAAACGTGGTAGATTCGGACAGGACACACATTCCTTTCAAATTGGGATATTCCATAACACTTCTACATCCAATACCTAATCTAATAACAGATCGGCGGCATGCGCGAGGGTGACTTCATAATCTCGATCGGCGAGAAGGACGTCAAGTGGAGCTCGCACGAGGAGGCGGTGCGCCGCATCCAGCAGGCGGGGGACACGCTCACCATGAGACTCGCCACGCCCATGGACAAGAGCTGCCTCAAGGTACACTGCCACCATTCACCCGAGACCCACATCATCACACCCTATATGGAGTGCTGATGACTTTGGTGCTTGAGTCTTCACAGAAGGTTGCGTGTTCATATCACATCGGGGTCACCAATTTAGCGGTAAAAGGATGATCTTCCAGCCAGGTGGGTGGTATGCCCCAAAGGTTATTGTCGGGATCTTGTAGATATGTTACATGCTCCGAAAACTCTGATAGCGCGATTCAGGATTGTGTTGAGAATTGTCTATTGTTCTCAATATGTCTGCGGCGTCGTCTGTGTAGCTTGTGGCGCGGTTGATGTGGTCGCTACAGATTCATTCATATTTCTTGCAGGCATCCCCAGAAACTCCCCGACAGTCGAACTCCAACCAGGGCTCAGTTTCAGCAGCTTCAACAGCATCCAGTGGCTCCACAGCCGTTACCGCTCGCTCGTCGGCCCGTCGAGCGCCATCTTGGAACCCGTTCCGTCGTCAAACGACCCGCGACAACAGCTCAAACCGCGGTTCACACACCAGCAACGTAATATTTAGATAAGGGACATCTAGTATCGAATTCGGCAAACTATTGGTGGAGTTTTGTTTATTTAGTCAAGCGCCATCTGTTGGTGGAAATTTTAAGGTGGCAGAGCGTACATCACTGGTCATAGACTATTAACAAATAGTGTTACAAAAATTTCGTGTCTATTAAAATTATTTCTGTTGGTGCTAATGTTGTAGATTTTAACCGACGAAAAAAAGGAAGTGATTCTCTATTCGAGATGTATATTTGTTTTGGGGTATCAAGTTTGCCCGTATATTTGGTATGCGATAAAATGTTCTTAAACGCACGAGGTAACATCGTGCGTTAGATTTAAAAAAAAGCAGTTTCTCCGATGCAGTGCAATTTTTTTAAATTATTGCTCCACATATCTAGCGATTATTTGAGCCTCATTTGACGCATAGCAAATACACGCACAGCAAGTCACAAATTACAACTATTTTGGGTCAAAAAGAATTTACGCCATCTGGTGTTGGTATTGGTGAAAGTTGAATAAATGTTAATAGTAGTACCACGAACGTCTGCTCTGGCGGTAGCGGCGCTACCATTGTTACAAAACTGTCAAATATTATTTTGACAACTTTAGCTTCAGCTTTTGACCGTACGATACGAAACAGTGCTGACAACGCTGGGGCACATCCAATCCACATATAATTAGGTTCCTAATATATATAATTAGATAATGGTACCGTTATCGGCTATGATCTTCCAAAGTATTTACTTGTAAGTATTACGTAACTTGGCTAGCGGCTAGCAGAGACTATCGCTTGCGAGTTTTACAATAGCATCAGCGCCATCTAGCCGCTTGTCACGTTATTATATTGTTTCGCGATACCAGTGTGAATATATTCACTAACCCACAACTAACTAGAAAGAGTCAGTATTAACTTGATTCGTGTAGAATACGTTTTCTTTTTAAATTGCGTAGCTACTCAACAAATACACCTTGTACACATCGTCGTTAGACAAATTTCGCTACAATGGGCACAGTCATATAGTCAATTTTACGTTGCGTCGCGTTGGGAATATATATGGCATGCGTGAACCCAGTGAACGATTTCAAGGAATATGTTCTCGGGTTTGTTTCGATGTTTTTTTTTAATGTTTCTGTCACATCTTTATTATATTAAGATGTGTACAGACAACGTGTCGAAGTTGCGGGCACCTCTACATAAGAATACAATATAAAAAAAAAATTGAATAATCGTACACCTAATCCAGCGATTTCAAACTTATTAATATTTGTATATTTTGTTTAAATTATGTATATTAGTAATAACAAATAACGGTCACAACTAATTTAAACACGTACGTGCTTGATTCGAAACTCATTTTATATTTTTAACCCAATTTTGGATGTGATCGATTTAAATTCGGAATGGAAAAGTCAATTGATCGCGTCCAAAAAAAAATTACTAAATTTTAAATTGAAAAACAATTTAAAATAAAAATATTGTATAAAGTTATTTAAATTATAAAGATGTATATCACTGTATAAACTATGAAATTAATAAAATGTATCATATTGTTGTGGTTACTTGAGCAATAAAGTTTATTTAAAGTCACTATTTCTTGTTGAATTGCCTACATTCTAACTTGTAACTCTTGAATAAAATAAACACTTATTGTAACGTAAATGTATATTATAAACAACATTGTCAATAAATTGTAACTTAAAACGTTACATTTGAGGTATTTATATTTACTTAAAACAACCAACACAAACATGATTGCACATAGATTACAAAACAAAAAAAAAGAAAAGACTTAAGTAATTATTATTAAACTAATTAACATAATAAGTCCCCTGCGTCTATGCTGTACCTCCAACAAATAACGTGGGTACCAAAGACAAGTGACTACTTAAGGCACAACTTTTAACCGACTTTAAAGAGCAGGAGGTTCTCAATTCGGTTGTATTTTTTTCTGACGTAACTAACGTGGTAGCCATGACATGTATACAGTTTTTTTTTATTTTTTAACTGGGACAGTATGGGGATATTCTATTCCTTAGGACATACAAACTGTTTTCTAAAGGTTCTTAAGGCTGTTTTCTTGTAAGTCTTATGGATTCGGATTCCCCATACCGTCTCAGTTTTAAAAAACACTGTATATCTCAGCACACGGGCCTTTTTTTGTATTCATCAGTTTTGTAAGACATCAATATCTATTGTGTAGTCAGATAGTATAACTACTACCAGCGCTTCACGGAAAATATTTGCAACTTATAAAGAGCTTGCACTGTCGCGCCCACTGGATTTGGAGAGCTATTTGACGAAATATCGAGCTACGCTATAATGTATGGAGGTTGTATCTATGGTCCAACTAAGCCTTAGTATTTGTGCTAGAAGTAGGCTCACCTCAATAGCTTAATGGTCAGAGTAGAGATCGAACCTAAAACCTCTCCGTTGCGAAAGTGACTACTCCAACCACTGATCTGTTGATTCTTTATTTTGTCTCTGACTATCTTTTCTTTGCGCAATGTATGGTATGCTCTGGTAAACTTTGTCTTATGCTACGTATACACGTGCCATTAGTCACTAATGTCGACAGACACCAGGCGACTAGGAACAGAGATCGGCAACTCGGTGTAAACTCTTCCGACATTCAGTCTAGAGGCTGTCCAATGCCATTGTATATACGTACCCTAAACAAAACTGAATAAAAACGACATTATCCTATACCCTACTAAGAGTACCTTTAGATTTTACTAGCACCACAGAAATCCACCTACTTTCAGCTACCATCCAGAGACCGTTCCATTGTCTTTTTCACATCATCGTATACTCCGAAGAATACGAATCCGCCCAGCATGAAGGCACTCGCCCTGGGAGCCAGGCCTGCAAAAAGGCCTCTCACTCCAGACTGCCAGTAGATGGAAGCCAGGGTTGTCGTGATGCGAAGTCTCTTGACGGGGTAGCCGTCGGCTAGCATGATCCGGGTTTTGGCTAAGTCGAGCGGGGTTGTGACAGCTGCAGCGAAGCCACCAGCTATGGAGCCGCACAGCGCGCTCTGGGGAGGAAATATGGCACTTGAACAACATCGTGAACCAATTACTAGCTATAAAAAAAGTGTTAGCCCGCGTGGACTTCGAGAATAAAAAGTAATGTGATATAATATCACAGGACGAACACACCAACTGTACGGTCTCAAACAAGGCAACGCAATTATGGTTTGTGTACAAAGGACTGGGGCAGATCCCAGTGTATAAACTCTTAAATAGATATAAAACATCCATGACCTACTGCTCATCACACAAAGGTAGCTGTGGAATGGTCGCTTGTATATACATATTTTATGTTCTGCATACTCTTTTAGCGTGTTTTGGGATTATATGGGGAATCATAGAATGAATAGAATTTAGTTTTGCGCCATCTAACGGCGGCGTGTTGTAGACTTTAAGAATCGTTTTATAGAGGTCACTACAATTATAGTTAACATGCTACAGGTGGCGCCATCTATAGGTAGGGTTATCTTGCCAGTTGCCCCATTTGGGAACTATTGGCCTTTTAGTGTTGGGGTCCTTTTTGATAGCATTTTCGAGTACATTCTAATATCTGACCTGAAAACTACTAATGTTGCCATCATTCCTCTGTCTGATGGCAGTTTTCAGCATCTCCCAGACTGGCAACTCTATGAAACTGAAGGGTAAGTCCCGGACCACCGTGGACAGGAAGCCGCGGTACACACCGCGACGCAGGCCCTCCGACTTATAAGCCTAAAGGATTAAAATAAAATTGTAAATTACCATAGAGATATAATACTACCATATTATTATCGTATATTAGGGAATATTCTTTCTTTACGAAATGAGATGTGATGAAATAAAATGAATATGAAAATGGCCTCACCCATAACTTAGCGGGTATTTTGCCAATGTCAAGTAATTAATAGCAATAACACAATCAATAAATACACATTATAAATAAAATAATGGATGTGACATGATGATATGAAAATGGCGTCAGGGAATATTATAAATCATACATGTTCGAGTAAGAAACATCTTTTTTTATTTTTTTTTATTTGGCATCACCATAAGTATTTTGCCAGTGTCAAGTAATATAAATTATTTCTATTTTTGAATATATGCACAAGCCCAAAGGCTTGGCCCAAGTAAAATACCCCCCCATCCCTCAACTGATTGAGTGATGGATACTTTACCGAAAGATTTTTCATGGATTTTTTGTGAGAAACTGAAAAGCCATGTTTCGTCACTCTGTTTCAATTACCTACACTTGTGCACTTTACCGAACCCATAATGGTTGATATTCCACTTATATCACTCACTATAACTCGCAGGAACACTAGTATTAGAAATCAAAACATAACTGACACCACGACTTTTCAGTTTCCCTATATTACTCCTAGGAAACATCTTATAATCGAGGACAGATCAACAACATCAGCCACAAAGGGCATCCTATCATAGCATAGACAATATTAACCATGAAGGCCATATACTACAATTCTATATCAATAATATGAAATAATGGTGTAATTTCTACACCATTTTTTTAATGTTCTTTTATTTATTACTTTCTTAGTAAATTGTGCGCACAACCCATGCTACTCAAATAATGGACAAACAGCATTTTCAAGAATTGAGTGTGTTCCACCAAAATTACACATTATATTTCAAAGAAACACATTTTTCACAAAATAGACCTTTCTCTTCGACTACACTTCTTTTTACTAGACAACCTTTCTCTTCGACTACACTTCTTTTTACTGGTGGTAGGCTTCGGCCGTGGCTAGTCACCACCCGCTGAACAAAGCCATGTCGCCAAGCGGCCTAGCCGTGTTCCGGCATGATGTTCGGTGTTGCCATTCATGGATGGCGGGTCAGATCAGCTGCGCTGCATGTGCCTAGTGAATGTAGCGTCTCGATCTACTGCCGCCTTCCTACCTAGGCAAGTATGCTCCATCGTAGATCTCATCGTCACTTACCATCAGGTGAGATCGAGATCAGATACTTGCCTATAATGTAATAAAAAAAAATAAAAAAAACAAACCAAAAAGTCCTTAGTTTTTGTTACTAATTGTCTCTTTTGGCTGGCTGTTACATCTACCCATATGGAAGTGCTTTAAATCATCAATTCTGTTGTTGAGTTGGTAATTTAGCAACTGGCATGGCATAGATTATCAGACAGTAAGCCCACAAATGCTGATTACAGCCATTCTATCTTTAGATATTATTTAGATTTATTCCTATTGCGGGGTGACTGATCTGACCCTGTAAGAACTATTTTAACATTACATACCTCTAATAGTATTGCGACACTGCTACGTTTTAAAGTTCCAACATAAGTCTGTTTCCTCTGCTTGGCTATTTCCGTGGGGACCCGGATAACACATGCCAACTGAAACATACAAATTATGTGACTATGTACATTGGCCAGGCTATAAATGTTACTCTACAAGCTATAGAAAAAGAATATCGCCCACAATGGCTGCTTTAAACTTTTGGAGTTGTGCTTATTCTGTCTCATGCAGCATCAACTTTCAGTATTTATTACCCTTTTAGAATTCTTGACTACATGGCCATTCATCTGATAGGTGGGGCATCACATAGGAACTTTTGGTTTATAAGGTATAATATGTATATATAGTGGATTTATAGGAGGCTTTCGCAAATTTTCTAATAAAAAAATTAAACTAACCACTTCACCGACGCTAGCCGCCATCATATTAACAAATGGAGCATACTGTGAGGCAACGTGTGGTTGGCACAAGCTTTTAGTAGTCTCGTAGGACACAAAGAACAGAGCGGTGGTCGGCATAGAGCTGGTTGCCACTGTTAGGAGGCCTGGAAGGAAAATAATATGATGCTTACTACCATTTAAGGAATACATATATGACTCTTCTATTAATCAGCTCAACCGTATATTAGTCTCAATGTAAGTCAAAAGTTGTGGAAGGAAACTGATACGTAAATATAATCTACTAGCTGCCCCTGCGGTGTTACCCGCAATTAAAAAGTATGTGCCTTTACCGGATAAAAAGTAGTATATGCGCTATTCCGGACTATAATCTATCACTGTGCCAAATTTCATTCAGATCCGTTCAGCCGTTCTGGCGTGATTAAGTAACAAACATCCATCCATCCATCCATCCTAACTTTCACATTTATAATATTAGTGGGATTAGTGGGATTGGACAGGTCACACAAACATAAATATAATGTACTGACCTCTATAGACTCCTCTGAAGCCGCCAGCTTTCTGGAAGCCCTGCTTGCTCTGCAGCCGAGTCTTCAATGTGTCCAGCGGGTACAGAGCCACATCTACAGAGATTCCTGCTACTGCCCCTGCCTTGTACAACAATTTATTATTATAATTATGAGATACTTGCCTAATTATAGTGATTAACAGTATACATTTATTTATTTACATACCTACTGTACAAGGTAGCTAGCAAATTTTCAGAAGATAAGGGCATCGTATTGGCTTTGTAAATGGACGAAAACTTTCTATAATTTTCATATCGGAAATTGAATGGAAAATAAAAAAAATATTTTTACTTCTATAAATATATTGTGTGAAGGTACTTACGAATAGTGGCGGCAAATACTTCGATTTGATAGATTTCGGTTTATCCATCGTTGCCGTTTGATTATTTTTTGTTCAAACTCACTTTGTAGAAGTTATTATATAAATAACCTCAAATTGTAGGTACGATTATCTTTGTCATATTTTTTTAACGTGGTATTTAATATTCCAATGAATGATAGGTATTTACTATAGTCATATATTGTTATATAAATAAAAAAAAATGATAACCTCAAGCACGACCTTAAATGTTACCTTCCGCCGTTCGACATAAAGACAAAAATAAATTAAACAATTCGTGGTCAATAAGATAATTCTAAGATATTTAAAACAGTTGTTAGGGAGATCAAATTAGAACTATTCACGACAACGGTGAAGAAAATATAAATAATAAAATATATTCTCAAATTTGTATTCCCGCTGCTCCGTGCATGACTGAATCTAGACAGACAGATAGACAGTATTGACGGAAACTGTCAAAACACTGAACCGCGTTCAGTGCTTCCGAAATGAGATTTAATAATATCGCCAGACGAACACCTTAACCAGTGTTACCAACCCTACTGTTTTAACAGTAGATTTGCTGTTTTCACATTGATTTCCCTGTTTTCTGTTTCATTCCTAATTTTTACTGTTTTTCAATTAGCGTTCAGGACCACCTATTACTCTATGCAAATATTTTGTGATAACCCCTATGTAATAAAACGCATTGACGCTAGATGGCAGTATCTACTGGAAACATGTACACAAATTTAAAAATGGAGACGGGTCTCAAACATTTCCCACATTGTGTGAATTGGTGAAGAAACTTTTGTGCCTACCACATAGCAGCGCCACCGTAGAAAGATTATTTTCAGCTATAAATATTATGAAAACCAAATTACGCAACAGAATTGATTGAACCGAGTCCTACTCATTTTAAGCCACAGAAAGGCAAATGAAGAAATTTATCAAAAATATGTATGATTTTAAATAAGAAAATGAGTCTGAAAATAGCAATTGAGGATGAAAGTGGAAAATAATTTTACTTTGATTTTTGTTTTTTATTATTTTGTGATCAATATTATAATATAACTGCATGTGAGTCGTGGTAACTAATAAAAGTGGGTAACTGTTTTAATTAAATGAAGAAAGTATGAAATCTACCTTTTTTTACTTTACCTACTGTTTTCTCCTGTTTTTTTATTGGTGAGCTGCTGTTTTTCAGTTCCTTGGGGTTGGCAATACTGACCTTAACTATATTATACGGTCCCATACTAAGCAATGCTTGTATTATGGGTGTCGTACAATTGACTGAGGGCGACCCAGTATAAAATACGTATATGGGTAGATATTTATACATCCATGACTCTGATAAAAGCATTCGTGTTAATCACACGAAGTTGGTCCTTACTAAATCTCGAACCCGGGACCCTCGGTGCCGAAATCAGGGTTAATACTAACTGCGCTAATTAGGTTGAATATAGAATATATTTGAACTACCTACGAATAATTTTTAAGCTCACAACGCATGTATGTCCGCTAAAATGAATAATGAAACAATTCATCCTCTTTACATTGAATCAATATTTTTATATCGCCATTTAACAACCGATAAATAAATAAATCTCGTTGCTTAGCAACACTAAATTACCTTGCACCCTGTGCTGGGAAAAGTAGGAGTTGGAGAATTTCATCAATATTGGATTAATAAAACGTTTTTATATATTTTACAATGCCTAAAGTGTTCAAGACGGCGCACGACGGAATACCCTATCATCATGTGCGGAAGGACGGCGACCCAGGGTGTTATCAACTACATAGGTAAACTTTTAAACGTACTTCTTCAAGCACTTGGAAACTGACATAGGCATTACATGCACGAATCCAATATATCATTAAAAAATCCATAATATCATATCGAGTTCCTGCATCTTTCTGCATAATGTGCCCAATGTTGCCAACTATAAGCACCATTTTACACAGGCGTTTTATAAGATTATTATGGAACTGGTGCGATGGCTGGTGCGGCGTGTCGGGGCACACGTCTGTCATTGTATTAAGCCAAATACAGGCGTGTGCCCTATCTGTGCGACTGTTTAAATCAGACGTATAGTTTCAGAATACCAGCAATGGCAGGCCCTAGTTAGGACTCGGTGCAGCAGATGCTAATTATTACTCTGCATTAATATTTTTTATCAGCCAATTTAGAGTGGATTGGAAACAGACCCCAAAGGCTACCACGAAGAATGTATCGCTAAATTGTATACTTTTTCCAGACCATCGCAATGCCGTCTCAAGTTTCCGATATCGAAACGGCCGATCCACAAATGCGAGCTCCCTAAGAAGGAGTTCACCATGGTGCCGCAGATCGGCGGGTGGCGGGCGCTGTTGGTGCCGAAGACGGAACCCAACTTCTACCCGGCAGTGATGCACAAGGAAGAGTTTGATAAGCTGAAGAAACAAGCCAAGGTGGGCACTTGTAACGTGTCCACATAGATTATAGACTTGGTGGATACTTTATTAAAATTTTAGCAATCGGTCTATCATTTAGAATAACAGTAGAAGAACGTAAGAAGTATATAGGTAGTAGATCCCTAATCTATCCGCACAGCATCTCCCACCAAGCGAGAATCTAAGATTCTGATACAGCATCTGATCTGAATCGAATTGAGGAGAGACTCGTACTTTCTGGGTAATGTTATAATGTAGATCTGTTCCCAACAGTGGGTTCTTAAAAACGATTAGGAACAGTTTAATAGATTACCTACCATCGGGTTATATACTGATCATTACTGCATGTCAATACTTAGCTCTAGCGAAGGTTTGTTTGGCACTCCATCAAATGATAAATTTCGCAGCCTAAAGGGAATCCAGGACGTATGGTAATATTTTTTTAATGTTCGCCCATCAGATTGTCTCCCAAGACGAGGTTATCAAAGCGATGTACGCCCAGGAGGCTGCTATACAGAAAGCGGCCAAAGACTCTGAGGCCAGGAAGCAGCAGCTCAAGAAGGACCTGCTCCCGCAACCTGGCGCTGAGGCGGCGACTGGCACAGCTGACCCTGAGCTGGAGGGACCCGATCAGACGGCACATACCTTAACAAGAGCTGAGAGTTAGTATGTTATATGGTTGATGAGTAGCTAATGGAGAGGGATTTACAGGTGTTAACGGAAGGTGGGCGACCCTAAAGGTGTAGACAGAGGCAGGTTGTCTGTTTCGCAAAAGGCCGTCGCTATGTTGTTTCAACTCTATAGGGATTTTTTTCTCAAGGTGATAGAAACTGGAACATCGGCGCGTCCATATTGGCTTCCCGCGATGCGTGTAATGTCATATATTATCTCACCGTTTTATCAACAGTGCTACAAGCTGACAACATGCAGGGTCCTCGTCTGTGCAATCGCATAATCCTGGCGTCTAAATGCCACGCTATAAGAGACGCTCAGATTGCAGAGAAGGAACTCATCAAGAAGGAATTGGATGAGGAGCAGAGGAGGTGAGCTATGGACCAACAGAAGCTAAAAATTAGGGGGCATTCAAACTAGCTCCAAAAGTGTTTCCTATAAACCTTAGAGCTCACTATGAAAATAGTAGGTACAGTCAGTAGGTATGACGTCATCTGCCATAAATCAGCGCGCGTGAGATGGAGAAAAAGTACTGGCATAATCTCTACAAATATATTTTACTAAGCTTTAATTAGAACGAATACCTAATTAGGTTTTATTTTCCATGGAAAGTTCTTTCAGAGTCATATTATATTGTTCAGACTGGACGCCGTGATGGAGGAGAACCGTCAATCGGCCGTGAAACGCTGTGAGGAGGAGGAGGAGCGCCGCCACCAGCTGCGGCTGCAGAACCTCGCGGCGCTCAAGGAGCAGATACAAGCACACGAGACTGCCAAGGTGCCAATGACACCAGTGGTCTAACTGGGCCATTAATTTACCGATGGATCAAAACCCTGAAAAAGCTACTTACTGGTTGAATTCTTATTAAACTGGTAACCATCGTCGCCGACATAAAAAGCTGGGTAGCTTCCGGAAGCTAGGCTACGAGTAACCGTAGCTGGTCCATCCTTCCTGTTTGTCTTTTTCTAGGGCCCTACCAGCCACCGGTACTTGGAGATCCTCATTGTTGATTTAGTCATAAAGCTCCAAGCATGGTTTTCCACAGTGCATTTATTGCTCTTGAATCTTATTTAAAAGCGGTCAAATATTGCTTCAAGATCATGGAAGCCGAGCGTATAGAAGAGGAGAGCATCCGAGTGAACCAAGCGAACATCGCGATGCAGATAGACGAGGCGCAGAAGCTCAAAGAGAAGCACTCGAGGCAGAATAAGCTGAAAACAATGCTGGACCAAGGTCAGTAATCAGTGAACATGCAATATTCTTAAAGGTGAGCAGACAAATCCTTGATAATACAACACGTATTAAACCAGGCAACGCGGAACTGTTATACTTCAAGCAGCTGCAGAATGAGGAAGAGCGCATCATGGATCTGCGCATCAGCAACTTCCTGAAGCAGAAGCACGAGCGCGAGGCACGCAACAGGGCGGAAGCGGACGCCGTCAAGGCGGCCAAGCAGAAGGGGATCGATCATATCGCTAAGGCTCAAAAGGTGAGTACTTCCAATGGCAATAGAAGATTAGACGGTTTGAACCTTAAGTTGACAAGTTGACCTTGTTCAGAAGGTAGAGTAATTTGAGAGCTGAGGTACCCTCTTATTATTTTATCATCTATGACAGTTGGTATGGGGGCAATTAAGATGTCTCACTAAATCAAAATGGGGTCATAGCTTGTCTGATATTTTTTTTTCATTTACGATCAGGCACATGGCTAGTTAGTATGTATTGCATAGCTTGTAATATTATCAAGAAACGTACCTAAATAGATTAATTATACAACAATGTAAGTAGCTGTTGTATTTCTTAACGCATGATGCATTTTTGGGGTGTTCCTCGCGCCACCAGTTACTTGACCGGCTCCGATAATTTTTTGACCCTGTCGCGATAATCATTGTTTAGGCAGAACAAGAGCTGAAGGAAGAATTGGAGCGCATCCGAAACCTGAAGATCCAGGAGGACGTGGAGCGCGAGTACCGGCGCAAGGAGAGGGACGCGGCTATCCGCCGCAACCGCGACATGAAGCACCTGCACGAGGCCAGGGTCCATCAGGTAAGGAGAAGGAAGAAAAAAAAGAACTATTTATTCGACATGACAGAGGTATTAAAAAAGTTATAGCGACCTCTTCAAGCTCGCCACAAGCTACACAGATGGCGCTGCAGACGACATTCATGACAAATGAGGGGCTCCACACAATCTTGAAACGCGCTATGAGAGTTTTCAGAGCACGTAACATATATACAAGATCCCGATAATGACCGTCGGGTCATAGCGGCCGCCCCGCCAGGCATACCACCCGCCTGGCTGGAATATCTTCCCTTTCCGCCAAAAAGTATATACAAGGACACAAACATATAAAGGTCTCTAGCATAACCATACCGAAAGGGTTAGCGGCTCAGCATTAAGTAGATAGGCAAGATCATGTCCAGGGTTCATTTTCAGCGGGGTAAGGGGGGAGAAGTTGGTCTACCTACTTACACTAAGAACACTATAGGCACTAGACTCAGCAAAGTTTCGGTTATCCTAATGTAAGACTTTTTAAAAGCGTTATGCATGATTTTTATGGCAAAATAGGTATAATCTTCTGTAGCATACAATTTGATTAGCTAAATATTATGTAAAAGGGCGCAGAAATAGACACAACTTAGTGCGTACGGCGTGGAATCATCACATCATTACCTTTCAAGTAGCTAGTCACGTTTCAATTAACTCCTGCATGGCTTGCACTCAGAGGAAAACTTCTTCCGTGAGTTCTTTTACATTCCATTCTGGTGAATAGTGAATGTTCCTCCAGATTGGTTCAAAGTTTTTTTTTTCTAGCTCCTATCGGAGACATTTCTGGTCATTTTTGCGTGACAATCGTTAGCTCTAGCTACAGCTTACTTTAGCATTGTGCATATACCGTTCAAACGAAAATGATCTTAAGTGTCTAGGAGGATGATTGTGGAGATGGTATATTTCAGATCAATGACATCCACCGTCTGATCGCGCACGAGATAGCCAAGGACGAGCAGAGCTTCAACAACGCGGCGCGGCAGAACGAGGAGTTCATACGCAAGGAGAAAGAGGTACCTTATAATACCTACGACTGGGGGGATCTCTGAAGTCGAGAGTGAACAGGTACCTTCTAGGCAAGTATGCTCCATCGTAGATCTCATCGTCACTTACCGTCAGGTGAGATCGAGATCAAATACTTGCCTATAATGTAATAAAAAATAAAAAATTGGTCTAGCTGGGACTTTGGGAGATCGGTATCTGTACTTACTTGAAAACGACTATATCTTAGTTGTGTCTATACATTGAATATTTTCCATCAAGCCTGGTAATCCCCAAAGGGATAGGCAGGCGTGTGCGCGGTGAAACTGTACTGTCTCGCTTTCTCATAGAAAAATCAAACACTGTATACACATATATTTTATTGATAAACGTTATCACCTACTTGTTGACCATGTAGCGACCTCTTCAACCGCGAACAAGTTGTACAGATGGCGCTGCAGACGCATTCAAAACAATTGTCAATTCTCAATAGAATCCTGAAACGCGCTATGAGAGTTTTCGAAGTACGTAACATATGTACAAGAGCCCGACAATAACCGTCAGGGTATAGCAGCCGCCTGGCTGAAAGATCTTCCCTTTTCCGCTAAACCATTTAAAATATTTTACTTTAATTTTGTTGGACCTTATATATATGTTTTGTTGACAGTTGGATGACAAACGCAAAGCTCGTATCGAGCTGCATCGCCTGGCGATTATGAAGCAAATCAACGACAAGGAACGCACCAGGTAGGTACATCAATCAATCAATCAATCAGCCGAACGACGTCCACTGCTGGACAAAGGCCTCCCCCAATAACTTCCACACATCGCGGTCCTCCGCCACTCGCATCCACCGGCTTCCTGCGACGCGTGTGATATCATCGGTCCACCTTGTGGGGGCCGTCCTACACTACGGTTAATCTCACTACGGTTAATCTTGTAATCTTCCGGTTCGTGGTCGGCATTCTAGAACCTTTCTGCCCCAACGGCCATCGGTTCTGCGAGCTATGTGCCCTGCCCACTGCCACTTCAACTTTGAAATTCTTATAACAGATAGTAGGTAGGTACATACATCTCTATAAATACAGCATTCCCCGACTGTCATTTATATGATCAAAAAAACTCCAGGCTAATTCTCATACTAAGTATCTAAGTAGCGCATGTATTATGGCTACCGTTCACATCAAATTCCACGACTCAAGAATAAACATTTGTGCTCATGACACAAAGATTTCCCCTACCGTGATTCAAACCCGGGACCTCGGTACAGCTACCAGTGACAGACTCCAGACAGTCAAATTACGTATAGTACTTATAGGTACTTAATAATCATTGCCGTTTGTTGAGACTCCCAAAAATTTGCGGCTTAGTTTCTAGGTATAATGAATGAATGAACGGTACTGCGGGCGGAGACGCGGGCGGAAGCTAGTGATTTCTTAAAGTGTTAAACGTTGTGCCCCAGGGCTGAGCTGCGCGAGAAGATCCACAACGAGGGCGTGGCGCTGCGCATGGAACAGGAACAGCAGGAGAAGTACGAGAGGAAGGTCATCAAGGAGAAGGTCTGACAACTGCTTCTACCATAATCATATTCCTCCTGACGGAACTTCGGTCATAGGAGATATTATAGTGCGCAAGCACAGGTGTACTCCCTCCGAGTTGTGATATTTGTCAACTAAAGTTAACGTATTGAAATTCTGACTTCACGCAATGATTAGAAATGCGCTAAGGAAGCGCAGGTTCAAGGCATAGTGTACCTTTTCTGAATCACTCTGTACTGTCAATAACCACGAACTTGTTGTGTATCCAGGTGGGCGCGATGAGAGTCCAGAAGGTTTCCGAGAAATATGTGAAAGAAGTGGAACAGACGCTGGCCAAGCATGGATACCATTAATGACTAACCAACTATGAATCACAGACTTTTTAGAAAATTCAGAACAATGGACGGCGTCCGCTACTAGTGAAGCCTAAAAACCGTAGTCTAGCCGTAACCGTAGTCTAGTCTAGCGTAGTCTAGTAACACACATAAATAAAAACAATGTCCAGAACTTCTTAGTCTATGCCCGACCAAAAAGTTTTGTATTTATTGCGCGTGATTTCAATCTATTGAAATACTGGCTTAACTTTGCTAGTGGCAACGTTACGTCTGAACTTCTTAACAAGTCTGCTCTATGAATACCTACATCTTGTTTACTATAGTATTAAAGTAGCTAGGAACTAGTTCTAAATATACGGACAGAGCTATCAAAAATGAGTTTTTTTGTGTTTTTTTGCATCTTTTTTTTTGGTTTGTATCAGTAACTTTATTAAGGTTTCAGATTTTTATAGTTGGTATCTTTTCAAAATTGATCCTGCCAATGGATACAGGATATTTTTTATCATTTACGTGTTGTTTTTGTTTTTGCGCCGTTTGGATTGTCATACATGAGACGGGTATAACATTATTTTACAATCAATGGTTGATATATACTCATTTTTTTGTGTGAGTTGGGTCAATAAATTGTGTGTGAAACTTTTAGACGTGTTTGTTTTGAGGATATAAATACAGTAAGAACAGATGTACAGGACTTGACTGCTTCGGGCGTGAGGACTGAGATGAAGGGAGCATCTCCCCCCGCCGTCCTCACACCTCGCCCCGCACGACGGTAGTGTAGTGCTGCCTTGACAGCTTTCGAATCCTTATAAATCACGATAATGATCATACTGAGTTTTCGTGTTGATTTATGTTGTTTAAAAATGAATTTAATTTGTAATAAGTCAATTGTTTTTACTATGGTAAAACAATAACTACTGGCAGTTTATGAACTGCCAGTTGTTTCATTTAGGACCCAAATAATATACGGTTGAAACACATTGTGAATCAGCACGATCCTTTTTAAGTACCGTTTCGGTGACGTATCGTCGGCCATCCCTCACACCACAGATGCTATAAGTATGATATAAACAGCATGTTACCTCGATGACGTTACGATTTTATAATAACTTATGGGTATTACTATCGATAATTGGGGTTCAGCACTGACGCATTCCTTAGAGCTGCATTCAACTCGTGCGCATACTTTAGTGCATTAATATTCGGCCGCTTAGAATGCTAATATATTGCCATGTAATCTATATAAACATTAAATACTGTTTGTCGGTAAGCGCATCACTAGAACGGCTTGACCAATTTGGCAATTTTGTCATCGGTAATGTTCCTAATAGTCCAAAAATAAGGTTATTGAGGGGAAGAAAAAATATAGTTTCAGTCGGCAAGTATAATATAATAAATTGACTACGCTAAAATAATAATAATAGTTTACTCATAATCAAGTTTTTTATAATAAATGCCTAAAAACAACCTAAACCGATACAATACCATAAGGTTTGTAAAAACCGCTACTTTTACTAACTTTATGGTGTTGTATCGCTTTAGGTATTTGTTTAAGCAAACTTAATACATCGAGACATCCAATGCAGAATGCTAATATCGCAAAACACTAAATTACATCGTAAAGATGTCCAAATTTTTCGTAAAAAAATAAAAAACCATTGACATTTTGAATTTCGCGCCCTGACCCTGAGCTTCCACCTTAACCTTGTTTAAAAAAAAACAAATATCTTTGACACAATTACTTTATACATCAACATGATCCATACAACTTACTAATTCATCTGTTCAAATGCAGACCCCATCTCACAAAACATTTCTAAAATTATCAAACTATTAGCCATGCCTAATTAGCCGTGTACTGACTGAGTGAGCCGCCTGACGAGGCTGCCCCGGATACATCTCGTAGCGGCAGCCCTACACACTTTATAGAATGTTATATAATAGCATTACTAAGCACTTTTCTACTAACAAATGCTTTTTAATGATTTTGTAAACTTCTATTAATTAAAATAGTGAGTCTGTGATCCTAAGTGACTATGGCAGGTAATAGCGGTTGGCTGTTTCGCCCGACTGAAAATTGAGATCCTCACATGAATTCCAATGTCAAAGCCGCTTCGCTCTCTCCCTTCCGTAATTCATACAAGGGAAAGAGACAAAATCTTCAAAAAAAAAGGAACGGAACACGCCACCGACGTCTTTGTTCCCCGTTGACTTCAATCTGGGTGTTTTCAAGTCGAGAGTGAACAGGTACTTTCTAGGCAAGTATGCTCCATCGTAGATCTCATTGTCACTTACCATCAGGTGAGATCGAGATCAAATACTTGCTTAATGTACAAAAAAAAAAACGATTTATCTCTCAATTTGGCTTTTCTCATCTTATGTTTTTCCGATGACTCCATGTACCAGGGTAGGGCTGCCTCACGACTCCGCCTCGAGAAGCTGCTCGCTCAGTGAGTACGCGGCTATGAACAAATATTCACAATCACTTTATGGCCTTCTCTCCCAGCTTGACGACTTTGTCTAGGTTGTCTTTGAGCGTCTTCAGCTGATTCAGCACGTTCGAGTCCATCAGGGAGAACGGGATGTAGGCCTGGGACTGGCGGAGCTGCTTCGGCTGGAGGGACAGCATGGTGCCGTCTTGGAGGAGAATGTTGCAGTTTGCCTTCTCGTCCGATTGCATGCTGAAACCGAGACATATTCATGCGTTATATATACAAATAAATAAAATTGGAGTGTCTGTTTGTAACATTAAAATAACCGTAATAACTTTTTACTAAGTGCATTTGGATGTATACATGGTATATATACCAAAACAAATTTTTTTGTCTGTGTGTCTGTTTGTTTGTTTCGGCTAATCTCTGAAATGGCTGGACCGATTTTGACGGGACTTTCACTGGCAGATAGCTGATGTAACAAGGAGTAATTCAGGCTACGGTTTTATTGTAGGAAAACTCTTTTTGATAAATACCACGCGGACGAAGTCGCGGGGTAACAGCTAGTATTATATATATACACACATACCCATATACCCTAGTATTATATACCATTACGCCACTAATCCCCGTAGGCATAGGTGCACAGCAGAGCAACCGCAATAAATTTCGCAAATAGTATATATTTTGCACATAGCTCGCAGAACCGATGGCCGTTGTGGCAAAAAGGTTCTAGAATGTCGACCAATACCGCGCACTCTGACCGTGTGAAGAACGTGTCGCTACGCTATATTTGATGACGTCATATAGTTGTACAGCGCAGTTCGGGTACTTCTATGTTGGCTTGAGATTAGATAGCGTGAGGCAGAAGTACTAACTTGTAGCAGGTGGGCACCAGCACGGGCGAACCGGACATGGAGACCACCATCTCCCCCTGCCGCGGCTGCCGCAGCACCGTCAGCGGCGTGTGCGGCGCCACCTGCAACACAACATCACAATTACACTTTTTTTTTTGTTGTCTATGGCATTACATAGGTATTTTGCCATTGTCACGTAATAGATATATAAAGTTGTAACAAAATAATGTTCAAATAGTTTAGCAGGGCAAACAATAGGTATAGGTATTTTAGCGGAAAGGGGAAGATCTTTCAGCCAGATGGATGGTATGCCTGACGGGGCGGTCGGTATGCCCCAATGGTTAATGTCGGGATCTTGTGTATATGTTACGTGCTCCGAAAACTCTTATAGCGCGATTCAGGATTGTGTTGACATTTGTCAATTGTTCTGAATGCGTCTGCAGCGCCATCTGTGTAGCTTGTGGCGTGGTTGAAGTGGTCGCTACAGTATCATTCATATTTAACATCGTATAGAGTGCTATAGGCCAGCCTGAATGTCCCCATCCATTATTCAATATTCAGTAAAATTATGAATGCTTTACTGAAAGATTGTGATGGAATTTTCGGGAGAAACAGTTGTCAGATCTTCTCCTTAATGACCTCACTCTACTACTTCTCCTCCTATCCTGCTAATACCTGCGTAGTCGTCTAGATTGGCCATCGTGACCGAAATTCGGTCAGGACTAATATTATTTACCTTGGGCGTGATGGCCGGGTAAGCCATAGCGGAGTTTTTGTTGTAGGCGGGCGTTTTGTAGACGGACTTGGAGCGGCGGCGCTGCGTGGTGCGGCTGATGGTGGAGGGCGGCTTGCGGCTCGACGCGTCCGCCGAGCGCGAGCGCCGCGCGGTGGAGCGGCTCGTCGTCGACGGCACCGCTGCACGCGACGGTACACACATAACAATACGATACGACGGTACAGACGACAGTACAGGGCCAAAGTCTGCTAACACAATTGATTCATAATCGAACAGCAACCGCATAGTAACTGTCACTTTTGACAGATATCCCATACAATATCTGTCAAAAGTGACAGTTACTATGCAGTTGCTGTTCGATTATGAAACGATTGTGTTAGCAGACTTGGGGCCCAGACGAACACACTTACTGTACGGTCCCGAAATCAAGCGACGCTTGTGTTATGGGTACAACGGATTAGGTGAGAATATAGTATACCGCGTGTCTCAAAAAAGGCATAACTTTGTATTTGCGTTTTTTTTTAATTGTCACACCAAAATTAACTAATGTGACTTTACATGATGCTTACAAATTTGCTCAATAGCAGGTTCAAATATATGACATTCGCGAGTGATGGTGTATCGCGAGCGATTGCTGTGTTTGTGCTCAGAACGGAAGAGCATCTGTAAAAGCCAATCCCGCGCGAGACTTTCGCGTCAGGTGGCACAGCCGACGCGATATCACCGCTCTTTCCCGCGCGAAAGCTGTTTCCCGCGGTAAAGAGCATAGAGGTAAAAGTTTAGGCTATATGTTCTGAAAGCTTGTATAGAAGCAGTGTACTCACCAAGGTACTTCTTGCCAGCCGGCCCCCCGGAGCCCTGCGACGAGTTCTCTGTGAGGTAGCCTGCCCCCAAAAAGCACCGGGTTAGTGGAAACTCTAACACCATGTAGGATGGCTTGGTTAGTGCGTGAACAGAGAATTAGTAAATATGGCCGACGCTTAATTTATACCGAAAATAATAAATGTAGTCTTATGAAGGACTTATCATAACATATCTATCTCTACTTTATAGTTGGCATCTCTTTCAGTTGAGCAACCAAAGTTACAATTCGGTGTCCACAAAACTAGAGAGAAAATGAGATGTGCGGAATATACCAATCAGATTGTTTGAAACCTCCCAACCAGTACCAAGACACAGATTAATAGTTATTTCACTCCGCAAAGACATCTCTCCACTCCGCTTTTGTAGAAACCAGGCCTAAAGTGTAACTAGATCTCCGGGCGGAGCAGACAGAAGAGCACCCAGCGATCTGTGCTACAGATTATTTATTTTAATAATATGACTAAATTAATAATTATATAGTTTCTAAAAATTAGTACTCTAACTAAATTCACATTACAATTAATCTATTGCCATAAAGAAATAACAGATGGTGTCCAAGTGCTACTTGTCACACACAAATACAATTTACTATCAATATGAACAAGACATTTGAGTACTCTTTGTGCTGCAATAATAATTGAATTAGTTATAATGTACCCATATTTATGTGGTGCTCATTAATACTAGTCTTGCCACTGGATGTTAATAAGAAGCCTTAATATCAAGGGAATAAAACTTAAAATAATTACATAGACCATAGTCTCGGCCAAGCAATGCGAGTCAATGATTCTGAAACTCTTATTTATCCCTATGATGTAAGGTTTCTCTACCAGCCTTGAGCTGTAAATCAACTTAGGGTGACCAAGATTAAACAAGGAACAGATAATATACAAAACATTAACCCATGATCAGTGTCCATAAACAATATGAAATGTTACCGTCATCGTGGGATGCTGAGCGGCTTGAATGCCTTGTCCGTCTCGTGGTGGGCATTTCTTTTAGATGCAGCTCTGATTTCTGTGAATAATTGTTTATAACTGCCTCATACTGTCAAAGGTTTAACATCTTTTTTTTTGTTATCAACTGGTGGTATGAATTCAGTTATAAATAATAGCGAGACAAACAATTTGTGTTAGTTAGTGGGCTGCCATTAATAACATTGGAGCTGCCACACTGGATCAATATTTCCACGCGCAGCCCTTCACTATGTGACAAAGGTAAGTAATTTAAATTTTGAGCCATTATGGTCATCAAGATATACATATAAATAATGTTAAGTATGTAGGTCTGTACTGGACTATAGTAATTATATTTCTTACCAGTTGTCCAACAGTTTTTTGCAAATATACGTTGCTTATTGATCCCAGCAATATCTTGAATGCGAGCTCCACGTTTCGTATTTCCATATGTACCCGGGAGTCAATTTTATTCTTTTGCTCCAACACTGAAAAGTTTTTAAAAGTGATTAAATATGTAACAATGATGTGAATATCAATTTATAATCATACCTTGTACTTTGGCTACGCCACTATTTTAAAAACATCATATAATTCTCCCATTTACCAAGTTTATTCAGCTTTTTCAAATCATCATCTTCGGAAGATTTTTCCTGTTTTCTCACGGGACGTTTTGTTCGTGGCATTTTCACTAATAGCTTCCTTTTAAATAGTTTAGGTACGGTATGTGAAAATTACAGAAGAAAATCACTACATATAAATGGTATTTGCAGAAATACAAACTTGAATAACTTCAGTAAACCAAAACACAAACACAACCGTCTATTTTTAAATAACGTCATAGACAAGACAAACAAAGATAAACACGGACGTACTATACTACAGAGCGAGCATGTATCGTTAGTCTAAATCTACGTATTAGTAGTCATTTGTAATATAGTACTTGGAGTAATGTTTTGGAGGTTTTCTCGAAGGTTGTAATAAAAGGAATAAGTAAAACAAACAAATAAAGAACATATAAGTAACATGAACCTACATAGTATAATAGATATTGAACATGCTGGCTGAGTATTGTTCTTGTGTAAATCGAACATTATAATATTTTTTTGACACTACATTATCAGCTTCCTGTTTCAATTATGTATAGTTAACAATTTCATATTTATTTCTTACTTAAATCACTATTATTAATCAAATTTAGTCATTTAAAAACATATTCATAATTTATAGTCAAGTATTAATAGAAGCTACATAAATTAATTCGCATTTACAGAAGTTACAAATACGAGTTTTGACTCCAGTAGTGCATTGTTATGATGAATGAAGAATGGCGGACACTGTCATTTTGCGATATTTGTTCACATTTTTATTGATAAATGCTTGCTGTGGTAAGTTTTGTGAAACATTACAGTGCCAAATAATGTATCAAAGTGCCATAAATAGTTGGTGAAAATATCAAACGTGAAATGTGTACGCAAAGATAAATTTCGATGTTGCTTCCTTCATCGTTATTCTATTATTGTTTTTTAGCGGATTTCGTGAATGTACCACTGTTTACTTGGAAATGTGCTCTCCTAAAACCTAACAAGAGTTCTCACGCCAGTTACGATAGTTTATTATTGTATATTTGAGAATAAAAGCAATGGGCTAGTTGTTTACAAGACCATTTATGAGGACTCAAGCTACAATTATTCTCAATAAGCACTTATTTATAACGCATTTACTTATCAGCGTATGTTTTACACTCTCAATGAACCACACACCGAACATATAATGTTTATAAGCATATAATTATTATATCCCTTTGCTAATAAAGCTATTTATGACATAGTTTTAACAGCTGTATCTTCCCACTCATTTTATAAGTACTAGATCCATGTCAATTGTTCATACCTAGAGTGATAAGTTCGATTCCCAGCATAGCTTGAGTGTTTTAGTAAACAATTTTTAACAGTTTAGCAACTTCTATGTCACAAATTCACGGTATATCTCCAGATTGCCACAGAGAATAGGAAATATATAATTAATTGGTATTTGTTTCAGCTAGTCTACCCGGCCTGGATGACGATGGGCTGTCTGACAAAACCCCGGGGCCTGATGCACAGCTCCTCGATGATCCTATATCTAAAGAAAAGATGATGGTACGCCATCCAGAATCAAGGTATTATACTGCATATATATTTCTGTCAGCTTCACACACTACAGTGATAAATTATTGGCTAAAATTTGATTACCTTGTATAGTTTCTTATAAAATACAACTGCTGCTGAACTGCTCTAACACAACCAATCTTTGGATTTCATGCTTAAAACAGGAGGAGGAAATTTCAAAAAAGGTAATTTTGATGTTTCTCAGCTTTGGTGTGTGTATCTATGCACAGAATAAGTGACTTGTTGAACATCAGTCATTCTTAAATGCACCTGCAGTTACCTTATTCAGTTAAACACATGTGTCTTGTAGCAACTTTTGTGAGTGTTATGATCATAAATAATATTTTATCAACCTATAGGTATGATTGCTACCAATGCGATCCACCGGATTGTTCGGATTTGGATGAGCATCAGATATGCACGGATGCGCTCATATGTTACAAATCGTCAGTGCGAGGCGCGGATGGAGCCCTGCGGCAGTCCCGCGGGTGTTGCACCACACCTGAACAATGTCAGTTCACATGTAGGACGGCGCAGCTACAAGGGTATGAACTATAATAATATATTATTTATTCTCTGCCAGCCATGCAGCAGATATTAGGAATTATTCTTAAACAACATAAGGTTTTATTTATGTTGACAGACATCATATTTCAATAGATCTGTAGAAAGTGGGATGTAAGCCATTCGTATTAGCATACTGAGATGACTTGGTACAAACATTTGTGCGCATCACACAAAGCTTATCCTGACTAACCTAGGGATTCGAACGAGGGGCCCTTGGCAGAGAGCAGGGTCTTTACCAACTGCGCTATATAGGTCAAGTTTATGGGTCGTTGTGACCTATTAATATTCATACTTTTTTTATATTTTTTGTGATCATCTGATGTATATTCTGATTTGTGTATTCACATCGACCTGTGCTGTGTTGAGTAACCAAACACTGGTGGGAGCATGTAGCTGTCCAAGTCTCATTGAATTAACACTATTTTCTTCTTTCTCTTTAACTTATAGAGAGTGTTGTCTTAATATTAAGAGAGTTGCTCCTGATGGGGAAAAGCTCATACCTGCCAAATCCTCCTCCAACCCATCTGCTCATAGTTTTTAAAACTGATTGCCAGATAAGCAAATAAACAAAAAAATATATATTCTCCCGCAGTCCGCGCAAGCGCCACGCGGGCCAGCACAACATCACGTGCTGTCAAGGCAACATGTGCAACGACGGAAGCTTCCCGGATCTGCCGCCGTTCGCCGACACCGCCATTGAACCGCTCCCCTCGAACGCGTGGAAGCTGTGGGCCAGCGTGGCCGCTTCTGTGATCGCCGTGGCCGCTATAGGTGCTATGGCCATCTTCGTACTGAGAAGAAGTCACCGGTGAGTGATTACAGGCTATATTAGCTGTCTAGACCCCTGCCAGTGCATCAGGGCCCCAAGTCTACTAGCACAATCGATTCATAATCGAACAGCAACCGCATGTTAACTGTCACTTTTGACAGATATTGTATGGGATATCTGTCTTTTTGACTGATTGACTCTTAGAAAAGACTAATATCGCCATATGAACACACCAACTATACGGTCCCACTTTAAGCAACGCTTGTGTTATAGGTACCGTACAATGGACTGAGGGCGAATTCAGTATATAATACTTATATACATATTAAACATCCATGACTCGGGTACAAACATTCTGCTCGTCACACAAAGCTTGTCCCTACCAAGTGTTGTGTATATTGTTCCTCCTACTCCAGGTTGCGGGTGTCGCGAGCGGCGCTGCACAAGCTGGGAGCGGACTCCAACTATTTCTCCTCGAATCTCTACAGCCCGCCCCTGACCAGCGCGTTCTATGAAGGTACGACTCAATGTTATCATTATTCTGTAGTCCCTTCCCTGATTTAAGGTGGAAGCTCAGGGTCAGGGCGCAAAATTCAAAATGTCAATGGTTTTTATTTTTTTACGAAAAATTTGGACATCTTTACGATGTAATTTAGTGTTTTGCGATATTAGCATTCTAAAAAAATAAAAATCATTGACATTTTGAATTTCGCGCCCTGACCCTGAGCTTCCCCCTTAATATTTTAAGGGGTTTTTGTTTGAAGATCCGATTGACCTTAATTAAATTACTAGCCATGTGCTATGGGATGTCCAATGGATGAGGTTCTCAGGAACCATGCTACTTTTTTCAAATGTTAGAGATTTGGGTAAGCGCGTTCCAAAGTGCTCTTCAAGACTTCTTAACTTGTGTTACCGAAGTTCTCGTCAAGAGTGATCGAACTAACCCATCTTGCGGCTTCATCATCAGACCCTGGCAATTATGTGTGATCAGAGTACTCTTCGAGACCGTTGTAACGAACCCAAACTCGGGTCTACTCTGCGCCTTCGCCGAATTATTGTGACAAAAACGGTTGACCCCCAAAAAAAAATTTTTTTATTTAAACTGGAAAATAGATGTTAAATTATTTATAGTCAAGAATAATTGTACTAAATTTGAACGCCATTGCACTATTTTTAATATTTTTTTCATACAAACTAGGACCCGATTACGACGACCCCCCCCTCCCCCTGGTCAAACACCCACTCATTTGTGGGTGAGGCCATATCCATATTCATTTTATATCATCACATTTAATTATACTCTATACACGGAAGGGAGGCGATACCTCGATCATTGGTTCGTTTCTTTTCAAAAAGGACCCGCGATTTAGTTTGAAACTTTCTCGGCTGTGATTTTTTTTTTTTTATTATATTATAGGCAAGTATTTGATCTCCATCTCACCTGATGGTAAGTGACGATGAGATCTATGATAGAGCATACTTGCCTAGGTAAGAAGGCGGCAGTAGATCGAGACGCTACATTTACTAGGCACATGCAGCGCAACTGATCTGACCCGCCATCCATGAATGGCAGCACCGAACATCATGCCGGAACACGGCTAGGCCGCTTGGCGACATGGCTTTGTTCAGTGGGTGGTGACTAGCCACGGCCGAAGCCTACCACTAGTGGGAATCCTCAATATTATCCATAGCCAAATTCTACATTGAAGATTTGAGACGACTCCGCAACCAAGCGGTTCGTGACGACCATCCGTTAAGTTTTGCAGTGTCAATTTCTTAATTTAATGATCAAATTGGTCGATACAAGACTGTGGCAAAGTGTGAACAGCCCCTGATTACGTAACTTGCAAAAGTACTATTTGCTATCAAATCGCAAATTCGTAGCGCTATAGCGCGACGTCGTACAAATCTGTGATTTGAAAGAAAATATTGCGCGATTATTGCGGTCGCTTTGCTATCACTGGGTTAGGCAAGATACGTAATCAGGGCGCCGGACTGCGGTGTGTATGTGAGGTGTGTATGGCAGGCGCAGGCGCAGGGGCGGGTGCAGGCGCGGGTGGTGCGGAGGGCTCGCACGGCGGCGTGCGCGCCACGGCGGCGGGCGACTCCACGCTGCGCGAGTACCTGGAGGCCTCCGTCACCAGCGGCTCGGGCTCCGGCCTGCCGCTCATGGTGCAGCGCACCCTCGCCAAGCAGGTCACCCTCATCGAGTGCGTCGGCAAGGTACCCTGCCCACCGCTGACCCTCGCCTTGTCAACTTCTCCAATTATAAACTTAACGAGTTTGGTCGCTAATTAATAAAGCCAGCAACACCGAACTCACTAACCATTATGGGTTCGGCAAAGTGCACATGTGTAGGTAATTGAAACAGAGTGACGAAACATGGCTTTTCAGTTTCTCACACAAAATCCATAAAAAATCTTTCGGTAAAGTTTCCATCACTTTACCGATTGAGGGATGGGGGGAGGGGTATTTTACTTGGGCCTAGCCTATGGGCTTGTGCATTTATTCAAAAAAAGAAATAATTTATATTACTTGACACTGGCAAAATACCTATGGTGATGCCAAATAAAAAAAATAAAAAAAAAAACACCGACCGAACTCCTCTCAGATGTTAGTCGAGAGACTATCTGTCACGAGTGACGGGACCCCGAATAGAATGCAATTCGTAACTAAGCGAATCTAAAAAAGTATTCGACACGTGTAACAGAGAATATTTGAAATAGTTTTCATGCAGCAGTTTCCTCGGTGTAGCGAGATGACAAGTTGTGTTCTGCACGGCTGCAGAATTATTTAAATCCCGGGCCCCGAGTCTGCTAACACAATCGATTCACAATCGTACGCCAACCGCATAGCTGTCACTTTTGACGGATACTGTCACTTTCGACAAATACTGTATGGGATATCTGTCAAAAGTGACAGTTAGTATGCGTTGAAATAAAACTATTTTTAAGAATTCAAACTACTCAAACTATGACACTAGGACGTCAACCACCTCAGTCCTCCCGTGGCCACGGTTGCAGTAAAGCAGCCGAAACGTCGGGAACGTAAAAACAAAAAATAAACCAGATAGAATCCTTGAAAATAGCTTTATTTCAATGTGTAGTATTTGCATATATATATAAGAAGTTACTATGCGGTTGCTGTTCAGTTATGAATCGATTGTGTTAGCCGACTTGGGGCCCAGCATTCGAACCTGGTACCCTAGGCACAGAAAGCTAGGGTCACTACCCACTGTGCTAATCAGGTGGTCATGAATGGTCCCCGTGTCCCAGGGGCGGTACGGCGAGGTGTGGCGCGGCTCGTGGTACGCGGACAGCGTGGCGGTGAAGATCTTCTTCTCGCGCGACGAGGCGAGCTGGCGCCGCGAGACGGAGATCTACAGCACGGTGATGCTGCGCCACGAGAACATCGTCGCGTACGTCGGCAGCGACATGACCAGCCGGGCCAGCTGCACACAGGTCAACAACCAAAAAAATAATATTATACTTAGTGGCCATCCATAAATTACGTCACACGAATTTTATTAATTTTTCACCCCTCCCCCGTCCTTGTCACAACTGGTCACATTTGTAAGACCCCTACTCCTACCTAGTGTGATGTCACATATTTTGCAATTTTACATTTGGAAATTTATGATATTAAAACAGCAGCAGTGTTCCGATATTGTTTTTATTTCCATTTAAATTATTTTTTTATAAAATCAACAGTTGTAATACTTAGATGTAAAATATTATATTTTGAAAAAAATGTGATGTCACAAAATTTGGGACCCCTCTCCGCCCCTTGTCACACAATGTCACACTTCGTCGATCCCCTCCCTCCCCCTTAACGTGTGACGTAATTTATGGATGGCTAGGGGCCAACAACCAAAAATGTTTTCTTGTTTTTGCTTAGGTATAATAATTATACCAGAAAAACAGCAGTGATAGCCAAGTTGGTGGAACGCTTGCCTCGGTAACGAGGGTCGCAGGTTCCGCAACTCTGGGATTTCTGGATTTCATGTGTGAATTTAATTTTCAACCACGATTATCACTTGCTAAACGGTGAAGGAAAACATCGCGAGGAAACTTGCATGTCTGAGAACCCCTCGAAAGATGTGTGAAGTCCGCCAACCTGCACTGGGCCAGCGTGGTGGACTATGGCCTACCCCCTCGCATTGAGGGGAGGCCCGTGCCCAACAGTAGGACATTAAAAGGGAAGGTTCCATTTAAAAATTCGATTGGTTTTTCCACTTGTCAGTTGCGATTCGTTTTTCCACTTGTCCGTTGCGATTCGTTTTTCCACTTGTCCGTTCAAGTTTCACTACTACTATGTGTCCCAGCACACATTTCGATTTTTTCGCTTCAGGTTTACTGCAAATTATTTCAAATATCCAAAAAAAAAAATCCATAACAAAATATTAAAAAAAAAAAAAAAAAAATCTCTCCCTCCGCCACTGCCTTAGCACGCGGCCGTGACACTTTTTCGTGACAGAAAAATTCCTTATGCCCCTCACACCCCCACCCCCTCCATCTATACAGAAGTTTCACTTCAATAATGATTATACGTATTGCATCAGCTGTGGCTCATCACCCACTTCCACCCGCTGGGCTCGCTGTACGAGCACCTGAACCGGACCACGCTCACGCGCCACCAGATGATGGCCATCTGCCTCTCCACCGTCAACGGGCTGCTGCACCTGCACACCGAGATACACGGCACACAGGTGAGCCAGTAAAATTGTATCTATATAATATTATAAATGTGAAAGTTTGGATGGATGGATGGATGGATGTTTGTTACTCTTTCACGCCCGAACGGCTGAACGGATCTGGACGAAATTTGGCATAGAGATAGATTATAGTCTGGAATAGCACATAGGCTACTTTTTATCCCGGTAAAATGTATGGTTCCCGTGGGATAGATGTTTTAATTTTTCATACTTTTTATCGCGGGTAACACCGCCGGGCGCAGCTAGTTAAAAATATATTTCACACTAGCTGTTACCCGCGACTTCGTCCGCGTGGTATTTAACAAAGACACAACCGTTGGCAACAGCCTGGTCGCACCTTCTGATCCCGCGGGACGCGTTGCAGATTGTTGCTATCAAACTTAATCAGGCGCAGCGCTGCAACATTGGTTTTAATTTTTTTTCGTGAGATCCTATTTTTTTTCTAAAATAAAAGTAGCCAAGTTACTCCTTGTTACATCAGCTATCAGCCAGTGAAAGTCCCGTCAAAATCGGTCCAGCCATTTCAGAGATTAGCCGGTTTGTCCGGCCGATTGTGAATGTGGAATTGCGTCGCGACGTCCGATAGTGAGCGTTGCGGTATATTAATGGGATATTAACTGGATAGAGAATATTTGAAATGTTTTTCACGGGGGTACCCTCATATTTAGTTGACACGACAAACTGTGACACTAGGACGTCAACCACCTCAGTCCTCCCGTGACCATGGTCGCTGTAAAGCAGCCGAAACGTCGGGAACGTAAAAACAAAAAATAAACGCGATAAAATCCTTAAAAATAGTTTTATTTCAACGATTATTGTTGTGTGTGTCCAGGGCAAGCCGGCGATAGCGCACCGCGACGTGAAGACCAAGAACATCCTGGTGAAGGTGAACGGCGAGTGCTGCATCGCGGACCTGGGGCTGGCCGTGACGCGGCGCCACGTGGCCGCCGGCCTGCCGCCCGCCGCGCGCCAGGGGACCAAGCGCTACATGAGCCCCGAGATGCTGGACCAGAGGTGACACACGCGTACACACACACACCCTCACACACCACCCTGCACATACCTCACACACGCAAAAATTTTTGTCTGTCTGTCTGTCTGTCTGTCTGTTTGTTCCGGCTAATCTCTGAAATGGCTGGACCGATTTTGACGGGACTTTCACTGGCAGATAGCTGATGTAACAAGGAGTAACTGAGGCTACTTATATTTTAGAAAAAAAAAATAGGATCTCACGAAAAAAAATTAAAACCAATGTTGCAGCGCAGCGCCTGATTAAGTTTGATAGCAATCTGCAATGCGTCCCGCGGGCTCAGAATGGGCGAGCAGGCTGTTGTCAACGGTTGTCTTTGTTTAATACCACGCGGACGAAGTCGCGGGCAATAGCTAGTTTAATATAAAATAGGTTACTTTTTTAATGTGAATGTCGATTGTGATCATCCCGGGTGTGTGTCGCAGCATAAACGTGGAGTGCTTCGAGTCGTTCCTGAAGTGCGACGTGTACGCGCTGGCGCTGGTGCTGTGGGAGACGAGCCGCCGCACGGCGCCGGCGCGGGAGTACCGGCCGCCCTACGCGGAGCTGGCGCCCGCCGACCCCGGCTTCGACGACATGCGCAAGGTGGTGTGCGTGGACGCCGCGCGCCCCGACCCGCCCACCGACCCGCACCCCGTACGTACACCACACACATATATATATATAGCACTGCACTACTAGCTGCGCCCGGCGGTGTTACCCGCGATGAAAAGTATGAATAATTTAAACATCTATCCCACGGGAACCATACATTTTACCGGGATAAAAAGTAGCCTATGTGCTACGGAGGCGTTGCAGATTGTTGCTATCAAACTTAATCAGGCGCAGCGCTGCAACATTGGTTTTAATTTTTTTTCGAGAGATCCTATTTTTTTCTACAATAAAAGTAGCCTAAGTTAATCCTTGTTGCATCAGCTATCTGCCAGTGAAATTCCCGTCAAAATCGGTCCAGCCATTTCAGAGATTACCCGGAACAAACAGATAGAAAAAAATTGTAAAAAATGTTGTTTTGGTATAGGTACCCTGTATATATCCAAATGCATTTAATAAAAAGCGGTTATTTTATTATTACAAACAGTCACTCCAATTTTATTTATATGTATAAATTAAGATGGAAGCTCAGGGTCAGGGCGCGAAATTCAAAATGTCATGTGGTTTTCATTTTTTTACAAAAAATTTGGACATCTTTACGATGTAACTTAGTGTTCTACGATATTAGCATTCTGCATTGGATGTCTCGATGTATTAAGTTTGCTTAAAAAAATACCTAATCCGATACAATACCATAAGGTTTGTAAAAACCGCTACTTTTACTAACTTTGGTGTTGTATCGCTTTAGGTATTTTTTAAGCAGTGAGTGGGAGTAAGTGGGAGAGGGCCGGGTTATGTGGGATTCTTACCCACTAAAACCCCCCACGGTGGCCGCCTTCGACACATGTTGGAGGGGCTCCGGGATCTCCAAACGGAATGCACCGCTGACAGATCTCAAACCTAATGTATGCCCTCCCCCCCAGACGATGGTGGGCATGGCGAACCTGATGCGCGAGTGCTGGCACCAGAACCCGTCGGTCCGCCTCCCCGCGCTCAGGATCAAGAAGACCCTTCTCAAGCTCGCAGCCAACGACAACAGCATACGACTCAACGAGGACAACGAGGTCTCCGTGTGACCTCGACTGAGCGCACACGCTAGCTCGGTAATTGTTATCGTAATCATTAATATTTATAGACATTTTTGTGTTGATTTACAGCTACATCACAAAACGGTTTCTTTCTCCATTGTAAATTGATTAAATTATATATATATTACAGGTACGAGTCCGTATCTTAAATCTGTAACAAACTTAACTTTGAACTGCCAGATATATAACTTGTAGCGACCTCGCCACAAGCTATACAGATGGTGCAGCACACGACATTCAGGGCCCCAAGTCTGCTAACACAATCGAACAGCAACCGCAGAGTAACTGTCACTTTGACAGATACTGTGTGGGATATCTGTCAAAAGTGGCAGTTACTGGTTGCTGTTCGATTTTGAATCGATTGTGTTAGCAGACTTGGGGCCCTGAACTAATGACAAGGCAATACAATCCTGCATCGCGCTATGAGAGTTTTCGGAGCACGTAACATATATTATATACAAGATCCCGGCAGTAACCGTCGGGGCGTAGCGGCCGCCCCGCCAGCCATACCTAGCGCCTGGATGGCTTGTGTAGCTTGTGGCGAGGGTACGCGTAATATGGGTCTTATGACATATATCTATTATACATAGATCTAGGACGTCATATTTATATGATACCATGTCTGATTATACTCAGTTTCATACACTATATGTAGTAAGATAAATGATCGTAGATATATGTCTTACAGAATCAGAATATTTTTTATTCATGTAAACCATTATTGTACAGTACTTATGAATCGTCAAGTTACAAAAACATTATGCTACTGCTTTACCACCCGTTCGGAATGCCGTTCCTATGGAGAAGAACGGGCAAGAAGCTCCATGGTTGCTCTTTTTTTTTAAATAGATCTTTTACATTATTGAGCAATACATTGTTACAGGTATGTGAGAACAATGTAGGAACGGCTAATCAGACTTTAGCAGCAGGTCTAAAAAACAAAAAGTACTAACTAAGTATAAAATTACAGTTAATGGCTACATGGTTCCCACATTTACAAATTACTTATGTAAATGAAAACAACATATACGGTGATATATATAAAATAACGAGGCTTAAAACTTTAACGGACTTATTTGAGTATCGTTTGAGTATTCGCTCGTAAATATTACAATGTGGGCTTAAGATCCATACTACATGAGTGAAACATTGTCTCTGCCTACCCCATGATGTACAAGCGAGATGGTCCCTCTCCGCATTGTACTTTCGCATTAGTTACTTAAACATTGAAGTGCCGAATAGTATTGTAATTTAGTTCTTAAGCTGTATAATATAGGTTTAAGCCTCTGTACATAACGAATATGTATAATAATAATACCAGCCCTTTTTAATGTCCCACTGCTGGGCACGGGCCTCCCCTCAATTTGACGGGATTTGGCCATAGTCCACCACGCTGGCCCAGTGCGGGTTGGCGGACTTCTCACATCATTCGAAGGGTTCTCTCAGATATGCAGGTTTCCTCACGATGTTTTCCTTCACCGTTTAGCAAGTGATAATCGTGGTTGAAAATGAGATTCGCACATGAAATGAAATCCCGGAGGTGCGAGCCGGGGTTTGAACCTGCGATCCTCGTTACCGAGCAAGCGTTCTACCCACTTGGCTATCACTGCTGTATGTATGTATAAACTTAAATCTAAGGATACCATAGAATCAGAATAATGTTTATTCATGTAAACCATTAAGTACAGTACTTATTGGTTTACAGTACTCAGTCAAGTTGGCGATTTCTCAATTCGGAATCAAAAAGCTATATATATTTGCTCAGTTCGATATTGATGAGAGAGTTGGGACGTGCCGTCTCTGTCGCTCTCGCGATGACTTATGGTGGTGACGTCATTGTACAGTACGCTCGGTTCTTTATAACCGACTTCAAAAAGGAGGCGGTTCTCAATTCGGATGTATTTTTTTTTCTATGTTTGTTACCTCAGATCTCCGTCATTTATGAACCGATTTGGAAAATTATTTTTTTATATGAAAGGATATGCTTACAGATTGGCCCATTTTTTTCAAGATTAGATTGTTTTTGGGTTTTTTCGTTTTTTGAAGACAGTTTTTATTTTGTTAAAAGGTTTTTTATTACTTTACGCAAATTTTAAACTTTGTGTAAATCGATATAATTAAAATTATATGATGTTTGTTGGTAAACTAATAACTTGAGAACGAGTGAGCCCTTCCGCGGCTGTGTAAATGTTCGTAATAGTCCGAATCAGGTTTGTACGGAAGGAGAAATTTAAAAAGTTGTCTGGAAAATTGGAAAAATCTGCACAAACTGAATGTGCTCGTTTGACAGGAAAATATGTACCGGGACAGCTAGTAATTAAATAATACTAGTATCGTACTGTACCGTTCGCAAATGATTAGGTCTGAAAATTATTTCAAACTGGTATGTTGCCATATTTTATACGAACTTATTTGTAACAGAATAGCATTTAGATGTAATTATTATTATTTTAAGTTAATAATTTTGTAATTTTTTTTAAGCTGTCTATAGAAATGCTTGAAATTAGGCGTATTCACTAAATGTATCTAACAAGCGTTGTTCGTAAATGAATAATGAAGAGAAAAGGAACTTATCCTGTACCAAATAGAGTTTTAATTGCGATACAAGTTTTATTCTTGGATAACTAGAATACGTCCTCTGTGTTGGTCACACGGTATTTGTCATTCGACGCCGGGGTTACATTGTACTTATATGAACAACGCTTGAATTAATAAAATCTCTATATGGCGTGAACCAGAAACGGTATACTACCATCTGAACTTGCGCATCCATAGCGCTTTTATAAATATTATTTTGAAGCCACGATTTCGATATGTAAATTTAAAAAAAATACTCAACTTAATTACAATTGTGAAATATAATTTCTTTCAAATTGTGACATCACATAATGATAGTATACCGTTTCTGGATCACGCTGTATATAATAGAATCTCTCTATAATATTATTATTATAAATAAAATTCACTCGTTGACGTTCACGTGTTATATATACTAAATTATAGTTACATAAGTTTGTATTGAATGTAGATAAGTTGGTAGCGACCATGCATTTAACATTTGGTTCCTTGTGTTCTTGATATTACTCTAAAAGACAATAAAACGCATGCGTCTCGCTCGAACACTCAACGTGTGAGAGGGATGCAAACAGATTGATATGATTTACTTCGCGTATAGTTGCATAATGTAAATTCATTCGCGCGACTTCGGGTAGGTACTCTGTGGGCTACGCGAAATAAACTGAATTATTTCACTTAATATTTATATGAATCAGATCTATGATCATATGATTGTAGCATTGGTTTAGTATTGTAATACCCTGTTAGTAATTTCGCGTCGTCTCGAAAGTTTGGTAAATCAGAATATATAATTGATAGAACTAGGCGATACTTGGCGGAAATCCATTGTTAAGCAAGTGGGGGATTTCGTTTCGCGGAGAAAAATGCATTTTATTTGGGGTCTCGTCACTCGTGATAGATCGTTTCTCGACTAACATCTGAGAGGAGTTCGGTGTTGCTGGCTTCTCTAATTATCGATTAAACTTGTTTGGTTTATAATTGGAAAAGTTGACAAGCCGAGGATCAGTGGTCGGTTGCTCTTCCCCCATTTGATTAAATCAAAATATAATTGAAATTTAAGTTTTACCAGTTCTGTATATGAATATTGTGTTCAAGTTTAGCTGTAAATAGGTATTTAGCGTTACTTTAGTCATAAGTTAGGCGCGTCGTGCGTCGCGGTTATGAAAAGAAATAAATATTTGTCTATTGATCTTCGTTTTTAATTTACAAATCCATGATCATAAACGGTTACAGGGGGCGTATTAGGAACTGTTATTTCTCGGCAATATTCTAGTGAACAGCCTGGTCATTTTTTACTTTTAAGGTGGAAGCTCAGGTCAGGGCGCGAAATTCAAAATGTCAATGGTTTTTATTTTTTTACGAAGAAGTTGGACATCTTGACGATGTAATTTAGTTTTTTGCGATATTAGCATAAAAACCGCTACTTTTACTAACTTTATGGTATTGTATCGCTTTAGGTATTTTTTTAAGCAAACTTAATAAATCGAGACATCCAATGCAGAATGCTAATATCGCAAAAAACTTAAATACATCCTTAAGATGTCCAAATTTTTCGTAAAAAAATAAAAACCATTGACATTTTGAATTTCGCGCCCTGACCTGAGCTTCCACCTTAAGTCAATAAATATTCTAATAAATGAAAGGACTTTTATAATTAAGAACGTGCTTATAACTAAAATGACAAGCCATTTTCGTTAAAAACATTTATTATAAATTAATATAATAAAAAAAGCATACAAGACGTATAACTTAAGCTAAGAAATGCACGAGTTGGTACGTTTCTCATTAAGTCCTGACTTAATCTAATTAGATTTCATTAAAAAAACAGACTTTCGAATATAATACTTATAATTCATTGTTAATAAAATTATTATCTCGTGATTAGCACTTAACGATCTGTCAAATAGCGTTGACGGATCACAGTGCGAGATCGCTTAGAGTCGGGATTGATTGTATGACGTCAGTCGACGCTGTGGTGACGCTAGTGCGTAAGAGACTCCTCTAGTCTTCATTTCTAAGACACAAGTCTAAACTCGTTTCTTAAAGTTACGTGTGCCTTGTTCATTTGATAAAAGAAAACTAGGACACGCCATTTTCATATCATCATGTCACATCTATAATTTTATTTATAATGTGTATTTATTGTTTTTTTTTAATTACTTGACATTTTATTTCATCGCATCTCATTTCGTAGAGAGAAAGTTACATGTTAAATATTATCAATAGATCTCAGCAAACAAATTTAATATTTAACAAATAAGACCGTACAAAGTCGTAAGTCCATAATTTCTAAGACACTGAGAACTTCCATTCTCGTTGAGTCCCTCACAACACTAGGAAAAAACCAGGACAAATTCACGCGACTTAGCCTCTAATTCTCGAAAATATAATATAACTAGCTGTTACCCGCGACTTCGTCCGCGTGGTATTTAACAAAGACTCAGCCGTTGGTAACAGCCTGCTCGCGTTCTGATCCCGCGGGACGCATTGCAGATTGTTGCTATCAAACTTTAATCAGGCGCAGCGCTGCAACATTGGTTTTAATTTTTTTTCGAGAGATCCTATTTTTTTTTCTAAAATAAAAGTAGCCTAAGTTACTCCTTGTTACATCAGCTATCTGCCAGTGAAATTCCCGTCAAAATCGGTCCAGCCATTGCAGAGATTACCCGGAACAAACAGACAGACAGACAGACAGACAGACAGACGGACAGACAGACAGACGGACAGACAGACAGACAGACAGACAGACAGACAAAAATTGTAAAAATTGTTGTTTCGGTATAGGTACCGTGTATACATCCAAATGCATTTAGTAAAAAGCGGTTATTTTAATATTACAAACAGACACTCCAATTTTATTTATATGTATAGATATATAAAAGTGTTAAAAATGGTCCAGCGTTTATAGTATAGGCTTCGAAATACCAGAAGACGGAACGAGGTAGCTGTATTTTGATATCCATTGCACTATGTTTTATGTAAATATATAGGTACGACTTTTGAATACGGCAATGGATTTGAAACAGTACTCTTGTGCCGTGTGCTGGTATGGCCCTTGAGGGTACAGTTCGCTCGGCGGCGCTTAATCGTGGTGCTCGTCTTGGGCCAGCTCCTCCAAGTCTTCCTGATCGAACTCCGTGTCATCCTCAGCCGTCGCCTCCTGGTACTGCTGGTACTCGGACACCAGGTCGTTGACGTTACTCTCAGCCTCATTGAACTCCATCTCGTCCATGCCCTCGCCGGTGTACCAATGCAAGAACGCCTTGCGTCTGAACATGGCGGTGAACTGCTCCGATATTCTCTTGAACAGCTCCTGAATGGCTGTCGTGTTGCCGATGAAGGTCGATGACATCTTTAAGCCCTTCGGAGGGATATCACACACGGCGGTCTTCACGTTGTTCGGGATCCATTCCACGAAGAAACTGCTGTTCTTGTTCTGAATCGAGAGCATCTGCTCGTCCACTTCCTTCATGGACATGCGGCCGCGGAAGATGGCAGCCACGGTGAGGTAGCGGCCGTGGCGCGGGTCGCACGCCGCCATCATGTTCTTGGCGTCGAACATCTGCTGGGTCAGCTCGGGTACGGTCAGGGCGCGGTATGACTGGCTGCCGCGTGACGTCAGCGGCGCGAAGCCGGGCATGAAGAAGTGGAGACGGGGGAACGGCACCATGTTCACCGCCAGCTTGCGGAGATCCGCATTCAGCTGGCCGGGGAACCGCAGACACGTCGTCACACCGGACATGGTGAGCGACACCAGGTGGTTCAGGTCTCCGTACGTCGGGTTGGGCACTTTGAGGGTTCTGTAGCAGATGTCGTAGAGAGCTTCGTTGTCTATGCAGTAGGTTTCGTCTGTGTTTTCGACTAGTTGGTGGATGGAGAGAACTGCGTTGTAGGGTTCGACGACGGTGTCCGACACTTTGGGCGAGGGTACGACTGAGTATGTGTTCATGATTCTATCGGGGTATTCCTCCCTGATTTTGGAGATGAGGAGTGTGCCCATGCCGGAGCCGGTGCCGCCGCCGAGCGAGTGTGTGAGCTGGAATCCCTGAAGGCAGTCGCAGTTCTCGCACTCCTTGCGCACGACGTCTAATACTGCATCGACGAGCTCGGCGCCCTCGGTGTAGTGTCCCTTGGCCCAGTTGTTGCCGGCGCCGGACTGTCCGAACACGAAGTTGTCCGGCCGGAAGAGCTGGCCGTACACGCCGGAGCGGACGGCGTCCATGGTGCCGGGCTCGAGGTCGAGGAGGATGGCGCGGGGGACGTACTTGCCCCCACTCTCCTTCGTCGCAACTGGGAACAACGAGAGACAAAGATTAATCTCATGACGACAAGCTTTCCACCCAGCTCTAAGTTATTGATAGATCTAAAAGTTTCTGTCTTGAAATCCGTTGCTAGGTAATTTGGGAGACGGCACGTACGCTGTCGAATTGAAAACTAAACAGGATATAAGGAAATAATAATTATAAGGAAAAATAGACAAGATGATATATTTAATAATAGAAAATAATAAAATAGCGGAACCGCCAATGGTCTGTCTGTCATGAGATCCCGGGACTAATATGCAATTCTCAGCGGAACGAAGCGATTATAGAAATAAAGAATTCGACACGAATCGTCACTCTTCATTGAGGTGTTCTCCAGAACGGTTGAACTGCGCCTAAGCTTTTATGGCATCTCTACTATCGATCAACCTATTTGGTTTATAATTAGGAAGGTTGTCAAGCTGAGGGTCGCTCAGCCAAATAGTTTTTTGGTAATTTTGCTTATATGCCAGGTATTTTCGTAGAGCATGAGAATTATTTTATTAGACCTGCTGTCATGTTGCTTTTATTATTATAACCCTGAACAAATATGTTAAATTTTTCTCGACTGTTAACCAAAATTTCAGCGATTATGTAATTAGATTCCTACAATGCTCAGAGTTCAAGAACCTTCGACAAATAACAATATCGAGGGTTTTTGCGAACAACCCGAGGTATGTTACTTACTTACTCGACGCTAATTTGGTGTTCATTCCATAGTTAGGGTACATATCTACGATCGGTCGACGCACGCTTCAGATTTAGGTAGGGGGTTTCTATGTAATTTCTACTTGCCTGTAAGGCAAAGATGCTTAGCTGGTTATTACTTAGAATTTCTTGACATAAAATGTCAACAACATTGTAACTTTCTGGGCATCAAAATCATTATCAGCAGGCCAGAACAAGATGCACATGTGGCCATTGAACTCACGAGGCCAAAGCGAGGTCGATAAGATCGCGTTTACAATAAATTGACAATCAAAATGTTCAGCATCCCTGTCTTAAGACAATAGAATTACATGCGTTAGCGCAGCCGGCCGCGCCGGTCATCGACATTGGCTATCCACGCCTTGAACTTAGGTTATAATTGAACCCCAAATTTTTAGAAAGGTACCTAAGGAAGTAGGTATTTATCTTCTAAAACAGTTTTGCAATACCATTGTGATTTGATTAAGCATTCTATAATTTTAGGGGTGATGTCACAACCTTTGATTTTCTGCGGTTGGAACGATAGATCTGCTCCGGGTGGGAGGCATTCTTCAAAAAAAATATTCAATACTTGGTTTTAATTGAATTGACAAAGTAATGCAATTATGATGGATGGGAATAAATAATTGTAACTATACAATGAATTGATTGGTGAGACCATATTTTATATTGCACTTCATTTCGTAATGAAAGAAGAAGCATACAAAGACATTTGGTATATGAAGTATATATGTGATGCATTATTTTCTGCAAAAATGCTGTACAAATGCAAAATTGATGTCCATTAAAGTCCCTCGCTCAAATACAGATCTAATTATAACCTTGTTCACCCTTTATCCCACCATTAACTCAATAAAGCACCTTTAAAGAACCTGTAACCCTTTCTTTAAACGTGCTTCTTTTATCACAAATGTTATTAAAGCAAGACCATCGTACTGGCATCGGCGAACAGGCGGAATTATGGATGATAATAGCAGTATAACAGTTAGTTAACGGGCGCGGCGGAGCGTGCCGACCGCAGCCGGCAGCCATCGGACCACTGGCCTCACCAGTGACGACACCACGAAATGGACAGGGAAACTATACTTCGGTGGATGCAGCCGGCGATGCGGTGTGAGGCGTAGATGAGACGCCAAACAAGGCAGGACCGTATTTCATTCATCTATTGGGGCAATCGGCATAGTATAATGGGCCCACTACGAATATATGACGGAAGTCTTTAAAAACAGTCGCAAAGAGTATGAGGCAAAATTCATTTTTTTTTTTTTCATCTGGTTTTTTTTCTTTACCGTTGCTACCCGTCTAGATTTTACACACGCAAAACCTGGAGGTGGAGTATGTGTTTGTAAAGAAACAAAAATACTGCTGAAAATTTTAACTAGGGGGGGGACACTGTTCGCGTGGGCCTCGGCAATTGCCTGGGGTTTCAAATAAACTGGGGCCTGAATCCAGGATCTCTCTCCCCACCCCACGGACTGGATAAAACCTTGGCGTCCTCAGAGGACGCCAAGGTACCTGATACCTCGCACACCTTCAGGCCACATCAAAATGGCGTTCAACGGAACATTTCCAATCTACGCTATTCACATTATTTATCTATGCCTAAAGTTGTCAGAACAGTTGTCAAAATTACAGCCAAAACAGGCAGTTCCTTCGATCGTGTCTTCGAAGCACGAGCTCTGACGTTGAGCCATATACTAGTCAGAGCTGGTCCCCCGAGCATTTACTAGGGAGCTACCGTCGTGCCTTTTGTCCAGACCTACGGTGCATTTCAAGAGCAAGGCGAAGAGGAATATTCCAGCAACGAACAAAGGCTTTCAAATAATCTGATTACTCTCTGCTCCTCTCGTCTCCGCTCAGGTGGAAACACACACAAGACTGTCAATAATTAAAAAAAAACTAGGCTAATAGTTCACAACTCTGTTAAAAATTGTCACACGTGACACCAAACGCCCACACAACACAATTCTAAGCAATCATGTGTAATATACAACAATTAAACTCCACACATTCATACTTACATAATAATTGGCTTTAACTACCTACTTACTAGCAGGACAATGACCTCAGCATTCGCCGAAGACAAAACGCGGATTAAAAAAAAACTAAGCATTCGCTTTGATTTTTTTTTTATCCGCATTTGTAGAAAAACAGAAAATGAAATGAGATATGCAGAAATATGATGCCGAATAATGTATATTTAGCCAATCTCTAATATGTAGGTAAATAATAAAAAAAATCGACTTTATAATACCCTTTTACGATTTAATAGTAATAAAAATACCCTTTTACGATTTACCACATACACTTCTGAATCAAAAGTGGAGATACATCTTTTGATTGGTTCTGGATACGTGGCACGAATGCGACCATAGACTTCGAGTCAGTCAACTTTTTTATTAACCATTAAATTAAGTAATTTACTTTTATTATTTCACAAGACCGTTAATGAATTAATTGGGTGTCTCTGCAGTTTTCACTCTGCAGTCTGCACTTTCTACGTCATTATGTTGTTAAAAGCCCGACACGTTGTCAGCCTACTTAGATTTAATCAACTAGATACTAGTTAAGAATTGTTCTTTCCTCTGACTTTCTGAAGGCTTATGTAAGTCGTTCTACTGAACGGATTCTGATGAAACGTTTACAGAATCAGTCTTTGATTGAAAATACTTTCGAATATTGTTACTTACGTACCTACCTACTGACTATAATTTTAATATGAGAGTGATTTAAAAACAACAAAAAAGTGATTTTTTAATAAAAAAAATATCGATCACTTTTACACTTAACAGCGGACACAAATAAAGCAAGAGTGTTCTGAATCATGCCGAGTTTGAATTGAAAGCGATGTTCCAATTTTTAATTCACTTTCATATTTTTTTAATCGGAAATTTTAAGGTACCTACCGTAAATCGACACGCAATAAAATAAAACTTGAAATATACTGCAAGTAAAACCCATACGCTAAAGTATTAAGTTACTACATATCTTTTACCCACGGTCTCACCTACTTATACTGCGGATAAAAGTAGCCTTACACTCATTAGTAACTTACACACTGACATTTTTATTATTAAGTAAGTAGGGCTTCATAATAAGTTGCATACTACCCTTGGGAACAGAATAGTTAATTAGCAAGCCACCGCCAAAGGCAAGGAGGAGTCCATAGCGCTATATCATGTAGTACCTGGTAGTCATATTTATTGCCAGAAACCCAGGCAAGTTTAGGATGTACCAAGATAAGTATCGTGTCCCCTTGCTTGCCCCTAATATACTAGGTGTGCACGCGCATGGAACTTGTTGGAAGATCTCGACAACATCTTAAGTCGTTCTGATTTGGCTCACTGAGGCGTCCCTGTTACCTGGCGCCGAGTGCGGATGCTCTGGGCCTCAAGTCTGCTAACACAATCGATTCATAATCGAACGGCAACAGCATAGTAACTGTCACTTTGACAGATATCCCATACAATATCTGTCAAAAGTGACAGTTACTATGCGGTTGCTGTTCGATTATGAATCGATTGTGTTAGCAGTCAGGTATATGCATCGTGTTGATCTATAAAATATTTGTGACAATTATGATTCACTAGCTGCGCCCGGCGGTGTTACCCGCGATAAAAAGTATGAAAAATTAAAACATCTATCCCACGGGAACCATACATTTTACCGGGATAAAAAGTAGCCTATGTGCTATTCCAGACTATAATCTATCTCTGTGCCAAATTTCATCCAGATCCGTTCAGCCGTTCGAGCGTGAAAGAGTAACAAACATCCATCCATCTATCCATCCATCCATCCATCCATCCAAACTTTCACACTTATAATATTAGTATAGATTTTGTTCTGAAGAACGTGAACCGGTAGCGTTTGGCCGCGCGCTCCGTACAGGATGTTTATATGTCTAATAGTTTGATCAATTTCTTTGGGAATGTTAGCTTTATAAACTACTATTATATATCAGAATCAGAATATTTTTTATTCACGTAGACCATTAAGTACAGTAATTATGAATCGTCTAAAGTTACAAAATACTATGTTACTACTTTACCACCCGTTCGGAATGCCGTTCCAATGGAGAAGAACGCGCAAGAAACACCATGGTTGCTCTGATCTTTTACATTTTTGAGCAATACATTGTTATATGTATGTGAGAACAATGTAGGAACGGCTAAATGGACTTTAGCTTTAGAGATAATATAGAATACTGACCAGAGGCCTCATTGTAGTATACGGAGATGCGTTCGAGCTGTAGGTCACTGGTGCCCTTGTACACGCCGGCGGGGTCGATGCCGTGCTCCTCCGATATAATCTCCCAGAACTGCGGACAAACAAGCGAACAAATTAAAAAAAAAATAACAACCGAATTGAGAACCTACTCCTTTTCGAAGTCGGTTAATGAAGCCCTCCATAAATGGCACGATTTGGATCAATCGGTGGTGACCCAACCAATCATTTCAATCAAGTTGGCCAGTCAATCGGTAGGGATACTATCCTACCGATCGGCCCTACCGATCGTATTAGTTTGCTTAATCTACGTTAGCTTATATATTTATTATTAGTCACATTATTATATTCTTATATAAAACATAAAGAGAAACAAAACAAGAATGAAATTAAACACACACTTGCATAAATATACTTCCATTGGAAATGGTTCAATCTCAGAGTAATTTCTGCGTGAAATAACATCGTAGGTAGTCTCACAGATACCTTACGCATTGAACCAGTTAATATTGGATGAGAGGAACGGTGAAATTGGTAGTATTGGTGTATGGTAGAAAGTACATGGTGCCCGAACGTCGCGACACAAAGCAATTTATGAGCTATAAACGCAGAGTCGCACAAAAGTTGTTATTTGTGTTGTACGGCTATGGAAATAATTCAGCATATATTGGCTGAATTATCTTATTTACTTTCTTCATCTGCATTTCCTGTAATTTGTTTGTATTGGGGTCTGCTTTTAGTGTTCCCTGAATTAGCGGATTTTCGATTTTCACACGGAGCGAGAGGTGTATGAGATCTTAAGACTTGATTACAATTAATGAGTAATATGTACTCGGCCGAGTACTCGGTAGGTGTGAACAGTGTTCAGTAGTATGCCTTGCTCACTCGGCCGAGAGCACTCTCGCAGTTTCACTTGTTACATGTAATCAGGACATTACAGTAGGATATCTAGTTGTCAGAATTGTTCACATTTCTATTAAGTAATATTGAAATACACAGCAGTGATAGCCAAGTTGGTTGAACGCTTGCCTCGGTAACGAGAATTGCAGGTTCAAGCCCCGGGTCGCACCTCTGGGATTTCATGTGCGAATCTCATTTTTAACCATGATTATCACTTGCTAAACGGTGAAGGAAAACATCGCGAGGAAACCTGCATGTCTGAGAGAACCCCTCGAAAGATGTGTGAAGTCCGCCAACCCGCACTGGGCCAGCGTGGTGGACTATGGCCAATCCCCCCTCGCATTGAGGGGAGGCCCGTGCCCAGCAGTGGGACATTAAAAAGGGCTGGTATGATGAATATTGAAATAAAACTAATTTTTCAGATTTTATCGCGTTTATTTTATAGTTTTACGTTACGTTACGTTTTCTTAAACGAGTCGATCCAGTAGTTGTCTAATAATTTAATTATTTCTTTGGGAATGTTATGTTCATAACCTACTGTTAGCCCTGTTAAAAAAAAGAGCACTATTTGTTACTCCTTATATATAGTACTGCGCAATGCAAAACTCTTGTGCGCAGAACGTTCTATAAAATTATAGAACGTCTATAACATCAGGGGTTTTTTCCTACAATGGTACTTCCATTAGATTTATAGAGAACTGTAGATACATCATGTTTGAAAAAAAAAAACTATAATGCTTGTTTTATCGCTATAACAAAATCTTAATTAGTTATATTCTGGTAGTGACCTAGGTAGGTACCCAAAGTAATTAAAAATATAGTGAATGTTGAATCTGTGGTAAATAATTTCTCAACCACGCACTGTGGCAATCCCTATATTACCAACTAGCTGTTGCCCGCGACTTCGTCCGCGTGGTATTTAACAAAGACTCAGCCGTTGGTAACAGCCTGCTCGCGTTCTGATCCCGCGGGACGCATTGCAGATTGTTGCTATCAAACTTTAATCAGGCGCAGCGCTGCAACATTGGTTTTAATTTTTTTTCGAGAGATCCTATTTTTTTTCTAGAATAAAAGTAGCCTAAGTTACTCCTTGTTACATCAGCTATCTGCCAGTGAAATTCCCGTCAAAATCGGTCCAGCCATTGCAGAGATTACCCGGAACAAACAGACAGACAGACAGACAGACAGACAGACAGACGGACAGACAGACAGACAGACAAAAATTGTAAAAATTGTTGTTTCGGTATAGGTACCGTGTATACATCCAAATGCATTTAGTAAAAAGCGGTTATTTTAATATTACAAACAGACACTCCAATTTTATTTATATGTATAGACTAGCTGTTGCCCGCGACTTCGTCCGCGTGGTATTTAACAACGTCTCAACCGTTGGCAACAGCCTGCTCGCGTTCTGATCCCGCGGGACGCATTGCAGATTGTTGCTATCAAACTTTAACCAGGCGCAGCGCTGCAACATTGGTTTTAATTTTTTTTCGAGAGATCCAATTTTTTTTTCTAAAATAAAAGTAGCCTAAGTTACTCCTTGTTACATCAGCTATCTGCCAGTGAAATTCCCGTCAAAATCGGTCCAGCCATTTCAGAGATTACCCGGAACAAACAGACAGACAGACAGACAGACAGACAGACGGACAGACAGACAGACGGACAGACAGACAGACAGACAGAGACAGACAGACAAAAATTGTAAAAAATGTTGTTTCGGTATAGGTAACGTGTATACATCCAAATGCACTTAGTAAAAAGCGGTTATTTTAATATTACAAACAGACACTCCAATTTTATTTATATGTATAGATGACAAGATAAAAAAAAATCTCTCCACTTCAAGCAACAAAGATAACATTACTTCGGCTCCCCTCCGTTTGGTTTACATTACATTACATTTTTTTCTTTCTAAAATTAACATCTGTCCAAGGGTGCCTGTAGAGACATGTCTTGAATCGGTTCACGCAGTATCCGGACCCGTCTCAACATGTCATAAATGATAATGAGTCATTGCTTTGTCCGTTAAGTTCGTTAGCTCAACTGATAACCTTTGGCATTAGCTTCCATTGATAATTTCATTAATATTTTTAGAAATGTTCGCGAATTTAGATTCGATAACCTATTCGACCTAGTTGTCGTTTAGGTCTAGAGATGTGTAAATCGTGAGTGAATTGAAAAAAAGATTTACTTTTTTCAATAATACATCATGCATCACTAAATCAGAAGTTTTTGGAATACATCTTTAAATCACTTTAGATAAGAATCAAATTGATTCAATTGAGACCATTACGATGTGGAGTGAGAAGACTATAGGCTGGTATTATGATTCAGAAAGAGATAGAGAAGGATGTGTAAGTTCGCGCGTGCGTACTGCACACGACGCGTCGCCGGATAATGTAGAATGCAGAGAAAACTATTCTTTCTTCTCCTTATAATTAAGTGGAATGTATTTTTTTTTAATAGGAAATCGAGTGACGGTTTGTTATGTTTTAGTTTTGATTGAATGTTTCGATGCTTTTAATTGAGTATGCGAAATTATTTTGAGAGTGTAAATAGTGAATTGAACCAAAAACTATAAATAATAACTCTTTATATTTATCTTTATCAATGATAATTTGACTTTTGTAAATAATTAAAAACTTTAATAAATGTAAATAATTAGGTAGTGATCAAGTGTGTAGGTACAAAAATAAGTACGTTCTTATACTTCGTTAGTACTAAGTAGGTTTTTAATAACGCCAACCTAGTCCTTTGTATGTTTGTTTAGTTAATTATGAAAGCTAGGTTGACAGTCCTAAGCCTGATAAGAATGAATGGAAATCAGTAGTATATGTATCTTTTTCTCCTTCCGAATCTCTTCGAATCATTTACGATGTGTCGTATGAATGACTCTTTAAATCTTTTAATTCCGACACACACGGAATTAAAAGATTTAAAGATTTAAAAGAGTGATTTAAATCTTTTCAGTGAAAAGATTTATAAATCTGTAATCAAGTAAAAGATGTAGTTTGCGCATCTCTATTTAGGTCGACCCCTGGAAAACTTTGAACACTGTGAACAGAAAACACTTTGGGTATCTCTGCCTTATACTATTCATAAGTGCCTTTTTGGCCTACACGAATAAAAAAGTATGATTTTATTTTTAATATTCGCCTTCAACATTATCTTATGTTGATAAAAGTTTAATTGAAATAAATTGGATCGATCAAGTTGCACTGATTGCATGACAATAGCCACCACATGACCTGACACATGACCTGATGACTAGTAAGTACTTATGTAATTGGTGCATACGGGCACCCCCTAAGTTTGCCACATGATAGTCGACTGTATTCCCCCGATATAGCTATCGTTATTACACAAATCGTCCAATCAAAAACTTAAATCGTATGCTTTATGCAACACTCATAACTAGGCAAGATGTTCTAACTAAGATAATAAGACAATTTTAAAAGACATTTACTTTAAAAAAAAAAAAAAAAAAATGTATTCATTTAACTTTATAAAGGTAAGATGACCTTTATTATCACGTTTTAGGTACCTAAGTAATTTCATGGCGAAGTGCGGAGTAGCACAAAAATCCCATAAGGTCAAAGTTCGCTTGAGACAACTCGGCCTACATACCAAATTATTAAACACAGGTCAACGGTTGCTATTAGTTTTAATCATCAGTGTTTACGTACAACTATGCACGCGATATGCCAAGCACTCCAATTTGGACCTTATTGATTTATCTTTTCGGGACGACGAGGTGTTCGTTGACTTGTATTGATCGAAGATACTACTCCAAATCCGTATAGGTGGTGATTGACCCTAACGTGACCTTTATAGCGGTTGGAAATAAGGGTTAAAAGTACATGAAATCTACAATTCTGTCCCCATTAGGTTGAACAACGTGTTGATAATTCCTGCACATGATGAACTTAACAAAACTATCTATAAATTTAATATAACATAATATACCAAGTGTTTTTCCAACTCTGTTTTTGGCAAGACCATCGACAAAAAACCATGGAAGCCATAATGTTATAAGAAGAGAATAACATTTTAAACCCTTAAAAAAACTACCAAAGACCAAAGACAAAGAAGTTTAAGGCATACGTCAGTAGGTAATAAAAATATAAAATAAAGCACAATTTGGGTAGGATATCATCAGCATAAATATACGTAACAGCAAATGGGTTTTCAAGAGACAATAAAAACAAAACCATTGACTACCTAGGTGATGTCTCTTCATCTAGTCAATGGTCTAGGCGCACTATGAAGGTCTTGCATTCCCCAAAATAATTAAAAGGAATAAAATAAAACGGGGAGACCTAGCCCAGTATTGGAATGAATGAAACTATAATTACATCAATAATTATACAAAATATATAAGTTTGAAATTAAACTAGAGTTAAATAAATAATAGTTAAGTGCTGGCTATCGATTTTCCATTCACTAGTTTCCGTTTAATCGCTATCGTATGACGTAGTTCCGGGTATTGAGCACAACAAGCACTGTCATGGCTTCCCTAATTACATATATTGACCGGACACGGCGCCATGTTGGCGGGTAACACGCCACAAACCTTCAGTGTCGGCGGCTAAAACTGAAAGTAATCCCATGATAATGTACAATTCCTTGAATTATAAAGCATGGAGACTCTTGCTGTAAAATTATAAACTCGAAAAAATAATATAACTTTAACTTTTACAAGCTTTACAGCGCCATCAAAGACAACTGTACTATCCTTTTTTGTTTCGTCAGCCATGTTCGAATACTCTCCACTGCAATTTGAAAATAGAACGTTTTTTTTTTCTTCGTTGCATCGCGAGCTGGCCGTTGACATCGGCTGCATCTTATTTTTGGCCAGTCAGGCCCCGGGAGTGTTGCCATATTCGGAATACTGAATTTAACTTGGAAATTGATACTTGGGAGATGTTATTCCCTGCCAGTTTGAAGACCAAACATTGAAATAAGTATCTGTCATCTTCTGTAAATATATCTATTATAGAAATTTGGATGACGAGCACCGTCTTGGCAGGTGGTAGTTTTATTTCAACTCTATACTTAGCTATACCCTAAGGTACCTATCTTAATTAAAAAAAAAAACATTGGTCTTTTGTTTTTTATTAGTTTACGTTACCAAGGAAATGATACCTTTGATGAAGTACAGCTATGTCTTTATCGATAACAGCTTTTCGCCTTTAAGTACAAAGCAAGCTTTATAGGCTATAAAAGGCGTGCTCACGTCATGAGTACATGTGTGAGTTCTTGGCCTAAAGAGAGGAAGTACCTAACTGTATACCAGATGTTATTTATATTACAGTACCAAGTAAGGTTCTAATTTGGAAGTTTTATATTTTTTGCTATTTAATTTCCACCAAAACACAAGCTTACCTACCCGTCTAAATTCTTCATTTTTAAGTTAGTAAATAGCTACCTACTTACACGTGGATATTTTCAAAACACGAAACATAAACAACTTCACTCCGAGGAGTGTTCATAAAAGTTGAATGTAAACACTCCTTGGTGTGAGGCACAAAAAAAACTAACGGAAGCAGCTGCCATTTTTAAATTTAAACTTGGAATGTGTGATGTACTTTTAAATAAATAATAAAAAAACACAAATCAAAGCAAGTTAGAATATTAGCGTCATGACGAAACTTGGCTTTTCAGTTCCTCACAAAAAATCCATGAAAAATCTTTCAGTAAAGTATCCATCACTTTACTGATTGAGGGATGGGGGGCATTTTACTTGGGCCAAGCCTTTGGGCCAATATGCTCAAAAACATAAATAATTTATATTACTTGACACTGGCAAAATACCTACGGTGATGCCAATTAAAAAAAATATATATATATTGGTCAAAATGGCGGGAACACTACCATGCCCCCAAATACGTATTTAATTCTATTTTAACTCCTGTAGTAGGTAATACAATGACAATCAAAAGGTAAATCCATAAATACATTGGCCTACCTACCTAGGTATGATTATATGTTATTGATCACAAACAGGAAAATAATTAATTACGAAAGTAAATCACCTGACTAAAATAACAATTGAAATTAAACGAACAATTTTTTTGCACGTCGGACATTTTATTCTAATGTAGCAAGACCTCCCTACGTACAGTTTTTTTATTAAAGTAGGTAGACGTTGTAAAACTTGTATAGTTGAATATATGAATTAAATAAAAGATTTGTATTGTATAATGAACTGAAAGTGTATTGTATTATAGAAAGATGACAGATGAATAATTAAAACTACTTATAACAAATTACCAAAAAGAATATAAAAAAGGATGTATGTTTTCTACAGAGGTTTTTAACAAATTTAATCATAGTACAAGTAAGTATTAACACCACGGAAAAACCTATATGCTGAAAATCTGAAAGCAACTTCAAGGTGTGCATTACCGAAGCTACCTTAGAAATAAAGCGCAATCGCGTAGAGAAAAGTTTACTAGCAGCCCCTAATTTTTGGTCCCGCCTCGCACTGCCTTACACATATACAGTCAGAAGCAGTTCTTGAAGACAGCAGAACTAATGTCAGGTATGCTGTATGTACAGCCAGTCGGATTAGCGATTACTCGGCCGCGTCGTCGCCAGCCATCGCCGGGGGTCGACGAACCGGCGCGCGCGCCGCCGCCCCACCGCGGCGCGGGATAAAACTTCACAAATTAAATATAAACCTCGGTGGTTAATTAATGTTGCTGAGTGTACCATAAATAAATAAGTAACTTAATTTTATTTTATTGATAGCTACAATAATATGCTGCCGCCGTCTTTATATAACTCGTGAATCACGAACACACGCATGTTTTAGCGATGGACTTGATCACTCCAAGTCTCTTAACAAAATCGATTCACAATGCCATTATAAATAAACTTTCCAAGCTGGCAATTGCGACGCCATTGCCATTGTGTTTAACACGGGGCCTTCAATGGTCTCTGAAAAATACTTCCAACGATAACGGAGTGACATTATTGAATTCAAAGAAAAAAAAAACTGATTGTTTATCGCTTCTTATGTCAATGCTCTATGTCATAGATAGCATATGAATCTGAATAGTCACTGGAATACGATGCACTGAATCATTCACTGCGCTGCCAAAGTTTTCCTCGAATTATTTATTATTGAACTAATCTCGACTTACTCATTTCAGTTACTGGAATCAACTGAATAAAACTATTTAAGTTGTAACAAAGATAGTGTAAAATAGTTTAACAGATGAATCGATAAGTTATATGGATCATGTTGATGTATAAAATAATTGTGTAAATTATGTTTGTTTTTTCAAACAAGGCGAACCAGTAGCGTTTGGTCGTGCGCTCAGTACCGGGTGTCATTTTTTTATTGTCTAATAATTTGATTTATTTCTTTGGGAATGTTTTCTTTATAACCTACTGTTAGCCCTGTATATTTTACTAATATTATCAATCTATGTCAATGTGAATCATATATGTTAAAAGTATGTATGAATTATTTTTATAGGAAAATTAAAGAAGGTACTTAGGTATCCCAAAACCGAAAACAACTGTTTTTTTAGGTCGACAATAGGCTACAAAATATAGCCATTTTTGCCAGTTTCAAGTATTGCTTTATGCAATTAATCCCCTACCCCTATAAGTAAAGCTGTGGATACTTTACTGATAATTTAACGGACTATTTGAGTGAACTTGAAAAGTCAAGTTATACTATTTAATTTCCTTCACTCGTGAACATTTATGAACACAGAATGGTTAAAATCACAATAATATTACACATTATTTATCAAAGGAACACAATTTTTCTTACTAACAAGCATGTTAATTAAATTACCGGCTGCCATATCCACAATCGAATATTATAAGATCAAAATTAAATCTAATCACCTCCAGTTTAAATTAACTGTGTAAGTGAGTACATAGGTACTTGCTGCAGGCAGTTATTTAGTGATTATTGTAAGTAGCTATACCCAAAGCTGAATTATACAGACGACCCTGACATTGGACTGGCCAGTAACCTCAAGTAAAAGGAAATAAAACCGAATCGCTGAGCAAACAAAGGCCCGGCGTCGTACGAAGGACGAACGATGTACGGAGTTGACGGTAATATAAGTGGTTAGAATAATGTTATTAGATTTCTTATATTTACGACTAATTTGACTTCTTATCATAGACTAAGGCTAGAGTGCACCATCTATGGCTAATTGAACTAACGTCAAAGCTTTACAGATACTGTCAGATTAAAATATATTTTAGTGTACTAAATTTAATCATAGATGGTGCACTCCTTAAGGTGGAAGCTCAGGGTCAAGGCGCGAAATTCAAAATGTCAATGGTTTTTATTTTTTTACGAAAAATTTGGACATCTTTACGATGTAATTTAGGGTTTTGCGATATTAGCATTCTGCATTGAATATCTCGATGTATTGAGTTTGCTTAAAAAAATACCTAAAGCGATACAACGCCATAAAGTTAGTAAAAGTGGCGGTTTTTACAAACCTTATAGTATTCTATCGGATTAGGTTCTTGTTTAAGCAAACTTAATACATCGAGACAACCAATGCAGCATGCTAATATCGCAAAACACTAAATTACATCGTAAAGATTTTCAATTTTTTTGGTAAAAAATAAAAACCATTGACATTTTGAATTTCGCGCCCTGACCCTGAGCTTCTCCCTTAAGAAAAAAATATACTTGGGCAAGGCCGCAATTTTTTTTTTTTATATTCTTAGTCAGAGCTTGTTATACAACTTCTCTGCTGACCTATATTAAGACTGGTCCTCGCAAAGATTCATGCATATATTTTTTTAAATTCATAACGTTCCTTTTTGCAATTATAAATTTCGTATAGGTAGATAGAAAATAATCTATTACCTATCTAAACATCTATTGCTAAAGAAGCTAGTTTTCTAACTAAAAAGGCAATTAAACTATTGTTAGCTCTCATTTTACTTTTAAATGCCACTATTTTGCATTCAAGTTGCATTACTTAATGCATTTATTATGCATCGTCGTTTAGAATAAAACCAGTTGGATTGGCACACACTGTGTGAAAACAACAGGCTTGTATTGTTACCACGTTGTAACCCTTAATAGCCTAGAGTTTCAATTTTGATACCAATCTTTTAAACCGAATGCTCACATTACTATTAGTTTTTTTTATAGGTTGGCTGTACGTATTTTACTGTTGTATAATATTCTTTCCAACGAAATTAAAAAAAAAAACAAATGTCATTATTATTAAACACAGTAACATTAAACACAGTAATATTAAAAATAAATCACTTTCGTAAATCAGGCTACTAAGGGTTAAGTATTGGTATTACACCTACTAAGTGCTATGGCTGGGAGATGCCTTAATGTTTAAGTATGGCTAGATTACTGATCGACCAAGAAAATCGTCCATAAAAAAAGTCCGGTCCAGCTGTTTCCCCCAAACCCGGTGTAATAGAGGTCGCAATGGACAACTGGGTCAAACTTTAAAAAAAATAACCATTAAAAACATTGTAAAATCGGCCGGTATTAAATCGATTTCAACTTTTGAACTCTATGACTGACTTTGAGTGTGTTCTTAAGATGTCATATGGTATTTTACTTTGATTAGATTATTCTATGTATAGCATAATGATATGCTGCGCCTATTCTCTTCACGTGCAGGAAGGTCACGTGATTGGCCAGAGACATTTCATCGACTGTGGTGTGGCATTATATTGTACACTTTTTCAATGGTAGCACTGATCGCGAACGACGTAGTCTATGGCCATTGTCGTAAGAGATTATACTTATACTTCACGTAGCATATTATTATATCATGGTATACTATTCCTATGTTGCCCTCACCGAATGCAGAGATAGACGAAGAGCAAACAGAACGTATCGCCGCCGCCAAAGTCTTTGGGTTCTTCATCATACCTCAATATTTCTGTCACGTGAGGACGTTACTTCTTTTTCCAAAATGTTTATGAATCGTGATATTTTTGAAATTAGAACGCTACATCCAGTTTTTTTTCCTGAATATCCACGTCGGTGGCGATAGTCGATAACAACTGTGCGAGGAGGCATGTAAAAATTTAAAAAAGTACAGTTGAGGTTGTTGATTGTTTTTTTTTTGCGTCGCCGGCTGCGACCTCGCGCCGCGGCGTCTCGTCGCAGTTTTTCTTTCTTTTATTTTCGGCCAGTTACCGTTACTGTACTGCCATCTCAACTGACCATATTTTTATTGACCTACATTCTTGCGAACAAGTAAAGGAGTTGTATAGTCTATGGCGTAAATATTATACGTGTATTGTATTACAGGAAGTGTCGTGCAAACATACATAACCAAGTAGTCACTTATATAACGTTGGTATAATTAAGACTCGCTAGTCCATACATCTATACATATAAATAAAATTGGAGTGTCTGTTTGTAATATTAATATAACCGCTTTTTACTATGTGCATTTGGATGTATACACGTTACCTATACCGAAACAACTTTTTTTTCAATTTTTGTCTGTCTGTCCGTCTGTCTGTCTGTCTGTCTGTCTGTCTGTCTGTCTATCTGTCTGTCCGTCTGTCTGTCTGTCTGTCTGTCTGTCTGTCTGTCTGTTTGTTCCGGCTAATCTCTGTAATGGCTGGACCGATTTTGACGGGACTTTCACTGGCAGATAGCTGATGTAACAAGGAGTAACTTAGGCTACTTTTATTTTAGAAAAAAAAATAGGATCTCACGAAAAAAAATGAAAACCAATGTTGCAGCGCTGCGCCTGATTAAGTTTGATAGCAACAACCTGCAATGCGTCCCGCGGGCTCAGAATGGGCGAGCAGGCTGTTGTCAACGGTTGTCTTTGTTAAACACCACGCGGACGAAGTCGCGGGAAACAGCTAGTACAAAATAATACTAGTGACGTCCTTTGTCATAAAATATTACGTCAATCTAATTGCATTACCTATTCGATTAGTAGGTATTAATTAACAGTTTTTATTTTTGAGACGAACGGCCTAGCCCGCCAAAATCTTGTATACTTGAGTACTAATGACATTTACTCACTTAGTTACATATTTTAGGTATAGATATAGTTTTTTTTAATGGCCAGTATGCTGCTGGCCGATGTGTCCTGTTGTGAGCCAATATAGTCGCATCACTAATATAGTGATTAGTAACAGAGGACAACACTAATTGAATTGTTTTGTTTAGGATCATCAGCTATATTGCCTTTCTCTCTGGATTCGATGGCGTTCCGGTGTATAAAGCGTAGATACAGTATTAAAATAAAACCTTTACGTCTTTCCCTTAACCTTATAACGGCCATTATAGCTTCACCCGGGTTTTGAAGGCGAACGCAGAGTGCGCTCCAGCCTGAACTATGTGACTTCCAAATATTGGTTCCCAATATTACGACAGGTCATATTTTGTGAACCCAGTTGGTTCATAACAGCTGCCGGGTAAAGAAAACCATTTCAAGCGTGCATGTGTAAACAGACACACAATTTTGTTTAAAACATTGTTATAAGATATCGTTTTGAAACAGTATTGATATTAAAATATGGTGTAATAAACCAACCACTCATTTATAAAAAAAAAAACAATAATATAAAATAAAGATTTAAAAAAAGAACACAAACTGTGTCCGCGGAGAATGACGGACCGTATTCATATATTTCATATGCTGGTGGCGCCACTGTCTACACAAAGCTGTCAAAAGCTATGACACTTTCGTACTAACATCGTTAGTACCAGTTTTAACCACCTGCAGATAGGTACTATGTATTTCATTCTACGCGTGAACATGACATATGGTTTATTACTTCTGTGCGGTGACGTCAATATCATAATGAACCTACAATTTAAAATGAATAACTGATAAGCCAGCTTAATGAAATGGTCCCCAAACGACACGTACAAGATTCCAAAACGTCTGTATTGCGTTGAAATGAAAATTATTTTTCGAAATTGATCGCGTTTATGTTTTTACGTTCCCGACGTTTCGGCTGCTTCACAGCAACCATGGTTACGAGAAAACTTCAATGTGTAGTATTCGCATAAATATCAGATATCAATGCGTCTGCATCACGTAGAAGTATGTACATTTATGTCTCCGTATTTCTTCCATAGACAAATATCTCACATCATATTAATTTCGAGATTGCTACTCCCACAAAAGCGGTTGTATCCCAATAATTGCGCGTAATAAAACTATGATTCTCTACTCACAGTTTTTCCAACGTTACACACAACACGACCGAGTCAGAAGCAGGTAAAATTATAACTAAACGTATGTAAACATGAGCACACACATACTGGCCAGAATTAATTCGCGCATCCCAAGGGCATTAGTTATTTATTGAAAGCGATATGAAAACGCTTTAGGAAGTCGGTATCGGAAACTAATAAAATATGTAAGAATTCTTTCTTCGAGTTATATTTGGGTAAATATCCTCCTTGTCTTATTACGGCTCTTGACAAGATACGACAATAGACCCTTCACCATTCGTATTGTATCAGAGTGTTGTACTGAAGCAAATGTTTTATGCTCTCCTCACGGGACTGTTTTAGCCCAGCCCGCACCTTCCTTCCTACCAGTGTCTCCAACTCTCTTTGTCAAAATTACGGTGGTGACTGGTCTCAAAATACGGTAGATGGTGGAAAATTACGGCAGATCAGTGTTTGCAGCTAAAATACCCATGCAGTGGGGATGTGTAACGTAAAAAAAAAAAAAAAGGTCATTCCTCCAAACAGAAGTAGAAGAATGACCTTTTTTTTTTTTTTACGTTACGCATATCCCAATGCAATGTTGCAGTAATATTTTGCTAAATCAAGTGTTCATTATAGAAATATGGACGCGGACGAAATTACGGTAGAATGTGTCACCGTAATAACATGTCTACGGTAGGTGGTAGATCTAGAAAAATTACGGTAGATCTACCGTAATTACGGCATGGTTGGAGACACTGCTTCCTACGCTAGGCAAGCACGATTTGACCTTGCTGCATCACAATAACCCAAGGCATAGGCAGACACATTAGTCTTTCACCATCTCGTCCACAGCATTTATCGTGTACCCACTACCTGACCAATCAGGCTCGTGAGATTGACTCTGCTCAATCCTCCACTGCCTCGCCAAGCGCTGTTATTTCCTCGCTATCCACAAGGTGCAGCAAGGTGGCTTCAAGAACCTGCGTGGTCGGTCAATTCAAGAAAGGAAACGCTTAACTCCAATCAGACAAGTCTGATCGAAACGATCTACAAAAGAGTAACTTGCTTGCCTATGTAAACATACACTATGACGTTTTTCCTCTCCGAATCTGGCGACGTGCCAACTCCTAGTACCTACTACAGTGGCCCATCTTAACGACCTGTTGGAGACACGTCATGCTTGGTATTTACATAAGACCTTTGGAATATTGAACGATCCTTAAAGCGAATAATCTGAATTGCCTTATAGTTAATCCTTTAGAGGAAACCAATAAGCAGTTTTTATCACGAGTCATTAATATTTTTTGGGGTTCCTAGCAGAAATGCGTTTCTATAACAGACGGAAAGTAGCAAAATCCCATTTGCGTATATTTTCCGTAACGTAATGACATGCATTCCTCTCGCACCACCGATTTAGTAAATAGTATGACAGTGACAGCATATTTTCTCGATTGCGTTAAGATTACAAGAGTAGTTCTTGCTTACCCTACTAGTATTGTTATCAGACGGTACGGAGATGACTCAACGCGGATCATGAGAACAAATCTTCGCGAATGACAATGAAGCAGCTACTTAAATAAATACACTCACCGATCAGTATGCTCGTGGTAAATCCAGTTTAAATTATATCTTTGATGGAGTCAACGAATGTTGTAGTCAGTGTCACGACTACAACTGACTAGTATTACATTAAGTTATCTGTTAAGCTTTGTATCATTTGGTTTGACGTCAAGCGGTCATGCCGGAATGATCAAAGATTACTTTTATTAATTGATCAGAGTTAGCAATGACGTTGGGTCTACGTAGGCATTCCAAGGAAGTTGTAGATTGCATTAGTGACTACTAAAGTGTAATAGCCATTTAAAGGGAGCGATCTGGTTCAGTAATTAATTCAGTGTGAAAACATGTACAAGCGAAACGATGTGAAACAGTAACCTAAGCAAAATCCCCATAAGTAATCTTATCGAATTTGAGAAAGCATACTGCTCTGCAATTCTTATCTATGTTGTGAGCGGGACAAAACATTGGATTGCAGTACAGGATATTGATCAGTATTTACGTGGTCAAGGCCGTAGGCAGGGTGCTTTCGGTGGTTCAAACCCCTCCCCTCCCCAAGGTCTTAGACAACCGACCGTTTTACACATAGTTATTCACTAATTTCTTTGGTCCGGAGCTCAACCCCCCTCTCTTTCCGGAGTGAATTCCTAGCTACAGGCCTGTCAACAATCTAGAAATCACTAGATTCAATTTAAAGCGAAAGGAAGCATCATTTTCATGATCGCATCCCAATACGCGACACTGATAATGACAGCATCCTTCAGAGGTACAATTACGAGATTAATCGTAACTAGCTAATTGTATAGTTTATAGTTTACTCATTTAGACGCATTGTATGGAGAATTGAACAGCGCCTCTAGCGTCTCTAGCGTAGTCTCCATACAAAGTCTGAATACGGTAGACTATAAAGTATACGGTTAGCTTACGAATAATCTTGCACTTGACATACCGTATCATGATGCGTCAGTAGCTACGGAAATTGCACCACCGTCAAGTACTCGTATATTCATAATCAGCACTGAATCAGCGTCAGAGCTGATTCGGTGCTGATTCAAACCTTATTGTTTGTGTGGACAGCTGAATAATGTGACTTTGGGTAGCTGTCCTTCAATTACTCTTTTTATTGCCAGGAATCGGGATTAAATCTCAACAACACAAGTTTTGTTACAAAAAGAGGCATATTTCCCTTAAAGGTATCGCGAATCAAGGCATTAGACCAAATTAAGATCACCAGACCATAAAAGAAAGACAAAAACAGGGCCGGATATTCGTCAGCTGGTACTCTGGTACAGTATGGGACAATGGCTGCCAATATGGCGACCACGCCGCGTCTAATGACATATTCCGCGCATGCGCCCGACTTCCCAGTGATATCGTGATTCACGTACGGCGATGTTCGATTTTTGAATTTAGAATGATCTTATTTGATTTATTGCTTTTTTATAATACAATGCAACGGGAAACTCGGCTCTACATCCTCGAATTTAATGGAAGCGGAAGAATTTGTCATATTAATTTTTAACAAAAAAATTCATTAAACAATAGCTTCTGCCTTCAGATCGTGCGTTTAAGTAAAATATGGCTAAAATAGGTCTCAGATGGTCACTTAATAGCATTTTGCGAGCCACGTTTTGGAGACCTTGTACAAGAAGAACAAACTCTTTCAAGCGTTTATAAAAAAAAAATAACACTACGTGCTTGCCTATAACATTCCATTTTCAAAATATGGTTTCAGTCACATATTAAATGTCGATCGTATCGCGTTGTAACTGTCGTCGGCGCGCGCGTCACGCGGCCGGAATTTTTATAATGCATCTCTCCAATTACAATACAATAAGTCATCGTTTAATAATAAGTACGACGTGTTTATATTCACGTGAACACAATTAGAATTTTATTGTCAGTGGGTAAACGGTTTAAATAACATAACTGGTCACGGTTTATTGTTTTCTAGGAAAAGTGTTGTCATTTTCCTTATTTAAATATGTTAATATTATCATGTCTGTAATCCCCAACCGAATAGGTGTACCTATTGTTCTAATTACACCTGCATTTTGTCAACTCTTCGAGCTACCTATTTCTTTCAGGGCACATAATAAACCTTAAGATCAACGAGTGTTACTTCTAACATCATGTTCTAGAAGATAAAGTTACTCACCAGACGTGGTTAAAGTAAATTAACAGTAAACTAATAGCTATGATGTTTTTTAAACATGACTTTGATTGGAACTTAAAAGAGATTAATCATTTATTCAATTAATTACATAGCACTTTGTGAATGTATCCATAAAAAAAACAATTAAGACAGTTCTTTGTTGGAAACACTTAACGATGATCGATTTCAAATTCGAATTTCGAATAGAGTTTAATATCTATTATAAGGTTGCGCGGTTTATTAGTCGTGTGTTGGATTGGGTGGTTTATTGTACCTACGTATAAGAAGAGTTTTCCCTTGCAGAATCTTTCAGTGATTTTAATCGTAAATATATCGTATTCTTCTCTTTTATGTTAGCAATCGGCTACAAAATAGTGCATTTTGACAGTTTCAAGTTAAATGTTTAATTGTAATATTTTAAATATAAAGTACCCTTATAATAATATGAATGAATAGCGATGATTATGATGAATTGAATCCCCTACCCCTATCAGTAAAGCTGTCGATACTTTCCTGAAAATTTACCGGACATCTGGGGTGAACTTGAAAAGTTAAGTTCATTTCAATTTCCTTTACTCGTGCACGTTTATGAACACACAATGGTTAATATCCCACTAATATAACCCACTTTATGTATCAAAGTAACTTTTTTTTTAAATAAAAAATAATATTGACAACTTCACCGTTCAACTTCCCGCCAAAAGTAACGTGTACCTATAACTGTCGATAGCGGTCACTCGATCACTTTTCTCTAATAATAGTTGTTGTAATGACAATACGAATTGTATTGCGCCGACCGAGAGGCAATTATATATGGAATTATAGACGTTCGTGTCAGCCAAATATCCGATATTTTTTGTGATTCAAATAATCGATGCAATGTTAGGTTATTTGTTTTATAGTGAGAAACTAAAAAATAACTTTGATCGTGGCGTGGCATCTGTTACAATATATTGCTGTCAAAATATTTGAACAAATTTAAACTTGGAATTGCCCGATACCGAACCCAATTTTTTTTAAATTTGGCCAAAATATATGTTTGTTAATTCAGATAAAAAAAAATCGTGGCCTCTGTAAAATATATATCTAGCTTAACTATAATCTAACTATCTAAATATATATCTAGCTTAAGACTTCTATGATGGCAGACAGAACGAATGGCGAAAGTACATGTAAGTTGTATAGTTTTAATTACACGTTGTAAAGTCAACGTTCTTAATGTTTATGTATTCCATTAGTCAGAGCTGTAACTCTGGTTTATAGCTACGCACGGTTATGGCCTATTTTGGCGGCTTTATGTTTATTCCACTGGGATCTGTGGCATGAGTAACGTACCTACCTACCCAAAAGTGGATTAAATAATGTGGACTAACACAATGGCGCCATTGTTGCCCCTGTAACGATTTAAATTAGATCTATTTTTAGACAAACGAAAGACTCAGCTTTTGAAATAAGGCTACCTACTTGCTTATAAAAATTTAAATATATTTTGTGTATATCTATGGTTAAAACAGGCTGTTGTGTGTTCACCCATTCTTCAATGCTACTCGTTCAAGCCAATAAAAAAGGATGGTTAAAAAAAAGTGGCGGTCCACCCTGAATTAAGAATGCTAAATCTATGTCTAAACCATAGTCCATGTATTTAATTTAACTTTGTATTGTTCTATAAATGAAAATCATCTTCACATTTTAACTTTATAGGCATATCTTTGTATTCTATGACGGCAGGTAATTAAATATAATTGACAGTAGGTATAAATAGGTACATTTAGTTGCGGTCGGGATAAAATTACAATTTGCAACAGGAAAATATTAACAAAATCCGCGCTCATTTTGTAAAACTATAGTTTGAAAGCCGTGACAATGATTATCGCCGCGTTAAATTCGAAATTCGAAAAATCCAACTGCCATTTTACGTTAGAAAGCATATCGCTTGCTCCAATAAAAAAGTTATAAAAGCGTGGTAGACGACCGTTACGCTTAGGTATCGGGGAATGATACAACACAAGAATGAAAGCAGCAACCTCTGTTACAATAGATCTTTGCTTTTTTGATAGGTGAAAAAGTTTTTTTTTGTCTATGTATTTCTCAACTTTATAATGAAAGTTAGGAAGGTAGCTAGGTAGTAGACAAAAAAATTAAAACCTTCGCACGTGATTATGGAGATCTAAAAATGAAATTATAATTAAATTACACGTTACAGTATCTAAGTCGGTTTCTAGAGCCTACTTCATGAAAAAAATAATTAAAAAGACTTAACGGTCCCACTATGGCTATTACATATTAATTTAGTAGGTTGTGTATAAAGCAATTGGCAACACATTTTTTTCTGTCAAATTGACATAGAATAAAAAAATAACGAATAATTCCCTGGCCATTTTCATTTCTTCATGTCACATCCATTATTTTATTTATAATGTGTATTTATTGAATTTAATATTGCTATTAATTACTTGACACTGGCAAAATACCCGCTAAGTTGCGGGTGAGGCCATATTCATATCCATTTTATTTCATCGCATTTCATTTCGTAAAGAAAGAAGAAGAATAATTCCCGCTTATTGTTAAGTGATGTCAGTTGGCAGGATTGTATTGGGCTTAGTCTCAATAGAAAAAGGCCAAAAAGAAAAGAAAAAGTTATTTCAGTGACTCAATAATACCTGCCGGCAGCAGTTGGAATATGGAAGCGGGGCTGTCATTCTCACACGACGTTTAGGTTATTTTAGGTGAATGACTTGGTTTATATAAACTCTGTTAGGAAAATTCATGGAGTACTTATGTAAGTAACTACAGTTTTATTATAAGATCAAAATACACTTAGCTAGGCGTTATTCTGTCATCATTTATAACAACAAACCCTTTTTTAATATCATTTGGTTTTAATTTCTTTTTTCGCCTACTCCATGCAATAATCCTATCAATTTAAAACAACTGCATTATTTTAATGTAACACGACTCTTTTACGATTATCAACACACAATAACAATTTGTGTGATTAAATCTAACTCGCTTTAGTATTAAATAGGTAGGTAATTAAATGCTAATAAGTAATTAACTAAGAATAGGTATGAAACGAGATAAAACTTAACGTCAGTTTGTTATATTTCCGTTATACATACCTACATAAGTAAATAATTATCTACATGTATGTCTAGTTAATTATCTAATTAACTTTGTTGAAAATGCAGTGTAATTGACCAACACTAACTAAAATGTGAATTAACTAACAAGGTAAGTATTATTTTCCGTAACCAGATTCAATAATAAATAAATAAATATCGCCAGGCGAGCACAACTATACGGTCCCACACTAAGCAACGCTTGTATTATGGGTACCGTACAATGGATTGTGGCGAACCCAGTATAAATTACTGATATAGATATTTATATCATCCATGATTTGGGTACAAACATTCGGGCTCATCACACAAAGTTTGACCCTACCGGGATTCGAACCCAAGACCCTCAGCACAGCATGGTCACTACCAACTGCGCTAATCAGGACGTCACTTTGACTAAAATAATTACGAAAGAATTTAAATATGATATACCTACCTAGGTAAGTACTTATTCATTATTCTAATTTTGTGCATACTCCCCTATTACTTATAATATGAAATTGGTAAGCAGATATTATATCTACTATTATTATTACACGAGGAAGATAATAACATTACTTATTTATTAAAATCACTCGTATCGTATGGGTACCGATATCATAGGTACCCATGACAGTAATAAAAAACAACCCTTTTCTTGTCTATGAATGTTTCATAAACTCTTCAATCGAAATTCTACTGTGGTATACAAAACTTTTAAAATTGGTCATTAAATTTGACGACAGAGAACGTCATAATAAAAGACACTGAAAAAAATATATTTAAAAATCGAAAAGGAATAATAATTGTCAAATTTAGTGCAGCTGTCAAATGGAACGTTGCGAATTTGAACATTGTTAAGTTTGAAATAAGAATAATGCACTCACTTTAGCTCCGATCTGGTTACCGCACTGTCCGGCCTGCAGGTGCACAATTTCCCTCATATTTGTTATAGAATTAGTAGTGTTATGTTAAAACTAAATAATTATTGTGATTACTCCGGCTCTGTTAGTTCCCGCAGCGACCGACGCACGGACCCGCCGCTCGTATGAAATGAAATGAAAACGGAACGGAGGCCGTCGGACAAATCGTCACTCGGGGTGTGCGAGTGTTGCTATTTCAGGGAATTTCGCCTGATATCGGGAAAATTTATATTTCTAGGATGGATCAACTTCTACCGTGATTCGCGGAAAACGTTGACAAGATAAACGCGTCTACTTTGTGTGAATGTTAAATTACAATTATGTTGAGCTTGCATAATAAGTATCTGCTTATCACTCACTAGGTATTTGCGTAACGTAGCTTGTGAATATCGCGATAAAGAATGGCTTGGTGAAATATTTATTGATTAAAATAACATTGGACAATGCTATTGCGAAGTAAGATTTGTAATATTGGTTTATGGTATGTACTAAGTACCTATGTATTTTATACGGAAACGTAATTTAAAAGATTTTTTATTGAGAATATAGGTAGGTTTTATAAGCAGATATTATCATACGGTCTGTCCTGAATAATTACTATTTAATTACAGTCAAGTCATTGTGGATTGGGAATGGGGTCAACATTACTGAAATTATTTAATTACTTACTCAAATAGAAGAGTATTAGAGAAATCTATATTATTGACATACTTACTTTAAACTACAACGGTGTGTTGTTAATTCAAGGTAACAAATAAGTTTAATGTTTCCATTCTGCCTAATAATTATAATTGCAAATAAAAAAAAATGTTTTTTTTAATTAAGTCAGCATCCCAATATCTCTACCCAACTTCAAAACCGGGGTGTATTTTTCTTTCCCGCTGGCAACACCCGCGGCGTGATTCACCGCGCCACCGCGCCGGCCGCGGTTCAACCCGACATTGAAACCATAAATTAATTCAAGCACTAATTACATTCCCTATGCCGACGACCCGAGCTTTAAACTGGTGACTACTGCCGTGCTTCCTGCTTGCCATCTTCTAGTTAGTCATAGCTTTCATGATTTCCAAATTGAAGATTACGAGATAAATTTACAACATTCGCAGATACAGGATTTTTTTTTGCCTTTACCTAGGATGGAGAGGTATGTTTGTAGATTTACCATTGATTTTCGCTCGTAGAAAACATTAAAATAAAATAAAATATAGCTTGAATAAATAAGAACTTGAAAAGTCATGTAACTTAAGTAAGTAGGTATATAATTTTATTTTACTTTCCTTCGCTCGAGGACTTTTCTACATACTTATCAATACACAGCTGAGCGGTTAGTTTCCCACGAATAATGGCCAATTTAATAATTTAATAAAAAAATATATTTCACTTTTCAACTTCCCGCCAAAAGGTCATTAGCGGAATAGGGAAGATCTTCCAATCAGGGTTTGAGTAGGCGGGCCAGGGTGGTATGCCTGTCGGTACGGTTACAGTAGCTATCGAGGTCTTGTATATATGACACGTGCTTCTAAAACTCTTATAGCGCGTTTCAGGATTGTATGCAGCATCGTTAGCGCCATCTGTGTATCTTGTAGCGAGGTTGATGAGTTCGCTATACAAGTCTTATGATTGTCATCTTTCCTCTATTATCTATGGATCCGAACATGCATTTCCCAAAGATAAATTAGGTCAATGCCTTCTCCTTTTCCCTACTCTTTCCTACAGATTCTCTCTGCGCAACGTATTCTTTCCTTTCTCCGCACATCAATTTGAAGGCCTCCAAGTCTTCCCTCTCTCTTTATATATGTGTCCGCGTCTCTGACCTGTGCAATGCTACTTACTGACCCAGGGGTTCCCAAACTTATTTTGACTACTGCCCACTTTGAGAATGAATTATTTTTTAGCGCCCCCATTTTTTCACCTACTTAAAAACCACCATAACATCATATTAAATTAATTATTGTGAGCCTCTACACAACGCCCCCATTTTTTTCTGGGTCTCATACCCTTTAGGCCTGCAGCGCCCACAAGGGAGCGTTATCGCTCACTTTGGGAAAGGCTGTACTAACCGTTACTATTCTACTTAAAAACCGTTTAGGGCTTATTATGTGAACTCATACAAAATTGGCGCTAAATAGAAAGGTTTTGGAATTAGGCCATGACTGTTAATTAGGCGGTCATTATGTATACACTTTAAAAGTAGCGTTAATTAGACCGATTAAACTTTTATCGTGATTTTTATCGAATATTAACCCTATTTCCATGCATTTAGCTTAGAGCATTTGTTGTAAATACGGATGTGCTCCTGATGCTGATGAAAAATAAGGATCGATTTCCAATGCAAGTATTTTAAGCCCTATAAGTCGGGACTCACGGCAACTCACGCCGCACCGTGGTGGACTATGGCCTAATCCCCCTCGCATTTATGGAAGGCCGTGCCCAACAGTGGGTCATTAAAAGTCCTGGTATTGTTATTATATGTCTCTCACCACACGAGCTATACCCGGATCTATGGTAGGCTTGCGCGGAGATATGGGTCCAACACGAAGAGGCCCTTTTTGAGAATTGTACTTGTTGCTGGGGTCAACTGCCGAAAATGATAGCATAAACAGCGAATTGACCTCAGCAGGCGGAGGAACTACCTATTGCAGGAATATGGAAAGATAATTGGGACTATGGATTGAGGATTATTATTTTTATTATAACTAGCTGTTACCCGCGACTTCGTCCGCGTGGTATTTTACAAAGACACAACCGTTAGCAATAGCCCGCCCGCGCGTTCTTAGCCCGCGCGAACGGCAGCCTTTGTGATATTAAGTATTTAGTTTTTCTAAAATAAAAGCCCAAGTTACTCCTTGTTACATCAGCTATCTGCCAGCGAAAGTCCCGTCAAAATCGGTCCAGCCATTTCAGAGATTAGCCGGAACAAACAGACAGACAGACAAAAATTGTAAAAAAATGTTGTTTTGGTATATGTACCGTGTATACATCCAAATGCACTTAGTAAAAAGCGGTTATTTTAATATTACAAACACACACTCCAATTTTATTTATTTGTCTAGATTAATTTGGACACGATGCTGTACCGGTTACATTTTAATCAGAAGTAAATACTAGACCGGAACGTCGGGCGACTAATCTACATATTGTGAAGATAATAAGTTCTGTGCAAGCAAGATCTGCGTATGATCTAAGTTATAATCAAGCCAAGTTGTTAGAACGCTGGTTCAAACCCCGGCTGGCTCTCTGGGATTTCTGGATTGCATGTGCGAATCTCATTTTTCACCAAATTTTAATGATTACCACTCGCTAGAACCTCGGAGATCACCCCAAGTCCTCGGTGCTGCACCTGATTTCTCTCCGGTCGTGATGGATTCTGTGGCTCGAGGGTCGGTCCAGGCGCGAGTACAGGCGGTGGAAGGGGGGGGGGGGGGGGTTCTTGTGGTTTTCCATGGAACACGTAGGTTACAGTGGTTTAATGATATTATGATGTCTATTAAATGAATAAATTCCAGAGTATTTCAAAATTGACCAACCGTGAATCGGGGGGGATACACTCATTAACCCACAGTATCGACACCTAGGTACTACACTGTTATGTAGGGTAGGTTCTATTAAAATAAAACATCCGTAAGATTAACTTCCACTCAATTTATCTTTTGTAGGTAGGTACTTGATTGCTTACAGACTTACCCAAAAAAGAGTACGATTCGATAACATTATTTAGTCATAACAAATTAATTCGTCTGTCGTCGTTTCTCTTTGGAATTGACAGTTTAATTAAAATTAATATAAAAAGCTGTCTATACCAGCTAATCTGATCTGACAATATATGTATATAAAACGAACGTTCCAGGGCCCAAAGTCCGCTAACACAATCGATTCATAATCGAACAGCAACCGCATAGTAACTGTCACTATTGACAGATACCCCATACAATATCTGGCCCTGTATTGTATTTATAGGTCGCATCGCGTGATATGATCAAACATGGCGGCTATACGCATACCGAATTCATACATATAAGCATGCGCAGAGATCTTATCATTGATCGTTTTATACGATGCGTCCTATACTGTGATTGAATTAATTTCTGTAAATGGGGTTTCATTATGCACCAAGCATTATGTTTAGAAGTTCCTTCGGTTACTTAGTCCATCGGTTACTGACATTATAAATGTACCTATCTGTTGTAATCTATACATACATATAAATAAAATTGGAGTGTCTGTTTGTAATATTAAAATACCCGCTTTTTACTAAGTGCATTTGGATGTATACACGTTACCTATACCGAAACAACATTTTTTACAATTTTTGTCTGTCTGTCTGTCCGTCTGTCTGTCTGTCTGTCTGTCTGTTTGTTCCGGCTAATCTCTGAAATGGCTGCACCGATTTTCATGGGACTTTCACTGGTAGATAGCTGATGTAACAAGGAGTAACTTAGGCTACTTTTATTTTAGAAAAAAAAATAGGATCTCACGAAAAAAATGAAAACCAATGTTGCAGCGCAGCGCCTGATTAAGTTTGAGAGCAACAACCTGCAATGCGTCCCGCGGGCTCACAATGGGCGAGCAGGCTGTTGTCAACGGTTGTCTTTGATAAATACCACGCGGACGAAGTCGCGGGCAGCAGCTAGTTATAATATAATACCAGCCCTTTTAATGTCCCACTGTTGGGCACGGGCATCCCCTCAAAGGGGACTAGGCGATAGTCCACCACTCTGGCCCAGTGCGGGATGGCGGACTTCACACGTCTTTCGAGGGATTCTCTCAGACATGCAAGTTTCCTCGGGATGTTTTCCTCCTTCCCCAACTTTAGTATGAACACGATAATTGTTATATCTTAATACCTGAAACTTTTTTTATGTAATGTGCCATCTCAGCGCATAGCGTAGACAGAGGAAGCCAGGATCGGATTGCGATTGGTTTTGTTCGCTTGTAACTTTTTTATGGTCTGTGCAATAAAAGTTACTCCTCAGTCTGTGGTTGTAAGTAGAGTGATACCGCTACGAACTGACACCGTTTACTTGTGTATATACGCATTCAAATTATTATAAAATAGTAATTTATTAATCCCTCAAAAGTTGGGTGGGGCGGGTTGACTAATTAATTAAGTTGTAGGTCCGGGTAACAAGTTAATTATATTCTTTGGTAATTAGATGAGAATAATGAACGATATACATGTAATGTGTATAAATAAACACACATTTTTTTTTTAATTTTCAAGTTGGATGAGGTTAGCAGCAAGATGCAAGTTCTGACTGTATTCTGATACTGGAAATAACTCTCAAGTTTCGAGGCTTCAAGGTTTAAGAATGTTTAATTTTGTTTTATTTTTCAAACATTGTGTTTCTAATAAATAATGTGTAATATTAACTATGGTGTGATCAAAAACGAGCACGAGTGATGGAAATGGCAACAAGATGGTATAACTTACATTTCAAGTTCTCCCAAGATGTCCGGTAGATTTTCTGCAAACTATCCACATGTTTACTGATATGGGGTAGGGGATTTATTTCATCATCACCATAGTCATCATCATTATCATCAGGGGTACTCATAATTTACACAATTATGGTGAGGCCATGTAAACTGCAACGGCCAAACGCGGACTCATCTATCACAAAAAAAAAATGGAAAGAATGGTAGCAACATCTCAGACTAGAACTTATTTAATCTGAGGCCAGTAAGGACGATTATTTTATAAATTTAGGCCAATTCTCATCAACGCAACAAGAGGACCGTTACTCGCAGACCGAATAAATTGAGCAAAAAGCTGTGAACGGACCGAATTGGCGACGACACGGCGACGAACCGACTACCCGACAGATTGTGCACTCTGCTAAATTCTACAAGATTACATTAGATGTACAGTCGCCACCAGCTAGTTTATTAATGTTATCTATACTAATATTATAAATGTGAAAGTTTGGATGGATGGATAGATAGATGGATGGATGTTTGTTACTCTTTCACCAGCCAGAACGGCTGAACGGATCTGGATGAAATTTGGCACAGAGATAGATTGTAGTCTGGAATAGCACATAGGCTACTTTTTATCCCGGTAAAATGTATGGTTGCCGTGGGATAGATTTGTTTAAATTTTTCAGAGTACCAATAAATTCATTTTCTCATACATTTGATTCTGAGGCGGTACGAAGTTCGCCGGGACAGCTAGTCTTCTATATTCTCTATGATTCAGTGTTATTTGTTCCGCGAAAATTCGTATTAACGAAAAAGTTTGTGTCATGTTCGTATAAGGAGGTGAAAGAGACTACTCTATAGACAGAGACAGATGAAAAGAGCTTTATCAGCTTCACAGACAAGGGTCTTGGTTTACCCAAAAAGGTAGGGAATTAAAAAGTTGGGATTGCCAAAAACTGCATTGGGCGAGATTTAAAAAGCTTGCTTTTTTATCTGCATTCTTTGTGATGCCACCGACGACGTTGTATGAAGTCACTGACGTCCATGATACAAGTACGCTAGACTAATGATACCCTTTAAAATGACAGCTATCTATTATGCCTATTTGAAGCGCCCCCATCGTGGGGGAAAGGAACTAAATCTGACGTAAAATGCAAATGGCCGTTGTTTTGTTTACATTGTCTCCGTGTTTATAAAGTGATTTTGAAGGTTTAACGCGATTAAACTTGTTTGTTGTGTCGTATTAATATAGTTAATACATAAATAAGTGGTGTTAGCTAATAGGGAAACCATGAAAGAGTGCGTGTTATGCAAAACTCTTTACCAGAAGGGAAGTGGGGTTACATTCCACAAGTAAGTGAATTTACGGCTAATATTCATGAAATTAAAACTTCTATTGATATTATAGGCACTTAAAAATATGTTACTAATCTTATTAATACATATTATCGGTTTTTTATAAACAATAAAATTCAATAGTGCTGTAAAAGTTCCTTGTCGATAAAATTTATCGATATTTTTTCCATCAATATCTTAAATAGATAGAACGTTCAAGAACGTAAAAATCGCCGAAGACAGATTTGTATTATCAAATACATATTATTTTAAAACAATGTTTACTAATTCACAGGTTTCCGACTGACAATAGAAGACTAGAATTATGGCTCAAAAACATTGCAAAGCCTAGTTGGCGTCCGAAAAAATATGATTACAACTGTTCAAAACACTTCTCTGATGACTGTTTTATTAAACATAACTCATGTACTACTTTGATGATTTTTATTTTCTATTAATACCTTACCTACTCCATTGCTTCCCAAACAACATTACATTACCTCATTTCTAATTAAAAAACGATCCTTATTTAATTAAGATCTAGCTAGTCACACACCACCCTTTAGTTCCGGTTTCGGCTTATCCTAAGATTACCTACCCTACCCATGAGGGATTCGGCTAATCAATCATCATTATTTGCTTCATCTTAGTATTAACCACTCGACTATTTTGGACATTAGCCATTGTTAAAGGAATGGATCATAATTATTTTCATTTTACTGCATGGGTAGGTTTATGCATAAACATTTTTATCGATGTATCATATCACTGTCCCATCTCTATTATTAGTTCCATTCCCCCTCACTGCCGCTATCAGCGCCAAAATGGCGAAAATCAAATAGGCACACGATAACCGGGCTTATCATTAGTCCAGCGATGTATACCATAGAGGTCAGTGTATGAAGTGCAGTGTAGATACGCTATGCGGTCATGACATTTGTGCATTTAAAAAACTAAACTGGTTTAATATCCTTGCAGACAGATTAAAATATTTTATACTACCTACTGTACCTACCAGCTACATGTGGTAAATTGACAAAAAATATAAATACGTGATCAGACAGATACCTACGTTTTTTTATTTTGCTATAAATATTTATACTTATGTTGGTATAGGTATTACACAGATACTGTACAAAGCCTTAATTAAAAAATAAGTATATTTTTTTGGTATTTAAGTTTAGAACGAAGGCTTAATTTTTTACCTTTATTTAAATTGTATAATTGGCCATTTGATGAATAAAATAACTATTTCTGGACTATGATCCTTATAGTTTTAAAACGGGCAAAGGAAACAAGGATAAATTAGATTATTGGCATTATGCCAAGTGTCGTTGACTCGGCGAGCTGTTCCCGCGCCCCAGCGACGTGCTCAGGAAATTGTTAACATTTTAAAAGGATTTTTTTTTGTTCTATTTTGTTTTTTTTTAAGAATGTTGAATATTTATAGAACGCGGCAGGTCTCTCGCTTGGAATGTGTTGGAAATAAACATATGACAGGTAGAACTCTGTCGGAGGAGGTCGCAACGGAGCTGACGGCGCGAAGCTGGTTAGATAAGTACTTCCAGTTCGAACTTGGGTGGGTAGCCGAATTATAAGAATACGATCTCCGTGCTTCAGTGCCACATTAAGCTGCCTCACGTCTGCTATCAGAACTAAGTCGTGATTGAGTGACAATGGTATCTTAAATGTGACTTATAATAAGTTTCCCATACCTATGGGAAACAGACAGTTTAAGTACCTACTTAAACTGTCAAAACTGGCGTTGCTATTACGTTACGGCAATTGAGTTAACAGACTTCAGGCCCAGGCCATAAATATAGACGCCTTAAGAAAATCTCAATATATATATCATTCAGCGCACATTTCGCCAAAAACCCATAAAATCCAAAAATATGTGTGCACAAGCCTCACGACACGGAACCACGCGTAGGGCAACGTTCTATATCTTGTAAACACGGCCGGATCGCGGAGATAGGTGCGGATATATAAACAAACACTCGCCAATAGTTACTGCCTAACGTCAATCAACGGGCGGCATTTTCCTTCCTCGGTGTTTCGACAGCGCGGGAATGACTAAACTATTAAAAAAAGAAGCAAAGGTATAACTTTTTTTTAATTTGGCGTCACCATAGGTATTTTGCCAGTGTCAAGTAATATAAATTATGTCTGTTTTTGAGCATATGCACAGGCCCAAAGGCTAGGCTCACGTAAAATACCCCCTCATCCCTCAATCAGTAAAGTGATGGATACTTTACCGAAAGATTTTTCATGGATTTTTTTGTGAGAAACTAAAAAGTCATGTTTCGTCACTCTGTTTCAATTACCTACACTTGTGTACTTTACCGAACCCATAATGGTTAATATTCCACTTATACCACTCACTATAACTTGCAGGAACACTAGTTTTAGAAATTAAAACATAACTGACGCCATGACTTTTCAGTTTCCCGCCAAAAAGTCCAAGGTATAACTTAATAAAAAAATAAAATAAGAGGCACAGGATAAAAGCTCGTTGGGCACAGGTATCAAATAATGAAAAAAAAATAAAAGAGGTTGGTCCAATGTACCTACTTACTACTAGGTACTAGTTGTGGATAAAGTGACACAGGCTTTGGCGGGAAATTGAAGTGCCATCTATATTATTGACTTACAATTTTCATATCATCATGTCACATTCATTATTTTATTTATAATGTGTATATTTATTAAATGTGTTATTGCTATTAATTACTTGACAATTGGCAAAATACCCGCTAAGTTGTGGGTGAGGCCATATTCATATCCATTTTATTTCATCGCATCTCATTTCGTAAAGAAAGAAGAAAAGAAGACTTAAAATCTTTATCTTCAAAATATTTTAAATGCCTTGTCATGCATTATATGTAACTAAGTCGAAATTAATTCCGTAAGTAGACAAATATAGAATGCAATCCGTACACACGAAAAATAAAGCAAAAATTTAAATTGACTGCTTGCAACTTGCGATTAAAATAATAAAATATACTCTATTCTAAAGGCATACGGTGTTAAATAAGACAAAATCTATACGTTATTGAAAGACATTCTTAAACCAACTTTATATTACAATGTTTAAAATCTAAAATTGCTCTTAGGTACTGTTGAAACAAGATGTCCGCTCTAGTCGGCGGGAATCTAAATGCGTTGTCTATTCTTGTAGAACGGATGACAAAATGAAAAGTGGTGAGGATTCAGTGTCTTGTAAGCTCTTTGGTACTTTATAATGCAACACTTGAATTTCGCTGATGGTACTATTATATCCCAATATATAATAACTTCGAAAAATTAACAGCAATTACGACTGTGGCGACCTCGTCTGGTTACTTTATCGCTGCTTAAAATGATCGTGCTTGACCCACTGATCTACCATAATGTAACCTAATCCCAGTTGTTGGATCTCGGAGGGCTGGCTGCGGTCAATCCGTGTTGTATATAATATATGTATAGGTAATCGGCAATATCAATTCGACAAACAAGACTGCAAAATAAAAGGGGGGGACGTTGCCGTGCAGCCCACTGCTGGGCAGCTGACCTTCAACTTACTTAGAGCTATTATTATATATTATTAATGAGTCATTTTCTTATCTGTTATATGTAAATTATACAGGACATTTACATAGGTATCGTATTAATATGAAGAGATGGTCGGTTTGTCTGTAAATCGACCGCGTTAAACTATTCGAGTATTTGAATATTAGGTAAAAGTGAAACAAGTATAAAAAAAACAAAACAAAATATGATCGATGCTTAAAATGTCTGATCTGGAATTCAAAAATGGAACAAAGCTACAAGAGTGTGACGTCACTGCTATAAGTTATCTGGTGTGCGACAGAGAAAGAGCGTGCCCTCACAGGTTCCCCACCAGTAAAGCATGTCTTCGATATAGTTAGCCAAAAAACATTTTACAAAATGTTGTAGTAGGTACTTACTACAAATCTACTAAATCCAATAATAGTTCAACACCCTATTACTAGGAATATTATTTTGACTCTTAATAACAACACCTCTACACTCTTGCCAAGAATTCTTGCTAAGAAAGGACTTTCTTCACAACCTTTCATAACAGTACGGTCGCAAGAAAAGTAAAAAATATCGTTTTCTAGTTTTCACTGAACTAGTTGTTCTCAGCGAGAGGTATTTTATAGATATGAGAATGATGCCACAGGTAAAAATTGTCGAGCAAAGCCGCAGAAATTGTACTAGTTATTACTTTATTTGTTACCAGACTTGTTTACGATTCATTATACCTCGACTATAGCCAACGAATAGATGTGTTTTAAAACCGTATTTTTAAACCGCAGCCATTTTGAAATACTAATAGTTTTTTAGTGATGACATTAAGTGTTAAGTGAATACCTAGTATTCTGTGCACCTATTTGAATAAAATTATAGTTGTGCGATGGGAACTGTCTTATAAGTTTAAAAGTTCTTGATATTTCTAAAAATGGTGAGTACATGTTTAATAGTTTGTTACTTGCTGATTATTGTATATTATTTTGTCATTCGTTTTTTAAGGAGTTTCGTCAGTATTTACGATGTTACTTTATAGTGATCATCGCTTTATACCTTCCTTCTTAGATTTGGAACAATGTAATTTGTATAGTGCTTTGACTGCCTCAGACATTCGAGCTACCAGGGCACCACTACATGCACCCATAAAGTTAAGGAATATTATACTCTTAAACAGAGATCTTCTAACTGTTATTAATAGTGAAAATTACAAACTCTATCGACACGTGTCAAAAGTTTGAGAACGCGCACGCTTTAGGTAAGGCTAGCACTTAGGTATAGATCTTCAGGAAGTGTTAAGCCGATCTTATAATTTAATTAGTGAGTAAAGGCAATCCCATTTCTGAGAGTTATCCAGTAAGCTATCCAGAACACACATAAGTGTAAAAATCTGTCCAAGGTACGTTTCTAACTAACTTTTGACACTAAACGTCTAATATTGGTGATACTGTAACCATCCATGAAGACTGTATTCATTCGCAAACTTTTCCCAAGCCTGCTAACACAACCGATTCATAATCGAACAGCAACCGCATAGTAACTGTCACTTTTGACCGATATCCCATACAATATCTGTCAAAAGTGGCATTTACTATGCGGTTGTTGTTCGATTATGAATCAATTGTGTTAGCAGACTTGGGGCCCTGAATGCTAGATCTGATGAGTGGGCAAACTGCAACAATTATTTAAGATTGGCTAAATGTCAATCAATAATGTTTCCGCACTCCATTTTCTTCCACTGAAAGCATATTATAAATGCAAATAAAATACATTCGTATGTTTCAATCTCGTTCTTCATTATTTAGAAGTTTGGCCTTCAATCAACCCGACTATCGGAATTTATAAGTTCATTGCAATAAATTATAAATAAAGACCCACATTTATCTTCTGAAAAATGTTAATTAACGGTCGCCCTTATATACCTACTATACTGTTATTACCCACAAAGATAGATACTGCATTTGTTGTTTATTATGATATTTACTTAGATATTTTCGGTCATTAACTTTAAGATGAACACGCGTTATATCTTATTGCAAATAAAATATGTATCAGATATATAATAATAATACCAGCTATTTTTAATGCGCCACTGTTGAGCACGGGCCTCCCCTCAATGCGAGATGGATTAGGCCATAGTTCACTACACTGGCCCAGTGCGGGCTGGTGGCCTTCATACGTATTTCGAGGGATTCTCTCAGACATGCAGGTTTACTCGCGATTTTTTCCTTCACCGTTTAGCAAGTGATAATAATGGTTGAGAATGAAATTCGCACATGAAATCTAGAAATCCCAGAGGTATGAGTATTTGAACCTGCGGTCTGACAGCTTGGCTATCACTCCTTTTAAATAGGTATCATTTTAATATAAATAATTAGTGTTAATCGGTGTAGTGTAAGTGGCATCGTTGCCACGTTGAATGGCAATGCTGACGTGTTGGCCAAAATAATTGCCAGCCTGTGTTCTGGTTACAAAACGGCAATCACCAAAAATGAGGACACGCGTAAAAGCTAGTGGATAGTACTAGGTATAATAGCGATACTCGTTGCTTCCTATATATAAAACCCATCCACCGACCACTATCCGAGGTCGCAAACGATTAAAACTAATGGATTTTATTTTTACAACTTTTTATAGGTCCATTACCGTATATAGTCTAGCTAGATATTTGCATGTTATCTATCATGATCTAAATAACTAGATAGCATGGCTGAGTCTTTTCATATGTAGGTACCAGATTTATTTTTAAATCTAGCTTAGTTTTTTTCTATGGTGGAGCCGGACTTTGCCGGTTAGATTATGGTGATTATTATCAGGTTTTAAAGAATTCTTCGCAAGGACATGAAGAACATTTTCGCCCTGAATATCGTTCTCGCAAGAGTAATTCTTGTTGTTTCTTGGAAAGTTTATAATATTAGAACTACAATATTGGTGTAGGTACCTACAATATAATTAGAGAATTTCTTACCTACCTTTCTACTCATATCTATGGTGGACCGTTATAGCGTTATTTTCTCTATTGTAGACCGAAAACAAGGGAGAAAATAATGACAGACAGGATTAGTGGGCTTTCTGGCGGGAAGTTGAACCCGGCCGTTGTCAACTTTAATGATCTTCCAAAAGAGTGAAGGAAATTAACATAAAATAGTATAAATTGACTCTTCAAGTTCTGCCAAGATGTCCGGTAAGGTTAAAACTGGCAAAAACGGCTTTATTTTGTAGCAAATTGCCAACCTTAAAAATGAAAAATAAGACTACAAAATTGTCTGTCACTATGTATGTACATGTATGTTTTATTTAGGTACTTACATTTCACATCTGCATTCCTACCAAGAAGCCGTTTCTTGTTTCCAGAGCATGTGGAGTCTGGAGGAGCTGGCGGTGCAGCTGTTCGACGCGGGCGCGGTGCGGCTCGGGGACATCGAGGCGAAGGTGGGCCGGCGCACGCCCATCTACTTCGACCTGCGGGTCGTCGTCTCGCACCCTAGGATCATGGTAAACTATCATTAGTAAAACACGACAAAAAACAACTAGTCTATGTTCGTATTATTATCAAAGTGGTTCATATCGTTTTAATTCACGAGCCAGGCTCGTTTTAAGGCGGAAGCGCAAGGTCAGGGCGCGAAATTCAAAATGTCAATGGTTTTAATTTTTTTACGAAAAATTTGGACATCTTTACGATGTAATTTAGTTTTTTGCGATATTAGCATTCTGCATTGGATGTTTCGATGTATTAAGTTTGCTTAAAAAAATACCTAAAGCGATACAACACCGTAAAGTTAGTAAAAGTTGCGGTTTTTACTAACTTTATGGTGTTGTATCGCTTTAGGTATTTTTTTTTAATTTTTAAAAATAATTATCTATTGTTATTACTTCTCACTTTAACAGATGGCGCTAGCGCAGCAATTACAAAAGCTGGCGGCGGAAATACAACACGATTTATTGTGCGGCGTCCCGTACGCCGCGCTCCCGCTGGCCGCCGTCATGTCCGTCAACACCGACACGCCGATGATCATGAAGAGGAAGGAAACGAAATTGTACGCGACCAAAAAAATACTAGAGGGAATTTTCCACGAAAACCAAAAATGCTTGGTTGTGGAAGACGTAGTGACATCTGGTGGCAGCTTAATGGAAACAGTTGAAACTTTGCGCAGCGAAGGTTTGATAGCGAACCACGCGGTGATAGTTCTCGACCGCGAACAAGGTGGCGTTAGTGTGCTGAAAGAAAACGGCGTTGTCGTGATATCGATTTTTACGTTGACCGGCTTAGTAAACATGTTGAGAGACGCTGGCAGGATTAACGATGATACCGTCGAAATTATATTGGAGCATATTAAAGAATGCCAGTTTAGTATGAAGGATAATTTGGAAATAATGTAGATCAGTTCAGCTTCTCTCTTACCTATTCCCTATATTCACTAAATCAATGCATTTTATGCGATAAAATCACCGCCAAAAAAAGCTAAGAATTGGTACTGGTCAAATGTATTTTCTTTTAAATATTTCAATAAGGTGTTTCATTTAACTTTGGCTTACCTCTACCTTTTTAACAACGTAAATACTACGTGTTATATGTTACCCACTAGGCTATCAAGGCCCTTGAATAACAAACCAAGCCTAAGATTTTTGTGCTTATATATTATGTTTGCAACTCTTCGGCTGTATTATTTCTTCATCCAAGGCTAGCTCTATCCTTGGATGAAGACCTAGACCTAGACCATTATTGCTTGTGCACTTGACACATATAATTATTGATCGACGTCTGTGTATAGGATACAGTAATGCTCAAAATATATTATGTACTTACCTAGCTTGATATTTATACTTAAATAAATGAACCAATTGTCAAACTTTGTTTAATTTTAATCGGATAGATAAAATTGCTGAAATATATAACTATTTTAGGTGGATACACAATAATATCAAAGCGTTGATGAAGGAATGACATCGATGTATAAAAGACTTGTATTTTCATAGAATTTGACTAGTGATTAGCGCAGTTAGTAGTGACTCTGCTTTCTGTGCCGATGGTCCCGGATTCGGGTCCTGGTAGGGACAAACTTTGTGTGATGAGTACGAATGTTTGTACCCAAGTCATGGATGTTTAATACCTATATAAGTAATTTATACTGGGTTCGCCCCCAGTCCATTGTACGGTACCCATAATACAAGCGTCGCTTCGTGTTAGAACGTATAGTTGATGTGTTCGTCGGGCTATATTTATTTATTAGTATGTAGGTAACCATGGATACTTCCTGTAATCATCACATAGGTAGATAAATATGCATGAGTCAGTCAACTATAATTGAAAGTTATATAAATTCCATATACGATTTTTTGTCAGTTAATGATAACTAATTTGTTTACCCAGTTCTGAAAATTATGTTTATGTGACCTGACATACAGGTACAACTCAAGGGTTAGGGGACCTATCTAGTTAGCACTGAATTCATATTTATATTAGCCAACAATGTGTGTTCCGTAATAAGCTGATGAGGAAACGCCGACCGGCCACGTCCGGCGAATGCTAATGATTTTGTCGCTGGGTCTCAATTTTAATACTAATCGCGACTAATTACTTATAGTTGGACTATAGTCAATGAAGCTATGTTCACAGTACAATAGATGTCACAGTTTAAAAGCCATGCATGGTATATGAATCCTGTGAATATCCTAAATGACACTTCAACTTAATTTGTTGTTGTGTTTTACATGTGATTTGTAATTATGGGAACCATTTAGCTATTTATACTTTTAATCCAGCTGCTCAAGCCTGCCTAGCAGTTTCTACATTGTTCTCATACGAACAATTAAGTTTTTAACAATTTACAGTTTTTAAAAAGAGAAACCATGGAGTTTCTTGCCCATTCCTTTCCATAAGAACGGCATTCAGAACGGTAATAAGCCTTTAGTGTCAATGTTAATTTAATCATAAGTACTGCACGTCAAGTGCGTGCTAACCGTATACTTTATAGTCTACCGTATTTAGACATTTCGTATGGAGAATTGAAGAGCGCCTCTAGCGGACGGTATTTAAAACTTTCAGCTCTCACAAGACGTCTAAATACGGTAGACTTTAAAGTATACGGTTAGCTTACGAATAATCTCGCACTTGACGACTAATCCATTACTATTTAATGACTAATCCCAATATTAACTTCTTACAGGCGATAATATTGTATGAGAGGGGTGTGTATTTCGTATTTTTTTGTATGAATGATGTTCCGGTTGACAAATAAAACAATAGTTAAAATCATTGTAGTTTTATTAATTACTCAAGAATATAATTAATTAAAAAAACCATTGATCGAATTCGAAACGTTGTACTAGCTTTTTAGTAAAAAACCCAATTATAAAATCATCATTCTGAAGTACGTTAGGATATCATTAAAAATTAGGCGTTAAAAAATAGTTCAGCCTTATAAAAAAAAAGATCTCTTCCTTAGTGTAGACGGTGCGGCGATTGCACTTACGATGGTCTGCGAAGGGCCCACGTCGCTGGCGTAAGCTGTTTACTAATATAAACATCCGAGAGTCGCCCTTCGGTCAAGGAAACGGGAATGTAGACGTCATGAATGCGTAGGGAACTACCTACTTAAGATAAATTAAGTTAATGACAGTATTAAGATACTTTGAAATACTATGCAAAAAAAAAGACGTCCGTATGACGCACCGGACGCCCGGTGACTTGGGAGTGCTGCTGGCTGGTGGCGGCGCTTAGTTGTCCTCGATTTCCTGCTCCTGCTCCTCGTCGAACTCGGCGTCCTCGTCGGCGGTGGCCTCCTGGTACTGCTGGTACTCGGACACCAGGTCGTTCATGTTGCTCTCGGCCTCGGTGAACTCCATCTCGTCCATGCCCTCGCCGGTGTACCAATGCAAGAAAGCCTTGCGCCTGAACATGGCGGTGAACTGCTCCGAGATGCGCTTGAACAGCTCCTGGATCGCGGTGGAGTTGCCGATGAACGTGGCCGCCATCTTGAGCCCGCGCGGCGGGATGTCGCACACGGCGGTCTTCACGTTGTTCGGGATCCACTCGACGAAGTACGACGAGTTCTTGTTCTGGATGTTGAGCATCTGCTCGTCCACTTCCTTCATGGACATGCGACCGCGGAAGATGGCGGCCACGGTGAGGTAGCGGCCGTGGCGCGGGTCGCACGCCGCCATCATGTTCTTGGCGTCGAACATCTGCTGGGTCAGCTCGGGCACGGTCAGGGCGCGGTACTGTTGGCTGCCGCGTGACGTCAGCGGCGCGAAGCCGGGCATGAAGAAGTGGAGACGGGGGAACGGCACCATGTTCACCGCCAGCTTGCGGAGATCCGCATTCAGCTGGCCGGGGAACCGCAGACACGTCGTGACACCGGACATGGTGAGCGACACCAGGTGGTTGAGATCGCCATATGTGGGTGTGGATAGTTTGAGCGTGCGGAAGCAGATGTCGTACAGGGCCTCGTTATCGATACAGTAGGTTTCGTCTGTGTTTTCTACTAACTGATGAACTGATAGTGTTGCGTTGTAAGGTTCTACTACTGTGTCTGATACTTTAGGTGAGGGTACGACTGAGTATGTGTTCATAATTCTATCGGGGTATTCTTCCCTGATTTTAGAGATGAGGAGTGTGCCCATGCCGGAACCAGTGCCGCCGCCGAGCGAGTGTGTGAGTTGGAATCCTTGAAGGCAGTCGCAAGACTCTGCTTCCTTGCGCACGACGTCTAACACTGAGTCTACGAGCTCGGCGCCCTCGGTGTAGTGACCCTTGGCCCAGTTGTTGCCGGCGCCGGACTGTCCGAACACGAAGTTGTCCGGCCGGAAGATCTGTCCGAAGGGCCCCGAGCGCACGGAGTCCATGGTGCCGGGCTCCAGGTCGACGAGGATGGCGCGCGGCACGTACTTGCCGCCGGAGGCCTCATTGTAGTAAACGTTGATGCGCTCCAGCTGCAGGTCCGAGTCGCCATGGTAGGCGCCGGTGGGGTCGATGCCGTGCTCGTCCGAGATGATCTCCCAGAACTGGAACAAAAAAGATAGATTTTTGACACAGGTTCTCTAAAGTGCGTAAACGTTAATTATAATTAATCCGATTTAGTTAATTCAAGTACAAGGATTGGATGGCGCGGCGCGGGGCGTCGGCCGGTGCGTGGGATGAGTCACGGTCGCCCGGCGACGGGGCCGCAACACGGCTGCCGCGGCGCCGTCGCATTAACATATTTACGAGGCCGTCATATCGATCCGAGCACCATACCGCACACCCGAACTTAAGCCGCAGCTTGAGCCGGTGAATAAGCATTTAAATGAAGCAAAAAACATTCAGCCGCCCGCCCACTTTCCTGGCTCTTTATGTAAGATATCCTTATAAGAAGAGAGCGCAGAGCCGGTATCTCGTTAACCCATCGGCTAGTCATAATAAATCAATAGAGGTTGGGGCTGGCTCTCACACAACATGGCGTGCCATTTTTAGGGTGAAACGAACGTATTTCTTTATAAACCACGCGCGATCCATCAGCCCGCAGTGATGTTATCGCGAATGAATCGCGAAGCTTTCTAGGTAAATGTACCGGTATAAAGAAAGGCGATAAGATCGTCCGTTGACTCACGAGATCAGCCACCGACGTCAGACATTTTTAAACAGTTTAGTCACGTAATGCAGTTTAGTCACGACTGCTATGAGTTAGTGACGAGAACAATGGGCACATTTTCGTCGGAAAAAGGCAAGGCGATCCACCACCATGCCTGTAACCCAACGCGCTATTTTAAAATCGGGCCCCAATTTTAGCGCACATTGAATGACACTGGCATCGTAATGGCCCTTTTGATAGTTTACTAATACAAAAAAATTGTAGCGTCGAGTTTGAAGGTAATTCGATTTTGTAAGCATTCAGATTCTGTGATAACAAACCTATTTAATTTACAGCGGCTCAATTCGATTTCTATGTAAGCGTTATCAGTTTGTTTTTCAAAACACAAATAGATTAACCATTATCAACAGTCAATATCGCGTTATCATAACTCATATCTACGTACAAGGAAACGTGCTTATCCATGTATCGTTGCTATGGTGGACATGATGTTATAAAATAAACATCCATGTCTTCATCAGAACGAGATTATCTGGCGCCCTGTTGGTAGCCACATCGTATGGTGAACGATGCACCTTCATTTTAAGCGCTACACTCCACAATGAGCATCAAACCTTAGATATCCTACACTACATCTGTACCTACATCTAGCTTCAGGTAATCAAGCTTGTAGTAGTCTAGACCTTGACAGAGCTCAGACTACAATTACTTTAAAAAATATTGAAGTAAAATGACTTCCATAGTCTGCATATTGATTTCGTAAACTTCCGAACGAATTCTCTCTACAAACGCGATGTCAGGCGAAACAAAAGCAGGTCACCACGGAAGTGGCGGTAATGTTACCGTTCATAAAGTCGAGCTCGCTCCAGCTCGCGTGCTTGTTAAAAATTACGGACACGCGAATGGCGAGGAAAGTCCCCACACAAGTTTGGGACGGAAGATGATAAATTACTGTGGATTATTTTTTTGTTTGCTTCAAGTCGGGACAGGTAACCGTCCCTTGCGAGTTGTGGATGCCAGCTGTGGTTATTATTGCCCCATTTGCAAGAGCCTTGAAGACTGTACCGCCCGATCAAAAGGCTTGGTTCTTGGAAAATAAAAATAACACTGAAATTGTCTTTAAACTCTAGTCGTCCTATACAAGTTTATAACATAAATAGCTATTGCCCGCGACTCTACCCACGCAATCATCGATTTGCTCTGATGTTTCAACCCGAAATCAGATTGTAATGATACTACTCTTTTATAAATTTAGATCCTTAAGCTATCCAAAAATGAAAATAGTGTTGAAACTGGTCCAATAGTTCTACACTGATGGTCCAACAAACAGACATACCCACAGATAGGAGCCCTAAAAACTCTTGTATATCATTAGTAGTTGATTGCACCATTTTTATTTAAAAAATCTTTGCCTAGACAGTCCTGATAGTTTTGTAATACTGAATACTAGATTTAAAATGACTAAATAGGTAATTGTAACTATTTCTGGAAAGTTGCAGAGTGTGTTCATAATTCAGTTAGCCTCTCAAAGATGTAGTTCATTATGAAAATCCGAAGCTAAACCTTACGTTCAATCAATAACATTATAGTTCTACAATGACCAACAATAATGGGACCTTCGTAGCAATGTATAATTAGTATTCACATACTGGGTGGTCTCATGCACTTTGATGATTTCACATTTCATCAGAACAGAATGAATCCGAGTGGATCACTTATTCGCGGCGGCCGGGCACGTTGCCAAACACTGGAAAATTCTTTTACATACCTACATACCTTGCCATGCATCGACACATACTTATAATAATTTACAATTTACACTAATGTAATTAAACTGTTTTGCTTTGATGATCTGAAAAGATATTGTTTTGAGATTTTCGATTGTAGAGATGGCATGTGTGGGAATATTATGCTACAATGTTTTTGTCATTTACAATGGCAACACAAAGAAAATCTTCTGAAAACTGCTTTGCAATGACATTGTAAGTAGATGGAATTTCCAATAATATAGGACTCACATTGGGGACCAGGAGCTATCACACTTTTGTGTGGCTGTTACCTCCAATTATGGATAGGGTAAGTCAAGTCTTTAGAATCAGCAGAGCTTTTCAATTTTACAAAGAGTCAGGTACACACCTAAGTTTTTTCCTAACATTGCAGCAGTTATATATATACATATGTATATGTATACATAGGTATATAAATACATTTTTTATGATTTCAATGCTCTGTATAGAAAATATATTTTAACTCTGGTTTAAAATAATTTTACTCTACTGTGTTTAAACACAAAACAATTATTTAATTACAGAGTTTAAAGTGAATAATTGGCTTTGATGTAGGTACCTTAGATTCATTCTAATAAACTCTATTACCTTAGTAATAAAACAGTCATAAATGTAGGCATGGTCCACTTCCAATAGGTTGTTGGTACCGAACCATTACTTGGGTGTTCAATTTGAGAACATACCCACTACTGGGAGCTGTGTCTTGCGAAATTTATTACCTTGGAAACATCTAAAGCTTACCCGGACATCAAACTGCGGCCTATTTCCCAAAGTTCATCCCATAGTTTCCTTGTCATAAACCAACTTTCAGAGCGCGCGCGCAACGAATTCTATTTCGGCCTCCGCGGAAGAGCGCCGGTCAACGAACTGTCATGGCTATGGACTTGCCTAGGCTTACTGATTTTTAAATTCCATAATTAAACTTTTTGCGATGGTTAGTTGGTGGCGTTCGGTTTTTTGTCGATGGTTCGGCTGATGGTACGGGCATTTAAAAAACCGTAAATTTATTTTAGTTTTTCAGAAATTCCAGTTGTAGAAGTTTATACTTAGCAGGTATGGCTACATACAAATCAATTAACAACACCGGGGTAACATACAAATATTTGGGGTCAACGCCGACGACGAGCCGACTAACTAATCAACAAGATTAAAATACCTAGAAACCATTAAAACTTCAAAAAATATTATTCTATGCCTATTCATAAAAAGCATGTCAACATATTGCGGGAAAAAACTGACAGATGGCACACATTTGGCGTTTTAGAACGTTAAGTTTTTTTGAACAGCGGCTTGTGATTGGCCGTCCCTTATCATGGGACGCGTCCAGCCAGCCTTGAACGGTGTACAATGAGTGTACTTTATAACGGTTTTTTTATGGCGGGAATGGATGAAATTATCGCGTAAACATGAATAAAAAATAATCCAAGAAAATTATTCCTTCGGGATTTCCAAATAAGTGCTTATCTAGCCTACCTACTAATGACACTAGGTTGACACTCCAAAATTGTATGTATAGGAACGGTCTTGAAGTTATATGTCTGTTTAGGAATGGTTTGAAAGAAAATAATCACCATGTAACGTAGTTTTCGCTTGAAACCGTGGCATTATTATATCACACGCCAAATGGCGACAAAACACGTGGAAAAAGCCGACAGCTAACTTCAGAGAACATAACGTTCAGATCGATAAAGATTTAGATGGGACGGAGCTAACATTAAAATACGTGCAAAGTACAATCAAAATGAGGTAGATACCTGTAATAAGTTTTACTGACATTAATCTACAATGTTTGCCGACGATGTCACGAAGAATGCAACAAAACCTAACCCCAGATGTGGCAAAATCTTATCAAAAAGGTACCTAGTTTGTCGACCACACCCATTAGCGTAATAAATTATATATATCCTTGGAACTAATAGAACGAATTTAGAATTAATTCGTGTTAATTGATAAAAGGAATCGTACAGTCTTCTATTGTTTCAAATCCAAATCGTGGCGTGATCGGTCCGTCACAAAATGCCGGCCGCTTGAACGAACACGTTCGGAATTAGAATTTTAACGAAAACAAAAGAATCGCTCACCTTAGCTCCGATCTGGTTACCGCATTGTCCAGCCTGGATGTGCACGATTTCCCTCATTTTGTTTAACTTGTTTGTGAACTATGATACTTAAAAACTATATAAAATTGTGTTCTGCTCCGCACGCACCACGTACTTTCGGTGGTCGCTTGAAGAATAATTTTGTACCGTTTCGCACAATCGACCTAGACTCTGAATTCGATAGTGATGCGACAAACTTTTGGAAGCTAATGTCGATAAAGTTTGTCGCATTGCGACATTGGAATGCTTAAATAATTTAAACGTATTTTTATTTAGAATTATATAATAACTACCTAATTTAAACATGTTTAATATACGCGTTAATCAAATGAAAGTGCCTGAAATGTTAAATATAGCCAATTTACGTTGCAAATTTGGAAAAATTGCTATACGTGTATTTATTATTATTTAAATTATGGAAATAGAAGCATTCATATAGTTTTGACAAGTAATTTGTATGGCCTGGTAATCGAACCAACGAATGAACCGTTTTATGCTGCCAATTCATAGGGCGATTGATATCAAACCAAATATCTCCAATAAACACAAGACATAATTCAAAGGAAGACTATAAGTCCCAGTAATTATTATGTCAAAATAAATAAAAAACAGTGACCTCCAGAATTCAGCAACTTAGAGCGATATTTAGAATGCTTGAGAACGTTGTCGTACAAAACTAAAAGAAACTGTGATAGTATGAGCACATATTAACGAGCGTAATTAAATATTAAATACCAAACCGTTACTGAGTGGCATTTTAAGACAGGTACTAATAAAAGCAAGGTAGGCCGTACAGTACTAAGGTAGGTCACTCATTTAAAAATAATTGCAAGATTAGAGATTAGCAAGGAATAGGTATAGGACCTATAGAGAATGATGACTAATGTTTCAGAATGAAAATTCCCTTATTTTGTATCGGCAAATAGAAACTTCTGTGTATTAAGATTTTGTTCCTGTGTGCGAGTAATTCATTGGTAAAACTTACCTATGTAAAGCCAGGCTCAGTTATTTGGTTAAGGAATTATATATTTTTAATCAAGGCTGTTTCGTTACAATCTTAAACAATAAATATATTTAACCTCAATTTCTGCAATAAAGAATTTAAAATATTGAATGAATAACTTAAAATTAAACCAGCATGGATTTAAAACAAATTGATATATAGCAAACATCGTATGGACTAGATATGAAAACATTTCTTAAAATTCTCGAAAAAAAAACCATATCGATAACATAATATCGTTAGTGTCCCAGCTCAGCATTCTCAGCTGCTTTCCTATTGGTTGGCTGACACTATGACGCCTTCATGGCAGCCAACATAACAAAATTCGTAGCGTCCTATTTTATCGTTCAATATCATTTTCCTTTTATTTATTTCAAATAAATAGTTTTTAAAACATAAACATTTTATATTATTAATTATTTTATTTTGTAGACATAAAATTTACGAAATTAATGAGTGTAAAATAGCTCTAATTTCAATTTTGAGTCACAGATGTTTTATGTCGTGAGGTTGGTAGTATGATTGCAAAGCAATACGTCATGGCGGCGGCGCTAGCCGGCCGGCGAAAAAAATAACATTACAAAATAATTATGGATTAACTCCATTGTAACTATAATGACAACAATACTTTTAAGTTATGAGTAGGTATCTAGATTTAATATCCACGACTTACTGACATATATAATACGCGTCTGACCTTGAGTTAACTTATATACCTATACCTATTCATGTGACTTCCTTCCTCAGTTATTTACCTATCTACATAAAAAAAAACAATTTTATGTATTTTTGCTTTGCACAGACGTACACCTACCAACCTATTAGAAATTAGGCAAATAGGTAGGTACCTACTTATATATTCAAGAACGTCGAGTTGGTTTGAGCTTTTTGTTGGCTTTTAGACAGTAGTGTTGCCGTTCATCATACTTACATTGAGTTAACAATAATTCAATGCCTACGACGACTATACTATACGATTAATTTTGTTCAGAGATAAGTATACACATAATATCTAAAGTATTACTCGACCATAGAATCGATAAATAAAATTTTAATTATTTGAGCACAAAATTCCAAGCCAACCTGTGTTACAACCTAGTAAACGCAAAAAAGCAAGGTACCTAATTCGTCCTTACTGGCTTGGTTTGTAACTTCAAAATGTACCTACCTCGTTCGCGAGCTCGACACTCTTTCATTACTCCGTCTAAGATTATTATTATTTAGCGTTGCTTAGTAACTAGATAGGTAGTTACCAATCTCTTGAATCTCTTCAGAAGCTAAAGCTTTGATCAGCGGTCTACGTAAATTCTAAGCTATGTCTGTAAGATATTTACTTACCTACCTACTCTGCGGAAAGTGGGTATCTACCTACCCTAGCTCACTGCATCCTAATAATGCGGGAAATGCACTGTCATGCCAGCCGCATTGGCTAGAATTTTTCGGTGCGGTTAGCGTGCAAGCAAAGGGAACAGCTGCTGAGCTGGGAGGGAAGGAAGGCGACGGGCGCCCGGTCGATACCCGGCCGGGTGTTACGTCAATACTGTGTTGCCAGCAAACGCGGTTTTAGAAAAATATCGAGAATCCATTAGGTATAATGTGTAATATTAGTGGGATATTAACCATTGTGTGTTCATAAACGTGCACGAGTGATGAAAATTAAAATAAAATTGTACGTAGTAACTTGACTTTTCATGTTCTCGTAAGATGTCCGGTAATCAGCTTTACTGACTAGGGGTAGCGGATTAATTCCGTCATCATCATCGATATCATACTTAATAATCATCAGTGGTACTTATATTTCAAACAACATTGAAACTATTTAGTGGTCACCGGCATTGATTGCACTATTTTGCAGCCGATTGGATTGCCTATTTAAAAAAAGAAGAATTGCATTTCCCATACTGCATTTAGCTACCACTAATTATATATAGGCTTGCTTATGTTGCTGGCATAATACCTTCGTAGGATGCCCTAAGTGCACGTTGGGATTTGTTTTATATGCACGCAGCATGTATGCAACATACCTACCCGGGCAACACTGCACCGTATTATCCGGTTACACCCGCCTGCAGGGTCATTGACTTCCACTTTATTTCCACTGCATCCTTTATATGCGTGTTTTATGAATTTTGTGTCAACAAATTCAGGATAAGAGTTTTATAGAAACTCACATCGCACCATTGAACTAAAGCTAAAGAAAATATGGTAATCCAATCACTAAGTTTTATTATCTGTAATGTCATGATTCCATACTTTTTAAATTCCTACGAGTTTCAGACACGAAGCCTAGAAGCAAAGAAAAAAAACATAGCTTTTTGGCCAGTACGTGGGCCTTTTTATTTTTGTTTTTGGCTTCACACTTGTGTATTTAGCCAGTGTGTGGGCCTTATTCTACAACATGGTCTACATATGTAGCCATAGCGAATAGAAGATGCCAATTATTTATTGGCCACACCCAGTTATGATGACGTCATTAACACACTCGTCCTGAAGATGACGGTCGTTGACTTCGTTGTTAAAAGAAAATCTCATGATTCTGATCGAGATGATTTTATAGCGGAACCCAGGAATGTCATACAATAAGCTGACAAGCATCGTCTTTCAGTGTAGTATATAAAAAGGTGGCTGGTGGTATTAACATTGACTATTGTTTTAAGACTGTCTCTGAGTCACTCTTTGGATTATACGGTTGTGGTATTTTAAACGTACACGATGTAAAAGGAACGAATGCGTATTTAGCTCTGTCAAATTAGAATAAAATTAGGAATGTAATTCTTGGGACAGTTTTAAGCAACAAGTGAGCAATAGTTTTTTTTATTACTACAATTTATTAAACAGCTTCATTGGTTTACTGATTCAAAGCCAACTCTGAACCATGACGCAAAAACCGCTGAACATATTTGAATGTAATTTGGTTCCTTCTGGTGTTGGTTATACTTTGCAGGCTACATATTCTAACCCTCAAAATCCACACGAGCGAAGCCGCAAAGCGTATGGCATAAAGTTTATAAGTACTTTTTTAACTTTCCTTGTCCTTATAGAGAGATAACACCAATGATATGTATGAACCAAAAACAATCGCTGTTTATTATGAATCGCATTGCATATGGAGGTCGCCGCGTCACTGCATACATTAGTGACCATCTGTTCAATTCGCACACTGCCAGTTTAGGCTTACTACACATTCCCGACAGCTGTATTGCGATTGAGAGTTGGGTGAGACAGGCATAGACTATGCCCGCCGGGGCGCCACAGTAGTATGCCATGTGCGATCCTGTGGCGTCCCACTCCAAGGCGGTGAAGTCGGACTGCTGGGTTTTAGTGGGTAGTCTGGACGTGTCCAGGAGCCCCACATAACCGTTCGGGTCCCCCCCGGCTCGAGCGGTATACGTAAATGCATTTGCCAGCGCAAACAAAAAAAAAGGCATAGACTATGCTGATATTCTTTTGACTGAATCTTACGCTTCTGACTGACTAAATTTGACATATGATTTCACTAAAGTCGATACGCCAAAATGTAGCAGTTTTTAAATGATATTGAATGTTAAGAGCTACCTTTAAATTTTAGACAAATGGGGGAAGAGGAACCCACCACTTTTTATACTTGTTTTTATTTGTTTAACAATGGATTTCCGTCAAGTATAGCCTAGTTCTATCAATTATATGAAACTTTTAGGTCAAGATTTTAGTTTTAGGTCAAGACTAGATCCGGATCCTGGCTCTACATATAAAATTGATGAGCTTTATTCAACTTCTCTGGCTTTAGTGCCTATACGTTGCTTAAGATATTCCAAAGACCAATTCCATGTTATAGATCCTTTTCGTACAGCTACACGTTCCCCTTAGGGCTGCCGCGTTCAGTAAAATTTATAGAAGATTCTATATTAAATATTATTTGAATCGATTTAATTTAGTTACATACTTACATTTGTATCCTACCTTTAGTCTTTAAAACAATTTGCCGCAACAAGGTAGCTGACTGATATAGTGTGTGTATGCAGTCTTCAATAGTCCTAGTACAAATATGTATGTAAATACTTAAATAATATGCAGGCGGCGCCGGCGCACGATGATCCAGTCTGGCGATGCTGCACTTTTGGATCTCGTACATTGATGTTTGTGCGTGCAGTAAGTATAAATAATCATTTACTTACTTTGTGATCTAATAAATAGTACAATTTTAACTGAAACAATGTCAATATGCTCATGTTACTTAAAGTGGAGTACCTATATAAGGAATCAGGTAATACTGCAAAGAAGAAGAAAGGTCGTAGTAGTAATACCAAGGTCTGATAGGAACGATAGGAAATCATCAATTCCAAGTTTACTTGGACGAAAAGGCCGGAGAATGGCGACAGCATCAAGGCGGACCAGGCTGGTTGGAGCATTCGCACAAGATTGGAAAGACTGGCGTGCTGAAAGGAGGCCAAATGTGGGTGGACGTGGGTTGGTTACACAGATAGTTTTTTAAAGGTTACGTTTGTTCGGAACAGGAAGGCATATTGGCAGTTGAGGCGGTTCTCCAATAACTCTTTGCTCCATTTCTTTGCAATGAAATTAATGGACCTAGCTGCAGAAGCTGGCTTGAACTGCTATAAGGTGTACGATTACATAACAAAAAAAATATTTTTAAGTCTCTTTTAGTTTTTATGTGTTATGCTGAACAGTAATAAGCAGTCGTTCAGGTGGGAATCACAAACCCTGACGATCTGGAGTTTATTGTAACAGAATTTATGTTGAAAACAATTTTGCAATATGACTATCACTAATGACTGACGCCCACAGCGCAGAATCTAATGAAGGTTGAACAAGCAATGTACACAGCTGTAAGAATTTCCATCACTCCGTTTCATCTCGCTCACACGCTCAATGCTAGCGATAATTTCGCAAAACCATCCGCTCTGAGTCACGCCACTTTCTCGTGCCACACAACATCGATCATCCAAATATGGCGGACAATTTGGTGACAGCTCGTTTCATAATAATTACTATCGTATGTATTTTATACCTTTTGAAATATTTTTTATCGTACGTTAACAAATTAGGGTTATGAGAAATTGTTTTGATTGTGTAAAATATGGCTATGGCTTCACGCTATGATGGAGCAGCTTCTACGTTCTTCACAGGGATAGTTGTGTTATGTAACTCTCGAATTAAAAGCCTAGCCTCAATACCTCGTTAGACACTATGATACCTTTTTGGGTACATGTTCCGGTCTATTAAGAAGTCTGGGAGTGCCATTTTGGATTTGAACTTTTCTCTTCCTTAATCAATTCATAGAAAGTTGAACTCCATTCACAATTGCAGTTTATATATATTTTTCTTTTACTTAAATGGTATGTATACCTACTCTCTAATGACATTGATGGACATTTATTGTAGTGACGAGTATGAAAAGTAATAATGTCGCCAGACAAACACACCATCTATACAGCCCACACTAAGCAACGCTTGTTTTATGGGTACCGTACAATGGACTGAGGGCGAAACCAGTATATAATACTTATATAGATACTGAACATCCACGATCCGGGCACAAACATTCACGCTCATCACACGAGTCCCCAAGCACAGAGAGAAGAGACACTACCCACTCAGCAAATCAGGTCGTAGAGTATTCTCTTGCCTATCTCTTTACCTTCCAAACTTAAGATACCGTTATCTATCACAATATATTTACCCAAATGTATTTGTAAGGTCATTAATCTAACAATAGGTCTACTCGCAAACAAGTTAAGTAACCAATGACAGCATCAATGAAACAATTTGTTCACTTCACGACGTTACAACAACAGGAACTGGTGCTCCGTGGGCGTCCACACGCGAGCTCGGTGCCTAATAGCAACAGCCTTGTGTGCCATTTGTGATCGCCTTCAATTCATACTTTCCTGGTACCTGAGACACCTACTAGCGATGGCAGAGATCAGTCTCGCGTGTCGGGTAGACCAAGCATTTACCCATTACTGTGATCAAAGATGACAAACATTAGATAGTTAATAATAAAATGAGCGTTAATCAGTCTATAGGACTGTTGCACACTTACCAGAAAGTCAAGCAACACTGAGAAATTCAGTGACCTTTTTAAATTGAAAGTAGTCAAAATAAAAACATCGATTTCTTCGAAACGGTGTTTTTTTTTTATTATTTTTCCATTGCTTACGTTTCATTTACGTAATTTGTGTAGCTCATAAAGATTACGATATCTAAATCCAAGGATTTAATTAATATGTTAAAATGACATTTTGTGTCTTGTATAAATAACCTGTCTACGTACCGTTCTAACGGAAGATATTAAAATGAACTAAAAATCCGCTATGATTCATATGTAAATGTTGTCCGATTCAATAAAACGCTAAATACTAATAAAACTAGGTAAGCTATTACGATCGTTTATCAAATTAAACCGATAACGAAATACGAATAAATAGATTGGCACAACAAGCGTATCCTTATTCTGTTGAAATATTGCATAATGCGATCCTGCTACGAGCGCCATTTTGAAAAATATTGACAGGTGTTGATGAGTATTTTTTTCCACTTTATTTTTTTCTCCTCAAAATAAGGTATTCTTTTTTTAAAATAATCATTGTTTTTGTTATTATATTATGATAACAACATATTCTAAGAATGGTGAGTAATATAATCAATAGAACGTACATTTAATTAACTTATCAAGGCCGTAAAGAAAAATATTGATAGGACGACTTACTTTTATTACCGATGACGACATTCTCAGCTACTTATAAATCTAGTAAATAAGTGCAATAAAATTAATTCGATGCACCCTCACTCAATCTAAGATATACCTATCTACCTACATGAGTCGAGTAGCCAGGAGAGTAGAGTGGCCACCGCAATGCCATCTAAAATGATATTCTACTTGTGCTAATATGCCGTTGAATAAAGTAGACGATGGAACTTGGTACGGACCGGACCATGGACATGGTCAGCTCCGTACTGTATTGTCCGCAGACTATTCTCTAGAAGAACAGATTCGGTACCGAACGGACCATTTCTATGGTCTCCAGCCTGTACCTAGTTCGATCGTGTGGTAATACTGGCACACTCTTTACCCGATGTCAATATTATCAAGATCAAAGTAAGTAATAAATATCTAGCTGAATTAGCTACATAATGCACTTGTCACGAGCGAACAGTGTGACCCAATTGCACGGGAATGTCATAACTTATCACTAAGCTAGTGTCATATTATGTACTTAGTTACGAACGAACCTATTTGAATTACAGTAGGTCCAGTACGTCCTCTATCTTGTTTTTGAATATACCATCATGTAAGGCTATTCCAAATTTAAACCCGTGTTGCAATTGGTCAAACACTTCTTCCGTTATGCTTGACATCTATATACATACATATAAATAAAATTGGAGTGTCTGTTTGTAATATTAAAATATCCACTTTTTACTAACTACATTTGGATGTATACACGTTACCTATACCGAACAAATTTTTTTTCAATTTTTGTCAATGTGTCTGTCTGTCTGTCCGTCTGTCTGTCTCTCTGTCTGTCTCTCTGTCTGTCTGTTTGTTCCGGCTAATCTTTGAAATGGCTGGACCGATTTTGACGTGACTTTCACTGGCAGATAGCTGATGTAACAAGGAGTAACTTAGGCTACTTTTATTTTAGAAAAAAAAAATTGGATCTCACGAAAAAAAATTAAAACCAATGTTGCAGCGCAGCGCCTGATTATGTTTGATAGCAACAACCTGCAATGCGTCCCGCGGGCTCAGAATGGGCGAGCATGCTGTTGTCAACGGTTGTCTTTGTTAAATACCACGCGGACGAAGTCGCGGGTAACAGCTAGTATGTAATAATTCTAAAGCAATTATTTTGTTTACCTCCAACCTACTGAACCTTTTACCCGACCACGGCAAAACCGAAAAGAACCCAAGTATTTATAATAGTAGGTATTAGCCATATGCCATATAGTAATTAACTTTAAAAAAATCTTATGATGACCCCTATTCGGGGCTGAATTTTAAAAAAAAACATTATTTGTGCAATCCTCCTTTCAAATTTCTAGGCCCATCGTTTTAGACTGTGCGTTGTCTGACAGTAAGTCAGTGTCAAGAATTTAAATAATATATAGGTATATATACCTAAGTATCTGCCTACCTATTAACTTAGTATTACATCTTTCAAAATCATATTTTTTTATAATTGATTTACTCAGGTAGTTACATGTCAATAGGCTGGTAAGTACAATGCACTCGTTCTTACTTTTTATTTTATTTTTGACCTTATTCTATTGAGAGTAGGTACAAAATTGTTCTTACTTGTACAATGGTTGCCGATCCACGTTCGTATTTTGAATCTGTCACACAGACCTAGATGACATAAGCGTGTTGTTTTGTTGACGACTGCGCATGACATCATAATCGTTATCACCGGACCAATTAGCATGGCCCCACCTTGCGTCTGCTTCGTAATATAAATACAGGCTATAACGGGAATTGACAGGGGTCCATGAAATGTGGTCGGACTATAAGTGCATTCCTAAATATAGAATCAAGGCGATGATGTCAGATGTAGAATGCCTCTAGTTTTTTCGTTATCAACTTGTTTGATAAAATTGGTGCATACAAGAGGCATTCGAGATAGTCATTGTGTATTGTAATGGTTTTTTTTATTATTTAATCTCAGGTGTGAAGGTTATGTCATCGACAATATAAATTATGTTATCTGTGGATTATGTAATGGCGGGCGGCCACTGCAGACTTTTGTTTTTATCTTGTCGACTGCTATGATAGAATTAAGATCTGTAATTTTCATTGTATTGTTGATCAGTCTATTACATACTATAATCTAGATCCGATTTGGTTCTTTGAAAGTTGAGGTCATTCATTATGTAAGTTAATAAATAATACAATTAATTAAATAAAAATCTTTATTATATACATTATATTATTTTTGAAAACAATTTTTTAATTGTAATAAAACCTTGAGTTATTGAAGCACTCAATTTATGTTCGGGGACATCCTAAATTTATTATAAATAAATAGGTACATAAAGAGTGTCTATCAGCCTTAGGAAGTGTTCAGATCTGGCTCTCGGCGAGGCTCGGTGGCGAATCACAGGAATGTTTTGAAACGAGCCCTCGATTCACAATATGTCATGTCCGGGATTTTAGTCGTGCATTCTGTTAAAAGTTAGAAAGCATGTCTTTTCTTTCAATTCACGTCGTAGGTAGGAATCATTAATGTTACTTAAACATAAAAGTAACGAGTAGATACAATGGCAATGTAGTGTGTCGCGCGTCGCGTGCTGCGCCCCCTAGTGGTGCTCGTCGACGTCCTGCTCCTGCTCCTCGTCGAACTCGGCGTCCTCGTCGGCGGTGGCCTCCTGGTACTGCTGGTACTCGGACACCAGGTCGTTCATGTTGCTCTCGGCCTCGGTGAACTCCATCTCGTCCATGCCCTCGCCGGTGTACCAATGCAAGAAAGCCTTGCGCCTGAACATAGCGGTGAACTGCTCCGAGATGCGCTTGAACAGCTCCTGGATCGCGGTGGAGTTGCCGATGAACGTGGCCGCCATCTTGAGCCCGCGCGGCGGGATGTCGCACACGGCGGTCTTCACGTTGTTCGGGATCCACTCGACGAAGTACGACGAGTTCTTGTTCTGGATGTTGAGCATCTGCTCGTCCACTTCCTTCATGGACATGCGGCCGCGGAAGATGGCGGCCACGGTGAGGTAGCGGCCGTGGCGCGGGTCGCACGCCGCCATCATGTTCTTGGCGTCGAACATCTGCTGGGTCAGCTCGGGCACGGTCAGGGCGCGGTATTGCCTGCTTCCACGGGATGTGAGGGGAGCGAATCCGGGCATGAAGAAGTGGAGACGGGGGAAGGGAACCATGTTGACTGCCAGTTTACGGAGATCGGCGTTCAGCTGACCAGGGAACCTAAGGCAAGTGGTGACACCGGACATGGTGAGGGACACAAGATGGTTGAGATCGCCATAGGTGGGTGTGGATAGTTTCAGGGTGCGGAAACAGATGTCATATAGGGCCTCGTTGTCGATACAGTAGGTTTCGTCTGTGTTCTCCACGAGCTGGTGGACTGAGAGAGTCGCGTTGTAGGGTTCAACAACTGTGTCTGATACTTTGGGTGAGGGGACGACTGAGTATGTGTTCATTATTCTGTCTGGGTACTCCTCGCGGATCTTTGAGATGAGGAGTGTGCCCATGCCGGAGCCGGTACCGCCTCCGAGCGAGTGTGTGAGCTGGAACCCTTGAAGGCAGTCGCAAGACTCTGCTTCCTTGCGCACGACGTCTAACACAGAGTCCACGAGCTCGGCGCCCTCAGTGTAGTGACCCTTGGCCCAGTTGTTGCCGGCGCCGGACTGTCCGAACACGAAGTTGTCCGGCCGGAAGATCTGTCCGAAGGGCCCCGAGCGCACGGAGTCCATGGTGCCGGGCTCCAGGTCGACGAGGATGGCGCGCGGCACGTACTTGCCGCCAGAGGCCTCATTGTAGTAAACGTTGATGCGCTCCAGCTGCAGGTCCGAGTCGCCATGGTAGGCGCCGGTGGGGTCGATGCCGTGCTCGTCCGAGATGATCTCCCAGAACTGGAACAAAAGTATGACCGTTAGGTGGAACGAAAGCGTTAAAGTGCGCGCAGTTTAGAATGCGATCAATTAAAATGCCTACACGAAAGCTCTCTCGGCTAGTCGCAAGTACGCCGTCTCGCTACTTTCCAACCGGTTCTGTTGCCGTACTAAAATATCACGGGGGATCTAGCTAACCGGCTATCGGCGTCTCCCGCGGGTTCCGTTCGCGTCGTAATAGATTTCTCTGTGATTCAAGTCACTAAGCTCAATGACCCGTCACTTAAGGCAGACAGGATTTATAATATATCTTGAGCGTAGGGAAGGGTTACGTAAGACAATAGCACAAGCGCATGAGTTACGACCCGGCACGACGCCTCGCCTCGGCGGCGGCACGCCCACGTCCTCCGTATTTGGTTTATCTCGCCATATAAGCGGAGAATGTCTCTAACAAGTTGGGTTATTAGCATTCAATTTTTCGATGCCCATTGAAATCTGCGACCCGGTTGTCAGGGACAGGCAGGCAGAACTGTCCACCATATGGTCGCTTTGAGATTCCAAATATTCGTACCGGTTAGAAACGAGCATGTTTACTGCAATTTGCTCAAACGGGTCTTGCAATTTCAACTGGTAACTACCTAGCTAGCTTTAGAAGTGACTTGAATTACAAAGCTTTGACTATGACTAATGGCTATTGTAAATTAAGTTTGTTTGTTCAAAATGCTGACGTAATAGTCTAAAGTGTAGGTGAAAATGACCTTAGCAACGTAAGGCCATAAAGCAATCACTTAGCGTGTTCGTAGAACATTAAAATTCATCGTCGCGAATACGCCGATTGGCATGATGTCATCCCGCGGCTGTGTGGGTACCGCTCTGACATGTACATGTATGGTAATATGACTAAGATGGCGGCCGTTTTGGTTCAGGGTTTCTCTTTAACGAGAATTGTTTATTTTGTATAGATGTTTGAATGTGTTCGTGTCCTTATGAGGCGATACTTATTTTTAGACTCGATACTTTAAATTTCTGCGGTAATGCCATTTTAGATTTTACTGTTGTACCGAATCGGATATTAAGTTCATGCCTCGTAACATCTTAAGCCACTCGGAAACATTAATTTCTTATCTGATTGATATTCATCATGGAACATCATTGTTGCATACGAATCGATCAAAATTATTAATGGCTTCGAGAATAAAGAATGTTTCTTTACGCTTTTTTAAGCTAACCTTTCATAGATCACCAAAGACACGATAGTTAATCTTATTGTTTCAAACTCTCAATTCTGTCCGTCAGTTAAATTGTTTGATATAATCTCCGTACTTTCCATCGTGATAGAAATACAGCCAAACTGTTTATTAATAAGAGATAGTACCCAGCATCGACTTGCAATGATATTGTAATGACTTTTAATACAAGAGTGAAAGGTTTGGAAAGGCCGGCTTTCGTTGCTAGACAGAGTGCAGGAATGAAAGTACCGTGTGACCGGAGGCCCCGAGGTGAAACTATAGAATACGTTGTATGGTTGCATGGTAATAATATTACCATTGTGGCCGATTTCGCTCGTACTGCCAGTGTATTGAAATCGCTATTCAATGATTTGAATGACGCGTGAGTAACTGATGGTGAGATTTGGCAATATGCGCCGAGAAATAGGTTGTGTTTTATGTGAAGAAAATTACTTCGAAGCGAATGTGTATTAATTGAAAGTCAACAATTTTGAAGACGTAAGGGAATAGATAAAAAGTTTAGTAACCAAAGGATAATGGATCTGAAATATTCGTTAAGAAATTATCAGACTGCTAGACCATCTTTATGCTATCAATGATACAATTACCTCTCCAAGAGGACATAGCTCTCGTTCAGGGCCCCAAATCCAACAGCAACCGCATAGTAACAGTCACTTTTGAAAGATATTGTATGGGATATCTGTCAAAAGTGACTGTTCGATTATGAATCGATGGTGTCAGCAGACTTGGGGCCCTGTAGAAATTATCTACCTAATCTGTGTAGGTCTGGTATAAAGATCATTAAAACTTTACACTAACTACTCCAGTTATATCTCGTCTGCATGCATAGTTGTGTTAATATGTTAACGGTACCGAGTTTGAGCATGCAGCGGACGCCATGGCGAGCACAGTGCCTATTTATAAATGGACATCGACCGCTTGCTGCGGCCATTCACCCCGTTAATCTACCTTCTATTGCCAAATGATAAGATAACATATTGAACTCTATCAATGAACTTAAACTAAAAACAATTCGCTCCGGAGAACGTAGTCTGATTGGTAGATTTGTTTGAAGTTGAGAAGCCAATTATATTGATTGCAATTGCCTTTGAATAGATTACAGGCAATTGCTATGGAAGCAATTGACCTGATCTGGGTGATGTTATTCTTGGATGTTGTTTTGTAATTATGACTTGCAATGAAGACTGCGTCTGAGAGAGTCGAGTTAGTTGAGCGAGGTACATTATTTTTTTTTCTGTTTTCAGATTAATTGATGTTGTTCCATACAAAGCTTTAGTGAACGCTCAACAACTTTAATTTCAACGCTAGTTGCTGAGCTCTTGTGTCTGACATCATTATTATTGTTTTGAGCTGCAGCCTGTCCAATCGTGTTATTAATTATACGATGACACAAAAGGTCATTTTAATAAATCACTACGAATGAGTCATTCGGTCACCGCAGTGGAAAAACTATTCGGTTACTGAGCAAAGCGTTTTTACATCGGCCATTGCGGTCGGTGGTCTGATCACATTGGCCGCAACAGCTTGTGTAACCACTCAATTTATGGGTGAAGGAATTTAGGAAATTAGATCATGTTTTGTGATTATTTCTACAATTTTTATGCTGTGAGAAGACCCAAATCTATGTTTTACCATTATAAAGCAGTAACGCACCTGAATGAGTACATTAAAGATCTACTCACATACCATAACAATGTACTTAACAAGCATGTATAACATCCTTATAATAAGAGCAACCATGGAGTTTCTCGCCCGTTCTTCTCCATAGAAACAGCCGAACGGACGGTAAAGTCGAAACAACATTTTGCTATGATTTCGACGATTAATAAGAACTGTAATAGTATACTTATAGGACTTAAAAAAATCTGAATCTTAGATATAAAAAATATGGTGCAGTATCATCACGCTATGATCATAGGGGGTTGAGCGGGAGAAAAAAACCGCGGAGCTATATAGCTTATACCTACGTAGAACATAATCAGAGTTTCAAATGGATTAGCTATTCGATGAGGTCATAATTCCAAATGCCTTTAGCCAATCTACCATGAATAGAATACATATATAGGACTATCTATCTGTATCAATATAATGGCTCCAACCATTCGAACTAAAAATGTAATATTACATTACATAACTGTAATTAAAACCAATACTTGGAAATATGATTTAGCTACAGCAAAATATATGCTTAATATAGTCCTCTAGACTGTTGTTATGTCCTCCGTTACGTAGTATACTTATTTACCCAGTTGGTTATACAATTTATAAGTAGATACGTGTTAAGTGTTAACATCTCTTTCGAGTACGAAGTGAATCAGCTCAGCCCTGAGTAATACTCGGTACATAAATAGTTTATGAGATGCTGCCTTTGTTCGGGATGGAATGCGTGAGATTGGCTTTGCTGTGTTTTTATTTATGTTTAAGTTGTTGAACGCAAACATTTTTATACTTTTGCTTACCTACTAGCAGGTACTAGTACGATATATTCTGGGCCTTTGCATTAACTACGCTAGTAAAACAAAACGGTACCAGAGATTCATAAAGTTTTCTTTTCGAGTTCTTTTTTCAAGTGTTGAGTTTATTCGAAAAATATTTTTTTAATTCATGAAATGAACATGATGAGTCAGCCAGTCTTACTATTACACTAACTTCAATTATTATTTAGTTGACATTTTCCTTTTAGTAGTATGTGTACAATATGAATGCAGCTGGCATGTTAAAAACAGGTAAACATTTTTTCCTTACTTTGTTAGGCGCTATTGATAACGTAAATGACCTCGATTTTAAATATCGAATGTAGTAAAGTTGCTGACAGCGAAAAAATCATTCGAATGTAGAACATAACAATCGAATTAATAGAAAGCGTGTGAAATAATTGCACTCAGTATGTGATCCAATCTGTAGGATAGACCAACCGGCGAGCGCATATTATTCATGCACCAATGAGGAACGAGTTTCACCCGTCTATTCTATAAGAAAGTCACTAATTATGGATTACCTACTTATATGCAAAGGTAATTAGCAGAATTAATTTTAATCAATTTAGTGCGATGTCTGATCTTCCAAACGGGTTAGATACATGTTATCTATGTTGAGAAAAAAAAATGAAGTTCTTTAAAATAATTTATAAAGCCTTTTCATCAAAGAGTTGTAACTTTTTATTACTCAACTAGCGTACTCCCTGTAAGAGATTAAATCAAATTAATCTCTTCAAAACACGCCCATTAATAGCCAAAACAAGAATATTACGACGACGAGGTTGCTAACCGGATTCTTGTAATCCTTGACAACGAGTATAAGCGACCAATGAGGTGGAACCACATACCTATAGCACCGAGCGCTTGGTGGCACTGAGACAATGCTCAAATGAGTACCAGATAAGGCCTTAAATACTCAGTTTCGGTAATAAGAGAAAATGGTATTGTTTCTTTAACGGTAGGGCAGACGTGCAGTCCAAATTAGTGAGTTACGTATTTACATAATTATGTACCATGTATTTAAATATCGAATGTTTTCAAAAAACGTTAAGAGCATGCGCAATAGGGTCATTAGGGGTGGCGGCAATGTTGCCCTCGTTACCGACGCGTCCATTCGTGACAACATAACAGTTTAAACATTGTCTATTCAGAATTTGAATCGAACTATGCAAGAATACATCATTGTTCCACCGACCTCAATATTTTTACAAACTAAGTACAATGTAGTAAAAATATTGTTATCACTCAACTTACAGAAGAACCCAGAACAAGTTACACTCGGCCAAGTACAAAGCCGATTGGAATTCCATGCTACAGAGATAGACCGTTAACTAACCGTACTACATTTACCGGCGTCTAGTTATAGCAACAATTACTAGTAAGATTATTACCTTAGCTCCAATCTGGTTACCGCACTGGCCGGCTTGAAGATGCACGATTTCCCTCATTTTGTTTTAATAATTTATTTGATTAAAATAACTAAACACTATACGCGACTCTCGCACAACACTACTCGAGGATTTGATCGGTCGGCGGGCCCGGTGGGGATTTTTGAGGCGCGCTTCGCCTCCGCTCCGCGGGTGCAGCTGCCGCTCTGATTGGTCTAGCAGCCGGCTTGCGGCCAACTTCGTGATATTCGAGAGGCTTATCAATTCGAAAATGGAGTCATCCTACATTTCTATACATGGATATTGTCGCGTTCACATCGGCGATATTAAAAAAACAGATTGCTTTTTTATGATGTTGGATTTCAATGACTTTAAAATGATTCTTTATTGTTTTTGGTTCTGTTTCGCATGGCTACGTGGCTGCGTGTGATCATGCGTGTATTTCGGTTATTTATTCGGGTGCTTTAATGAAATGTAGGTTGTGTTGATACCCTGTCCGAGCCCAACCCCTGTAAACGAACCATTTCATTTACCCAGTAATAGGTTAAAAGCGTATTATTTCATAGAAAGCCACCTGTCGCCATTGGATGAATTTTAATGGAACCATATCGAGAAGGATACAGGCAGATGTTTCAATTTACTATAACTTGCTTGTTACAGTAGAAGAATCAATCATGTTGCTCCTAGATTGATTTTTCTGAAATGTATGTATCTAATGGTTCTCACGGAATAAAATCAATATCTAAAGTCAACTAGAGATTCTATAGTCGTAACAAGATTCGCACATGAAATCTGAAAGTAACAGAGATGAGCTGGGGTTTGAACCTGTACACCTTGATGTCTAAGCGGGCGTAGGTACCAACGAGTCGTAGGTTGTAGGCTACGACCAACTTGACTACTTAACCCTTAATAGCCTAGAGTTTCAATTTTGATACCAATCTTTTAAACCGAATGTTCACATTACTATTAGTTTTTTTTTATAGGTTGGCTGTACGTATTTTACTGTTGTATAATATTCTTTCCAACGAAATAAAAAAAAAATCAAATGTCATTATTATTAAACACAGTAACATTAAACACAGTAATATTAAAAATAAATCACTTTCGTAAATCAGGCTACTAAGGGTTAAGGATGACGTCTACATAGTCCAGTCAACCACCCAACAGAGAGAGACAGAGTTATAAGAAACTATGACACGCATATCAAAAGTCCTTGTAGTGTTTTGTCTATACTGTGTAGGTTTTTTAAATGTTAATACAGGTTAATAATAGTACAAGTATGAATTTCGGTACCTATAACTCTTGACATTTATGTATCAGAATAAATAAATAAATCTTTTAATTATTCCGATTAGTTTTATTAATAGTCGTATAACGGGAAAATTGTTGTCGACTGGATCTATAAAAGGATATAGGCACTTTATTTGTGAGTTATGACTGGAACTTAAGTATAAGTTTTGTGTAGGTGCGAGGGAGTGGGCTAGACTTTATTCGTTTTCTTTAAAAATGATTAAGTACATAAGTACCTATTTCAGTTAATGTTTGGGAAAGGGACCCAACGACGACGATCTAGTAATGGCACGTAATCGTAACGGCAAGTAAAGCGCTTGTGCTTGAGCCACTCACATATTATTTTACTCTTTGGCCACTCATATGATTTGCATGAGGAGTTAATTTTAAGGTTTGCCCTAGAATGAACACTATGGGCCGTTTAATGTTAGTCATATGACGCATTATCACTCTTTTGGTCCAAGTAGAACAGGAAAATATCGTCCTAGCTAGTCCTAGGTATAAAAAGCATGTAAGAACTAATAACCTATATTACCACTGTGGTACATGACACCAAGGTCATGAAGTCATCATTGTGTCAATGTTCCCAGAAACCGGTCCCCAGTTGCGGTCAGATGAGAACCAAAATAAATAAGGTTTACCAATAATAGTGTAAAATGTTTTAAGCGGTCCAACAGTAGGCTACAAGGGTCACATTTCCGAGAATAATAATCAAATTACTTGATATTGTAAAAAGTCCGCGATGAAACGGTGCCGTCTCGCTTTGTTATAAAAAAATAATAAGCTGTATACACATACATATTTTCATACATAAACGAGATTGTTATCACCAATTGGTTAACCCCTTAAAATATTTTAAACTATTATTTTTAAACCATATAGAAGTATACGTCCTTGCATTATCTAGGTCACAACTTATAAACATGTACTTATACTACCTACGTACGTTAATTGTAAGCATCATATAGTCTATGGGCGACGCCGAAAAAAAAAACAATAAAAAAGACAGCACTTCAACTCGTCGCGAGTTCGTTGTCTCTAAGTACACAAAATACAAGTGAAAGCGTTACAAAAATGGAGATTACAATATTAAAGGCATCATAAAAATACTTTTAGTACCATCCCTTTGCATATTTACATTGATGAAAGGCGGGGGAAATCGCGTCGAGTTTTAAACATGAAGTTTATTTATTTACTAGCTGTTGCCCGCGACTTCGTCCGCGTGGTATTTAACAAAGACACAACCGTTGTCAACTGCCTGCTCGCACGTTCTGATCCCGCGGGACGCATTGCAAATTGTTGCTATCAAGCTTAATCAGGCGCAGCGCTGCAACATTGGTTTTAATTTTTTTTCGAGAGATCCTATTGTTGTTCCTAAAATTAAAGTAGCCTAAGTTACTCATTGTTACATCAGCTATCTGCTAGTGAAATTCCCGTCAAAATCGGTCCAGCCATTTCAGAGATTACCCGGAACAAACAGACAGACAGACAGACAGACAAAAAATTTAAAAAAGGTTGTTTTGGTATAGGTACCGTGTATACATCCAAATGCATTTAGTAAAAAGCGGTTATTTTAATATTACAAACAGACACTCCAATTTTATTTATATGTATAGATAGATTTAGGATTGCCAACAGAGTTTACAATGTTACATGTGATATAGTAAAAATAAAAATATGAGTGATATTAGGTAATTGTAACTCTAATGACAGACCACCACATCATGTGCCACAGATACAGTGTAAGTAATAATAATAATAATAAAAAAATGAGATTAAATGTAGAGTACACTAGAGGTAGCACTTAAACAGAGGTTCAACAGCAATAGACGCAAGTTCTTGATAATACAACGTTGCACCTAGCAACAGAAGCCGAGTCCGAGGAATTCAACTTATTATTTCCATATCCTCGTTCGCCGTGCACGCCTAGCCTGTCCCATAGCTCGCCTTTTCCGAATACATTATTTATTTGGGTCACAACTATACATTGTATTGTTTAAGTGTACATTTGGGACGTCTGGGAGTATTGATTTTGCTGCAGTGGAGTAACTAACTATGGCGGGAGCAGACTAAAAATAACGGCCAGTTTTATAATGTTTTTTTGGAATTATAATCCGTGATTTAATTATGAAATAAATGTTTGATGCTACAATTATTTATAGCCATTGATTTCAGATCAAGGTGTATAGCACAAATTGCTGTTTTTAATTACTGACGAAATAGGTCCAATAAAATAGCGCGTTTGTAATACTGGCCATTCACTAATGTAAAATAGTCCGATGCCTTATAAGTACCGAAAAAAATAACTAATTTATTTTTAAACACCATCCGATCCTACCAGCATCCAATTTTTTTTATCTACATGCCAGTACAACAATAAAAATATTTTGCAAAATAAAACCTCAGATGATACAAAGTATTTTTAATAAAAAAAAGGTAAAGACCAAGGAGCTTAGAACTCCCGTCTGGTATTCTTGGTAGATTTCCTACAAACTGGGTATAATAATCTGGTTGTGTTACTCTTACAATATTGTCTTCCGACTCAAATTTATTGAAGGGAATGTTTATCTAGTTGAATTTAATTAAACTAAGTACCTAACCTATGTAGTTGTATTTATTACAACAATAACACTCCAAAATAATACGTTCATTAGTATACCTACCTCTTATGGAATTATTAATAATACAAACAATGTTACTCATCGCGGTGTGACTGTATTACCGACTGGAACCGATGACACGGCCACCGAGGTCGTTATTAGTAGTTGGGTAGACGAAACGTGGTGGCTGCCACCACTGGCAGAACATACGACCGCGGTATTACACGCCATATTCTCAATGTGGACGACTTAAAACTTATATAATTATTACGGTATTTTCCTTACAAGGACATAATACCTACCTTAGTGGAAATTAAATAAGCACTACGATAGGACTAACAGCATGTTATTTTGTCCATCCCAACGATTTCTAAACGGAATAATGAAAGCGATTTGTTACTGAACAGTTTTAACAATGCATGCTCTTTTGTCATAATATAACGCCACTAGGCGGCGCTGGAGCGCATTTTTTTTATATTTTTTTTACAGTTTCTTCGTGGCAAACAACACAGCTGGTGTGTGGCCTCTTTACGTAGTAAGGAGTCGGTCGCAATAAGAACTTTCGAAGTAGGTACCTATGTTGCTTAATTTGAAATGTTGACCCCGCGAGCAGGGGCAGGTGGTGGCCGAATGATTCGTGTACTACCGGACTAACTTATGACTAACTTGTATATGAAAAAATATTGCTTTCAGTGTTTACACTGTAAATAATTAGCCGTACGTATATTTGTGAGACAAACAATTTATTAACACGGCTACATGCTGAAAAGAAGAATGTTTTTGTAATTATATTTGGTCCAATACTAATGGGGCCAGCCATACGCCGCCATTCAGCGAGCACACGTGCAGACACAGGACAAAAAAAATCATCATGAGTCGTACACACTATCAGTATTTTCACAATTTTCTTTGGAAAAACGATCCATATCGCAGTGGTATGATGGCATCCGGGCTACTACCTTTTGATCGTGATTGCGTGATCCAGATTGATGATTTTAATGGCGCCACCCGTATGTTAAACGCAAAACGCGGGAAAATCCATTCCAAAGGGTTTCCCATATAACACACACTCTTTCATCGACACAGTTCGTAATTTCGATTCAAAACCCAGGAAACCCTTACGAATACTTCATGAGAGAAAATTACGTTATCAAGCCATTTGATAAGTAACTAAAACTTAAGGGAATCCCAATAAATGGGGAACCCTTGAACGACGGCGGCTCGTTGAACGACTTTTCCAAGCCCCGAATAAAAGCGTTGCTTGTAGTTTGGGACACAGAGAGTGTTTTTGTCTGGCGATATTAATTCAACGTCTGAAAGTCACAGCTCGTGATGAGCAGCATTCTGTCCGAGGTTCACTCGAGCTAAATAAGGTTATGTGCCCGATACTCAAGCCGGATAAGGCAGCTTGCAGCTTCCAAAAGCGAATGCGGTTTATTTAAAGTGGGACAATCGATTTCTCGGCAAAAAAAAACGGAAGATTTTCGTGTTCGATTGCGCTGTCATCTGTTATGTGCCTCGCTGTCAATCCGCGCGTGACATGTGCTTGAGGCAGCCTCGCGAGGCAGGCGGTGGGTCTGTACACGGTTACTCCAATAGTCGTTAGTTGCTGTTGTCACTGATAAAAGCCAAGACGACAGAGCTTTATTATGCAATCTCTATCGTGTCTTCGCCACTACGTCGACATTGGCAGAATCGCGTTGAGCCGTGAGCCTGACTCAATAGAAAAAGGTCATTAGGACAAAAAAGAGCTTTATTATTATTATTTTACTTATTTATTTTTATCATCTATGATATATCCTTGCTTGAATGGTGAATGCAAACGTCGTTACAAAATCTGCACATCTGAGAGAACCTAACTATAGCCTGACCCCCCTTGCTTAAGGGGAGGTTGTGTCATGTCACGCAGTTGGACTTTAAAAGGGTTTCTAGCTCAGTTTCAAGAACAACCGAGTAACTTATTTCACTAAAAGCTTCCATCCTACAATATTTTATCGTAGTATATAAGTACCTATAGTGTGGGCTGATTGTTTAGCGCATTCTGGTCGGCGCGTGCGCATGCATATTCACGTCAACTGTACTCGCACCGAGCCGCACCCGATTTGGACTTCTCGTCGCATCTTTTTGCGAGTTTTGTTGCTTGCGGTTTTATTTGCATATTTTTATTTTGTCGACAGCTGTTACTGGTTATCATCAATCTGCTACCTCTAAGGGGTAAGCAGAGAGTGCTAAATGCCAGGAGGCTTTATGGCACAATAAATAAATATCGCCTGTCGAACACCAAACCCGACCTGACGCGACTTGACGGCCTGATTAGCGGAGTTGGTAGTGAAGCTGCTTTCTGTTCCAAGCGTCCCGGGTCCGAATCCTGGAACTCTTCAATTACGGTAGATTTCCATTTTATATAAATGCTAATGGTGATAGGGATCAATTTGCTATTTGTTTTTAGGTTTTTAATAATGTACAGGCCCCCAAGTCTGCTAACTCAATCGATTCATAATCGAACAGCAACCGCATACCTAGTATCTGTCACTTTTGACAGATATCCCACACAATATCAGTCAAAAGTGACAGTTACTATGCGGCTGCTGTTCGATTATGAATCGATTGAGTTCGCAGACTTGGGGCCCAGTGTTGTTGCGTGTACCTGGATAATATAGATAATATTTTTTTTTCATATTCAAAACCCAGTGATGTGCTTAAACAGATTGTGATTTGTGGAAGTCATTAGATGCGGCCTATGTCCAGCTGTGGATGTCTAGTCTATCCAATATACTTAGATATTTTTACCGCTCCTTAAAATACTTAAATATTTTTTAGTCCTCTTTAAATGATCAAATTTCGTTTATTCACCCCAAACCGCTCCCCTTCGTGCATTACCGAAATCATATCGTGTATCGTGTTCAACCCTCGCCCCGATGACGTCACGGGGCGAGTCGCCAACCAACCCCACCCTTGCGGCTGATCGATACCGGGGGAGTACTACGAACTTTTATTTCGAGGCGGCATACTGAACAGCCGGTAAATTATATGTTTTATCTCAATAATACCTACTTATCTATACATCTATACATACATATAAATAAAATTGGAGTGTCTGTTTGTAATATTAAAATAACCGCTTTTTACTAAGTGCATTTGGATGTATACACGTTACCTATACCGAAACAACATTTTTTTCAATTTTTGTCTGTCTGTCTGTCCGTCTGTCTGTTTGTTCCGGCTAATCTCTGAAATGGCTGGACCGATTTTGATGGGAATTTCACTTGCAGATAGCTGATGTAACAAGGAGTAACTTAGGCTACTTTTATTTAAAAAAAAAAAGTAGGATCTCTCGAAAAAAAAATTAAAACCAATTTTGCAGAATGCGCCTGATTAAGTTTGATAGCAACAATCTGCAATGCGTCCCGCGGGATCAGAACGCGCGAACAGGCTGTTGCCAACGGTTGAGTCTTTGTTAAATACCACGCGGACGAAGTCGCGGGCAACAGCTAGTTCAAATAAATAGAGTATATTTTTCCAAACTTTGCCGGTATAAATTACTATACACACTGAGATATAGTAGCTACTTACGATCTAGCGGGAACTTATGTCATTAATTTGATACAGGACAACAGAGCCCTAAGTTTGCTAACACAATCGATTTCAATTCCATTTAAAAACTATGGCTCCATCGTTCACCGATGATTCTGCCAAAGTGTATCGATTCATAATCGAACAGCAACCGCATAGTAACGGTAACTTTTGACCGATCTCCCATACAATATCTGTCAAATGTGACAGTTACTATGCGTTTGGTGTTCAATTATGAATCGATTGTAAAAAGACTATAAGAGGAAAAAAATCGATTGATAGCAGACGTTGGGGCCCAGTTTTAGGTCAGGACGGGATATAAACCTTTGTTTGCGGAGGCGTATGTTGCGGATACCCTGGACTGCCAAGCGCACCAATGCATCAATTCTTGCGCAACTCCGAATAAAAGTCCGCCTGTCCACAATTTGTCAGCAGCGCATTCTGTCTTACTTCGGCCATGTAGTACGGAAAGGAGATGAGAACCTCGAAAAGCTGATCGTAGTTGGGAACACCGATGGCAAGAGAGCTCGAGGACGGTCCCCAACCAGATGGACCGATCAAGTAAAGGACTCATCTTCAACCAAATTCAGCTCGGTGGTCAGAAGCGCCATGAACAGAGACCGATGGAGGCTAATCGTTCGATCCAAGTGTGGACTATCCAACGATGATCGCGATCCTCAGACATGAGGGACCGACCATAGAGAGAGAGAGGGATATAAAGGTTTTCGCAATACGCCCCTCGGTCAGGCTTCATTCGATTTGTGTTACGGAGTTGGATCGACATTTTTATCAGACTGCATTTTGATTGTAAGTATACTTAAACACGTATCTTAGCTCTGACGCGAAACGAGGGGGTTGCAGTTTAAAGAATTAAAATAGCATCCTCAGTAATGTAATTTTATCCTTCGGAATGCCACTACTATGGAGAATAAGAGACAAGAAGCTCCATGCTTTTTTGAAGTATTTAAGCAACTATATTCCGAGTCACTATTAATGCAAACTTGATTGTAACCTGTTTTGTGTTCAATAAATAAATTTGTCTGTATCTCCAAAAGGGATGGACATATTTAAATTATTTTAATCCGTTTTTCCAGACTGTTTCAATCTGGTGATTCTCAGTAACTCATTAATTAGCCCGCGTATCATAGCACAGCACAGCGCAACAGACCGCTCAAATAATTCGACACGAAAAGCAATAAGCAAGTCGAAAATATATTTAATACGTTAGACCTTGATAAAGGCGATAAACCCCTTTTAGGCTTCCATTCAAGATGGCTGCCGCAAGATAATGGCGGCTTTATTTTAGCAAACAATATCTTCTTTCCAAACATAGACAGATTGGCACGAACGAAGATGGTTTGGGGAAATGGTAAAAGTATGCAAATATTGCTTGAATAAGCATTAGGTTAGCATAATCTAGAATGGGGTGTTTGACTGTATGAAAAATAAGGTTTTATTTGTGGCCTTCCTAAAAGATTATAGCTTTTTATAACTATTAGTCTTCATTCTTCTGCAAAGATATGGATTATTTTCTTTCAAATCATAAAATAAAATAATGTTGTTTTTGGTTCGGTCACGTGATCACCAACTATGAAAATAAATATAACGACTTTTTCCTGTGAAAAGTTCATTATAATCCATTATAACTTTCTATAAATTTGGGGCTGTATCTATAACATTTAGGTCATAGTATTACTTAGTCCCAGAGAAATGGGAACACTCCTATCATATAAATATGTTGTGCCGTCCGTATAGGTATCTAACTGCACAAACTATAAGGTCTAAAATCAAGCAAGCGACCCCTATAACGTCTTATAATGTGTGAACACTGACATTGTAATCACCGTCAAAAAACTCAACATACAAATAACCATTCGCCTCTGTGTTGTCATAGCAATGAAATAAAACCATTTGTCTGCTGTAATAATACCAAAACTTATTACAAAAGGTTTGTATTCTCCAAAGCCAGCACACTATATGTAGGTACCTAGTATGAGTTACTTATAAAACATAGCCGGCCTGCTCCTCCCACACGAACCTGAGCGATCGATTACGCGCGCAAACGCCTTATAAGGGCAAGTTCGAAGCGATCGTTCCGAAGTCAATTCTGTGTATTCAGTAAAGTAATCTCGTAATGAGAATGCTTATTTTAGCAACTGTTGGGTACCTATGTTATTCACGGGTCTCTAGAAGGATGTGTGATTACATTTGATCTCTTATATTTACGCGAATACTACAAAACTACTTTTTTTGTCTAAGCTCGAAGTTCTTCTGCCTTGTTTATGTTGGCAATTGTCTACAAAATAGTGCCATTTTTGCCAGTGTCGAGTAAAATGTTTAAACTCAAAGTTAAAGTTATGGGGTCGAGTCACCTTCGTCCGTAGGAGAATTAAATACCCTCGAGATACCCTACACGTGACCCTGGGTGGTGCCAACTAGGTGACAAGTCTACTGGTGGTAGGCTTCGGCCGTGGTTAGTCACCACCCACTGAACAAAGCGATGTCGCCAAGCGGCCTAGCCGTGTTCCGGCATGATGTTCGGTGTTGCCATTCATGGATGGCGGGTCAGATCAGTTGCGCTGCATGTGCCTAGTGAATGTAGCGTCTCGATCTACTGCCGCCTTCCTACACTCACACAATATGTCAATTCGAGAGTGAACAGGTACCTTCTCGGCAAGTATCCATATAAATGTTAAGAAAAATATATTGGTGGGTGTATAAATCGTTCTAATATAAAGAAACGTGATTCAAAATAACTGTTATATAGGTAACCATTATGTTAACTGTTATTTTAAATTTTAATTAAAACACCTGGTCTGTATATTTTTAAGTTGGCAGCTCTAGGTGTATAACTGTTAATACGCGATCACCAATGTCTAATTAACTATAACACTAGCACACCTACCTAACCACCCCTATGCGATCAACGAATTCTACCCCTCACGCGATCGTAGCCCGATCCAAGGTCAGAAGGCGGTTACATCGAGGTAGGGTGACATGACTGCTGAATAAAATAAATTTAATATCTTTAAAAGCCTTTATTTACTCAAGTGACTAAGTATAGTAACTCTGGGTTTGAAGTTTTTAAAGTTGGCAGCCCTAGCTGTAAAACGGATAAAACATAATTATTAAAGGCTGATTTACCAAAACACTCAACCAAATGTATCTATCTACCCCTGCGCGTACAACGTGATTAAGGGTACATAATTCTACCCCTCGTTGCGACCGTAATTCGTAACCCGATCCAAGGTCAGAAGGTGGTAACGTCGAGGTAGGGTGACTTGACTGATCTGTGTCTTTTGTGTCTTTTTGTATAATTGATATTATTGGGTTGTTGATTGTTGATGGTGCTTTCGGTTGTTTGTTTTAGGGATTGTTTTGGGACTTTTGGTACTACTTCCGCACCCTGTGTGCGGTTGGAAAGGCCCTTTTTAGGGCCCCAAAAGTCGGTTCTGTTGGGTGTTTGTGGGCGTTTTTCTTGTCTTTTTCTTGCAGTTTCGGTGTGTTTTGTGTTCTTGTGTGCTCTGTGGGTGTTTGAATCGGTGTTCCAGCAATGGACTCCGATTCCAGCATCGCCAGGGGGGGGAGTAAGAGGACGTGGGGGGCGTTTGAGTCGGGAATCTCCGACTCAGATTCCGATGTTGAGGTGGTTGCGGCGAAGGTGCCGACCGCACGGCGCGGGAGGCCTGCGGGCGGGGCGCGTGGGTCGGGAATCACCCGAGCAAGGAAGGAGTTGAGGGAGCTGGAGACGGAGGCTCAGGAGGAGGCTTTGGACCGGGCGCTACGGTCTAAAGCGTTTAGGAAGGTGGTCTCGCCTGTGCTGGACCCGATGGAGGGAGTGGCCTCGGACAATCTGGGTCCTGAGGACTGCTCTTCGGAGGAACTGCGGGCGATGGCTGGACACAGCGTCACTTCCATCTTCGAAGTCGTAAAGAAGTCGGGGCACCTTCAGGGGCCCATGATAAAGAGACTGAAGGGTGCGGCTTCGAAGCTGCAAGAAATTGTGGACGTACTGGTGGCAAGACCGGAGGCGGACGAGACGCGTCGCCTCCGTCGAGACAACGGAACGCTCCGCAAGGAGGTAGACGCGCTGAAGGCCGAACTCGTTGCTCACCGCCGCGAGTTCGAGGAGATGAGGAAGGCGATGGCGGCTGCCAAAGCTCCGGCACCCTCTTCATCTCTAGGGTTGGAAGGTGACGCGTTGGAGGAGCTTAAGCGCTCCCTTGTTACCTCAGTGGGCGAAATGGTCAGCGCCCGCTTTGCAGGAATTGAGGAGCGCTTGCTACCCGCGGTGGTGCACCGCCCACCTTTGGCGGCGGATAGGAAGCGACAGGTGGTCGCCTCTGTGTCGGAGGTTGAGGGACCAGTGAGAGCTCGACCGGGACCGTCAGCGGTCCGGGCGAAGCCTCCCACCAAATCGGCGGCTGGTAAGGCTGCGGGCTCATTGGCCCCGGTAAAGTCAACACAGCCGGTGGCAGAGGTGGCGACAACTACCCCTGATGTTGCCTCTGTGGACCCAGAGGGCGAATTTACGCTGGTCACTGGGTCCAGGAAGGGTAAGGGAAAGGGGAAGAAGAGCGGAGCCCCTGCCGTATCACAGAGTGCTCCCTCTGCTAGTGCGGTGGCCCCTGCGGCGGCCCCGGTGAAGGCGAAGGTCCCGGCGAAGCCGAAACTTGCCCCTCCTCGCACCTCTGTCGTCGTGATAAAGATGCGAGAGGAGGCAGCCGCAGCGGGTGTTACCTACAGCCGTATCCTGTCGCATGCGGCAGATAAGGTGGACCTGGCGGAACTGGGGATTGAGTCCCTTAAGTTCCGTCAGGGTGCCACTGGGGCGAGGTTGCTCGAGCTGCCGAAGGGGCAGACGCCAGAAAAGGCAGACCAGCTGGCAGAAAAGCTCCGCACGGCTCTGGAAGGTATGGCCGAGGTCGTCCGGCCCACAAAATCCGCGGATATAAGGATCACGGGACTGGACGACTCGGCCACCAAAGAGAAAGTGGTCGCTGCGGTGGCAAAGGCTGGAGGCTGCGCGGAGGGGCTCATCAGAGCGAGGGAGGTGCGCTCTGGGCCGGGGGGCATGGGCGCCATCGTTGTGCAATGCCCGGTGTCGGTGGCCAAGACGTTGGCCGATGCCGGCAATGTCCTCGTCGGATGGAGCTCGGCCAGCGTCGTGGTTTTGCAGCAGCGCCCCATGCGCTGCTACAGATGCATGGGGCTCGGCCATGCCGTGGCTATGTGCCCCTCGAGGGTGGACCGCAGTAAAATGTGCTTCCGCTGCGGGCGAGAGGGACATAGAGCGGCAAGCTGTAAGGCTGCGCAAAAGTGCTCGGTGTGCGCGGACGCCGGCAAGCCATCCGGGCACGACATGGGGGGGGCGCTCTGCAATCCCCCCGTTATGAAGGGCAAAGCGGCCGCACGGCCCACGACCGCCACTGAGGCCGGACGCCAACAGGCGCGGGAGGAAACTGTAATGTCGGAATGAATCCATCACGACATTACAGTTTCCTTCAGGCGAACCTGAACCACTCCGCCGGGGCTCAAGACCTGTTCTTGCAGTCCATGGCGGAGTGGGGGGTGAATGTGGCGGTGGCTTGTGAGCCATACTATGTCCCCTCGTACTCACATTGGGCGGGGGACATAGACGGCGTGGTGGCGGTCACCACCAGGGTCGGCTCCGACGTTCCCCTCTCAATGTTAGAGAGGGGGTCGGGATACGTGGTGGCGGGGTGGGGAGATTACGCGATAGTCGGCGCGTACTTCTCCCCTAATCGCAGCCTTGCGGAGTTCGATTCTTTTCTCGACTCCGTGCGGGCTGCGATATGCAGATGGTCGCCGAGGCCCATGATAGTGCTCGGCGACCTCAACGCAAAGGCCCAGGAGTGGGGCAACCCCGCTACGGATCCGAGAGGGAGGGCCGTCCTAGAATGGGCGATCCTGTGCGGCCTGTCCCTCCTTAACAGGGGGGATGTCCACACCTGCGTGCGGCATACGGGGGGGTCCGTGGTGGACATTTCGTTTGCCACCCCCGCTATCGCACGCAGGATCTTGGACTGGCGGGTGGAAACGGGGGCGGAGACCTTATCGGACCATCTGTATATCCGGTTCGGAATCTCCGCCCCCTCGGGACAGGCAGACCCTCCCAGGGGGGGCTCCAGTCACTTCCCGCGCTGGGCCCTGAGCCGGCTGGATAGGGAGCTGGCCGGCGAGGCGGCCATAGTCCAGCGGTGGGCCTCCTCCCCCAGAGCGGAGGGCGCCAACGTGAACGAGTTGGCAGGCCGCATGCGCTGGGCCCTGCAACAGGTCTGCGATGCGGCCATGCCCAGGGTCCGGCGGCGGCCTGCCTACCGTAAGGTGTATTGGTGGACCGCCGAAATAGGGGACCTCAGGGCGGCATGCGGCGCTGCGCGTCGAGAGTACGTGCGGTGCCGCAGGCATAACGGCCGGGACCCGGCGCTGGAGGCCCGTCTCAAGGACGCCCTCAGCCAGGCCAGAGAGGCGCTCCAGTCGGCCATCTGCAGGGCCAAGGAGCGGGCGGACGGTGAAGTCCTGGCCGAACTCGATCGGAACCCCTGGGGGCGTCCCTTTCGTGCGGCCAGGAAAAAGCTACAGGGCCAGGGCGCACCTCCGACGGAGACCCTTTCGCCGGACCTTCTTGGGCGGATCATGGGGGAGCTGTTCCCGGCTGCCCCCGAGGACTTCACCCCTCCCAGGATGGCTCTGCCAGTGACTGATGGGGACGGTCTGGAGCCCCCTCCCTCCATAGAAGAGGAAGAGATGGACGAGGCCCTAGACCGTCTCCGGAGGAGGAAGAAGGCACCGGGCCCGGATGGGGTGCCGGGCAAGGTTGTCTTCCTGGCTGCCAAATCTCTGGGGGATCGGCTCCGGGAACTGTTCAATGAGTGCATACGAACTGGACAGTTCCCGGAGCTCTGGAAGGAGGGGAGAGTTTGCCTCCTCCCAAAAGAGGGACGCTCCCCGGAGCTACCGTCGGCCTACAGGCCCATAGTGCTGTTGGACGAGGTGGGGAAAATCCTGGAGAGGATTATCGTGTCCCGCCTCGTCCGGCACCTTGAGGGAGACGGGCCCGGTTTGTCGGGGGCACAGTGGGGGTTCAGGGCTGGTCGTTCGACCATCGACGCCCTGAACCAGCTGAAGACCCTGGCCCGGGAGGCGGTAGAGGGGGGAGAAGTCCTCCTGGCGGTTTCGCTGGACGTCCGCAATGCCTTCAACAGTCTCCCATTTGAGACACTGGAGGAGGCGCTCCGATATCACGGAGTGCCGCCCTATCTCAGGAGACTGTTGATGGCATATTTGCGGGACCGCCAGGTAGTGTGGGAGGGGAGGGATGGAGGTCTCGCCCGTCAGCGGGTGGAGCGCGGTGTTCCACAGGGTTCGGTGTTGGGGCCCACCCTGTGGAACATCGGTTTCGACTGGCTCCTTCGGGGACCGCTCCTCCCCGGGATGAGGGTGATCTGTTATGCGGACGACACCCTCGTCACGGTTAGGGGGAGGAGCTGGGAGGAGGTGGCGCGGAGGGCGACCGTGGGGACCGCGCTCGTTGTGGAGCGGGTCCACCAGCTGGGTTTGAGGGTCGCCCTGGACAAAACGGAGGCCCTCCTCTTCCATGGCCCGCGGAGGGGGCCTCCCCGGGGCGCGCAGATCGTCGTGCGGGGGGAGGTGATAGGGGTTAAGGCCCAGATGAAATATCTGGGCCTTGTATTGGACGGCCGGTGGGGTTTCCGGGCACACTTCGCCCAGCTCGCCCCGAAACTTGTGTCCGCTGCTGCCGCCCTGGGGCGACTGTTGCCCAACGTAGGGGGTCCCAAGTCGACGTGTAGACGTCTCTACTCCGGAATTATCCGGAGTATGGCGTTGTACGGGGCCCCCATCTGGGCGGAGGCTCTCACCGCCGACAACAAGATCCTCCTGCGGAGACCGCAGAGGATCATAGCGGTGAGAGCCATTAGGGGCTATAGAACGGTCTCCTGGGCGGCGGCGACACTCCTGGCGGGGGACCCGCCCTGGGAACTCCAGGCGGAGGTCCTGGCGGCGGTGTACCGTCTCCGGGCGGAGGGGCGGGCGGCAGGCGCCGCACCCGACTGGGATATGGTGCGGCGCACAAGAAGACGGTGCCAGGAGGAGGTGGTGACGAGGTGGGGGGAACAGCTGGCTTCCCCTGCCTACGGCCGCGACACTGTGGAGGCGATCCGTCCCCACCTGGATGGCTGGCTGAAGAGGGGGCACGGCGCCCTCTCCTACAGACTGACGCAGGTGCTTACCGGGCATGGGTGCTTCGGTAAGTACCTGCACCAGATCGCGGGGCGGGAGCCGACCCCCATCTGTCACGCGTGTGACGCACCGGTGGATACGGTGCGTCACACGCTGGAGGAGTGCGTGGCCTGGGGGCCGAGGAGGCACGACCTCGTCAGCGTCGTGGGGAGGGACCTCTCGCTGCAGAGCGTGGTAGCAGCCATGCTCAGCAGCGAGAGGTGCTGGAGGGCAATGGCCTCCTTTTGCGAATCCGTCATGGCGCAAAAGGAGGCCGCGGAGCGGGTCAGGGAGGGAGACGCCCAAGCTGACCCGCTCCGAAGAGCACGGCGGGGGAGACGGAGAAGGCGCTATGCGCATCTTCTTCCCCCGCCGTAAGAGGAGGACGTCGTAGGGGACTAGGGCAGGGGGTCGGGGGACCACCTGCCCACACAAAGTCCCCCCGACGGAGGGTGCCTGTTGATGACAGGCACCCCTCCTGATGTCTGCGGCCCGGAGCCAACCGGGCCGGCCGCCGGGGCGCCACAGTAGTATGCCGAGTGCGATCCTGTGGCGCCCCGCTCAAAGGCGGTGTTGGCGGACCAAGGGGTTTTAGTGGGTATACCGGCACTCTGCCGGGGAGTCCCACATACCCCTCTCGTCCCCCCGGGCGGGAGGGGATGCGTAATGCATTTCCCCTTGTAAAAAAAAAAAAAAAAAAAAAAAAAAAAAGGGTGACTTGACTGCTGAATAAAATAAATATAATATCTGTATGTATCACTACGCATTTAGCGACGTACGATTCCGGAGGGATATTGTTAATATTTCAAAATAGATTCTGAAAATGTACCATGTAGATGTCGCTCCCAACGAGCTGTCAAAATAAAAGGCAATTTTTAAATATTTTTTTTTACTGTCTTTCCATTCTTCTTCTTTTTTAAGGGTTGGCATCGGCTATAAAATAGAGCCATTTTGCCAGTGTCGAGTAATTCATGAAAATTGTTTTCGAATTATTAAAACCCCCTGGTAATAATGATAATGTAGATGACGCCGATGTTGATACTTTACTGAAAATTTACCGGACATCTTGGGAGAACTTGAAAAGTCAAGTTATACTATTTTATTTCAATCTCCTTCACTCAATGTCAAGAATAAAATAAGGTTCAAACTCCCATGCAATGATATTTCTATCTAACTCATTTCAAATAACTTTTTTATTAATTAAACAATAGACAACAAATAAAACATAGGACTTCACTATTGCATCTTAGTGACGCGCACATACCTATATAGGTATTTCGATAGTTTTAAATTAAACAGTGGAATGGAACATTTTTCCTTTTTATATATGGTGAGCTAGCCATTCAGCCAGTCAGATATATCAACCCCTACGTACAGCCGTGATTATAGGTGATTTCACCCTCACCCCTTACTCAAAGTCACAGAACAGTACATTGGGGTCGATAAACGAGGGTTTACACAGACCTTTAGGAAAACTATTTAGATTTATAATGATAACCTTACTAATAAAATAGACCTTCAAAATAGTCATTGCTAAGGCCAAAAAGCTTTCTATAAGATCGGAAAGTGACAGAGCTTAAAAAAGGCAATCTCATCCATCAAGCAACGACTAGCTGCATAAGAGAGGTATGTTATTTATTCTTTAAAAAATACGTTATACCTCTCCTCTAAAGCTAAATAGTGGAGCTGATTTATAATAGTGTACTTGCACAGCAACCAATTTTCCCGAGCGGTGGTGGATTCTGACTATTCATAGAATCAGAATATTGTTTATTCATGTAGATTGTAGACCATTAAGTACAGTACATATGAATCGTCAAAAGTTACAAAATGCTAAGCTACAACTTTACCACCCGTTCGGAATGCCGTTCCTATAGAGAAGAACGGGCAAGAAACTCCATGGTTGCTCTTTTTTTTAAATATACTTTCACTATGAGGAAGCTATATTATCCCTGAATGCTATAGGCTACATTTCATCGAGATACCGAGGGCGGAGCCGCGTGTATAAGCTAACTTGTCCGATAATAAAGTCATGTTCTTGCTGATCATAAACCCATCGCTTATATATGTTATTAGTGTTCATATCACTATCAATGATCCTCAAACTCCTAATTCTCCGTCCATCTGTTAACTAACCATTCACTTCACCTCGGCTGTAGGCGGCGTGAGTCAGGGTTCGAACCTGGTGAAGTCACTCAGTGGGCGCCCCGAAAGCGACTCAAGGCGAACAGATGAATGGCGACTTGTTATGTAACGTGGGCTGCCGTAATACACCGGTTATGTATTTTGCTGATATATATATATTAATAAGAAAGGTTTGTCCGTTTGCTTATAGGTAAGTGTTGGAACTTCCCACTTTTTTGTAATAGCAACATTAATTTTAATATGTCACAACATTGTGTCTACTTCCTTATTTTTCAGGCTCCAAAGGGCTAGTACCCAGGGCCGTAAACCAAAATGAAAAAAAAACCTGGATGACGAATATGACGATGACGATAATAAAATGGATCCCCTACCCTTATCTTATCTATCAGTAGCTGTGGACATTTTACTGAAAATTTACCAGACATCTTGGGAAAACTTGAAAAGTCAAGCTATACATTTTTATTTTAATTTTCTTCACTCGTGCACATTTGCCCACTGATATTACATACTATTCACACACACAATAAACACATTTTTTGGAAAAAAAAAACATAATTGAAATCTTAACTGTCAAACTTCCCGCCAAACAATCTAATAACCTGGAAACTACGAATAAATATATTTATTATAGTAATTTGTAAATCATCTAATGTGTATAACATAACAACAGTGCCTACCCCTGTTAGAACGATAGCTGTGATTAAAAAAATATTACAAACATAGTTAAATCCGAGTGAATAACTAGTGTTAATACCTACATACAATATTGGGTTGATTCATTGAAGTAATTTTAATGTTGAAGGTGATTATGTAAATCGCTTACTTTTTTTATGTAACTGCATTTATTATTTACAACCTGTTTGTTCCGTTGATCAAAACCATTGATGGTTGTATGTGATATGCTAATGATACAGACACAACAGAAGCAATGATTCATTTGTATTGTTGTATCTAAGCGACAATGTTGTAAACAAACCCTGTATCTACAGATTGAATTTAAAACAACAACAGGCGCGCAATCCCCATAAATTCTTAACTCACATACATATATCTACCTTTTTTATGTGGGGGAAAGCGGAAATCCTCATGGAAACCCAAGCCCAGGGGGAGGTAAGGGCGATACGTGGAACTCCTACCGAATGAAACCCCACGGTGGTCCTTCTCCCGCTTTCACTTGACTTGACTTAGGATCCAGTCATTAATATACTTAAATCCAAAACCAAGCACACCATTGCAAGACCTCAAGACACTGTGCGCACTTTCTGCGTAGATCGGACCGCTAGTATCAACTAAATATGAGGGTACCCCAGTTCAAACTATGACACTAGGACGTCAAACAACTCAGTCCTCCCCAGACCATGGTTACTGTAAAGCAGCCGAAACGTCGGGAACGTAAACACATAAAATAAACGCTATAAAATACGTAAAATTAGTTTTATTCAGAACCTAATTAGGATTAGATACACTCATAATAGGTATTATTATTTAATACTATTGGCCTCGTCACCTTATCAATTAGTATTGAGATACCGAAAATAATAACAACTTCAATCAGATAAACCAAGGCTAGGACAGCACACTCCACTACTTAGGCACTTCGTAGGCGTTTCGTGGGCGCTCCATATTTCCTAGTCTATTCCTACGAACCAAAATACCAAATGCAAACCTACAGATACGTTTTTAAAGTTTATTTCGCTTTGGTTCGACTGTGGAATTAATAATGTAGCCATAAATGTCAGTTGTGAGAGCGATGTGTCTCAATTTACGCGGTTCCATGTTATCTGCAGCATTTAATGGTATTTAACCTGATGTCGTCTGTGTTCCAACAGTTTGAGTGGTGTGGTTTATTGGGATTACGTAATGGCGGGACTTTGAAATGGGTCACATAATTTTAGTACGGTCGGAAGATGTCGCATCGATGCTGGGTTGGGTATTTTCAATGCAGTGGTGGGTGGATGTCTCCTTTGCTCAGTGTAAAGACGTACTTGCATAAGTTTTTTGTCTTTTTTTTAGTTCGCAATCGGCTACAAAATTATGCAATGTTTGCCAGTGTCGAGTATTTCTTGATAATTGTTATATAATTATAAGTAGGTACCCCTGGTGATAATTATGATGTGGAAGATGATGGTAATGTCACGGATCCCTTACCCTATCATTAAAGCAATGGATACTTTACTGCAAAAATACCGGACATCTTGGGAGGACTTGAAATGTCAAGTTATACTATTTTATTTCAATTTCCTTCGCTCGTGCACGTTTATGAACACACAATGGTTAATATGCCACTAATATGACATTTGTCAAAGAAACATATTTTTTTTGGAAAATAAAACAAAATTGACAACTTCACGGCTCAACTTCCCGCCAAAAAGTCCTAACATAGGTTCATTAATTACATGCAATAATAAGTATCTACCTCACTTATATCAAATACGATGCCAATTCTCACCCATCGCTTCGAAAGTGCTGACAGAATTGCCCAAATTAATTTCACATACAAAAATACACTTATATCATAACTAATTTATAAGCCCTAACTATACCTAACCTTAATCCTGTAGCTAAGTACTTAGGTATAATATTATGTATTTATCCAAAAATACCAAAGCACCGTCGCGCGCCGCCGATCTTTAAAAACGTCTGTCCTCTCCCGGTTGCCATGGCAACGGGCAACATATCCAATACCCCAGGTACTTGCGGCAGCCGCGAGCGAGACGCCACTACATCGCGCTCGCTCTAGCACGAGCTGTATTGCAGATACCACGCCCAGGCTAAGCTAGACCGGAGAATTGGACCTAAACTGTAGGTAGGTAGGTTAAAAGTGTTGGTTGTACCGCGTCCAGTTAAGATTGTGCTTCAACTAGGTTTAATATTAAAGCTTGGTCTCTATGAGGGGATTTAATGTGTTAAAGAGATCGTACATCTTGTTAGTGACGTGCCGAAGGTCCCGTGTTCGAATCCTGCCAGGGACAACCTTTGTGAGGAGCACGAATATTTTATGCGAGTCATGGATGTTTAATATCTATACAAGTATTAACTGAGTTCGCCCTCAGTCCATTGTTCGGTAACCATACATAATACAAGCATTGCTTTGTGTGGGTCCGAATAGTTGATATTATTATTGTTAGTATGTGAAAACATTCAAAACGATTACTAATATCTATACATCTATACATACATATAAATAAAATAGGAGTGTCTGTTTGTAATATTAAAATAACCGCTTTTTACTAAATGCATTTGGATGTAACCACGGTACCCATACCAAAACAACCTTTTTAAAAAAAATTGTCTGTCTGTCTGTCTGTCCGTCTGTCTGTCTGTCTGTCTGTCTGTTTGTTCCGGGTAATCTCTGAAATGGCTGGACCGATTTTGACGGGAATATCACTTGCAGATACCTGATATAACAAGGAGTAACTTAGGCTACTTTTATTTTAGAAAACAATACAGGATCTCTCGAAAAAAAATTAAAACCAATGTTGCAGCGCAGCGCCTGATTAAGTTTGATAGCAACAACCTGCAATGCGTCCCGCGGGCTCAGAATGGGCAATTTTATGGAAAAACAAATAAATATGTGTACAGAGATGATCTTACTGTTAAACTCTAGTTAAATAGATACGACATGCGTGCCACCCTCCCTGGCAGGAACTCAGCTGTATTGATTCCCCGGTATTACGAACCGACACACACACACACAAGCAGATTCCGTAGTGCGCAATACTGTGCAGTACATAGCATTTAGTTTTTTTTAATATATATTTATGGCAAAGGGAATGCGTAGAAACAGCGGATATTTAAATTTGGAATTTAATTTCGAGTTGTTGTTTAAAATGACACTTTTACACGAATTTAAATTATTACTTACTAGCCGGACACGCGATTTTCATTTATTCTTGTCACATCCATTATTTTATTTATAACTAGCTGTTGCCCGCGACTTCGTCCGCGTGGTATTTAACAAAGACTCAGCCGTTGGCAACAGCCTGCTCGCGTTCTGATCCCGCGGGACGCATTGCAGATTGTTGCTATCAAACTTTAATCAGGCGCAGCGCTGCAACATTGGTTTTAATTTTTTTTCGAGATCCATTTTTTTTTTCTAAAATAAAAGTAGCCTATGTTACTCCTTGTTACATCAGCTATCTGCCAGTGAAATTCCCGTCAAAATCGGTCCAGCCATTTCAGAGATTACCCGGAACAAACAGACAGACAGACAGACAGACAGACAGATAGACAGACAGACAGACAGACGGACAGACAGACAGACAAAAATTGTAAAAAATGTTGTTTCGGTATGGGTAACGTGTATACATCCAAATGCACTTAGTAAAAAGCGGTTATTTTAATATTACAAACAGGCACTCCAATTTTATTTATATGTATAGATGTATAGATGTGTATTTATTGAATTGAAATTGCTATTAATTACTTGACACCGGCAAAATACCCGCTAAGTTGCGGGTGAGGCCATATTCATATCCATTTTATTTCATCGCATCTCATTTCGTAAAGAAAGAAGACTTACTAGCTGTCACGGCGAGCTTTGTACTGCCACAAATATTTTTTTTATTGAGCTTTTTTTTGTGACGGAACAGAACCTAATTTACGATGTCGATCGTTGATTAAATTATAAGTACCCCTGATGATAATGATGGTGTCAACGACGATGATGATGATGAAATGAATCCCCTATCAGTAATGTGGATACTTTACTAACAATTACTGCACATCTTGGGAGAACTTGAAAAGCGATTCAGAATCAGAATATTTTTTATTCACATAGACCATTATGTACAGTACTTATGAATCGTCAAAAGTTACAAAATACTATGTTACTACTTTACCACCCGTTCGGAATGCCGTTCCTATGGAGAAGAACGGGTAAGAAACTCCAGGTTGCTATTTTTTCAAGATTGTTTACTACCTATTTTATTTTAATTTTATTCACTCGTGCAAGTTTAAGAACACAAATAATAATACACGTTATTTTTTTAAATTTACATAAGCATAGTTACAAATTATTGGTGTATAAACCGGTAAATAAACCCTTTTTTTAACAAAAACAACTATTCTCATACCACTTGGTGTGGTTAGGGACTCAATCGTAAAACAAAATAAGCAGTCCGTAGGGGCCTTTACAATGAATAAAATATTATATAATCGCAAGCGCACAGCGGACAGACGTGTTTCTGAGGATATGACGTCATTGGCGTGCATAAAATAAATATAATCCAACATTGCAGTCATTACAATATCCATGACACGTTCGTATTAAGTAGCTAGGTATATACCGCACTTATATACTTATTTGTCAATAAATTTTATATAATTAAAACCAATCAATAAATACGGTGAAGGAAAACATCGTGAGAAAACCTGCATGTCTGAGAGAACCCCTCGAAAGATGTGTGAAGTCTGCCAACCCGCACTGGGCCAGCGTGGTGGACTATGGCCTAATCCCCCCTCGCATTGAGGGGAGGCCCGTGCCCAGCAGTGGGACATAAAAAAGGGCTGGAATTATATAATAAATCCCCTTACAGTAAGTGTGCCCCATGGACAGACCTTGGAACCTATTCGAGACTCTTGTCACATTACTAAAATGGGGCCCTATGACTATTTTATTACTAAATGGCCCAACCGTGATCCATGGGGCTTCCTAGTTCCTATACGTTCTGTAGGAACTAGGGGGGCCCATGGATCACGGGGCCTAAGCACGTGCCCAGAGTGACTAATGAAAAAGAGGGGTTTAGTGCCTCTATACGTCAAAATAGCAGCAAGCTAAGATGGGGAGACGCTCGTCTGGAAACAAATATATATATATTTTTTTTATTACAATATAGGCAAGTATTTGATCTCTATCTCACCTGATGGTAAGTGAAATAGTAATACTATATATAATATAATAATACTAGCCCTTTTAATGTCTCAATGTTGAGCGTCGGCCTCCCCTCAATGCGATATACTCGTATATATACTGGGTTCGCCCCCAGTCCATTGTCGGTTCGGTACCTATAATACAAGCGTTGCTTAGTTTGGACCGGTACATTTGGTGTGTTCTTCTGTAGATGGTAGGTATAATCTGTTTTTTACGTTTACATATATTTGGTAAATAGCGATGGCTCCTACAGATTTTCTAAGTTATGCCTCGTTACATGTATGAGTAATACATATAAGGCGGCGACCTTGTTGCGGTTTTACAGATCGTTAAAAATGTATCTTAATTTCTGATTTACAATCTTGGAAATAACAAGCCCGGTAGAATGATCTAAGCGACTATATTAACCAGGGACTACCAGTCTATTTTGGGCAAGAGACCCCTTTTCCAAAATGAACTGATACCTCAGACCCCCATAGCCAAATTACTCTAAAAATCCTATCTCTAGTTATTTTCCTATTGATACAAAATAATAATTTTATCCTGTACATACTTGTGCACGCTTATTGACTTGATTTTTTTAAAAGTACTACTTTGATACATCCTCCTACTAAAATAAAAGTCATTCTTATAAAAAGTTGGTACTCGTAACACAACTTGTACAGAAGTTTCAAACAACTTGTGTCAATTAATATGGGTCGATTTTTAGACCTCGTCGACGCCCAAAATCAGTTTTCGTTGATGTCGACCCCTGAGCAACCGACCTCAACCACTTTGGGTATCCTTGGTATAGACCATCACGCCTACATTGCCCGAAGTAGTAGGCAGAGGTACACCGAAGTGCAACCAATTTTACCGATGGTATTTGGTCTCAATGTAGATAATAAAGGAGAGCCTATAATACATATTATGTATGTTCTGTACCTACCACGCCGTGGTATTCTCTACAAGTCTCTAATCTAAGGTCACGACAGAACGCGACTGAACGAAATTTAATCGCGGCCATATTTCATTGGTTGATTGTCTGTGCCCAATCGTGCGCGGTGCCGGTCAGAGACAAGTCATTTATATTTTTATGTCTATTGCATCATGCAAGCGTTATGTCGCTTGGGGGCGCGAGGAATCTACCTATTGTCTTATAAGTTAAGTAAATTATGTACCATTACGCCTGTATTCCTTCGAGGGGAAGGTAGAGGAGTTATGCTCCTTAGTTGAAAAGTAGTCGGCGACCTTGTGCCCACTAACCCGTCATAAAATATTGTCTGCGTCTCAGAAAAATAGGTATCTACCATAAATCAGGGGAATATTTTATTGCCCATAAAAAATCCTCGTAATAAAGTTAAAGGCGACATAAATTTTATTGTTTTTATTTGTGAACAGTTAGTTCCATTGTTATTGGCCTCATTATAGGTATACTAGGAATAATAGATACAATCAATATGGCTCATTATAGCTTATTATGAGTTCTGTAACAATATTTTCACGACACCTGCTCTCCTTGTATGATATATTCGTTGATAGAACCAACGAGAAATGTCTTATTATCTTGGTTTCTGATATCAAGGTAACATTATGTATTAGTATACTTAGGTATTTCTTACAGTAAATTGACATAAGGATCAATCAACAACTTTTATAGTTTTGTTATTTATTCCTTAAATATGAGCAGCATAGTTGCGGCGTTGGGTTGACCACCTGTAAAGCCTGCTCTTTAATATTAATTTAGGTAGAAGGATTTTCCAAATATGGTACACCGTCGGTACATTGGGTAAGTACTTTTTTTCTCTTTCTAATGGCCTTTTTCCATTGAGTCAGGCTCAACGCGATTCTGCCAATGTCGACGTAGATACTTTTTTTTTATTAATTTGGCATCACCGTATGTATTTTGCCAGTGTCAAGTAATATAAATTATTTCTATTTTTGAGCATATGCACAGGCCCAAAGGCTCGGCCCAAGTAAAATACCCCCCATCCCTAAATCAGTAAAGTGATGGATACTTTACTGAAAGATTTTTCATGGATTTTTTGTGAGAAACTGAAAAGCCAAGTTTCGTCACTCTGTTTCAATTACCTACACTTGTGCACTTTACTGAACCCATAATGGTTAATATTCCACTTATAGCACTCACTATAACTCGCAGGAACACTAGTTTTAGAAATTAAAACATAACTGACGCCATGACTTTTCAGTTTCCCGCAAAAAAACCCACGTAGATACTTATATTACAGTTACAATAAATAATAGACTTCTAATCTTCATGATATGAGGCTTCAGAGTTTTTAAATTTATTACATCCCGCCAATACGGCATTATATTGTCTATGGGCAAATACCAGTATTGCCTATTTGTTTAAATTATGTCCTTCACTACGAACATTTGTTTTTAGAGTGCTTCGATTCGAAGAGAGGCGAGAATACTTAAACATAAACAATTAAGGTAATCTAAGCAAGATTACCTTAATGAGATCCTTGAGATCTAAGCCGTAATAACAAAATAAAAACTGAATCATAAGTATTTAATTTATTTCAAGCGTAGGTGTTTATCGGACATTATACGCTTTATTGATGCTTAAACATAATACCAAAATTATACTATTGCATCTTACAAAGTAGCAAACAAACATTCAGATTCTAAATATAATTTTCTTACTAAATCTTCTATATTATAATTAAATGGTTTGGGTTTTTCTTAACCATAAATCAAATTAGTGAGGGAGTAATACTAAACATTATTGAGCATTATGTTCTTCACTTGCTTGTCAAATTTCCTGAAAAAAAAGTATATTTTAGTAACATACGTACTCAAAAACATACCACATCAAAACCACACCAAGCCGAGTTTCAATGACTGTCTCAGTAGTAGTAGTAGTTTAATTCTGTGTAGGACAGGCGAAGGAATTAATCCATACTGCCAATTCTAATGTTGTCAATGTCATTAGTATTGACTCTGCCTCATTTTAAATATGCAGATTTTTTTAAATTTTGGTTCAACGGTCTTGGACCGTGATAACCAGCGTTGTCGATGGAATATAGTTAAACCATTAAAAAAAGAGTAAATATTTGAAATATTCCTTACGAAGAAGTGATCTGGTCGCCGGGCAAATGGAACGGGTTGCAGATGGCGTCAGCATACAGAGCGTGGAGTCTTCGCAGCGCGGTCCTCACCTCAGCATCCCTTATGTTGCTTCCGCTGGGGGACGTGGAGCTCGTTACCAGCACGAGTTTGATGCGGGTATTAGTCACGTAGCCATAACTATAAGAGACGAAAATATCACAAAACAGTAAGATTATAGAATAGGGTAAATTTGTGACGTTTAATAAGACTTTTTCATAAATAAACAGTATTTACTTTCGCATTTGAACTTAGGGCTATGTGGACGCCTACACAGCGATGCGTATACTGCTGCCATAGACGAATATGGGACAGACCAATACATTTTCGTTAATACATTACTAAAGACTCAAACTTACATCTTATGAGTATCAGTCGAATACAATAATCCCAGATACAAATCTCTAAGATCAGTGCGCGCCACATTTGAGTTGGTGCCAGTGGTGTTGGTACTGGCGGTCGCTAGTCTCTCCTCCAGTGCGTCGAGTGCCGTATGAACGAGCCACTGGCGAGACAGCTCATTGTCCGTACTAGTGTCGTTTCCAACACCACCGATGTACAGTGGAGAGTTCTGAAAATGTATATTCAGTAAATCATTACCAAACTGTTATGCCCCAATACTTATTACTATCATACGTCCGTAATTGAACTCTTATTGGTCTGCTGTCAGTACAATAGATTTACCACAGGATAGGGTTAAGTTTTGCCTCAGTCACATTGTCTATGGTTATGAAAAAAGCGACAAGAAGCTGTCAAGTTGGGTGTTTGGATTGCCTTGTCATATTGACATTTCAGAAAACAAAACAAATGACGTCATAGCTAGATGACGTGTATAAAAACAAAGTTCACATATTTTTATCAATTTTAGATCAATAAATGTAATAAATAGTGTTAAATTATATATGTTACATGAAAGATTAATAGTGAATGCGTTTAGCAACGTTTAAAATAATAAATATTATTAAATACTCACGTCTTTGCCGATAACAGCTACACAGACGGCCATTGTTGATACAAAAACCGACGGAAGTGCTCCTGTTAGACTGTCAACATTGACATTTTGTAAGTTTTCTGCGCGAAAGTTTGAGAAGGTCATGTAAATAAAGTGAAAAATCAATGAATATCCTGTGTTTAGTATCAGTTATCACCGAGATTTTCTATTGAATCTAGTTAGAGGAATAACATCTTGAAATGGCCGTAAACGAGGACTTGATGTACGAAGTGAACGAAAAAGGTGAGCGAGTAATAGTAAAATCTTTAGAATGCACCAAGCGCGTTTACCTACGTTTTACTAATAAAACCTCCCGGCCTGTGGATGTCTGGTGGCGGGACTTCCATGGCGCGAGACGCCACTACATACGCTTGGAAGCTGGCGCTTACTACGACATCAACTCCTTTTTAACACATCCATGGGAGTTCACGGACGCATCCACGAATGAGCCGTTTGTGATCAATAATCAGTATATTTTTAGAGCGCCCGCCCACGTGGGCGGCATGTTGTATCGAACAAACTGGAATGTCTCTGTGGAGGTTCGTACATTGAGAAGAACAGCCATGCTGACCCTTGCATCGCTGCTGCCGCGTCCTGAGGCCGCCACCGCACTAGACCTGCCCACAGTACTCACCACCGAGCTTCAAGAGCTTGTGTACACCTTGCAAAACCCACCAATCATGAATCATACTGAATGATGCCAATGGTACCTCATTGTTTACAAATCATGAATCCCTATTGGTGATATTACATGGCTCATAATTGTCTCTCAATATGATTGAGCAATTGCAATTAATGAATTGAGAATATTCGATATTTCATTGTTGTTGCTCACTCCTAATTGAACTAGAAGTAATTTAAAAAACAGATGTGATGCAATTTACTGACTGTTTATATATACATTCTATAAGAAAAGTAAATTGAATTATTGATATCTGGATCTACAGGTAGGTGTATAACTCCTGTTTGGTTCATCCAAAGTTGAACCATGTAATATTGCCCTAGAATCCCAATTGCTGCTCTGTGGGACACCCAAGACTTGGTGTCTCACAGGGCAGCCTTCTGGAGCCTATACATTTACTAATGCATACAATTTCATACTATCATTATTGATATTGAAATTTTTTTTTTTTTTTTTGCAAGATCTGGGAGGATTTACCTAATACAAAGAAAGCCTGATCTTGCTAAAGGGCCTAACACTATATAAAAAACCCATACTTTGATAACAAGTGTACCTACTCCACCCAACAGAGTTCAATACAAGAGATAAGAATAATAATTATTAATAGTCACTTCTTTTTATATTAACTTGTTATAATGTTTACTTGATTTTATGTTGGGGCTTTTAGTCAGTAAGATAAATGTTATTTATAATTTAGCTACTAGGTACCCTATTCACAACTTATTTGACCAATATCCGACAAAATTGTTGAAAAGCTATAATATATGGAGTCCATATTTATAGCAGGGAAAATGGAACCTTTCGGCTGTGATTGGACGACAATAGTTGATATAAGTAGGTACTGTAGTTAGAGAACTTGTACACAGTCGTATCATCGGCCTAACAGAGGGAGACAGAGCTATAAGTAAAATTGCTACACTTTTCAATTTTCTCTCTGTTGGTTGACTGATTTGGTTGTGTAGAAGCATTCTTCGTTTTGAGTTTTTGAGCGTTTGCTTCTTTTAATACACTCGCGGTCAATTCTTTTAATACACTCGCGGGGTGGTGTTTAACCTCTCCCTGGAATGCCTTTATACATAGGTACTCACTTGTCTAATGTAAAGCTCGACCTCCCCCCCCTGAAGTCAACTCCTGGCTACGAACTTGATTGCGATGTTTTTAGTTTACTTGTGGGTGTTTTAAAATACTGATAGTTTTTCTCTAATTTTCCAGTAAAGTTGCAAGTTTCCGCTAGGGGCGCGGCAGTAAAACGTATGGAGTTACTATCACTCGATCGGTATATTTCGGATCGGTATTTATGCTGCCTTACTCGTAACGAGCCCCTATAACTATTGTCTACGACTTTTGAGAACGCATTCGGATGTTTTAAAACTAAAAGTTTTTTTAGGCATGATTGAATTTCGTACTTAGATCATTTGAGGCAAAGAAATATCGATTTGTATAAGTTATTTTTTTGTAATTAGCTGCATAAAGAATCTATATGAACTAAAAGTTTTAATTATAAGGACTGTGCCATATCTTATTTTTGTTTTTAGTTATCTAGATAGAAGTTACAAACTAGCAAGTAATTCACTTATAAAGTGTATAATTGTAAGAATCAACTCTAGTTACTGTAAGACAACTTTAGTGATGTAAGAAAAGTGCTATGTATACAATAATATAGCGTCTAAACATACTTTGATGTAATCAATTTGTCTTAATTTAATTTACCCCATCATATTATAACTTCACTTATTTATAGACAATCTAAGATGGCATTTCAGTCGCTCTGTAATGGGGACCTATTACCATGATAGTGGACACACTCTTAAAGCGAGGGAAACTCGGGCCATAGTCCACAACACTAGCCCAGTGCGGGTTGGCGAGCTTCAGTCTATTGAATGTCGTTGCAGTCGACTAACTGCCATCAAATAATATCGCCAGACGAACATTCCGAACTGTCTAGTACTAACTTAGCAATGATTATGTTCACGGTACCGTACAATGGACTGGGAGTAGGTACTTATATAGGTATTAAACAACTATAGCTGGTACAAAATTCATATATAGCTCATCAGTTTGCCCCTACCCAGAAGGTAGTTTTGCTACCAACTGATCTAATTTGGTTGTCAATAATGTACTTCATTTATAGTAGGTAGTCTCCCACGAGTTCCCGAGCAAATTCTCGCATCTCTTTTGAGTAAGCTACTAGCAGCTGAGCATAACATTAAAAATTGTGCAACCAGAAATTTTGACCTAGTTACCGTCTTTAAAAGGTTTTACCAACGAGTTGGTGAATAGTAAGCCCATTTCTGTTACACTCATATCTTTCCTATGTACAGGATATACCCAGAACAAGCATCTAGCATGTTCTCACCTCCACTTAAAGCCTGCTCGGTAAATAGCCTAGCCTAGCATCTAAGCTGAACAATAAAACACAGATTAGTTTATCAAATTATATTGGCAGTTGTGCCTACGCGTCGGCAATGGTCACCTCCACTTCTACGCCAGGCTCGATGTTGATGGATGTAATCTGCTTGACGATCTCGGAGGGCGAGTGCAGGTCAATGACTCGCTTGTGGATTCTCATCTGGAATCTGTCCCACGTTTTTGAACCCTCACCACAAGGGGTTTTACGGGTGGTGATGCGAAGGATCTTGGTTGGCATGCGGACGGGGCCCTGGAACGAGACAACAATGGAAATTAACAAACAAACATTCCGACTTAGTAGTTAATCAAGCAGTCCTTCACAGCTGACTGCGACAATACAAAATTACGAAAAAAGTATATCAATTTGTTTTCAATTCCCTATGAAATAATGAATAGCAGGAGAAATAATAAAATGTGGCAAGTCTTGTAGTGTCTAGTGTGCTAATTGAAATATGTACAGGTTTTACAATACAGCAAATGATACTCATTATTGAAAAAAAAACCCACACTTGAAAGAGTGCTCCATAGAGATAGGTAGTAGGGTACGTGGATCAGTATTCTTATTGTAACTGTCCGATGAACTATTAAGCTGTGTGAGGACATGCTTATAGCACTTTGGAGAGTATTGCTGTTGCACCAGCCTGTGAACACAGCAGTACAAGACATGCTGTGTCTTCATTGTGGTGCTCCCTAGTTTTACTGCCAGATGGTTTAATTTACCTTACTATAAGATTTACAAGCAGTATGACAGACAGTCTGCTGACACAATTGTCTCATAATTAATTGGTTCAATATTCTCATACCAAAATAGACCAGAGAATTGTGTATTACATTATTATTAAATTGATCAGTCATTCATTTTAGTTGCTAGGTCATTCCTGCTCTATCTTGTTAATATATTTCAGCTGTGATGCACTGGAGAGGTTATATGCACTTGCATTTTTTATAAAATGTGTTTTAACTGCTATTATCCTATTTATATTATCATTAAATATAGTTTTTCTTAATTTCCCCATTGCTTATAGCAAACAGATTGTAGTACTTTTAGAGATAAGTGGGTACAAACCTTAACACGCAGCTTCTGTTTCTTGGCACCGTTGATGAGGTCAGCGCAGACCTTCTCGAGGGAGCGAACGTTGCGCGAGGTCAGCGTGATGCGGATGCGGTGGATGGGCGAGATCTCAGCCTGCGGCTTCTCGATATCCTTGCCTGCTACGATGGCGGCTGCCTGCAGTGTTATCACAAAAATTAAAAATAGGAATTCTGACATTTTTTATGATGAGTATGTGTTTTTATATTGACGTAAGAAGTAATAGCAGTTGGAAGTATCACCTTGGCAATAACCATCACAAGTTCAAACTAGAATCAGAATATTTTTTTGATCTTTAGACCAAATTTTTATGTATCACTTTAGCTGGCAAAAAATGTTACGGAGATTTTCCCTTCCACCCGTAGTGTTGTGAACAGCACAGACAGGGGAATCTGTCATTTCAGAATGCTGTTGCTATGGAAAGGGCAAAATCTATCTAGTAGGCAAATGCTACTAACAGGTTTAGGTTGCAAACAACTTTGGTAGGTAAGTCCATACGTTATGATGTGCGAAATGTGTCTTATCAAGTCTACTCTCTACTACATATGGATGTGCTTTAGGGGCCAATATTGTATGAAGAATTAGTTCAAACAGAGCTGTAGTTTGACACGTGCATATATAACCTAAAAATATGTGATGAGTAATTTTGCTATGTAAAATACATATTATGATTTGGTTCACACAAAATCAAATTAACCTTAATGTCAAACATTGTTACTAACCATTTTGTTGCGGTAATCCGGTCGAGATAAACAATTTACGAATAAAAATTGCTCAGCGCTGAACCGGAGCACAGCTTGACTTTACTTCACGAAAGAAAGAGAAATAAAATAAAATGGCTCCCATTATTTTTTGACGTTAACGTTTCATTTTACGCAGACGCTTTAAATGCTCTGTGGTAAGAGTAAGAAACACCTACTGAATATTCAAATGATTCTCTTCAGTTAATTAGTATGCTTCGCTAGAATCGGTGCTGACTGTGGGACGTATAAAAATACGCTCATTCGATCGGTTTTGGCTCTGTGTATTATGGAACGGAATACTGTCTATGGTTTTAAGTGCTGCCATAAGAAACGATATTTTTCTTGAAAAATAAAATTGGAATGACCTGAGAGCATGGCCATCACAATCAATATACGGCCTTATTTTTAAAGTATTTGTCATCTGATTTTGGTTTGTCGCTATATTTAAATTCTATCACTACCAAACTTGGGTAACAATAAGACGACATGCTTTCTTTCTTTACAAAAAAGGAGGAGGAATTACTAACCATCCATCCAATAAATTAAATTCATCACCATAAACTACTCATTAATTAGTAGTGAGCAATTATTGGTTAGCTTAATTGCAATGAATGCTTGTTCCTTATATAACTGTTCCTCTGTGTTCGCTAGTTAAAATGAATTTGTAAGGAAATAAAATAAATTATGCACCGGGTATAAAAAATAATTTATTGTAAAAACAAAAATTATTCACATTTTATGTCTATGGCAAGTCACTGTTTGTTCTTGTGCATATGTGCAACCACGGCGAGTGCGCCGCCCGGGATGAAGCGCACGAAGTTGTCCGCCGTCAACGGGCCCAACGCGTACATTCCCTCAGGCCCATTCAGAATCTCATGGCTACTCTTATCTATTGCTATCGGGTTATTTCTACCGTCGACTGGCTTTTGAGGATCTATCCCAAAACCGATCCCCGCTGTATATGGACTGACCGATTCGCACTGACACAATTTCTCATCTTGCAAATATGGAATGATCTCAATTTTTTTCTCCTCCTCCCGATTATTGCAGTCTGGTATCACACATTTGGCGTCAATGTTGCCATTAATTTCGGTATAATTTAAATATCTCGACTTGCAACTCTGAATGCTTTGGCCGAGCACAGATTTTAAATAATGCCAATGATTTCTTAGGAAGCATTGTTTTTCTTCTATTTTCCTTTTGGCTATTGTTTTTTCGTTGTTACATTTCGGGCAGCCTATGTTCATGTCGATGCAGTGTAGGTAGTTGGTTTGTAAGTAGAATAGGTCTGGTTTGGAGCCGATAAACACGCCGATGAGCGAGACCTGTATGTCTACGGTTTCGTTTGTGGCTAGGTTGAGCAGGCGCACCCGTTTGGGTCGGATGGAGTACTCGTCGAGTTCCTCGTCGTTGTGTTCGGTGCCGTGGCTCGCCTCGAGCGAGACGTCGATGATCACGTGGTCCGGGTACGACGTGTAGTTGTCGTGGTTGCCCGCCGGGCCGTCGCACATCATTTTGTAGACCTGTCGGTGGAGAATTAACGATTAATATTATACACAGACGAAAGTAATATGATACCTTTGTTTTTTTTTCAGTAAGTAACTACCTATTTTATCTGTAATTTTCCGAAATATATTTAATGCTCTACACACAATAGACAAAATAGATTAATACAATCTATTCATCCACATTTCTAGCTTATCTCCATTCAAACAGAACTCCATATACATTCCATTATTTTTGTGTGTTTGTGATTAATTCTTGTAATTCGTTTTGTATTTTTCTTTTCTTTTTTTAACAACTATAAAATCGATCGTTGGCAGCTAGGAAGTCAAGCTGCCAAGTTTTAAGTTTTAAAAAATCCGATCGAATTCTGATTTAACTTACTGGTTGAGTATTTAATTAATAAGTATATATTATTTTCAAATTCTGGTTTACGGCCCTGGGTGCTAGCCCTTTGGATCCTATCAGTAGCTACCTAGTATCGTGGCTATGGTATTGCCCGCTCATATGGCGTAGACTTTTTTAGAATAAAAAAATATGTTCTAGTTGCGTGATGTGGTTTACGGCCCTGGGTGCTAGCCCTTTGGATCCTATCAGTAGCTACCTAGTATGGTGGCTATGGTATTGCCTGCTCATATGGCGTAGACTATTTCAGAATAAAAATAATAATTGAAATAAAACTAATTTTAAGATTTTTATCGCGGTTTATTTTTGATTTTACGTTCCCGACGTTTCGGCTGCTTTACAGCAACCATGGTCACGGGAGGACTGAGGTGGTTGACGTCCTAGTGTCATAGTTTGACGGGGGTACCCTCATATTTAGTTGTTACTTGCGGTCCGATCTACGCAGAAAGAGCTCACTGTGTCTTAAGGTCTTGCAATGGTACGCTTGGTTCTGGATTTTATGATGTTTACTACAGGTTCCCAAGCCGGTGGTAGCACCCGGCCATCTTCCCTATTGAAATTAGGATGTTTTTTAATTTCAACGGCCTCGCGTATCATCCATGGTCGGAATCGGTGTTCTTTTGCGAGGATCTGTAGCTTATCAAATCTGATATAATGCTGCTAATTCGCTTGCACACTCTCTAAACTTAACTAAACTAGCTAAAATTTTAAGTATAGTTTAGAAATCATTAAAATCTATTCTGTTGTCACATCGAACTTAATTTAAATATCGTAATTGACAGGACTAATTTGATTTTGACAGCAACTAAATTGAATTGAGGTATGTTGCCAGTATTTAAAAAATATATCTGAAGAATGAATGAAAATAAGGTGAATGGAAAAGAAAATCGAAATAACATGATTAAATTCTTTTAAAATAACCTTAAAATATATAAAAGTTTAATTTAAAATATATGTCGGCGTCTAAATATCTTTATTGTAATTTTTTATAATATTTACAATAATAAATTATAGAAACTTGTTCTATATGGTCTATGGTTAAGTATTCAATGGCGGTAAAATTCTTAAAATTAGTTTTATTTCAATGTGTAGTATTCGCGTAAATGTGAGAAAATAATAAGAATGTGACAGTTGTGTGTGGTGTGTGGTGTGTGGCGTGTACCTGGCAGTAGTCGGGGTAGGCGCGCGGCGCGAGGCGGGCGAGCGCGTCGGCGGGCGCGCGGTGCGCGTGGCGCGCGCGCAGGCCGGCGCCGCGCGCCAGCCACACGCCGTCCGCCGCGCTCACGCCCGACCCCACGATCAGCACCGACGGCGGCGACGCGTGCTCTGACCCACATGAATACAACACATTATTAGTATCAGTAGTATCAGTATTAATATTTTTATTTAAAAAAAAAAGAGCAACCATGGAGTTTCTTGCCCGTTCTTCTCCATAGGAACGGCATTCCGAACGGGCGGTGAACCAGTAGCATAATGTTTATGTAACTTGACGATTCATAAGTACTGTACAATAATGGTTTAAGTGAATAAAAAATATTCTGATTCTGAATCAGTAGTCAGTATTAGTATCAGGATTGGTCACACACCCCGCTGTTACAACATTAAATACATGAGGAGGTTTTAAACTGTAGTTCATCACACCGAGTTTGTAGTTTTATGACCAGCTCGAGCCTGTCTAGTCATTCCTACACTGTTCTCACATTTAGATCACGGTTGGATGCTGGTCCGGCTCCTCAGGAATATAAATCACCGTGTTCGAGCAGACTATTAAGATTTTGTTTTTCTCTTCTTCCTTCTTATTTTCATTTACATAAGTAATTTGTAAATGTGGGAACCATGTAGCCATTAACTGCAATGTTATACTTAGTTAGTACTTTTTTTGACCTGCTGCTAAAGTCTGCTTAGCCGTTCCTACATTGTACTCACATACCTATAACAATGTACTGCTCAATAACATAAAAGATCTTTTTAAAAGAGCAACCATGGAGTTTCCTACCCGTTTGGCATTGGAAATTTACATAATTACATAATTGATTAAATAAATTTAATTTTAATGTAAGATGGTGCAGGCAGTGCGTGTGAGTAAGATGGTGCAGGCAGAGTGTGTGAGTAAGATGGTGCAGGCAGTGTGTGTGTGTGTGTGTGTGTGTGTGTGTGTGTGTGTGGTGGTCACCTTGCGCGGCGAGCGCGTGCGCGGCTCGCTCGAGCGCGGCGAGCGAGTGCAGCGCGTGCGGCGCGGCGCGCCCGCCCAGCGCGTTGGGCCGGTCGCCGCCGCCGCTCGCCACCACCACGCGCGCGCACAAGTAGCGGAACCGCCGCCCGTCACACTTCTCGTACCTAACAAACAAACACAACAGCTATAACAAAAATTGTCTAAAATATTTTACCCAATGAATCGGTAAGTTGGTGTATAAAAATATTATATTTACGCGAATACTACACATTGAAATAAAACTATTTTTGTGACCATGGTTGCTGTAGGTGAAGCAGCCGAAACGTCGCGAACGTAAAAACATAAAACAAACGCGAAAGAAATGTTTTATTTCAATTATCATGCGGACATGAAAAAGGGCTAATATACTCGTATTATTCATTTTGTCACACTTCTTCGTTCTTAAAAAAAGGTAAAGGGAGCCTTCCAAGGGCTCAGGAATGATTATAACTGGGAGGGGTGTGGTTATTACAAAAGTACCAGGGATGTACTCCCCCCCACCCCGAACTAAACTAAACGAGTCTACATTAAGCTCACCCCCATAATCGGCTACACCTGGTCGCGCTGCAGGTTAAAAGAACGAAGGCTCTTACCCTGACACGCAGAACTTGGCGTCCAGGGGGCAGCTGTGGTTGTGGCAGCGCGCGCCGGCCGCGGCGTGCGGCGCGTGCGGCACGCGCGTCACGCTCGTCACGATCACGCCGCTTCGGAAGAATTTCTGTACAAATTACACCACTTGAGGTTGAACAGCCGGAGTAAATGCACAAATTGAAGTTAACTTCTGGACGAATTGCACAGGTACTCATTTAAGATCCGGAGGAATTGCACAGATACTTATTTAATTTCCTGAGTCGAGAGTGAACAGGTACCTTCTAGGCAAGAATGCTCCATCGTAGATCTCATCGTCACTTACCATCAGGTGAGATCGAGATCAAATACTTGCCTATAATGTAATAAAAAAAAATTAAAACTAAAATCAGGAATAAATAATGTTATTAGTGTGTGATGTGCCCACCTGCAGGCCGCACGCGGCGACGTACCGGCGGCAGTACTTCGCGACGGCGCGGGCGGTGAGGCGCGCGGCGCCGGCGGGCGCGTGCGGCGGCAGGCTGAGCCAGCCGCCCGGCGACAGCGTGCGAACCCCCGCCGGGAACGTGTGCCACGCGCCGCCCGGCGGACCCCGCCCCAGCACTATGTGATCGATCTGCCACAACACCGCGCACTTAACACCACGAAGCGGAACACCTAGTGTAGGACCACCTGTACTCTCTTTTATGTTGATTAGAAAGACATCAATATAGGTACGCTTATATTTTGATTTTACGTTCCCGACGTTTCGGCTGCTTTACAGCAACCATGGTCACGGGAGGACTGAGGTGGTTGACGTCCTGGTGTCATAGTTTGGGAACACAAGCGACAATTAAATATGAGGGTACCCCGTCTCAAACTATGATGACATGGCTGTCAGACAACAAGCCTGTGGACTAGATAGGTGACATGTATATACGATTTCCTTTTTAATGTAGGTAGGAATACTAAGGTAGGATTTTTGGAGATTTGACCCCCTGAGCGCCATATGGTAGGACAAAGTTTGTATTTAGATAGTTTTTTTTTATAATATTACATTCGGTATCATGGATATTTACAATACTTTACTAAATTTGCCTTTCTGCAACTCATACAATAAAATTATCCGCGAATAAAACTGATTCGATCGGCATTACAAAAATTGCCAAGTTGTGTGCAAGTGTTACCTGTTTCTCCACGTCGTACTTCCACTCGATGAGGGAGTCCGCCTGCAGGCCGAGGTCTGCGCATGGCCTCAGGAGGTTGTCCATCTGAAAGAACAACAGTTAACTCTAGAGCATATCTTGACAGTTGACCCCATCACCCCATCTATCCATAACCTGTAAGACGTCCACTGCTGGACGACCTCCTCCTATAACATCCACATATCACGGTCCCTCGCCAATCGCATCCACTGGCGTCCTACGACGCGTGTGATATCATCGGCAGCCCCCCCCCCCCCCCTCCCTGTTTGTTAGTAATAAAGGATGATATAACATTGGGACCTAAAATTGGCAAATAATGTCTCACGTAATAAATAAACCGCCTCTTGTCTGCAGTTGAGGTTGCTTAGGGAATGTCCTTAGCTTCGTCCACTACGCGAAATTTTAAATGCATCCTACCACTTCAGAGAATACGTTCTCGACGTTTCGGTCTCAGTCCTCCCGTGACCATGGTTGCTGTAAAGCAGCCGTAACGACAGGAACGTAAAAACATACAATAATCTATACATCTATACATAAAATAAAATTGGAGTGTCTGTTTGTAATATTAAAATAACCGCTTTTTACTAAGTGCAGTTGGATGTATACACGTTACCTATACCGAAACAACCATTTTTACAATTTTTGTCTGTCTGTCCGTCTGTCCGTCTGTCCGTCCGTCCGTCCGTCCGTCCGTCCGTCCGTCTGTCTGTCTGTCTGTCTGTCTGTCTGTCTGTCTGTCTGTTTGTTCCGTAATGGCTGGCTAATCTCTGTAATGGCTGGACCGATTTTGACGGGACTTTCACTGGCAGATAGCTGATGTAACAAGGAGTAACTTAGGCTACTTTTCTTTTAGAAAAAAAAATAGGATCTCACGAAAAAAAATGAAAACCAATATTGCAGCGCAGCGCCTGATTACGTTTGATAGCAACACCTGCAATGCTTCCCGCGGGCTCAGAATGGGCGGGCCGGCTGTTGTCAACGGTTGTCTTCGTTAAATACCACGCGGACGAAGTCGCGGGCAACAGCTAGTATAATATAAATTCCGCAAAATTATTTTTATTTCAATGTGTAGTATTCGCGTAAATATAAGAAATCAATTGTTATTTAGCCCGGCCATCGATTGGATTTATCTCTGTCCTCTACGCTTGAGTCGCAAGCGCATAAGGATGTTTCTCGCAATGACCGGTAGAGCGATATAAACATAGTAACCACGTGGTTTGTTTACACATTTCCAGTATCTTTTGCGTCGCACCCTTACTTAAGTATCTACTTACCTACAAACTTTGACATGATCAATTAATTATTACAAGATCTTTTATTATTAACGAGCTGACCCGACAGTCGTTGTCATAAACATTCCCATAGAAAAGACCCCCTTCAATTTTCCGGACGAGTTTTTCTATATTCTTGCCCTAAATACCTGGGCCCCAAGTCTGCTAACACAATCGATTCATAATCGAACAGCAACCGCATAGTAACTGTCAGTTTTGACAGATATTGTATGGGATATGTCAAAAGTGGCAGATACTATGCGGTTGCTGTTCGATTATGAATCGATTGTGTTAGCAGATTTGGGGGCCTGGTTAGGTGTATTAATAGCAAACGTTTAATAAATTAATTTATCGAAATCCAACCAACTAACGAATAGAATTTCATTTAAAATAATGGGAATACATATAAAACGCCTCACCTAATTCCTAGAATAATATCGGGTAGCATTTATGTAGAAACCTTCACAGTTTACTAATTTACAGCCTCAATTGATTGCACGCTTAAACGGTTTCCGCCTTTCGTATTTTTGTTCAAGGAAACCGAATGCGACTAGTTCCTGTCGTAGTTCAACAATCGGTGACCGAGATGTCGCCGAGGAAGTAATTTATCAGAATACTAATGCCCATGTTTTTTTTACTAGTTTCATTATTTGTATTTAAGGGAGCATATTGACTGTTGACTATAATCTGGGTGTTTTCATGTCGAGAATGAACAGGTACCTTCTAGGCAAGTATACTACATCGTAGATCTCATCGTCACTTACCATCAGGTGAGATCGAGATCAAATACTTGCCTATATCTATACAAATAAATAAAATTGGAGTGTCTGTTTGTAATATTAAAATGACCGCTTTTTACTAAGTGCATTTGGATGTACACACGGTACCTATACCAAAACATTTTTTTTTTCAATTTTTGTCTGTCTGTCTGTTTGTTCCGGGTAATCTCTGAAATGGCTAGACCGATTTTTACGGGACTTTCACTGGCAGATAGCTGATGTAACAAGGAGTAATTTAGGCTACTTTTATTAAGAAAAAAACATAGGATCTCACGAAAAAAAATTAAAACCAATATTGCAGCGCTGCGCCTGACTAAGTTTGATAGCAACAACCTGCAATGAAATTAGTACTAAGTAGGTCTGAACATTGCTCGGTGCCTATAAACCTTGTTTACTCGACCGAGAGCACTGTCTCGCCGTTTCCCTAGTTACGTGTGATCAAGGAATAACAGCTGTGATCACAGATCATGATATCTGTGGCTGTGATGCATTCGTCGAGAAACGACAGCGCAGAATTAGACATTCTGTTTTATATTTGTAAATTCAATGTCTGTCCAATTGGTATTTCGTAACCTTCTATCAGTGCCCAATACACGTAGGTCATCGGATCACAATTAAAATGCATAAAATCAACAATGGCGAGGCGTGGCGTGATCCGATAGAATGTATCATTCAGGTTCGGCAATACAATATTTAGTGAACCGCCCACATAATGATTTGACATATGAAAGCTTTCTTCGTCAATAATAGGATTTAAAACCCCATACTCTAAACGTATGTGCAAAATCGTATCTGTAAAAGGAGTCTTTTACAGATAGTACGGGTTCAAACAAATGATGTGTCGTACTTAACTGTTTTTTTGAAGAAAGAATGGGGCTAAGTGTGGTCACTTGACAACTTAACCAACTGAAATAAAACTATTTTTTAAGGATTTTATCGAGTTTATTTTTCGTTTTTACGTTCCCGACGTTTCGGCTGCGTTATAGCAACCAGTTAGTTTTATTTCAATGTGTAGTATTCGCGTAAATATAAGAAATCAATAACTTAACCAATGTTAAAAACCAAACCTGGTGGATTTTGTGGGTGTGGTGCAACCAAACATTATTTTATTTTATGATTTGAAATAAAAAAAAAAAACCATATTTATCCAGAAGAATGGAGACTAATTGTTATAAAAAGCAATATTTTTTTCAAACATCCTATTATTGGTGGAAATAATACAACACAGAAGTTAGTTGCAGGTGGCTTCATTTGCTAAATACTCAAAGCCCGGAAACCGTAAAAATAAACATGTCATTTCCAGTCTAGACTAATTTGGCGCGTTACGTCACACAAATGAGGCGTACATATTGGTTTTTACAACAAAATCTATTAACCTCTGCACCAACAGCGAAGTTCACAGCGCATGAAGGCCGCTCCGGAATAAAAACTGGTTTCAATGCGAACTGACAACGGCTGGCTACAACTGAGCGATTTGTCTATGAATCAGAATCAGAGTATTTCTTTATCATCATACTACATTATAAACAAGATTTATTCAATGACGTTGTGGACTACGGATTTCCACAATTTGGTGTTGACGAGACATTTCTATAAGGATTCTAGTAGCATATTCCTATTTCGAGTCAATTTTACTTTAAGAAAGGTATAACTCACTTCATCCGCGTAGTGAGGAAGAATAAAATAAGTACCTACTTAAGTAATAGATGAAACACTGAAGGGACTGGAGCACTTCAATTCTTACTAGATTTCGATCGTCTAAGGCATTAGTTCCCAAAGTGGTCCAGATGGACCCCCTGAGGTCTACGGGAGACTCGACGGGGGTCTACGTTATTTCCATAGTTAGATCTAATCTTCACATATTTTATCGAGGTATGGGAATGTGGTAGAAAGTAGCTGCAGGGGTCCACCGGAACCAATGAAATTTTGTAAGTGGTCTATGAGAAAAAAAGTCTGGAAATCTCTGGTCTAAGGCATATAAACGTGTTTTTTCTCATTTTCTAAGTTTAAAAAATAAAATAAAAAAGATAATTCATGTCCTCATACATCTGATTCTCAAGCTGTACGAAGTTCGCCGGGGCAGCTAGTATTAAATAATTTAAATTATCGCTAAACAAAAATAAGTATCTGAGTACCTACCTAAATCTTGACGTATTGTCGACATACAACCGACCGGCACGGTGATACCGACCATAGAGGCCATGGAGTAGATAGAAGGAAAATTATCTGTGGTTTGTGATAACGGTATGTGGTCAGACGTTCCGAATATACGCTCCCCGATATACATAAAGAAATATATTCTTTTTTTTCAGACTCGCGGCAATTTTTCATCAATTCGATCATTCTTAAGTATTGATTTTTTGTATTTACCCGAATACTACACATTGAAATAAACCAAATTTAGAGATTTTGTCGCGTTAATTTTGTGTAATATGAATAGACAGACGGACAGAGAGACAGTTCTCCCGTGACCATGGTTGCTGTAGAGCAGCCGAAACGTCGGGAATCTAAAAACATATAAACGCGATAAAATCTTTAAAATGAGTTTTATTTCGACACTCCTAAGTGGTTAACATAGCAGTACGCATTTTTTTTATACGGTACTTTATTTTAGTAGGTGACGAAATTGTGTGGGAATCGGAGAGAATAAAAATAAGTCAAAAGTGCCATCAATGGTCACCGCGAGAGTAAATAATAAGATTAGACTTACCAGCAGTGGAATGGGGTTCTGGCTCCTGCCTTCCAGCCCCTCGGCTAGGGCCATGAGGTCTGTCTCGTATAGACATTGTCCTGAAGGCAGGTTTGATAGTCTGCCAAAAAAAATAGTTTACTATTTATATTCTATATTTGAATGTGAGCACTGAATTGTAATTCTGCCAGTTCTTATGCTCAACCTAACTTTTTTTGAGAAAATTACCAATCAAAAACGAAGTACGCATATTAAGTACACATTGTAAAAATAAAAAAATATTATTTCCTATTGTAATATGCTTACAATAAAAAAAAGTGTGAAAAAAAAATACCTGGCTCTGAGCATTTCGTCTATGGGCAAGTCATCAGGTACATCTTTTAGGTAGGGCACGTTGCCGGCTAGCATGAATGACGTCACCATGCCGCTCGGGCCGTTGCCTGAAGACAGAAAAAAAAAACACCGATAATGATGGAATGGAATGGACATCCACATGGCCTGTTGTACCATCTATCAAACTGTTACTAACCAGACAGTGATATAATTCAACAGGCAACTTTTAATATTGTTTTACTGAGTGCTATCTACCTACCTACACTCCAAAATGTTATAGCAATTACATATTTCCGTTCACCGCGCGACTGTAATCAATATTACCTACCAATGTCGCTTTAACATTGAATTCATTTGTGGTTCCAACGTATTGATCGGAGCTACGAACCACCCACCACTACGGAGAACATTGTCTGGCATATAAAGGCGCTCGCTTATTGCTGTGCACGGGCACTCGCTACGCACGAAAGCGTGGTTGATGACGTCATTGACACACGCACGGCCTGCTCGGATATATCGCTCACGTAGCTCAACGCCGCGCACGCTACATGCAGCACACGGAGGCATTGCTTCATGGCGCTAGCGGGAGGAGCTACGGCTGACCCACGCAGCTAAGCGGAATGAGGATTTTAAACTTCAGCAATACAAAACTCAAACAAAAGTCGAGAGTTAACAGGTACCTTCTAGGCAAGCATGCTCCATCGTAGATCTCATCGTCACTTACCATCAGGTGAGATCGAGCTCAAATACTTGCCTATATAGTAATTAAAAAAAAACTGCTCTCAGAATTATAAAACCCAACTATTGACAAGTTGGTTGAACCGACCTTGATGAAGTTAGGAATATAAATTGTATAAGAATTATAATATAGTGATTCATTTCAAACACAGACAAGTTGTCTAAACGAGATCGCAGCTTGCGATAAGGCCGCCAAATGTGCAATGCTGTTCGTTCCTTGTTGTTGTCTCTTTTTAACCAACATCAACCGGCGGATGCTACCACCGACTTGGGTGAATCCAGTGATTAATATAATTAGATCCAAAACCAAGCGCATCATTGCAAGACCTCAAGACACTGTGAGCACTTTCTGCGTAGATCGGACCGCAAACATCACCTAAATATGAGGGTACCCTAGATCAAACTATGACACTAGGACGTCAAACACCTCAGTCCTCCCGTGACCATGGTTGCTGTAATGCAGCCTGACCATTTTAAATACTATGACATGCTACATTTAAAAATATACTGCCTACCACCCTAAGCTGTAAGGAGTTCGTTATAGACCCAACACATGAGAAGCAATGCTACTTGTTATACTCCTATCTATGGTAAAACGGTGATATAGACACGAGTTCTACAATAGAATCTTAATGAGCACGGGGCCGCGGGTCAATTGATCCGTCCAGACAGTGAATTGAGACGGCCTGGGTCGGGAGGTGATGGAAATATACGACAGCAGTGGGTTATTACACTCGTTACTACTATTAAAAGTACAGAATGTAGGACGAGATAAGGGAGATGTTAGAGGTCGTTTAGAAGCGCCAGTGGATGCAGCAAGATCCGTAAGAAAAGATATCTTATCAAAAAGGCTGAAGTCTGATTAGCAGCGCAGGTTGATGAGACAACTTCAATACAATTGAAATAAAACGAATTATTCGGATTTTATCGCGTTTGTTTTGTTTTTACGTTCCCGATGTTTCGGCTGCTTTACAGCAACCATGGTCACGGGAGGACTGAGGTGGTTGACGTCCTAGTGTCATAGTTTGAGCTGGGGTACCCTCATATTTAGTTGCTGCTTGCGGTCTGATCTACGCAGAAAGTGCTCAGTATCTCTAGGTCTTGCAATGGTGCAAGACCTCAAGACACTGTGACAAGAAGTAAAACATAAAATAAACGCGATAATATCCGAAAATATATTTTTTTTCAATGTGTAGTATTCGCGTAAATATAAGAAATACAAGTCAAGCCGAATGCCGAATTATTATCTAACGTTACGCACAATCAAGACATACGTGAGAGATATATCTGAGCAGGCCACGCGTGTGTCAATGACGTCATCGACCACGTAGTCGTGTGCGGCGTGCGCGTGGGCAACAGTTCACATACATTTTAATACAAAGCTATCTTTATGATTTATGTCTTTCTTCTTTTCTCTATGCCGTCTCGGCTGTCATTCTCACACCTACGACAGCCTTGTCGGTACAGACAGAGCCAGAAAATATTTATTATCTGGTTTAACCAATGACGTAGATATAACAAATTGGGTCAGATTCTTACTGGGTTACTGGTAGTGCCAACAGTTGGATCTCGGAGGAGGAGTTTACAGTCAATCTGTGTAAAATAGTATCAGTAAATAAGTCTGGTTACTAACCTCAGTAAGACAATAGGAAAGTCTAGGATGGAGTAACGATATTCGTTCTGGTTCCAATGACTCTGGCAGCTATGGGCCCTATTCTTTAAAAAAAAGTTATGAGTGGGTACATACCTATAACAACCACTTCTTTGTATTCCACGTCGTCTGAGAGTGTGTGTTCGCATGATTTTATACTGTCCTTCATTTTATCTGCAGATTTTATCTCACGCAGCGTCCGACGTTCCAGCGTATAAATATTCGTTACTTTAATTTTATTATAGTATCTCACTAATTGTGTGTGTGTTCTTAGTCTATGGCCAGTTGCCCAACTGTATGTTAGGGTGCAAGGCTATTTTAATCTGTGGTGAAATGTGGCCGATTAGCCGCGAATTCTAAATTCAAAATTAAATGCAGTCACAATAAATACTGTTTAGCGGTAATATCACAAGCAGTTTAAAGTCTTACGGACTATTGTTGATCTATTTTTTTTCTTTTTCGTCGCAATTTGAAAGCTGCCGTTTTGTTTGAAACTGGCCCCAGTTTCTTAGCGCGTGTCTCGTTCGTTGCGGTGGTTTATCTGAAACAATCAACAATAGCTTATTATTAAATAGCCCATAAAAATAAATTGCATAATTTATCATAATCTATGAGATATCTTAATGCATATGAGTACATACTAATCTTTTTAACACAGTTTACATCAAGTCATCGAGATAAAATTTACTAAAAAATAAAATAAAAAATAAAATTTACTAGATACACCGTTCGTTAACCAATACAAACGCCCGTTGTATAAAAATCCTCATGCATGCATCAATCAATAATTCATTGCGATTGTCATTCATCACGGCGTACACAATGTATCTGTTTACTCGCCGCACCAGAACGTTCCAACGTTCACGTCCAATATAAAAGCATGATTAATGGCACTCGTAAATAAGTTGATAATATACGATTTATCTTCATTGGGGGTAGCCTATGACTCTAGTAATAAAATATCTTCATAGATATGGTTATTAGTGCTCGTAAAGAAACCTTCCTATGTAGATAAAAGAAGAAAATTCCTTTCCTATATTCAGGATTCCATGCTGCTTTCTGGTTTCTGAATGACAGTGCCTTTCCTCGGAAGCTACTTAACTCTTTTTCCAAAAGCCACTCTGGGCAAGTGCCCCGGGCCCCGCGATCTATATATCAGTCACCAGAACAGTCCATACTCCGATATTAGGGACATGTAAGGACTGACAATACAGGGCTGAATCCATGGAAATAGATAAGAGGAACGTACCCTAAATTGGTGGACTGACAGTGACCGCCAGACGACGGAGACTATGAATCAAGAACATGCGTGTCCACACCTGCTCTGTCAAGATATTACTTCGACGACCTCGTAATTCAGAAGTCAATATTAATGGCCTTTTGAATTACACACCTACGTAGTTCAAAAGGCCATTAATATTTTCCTGAAGTTTCTATACATATTGGAAAAAGTTCATATTGCTAAATACCCCGGCCCAACCAGAAGGTCGCTGCTTATCAATCGATAGAGATGATGTAACCGCAGATAACGGTAGAACGAGTAATATAACAATTACAATATTCCTTTACTGTTCGCCGCTTGTACCGTCATCATGATATTGTATTTTATTGCTTTTTTTTTATTTACCCCGGGGAACTCTCCGATTTTCCGAGCGAAATAGTAAGTAACTCTTGAATTCGTTGACCCGGTGTTTCACCGGTTTTAGTACAATCAGCCAAATGGATTCTTAGGTATACTCAGTTTTGGATATCCCATGGTCAATATCCCGGGACATACAATATACATCCCGGACAGGTCTCAGAGTATTTACTCATACGCGTATACCGTTTACTTGGAGATCTAATAAAAACACACAAATATTATCCTAGATCCGTCTAATTCGTGAACGTCGAGGACAAAATGTTTTTCTCGGTTTGTTTTTATAACAGGAAGCTGCGATTTAATGTTTATTGCTAAAATTACTCATACGTCTAATTGTGTGCGTTTCCGAATCGCAAAATTCAACCTTAATCACGAGCGGCGATTGCCAAAATGGCTATTACAGATTGTTTTGCAAATAAACTACCTAGTCTATTATTTTTAAAAAGAAACCAATATATGCCAACTGGGCCAACAAAGCATTTACACATTAGTCATTTATTAGGAGTTACCTATATTAATGTGAGTCAGTGTACATTGTTCAAAAGGTTTCCAAGAAATGGTAGCAAGGACCACCGTGGCAACTCTTTAAAGGCATGAGCTTAGGCGGTAAAGCACAACTAAAATTACATCGCAAAGATGTCACAATTAGTCGTAAAGTTAAAACAGTATACATTTTTAATTTCGCGATCTAGCCTATCGCCTGCACCATGAGTAACAGAATCCTAGGAACATAGTAACCTTCTCCTTATGTGGCTCGAATCCAATAACACAGCTATGAAAGCCCAAAAACTTGAAGTAGCTGTCTTTGGGGCGACTCCTTAGAGTTCAGTAGTCCTTGAGACGATCTTTTAGAAATCGTGATTGTTAATAGTAATTCTATCAATTATGTTAATAGCAAATAAAAAATAATTGGTCAGGATATGTTACCTGTTTTGACGATTCACGTTAATGCTATCCATTATTTATGAGTTGAATGTATAAAAAAGCTTTTGCTTCTGCAGTATGATTAAGCCTACAGGAGTAAGGTAAGCCTTAAGGCTTACAGGAGTAGCAGTGGTGGGAGTGTGTGGCGGGCCTAGTCCCATTTAAAAGTATGATTAAGCCTATACTAGTCTTGAGTCAATTCAATAGGTTTTTCCCCCTCACAATTGGTATCAAAATACGATTTTCCTGTTTCCCTCATGGATCTTGAGAAACTTGTCTGAACGAATGTTCTGGATTAATGTTTTTTGTTTCGTTTGGTTGGTAACTTGCGTCGTCAGTCTGAATGTTAATAAAAACTGGACTATCTACTATGAGGATCTGAAAAACACTTAGGACAAAATTCCCAATGTTCTTCTTCTACCTGCCTGCAAGCCTGCCATTGTGTCATCTTAGTGTCAAATCGCTGTTTACATTGCTTCCAACATTTGCAGCAGTTGATACCAGAAGGTATCATAACAAGCTCTCTTGAAAGAACTCTACCTCGGCACTGAATCCATGTCTCTACACAAGCTTTATAAAACCGATTACTGGTTTCCCGTGAAGTTGATCTTCAAACGAAATGCACTGGTCTTTATGAAGCCCGCAATCGTTATTTTCGTCACAGTCTAGCACTTTTTCAAGGAAACTTTTATTCCAGAGAAACAGTACGAAAACACGAGTCTCCCCTATGGCGAGTGACGTCACTCGGCACGCAGCCAAACTCTAATGACCAACAACAGTTATCAGATAAAGTATCTACAATTCAAACAGATGAATCATTACTTGGCCGTAGATATTAATATTGTTTCATGAAAAATTTTGTGATATCAGAAAGATTGTAATTAACTAATTATCAAGAAGATTATTGTAGTGACCTCATAAGCCTAGCGACAAAAAACATGTATCACTACGCCGATACATAGATGGCACTGATGATTCTCCATACAATCCTGAAACGCACCAGAGAGTTTTCGGAGAAACTCGTGGCATAGCAGCCAGCCCTGCCAGGCATACCACCCGCCGCTTATTACAGATCTTTTCAAGCAAGTACCAAAATAGTATTACAAAGATATTTTCATGATAACAGGCTCGAGATTAGCGTAAGATCATACAAATGAATTCCACTTGAATCCCAAATAAGGTATTGTAATTCATATCAGCCGAGCGACGTAGCTCTCTTTCCATTGTATGGTGATGTTATGGCGTATTTCGACTTCGTTGAATTAATTTTCAGGTGAGGAAGGATGAATCTATTGATCAATTTATCTCGATAGGGTTTGTATGAGTTGTCCTTTTGAAGATTGGTAAGGGAGCTGGCGAGTCCGAACTTGCAGATGTGATGACATTTTAAAAGGCCGAGCTTTCGATCTTTTGTACCTTAATTCAGAAAGCTAAAATGAAGGTTGCAGGTTGTATTTCGAGGGTAACCACTCAAACATGGTAGTAAAGAAGAATTTATGATAATTTATCAAAGTTTATCAGATATAGTTGGAGGCTGTGAATGATTAATTGGTCTAAGCTCAAGAAGAATTACATTTATTTAACGAAATAGAATGAAAAAAAAACCAAGCACATGAAACACATAAAATTGTATACATATATCTACGTGTTATTTATTTAGGTGGTTGACCGCTTAATGCGCTGAAGCATATCGCGTTGAATGAAGGAGATCATTAGCACGGGATGAATAAGTACCTATACTTATAAATATATTACGAATGATTATATTATCAAGCCACTAATCTAGCTTTTTGAAATGGAAAAGCTTTCTATTTTCCATCAATGAGCTTCGAGCCATTATAATCAGGCTATGTTTCTTGAAGCTGAGAAGACAGGAGATGTCCGGAGTAGACCAATCAGATTGTTTGAAATCCCCCGGTCGATACCAAGCGGAGTATTCCGTACATCTCCTCTCCTGTCCGCATCAGGGGAAACTGGACTTAAGACTGCCGTTGCTGTAATCTAACTAGCGGTGCTACTATTATACAAAGTATTAGACCAAACCAGATGTCAGTCAAGCTTCTGACTGCTCGTTATACATGGTATATTGGGGACCGGGTCGGCTGTACCCCACGACTTCGTCTGAGTCTTTAAATTAAAACAACTTTTTTATTTATGAACTGATTGAAATAAAAGCAAGAATGTAATTTTAAGTGAAGCTTACTTGATGATGATGAGAGATGTTATTTTCACAATACATTAGTGAAAACAACATCCAAATCGGTAAGCGGTTTCTGAGATTATCGCGCACAAACACAGATAATCACAACATTTCTAACAATCATTATATTGGGTTCTATTGCGTTGATAAGTTCCTGAATCATGGTTTTTCTCATATATCTTCTATGTACAGACAGCGATTAGTTACATTTTTATTATATGTATAGAGTATAGACTAGCCGACTCGACAGGCGTCGCCTTGCTCAAATCCCTTTGAAAAAAGCACTCTCAGTTGCTCCCGAATTTTTCACGGGCAACATTTTTAATCTTTCTTACCCTTCAATTCCAATCCAGACTATTATGAACATTTCAAAAACAAAAATTAGCCAAATCTGTTCGGGTTTTCTCAAGTGATGCGCTTAGCAACAAACAGCATTTCAATTTTATTTAGATAGATAGATAGATTATTATATAAGACAACATTCTTCGATAAGTCTTGCAGCTATTCATTAATAGCAGTTTATCACAACGGGGAGTCGTGTAGAGTAGATTTTTATTATAAATCAAAGTTATTAAACAATTTAATCACAACCATTAATTATGGAAACTGTTTAAGTGTGCGATAAATATTTATGGAGAGATAAGGGGTGAATAATGGATCTTATATATAAGCTTATTTAAGTTTGAATTTGGTTGCATTACACAATTCAAATTTAAACAACATAATTGTTCACGAAAATAGCGTCAGTTGACCTACCCAACCTGCGGTGGCGTGTTGAATTTCAAATAGTCTTGAAATAGGATCTCTACCTCTGACATACTTACTTCAATATGTTATTCTTAAAATAAACATGTTCATGTTATGCTGATTCAGAAAGTGTATACTAAGTACCAATTGAACCTGTGATTCATTACGCTAAGTCGCGATTTCGAAATGTTAATTTAAAAAAAAAGCTCACCAAAAACACAAATATCTTCTTTTTGGGATTTTTTTTAAGAATTATTAAAATTGTGACTTTAATTAATGATTACAAATACCGTATAGAATTGCAGTTTCAAATGAAGTAGTACAACCTTTCCGAATCATTTACGGCTTATTACTTTTAAAGATAATTAAAAGTAATAATCCGTGGGTAAAGATTAAATTGACAGTCATGAGCTACAATCCAATTAACTTTAAGTACCTACGCTTTTTATGCATTCACTAAAAATATTTTAATTTAGCCTAACTGAATGAATGGCTCGAGTACTCGATATAAATTGCACAATTCATGTAATCAATTGCGATTCAACATACCCGCCAAGAGCCTTGAACCACCAATCAAGTCACTGACACAGCACAATTTATATTTTTTTCAACGTTGATATTTAATTAAACTTATTATCGTAAAATTGCTTCGAGAGCGCCGAGGGAGAGACGTGCACACGACACAGCGGTGAGACGCGAACTGAAAATAAATAAAATAAATAACGCTGGTGACTGACTGATATCGATGACGTCGCGTTCTTTAATTGAAAACGTGGAGAACATGCGCTTATTTATCTATAACGCCGGCTACATACAATGTTGAGGCAAGTGCACTGTCTTCTGGCCACCACGTGGGGTGCACGTGTTATACGTGCACTTGCTTGGTCCCGTTCCCTTGACACCAGCGCTGCAAACTTTTTTATATTTTCCTAATCAGTCAGGCTCAACGCGATTTTGCCTATGTCAACCTAGCGGCAAAGACACGATGGAGATTGCTTGATCAGTTTTGCGCTTCAAACTTCTAATAAAAATACCCCAATGGTGACGCCATACTTTTTTTAAGGTCATAAAGTTGTTCTGTTTTTTTTAAATAGACTATAAGCAAATGTGGATAGCTATCTTTACTGTTATATGCTGACGATTCCCTGAGTAATATATTGAGCGTAGGCCGCCCACAGTTTCAGGTGGTTACGTATTGAATCTCGAAGGGAACATTTTTGGGAATTATCTTATCGTTGTAGATCTATAGAAGTTTCGGATGCCCAAAACCGCTTAGCAAGTAAGAGGTTAATTTTGCGAATGTTGCCACACCAATTTCATCTCCCTTATTCTTTATTCATAGCAGAGAATGAGACAAATTTCGTCTCCACCGACTATGGTAATCAGTATACGTCATATCTGTTTCTGCACCCAAATTTTTGCCAAATACAAGTTATATAATCAGCTAAAATAAAACAAGCGATCAACATCGCCATTTTCATATAATTACTATAATTCGCGACCTTGGTCGTATCATTTGCGATCAATCGAGGGATTTGAACACGTGAACAGTTGTTCATTATTCTGTATCAAGGCTGGCGCGAGGCAGAGGCTGGCGCGAGGCAGGGTCGCCACTCGACAGAGCATAGAGAAATAGGTTAGGTAAACATTATTGTATTGTCTTCAATAGTAATAACACATGGTTGTTTCAGTTACAAACCAATTGTATGTCGAAAAACAGAAGTAAATCTGAATGTATACTGCGATTTCATCAGTATCTAAGGAAAGGATTCCTAAAGTGGTCGATATCGGTTTCCCAGCGGTCGACATAAACGAAAACCGAATTTGGGGGTCGACGAGGTCTAAGAATCGAAGCCTATTAATTAACACAAGTTCTTATTTGAAACTTTCAATATACTGTATAAGTTGTGTTACATGTACCGACTTGTTATACGAATAACTAATATATTGTATTTAAAAAAACCCAACAAGTCGATAAGCGTGCACAAGTTCGTACAAGATGAAATTATTAGTTTGTATCATTAAGAAAAAAAACTAGAGATATAATTTTTAAATTAATTCGGCTATGGCAGTCTGAGCTCTCAGTTCATTTTGAAAAAGGGGTCTCGTGCCCAACATAGTTTGGGAATCCCTGATCTGAACGGTGAAGTAGTAAAGTATGTCTTCCATTAAAAATATATTATTTTATTCTGCAGATCAACACCAAGACTGACTTTGGGTTCTGCAAAAAAAAGTTTTTTAATGAAATGGATCCCAAACTTTAATTAGGAAGGGAAGATAGATCGTGTTATATAGATCCTTCGCCACTGGAAGATACTTATGATTGAGGACATCCGTTTTGATTCGTTATTTACGGATATGTTCCAAATAATATTAGGTATTTCCAGTAACAGCTGTCAAAATAACAGCTGATTACTTAGAATCGTGATCTTATCATGTTTAATAAAATGTACTAAATCGTTTGAATCTTTATCAAGGTAAGTATGTCTGCGCAGGTGTAAACAATAATGTTCCCTTTTTTATCTATCGGGCTTATATTATTTCACTGCACTATAATAATGGCACGAGTCTAGCTAGATCATAATATGAGGTTTGCACAACATCTTTGAGGCAATACACATCTATGTATACATATATGAGAATCTATTAAAACTATTATAGTTGTTAAATGTCCCCAATTTAACAACTTAATAGAGCCCAAATCAATGAATGTTAGAATGTTTGTCTGATTATATGTTTGTCTGTGCGTTTGTGCGCGCTAATCACAGAAACGGCTTAACCGATTGGAGTGCGGTTTTCAGTATTGTTTTGTGTTTAAATGGTTGATATTAGGATGTATTTTAATTTCAATGGCCTCACGTACCAGCCTTGGTCGGTAACACAGTTTAAACTATGACACTGGGACGTCAACCACCTCAGTCCTCCCGTGACCATGGTTGCTGTAAAGCAGTCGAAACGTCGAGAACATAAAAACATAACAAACATGTAATAAAATCTGTAAAATTCGTTTTATTTCAATGTGTAATATATTCGTGTAATAATATAAGAAATCAATGCTTTATAAAATATTATCGGAGCCAGCGTTATGATCAGGAATATATAAATATTATTGAATAGGTACATTGCGTGTGGCTGCGGGGCACATGAGATGATACTTGATGCGCAGTGAGCTTGACGATGAGAAGATCAGTCATTTTTGACGACCCGATTAGCGCAGTTGGTAGTGACTCTGCTTTTTGCGCTGAGGCTCCCGCGTTAGAATCCTAGTAGGGACAAACTTTGTATGATGAGCGTGAATGTTTGTAACCGAGTCATAGATGTTTCATATCTATATAAGTAATATATACTGAGCTCGTCCTCATACCATTGTACGGTACCCATAATAAAAGCGTTGCTTACTGTGGGTACATGGTTTGTGTGTTTGTCTGGCGGTATTACTAATATATTATAAAGTGTAGCTTTGTTCAGAAGTTTAATTCTTGCACTAGCCGGAGTTTCATTTGCTAAACCCCAAAAGATTTCATTGGTTGGAATTCGATGAGGTTATGGAGTAGACACATTGAGTTTGGGTTCATTTGATGGACTTGGGGAGCACTTAATTCACACACAGTTGCCAGGATCAACTTTTTCAACGGATATTGTTTTACTTTTCAACATGGACGGAGTAGCGGGCAACAGCTATACCTTTAATAACTCTAATTGTCCTCGGCTACCAAAAGATAGGGTTCATATTATCACGCTATAACAATTAGGGTCAAGCCACAGAGCTAAATTGATGATTGGGCCGGAGGTTACGCGGGCATAAGCTAGTTATAGTAATGTATTAAGTATATTAAATGGCCACCCCGTCAGTTCCATATGAGAGGATCATGTTACTGGCGCCACGGTCGTGCGTGATATAGCTCTACAATACACATATTAAATAAGTACCCAAATTATAAAATAACTAAAACTAGCACCCGTGTCATATATTGTATTCATATATTCACGCGAAACTAGTAAACAATGAAATAAAACTAATTATACGGATTGTATCGCGATAATTTTATGTTTTTACGTTCCAGACGTTTCGGCTGCTTCAGCAACCATGGTCACGGGAGGTCTGAGGTGTAAGACGTCCTAGAGTCATAGTTTGAACTCGGGTACCCTCATATTTAGCTCTTGTTTGCGGTCCGATCTACGCAGAAAATGCTCGCTTGAGTTGGTTATTTCAACCCCTTGTGATAGTTTTCACGGGTCACCATGTAGAACATTTTGTCCCGGGAAATGGTATAATTCCCATGGGATAGTCGCCCAACAAAATTCCCTGCGACCGGTAGCCGCGGGTACCTACAATGAGTGCAGAATAAAATATTCCCATGCGAAAATTCCCAACAATGATCGATCGACTGCAACAATGCCGTCTCGTTTCCAAATACCGATGTAGGTATACTTGATGAGGAGGTAACAATAATTTTTATTTCTTTTGCGAATGGTAAATTTGTAGCTTAGTATTATGTGACATTTTCAACGATTCATAAGTACTGTACTTGATGGTTTACATGAATGAACATATTCCGATTCTGAATAGGTGTCTCGCAGAGACGACGGCAATTGGTCCACGTGGAATATCCGAATATATTAGCCGTACATATTATTGACAATATAAACTGAGAAAAAAAGCTAGTAAAAAAAAACATTGGAGACAGGGCCGTCTCTAGCCTGTACCTAGGTTAGGCGCCCTAGCCATTTCACCACTCTCATAGTGTTGGTATGCCTTCAGTTGAAGTCTCGACTTCCACGCTCAGAGGACACGTCAGTGCTCCTGATGCCTCAGTACCCGGGTACCTAGTGCCCCGGGTAGAGCCGCTGCTGTTGGCCATGACTTGAGCTGTTTACGGGTGTGCAACTAAGAAAAGCACCCTGGTACGATCAACATATGCTAGAGGCTATAGGGTGGTACTAGGATAAGAACCTTGGTGCGATTCTATGCATATTTCTGGTGGGGGATAACCAAATCATATTTTGAGGGAGGTTCGAATATGCAAAGGTTTAACTATAATAGTATAACATATTTTAAAGGGTGCATCAGTAGGCTATAAAGGTCACATTCCCGAAAAAAAAAATCTAATTAGTTTAAATTTTAAAAATAACACTACTTACAAAGTCCACTTAGAAGCAGTACTGTCTCGCTTTCTCACAGAACACGGTATACACATATATTTTATACATAAATGTGGTCGCTATGACCTACTTGTTCTTCTTCTAATTTAAGAGTTAGAGCCTTGTCAGTGTAGCTGATGAAGCTCTTTCCACCTGTCTCTATTTAGAGCAGCTTCTATCTTCCTACTTGTTAACCCCTTAAAATATTTTACACGGTTTTTGTTCAACGTTATATGTATATTATGTTTGCACAACATAATTAGGTAATCTCCAATTAAAAATTATTCAGATAGCAACACTAAGGTCAATGATACCAGATGACGAGTTATAAAACAAAAAAAATGTACTGTTAATTAGTGCGACCTAAGAATAGTAATAAATAGGCAATCATTATATTATTGCCAATTGACCTCCCGGGGGTCGAATAATGGCAAGTCAGTATTACACGGGCGTTGATCGTGATAAGGCTTATCAATGTGACTTGCGAGATCGAACCTTGAGTAAGACGTGGACTCGAAGCACCGATAGCGAAGTCGGTTGAATGCTGCATCTGCGATCGTGGGTATGTGAGTTCGAACCGTTTTGTTTTTCAGGAATCCGGGCATTCTTATTTTGAAAATACTACTCAGTACCTTATACGGTGGTAAAGTAGTAGCATAATATTTTGTAACTTTTGACGATTCATAAGTACTATACTTAATGGTCTACGCCAGGGTTTCCCAACCTTTTTTGCATGGTGCCCCCCCGGATTATAAAAAAAAAAATTCATGTATTTTTCTACATTGCTTCAATAAAAAACACAAATTATTTTACGATATTTATTTCTCACGATTTATTATATATTAATGGGATGTTTGCGCCTGCATTTTTGAACCAGTTGGTCGATACTAGGTTCTGTTTTTGACAGAGCTATCATCAAATGATACACTTCATGCCCCCCCTAAGATCTCTCTACGCCCCCCGGGGGGGCACGCCCTACCGGTTGGGAAGTCCTGGTCTACGTGAATAAAAATATTCTGATTCTGCTTCTACATATATTCTTATACCTCCACATTTATTTCGATTTTTAGTCTGGCCAGCTTAGAAACGCGACAAGCACGATTAAGAAAAACACACAGACTATGTGATAAGGCATCTTATCACCGGATAATCCTAGATTGCCGTGAGCTATTTGATAACAACAATTTTTTTTCTTAAGCGAAACGGTTACTGTATAGTCTGCGTGTTCGTGTAGTGTTTATCGCTGTCCCTGAAACACCGAAACAGAAAACATAAATCATGATTGATGTTTTGTGTTTCAGTTCGACAGATACAGGCCAACCTCTCACTCACTCTCACGGACACCGTTCCTGTGGCATAAGACGATAGTTTACATCGGTAGAATCCGTTTGGGACAGCATACTCCGTCAACAGTTGATTATAATGTGAGTTGATTTACATTCCCAGCGGCGGCGCCGTCGCAAAAGTGTATGTAAACATACATCGTCACCATGTAAACAATGTGCACGATCATACACGCGAGTAAATATACATACTCATAGTTATCGTTTATGTTTTACAACAACTAACTGTGAATCAATTTATACGTAACTCATCGCGATACGTCACACAAAAATACTGTAGGTAAGTACTTATAGCTAGTAGACTAGTATTTTTGTATGAATAAATAAATCCGACTAATATTATAAATGTGAAAATTTTGATGGATGAATGTTTGTTACTTAATCACGCCAGAACGGCTGGACGGATCTGGATGAAATTTGGCACAGAAATAGATTGTAGTCTGGAATAGCACATAGGCTACTTTTTATCCCGGTAAAATGTACACTTTTTAATCGCGGGTAACACCGCGGGGCGCAGCTAGTATATCATACATATTGCCATACGAACACACCAACTATACGGCCCTACACTAATCAACGCTTGTTTTATGGGTACCGTACAATGGACTGAGGTGAACACAGTATTATAGATGTTCAAACATCAAAACATTCGTGCTCATCACACAGAGATTGTTCCCCACCAGGATTCGAACCCGGGACCCTCAACACACAAAGCAACACTACCAACTACGCTAAACAGGGGGACAAATTTCAATAGTCGACCACCAAAAACGTTGAATCGATTATTGTATAGCTGATCATCATACTTTTATCTGGTAGGTACCTAAAAGATAATTGTATGATTGCCCATACAATCAAATACATTATCACACGTGCGTCATGCATGTACCACCACACCTCCCTCATAAATCATGTTGTAAGTGTGTGGGTGTCATTAAGGGCGGGTACACATAATGGAGCGACAACATCGACTTGTAAGCAGTAGTGTTATTCTGTAACGACAATCTTACAACTCACGCGTGAGTCCTAAAGTAAAGTCTAAAATTTCAATACAAATTTTACATTTTACCTGAAAATTCACGCGTGCGATGTGAGCTTGTCTTTTAATCTCATATTTCACGCGTGATTCCGGGGGTAAAATGTAAAATTTGTATTGAAATTTTAGACTTTACTTTAGGACTCACGCGTGAGTTGTAAGATTGTCGTTACAGAATAGCACTACAGACCAGGGCCCTAAGTCTGCTAACACAGTCGATTCATGATCGAACAGCAACCGCATAGTAACTGTCAGATATCCCATACAATATCTGTCAAAAGTGACGATTACTATGCGGTTGCTGTTCGATTATGAATCGATTGTGTTAGCAGACTTGGGGCCCAGTCAGTAGAACGCTTGCCTTTTTGAGCCCTAGGGTCAATAGCTGGGTACAACTTGAATTTCCTTACGTAAGCATCATGCCACCATCTAAGTGGGCCCTCTCCGCCTAGGTGCCCTGTTGCCTGGGCCCTCTCCACCTAGGTGCCTTATTTCCTGGGCCTTTAAGCTTTCTTTTGTCCAGAGTAAGTTTGTAAAAGAGGTCTTTTTGGCGGTAAGTTGAACCGTGAAGTAGACAAATTTTGTTTTATTTTTAAAAAAATGTGTTTCTATGATAAATAATGTGTAATATTAGTGGGATATTAAGCATAGTGTTCATAAACGTGCACGGGTAAAGGGAATTGAAATAAAATAGTATAACTTGACTTTTCAAGTTCTCCCAAAAGGTCCGGTAAATTTTCAGTAAAGTATCCACAGCTTTACTGTGTCCTCATCAACATTATCATTATCATCAGGGGTACACATGATTAAATAACAATTATCAAGAACCGTCGACACTGGCAAAATAGCACTATTTTGTGCTGATTGCCAACCAAACAAAAAGTCTGTAAAACTTTTCATTTCTACTTTATACTCTATCCAAAGAGGTTATAAAGTACAAAACGCTTGTCTCCATCGCGAGGTACAAATCGTCTAATATCGACACACCCTAATTTACCATACGTCATTCACACACACACACACACACCTTCATAGTTAAAAAACGTAACGCAATGCGTAGGTACACATATGTTGTATCAAAACAGCAAGTCATCGCTCTTGAAATCGTAATGACGGCATCTTGATTATGGAGTTTGTTGCTACAATGAAAAGCCATTGAAGTTAATTGGATATACGTAGGCTTGCTTTGTTAGAGTGTTCAAATAAAGACGTAGGACTGAGAAGGAGACGGTGAGTAAATAATACAACAATTGGGATACTTAATTTTCGAAGAAGGTCCTAGATAGGAAGGCCTTTCGCGGAAGATTGCGTTACCGCGTTATCGGCAACGCGACCGTGAGATACCATGGGGTTTTACTCGGTATACCGGCACTAAGCCGGGGAATCTCACATCCCCCCTCTCTCCCGGGGAGACGAGAGGGGATGTGGGACAATACCCCATGTAAAAAATATATGTAGGAATGCCTGTCCGTTGGTTATGTATGTTAGGTTAGGAAAGCACAAAGTATATGTACCATTGCAAAATAGCGAACCGTTGTAATGACAACGTGATGGACGTAACTTATACCTCTAGCAACCGAATAAACGCGATCTCCATGTGGAACGAATCCGTCAACATAATATTTACAATGCAATTGCATAACGTTTGATTCGTTGCCAAGTTCAATATACGAGCATGCGCCGGGTACAACACACACATACACCGCAATAACCTTCATATACACACCATTTTATAAACTATACACTTTGAGGATTAGGTTGAAAATTATTTGACAGATTTGAAGAAGATTTGCATAGGTTGTGCGGAATGCACGGTGACTTCGTTGCAAGTGTTATGTAGGTAATTCGGATTAATAATAACAATAATTGGTGTCCGATTGAAGTAATTAACGATAATTATTGTTGTAGCAGCCGCGCGTTCTAATATTGTGTAGACTCATCCCTACTAAGAAACAGATATAACTCACCGATAGTTAGGTACGTATTAGACAAGTCACATGCTAAATATTTGCATAAGAAAAAAATCCTAAGAAATCCATCTAGATTACAAGAGTGGTAAAACTTGTAATAAAACCAGCTAAGATTTTTTTGATATTTTACTATTTAGGTTCCTTTGTCACTTCATACCAAATATCTTGTCTTGAAGCTACTTGTTGAGTGTAGGGTTGTCACCTTTTTATTGGTTTTGTTTTTTCAAAAGTAGTATAAAACTTTTTATTTATTTATTTTCCATATCAAAAAAAGCTTACATAAATGGGGCGGCGTTCAACGATAAATTAATAATGACGGAAAGTTGATGTTTCCATTCCGAAACGTGACTGACTAGAGTGAGTGAGCGACTGAGCGACGTGAATCCTGTTTATTCTATAAAAAATATAAAATATATATGTATAAAAAGCGCGAAAGTTGAATTAGCGATGAAAATATAGTATTTCTCGTACACGACCTTCCCAGATAAGATATTTGAGAGACTGTCTTGACTTCTCGAGACAAGACTCTTCGTCGAAACAGTGTCAGGGACCTTACACAACCAAACTTCTTATCTGGAAAGGTACATGACCTTTCCATGACAGATACCGTAATTAATCGAATACCCTTAATTGGTGTAAATAGATCGTTAAATAAGTTTATGAATACGAATATGCGAAAGGAAAAATCTCGCAATCGAAAAAAACATTCTGAAAAAAAAAATATGGCTGTAGATGTGTAAGGTCGGCCATGACAGTCGTTTAACAGTTTTCACAAAAACTCCTAGTTAATTAAAATTTCACTAAGTTTCATATTTGATACGTTCTAAGTTCAAAATAAATAATTGATGACAAACATAGGTCTTGCGATTTTACGATGATTGAAATTATATTCAACCTCGGATGGAGGAGTTTCTTGGTCGAGATTACTAAAGTACTTATTATCATTTACTCACACTAAATACATCTGAAATATTGCTGGTGGTGGAATAACTATTCCTAGAAGGTCCAACAAAATCATTGCTAGGTCGTTTCGCGGAAAACTTATTAAGTAGGTAGTTAATTATTAAGCTTACAAAAACCACACGAGTGAACCCAAAAATAGACGTATACCTACTTAGATCAGTAATTTCAATTTATTTGCGGACAAAGCGGGAATTTATATAGTAGCTAGGTACAGGACCAATATTACATGGTAAAGCGAGGATGAACCGAGTCACATTTACATCCGTGCCGTTTGATAGCGCAAATTAATGACGTAATTCATTTAATTGCAAGACGCGTGCCTGATCGCATCTTAAAAAAAAAACTTCACACAAACGGACCCCCTATTGAGCCCTATGGGGATTGGATTACTAAAAATCCCTCTTATTACACCTCTATCGTATACTGATTTCTTATATTTACGCGATTACTACACATTGAAATAAAACTATTTTTTCGGATTTTATCGCGATTATTTTGTTTTTACGTTGCCGACTTTTCGGCTGCTTTACAGCAACCATGGTCACGGGAGGACTGAGGTGGTTGACGTCCTAGTGTCACAGTTTGAACCGGGGTACCCTCATATTTAGTTGTTGCTTCCGGTCCGATCTACGCAGAAAGTGCTCACAGTGTCTTGAGGTCTTGAAATGGTGCGCTTGGTTTTGGATTTAATGATATTAATTACTGGGTCCCAAGCCATCATCCCTATTGAAATTAGGATGTTTTTTAATTTCAATGGCCTCGCGTATCATCCTTGGTCGGAATCGGTGTTCTTTTGCGAGGATCTGTGGCTTATCACCTCTATGGTCGGATTTTATTATTTTTGCGATAAAATCCGCAAGATCTTATTTCAATGTGTAGTATTCGCGTAAATATAAGAATTCAATATACAGAATTAATCACATCGTAAGTTCACTTCCGATGATATTGTACTAAGAGCATGCATCATTTTTAAACACTAACCCCTATTAAGTGTTTGGGTTCTAATATACACACCATCACGCCTGTAATCCCCGAAGTGTAAGCAGAGGTTCAGTGCACACATATTCATCTTCGGGTTCGAAGTTAATTATTTTTCTTTAAGTCTCCCCTTCTACCGACAGAGAAGTCGCGTAGTATATCTCCGATAGTGGATGGTCTCTGATAACAAGCCAACCGAAATCCGTTGCGTACAGTGCGTGCGTGCTAACAGGTCGATGCAACTTCATGAGTTCTAGCGACGCCTTGCTTCACGGATAAGTGTCGAGCTTAGGTAGATTAGATTATAAATTACTTTAAAAGTTTTCAAACGTTAACCTTGTCGGCGACCATTAATTGTGTCTGGCCGGTCTACGACGGGCGAGCGTGCGTTTTCCCGAGGTCATTACGGAGTTCGGGCATTAACGTAGTACAAGTAGTTGTAGGTAGGTAGTTAAAAAGTAATTTCCTTTTTCTAGGTAGGTAAAAACAGCAATTTTGGCATTTTTAGTTGAATGTGTATCATGCGGAAACAACTCCATGTATTTCAATAATACTTGGCATTGTGGCATATATTCTTCTGTAGTATATATGGATAAGAAACTTTTTATTTTGAGAAATTAAAGAAATCCAATAGGAATGTTAAAAATTGAATATCCACAATAAAATTGGTAGATACACCTAGTATTGAAATATATTCTGTGTATGAGAATCCTTCACCTGACTGTGTGTTCATAAACAATTGCCTGTTTTACAACTATCCATGAATGTTTTGACAAACACCTGTACCGTAGCATTGTGAGCCATCACAATATTATGCTGTTGGCACATAGTAGAAGGCAGGTGTATTTTACTATTAATGAATAGGATTTATGAAAGCAAAACTCACTCATTCAACAAAACAGATTATATGTAACACTACAGCTGTTCAATTATTTACTGATGTGAAACTATTAACTGTCTCTTTCCAACACTTTTGTGGTTAAAGCAATGTCAATGAAAATTTTGCAAAAATTGATGTATGTAAATTTTAATCCTTCCACACATGGTTCTGAATAATAATGGCCTTTGTATTATTTCAAACAAACCAAGATAACAATTAGGCTATGTTGATAGGTATATTATAGATATTTAATTAACTAGCCAATCCCTGAACCCGAAAATCTGGTTAGCAGACTTATCATCACTCATTAGTATAAGATGATGAATCTATTTGAAGAATGCAAAACATCATTCTTAAGATATCATCATCATAATTCCATGTTAGTAATAGGCAGGTGGTCTAAGTACAGTCATATGCTATTATTGATTACTCCTGGACATTGGCCCCTTCTAATGTTACTGGGGTTAGTCTTGAGTTCTATACAACCACTTCTTGGATTCACAGCTGTTCTAAATATTGTTCCAACAACATTAAAGTAATGATATTCCATCGAATACCACGAATTATCGCTATAAAAGACGCGCAGCGCGCGCCGATTCGCTGAAACTAAGACAATTGCCGCCGGTTCGGCATCTCCAACAATAACAACCTTCATTACTGCACTGCAACTGGTATATACTATCACATTACATGGAACAGGCCCGAAACGTAAGACTATAAAACCCTCATTATGCATCCGCAGATCGATAGCACATCACACCGGGAACGTAAATAAATTATTATGGATAGCTATACGCAACCTTCGTTTGTGACCCATTTTTAACATGTAATTTAGAAAAAAAAATACATTTGTTTTATATAATAGCATTGTTAATTCGTGGAGATTAAAATTCTGAAGGCTGAACAAACTCGATATTACAGAAAATTTGGTTTTACTTACTTTATAAAGTGCAGCGATGTCCCGAATTAATGCACTGAGTGTTGGCTATTTTACACTATTTGTGTTATAAGAACTCGATGCGATGTAACGACTACGTAACTATCTTTATTGTAAACAGTAAAAGTATCGAGATTACGCGAAAAACCTAATCAAACGTGCAATAACCTTCCATAAATCGTACATTGATCGATCTTTTTCATATCCAAGAATTTCATATGACATTTTTGATATGACTTATGCCTAACTGACACTGACAGACGTGGGGGGCTGGCCGGTGGGAGCGCCACTGTAGATATTTAACAAGTCATTATGGCAGCGTTCATAATTAGATCATGGCAATATTGAGAGAGATAAATTGCTGTTGCATCCGTGACTGCTATGCTCTAACAAATTTCAATAAACCGGTCAAGCAATCTCCATCATGTCTTCGCCACGACGCGACGTCAGAAAATATGAAAATCTATCAGCCGTCAACCGACCGTGCAAGCGACACACTTTGACGGATTTATAGTCGAAGAAAAGATCTGTCACAAATAAAATGTAAAAAAGTGTCAACGTCAAAAACAAACAAGTCAAGAAATTGCGCGAATGCCCGCTCTTTTCTTGTTTTACCAAGAACTCTTTCTTATTACAGAAAAAATAATTGCTCGGTAAATCTAACACCCGCAGGGTTTATTTCTCTGTTATATATTTAATTTACAATGTCATTTGCCAGAGTTGCCCGTTTGTCGCGCGAAGTGAAGAATTTCGAAACAAAACCGCCGTGGGGCATCACATGCCACCCTGAAAAGGATGATATTTACGATGTCTTGCTCGTCACTTTAATGGGGCCGAAGGGCTCTGCGTACGAGAATGGGAAATTCAAGCTAACTGTGACCATCCCTCAGAAATATCCTTTCGAACCGCCACTCGTGAAGTTCTCTACGCCCATTTATCATCCAAACATTGATAAAGGTACATAATTAATTGTTAAATACCTACATAAACATTAGTTTAAATACTTATGAGTAGCTCTCTGAACTTAGGGCTGTCAGATTCTAGCTATGTCCTGGCAAACTTTGAAGTGAGAAAAGTATAGTTACTACCTACCTATTTGAGTTAAATCACAATAATATTTTCAACCGGAAGAAAAATGAAAATCCTGGCGAAAAAAATGTTTTTAAGTTATTTACCTATGTTAGACTAGTTATCGTTTTCATTATCTGATTATTAAAATTTTCAGGTGGCCGCATATGCATGGATATGCTAAAAATGCCTCCAAAGGGGAACTGGCTACCAACGATAACTCTGGAGACCCTGCTCGTCTCTCTTCAGACACTGCTCTCCAACCCTAATCCTGACGATCCACTGATGATAGACATAGCCACTGAGTACAAGTTTGATATTGAGAAATTCTGGGAACATGCCACAAAACACACCACTAAGTATGCCAGAGTTTGAATTTTAGAAGGTTAAGTCATTTTCACTGGACTTTAATTGTCACTGGAGTCATTCATTAGTCTAATGGTTGTCTTTTTCAATTGATGAATCTTAGAGTGAGAGACACTTTACAATTGGGTGATACAAAATATCATGCTGCCATTTTTCATCCATTGGAAGAGATTAAGTATACTTGTTCGCTGTTGTCATTAACGTGTCATGTAACTTTAATCAATGTATAGCATGATTATATGTATATGTACGCATCATTTATGACCAAGTGGGTAAGCACACATGACACTAGTCCAATATGGTAGGGTCCAATTGGGCTCCATACTGTATTGTGACTGAATTTTAATTCAAAGGTACTAACTTACATCAAATTTTATGGTGAAGATTTTGAATCTTATCATTAATCCCCTGGATTTATAGACACATAGCTTTATTAAACAACACAAAGTACTGCACACAAGTTTTGCTTTGCGCAGTACTATTTGATGTTTGATGATAAATACTAACAACAATTTATTTTTTCATAATAGTTATTTATTAATGTTCTCAAAAGTATTTTTAAACTATTACAGACAACATGTTTTGTTGTTGTGTTCAGTACAAATGGAGTAGCATCCTAGACTTCATCAGAAAATAAAATCTTACTTTTCTTATCATTAATTCATTTATACTAATATTATAAATGTGAAAGTTTAGATGGATGGATGGATGGATGGATGTTTGTTACTCTTTCACGCCAGAACCGCTGAACGGATCTGGATGAAATTTGGCACAGAGATAGATTATAGTCTGGAATAGCACATAGGCTACTTTTTATCCCGGTAAAATGTATGGTTCCCGTGGGATAGATGTTTTAATTTTTCATACTTTTTATCGCGGGTAACACCGCCGGGCGCAGCTAGTAATTAATATGCTTTCAACTATATTTATAAGATTATTATATTCCATTATTGTTAAACATTATTTTTAGGGTATTGCACATTGTGCTACTAGGATATGACTTTATCCATGTAGTATTTTAGATTATCACCAAATTCATGGACAATATTTTCAGAACTTTTCTTTGAAGAAAATTCCTCTTATAATTTGATTATTGTTTGATGACTTGGTAGTTTTAAGGATAGGATGCTTGACTCACTGCAATGCCTGAACAAATTTCGGAAATTATCTCTACATAATCCGCCAGTCTGGGTCTAATAATATTCTAAATGTGGCTTAGTTTTGAACCATAAGGTTGGTAAATGTATTACAACATCTATGAATTTGGGATTATCACGTTATACCCTCAGTACACTAGGCCCTAGTGTACTGCAGGTATAACATCAGCTTCTGTATCCAGATGACTGCCCTAGTGACTAGGGCAAGTGGACAGTACTCTGGATACAGAAGTCGTTTGTAGTACAGTGTGGCAGCACCCTTGATTGAAAAAACTTACTTTTAAAGTAAGAATTATTTTCTATGTTGTAAATAAAAGACTGTTTAGTAATACTTTGTTAAGTTGTTTTCATCATAAATATATTTTATGTACATTTATTGCCGATTTTAAGGAAGAGTGCAGGGCCCCAAGTCTGCTAACACAATCGATTCATAATCAAACAGCAACCGCATAGTAACTGTCACTTTTGACAGATATTTTATGGGATATCTGTCAAAAATGACAGTTACTGTGCGGTTGCTATTCGATTATGAATCGATTGTGTTAGCAGACTTGGGGCCCAGGTGACAGAGCTAGGTCAGAGCGCGAAATTCAATATAACGATGGTTATCTTTTTTACTAAAAGCTAGGACTAACTAGTAATTTACTTTTTTGCGACATAAGCATTGTGCATTAGATGCCCCATTGTATTAAGTTTGCTCAAAATGTTACCTAAAACAATACAATACTCCAAGGTTTGTAAAAATTGCTATTTTTACTATAAATCCCCTATTTTACTAAATTTGGAGTGTTGTTTCATTTGTAATTAATTTTGAATCAAATTTAATTTATAAATAAATGCATTACAATATGCCGTATACGCATAAACGCAAAAACGACCATATGTCTATAAACATTGTAACTGTTGAGTTTTTTTAAATTTCGCGCCCTCACCCAGCCCTTTGACCATTTAGTTTGTGACAAACTAAGATATATGATTTAACTAGAGTACTTAATTAAAATCTCATGTAAATGATGGAATGCAGTGATATAAATAATATAATTACTAGTATAGTTATTTATATACAGTATTGCCCTTTGCGGAACTTAAAAGCGCGCTCAAGTTAGACATTATTGCATAAAGCGAACCCTAATGACTAGTATACAATGATCTTACATTAGAAAACAATCTAAGAGCCTTTACACACGTAACAAGCTGCAAAAGTGATATATAGACGATCATACTTGATAGGCTGTTTGTAAGGCTGAGCTCACCAAGTCACCAAGCAATGGCCTAAAATGTACTAAGACTTGGCATAGTATTTAAAGTAATACCAAATGGCATATGAGAGTCATCTATCCTTGAAACTTGATGAAGTCTTAGGAGGATAAACTTGAGTTTAATATTTTTAACTTGAGAAGTAGGTGATCAATAGCTCAAATATGATTCCCACTAGTCCTGATTAAGAGGTTATCTTGCACTTTTTAGGTTATTCTTTTTTGAATATTGCCCTTGTTCAATGGTACTAATAATTGTCTCCATTGTTTAGCCAGAGTATAAGACTTCATAGTAAATAGTATAATTGTCATCATCTTTTTCAACCAGTGTCTGTGCTACTGTCATCCCCTGAACTCACACTATCTGTCTCCGAAGAACTGCTACTCCTTTTTACTTTTCTACCAACATCTTGTGAATTTTCCCCACTGGCAACACTGGGCTGTTTGTTATTATTGCTTTGGTCATTTTTGAGATCTTTCTTTTTTTTCTTGCCACTTTCGCTAGCAGTGGGTTTGAGTGTTTCGGTAGAAACTGTTGCTACCATTTTGGATGGTGTCCTTATTTCAGAAGGTTTAAAGTCATCATCATCTTCTTCCTCTACAGGGCGTCTGCTGCCTATTGATGCAGCAACAGCATTCTTGTACTGTTCCGGGTATTGTGTGCTGAAATAAATTTAGAATTTTTTTTTTTATTTAAATCCCAGAAATTTATTCTGCCAGGCAAATAGGGGATACTGACACCAGTCAAATTAATGGTTTTTATACTTGTGAACATTCTGTCATGCTTGACAATCGTCAGCCATCTGATTAGCATGACTCACTGAATAGCTAGTGCTGCAGGTCATATTTTCATGTGAAGTATCTCCCATACCATAGTGGCCTTTATAATATTAGGAGCTATTTGAAGTACTACTGTCAGTCTGCTGACACTGGACATGGAGAAAATCCTTAACAAGAGATACCTAACAAGAAATTTAAAGGAGATTTGACAAAAGTATCTTACAAGCTTACCTAAGCTTTGTTTTAATAGCCCTAATCTTCTTGAAGATGAATTCCAAATCTTTCCTCATCTCAAGCAGGAGTTGTGTATGTTTCTTGAACTCGGTGGAGGCGGCTCGTAGACGACTTGCAGACAGTTGGTTGCAGTTTGTTAGCATCTCTGTGGTCTTCTCAAAACGTTGGAGCCTGAATACAAGACAGGTCACTCTTTGATGTTTTCAGGCAATAATGGACATATAACATTTCTTTACACCTAATGGGAGCTCTTGAAACATGCTAGGCAGTCAGAACAAGGATTCAAAAGCGATAAAATTTATGAAATATAATAAACACTAGATATAGATACACTTAGGAGTGGGTAAAGAGAGTTGTAAGGGCATAAATATCACCAGAAATACACACCAACTTTATGTTTCCAAACTAATCAACTCTGGTTACCGTACAATGGTCTGGGAGCGATCTTAGCAACACTCAGACCAAAGCAGACGAAAAGATCCATTCTAAATTGCCCTGCTAGGAATTTAAACTGCAACTACCCGGTGCACTGTGTCGAGCAGCCTACGATCAAAGCGCTAGACTAAACTATAATTATAATAGTAATACTTGCATGTTTTTCTGCGCCCGAATGACTGATTCCACATCGGTTTGATCCACCATCCCTGCTAAGCCTTGTACAAACACCTCCGGTGCAGAGTAATTCTGGAAACATTCTATTGAGAAGTCGCTCTCTGGCGTGTCGTTTGCCATTTTAATGTGTTAATTATTAAATTTTTGGTGTATTATTCTTCTTCTTTCTTTACGAAATGAAATGCGATAATTTATTTATGGAAAATGACAGCAGGAACATCAATGACGTTTGCTGTCAATAAAATTCAAAGACAGAACCAACGGTCGCATTCCATATATCAACTGCTTGATATTTTGATCATGAAACCGTCGCACCTCTAGAGCAAGAGGGAACACACATTATAAATAAAAAAAAAAACTTTTTGGCGGAGTGTTGAATGGTTAATTTGTGTTTTATTTTCTAAAATTGTGTTTCTTTGAAATCATTATTATCATCATGGGTACTTATATTGTTTAAAAAAATAAAGAAATATTTTACCTGACACTGGCAAAAATTTAACTATTCTGTAGCCGATTGCCAACTTAAAAATGAAAAAGAAAAAAATATGAAAAATGTGTGTCCGTGTGTCCCTATATATAATAGCACTTCCCTTTTTAGGGTTCCACCCGGTCCATCAATGCCTGGAACCGGATACCTATGAATGCGTTTTGATTATATTTTTAAACGAAATAAATAAATAAGCCATGGCTAACCTTTTGATAGTGCTAGGACTGGGTATGTTTATGATTCGGATAAGTTAAACGTAGAACCCCAAAAAATCCGTTTGAATGGGATACCCATTTAACGCGATGTGCGTTATATGGGTTTTTCGCGATATTGGCATTTTGCATTGGATGTCTCGATGGTATTAAAAAATCCTAAAGCGATACAATACTCCAAGGTTTGTAATAACCGCTACTTTTACTAACTTAGAAGTGTTGTATCGCTTTAGGTATTGTTTTAAGGGGGAAGGTCAGGGTCAGGGCGCGAAATTCAAAATTTCAATGGCTATTATTTTTTTACGAAAAATTTGGACATCTTTACGATGTAATTTAATGTTTTGCAATATTAACATTCTGTATTGGATGTCTCGATGTATTAAGTTTGCTTAAAAAAGTACCTAATCCGATACAATACCATAAGGTTTGTAAAAACCGCTACTTTTACTAACTTTATGGTGTTGTATCGCTTTAGGTATTTTTTTAAGCAAACTTAACACATCGAGACATCCAATGCAGAATGCTAATATCGCGAAAAACTAAATTACATCGTAAAGATGACTAAATTTTACGTAAAAAAAATGAATTTCGCGCCCTGACCTATTCACACGTGTAAAAAAAAAACAAAATGGATAGAATTTAACCATTTTAATTTTCCAAATTAAGGTTTCACTTGACCCAAACCGTGGATTTGCATTTCGAACGGAACTCCGACATTTTGATCCACATTTCGGCGCCAAAATTTCTTTTGCGTATTTTTTTGCATCATTCTAAATTTTTGGTTGTTGCTCATTGGAAACATACTTTTATAGGGACGCGTTTGCGGTAGATTCAGTTGGGGATTTTTATCTGCTTCTTGATTATTGTTATTGTCTTGTAGTCTCAGTTTGGAATTATATAAAGCAGCATCGTGCAGCCATTTTGGTACATAAACATTAGTATCTTCATGACGATGCGGCGGAATATTCGAAGCCATCTGATTTGTTAAAACGTTAGCATCTCGATTAGCTATTAGTTTATTAACTTCCACAAGACGTTGTTTATTTTGCAAAAACAGATCCAAGATTTGTCTACCGTCATCGTCTCTATTATCTGAATTAATTTTGTTTTCATTGAGTGACACAAGTTTTTTATTTTTCTTTCCTATAGCGTCATCATCTTGTAAGTGAGTCATATCGATAACAATCGCTTCTACATCTCCCTTCTTCCCACTTGCTGCTTTTTTACCAAGAAGACTTTCTAAATCAATATTTTCAAGAAGACTAATATCTTGAAGATTTTTCGGTGTTGGCTTACCTAATTTGGTAAAAAGATGGTCTAAATCTTCTAAATTGAGAACTACAGCGTCCAAATCGTCGCTGATTGCATATTTTTTTATGTGTTTATCTGCTTCAGCGATTACTTCACCGGCGTCTTCTTCTGAGCTTTCGGAGTCGCATGTGGTTCCCTCGCATGTCATTACTTTATTGCATCCGCACCGGAGATCGTTGAAATATTTCTCTAACCGGTCTTCTAGTCGATCACCTCTATCGCTTCTAGTTCTACCGCATCCGCAACGCAAGCTGTCTGCATTGTCTCTGTTGTTATCATCAGCGCGTCCTCTACCACATCTATTCCCTCCACAACGCAGGCTGTCGTCACCTTTTCTATCATTATCAGCACGCCCCCTACCACATCTATTCCCTCCACAACGCAGGCTGTCATCATCTTTTCCATCATCATCAGCACGCCCCCTACCACATCTATTCCCTCCACAACGCAGGCTGTCATCATCTTTTCCATCATCATCAGCACGCCCCCTACCACATCTATTACCTCCACAACGTAGATCGTCTGTCCTATCGTCTCTATTGCTACCTTTTTCTTTGTCATCATCGTCCCTATCACTTCTTCCTCTCCCGCATCTATTTCCACCGCATCTGAGATCGTCATTACCGATTACTTGAACAGATCCGTGACCCATCTCATGTTCTAGCTCGTTTAAGAGATCTGCAACTTCATCTTCCGAGTCGTGGTCTTTAGAACTTCTGTAACCACCACATCGAACAGCTTTGCAATTAGCATCGTCTCCACAACGCGCAACATCGTCTTTGTCTAAGATACACATTCTGTCATTGACTGCTTGTGGTAGATTTAAGAGAGTGTCTACGGTTCTTTGACTATTGCTCGGATCTCCGGCACTCTGGTCGGGACGTTTTCTATAAAACAAGTTGAGTGTTTGTATGTTAGTCAGGCTTGGGTTGGGTTTGTGGCCATGATGTAGGTCGTGGTGGTCGTCGTGGTGATGGTGCTGTTCCTCGTGATCGCTATGCGAGAGGTGATGGTGCTGTTCCTCGTGATCGCTGTGGGTGACATGATGGTGCTTCTTGATATCCATTTTACCTGATTTAAACAAGTCCCGTAGTAATTTCTCCAATTCTGACTCGTTTTTATTCGGTTCAGGACCATCGTATTCCCGAATCAACCTGCCGCATACAATAGCTATCACTCCGAATAGGATACATTGTACTTTTATCATTTTATTTTTTATTTAGAACTTTTTAAATTTTCATGACACCTTTTTCCGTACCGAAATTTTTAATCAGAATAACTTCGTTCGAAGTTATGGATCACAGGAAATTTTATAATTGATATTTGTATCTAGCTCCCAGTAATTAAGCGTGTGATTGAAAAAAGTGATATTTAATTTCATGCGATTGGCGTTGTGTAGGTTGAATAATCGGATAAAATCAACGAGGTATTCGTAGGATATAATTAATTTATAATTTCCATTATAACCGCTGCCTTATGTCGATGTTGTGGTGGAATTACGCTTCTAGTTTTACGTTGTAAAAGTTTAATGAGTTGAGCGATGCAGTTCAGACCGTTCTATGGGTTCATTATTGCAGAAGACAGTCAATCTTTAAACCTTGTCATCAAAGTAACTAGCTTTTTTATTGAGTTTCATACCTACTGTAAATACTTTGAGCGTGGACCGTAACTTATTAGCGGATACTCTAAGAAGGTAATCTAAAAGTTGTCAGTAGGAAAAGATAAGGCAGACTGACAGACATTTGAACCTCTCCTTCCTATATTAATTGCAAAAGATTGATTAGGACCGAGTCTAGGGTCGTTATCATATGTTTGAACCCATTTAAATTTATCGTCAACAATTAAAAGCCGTCGTATTTTGACGTTCACATCCAGATCTTAGCAGGTCACCTTGAGAAGTTCGCCTGAGCCGAGAAACACGATACTACTGACCAATCTATTTTATTATGAATGTGTGAAGCAAGATGTCGGTATTCAGATTATGAAATTCCGTCTCTGAACTCAAGAGAAGCATTTGGGTTGTATGAGGCCACCCTTAGACTTAGTTTAAAACACATAATTTCTATACGGGGTTGTGGTCCAAAATGAATAGGATAGCTCTGACATAACCCAATGCTATTTTATATATATTCTTCAAGCCTACGAGAGTGATGCCTTGGGAAGCTGGTTATAAACTATTTGCTAACAAGATATCAAGTACTGTGTATACTAAGACCAAAAACAACTCCATTTCTGACTATTTTATTTCGCCAGCGGCGCTTGCAGGTACCCTTTTATCTTCATGTCGATGGGGACGGCATAATGCATCAGTATCTCCTTTTCAGCGCCACCCGCCCTCCTGGTATCACCTCCATGTAACCTATCTATGTACCGCTGAGCCCTTCTAAAGTCATCATCAACGGGTCTTGCTCTTTGAAACTTTTTCAGGTTCCTCTCATAGTCAGTGTCATCTGCACCCTCTCTGCTAACCATTTGGTCGTGGTAGGCAAAGTTGTTGTCGTTTTCAGCGGCGTTCCGTCGGCCTCCAAGGCCTGCTTTGGCTTGTATCTCGTTGAATGCCGCTTCCAGGTCCTTAAATCTTTCGTCGTCGTCATCATCATCCCTGCGATGTTAATTTGGATTAGAATACGCAAATTATGAAGGAATTAGTAGTCGATATAGTTCAGTGCTGTACACCCCTATTTTACTGATGGTATATAAAAGAAAGAAAGAAAGAAAAAACATTTATTTGTGACAAATACAACCGAACACTACACACAACACAACCCAACTTTGAGCATCACCTCAGGTAGACGCTCAAATGCTTGTCACAAATCGGCCAAGGTGGTAGAACGCTTGCCTCGGCAACGAGGATCGCAGGTTCAGAACTCCGGCTCGCACCTCTGGGATTTTCTGGATTTCATGTGCGAATTTCATTTTCAACCACGATTATCACTTGCTAAACGGTAAAGGAAAACATCGTGAGGAAGCCTGCGTGTCCGAGATAACCCCTCGAAAGACGTGTGAAGTTCGCCAACCCGCACTGGGCCAGCGTTGTGGACTATGACCTAATCCCCCTCGCATTGAGGGGAGGCCCGTGCCCAGCAGTGGAACATTAAAAAGGGCTGGTATTGTTATTATTATATATTAGGTGTAGTTATGAGAGCGGTCTTTGATCTTGAATCTTTGCCTCAACAGCTCCTGGATGTCGATCCAAATTATGTGCGTTGTTAAACAATGGCTGAAAGTTTTATATTTTGATAGAATGACTTGCGAATGCGTTTATATTCTTTTTAACCTTTCTTACCTCGTTAGTTTTTATGCTCACATATTATTGTCATAATAGTTTTGGATTATTTTCCTAATTAAAAAAATATTTATGTTTATGGCCGTAACAAAACTAAACAAATTAGTAATATAGTCTTTTACAGATGTCTTTATTCCAGAAATTGATATCGGTACCCCTAGTACCGGTAGACTAATTAGTTTTACCTCCGGCTCTGTCGAATGTGGTCCTCAGGACCCCTGAGCAGTCTGTTCTGCTTCCGCATCATGGACGAGATGTCGAATCTATCGTTATGGTCTCCGAATGTGACGTCAGGCCTCACAGCATCCATCCCAAATTGACAGTTAACTGTAGCTATTAGAAGAGGAAGCGTGTATAATAGTTTCGTTATCTGCAACAAAAACAACAGATACTTACGTAAGGGCCCTATCCAAAACTTATCTGATAGACTTTCGGCTATCAGGGCAATGTTCTTGTTACTGTCTCACATTGAGACAACTTCAAATATAATAGTAGTATTTAAGAATCGTGTTTAGTAGATAGAACTAGCCCCTCAACATTGCAATGCTTGAAGAAGGCCGCTATGTCATAAGTACTAAAACTAATGTAAGACCAATGAACACATAGTTTGCAATAAATGTTTGAGTTTGAGTTTGAGTTTGAGCTTCTTACAATAGGTTATTTGACTCATAATCCAAAAAACTCTCTACATCGCTGCCACTACCTAGGATATTTATAAAAAAATACGCTCAGTGAAAAATAATACTTAATTAAATGCAGTCTTACCATTTTCATTTATGCAATCTATTCAAATAAGTGCTTTATGTTTTTTATATAACTCTCGTGGCACATAGAGTCACTAGTAACTGTAGATACTAGTGGCTCTAGCTAGACATAACATTTTTAATTTTACGCTTCTAACTTTATGCAATTAAGTTTGAATTAATTGTAACTTTATAATGCAATGGTCAATTCAGTCTTTTCAGAAAATAAGATGGGCGTACTTACAAGAATCTGGATTGTTTTATATTTCAGGTGAAATTTTCTAGGTATATTTAATTATGAATGAAAAATGTTTGATTAAAACGTCTAAATCGATCGGGTAACTTTTCTTACTTGGTATTAGTATACATTGTTGGTACTTTATTCTCGTGTCGTGCACAATGCTAAGGGTCACTTCTGTAAGGAACTCTATGAACTTTACAATCTCACCGAGTTGTCCGTCAGGCCAGCCCAGCCACCACGGTCGAGATTTGTTTTAATCGAATGAACCTGTCGCGTCTGCTTTTTTTAAAATATATATCGCATCTAAAGGTGACCCGGCGGGCCTGAAGAAAACACTTTGGTCTATATGGATTGCTTTGCACACTGCGGTACTAAGAACTGTCTGTATCTAGTCCGACCAACCCATAGGGGACCAGGTCCTCGGTCTCCACCGGTCTCCTCGGTCGAACTTCCACAGTCTTACGTGTGTATCGTCAAAAGATTCTACCGCCTACTAATGGACTAAAAGGGGAAAAAAGCACCATGGTTTCTCTTTACAAAATGATGTTGTAATCTTTGAAGATAGCTGGGTAGTATTGTCAATTTACATGACAAATTTAATATTACAACATAACATCAAACCTTTGAAATACATCGCGCTCGTACCAACTCGCGGTTGGTCCCAAAAATTGCAAATGGCGTCGCTCGTGACGTCACGTCCGCGACCACTCGCGCCGCCTGATGTCGCTTTAATTACACCATTTCTGTTTTATTGCCGACATTCTATGCTGTATGGTTGGAACCCTATGGTATTACGGTTTTGCGATATATATAACTATTATCAGATGAGTCATAATATATTAGATACCTACCTATACACTAATTATAGCAGGTGTCCGTAACCCAACCCAAGTCCAAACCCTATAGAGCTTATCCCAGCCCAATCCCATCTCCATCCAAACTTCAATCCCAAATATAATGTCCTTATACCTGCAATAGTTTATCCGCCTGCTGGGGTCGATTCCCCGTTTATCCATCATTTCCAGCAGTTGACCCCAGCTGGTGGCTTTAAAAATGCCCTCTACGTGTTGGACCCATGTCCCCGAACAAGCCTTCCAAACATAGAATCAGTAAAAAACCCATCCAAAAGACCGGGTATAGGCTGTGTTAATGTAGAACGTGACAGAATTTTGGTCTCGGCAAACAGTTGATACCAGCCATCGCGGGAGATATTATAGTGCACAATTGTTTGCGCAAGCGCAGGTGCTCTTTCTTCGCTCACTCTCATAGTCACATGAGATGGGAATCCAACACGACCGGGAGAGTGATCAGGCGCAGGACCGACGGCTTTACGTGCTCTCCGAAACACGAGCGAGTGATGATCACGGTTGAAAATGTGATTATCATGATGTGGTGGTGGATGAAAATCCACTTTTCCCTGTGCTGGGTGGAAAACTGTTACTGAATTTTGTATAGTATTTGTAAAATTAAAATAACACCTCATTTATTTTGTTCGGACTGTAGACCTACGGGAACCCTATAACCGAATAGGAGAAAGCTCAACTGAGAAAGAGTCGGCAAGAGACTCAGGGGACTTGTCGGTATTACTATATTTTATAGCATTGTGAATAAGACAAAGAAACTAACACAAGATGTCATCCAAAAAATTAATGATCCCAATGCTGTTCCAACATTAAATTAACCAACTGTCAAAACACTACTCCGTCCACATTAGGTATGAAGACACGTGCGCCACGCTCGACCGCCACGAGACATCTGAACAAATACAGATCTACACACTTACTCGTGCGGGTGGCGAAAAACGGAACTAATTTTTCCTTTGTAGATTTGGACCGATTTGTTGTTGTCGCGAAGACTGTAGCGACATTGTCAGTGGCAGAGCTAAGTATGTGTTACTAATTCGAATTTTGAATTTAAATAACATTCGATTCGCGACAGAACAGTCGGTGTATGGCATGTTTGCGCAGTTTGGCGCTTGTCTGTGTATGTTGTAAAAGAAAAGGTATTTTTTTTTATTTCGACACTACGACACGATCCAGCGCGGCCATGGGGAGACATTACATTATCTATAATCTAAGATCATATAATAAGTCATCATATATTGTTCTCACATACCTTTAACAATGAACTGCTCCAAAATTTAACGGATCTTTTTAAAAACAGCAACCATGGAGTCCTGAGGTACTTTGCATGTCGGTTGAAAGTTGAGTGAAGTTCACCAAACAGCACAGACCAGCGTGGTGGACTATGGCCTAACCCCTCCTCATATTGACGAGGACTGTGCCCGGTGAAATGGCAATATGCTCACCCCCTATATAACATTGGGATCAAATACCATCAGTGAAATGTGAATGCACTGCAGTGCACCTCTGTCTACCCCTTAGGGGATTACAGGCGTGATGCTGTAGTATTAGTAACTTATTAGCAATTAAAAAATTAAACCATATTACAAATTCAGCTTCGTTAGTGGATCGCTTTCTTTATAAAATACGATTCATCTATACTATCTATACTTACTAATATTATAAATGTGAAAGTTTGGATGGATGGATAGATGGATGGATGGATGTTTGTTACTCTTTCACGCCCGAACGGATCTTGATAAAATTTGGCACAGAGATAGATTATAGTCTGGAATAGCACATAGGCTACTTTTTATCCCGGTAAAATGTATGGTTCCCGTGGGATAGATGTTTTAATTTTTCATACTTTTTATCGCGGGTAACACCGCCGGGCGCAGCTAGTATTTCATAAGTATGATCTACTCGCTAACCTGGTAACATTTATTTTGCACAATTTTTATTAGACCTTATGATATTAACAACAAATTATATTTTTCTAAAACAACGCACCCCAACACCTGTCCCCCCACGAATTAGCGCACTCCTCGCTTTGAACACTCAAAAGCTCGCCGCCCGACAGCTGCACAGTTTTCATCTGAAAAAAGAGATTTTCCACGATCTCGGACGCAGGCGTTCCCGCCCTCACCAAAGAATATTATATTGCCCTCAGTTTCCACCGAGCCGCGGTACTGAACGCACGTCGAATGATCCCGCGCTTCCGACACATGCTGTCTGACCGCGTTCGAAATTTGAAAAAATATACTTTTTCCCCGTTCTCGTTTTGAACTCGCGTCTTTTAATCCATACGATTTCAATCAGTTTTCTGATTTGTTTATGAGTCGCTCGGCTCTAATGTAAAGTGATTTACAATAAATAGTGCGTGTTACGGTGAAATACTGTAATAAAAAGCCGGGGAAGCTTGGTCGCTGTCAGCTGTCAAAAACGTTGAGGTGAGTGAGGCGGTATAATTTATTGTTCCGTTATTTTACTATTATAACATGGAATATATGTCTTTTTATGTAAACTAACATGAGCTATATATATGTATATACGTGGATAAGTGAATCAATATTTCCGGTATTTATGTTTAAAAAATGTTAATTAGGTAGAAGTACATCATATTGTTATGAATTAAATACACTAAATAACTAAGAAATGGATGCTATCAATTTTATTTTCAATATTCTCTTTAAACGTTTATTTACAAGTATTTTAAGGCATATTAGCATTTAGTAATTTGTAGTTTATACTTAATACTAGAATGTTTTGTTGAATTGGGGTCGAGTCACCTTCGTCCGTAGGAGAATTCAGTACCCTCGAGATACCCTACACGTGACCCTGGGTGGTGCCAACCAGGTGACAACTCTACTGGTGGTAGGCTTCGGCCGTGGCTAGTCACCACCCACTGAACAAAGCCATGTCGCCAAGCGGCCTAGCCGTGTTCCGGCATGATGTTCGGTGTTGCCATTCATGGATGGCGGGTCAGACCAGTTGCGCTGCATGTTCCTAGTGAATGTAGCGTCTCGATCTACTGCCGCCTTCCTACCTAGGCAAGTATGCTCCATCGTAGATCTCATCTTCACTTGCCATCAGGTGAGATCGAGATCAAATACTTGCCTATAATGTATAAAAAAAAAAAAAAAAAAATGTACAAAATAAGAATTTACCTATCTACTTACCTTAATCTCTACCATATATCTTCAATCCATTTATCTTCAATGGTTGAAATAAATTGAAAATAAAACAACTTTGCCTCAAAAGACCCTGACTTAAATAATTCACTATAAAAAAATAAGAAAAAGGACTGGCCTAAAACACCAATGGAAATAGATTAAAAATATATTATGTAGAGTTTACAAAAGCGCGGGCGGGCGGGCCACGGGCGGGCGAATCGGCAGATGGGCGCTTGCTTATACCGCCCTGAACATCAGCTGTTGCCGTTATATCGGCAATAAAGCGATTCAATACACATTAATAACGGCATTAAACAAAATATATTATATTTAAAAACGCCAAGTTAATAATAAAAATAATAATACTAGCCCTTTTTTAATGCCCCACTGTTAAGTCCGTCCTCTCAATACGAGGGGGGATTAGGCCACCACCCTAACCCAATACACGTTGGCGGACTTTACACACGCACATCTTTCAAGTGGTTCTCTCAGACATGCATGTTTCCTCACAACATTTCCCTTCACCGTTTAGCAAGTGATAAGCATGCTCAAAATGAGATTCGTGTTTGAACCAGCGTACCTCGTTACCATGCCCAGCGTACTAACAACTTCCATTCCATCCATCCATCCATCCATTTATACTAGTATAGAGTCGAACGGCTCATGCAGGACCCACTCAATCGTTATCCCTTAGCTTGAATAACTAGCTACTCCGTGTGCATAATGAACGTATTGTGGTTTCACAGTTGTATCCTTCACTTATAAATCACCAGTAAAAGCCGTTGCTATAATCCCACTAATATTATAAATGTGAAAGTTTGGATGGATGGATGTTTGTTACTCAATCACGCCAGAACGGCTGAACGGATCTGGATGAAAATTAGCACAGAGATAGATTATAGTCTGGAATAGCACATAGGCTACTTTTTATCCCGATAAAATGTATGGTTCCCTTGGGATAGATTTGTTTGTTTTTTTTCATAGAGCAAAGGATCGACATGATTTACAGAAAAGGACATAGAGGAAAAGGACATACTTTTTAATCGCGGGTAACACCGCGGGGCGCGGCTAGTAATCAAATAAAAGCCGGTCTGTGTCTCTTGTAAGTTCGTGTGCACTATATAACATAAAAATGTTGCCAGCTCTGTTAAAAGCAATTCGCCACACTAGTTTAAATGATACGCGAGCGGTACCTGGAGGTTAGGTAGTGTTTGCATCAGCTGTTGCCGCTGGCGTCTCGTTCATTATACGCTTCCACTGAGCACGCCGCCATACGCGAACCGAGCCATAACTCCTTATTTAAGTCATCGTCTAAAAAAATATTTTTTTTGCATATATGTATTTCGAATTGGCTCTACGCGCCTCCGGACTTGCTCTCGTAGAGATATTAAAATCTATAACAAAAAAAAATAATTAAAAAAACAACCGAATTGAGAGCCTCCTCTTTTTTGAAGTCGGTTAAAAATATGCTGCATTCTACTTAAATCGGTAATAAATTGTCTCGATCACGGCAATTCTACTCGAAAAGAATCCATAATAAATTGAGTTGCTTATTTTTTATAGGCCTTATATGAATTTATATAAGGTGGTATCTCACGTATCCCGCTTGAAGCTACCTCCGAGGCCTACATAATGTTATTGTTGCGGACGCCGAGCCGACACGAAATCGACACTGCATAAGAACGTACGAGTTGCGACCCCGTGCGAGCGAACGCACCGATTTCACTGGGCACAACACCTACTAGGTGTGACCCCAAACTTTTGTATATAACCACTATATTTTTGTAAATAAAATCACTCGCCATTCTACCTCAACAAGAGCAACAAACAAGAACCGATCTTTCAATACAGTCCACCCTGAACCTGAACATACAAGAACTATACACAACAGTTATACTTACACAGGACTAACAAAGCAGCGATAGCCAAGTTGGTACAACGCTTGTCTCGGTACCAAGGATCGCAGGTTTAAACCCCGGCTCACACCTCTGGGATGTCTGGATTTCAATGCGAATCTCATTTTCAACCACGAATATCACTTGCTAAACGGTGAAGGAAAACATCGTGAGGAAACCTGCATGTCTGAGAGAACCCCTAAAAAGATGTGTGAAGTCCGCCAACCCGCACTGCCAGCGTGGTGGACTATGGCCTAATCCCCCTCGCATTGAGGGGAGGCCCGTGCCCAGCAGTGGGACAATAAAAAGGGCTGGTATTATTATTACACGAGACTTAGTTCACCCGGTATTAAGCCTAGTTGCGATTTCGTTATCTCATATCATTCAGCGACCGTCTAACCAACATAATAAGCACACCGAGCCCATATAAGAACCATTTTATTCATTAGTAGTGATAATTTATCGCCGCCCGTATGCGACACACGGTTCGTAAGGCCCATATTGGCATGCAGAGGTCACCTTTGACCCGCATTGAGGCGCAATCCTCCCGTATTTGCGCGTCAGACAAGCGCAATTGAATCAACAAATTATGAATTTGTTAAGGAGTTTTTACATGATTAACCTGCCCAATTCACAACTTTACGACAAGTCTTGTATCGACCGATTCGGTTATTCATTAAAACTTACATTTTGAAATGTACTATGTAAACACAGCGTGTGGCCGAATCGTACTATTCGTTGCGTAGTCGTATCGAATCTTCGATTCGGTTATGAAGAATGGCCCTAGAAGATCGTCGTCGAAACGGAAAAAAAACTCATATTTGTCGTATTGTTTTTAGAAATTCACTGTAGGTACATCAATGTCTATTAAGAGAGACGTAGATAGGGTTCCTTGCATTCGGAAATGGCCCACAAAACTGGGCTGCGCAGCGCATCTGCTACCCAGTCTAATTAGCCTAGCTACAACGAAACGTAGCAGCACGACATATATCTGTGTTGCTTTAAATCTTACTAAATGTCACGCTATCTCGTTTACACAGCCATTGTATCGTTTAGTGTGTGCGACCAAAGAACGTTATATTATGCATCAGCTGGGATATTAATGAAGAGTTAGTACTAACATTACATATCTACGTAATTACTTTTATTATTTACTGGTGGTAGGCTTCGGCCGTGGCTAGTCACTACCCACTGAACAAAGCCATGTCGCCAAGCGGCCTAGCCGTGTTCCGGTATGATGTTCGGTGCTGCCATTCATGGATGGCGGGTCAGATCAGCTGCGCTGCATGTGCCTAGTGAATGTAGCGTCTCTATCTACTGCCATCTTCCTACCTAGGCAAGTATGCTCCATCGTAGATCTCATCGTCACTTACCATCAGGTGAGATCGAGATCAAATACTTGCCTTTAACGTAATAAAAAAAAATAAAAAAAATTGTTAATCAATGGTCGGTAGGTATACAATTTTGTGGAGAATTAGATGATTCCTTTGAGCAGGAATAGGACGCGGATACTATATGCATCAGAGATTTTTAAAGGAAAATCATTCACAAAATTGTGTAGTTACAAAGCAAATCGCTATTAAATAATTAATATAAATATAAAGAAATCATTTGGTCTAGGTATAAATAATGTATATGTCTATTTTGATGTCCCTGGGGAGCCCTACCGTTTTCCGTTCATTAGAATGAATCCTGCAGTTTCCTTATAATTCGTGAACAGACAGAAATTCAGATAGAATAACTTTTTTGAATTATCTACTTTCAATTATAGAATCGACCCCATTTACTAGTTTTACTATAAGTTTTAGGGACATCGGCGCCAAATATACTTATACATACGTACATATACCGTTTGCATATGACCCCAAATCCGAGGTCCAATCCCCCACGATTTGAAAGAAAATATATCAAAAAATCGGGTCGGCGAAATTTTCCTTATTTTTTAAATATTTATGGACGAAAATATTTTTTTTATTTTTGAGAGAAGATATAGTAGTTTCACATTATTTTTGAAACATTTATTTGACATACGTTTCCACATAGGCGTAAATATTGAACCCTAATCACTTACATTAGGTTTTATTCACGGTATTTATCAGCGTCCACTCAAATCGACAGGTAATTAAGCGTGGGGTGGACTATGATGGACGTCTGCCCCGGGAGTTGGCTAACGTCACGCCCCAAACACCCCAGACATACAGTAACCAATTGAGATATTATAAGACAAACATGATCATGTATTCTGCTTGATGGAGTCGATGGTACGAAATAAGGCAGCTCTAACTATCCTTTCAGGGGTATAGTCGTTGATGTTTTTCTTGTGAGCTATTGAAATAACTATAAGTAATATAAGTAGGTACCTATATCATTTGACCATCTGATTAGCATAGCGGAGGGCATTTCAAACAATTCCATTGTGTGAAATGGAACGATTCGTTGCCATTATTGGTGATACTTTTGCCTTGACATTGTAGGTATGTAAATTTCGTGCTTATATAAAAAAAAAATTCAAACCATTTTCGTTTTAATAACATAAACCAACCAAGTTTTACGACAGGAGTAATTAAAAATATAAAATCCATAAAACCAGTGCCACATCCATCCCAGTTACTTGCATCTGCGTCAACAATAACGCGAGCAACATCTGTGTGGCGCAGGTGTGGCGCCCGCTTTACGTATAAATTGTAACGGCGAAATTCCAATAACTGAGAGGGAGTTTCCCTTTGCGATTTAGTGCCAACGGCACGGCTACGACACGGGAGCGGGGTAAACAGTCTTAAAAGTTTTCACAAAAAATACTCTTGTTTAATTGCTCTCTTCTCGTAAGTTTAAAATAAGCGTTGGGAGGTAAAAATCAAAAAAGTTTAACGACAATTTCTACCATGCATTTTAATGTGGCTTTTTACTTGGTTAAAAAATAAAGTGATGAGAAATTCCAATGCTCTTAACTATTCAATAATACCGCCATTTATACATTTTCGGTACGACAATATGAGAGCCATTTTATAATCCATCCTCAAAATAATAAACCTGCATATTTCTAAAATTCCTATTTTAAAAAAATCTTAGAACAGTATCATTAAATATCTGAGTCGTCCCGTGTCGTCCCCACGTCGGATGGTGTGAAGCGCCTCAATAACATAAAGGGTTAGATTTCGTGAATAGACTCGGAGTTATTAGATTTTCTTTGGCGACAGAAGTTAAGAAAGCACGTATTTTCTTTTCGCTTTTCAATTACAATAATACTATCCATCTCGTGCCGCGGGGAGTGCGTAAAGCCGTCGGCCGTGCACCTGATCTCTCTCTGACTCCCATCCGACTATGAGAGTAGGAAAAAGAGTAGACCGGTGCTTGCGCACAAACTCGTGCACTATAATAGCTCCTGCGTGGCTAGACTGCTGGCTAGCGTTCCTTCAGATTGGCCACCGATCAAGAGGATTATTATTATTATGATTAAGTACTATCACCCTACGAGTGCAGGGCAATTGGTATAAAACAGTAGTCACTAAATCTATACATATAAATAAAATTGGAGTGTCTGTTTGTAATATTAAAATAACCGCTTTTTACTAAATGCATTTGGATGTATACACGGTACCTATACCAAAACAACCTTTTTTAAAAATTTTGTCTGTCTGTTTGTCTATCTGTCTGTTTGTTCTGGGTAATCTCTGAAATTGCTGGACCGATTTTGACGGGAATTTCACTGGCAGATAGCTGATGTAACAAGGAGTAACTTAGGCTACTTTTATTTTAGAAAAAAACCCCCAACCCCCGCCAACGAGTTAACAAAGGCTGCCGGTCGCGCGGGCTAAGAACGCGCGAGCGGGCTATTACTAACGGTTGTGTCTTTGTTAAATACCACGCGGACGAAGTCGCGGGTAACAGCTAGTTATTCATAAAATAGCAGAAAAAGCATTAAATGGGTCGCTACTGAGCGTGCGGTCTCTGGTTCTATTGACTCATCTGCATCATACACTGCGCGTTCTGTGCGTACGGCCCGCTACGGTGAGCGCTTACCATAATGCGGATGTGGGCCTCACAGCATACATCAATTCGAAGTTATCCCGTATGCGGGCAGTTCCCGCATGCTGTATATCGACCTAGTTATCAACCAGTGAAACAGGGCCCCAAGTCTGCTAACACAATCGATTCATAATCGAACAGCGATCGCAAAGTAACTGTCACTTCTGACAGATATTGTATGGGATATCTGTCAAAAGTGACAGTTACTATGCAGTTGCTGTTCGATTATGAATTTATTGTCTTAGCAGACTTGGGGCCCAGATTTCCAGCCAGACCCGTTTCATATCAACGTTATGAAAATGGCGACCACGAGCCCAAAGCCATAGTGGGGAAGGCCCTCCACAAGATGTCATCACGGACGTCTCAGGAAGACGTTGGTGAGTAGCAAAGGATCATGATGAGTGGTATTAATGAAGGCTATATGCTGTAGTGGAAGTCTTTCGGCTGTAGGATGGATGGCAATTAAAATATGGTTGCGCCTACACAATTTGGTGTTTATTATAGGTTTATAAATAGATCTTCATTGCAATATTGACGTCTTACAAGTTATTGTTAACATTGTTATGGAGATGACATGCGTAAGCGGTTCGCAGTTTGTACAGTTGTTGGGAGCGACGCGGTCGCAAGCGAGGAGCAGGCTGACAGAGTGGCTCGTGTAACTGTCCACGTAAAATTGATAATTTGACGAATTTGATTCTTGTTGGGTAGCGAATTGGGTATAATACTTATTTGTCATAGGACCCGATTAGTGCGGATCCTACTTTCGTACCGAAGATCTTGAGTTCGAGATCCGGTAGGGGCAAACATTGTGTGATGAGCGCGAAGATGTGTACCTAAGTCGTTTGATACCTTTATAAGTCATGATATACTGGCATCGTCCCCATTATATTGTAAGGTACCCGTAATACAAGCGTTGCTTAGTTTGGGATATGGGCGTAGCCTGGGTCTGCCTTCAGTAGAAAGTTGCCCTTTCCTTGTCACTGCTCTCATTTGCTGAGATATTATAGAGAGAGAGAGAGAGAGAAATAATTGCTTAAAATCAGTAGTGTTATGTTCCACGAGCCAGGGTTGGGCAGCCCCAGTCTGCCCAACCGTATACCATGGTTTGGGATCGTACAGTTCATATGTTTCACCAATTTGTTTATCATGGACGAAACGGACCTCTATCTCACACCACTTTGGAAGACACAGACGTGACAAGGTATTTTTTTTTTCAACCAAAGATCACAATCTTTGACTCCATGTCTGCAAGCTATAAATACCTAACACAGTGGAGGTGGCAACAGAGCACCGCCATGGACGTCATGGTGCGGGTTCGGTTACATAGTTTTCGGCGCGCACCTGTGCAAACTGTGGCGCGTGCGCCGCGCCGCTTGGCGCGGGGCGGCGCGGCGCGGCGAGCGCCAGCGCGCGTTGAGGCCCGACCGGTAGTTATTTTTTGATGGATTCTCGTGTTACAGTATGGATATATGTATATACATGCCGTGAAATGTATAAATGGCTTTACAAATATATTGTATCGGTGAAAATCGGTTATCAGGCCCTGAAAGGCAATACAAAAATCAGTAACGAGTACTGCAAAGAAAGATACATGGAATGTATAGTCGGTGTAGGTGTTCTAGGTCGATGGATTTGAAATAAAAATACAGAGCAACCACGAGCACCACGTTGGCCCAGTGTTGTTGGCGCGATGTTTTTCGTTACCGTTTAGCAAGTGATAATCGTGGTTAAAAATGAGATTCGTAAGCCATGTTGACTTGCAATGACAATGGAATATTTTTAGTTTAGTCTCCCAAGATGTCTGGTAAATTTCAGTAAAGTATCCACAGTTTTACTGATAGATGTAGGGGATTCATTGCATCATCGTCGTCAACATTATCATTATCATCAGGGGTGCATAACATTCAATAACAATTATCAAAAATTACTCGACACTGGCAATAATGGCACTATTTTGTAGCTGATTGCCAACCTAAAAAAGAAGAAGAAATTGCATCAGCAGACATCGTAGATGTTACTATGTTACCTACAGCCTGACATCCAAACTTGTTCGCTAGGGTGTTCACCGCTGTATAAACAAAGCTTCAGGCCGCGTACACAGCTGCTAGCAAGCCGCGCGCTGACGGCTAAAAAGCGTATACAAACGTTTTTTTTCTTCAATTAGACGTTTTTAGAAGATACAGGTGTTCGTTTAGAACGATGGATTGTTTTATACTGGAAGATGAATAGATTCGATTTACAGGCTTTCAACATAAACATAACGATTTTTTTTTCTAAGCAGTGATGTTTTATTATAATAATATGGAACTCTCATCTAATATTACATTTGATCAGCTGCTCTAGATGAAATAAGGTACTTTATGGTTTTGGCAGTACAAGGGAAAATCATCAGAGGAAGTAAGCCAAAGTTAAAGTCAAATCGTTAATTTCGAATAGGCCTACACTTACAAATTGTCATTACATTTTTTTTTCTTCTAGTATGGAATACTATTTCTTTATTATTACTTTCTCTAGATCAACCATAAACTCGGGTTTGGTTATCCTAATGTACACGAAATTCAAACCACAGGGGGCTAACTGGTATTTGGCCCGAACTCATGCTAAAACACGAAACGACGCAGTATTGGGCTTCTAGCTTTATACATTGTCTAACGACCCGATTGGCAAAGTTACTAGTAACCCCGCTTTCTGTACCGAGGGTCCCGTTTTGAATCCCGGCAGCGGCAAACTGTGTGATAAGCACGGATGTTTGTACCCGAGTTATAATGTACGGTACCTATAATTCGAGCATTGCTTAGTTTGTGACGTATAGTTGGTGAGATTTTGTTTATTTATCACGTACAAATTGTACTGCCGCACATCACTGCCTACCCCTCCGGTAATACAGTCGTGATAGTGTATTTTTTCTGCATTAAATACAATCTTGGTTGGAGTGTTCGCCTGACAGAATCATGATGTTATTTTAAAGGCCAATTTCACCATACGAAAAAAATGCCTACGAAAGCTAATCATCACAAAGGAGTCCGGGTGCCAGCATCTACTCTATGTGACAAGGAGCAATTAAATGTAGATAATTTGTAAATACAAGCAGCCGCGAGATAAACTGGCCCCCATGACACAGAGTACCCGAGATCGCGCCGCGCGGGATGCGGGCGCTCTGGACCGACAGCAGACACAGTGATCTTTGGTTTTATTTAACTATAGCTGTTACCCGCGACTTCGCCCGCGTGGTATTTAACAAAAAAGTCTTTCTCAAAAATAAAAGTAGCTTAAGTTACTCCTTGTTACATCAGCTATCTGCCAGTGAATGTCCCGTCAAAATCTGTCCAGGGATTTCAGAGATTGGCCGTAACAAACAGACAGACAGACAAACATAGTGAAAAAACTAGCTGTTACCCGCGACTTCGTCCGCGTGGTATTTAACAAAAAGCGGACGAAGTCGCGGGTATCAGCTAGTCTAAAATAAAAGTAGGCTAAGTTACTCCTTGTTACATCAGCTATCTGCTAGTGAAAGTCCCGTCAAAATCGGTACAGCCATTTTAGAGATTAGCCGGAACAAACAGACAGACATACAAAAATTTTACAAAATGTTGTTATGGTATATGTACCGTGTATACAACCAAATGCACTTAGTAAAACGCGGTTATTTTAATATTACAAACAGACACTCCAACTCCGCTCCTTAAAAATTTTATTTCAATGTGAAGTATTCGCGTAAGTATAAGAAATCAATATAGACACTCCAACTTTATTTATTTGTATAGTTTGCCCCCAGTCAATTGCGTGGTTTACGGTTGTATGGTACGGTGCAGTTGGTATGTTAGTCTGGCGATATTATTTTTACTCACATGGGATAGATGAGTGTTTAATTTGCTGACTCTACACGAGCTGCTCTATGTGCGGGCTCGTTTGAGAGACGTCGTCGCGCCCGCACCGCGACGGTGCAATAAATCCTCGAATTGGACTCTACACTGCTCTACCATCATTATGTGGGCCTCATCATCAAGTGTAGGTACCTACTATCGATAAACCTATCTCTTTGATATCTATATTTTAATATTTTTGTCGTGAACCAGCCAGACTCCATTTTACCGAAGCAATCAATTTATGTTAAGGTGGAAGCTCAGGGTCAGGGCGCGAAATTCAAAATGCCAGTGGTCATCGGATTAGGTACTTTTTTAAGCAAACTTAATACATCGAGACATCCAATGCAGAATGTTAATATCGCAAAACACTAAATTACAAGGTAAATATGTCCAAATTTTTCGTAAAAAAATAAAAACCATTGACATTTTGAATTTCGCGCCCTGACCCTGAGCTTCCACCTTAAGAGTCGGGCTAACAGCGAGGCAGTTGAACGAATGGCATTTCGGAATTATCAGTCTTTCTAATGTCACACTGTTGGGCGCGGGCCTCCCCTTAATGCGAGAGGGCGTTAATAGTTCGCACTCAGCCAGTACGGGTTGGCGGACTGCACACGTCTCTCGTTTTGATTTCAGGTTACACCATAAATTATGTTTATTCTTCACCATGTAGCGCAAGTGATAATTATGGTTGAAAATGCGAAATGAGCTGTGAGTTGCAGTTTGTATCTGCGACCCTCGTGTTCAAGGCTAGCGCTCTACCAACTTCGCTATCACCGTGTGATAGTAGTATTAGATAGTATAAGTATTATATGCTGGGTTCGCCTCCAGTCCATTGTACAGTATCTATTATACAAGCGTTGCTTAGTGTGGGACCGTGTAGTTGGTGTGTCCGTCTGGCGATATTATTTTTATAACAATAAGGCTGTGTGCCCGTCGGCAAACTGTCAGCGGCCGACTGAGTTAGCGGCGTATCGGTTTAGTACGCCCTTCCATATATTTGAAATGGAGTGTTCACAGTTTGCTAGTTTGCGCTCACTCTACGCAGTTTGCTGTGTTGCGCACGCCGATTGATTCAGTGAGCGGCCGACTCACAGCAAAACCGGTTCCAGTCTGCGGCGGCGATATGCTTGTTCGCCGGGCGTAGTGAGTCCGTTTGCCGCAAACTGTCAGTTCTGACAGTTGACAGTGAAAATTCAGTCGGTCGGTCGACCTAAATAAGCGGCTAACACATAACAGTTTGTTTGCGACGCACGCAAATTGATCTGAGTTTGCAGCTAACTCGAATTTCAGTTCGCCAAAAATTTGCGGCTCACTCAGTCGGCCGCTGACAGTTTGCCGACTGGGGACACAGCCTAAAATATAACATTTAGTGCCAGCGAATAAATCGCACGCGCAGATAGAGTTTTAAACAATATAAAAATGAAATTGGCATATTCCCTGGGCATTATTGACAGTAATCCCTATTCAGTGGGGGGAGGGAGATGAGTGGAGGCTGTCCGATTAATCGGCAGCTGGCAACACCACTATTAATCATGGCGCGTCGTGTCGGCAACGACACCTGCGCGACTCTACGCGAAATTAAGTGAAAAATATCTTTCGATAAGACCAGTGTAACCCCTAATTCATTCGTTTTAGGAAACTGAATCGGAAATTATTCTTAAACAGATGCGGAAATCTGTTTTAGAATAAACTGTCTGTTTTAGAATAAATAATGTGTTTTAAATTAAACCGCTATACAGGACTAATACATGTGATTTAGGAAGAGTATACTAACATTTGCAGCTGCGATACTTTAGCGCATTTGTCATTTATCAATGGCATTTGTAACCATTACGGGGAAGTCAGAATTTCCATACGTCAAATTCTTCGTAAACGCACACCAGCTTTCTGCAATAAAAAAGTTTCGAACTGTCATCCGAGAGTTATTAAACATAGCCTTTTGACAGGCTTTTTGGCGGGAATTTGAACTCTGCAGTTGTCGAATTTGTTTGATTTTCCAAAAAAAATGGCTTCTTTTATAAATTATGTGTATATTAATGGGATATTTACTATATGTGCACAAGTTAAGAAAGTTAAAATGACTTTTTAAATTCACTCAAGATGACCGATAAATTTTCAGGAAAGTATCCACAACTTTACTTATAGGGGTTCATTTGATTATCACCACGTACTTATAATTGTATAACAATAATTAAGAAATCATTAACACTGGCAAACATGACTCTATTTTGTAGCAGATTGCCAACCTTATAAAAGTAGAAGAAGCCTTTTGACAGCTCGTTGGTGTGACAGTAACTACGGAAGTACCTTTATGAATACTCAGTGACTAATATATTACATTTATTTATTTTATAATAAATATATATCTCTTATTTAATAAGGGATTGTCATGGCTTGATCTTATTACACAAATTTGTGTAATAAATTCGACCAATATTACTCATTATAATTAAAAATAAACAATATGATTGAAAAAAAAAACAATTTTACCCTCGAGCTTCCCGCCAAGAAGTCCTGCCACTATGATTAATAATAATTAAGTTACCACATCACTTGTTAATATGGCAACCCACAAAAACCTTCCCAAACCCATATCTGACAATTCAAATCGAGAACACCTCACCACACTTCCACAAAATATGATCTAGTATCGTCGACCGCTGATTGGTTTGGTTTTAATCAAAGTTTTGCCGGCGCGCGGCGCGGCGTGCGACTGACAACTCGATTATGTCGGATCCTGCTCGATTGTGAACACACTCGATTACTAAAAACTGTGTCGACAACATTAACTGCACGCTATTAACTCTTTGCTTTTTAAATTATTATTAATTAACTAGCTAATACATAGTTGTATTAATAATGTATGTCAATGTGGCATGTGTCAAGTGTTTAATGAATATACTGTTAGTGTGCTATAACCTAAAATTTAATTAATTTGTATGTACATAACCTAAAAGTCAGACTTTTTGGCGGGAAGTTGAACCGTGAAGTTGTAATTTTCGTTTTATTTTCCAAAAAATGTGTTGCTTTGATAAATGATTAGTGGGGTATTAACCATTGGGTGTTCATAAACGTGCATGAATGAAGAAAATTGAAACAAAATAGTAAAGCTTGACTTTTCAAGTTTGCCCAAGTTGTCCGGTAAATTTTCAGTAATCTATCAACAGCCTTACTGATAGGGGTAGGGGATTCATTTATTATCATCGGGGGATATCATTCAATAACAAATATCAAAAATTACTCGACACTGGTAATATGGCTCTATTTTGTAGCCGATTGGCAACCTAAAAAGAAGAAGTCGAAGTACCTAAAGGCAATTCTTGTTTCATCTGTCAGACTTATCAGTTATTTACGTTGTTCGATACGCATTGGTTAATATGTAGCATGTTTAACAGGCCGATTGCCGACCAATTAAATTTATCTGTTGGTATAACCCCGCATGCGGGGCCCATGATGAGAACGGTTCTCTGTATGCGGGCATATGGCCTGCGTATGACATATACCTTCAGTACCCCGCATGCGGGCCCTATCTTCTAATTAAAATAAGTTTGTAATCGCGTTTATGGTTACTGTTTTTTTTTAAACGACGGTATTGTACCAAGCAAAATATAAATATAATATACAGTTATTTAAAAAATACAGAAATAGTTAGGTACCAAGATTTCTTTTGTCCACAGACTGCATCATACTTACATATTCATCTGTATTACAGCCATACCTACTAAACATGAAAAGTTCTGATTCTGAAGGTTCACAACTAAGCCCATATCCCCCCCACATCATACCATTGTTCAGCAACAACCAAGCCTCAGACACCAGGTAGTTCGACGTATAAGCCGTAATCCTTCGTGTAGGCCGGCGTCGAGTGTTGAGCCGATGGTCTCTGCCGGTGACAGCTCGATTACGAACCCCCTGCCCCCCCCCCCACTCCCCCCGCACCCCACCCATCGCCGCCCCCCGCCCCGCTCACACCCCGACCGCACGCCGCCACTTTGCAAGTACTGTGTTTGCATTCTGTGGTTCAGAAATTAAATGATAGCAATATTAATAAGTGAATCAGTGTAAACAATCGTTAGTAAGCCAAATAAATAAATAAATAGCAGTTATGATATTTGGTAAACGGGGTTAAAATTTTGGTTCGTTGTCGACTGAAAATTGATGCTAATGTGGGTGTACCAACGATGACCTCTACTTACCCTTTGGGGCATACTGTCGTAATGGTATTAGGAATGAATCAGAAAGTATATACTAGGTTTTGAACCTGCGCTTACTTTAGCGCATTTGTGATGTCTGAATTTGGATATTTCAATACAATTGAAATAAAATTGCATAAAATCACAATTGGGATTTTGTTGGGAACAATTTTTGTTTAATCGACATTTCAACATTTTAACTTGACAAAGTGTTTGAAAACGCGCTAAAGAAGTCCAGGTTCAAGGCTAAGTATACCCATTCTGTATCACGCTGTATATAAAAAATACAAGCAGCTGTACTTACCACTTAGGGTGTACTATCGTAATAGATATCATTTGTTATAAAGAAAATGTTAGCTGGCTGGAAATAGAAAGAAGAAAATGATTTCGCGATTTTTTTTATAACGACTAGATTTTGTCGGGAACGCATTTTTTTACGTAAATTACTTTAGCTACATTTCTTCCATACTATCTACTACTATTCAAAGAGGTCATTTAATTTAATAGATTAAAGAAAAAATAAAGACAAAACAGATTCAACATTGAACGTACACCATTCGGGTTAAAAAGGATCTCAAAAGTTAGCTTTCAAATAAAAAAAGACTTCAAAATAGGTTCAAAACGATCCGACCCATAAATGTTGTACCATAAATACCGACATGCCAGTATTCCCCTTTATGCAAAAGTGGCCTAAACATGAGAACCATATTCCCCTGTCCGGGTACACTGCGATTTCCCAGCATTTACCGTACCAAATCAACTTAAAAAATCTTATTTATCGTATAAAAAACTCGTCCTTTTTTTCTATAGCGTCGATAATTGTAATCCTTTCTGCCCCCGCGCGCCCCCGGGGCCGGTGGGAGTGGTTCGGGGGCGGAACATCTGTGCCGGCAATCCCTTACAGGCACCCGTCAACCGCACCGCCACCAAACGTTTATTTATTTGAAGATCCCCAAATTGATTCGTTTGATATGTTATTGGAATATTTTTGTTTTGTAAACTTTTTTAATAACTCTTGAAAAAACAATGCAATTGGAACTGCAAGAAAGTGACAGATACTAATCCTATACCATGTATTACATATTGAAGACCTGATTAGCGCAGTTGGTAGTGACCCTGCTTTCTGTGCCGAGGGTCCCGGATCGAATCCTGGTAGGTACAAACTTTGTGTGATGAGCACGAATGTTTGTACCCAAATCATAGATGTTTAATATCTATATAAGCAATGTATACTGGGTTCGCCCCCAGTCCATTGTGCGGTACCCATAATATAAGCGTTGCTTAGTTTGGGACCGTACGGTTGGTGTGTTCGTCTGGCGATATTAATTTATTTACTAAAACAATATAATAGTCATTGACTCACCAAAACAAACGTCTAGAATCATCGGATATGTTGCATACGTGTCGCGGTGACTAGCCTTTGCTAGACTCTTCCAGGATATAGTCAATGAGAGTAGATCTAAATGACGTAGCTCCATGCCCTGGACTGACTAAATAGTCTCAAACATAAAACCCAACTAATGAGAGCAACCACTTAACTCGTCCTTTCCAGACATTCACTTAACAAAGGACAGAGATCAATGAAGACGAACATTGTCATAAGTATACACAATTTCATTGCAATGACCACGACTGCTTTGGTAAGAGCAGGTAATGTTTCGTCGGAACTAGCTGAGGGTCATAGCTCGGCTTCCTAGCTTACCTGGAGTAACTGGGGTTCCGACGTGTACTAAGATGGAGAGTCAAACAGAAGTCCACGAATTATTATTTCAGCACAGTAAGTATTCCTTTCTCAACGACAATATTTCTCAGTTACACAAATCGAACGCAGTGACAGGCCCTTTGTTCCAAAATGAAGCATAAAAATGCGCATTAGCGCGCTTAGCCCAATGTTATACGTTTTCCTAAATGAAAATCCATATAACACGCCTGCTGGTGGCACGTGGCGCAACGCCAGGATTTACAGAGGCAGGATGTGGCTTGAGAGTAGTCCTGTGCGTGCGGCGAGCGTGGTTTGCGAGGCTAGTGTGAGCGTGGTTGATAGGGTCAGTGTGGATTTTGTTGATATCTTGAGACCCAAGTTGGAGGTAGTAAGAGGACAGCTTGATTAAGCTTCCTAATTTTGCATGTCTTGACAGAATTATTTTAAAATATTATCTTCGATTTACTAAAGATGACTATTACAAGTCAGAATGGCATTATACATTACCTGGATGTTATATTTTCTCGTGGATATTCCGAAAATAGCTGAATAGGGAGCTACATACAATAATCAAATCTTTTAGATTATTTTTTTCAATTTAACAATGGTATTAGAAATAATTTTACAGTATAAAATTACTTAGTACAACCATTATCGTAAGTGGTACCAAACAGATGAATACAAGAGATATCAGTTTATTTCAAAGTTACTTTTGTAGTCGATACGTAGATCGGTCTTTCTCACATTTCTAATCCACATCTAGTATTTCACTAGATCTGTGACAACATTCATTAAAATTTGCCAAACCGTGCGCCGTCGGCGGCACCTGACGCCATGCGCCAGCGAGCAACACAATCGCTTCTACCACATACATTACTTTTCCAGTACCAGTGACGGCGGCTCGTACCCGGTGCCAACTTGCAATGGATGCTGGTGTAAGCGATAGTTTCGATAGACTACAAACTATATCGGGGAAGGATTTTCGATTAACATTTTTTCGCGCTCTTTGTAGGAAATTAGGTCAGGATAAGCCGTCTAGGAATATAGTAAGCTTTTCTATACGCTGAAATGTTTATATTCAGGTAGCTTTAAAGACTAGAAGAGGAGATTCAGGCTGTAGCTCTTATAAAGAGAGAAGAAATAATATAACTATATAAAAAACATGTTTTAAGTTCAATATGTATATTTGTGGGTACCGGAGCAAAACTAAGTTCAATCGTTAATTGTAAGCCACTTCTGAAACTCGATACATTGCCGGTACGCAATACAATATTGCGCGCAATAAACACAGCCTGCTGAAGCTGGCGCGCAGTGTATATTACGAGGCTCGCCACCGGGACTAAGTTATTTCAAACACAAGAATAGTTATAGAAATTATATTATAAATACTTCTCAAATAAAAGTCCAGGCAACGAGCTTATATATATACTAGCTGCGCCCCGCGGTGTTACCCGCGTATAAAAAGTATGTCGATACCTGTAAGTGGTCTAGCGGGAAAAATAAGAACAAAAGTTTGCGTATGGACACGGTGAGAAAAATGAAGTGGCACGTACGTAGGCTCGGGCACAAGTTGCTGGCAAGACTGACAAAACTCAAAATCGTAACGACCCCGTTCCCCGCGCGTGCCCTATGAATGGCGCCTCGCCATTGGACAATGCGCGCCACTCCAAATTTGCTCACCCGCATTTTATTTCAATAAACATTAAAAATACAAACAAACTTAATACTAACATGCATATCGCTACGCATCGCCTACATTCCCCTCCCCAGTGCTGGTACAGCACTCAATCCCCGTTGGTATAGGTGCGACGCGCGTTGCTGACCGTCGTAGTCCCCGACTTTGTCCGGATATCAACCACTCGGACTCGACCATCCTTGCCGGGAAATACGGCCTGAATAATGCCTCGTGGCCACACATTTCTATAGGCGAGTTGGGGTCTACAATTTCCACTTCAGCCATCACTGTGTGGAGTGTTTCGTCACGTGGCGCTTGCTCTTTCATTATCACTTTTAACACGCCCTTAACGCTCCTTATCAAACGTTCCCACGCCCCTCCCCAATGAGGACTGGCAGGTGGGATGAAAGTCCATGTTGTAACCATGCTGTAACTCTTAATCTCTCTGTTAAGTTTCTGTTCATCTAGCTCCAGGACACACTTCTTTAAATCTGTGTCGGCTCCTCTAAGATTAGTTCCGTTGTCCGAGTATAGATGGCGTGGCCAAACCCTTCTAGCTGCCATGCGTCGCAGGGCCATAATGAGGACGTCGGTGGTAAGTTGACTCACTATCTCAACATGAACGGCTCTCACGGTGAGACATGTAAATAAAACTCCATACCTCTTTTCTCGCCGTCGGCCAATAGTCACATCTAACGGCCCAAATAGATCTACGCCGGTGTAAGTGAACGGGCGCTGATGGTGAGCCAGTCGCGCTTCAGGTAGGTCACCCATTCTAGGCGGTTGGGGCTGCGCTTTTTTAATTCGACACAGCATACATTTCGAGCTTATGTACTTTACAGTTGGCCGTAAACGCAAAATCCAGTACCGCTGTTTCAACTCGTTAACAACCATTTCTTGGTTTCCATGACATGCTTTTACATGATAATACTTCACGATCAGGTGAGTAACGTGACAGCGACTATCTAGAATTACAGGCTGCTTCACATTGCTCGAAACATCCGAAGCGGCATCGATGCGACCTCCCAAACGAAGAATACCGTCGGCATCGAGTATCGGCGTCAAGGTAAGTAGTTTGCTTTTCTTGTCTAATGCTTTCTTTTGTTTCAGGTTATGTAGATCATCTGGGAACGACTTCATCTGCGCGTATTTCATCAACAGGTTCTCAGCGCGCTCAATCAACGAACGGTCAGCGTCACAGGTACGTTTTTTACATTTATCGATGAAAGACAGGACCACACAAGTAGATCGTATCAGGCGAAGCCACGAAGAAAACCGTTCAGGTTCAGGCACAGCAGGTAAGCATACAGGTGTGACGTGAATATTATTTACACATTCTAGGTCCACGTCACGAACATCAGGTTGCTGTGTATCTGATTCTCTAGGCCACAAGTCTTCGTCTTCATTTAAAAATGACGGCCCGTATAACCAATCATTTTGTAATGTTTTTATTTCGCAGGATTCACGCGTGGCGATGTCGGCGACGTTCATCTTTGTAGGTACGTACCTCCACTCATTTGTTTTCGTAAGTTCGTCTATTTCACCGAGGCGATGAGCAATGTACGCTTTATAATTTCTGTTATCGTTGTTTATCCAATGCAGAACGGTCGTAGAATCGCACCACACAAAGCGTTTCTGTGGCTTTATTCTTTGTTCATTGTTTACAGTGTCAATCAATCGTGCAGCCATTAGAGCGGCCTGCAGTTCCAAGCGCGGCATTGACACGTACTTCACTGGTGCGACTCGACATTTACTGGATATAAATGCAACTTGTGTTTGTTTGTTGTGATCGATCCAACGCCAGTATGCGACGGCGCACATCGCTTTCGTCGAAGCATCGCAAAAAACATGTAATTGTAGGTTCACATAGCGCGCAGCGCTTGCGCGGCTACTTGAAGGCGTATTAGCTTGGCTCGGTGGAGGGGCCGCGGGGGCACGCGGCAGCTCGCTATTCAGTTCGTTTGCACTAAGATCGTGCGTCTCGCACACGCTGGCACCCCGCGGGTGACGTGCACTTCTAGTTGCCGATGCATAGTATCTCGGTAGACGTATACAATCTATAGTCTTCATTACGTTTAGCCAATCTATCCATTTTGAAAATATCACGTCTGGTATTTCGTCATCCCAGCTGATACCAGGTTTCCACGTATCTTGAAGCATGATTTTTCGTTTGATAGTGATAGGTGATAGGAATCCATAAACATCAAATATGGACATCAGTACTCGTAGCATCTCAGTCACATCGGTAATGTTGACACTGTTACACTGTGGCGAAGCTTTGTTTACAGTGTATTGTAACAGGCGTTGATGATCTTGTCGACAGGCATCAATATCACACAAGGGCGCCCGCGCCGGGCAGTTATTTTGTTTATGCTGTGACATCAGATACTTATAACATATACCATTCCGTTTCAAATAGGTCCATCGATAACGTAAGCTTGATACACTAACGAATGGCTTTGATATTTTCACAGCTTCTTCATTAAGGAACTCGGATTGAATCACAAGTTTCGGCTTGGTCCTCTCGCTGATAAGAGGATAACTGTAGTCAGTCCCTTTCGAGATCAGTATTGTCGGCAGTTTCGAGGGAATAACCGACACCACGCTCGTTCCAGAGTACGATGGTAAGTCCCTCGGTGTACACAAGCGGTTGACCATTTTGTCGTTACATACATTGGCACCGGTAGCGGAAATAGCAGCTAGGTCCTTTAGTGCACTCGCCAGTACGTGCACGGTATCATCAGTGCCACCCTGAGCGGTTGCTGGTGGTGGCGGGCGTGCTTCGAGTGCGGGTTCAGCGACCTCCTGCTGACAGCTGTCTAGCCAATCTTCCACTAAACGGTCATTATGTTCACTAGGTTCCTTCGATTTCAAACTGCAACTCTCCTGGTCCAGTTCCGCCAGGTCTAAAGCTAGTTTTTTATCTACAAACTCCATCCTAATGCGAGCCTTTTCCTCTGCGGCTTTTATTACTAAAAGCTTTTTCTTTCGCGCGATGGAAGATGACGTTGATAGCTTTTTATTCATTGGTTTTCGAACACTTTTTACTGTAGAAGTTCCAGAATTATTTTTATTCATCTCGGTCCTGGTATCATTTGTTTCTACAGCTTTCGAAACATCCGGGCGTTTGAGCTTGCACGGTTCCCGATCGCCATGTTTTTCTTGCGCGTCCATCATTTCTTCTTTTTTCCTAGCACTTCTAGTGCTCACCATTGTTCGTGGCGGCGTGTGGTACATCCGAAGATCCGGCCGAAGACCACCTTATGTAAGTGGTCTAGCGGGAAAAATAAGAACAAAAGTTTGCGTATGGACACGGTGAGAAAAATGAAGTGGCACGTACGTAGGCTCGGGCACAAGTTGCTGGCAAGACTGACAAAACTCAAAATCGTAACGACCCCGTTCCCCGCGCGTGCCCTATGAATGGCGCCTCGCCATTGGACAATGCGCGCCACTCCAAATTTGCTCACCCGCATTTTATTTCAATAAACATTAAAAATACAAACAAACTTAATACTAACATGCATATCGCTACGCATCGCCTACAATACCTATGTAATTTTCTGACCCCTAAACTACCACTGCAAACCTATGCAAAAAATCATGTCGATCCTTTGCTCTATGAAAAATTAAATTAAACCTATCCCACGGGATTACATTTTACCGGGATAAAAATAAATCTCTGTGCCAAATTTCATCCAGATCCGTTCAGCCGTTCTGGCGTGATTGAGTAACAACCATCCATCCAAACTTTCACATTTATAATATTAGTGGGCTTATATTCGCAGGTTCCAGGTACTTATTTTGTTAGTATATAACTTGTACTTATTTTATTATTTTGTTATAATTTTTGAGGATACCCTCTTCCTCTACCTTATACTCCTCGTGACGTCACTTGCCTGTTATTTCGAACTGTTATTACGAAAATTGTTTCACTAGCAAATTATACAAATTATATATAATCTACTTATATTTACGAGTATTAGCCGTTCCTACACTGTTCTCACATACCAATAACAATTTAAAAAAAAAGAGCAACCATGGAGTTTCTTGCCCGTTCTTCTCCATAGGAATATTTCGGCATTCCGAACGGGTGGTAAAGCAGTAGCATAATGTTTATGTAACTTGACGATTCATAAGTACTGTACAATAATGGTTTACATGAATAAAAAATATTCTGATTCTGATTCTATAAATAAAAATTAAACACTGTTCGTTCGTAAGCGCATCACTTGAAAAGGGCTGGACTGATTCAGTTATAGAAGTTATGTATAACGATCCATATGCTCCACGAGTTCCATCATACAGAACTCGGTCCTAAGACAACAGTGCCGGGAGCCAGCATCTGCGCCTACCCCTCACGGAGGGAGCATTAGCATACCGCCCCGCGTGGGAAGCGACATCTGGCTGTGGTCTGGGGACCTAGGGGCTGGCAGATAACTTGAAAATATATACAAACTTACATAATGTAATATACCATCACGCCTGTAATCTTAGTAGGCAGAGGTGCACAACAGTACGCCCACATTTCTGAGGATTTTCGGTGGCTTAAGACAATCCTCTTGCCTGTGTACCGGCTACATTCCCCCTCAATATGAGAAGGATTAAGGCCATAGTCTAAGACATCCAGTGCATTCTAGTATATTTCACATGAATATTAACAGACATGCAGGATTCTTTAGGCTATTTGCTTTCACCGTACAGCAAGTGATAATCATTATTATTATTAATAATTGTATGTCGATTTTTTATATTTGCACGAAGACTACTTTTTTTTTTTATACATTATAGGCAAGTATTTGATCTCGATGTCACCCGATGGTAAGTGACGATGCGATCTACGATGGAGCATACTTGCTTAGGTAGGAAGGCGGCAGTAGATCGAGACGCTACATTCACTAGGCACATGCAGCGCAACTGATCTGACCCACCATCCATGAATGGCAACACCGAACATCATGCCGGAACACGGCTAGGCCGCTTGGCGACATGGTTTTGTTCAGTGGGTGGTGACTAGCCACGGCCGAAGCCTACCACCAGTAGAGTTTTCACCTGGTTGGCACCACCCAGGGTCACGTGTAGGGTATCTCGAGGGTAATTAATTCTCCTACGGACGAAGGTGACTCGATCCCATTACTAGTACAATGTAAACTTAGTACTACAGGATTTTCGGATTAAAAACCTACAAACATAATAAATTAATTCGGCAACAGTACCGTCCCATCTGGCGGCGCGCGCGCTCGCGTTGTCCAAACACGGCCGGACAAACAGACGCGTGAATATATCAGGATAATTGTGGATTTCCACTGCAATATGGAATCGTTTGTTTTGAGATTTGCCTGATTTATGGCGAGCGTTATGGCGCTTCTATTGTTTGTGTAATATTAATGAATACGTGGGATTCTGTTAGACATTTTTGCAATATAAAACTATTCTGCATTTACCTGAAATTAGTAGAAATTTTAATCAATTAACAAATCCTTATAAGGGCTGATTTCAAGATACACACGTAGCAAGGTCTACGCTTGGGCTCGTAGCGCGTAGTAGCGCGCTACGGCCTACGCAGTAGCCCTTATCGCTACGATTGTGTAGGCTTTTTGTAGAGCTCGCTCCAACTCGTCCCTGAAGGCGGCTCGTGATAGATGATGGCGCGTGCGCGTGGCGTGTGACGTCACCAGCTGGGATGCATTTTTCATCCCCCGCCCTTGAGCGGAGGAATAATAATAATAATATCAGAAGACGAACACACCAACTATATAATCCTAAATAATCATACAATGAACTGGGAATGAGCTATAATCTGGGAACGAGCCCAATAATTTATGGAAAATCAGTAAACTATTTTATTCGACAATATTCTCTATGAAATGCATTCGTTTTGGTATAATCTTGTGTACATATAAAACAAAGTCGTGCTAGTTACACCATTTTATAATTCAAGAACGGGTGGGACGGTTTGTATGATCTTTGACTTTTATTTGTGTCCGCCGTGAATAGCAGAATTGCAAAATATCACAAACAAATAATAATAAAGATAATTAATTTCCTCATACTTTTGATTCTGTGGCGGTGCGAAGTTCGCCGGGACAGCTAGTTATTATCTATATACAATTTCCATACTACCAACATCATAGATTACCGTACAAATTGAAACCAGTGCGTTCAGCGCCATCTGTTGGGGGGTTGCGATCTTTTCTATATTAATGCCGGCGACAGCTGGACCGCCCCTCCCCCGCCCCACGCGCCCACCCCTCGCGCCCCGCCGCAGGGGTAGCAATATGAACGGTCCTAAGCAAATATCGGACAGCTTGATAACGGGAGATCGATATTTTTAAGTTATTATATTAAGTTTTTGGGTGTTTGTGTTGTGTAGTAGAAAAATGACTGACACTTTCGCAGAATAATTATGTCTCGTGTTTAATTTGATGCAGGAACCCCGAGGACATAATGATGTTTTCATTCACCGTTTAGCAAGTGATAATCGTGGTTGAAAATGAGATGCGCACATGAAATCCAGAAATCCCAGAGGTGCGAGCCGGGGTTTGAAGCTGCGATCCTCGTTACTGACGCAAGCGTTCTACCAACTTGGCTATCACTTCTTTATACAAATACCATTTTATACGTTAAGTTATACACTTCATTCAATAAAAGAGTGAGGTATGCACGAAATAGGTTTACAATCTGATTTGAAACTTATTATCCCTTTTAGATCCCTTTTCTATATAACGAAATAAACACAATAAGACCTATAAACATTTTAGATATATTTCTCAAAAAACGCCACCAAAGTCGCGTAATATTTCCGACAGTTTTGTATTTTTTTTTTGGCGTCGGCAGCTCTATTGTTTTCTATGGCTTTGGTATTCTTTACAAGAGTTTATGAATATTTCGAATTTAGTAATTTTATTGTTATAGTGTATATTACTGATTTTTATTTTGTTTAATAAGTAAACATAATTATATTACCCTCGGACTATGTTGATTCGCTTGGACTAGTTTTCTATACCGCCGATGGAATAAATTATCATATTATATACTCGTACTAGCTGACCCGGCAAACGTTATTTTGCCATATAAAATAAATTGAGATACCTATAAACTATCCTATCTTCCTAGTGGATCAAAATTGCACAGTGTCCAAAATTTTCTTAAAATCGGTTTAGTAGTTTAGGAGTCCATAGCGGACAAACATCGTGACACGTAATTTATATATATTAAGATATATATTAGGTACATTACAGTACAACGAACTCTAAACGTATATTTTTAGTACATAACAACATCTCCATATCTCGCTCTGTGTCGGACACTGCAGGTCCTTACGACAAACACAATCCAAAAAAAATAACAGTCACAAAATCCGAATTAATATTTCGAGCCCGGGACTTTAGCGAGTACACACAGCATCTCCTCGTCTCGGAGACCGCAGATGCGCGTGACGTCAGCGCGATATAAACACAAGGGGCCACGTGCTGGCCATATGCTCGGGGGCGTGCCACTATTTATATGCGCACTGGCCAGAGCCGCGGCTGCGCTCCGCCGCTCTCATTTACGATGGATCATCGCGGGCGATGCTTTCAAGGATTGACAGAGGCAAACGATCACAATAATATTGATATCTTATATTTACGCGAATACTACACATTTAAATAAAACTAATTTTACGGATTCTATCGCGTTTATTTTTTGTTTTTTACGTTCCCGACGTTTCGGCTGCTTTACAGCAACCATGGTCACGGGACGACTGAGGTGGTTGACGTCCTGGTGTCATAGTTTCAAACTATGACACCAGGACGTAAACCACCTGATATAACACATGATATATAGAATCCGTAAAATTAGTTTTATTTAAACATCACAATAATATTATATAGAAGAAATAATGCAGAAGTTGGTAGTGACTCTGCTGCCTTATCTTTAGTACCTATCACTTGCTGTGAACGCAAACACAGTGAGGAAACCTGTTCGTCTATTGAAAGTCGTGTGAAGTTCTTCAAGTTGCACTGGGTCAGCGTGATGGACTATGACCTAAATCCTTCTCATACTGAATAGGAGTGTGTCCGGTATAATGGCAATAGGCTCGCTACCTAACACGTGATACAAGAATGGTACTCGTGGCCACACGTAGCAGACCAACGGATCAGTTAAAACATTTAACAATAAAATTATCAAACCACCTCTCCGAAACCACTTTCAATACCTATTTACATTATTATTCTCTATCCGAAACACTCTGTGTCTGGAAGCGCACTTGTATTTCTGCGTCATTGCAGCCCAGGCATTTTTAACTGTCGGATTTCCTAAGAAAAACTAACTAAACAGTTTGAACTTTGAATAAAATTGCAGTTTGTTTTGACGCTAGCGAGTGGGTCTTGAAAATTTTATGGGTATTTATTGAAGCTGGTTTATTTGGCTACCTACTCGAATGGGCATTGTATATTAATTCCTGTTTCTTAAATTACGAATTCCCCAGGTCTGGTCTCTAGTCTAGTGACGTCATCATATGCTTTTTTACTTAGGTATATATACAAAACAAGCAGTGATAGCCAAGTTGGTAGAACGCTTGCCTCGGTAACGAGGATCACAGGTTCAAACCCCGGCTCACCTCTGGGGTTTCTGGATTTCATGTGCGAATCTCATTTTCAACCACGATTATCACTTGCTAAACGGTGAAGGAAAACATCGTGAGGAAACCTGCATGTCTGAGACAACGTACTTCTCGAAAGGAGTATGAAGACCGCCAACCTGTACTGGGCCGTAGACCTTTGGTGTCTAGAGCTTTGCAAAGGAACATAAATAGGCTGCTAAACATATTACCCTTCTTTGCGTCGCGCAGTCGTGTAAAAATGGGTCTTTCGAATTGTGTGAATTACCAACGGAATTAGAGTACTACGAGTAGAGTTACGACAAAATTTACTGTTCTGTATTATTTCCTGTTACCAGGTGTCTCGTAGTAGGGGTCTGTGGTGGGTGGCGTCGACCTCCCCCCCATTATGAGCGCAGGTGCGCGAGCAGGTGTCGCCCCGATCCAATATGGTTTTTACTTTTGCACGTAATTGATAAATGAAGTTTTGCTCGCTGGCTAAGTTCTGGAAGGTTCAGTTTCAAAGAGTAGGTAGAGTTCTACGCATATTGACATACATATTAGATTAGCATACCTCTTGAATACGATGACTGGCACAGTTGCCTTCCGTACCTGGGTCCCGGGTTCGAATCTCCGTAGGGGCAAACTCAGTGCGATGAACACGATCAGAACCAGAATATTTTTTATTCGCGTAGACCATTTAGTACAGAACTTATAAATCGTCCAAGTTACAAAATATGCTATTACTTTACCACCCATTCCGAATGCCGTTACTATGGAGAAAAATGGGCAAGAAACTCCATGGCTGCTCTTTTTTTTAAATCTTTTACATTTTTGAGCAAAAGTTCGTTACAATGCCATTATAACTTTCTGTAAATTTGGGTGTATGCCACACGCATCACATAAAAAACGATTTTAATCTAACAACTAATTATTTTTGAAAACATTGAAAATCCGCATACTAGCACGTATTGCGTCATTAGCACTTATTCCACCCGCTAGGTGGCGTTAAACATCACCGGATGTTGCCCGCCAAGCCAATGGAATAACTCGCGGTAACATAGAGCAGACGGCCAGACCTAGTGGCAGGTATGCGCTGGTGTTTACCACAGTTGGTCAGCTGACTAGGTCTAAAACATTGTATTGATTTGTTATATTCACGCGAATACTACACATTGAAATAAAACTAATTTAACGGGAACGTAAAATCATAATATAAACGTGATAAAATCCTTAAATAAGTTTTATTTCTATCTAAAATATTGTTATAAATAAATAAATTATTTTTTGTGTTTTATCTGTATTCCGGCTCGGCTGTACCTTGGTAGTATTTTTCTAGGTTACATTTTTTTTATATTTTCTAGCTGTCCCGGTGAACTTCGTACCGCCTAAGAGAATGACCTATCTTTTATATGATTTGTTTGTGAATTTTCGGAATGTTTTAATAGTTAAGTATGTTAAGTTGTAATCAAAGATCATTAAAATCTGCCCACCCGTTCATGAGTTAGAATAGTGTAACTAACACGACGTTATTTTATGTATAGTTTTCAGTTCTTTTTTAAGTCTGCTACCTACCTACCTTTTTTTAATTTTTTTTATTACATTATAGGCAAGTATTTGATCTCGATCTCACCTGATGGTAAGTGAAGATGAGATCTACGATGGAGCATACTTGCCTAGGTAGGAAGGCGGCAGTACATCGACCTACCTAAAAGCGATAGCTACTGACTGCTTCACTCGTCATAATATCTCCAAAACTATGAGTCTTGGTACCTTTCCGCCTCTGGGTGCTCGCTAAATAGGAATTTGCGCGCACGCAGAATAAGTAAAAAAAATACTTATAAATTACTAAAAGTAAACTTAGTGAGATTGTATTTGTTTCATGCTTGGGCCTAGACGCTTTTACAAACTTATCCGCTCTTTATCGCGTGAATGAGCTTTTCCACGGGAAAGAATGCGCGTGTAAATATAGAGAACGATAAAACGTGTCCGGTCCCGAATGTTTCCCGCGGAGAATCGCGCGTGATTAGCATTTACACACACGATGCGGAAAGTAACCCAGCGCGATCTTTCTTTTCTAAATAAAAAAGGATAGCAATAATAATAACTGGATAATAAATACTTGCGCGTGCGAACTTTCGCACGTTCAATCTCGTACACTTTCATCGCGTGGTAAATACGTGGTCGTGTAAAGGCAGCTGATGGTAGAGCTAAATGGTTGACAAGTAGAGTGTAGAGTCATCTCAATGAAGCCAGGTGTGAGCTCGGAATCCGGGTGGTCTGGTCCGCATCAGCCGCTCGCCACTCGCCACTTGCCGCTCGCCACTCGCCACGCGCCACTCGCCGCAGCCATAACCCGCGCAACCGTGATGATGAACAGACGCGGCGCACGTGCCGGTCATACCACGCTGCTTGATTTACGCGAGCCGATTTACTATACAAGGTTTAACAAAAATAGTATAAAATACTTTAATTTATTAGAATGATTGATTAAATTAAGTTCACATGAGTAAAGAATATTCTGCATCTATCTTTTCAGATGGAGGCAAAGGTGAAGGAAGAGATGCCGGACAAAGACTATAGTCAGCCCGCCGTGGCGGAGAGACGAAAATGTGAGTTAAAAGTTAACTGACAACGAGTTGTTAACTAAGATGCGTCTAAACCTAGAAATGCATTATACATGGTGATTCATAAAGGGTGTACGAAGCCTTGAACATGCGCTTCTTTAGCGGGTTTATAATCTTTATGTTAAGTCAGAATATCGAAGTACTAATGATTTTGAAAAAAAAAAATTGTGAATTGACATATCGAAATTTTGCTTTCACATAATATTTACAAATGCATTTCAAAAGTGCAGGTTTAGGCCTAGTATAACCGTTCTGAATCATTCCGTATATTACTATGATTTTTATGAACGCTCTATAAACGTAGCAATTAATACTGTTCTCAAATCGCAGTGAACTGCTAACACCCGTTAACAAACGGAGTACGAGTAGGTATTCCCGCGGTAACTATCACAGATGTAGAGACATTGGAAGTGTTATCAGAACTCTACCACCACGTATCTATTATAGATACAAGCTCTATCCTCAACTCGATGTACTGTCGGGCTACTACAGTAGACAGTGCAGGCTCTATGTTTATCTATTCTTTCTCTAGCCAGGTAGAGATACATTTCCACCCTTTCACTGATTGTTATGGTCATGTACTGTAGGCTCTCTACGAGCTTGTTAAGCATTTTTCATAGCACGGTTCGCATCCAGATGGTCTCTATATCCGTCTATAATCCTCGGGTTCGTGCCGGTCTCTACCATCGCTAGATTATGATCGTTCGACAGTTGTGCCCGCTCTCACACCGCCCACCAGAATTATTGTTTTTGCTGTTTGGGTACCTACTGTGGATGATGGAGCTGTTGTTTCAGTAATTTTCATGTGTGTGTTTCAGGAGATATAGGTAGAGTTCTGAGTGTTAACACAGAGCTCTTTATAGTTAAATATATCTACAAACACACTAAATGTATGGATATAAACTAAGCAACGCTTGTTGATGAGTACCTTAAATTGGAGTGGTAAGACCACATCTTGCTTAGGTATTTGGTCCCAATGGAATAGGGGGCGATCCAATTTACCGGACTCACATCCCCAATTTGAAGGGATGTAGCTGTAATGAAGACAAAATTAAAATATCTGCTAGAACTTGAGAAACAACTTAAAACGTGTTTATTTTATGTTTTTTACGTACCCCGACGTAGCGTGTAAAGGAGCCGAAACGTCGGGAACGTAAAAAACATAAAATAAACGCGAAAAAATCCGTAAAATTTGTTTTATTTCAATGTGTAGTATTCGCGTAAATATAAAAAATCAATATCGGCTAGAGAGCTATAGAAAAAATAATTTCAACGATATTGTTTATTACCCTAGCCAGACGTAGCGTAGAGCTCAGTATTTCCTTGCGAAAATTGCCAAAGCGTACCATCGTTTGAGAATGTACAGTTTATGTGTTCGTCTGGCGAAATTAAAATATCAGGTATTTATAACAAAAATAGTTTAAAATATTCTAACATGTTAACAAGTATGTCATACATATCACGTTTGTGCATAAAATAAGTGTAAATGACGTTTTAAAGTTTGTTTTATGAAGGCGAACCAGTAGCATTTTAATTTGCTCTTAGTACGTAGTGTATGTTTTTAATCAATACTAATATTATAAATGTGAAAGTTTGGAAGGATGGATGGATGGATGGATGTTTGTTTGTTACTCAATCACGCCAGAACGGCTGAACGGATCTGGATGAAATTTGGCACAGGGATAGATTATACTACTTTTAATCCCGATAAAATATATGGTTCCCGTGGGATAGATTTGTTTCAATTTTTCATAGCGCAAAGGATCGACATGATTTTTTGCGCGGGTAACACCGCAGGGCGCAGCTAGTTTCTAATAATTAGAGTAATTTATTAGGGAATGTGGTCTTTATAACCCACTGATCCCCCTGTTAAAATATTCTACTGTTAAAGTTACGTCTTTAATAATGAAAAATCTCCGCTTCGTGAATCAATCAAAGCAATCTGATTAGTGTATTCCTACATTCATTAGAATCGTGTTTGTTCGGATGAGTGTAAGTACTGGCGCCCGGCGTCAGGTGCCGCTTCCCATGGTAATAATTCATGGTGTTTGTCCGCCGCCCGCCCACGACCAGTCATCGGTTACATACTGGACCCCTCGCGCTCGCCTTGTATAGCCAATTGCTGGTTCCACCGTCTACACAGAGATGGATTAAGCTTGACAAATTATACACACTTATATAATTCCAGCCCTTTTTTTAATGTCCCACTGCTGGGCACGGGTCTCCCCTCAATGCGAGGGGGGATTAGGCCATAGTCCACCACGCTGGCCCAGTGCGGATTGGCGGACTTCACACATCTTTCGAGGGGTTCTCTCAGACATGCAGGTTTCCTCACGATGTTTTCCTTCACCGTTTTAGCAAGTGATAATCATGGTTGAAAATGAGATTCGCACTTGAAAAATCCCAGAGGTGCGTGCCGGGGTTTGAACCTGCAATCCTCGTTACCGAGGCAAGCGTTCTACCAACTTGGCTATCACTGCTTATACACACATAAATAAAATAAAATAAAAATTGGTTTATTGGTAAATCAGCTACGCAGGCAACAAAATTGAAAATATGCATCGAGTATTTAATGTAGATATTAAAGTAGAAATTAATTAATGAAATAAAATAAAATGCTAGGTTCCCGCCGCACGTAGCTGCAACCAACAAGGTCACTTAACATTATAGGTTTTAATAAGACAAAAGAAAATCGTTGTTATGTTTCTATTGACGGTCTGATTAGCGCAGTTGGTAGTGGTGGTTGGAATTCTAGTCGGGACCAACTTTGTGTGGTGAGCACGAATGTTTGTACCAAAGTCATGGATGTTTAATATCTAGATCAGCATTATATACTGAGTTCGCCCTCAGTCAATTGTACGGTACTCATAATAAAAGCGTTGCTTAGTGTGGGACCGTACAGTTGGTGTGTTCGTCTGGCGATATTATATTAGTTCTAAATGAAATCCTAATCCGTGCCTCACTATAATCGCTCTTTAAATAATAAATACCTTGCCTGCCCTTCTGCCTACCCTGTTATTGTCACAATCGCCCCATTGACTATCATTTGTGGACATAATTTATTCCAACGTGATTTGACCTAAATTCTAGTTGAAATAAAAAGAAAAAAAAATGTAACGTATCATTACTGTTTATGCTTTTACGGTCCATTATTTTTTTATACGTAGACACACCCATCATAGAAGAATACAGAATGATTCAGAAAAGGCATGCTATGTCTTGAATCTGCGCTCTTTACTTAGCGTATTTAATTATATTATGTGAATTCAGAATTTGGATATATAAGGTACTAGCTGCGCCCCGTGGTGTCACCCGCGATTCAAAAGTATGTCCTTTTCCTCTATGTCCTATGTCATTTTCTGACCCCTAAACTACCACTACCTATACAAAAATCATGTCGATCCTTTGCGCTATGAAAATTTAAACAAATCTATGCCATGAGAACCATATATTTTACCGGGGTAAAAAGTAGCCTATGTGCTATTTCAGACTATAGTCTATCCCTGTGCCAAATTTCATCCAGATCCGTTGAGCCGTACTTGCGTGATTGAGTAACAAACATCCATCCATCCAAACTTTCACATTTATAATATAAATAATAATTATAATTATTAAAAATAACACTATGTACGTCCGCGATGTACCGGTATTGTCTCGCTTTCTCACAGAAAAATCAAACACTTTATACATAAACGTGATCGTTACCACCCACTTGTTAATAATATAATAATATCGCAAGACAAACACACCAACCGAACGGTCCCACACTAAGCAACGCTTGTACTATGGCTACCGTACAATGGACTGAGGGCGAACTCAGTATATATAATTTATGTACATATTAAACATCCATGACTCGGATACAAACTTTCATTCTCATCACACAAAATTTGTCCCTACTAGTATTCGAATCCGGAACCCTCGGCACAGAAAGCAGGGTCACTACCAACTGCGCTAATCGGTCGCCATTATAACGCACTTTTACCTCTGAAAACTTCACAGCTTTACAGCCTGCTCGCGTTCTGATCCCGCGGGACGCATTGCAGATTGTTGCTATCAAACTTTAATCAGGCGCAGCGCTGCAACATTGGTTTTAATTTTTTTTCGAGAGATCCAATTTTTTTTTCTAAAATAAAAGTAGCCTATGTTACTCCTTGTTACATCAGCTATCTGCCAGTGAAATTCCCGTCAAAATCGGTCCAGCCATTTCAGAGATAACCCGGAACAAACAGACAGACAGACAGACAGACAGACAGACAGACAGACAGACAGACAGACAGACGGACAGACAGACAGACAGACAGACAAAAATTGTAAAAAATGTTGTTTCGGTATAGGTAACGTGTATACATCCAAATGCACTTAGTAAAAAGCGGTTATTTTAATATTACAAACAGACACTCCAATTTTATTTATATGTATAGATTATAACTGTCTTTAAAAAATTGGGGCATAATCGTCTTGCTTGAACCGGCTGTGACACATCAGAACACCTTAATAAATAATAAAAACCATAATTCATATCTCCGCTGGCGGGGCGCCTCTCTGTGTGTTACGAACGACTCTCGACAACCGCTCGAAGCGAGTAGCCATCCATCACGCCGTCCACTCCAACCATTGGACCTCTCACCCCACGAGAGCGCGCGAAGCGACCGCGATTGGCGTTAATACCCTACGATTATATGTATTGCACCAAATTATAATCTATCCGACGAGGTAGAGCGCTTGTGACAATATCCACGTTTTATTATTGAATAATTTAGAAGAGCTAATAGATTAATGGTTAGACGCACTGGACTGGGGAACGAGAAGTTCAAGGTTTGTGGCTTACCCTGATCATTAAAGTAATCATTGAGCCTCCTCATAGATAACTTCTGTTTAGTTAAAGGGTCTAATAATTAATGTAAGTACTATACTAATTTGGATTTTACATTTAAAAAATGACACCCCATACTGACGGCCAACAGCTACTGGTTCGCCTCGTTTGAAAAAAAAACAAACATCATTAACACAATTGTTTTAACGTTGGTCAATAAAAAATTTACAACAATTAGAAAGTAACTGAAATATTTACTATCTAATATAAATTAAAAGAGTATAGAAAAGCTACAATTATTTTACACATTAACGTAATCCATATAACTTACTGATTCATCTGTTAGAATATTTTACACTATTTCTTATATTTGTATGTAAATAATAATATGGATAACAGAAAGCTAATTACAGATTTACACGGATAACATTAGTCGAGTGAGCCAACTCTAGTAATCAATAGCTCTATACAGAGATTCGGCGATAGAAATAACCGAGAAGAAATTGGTTAGTTCGTAAATAGACTTAATCTAGGAAAAAGATTTGAAAAATTCCAGGCTGAACACTTTCCTCGCAGCTGACAGTTTCGTGAAAAAAATATCAACAGAGAATTCTTTGCCTACGCTTTTAATGTTATTGCAAATATCAAATCTCAAATTGCGCCTAAACCTACAATTAGGCTGTGTCCCCCGTCGGCAAACTGTCAGCGGCCGACTGAGTGAGCCCAAAATTTATGGCAAACTGAAATTCGAGTTAGCTGCAAACTCAGATCAATTTGCGTACGTCGCAAGCAAACTGTTATGTGTTAGCCGCTTATTTAGGTCGACCGACCGACTGAATTTTCACTGTCAACTGTCAGAACTGACAGTTTGCGGCAAACGGACTCAATACGCCCGGCGAACAAGCATATCGCCGCCACCGACTGGAACCGGTTTTGCTGTGAGTCGGCCGCTCACTGAATCAATCGGCGTGCGCAACACAGCAAACTGCGTAGAGTGAGCGCAAACTAGCAAACTGTGAACACTCCATTTCAAATATATGGAAGGGCGTACTAAACCGATACGCCGCTAACTCAGTCGGCCGCTGACAGTTTGCCGACTGGGGACACAGCCTTAGAATGAAAATTTAATGCTAAATGCTAATAATGTTACATATGAAACAGGGCGCGTTCAAAACTAGTTTGAAGTGATTAGTAACAGATTAATTAAATTATTATCGATTTGGAAAGTCCTTTAGTAGGTACCTAGCCCGTGCGTGTGCGGGGGCGGGCGTCGGAATAGTTACACCTTCAATCCACTAATAAGGCGTTCACGTTTAAATCGACTTTGCGACGACTTCAAGTGTTTGGAGTATAGTTTGATGTTACACTTGTACGGAAGTTGCTGCTCTATCGATATGTGCAATATCGCTACAAGAATCGTATATCGTCGTGTCGTGCAAGTCGTTTTCGACATGTGTCGGTTCACGACCCAACGAGTGTTGTCGGGATCTTCTATATATGTAACGTTCACTGCAAACTTTGATAGAGCGTTTCAGGATTGTATCGAGAACCGTCATTTGTTCTTAATGTCGTTTACAGCGCCATCTGTGTAGCTTCGAGATTGAAGAGGTCGCTACAAACTAATAAGCTTCGAAAGAATATAGGGGACAGACAGGAAACCAGGGAATCCAGGTTCGATATTTACTAGGGCTAACTAACTATTGACAAGAACTCACTTCTAGAGCACAAGCTCGGGTTTAGTTGGAGGGGCTAACGGCTCCTAGTATAATACTGTGGTAATATTTGAAAAATATATATGAAAGACGCACACACACGCATGTCGTGGATATATTCCCGCAGTAATTGTGCGGCGCTAGAAGCCGCGGGCGAGGTGTCGCCGCCACGCGCGCAACAACGCGATGGATGCGGACACTGTCGATAAAGTCGATAAATATTTTTTTCTTGACGTAACACGCTTGTGTATTTTGCCAGTGTCAAGTATAAAACAATATCGATGGCAATTACCCAATGAATAGTTATTTTTTAATGATTGCGGTTTAGGCACAATGTTTTTGCTTGGAGTTAATTTATCGTATGGTTAACATCCGCAATATGAGCGTGACCAAACTCACGCTCATATTGCGGATGTTATACAAAAAATCGCAGTATCAGCATGCTTTAATGACTCTCAATAACGTAGGTTTGTCTTTTTAAACATCTTTCTTTTTAAAAAAATGATTTTTTTTTGATCGCCAAATTATCATCTACCTATGCAACATTTTTCACGACATTTTTTTGGCTTTCGAAGCTACCAAAATTTTATAAGGGTATAACAAAACAACAAACAACAAAATTGTATTATTTGTTTAAATTTTTGTATTGTCAGGTATTTACATTTAACTGTAGTACTTATATAGATTAGCGTTAAAAATATAATAAAAATAATAATAATATCAATCTATTATCGATGTTCGTCGTGTCCCATCCCTAGCGGGCGTGCTGCTGACACGCGGGCCGCTCTTGGCACACCACTAGCAGCGTTTCGACTAAACTTTTATTTATTCTGTCATCCGCAGGGCACTCGGGGCTCTTCTATTTCGTACCAATATAGATATTAATTTGTTTAGCTGGCGAAACGCTATATATGGGAGGTATATAATATGCGGTACTTAGACATATAATCAGTATAGACAAATAAGAAATAATCATTCCAAAACGGTTCATAAATGACGTAGTTCTGAGGGAAAAAATGTAAAAAAAATTGAATTGAATTGAATTGAGAACCTCCTCCTTTGTTTTGAAGTCGGTTAAAATTGCTATGACTCGTCTACAAAACATTCGTGCTCATCACACTAAGATTACTCCTATTGGGATTGGAAACGGAGCCCCGGGGCACAGAAAGCGGGTTCACGACCAACAACCTGTGCCCATCGATCGCAAAATAAATTTGCTACCCATGGTCACATTTTGTCGAACCAATTTCAATAGCCATCAAAGCATAGTCGCTCCGGCTGTGCAAACTGTCTGACGAGGAACGTGCCAGTGCATGAACGAGCCTCTCCTCGATATTGGACCCCAATTGAAATGGGGTAAGAGGAGCTAGGTGGGTATCGACACACCTCCCTTTCAAAGTCTTCGTCTTCCTTTGAAGTGTTAAAAGAAGATTTTTAGCGCTTTTAATATTGAAAGCAACCTCGCTTCTGGCTAGAGCGACCATCTACGATAGGTATACCTATGCTCAAATATAGCAGTGATAGCCAAGTTGGTAAAACGCTTGCCTCGGTAACGAGGTACGCAGGTTGAAACTCCGGCATGCACTTCTGGCATTTCTTCGATATTTCGATTTCATGTGCGAATCTCATTTTCAATCACTATTATCACTTGCTAAACCGTGAAGGAAAACAGCGTAAGGAAGCCTGCATGTCTGAGAGAACCCCTCGGGAGACGTGTGAACTCCGCCAAGCCGCACTAGGCCAGCGCGGATGACTATAGCCTAATCCCCCTTGCATTGAGGGGAGGCCTGTGCCCAGCAGTGGGCCTTTAAAAAGGGCTGGTACCTATTATTATATATATTATTATTTATGCTCAAATTGGTTACCTATGTGTCGTCTCCTGATAATCTCGATACTGTCTGGGTAACAGAAGGAAGGTCATTTGGCTGGTGAGGAGGTGTTCTGAATCTCGTGATGTCGTATTTGATTCCAAACTGAATACCTATCATTCATCCATCTTGTCTAACTATAATGCGATCTGATACGTACTTATAAACCTAAGTAATTAATTTATACTGTTTTAGTATTAAGTTTAACTGAACCATGGTCTGTGCTATAAACACGCCTGAATAAACTAATATCGCCATACGAACACACCAACTACATACGGTCACACACTAAGCAACGCTTGTATTGTGGGTACCGCACAATGGACTGGGGGCGAACCCAGTATATATTACTTATATAAACATTAAACATCCATGACTTGGGTGTTCATTCATTCTCATCATACAAAGTTTGTCCCTACCAGGATTCGAACTGAGGTATATTGGCCGTCAAGTTGTACTTGTCATAATCCAATTGATTTATGGTGTTGTTGCAGCGACCACAGCCAGCAAGGAGCGCAGATCTCCGGAGCAGGAGGAGCCCGGGTCGTCCCCCACACCCGGCCCGCCCAGCCCACAGAACAACGGAACCGCTGGTAAGAAATAAAACAAGTAGGTACAATAATTTATTATCTAATAGTACTCTGAATTTTCCTTGTCTATGAACTTACTATGAACTTATCTTCGGCACGCGATCACATTGTGTTCCGGTTTTTCACATAAGCAAAACATTTATTTTAATACGTGATTTCCCTCTTAATATGCGCGGCGGACAAAATGTTATTTGTTATTGTTGATTGTTTCCAAAAGAAAACATAATATAACTTGACAATTGGTAATTGCTAACACAAAGCTGTGTTAACTATGACTTAGTTGCTAAATATCCTCCATTAATAGTTTCGGCTGAGTGCTACAAATCGGTCCAGTTTTCCGATGAGCGGGTGTCACTAAAATTAGATGCTCTACGTAAAACCCAACATCAAGTGTCTGACACTTATTTTTAATCTATAATTGCTTATTACTTAACGTTGTAGACTGTAACTCACAGTAGAAGAAACGTCTGTCCAAAATCGTCTGTCAATATCCATATCTCTCTCTAGCGACGCTCTCGTCAACGGAGTCCCTCTCCCCCCCACTCGCCGAGGGCTCCCGCTCTGCGCCGGCGTTGCTGCGCCTGCGCCGCTTCCTGTCAGCATTGCAGCAGTTCGCCAGCGACGTGGGTGCCGAAACTGGCGAGAGGGTTCGACAACTCATTCACAATCTTGTTGTGAGTACAGAAACACCTTTACTATCAACAGTTTTAATGTCCGAAGAGGTTGTGACACCTTGGAGCCTATACCGGCGTTGTACAATCGCTTTAAAGTGAGCGAGTCTCAATCATATTATTATCAACATTGAGTCCATTCAAGATGATCTATTCAAGATGATTCTCTTTAACCACCAGTCTGGCACCCTCAACGTAGAAGAGTTCCAGGCGGGGGTGCAGGAGTGTACCAACTACCCCCTGAGAGCATCAGTGCCAGGGTTCCTGAGAGCGCTACTGCCTCTTGCGCAGAGGGACTTGCATGCAAGAGCGAGGAGGGCTAAACAGGTACAACAATCGTTGTATTTCACTTTTAAAATATTTTGGTTCATTTTATTCACTCATTTCATTTTATTAGGCCGCCACTCCAGAACCATCCTTACCTAACATTCCAAAGTTTCCAAGCTGGCCTTGAGAATTACTCCACACTGCATTCACCAAGCACTTAGTGAGTGCAGTGTGGAGTAATTCTCAAGGCCAGCTTGGAAACTTTGGAATGTTAGGTAAGGATGGTTCTGGAGTGGCGGCCACGAACCGAATGACGTAGAGAAGGACGGGTCCCTACAAGGTGGACCAACGATATCACACGCGTCGCAAGGTGCCAGTACATGCGAATAGCGGACCACGATGTGATCTTTGGATGTGGACGTCTTCGGCTGCTGGATAGATGGATGAATGGGTATAGGATAATAGCATACATGACAGGTAACCAAAAGAGTCCCTATTAGATAGGCCATAGGGTGTTGTTTCCTATAATCATCCCGAATCACTCAGAAGAAGAATTTTACACTTAGTAGAAGGGGCCAGCTAACCAGACTCCCTTTGGTCCCAGACTCCACTCCAGTACATCAGGACCCACGAGCATCTGATCCTGGAGACAGGGGGTGACAGTAGCGACATCTTTGCGCCACATACACCCGGGACAACTGTTGAATCCGGGGTTAAAAGAAGAGCGAGCGATCCGTGAGTACCTATTATAAATATGTATACGTAGGAAGCAAACTACAACAAACCGTCAAACACAGTCATACAATTGTGCAATCAATTAACAACAGTCTTACAATGAGTTTCAAAAATGTTGTGTAATGCTAGTGTAAGTATAGCTACTTAAACTCAAATACTAGTTTACTCTTTTATAATTAACTTCTCATCGTCTATTGTAAATTTGTAAATGACGCGATAGGAACCGAACCCATGTGAATTTCACATTCCATCATCGCTACGTGTAATAACGGGATTCCTAGCACGTAACACGTGGCACGTGATAATGTAACAGCCGATCAGCGCCATCTGTCGGCGCTATTAGGCTCCGCCGCAGCGAGCGCCTATCACCGGGCTCATAGCAAAACTTGTGATCGCTAATTGCGCACTGTAATGTTTCAGGCGCTTACTTGTGATTATTTTAATATTACGTTAAAAGACGATTAAAGAATACATACTTTAATAAGATAATATTCAGCATAATACCTACCAAAATCTATGGAAAATGCATGGTGATATTGACGACTATGGTCATTGTGGTTATAATATAAATAGATTATGCAACTTGGCACAGGGAGCGTTCAAAACCAAACGGGCGCTTGTTGCAATAAATTGTTCGCTCACACGCTAACAAATACGGGGTAGGCAGTATTTAAAACAGCCGCCACCGCAGCGCGCCCTGCCAAATTGTCCTATAATAATAATTTAAAGCTAAACTGTGGGGACTGCGGACACGTACTTATATTATGGAGTACAGTCTAAGTACTTGTTAAAAATAGTAGTAAATATAATCACTTCATCAGATCATCAAATCATAGGTAGGAAAATACCTTTGCATGATAATTGAATGTATGTCGTATTTGCAGTCAATTTAATTAATATATTAATAACATTAGCTACTCTTAATACGACGGAGACTGAGGTTATATTCCACCACGCTGGCCCACAGCGGGTTAGGGGACGACCTCAAATTTTTCCCGAGAACACTTTCTTTCTGGCATGCTGGCATCCTCATATTTTCCTTCACCGCATGTCAAGAAATTTCACACACATTCCTTATTCACACTTAAAAATAAGAAAATATAAATAATTTGAAGCGATCCCGACACATTTATGTGATTTTGAATTATGTATATGATATTATATTTTAACTCCATGAGACTTTTGATGTATTGGTTTCTTGTGGACACTATGCAGCTCTAGGTTATCTTCACGGCAGATTATTTGGATGGTAAGCAGGAGCCCACCCCTAGCCCACTTGTTACTCGGCGGCCGGGGGTGGCTTGCAGCTGCCGGGGCTCGGAGGGTACAAATTACCTGTCCGCGACACCCACCTGCGACTGACTGCGATTATTGATAGTTGCCACATTGTTTCGCCTTTGATGTGCCACGACTTGTGTTCATTATTTACTTGTTAGCATAGGGAAGTGATTTTAACATTTCAATAATTAATTTTGTTGTTTCAATCTAACTACAGAATCTTGGATTATTTGGATGATAAAGCAGCCTGGGACTGATCGCTCAAATATCAATATTTATAATGTTAAAGTGTAGCGTGTGTGCGCCTCGCATGGCAACACACTGGAGCTTACTTTTTTTTTGTAATAGTAATGGATAAAAAAAAGACAAGCCCGCTGAGTTTCTTGCCGGATCTTCTCAGTTGAGGTCGCGTTCCGATCCGGTTGTAGAGTTAAGGAAAAAAATGTAATGACAATTTGTAAGTGCCCCCGTAGGCCTATACGAAATAAACGATTTGATTTTGACTTTGACTTAAGCAACGCTAAAAATTGTTTAATTAAAAAAATTAAGATTAAAATTAAAAATAGGTAGATTTCAAAATTAACTCAGCTAATCCCCACCACCATCGGCCGGGAGGGTGCCCGGAACGCTGGCAGCATTGTACGTTGAATGGCAATGCTGATGTGTTGGCCAAAATATGTGCCAGCGTTTTGGTCACCAGATGCATTTGTTTGAAGGCAAGTTATGACGAGACACATTGTATTAGGGTTTCTTTTTCATCATCCCTTTTTCCTAATCAGCGTCGGTTTCAGTCGTCCCTGATTGGAATGATAACGAATATTCACGCAAGCCGTCTGTACGAGATGATTTTGTGGCTGTGTGTGAATTTAGCGGAAAAGGGAAGATTTCCAGCCAGGCGGGTGGTATGCCTGGCGGGGCGGCCACTATGCCCCGACGGTTATTGTCGCGTTCTTGCATATATGTTTATTGTTTCAGAACTCTTATAGCGTGATGCAGGATTGTGTTTAGAATTGTCTATTGTTCTGAATGCGTCTGCAGCACTTTCGGTGTAGCTTGTTGCGAGGTCGCTGCAGTACAAAAGGGTATTTATGATAAGGCTTCGTCTAACAGTAAAGTTGTCAGAGGCTGACGATGAAGTATGACTAATGGCTATGCAAAGTTTGTCAAATATTTATTTGTAAATGACTTAATGTTAGCGAAGTGGCAAGTGTGCGATACGCCAGCTGCTCGGATCGGCTAATTACTGCGCTAAGCGATCACTGCCACTCGCGGCACCCTCGGAAGTTTTGATGTACATTTGTATTTGTATATTAGCTGTGCCCGTGACGTCGTACGCTTGGTTTTCTATCCATTCCTGGATGCCATTCTTACATTTACCGAGTTATATGATCTATCACCTTTCCCGTGATAAGCCCTAAAATGGCGGATTTGAAATTTGTTCTGAAAATGAAATTACCTGTGATTATTGTACCAAAAATAGTTAATGTACCACCGCAAACAATATGAGAAAAATGAGTATCTGACTTCTACAAACATTTACAGTGTGATAATAGCCTACGTACATGAGCTTATTCCGCAACTACAGTACATAAATAAGCATCACACTTTTCCCTTTTAATGTCGAAATTCCGGGCACGGACCTGCCCGTAACTTCGTCCGCGTGGTATTTAACAAAAAGCGGACGAAGTCGCGGGTAACAGCTAGTCTAAAATAAAAGTAGCCTAAGTTACTCCTTGTTACATCAGCTTTCTGCCAGTGGAAGTCCCGTCATAATCGGTCCATCCCTTTCAGAGATTAGCCGGAACAAACAGACATACAAAATTTTTAATAAAAATTGTTTTGGTATACTTATGTACCGTGTATACATACAAATGCACTTAGTAAAAAGCAGTTATTTAGCTATGGTTGTTGGCCATAATAAAGTGTATTTAGAGAACTCTACGTGGTCTCCTTGTGCATAACTCACCCCGCGCCGGAACAGTTCTGTGTCGCGCCGGCAGAGGGCGGGATCGGCTCTTGTTCAATAATTATTTATCGCGTCGATTGCATTGCGCGTTTAGTTAGCCAGCGACGTTGTGTGTGGTCCAAGTTATAAGCTAACGCAACGCTGACTAGAGTGGCAAGCGGGAAGATTATGTACATTATGGAGCACGATTCTTGTAGCAATTTGTATGTTTAGTTCATTTGTTGAAAAAGTATTTTTTAGGAAAAAGCTTCTTTGTTTAGACATTTATGAGTGCTACTGGCTTCACTGGGATTTAAACAAAATTGCTTACCCACATGAGTATCTTCATGGGTATTTTATCGCTGGACCCCCAACAAGTTATACACACCCCTCGTCGTATATAATTATCTCCTGCAGGGGCAACTCCTGTAGGTCTTTGATTAATAAATCGCCGTTCACTTATGCCTCGCATCCAGTTCAAACAAACCCAGTTCGACAGCTGGGGTGGTGCTGTCTCTCGTCCCAATTGTTATTTATCGCACTGACTGCATGCGATTATTTGCTCTCCTGATCGGTGATTTGATGCATAGGCTTTGCTTAACATGTAGACTGAGATAATAAATTAATGGCTCGATCTAGACCTATCGCGTTGCCTTGCGAGGCCGGCAGCGAGGCAAATGACGGATGATAACGCTTGCTCGAAGCAAACGCTTGTGTTGCGTCACCCGAGCACTGAGCAGACGATTGGAATCCGGTCAATCACGTTGAGGAGGCATGATCTGATGATAGACAGAGACAGAGCTTTACGAATAACAGCCAGCTCTCAGTGTGTTTTATATTCCTTTATAGCATAGCTATTATAATAGTAAGCCAATATAATAGAGATGGGTAATATAGTCTACCTAATAATAATGTTGAAACTTAACTTTAACATTGATATAAAACGATTTTTACGAATTTAATCACGTTTTTATTATGTTTTTTACGTTTCCAACGTTTCGGCTGCTTTACAGCAACCAAGGTCACGGAGGAAATCGCGATAAAATTCGTAAAATTAATTTTATTTCAATGTGTAGTATTCGCGTAAATATAAGAAATTAATAACTTTAACACATAAAGAACATACATACATTGAATTAAGTGCGTATTCGGTGTTTGTTTTTAAATATACTTAATAATTTTACCGTATTTTTCTGCGCATATAAATTCTGAGTCTCTGTTAGCAGCAGTAATCATCTTATTCGCTCGTATTCTCCAACTTGTACCACACTATTTAGTTTATGAATCTTCTTTTATGCGCGTTTGTTGAAAGTTTTCCATTGTCCTTGTTTTAATAATTAATATCCCGGAACTTTTATAAGCGCATTGTTCGAGCACTGTACATCTGGTTCCGTATTGGGAGTTTATTAATTGATCTGATAATAGAACTTAATTAGATATTAACAAAGGAATGGAGAGTTGATCTCAGATAATCTACTTCATTTCTATTGAACCGTACTCTTTACGAGTGAAGTTCATCAGTTTATGTAAAGGCCAAATACTTAGAATAAATAAATAAATTAAAAATATATTTATTACCACGTCCTGTAGCATCACATGCACTGGAAATTTGTGATGGTGATAGCTTATAACTAAATCGATATCTAGATTTTTTATCCCGGGAACTGTAAGTGTTTCGCCGGCCGAGTCATCTAAAAATACCAAGTCATGGACACCGGTAGTTTTATCTACCTATTTTCATTATTGATTCATTAAATAATAAGACAAATCACTCAAAAGTATTTGGCAAAATCCAGGCGATTTTTCCAAATAAAGCTAATCTCCAGGATATCCATTACTCATGGCGCGACTTCTTCCCCAGGTTCTACGACGCGCCCGCCACCAACGGCTCCCACGAGGACTACCCGCCGCACGCCAAGCGGGCGCCCTCCAGCCTGTTCCTCAACCCCTCCCCGTTCCTGTACCCGCTGCCCAGCAACGCGAGCCTCTTCGACTACAACCACCCCTACCCAGGGTACCATGGCAACCAGGAGACGGGGTTCGATAGGAGAGATGGTAAGTTATTTTCTTATAACGTACTATAACATTATAGGGACTGTAATTCCCGAAGACTAAGTCAGAGATGCACTGCAGTGAGCCCAAATTTAGCCAATCTAATCCAATTGTAATAGGAGGTCTTACTGTCGTTATATAAGGAACACCCTTCTTCAATGTGAAGGTAATTCAAGGCGTAGACCATGGGTTGGCTAGTACGGGCCAACTCATAGACTAAACTAACTTCATACGACTAACTGTGTCCTGACAATGCTTGCATTCATCATTATTATGAATGAGTTTTTGATTATAATTATAGTAATAATAATATCTCCAGACGAACACTCCAACTATACGGTCCCACACTAAGCAACGCTTGTAATATGGGTACCACACAGACTAAGGGCGAACTCATTATATAATACTTATAAAGATAAACACCTATAACTCGGGTACAAACATTCGTGGTTATCACACAAATTGTACCTACCAGAATTCGGCAGAAAGCAGGGTCACTACCAACTGCACTAATCAGGCAGCCCTAGCAATCAGAAGCCGTACTAGTATAAGCATTAACACATGCCTTATAAGTTCAAGAATTGTGTCTTTACCTCAGGTGGTATCTCAGTCCGCGACGTGTCGACTATGAACGCCTCGTTCGCGGAGCCCCGCGGGCTGCCCGCGCCCGGCGGGCTGGTGAAGAGCGACGATGAGTGGAAGAACATCAATACGATGCTCAACTGCATCCTCAGCATGGTGGAGAAAACGAAGCGAGCGCTGGCAATATTGCAGCAGAGAGGTGAGTATTGGTTGAAATGGAACTGTGTGGGTATGAAGGTAGTTTGAAGAATGGAGCTCTAGAGAGTAACGAGCATATAGGGGGGGTCAGACGGAAGGCCCTCCCAGTTTACAGACCTCTCTGATAGACACAGAGGTGTGTACTAGTGTGCTAGCTGTTGGATACAACCACTTCCTGAAGAGTAAAATCCTTCCTACCGAGCACTTAAACGCTGAAAAAAACACATGTGCCACAATTCAGGAAATTTCACAGGTGTACATATTTTCAAATCTGTAGGTCACATAGTTTTGGGTGGGTCAGTAAATGGGATTATCTTTAGGCGGATTGTCGGCTCCATGCAGCTACTTTAGACTTACCTGAAACTTACTGCGGGTGAGTATCCTTGAGGAACGTATCCTTAAAATCGACCGCATGGTTGCAGATAATATAAGCTCGACTACTTACTACTAGTCTGTAGATCTCTGTCTAAAGTCTGTGTGACCATACTGACTATAAACTGAGCGTCTAGACGACAAACTTGGTAACCTTCAATCTGTTTACCAGGCGTGGAACCGACAGAGAGCAACGATATAAAGCGCGCAGCCAGCGAGATCATGGCAACGGCGGTCAGACAAACTGAGGAGCGCGTGGCAGAGGTGCGGAGACGGGCGGAGGATGCTGTCAATCAGGTTAGCCACTGAATCATTGTATTTACCAGGACTCTTCACTAACTGGAGACCACCCGGCCGTCGCCCATAATACAGTCTTGCTACCGAATTTCTGTCTCGTTGGCCAATCGCAACGGATACTAGCAAACTACGCAGGAGATATTATAGTGCACAAGTGCAGAGTAACGTAATAACTTATCCCTCGATCACTCACCCACCCGACACTCTTCCCTTATCTCCTCCTCTTCTCACTCCTCTTCTCTCATGTTCCAATGAGACGGCAATCTGAACCAAGAGACATGAGGTAGCTGGGCTTTACGTGCTCTCTGATCCCCTTAACTACCCAAAACAGGGAGGACATTGTAACTAGACAAACAGCCTCCACCAGGTGTCACGAAGCTCACTATAACTAGTGTACCAGGTACAGTGAGCTCCAAAGATGTGGTAATCAACTACTATATCTGGTTTCTTCCATGTAGGTGAAGCGCCAAGCTCTCCTAGAGCTCCAGCGAGCGGTGGGTGCGGCGGAGTCCAAGGCCTTGGAGCTGGTGGCCGCCGAGCGAGGGAAGGTGGAACGGTTGATCGAGAGGCGGCAGAGTCCGCCGCCTGGCAGGGACTTGAGTCCTAACACTACTGGACAGCAGAATGTGAGTATTCTTTGGGTTTTGTGTTTGTAGTGTGCTCGACACCATCTTCCACTAATAAAAAAAGCTCAAGGTCACTAAACATGCAATGGAGTGAGCTATGTCGGGATTTAGCTACACGATAGAAAGGAAAATGAGGATATCCGCAGATCACGATGGTGGAAGTCATTAGGGGAAGCCTATGTCAGCAGTGGACGTCTTTTGGCTAAGGGATAGATTTTTATAAATGACGAGCGAAAAAGCGGTTTTAAACTATAGCTACTAGATAACCAGGGCCCCAAGTCTTCTAACACAAACGATTCATAATCGAAAAGCAACCGCATAGTAACTGTCACTTTTGACAGATATCCCATACAATATGTGTCAAAAGTGACAGTTACTATGCGGTTGCTTTTCGATTATGAATCGATTGTGTTAGAAGACTTGGGAGCCAGTTCTTGATTTGGACCAGTTTTAGAAGTACCATTGTCGTGCACAAGGTCCCTATAACTACTCTTAAGGATTAAATGAGTTAATCCTCGCCGGTCTGTACCGCATACATCGACGACTCGCTATGCAGTTTGGTGAGCGGCTGCGAGCACTGACTCAATGTATCTGTACGCGTGTTAGTAGAGTCCGCGCATGCTTCCAGTGCTGCTGGAACTGCGGGCGCAAGGCGCAGGAGACGTGCTCGGGCTGCAACGCGGCGCGGTACTGCGGCGCCTTCTGCCAGCATAAGGACTGGGAGAACCATCATCAGGTCAGCATATACTATGAAGTGCATACTACTCCAATGAAGAAATAATATATACAGAGTCACACGAACAAAATGTTGAAGCGAAGACGATCTCACTAGCGTAGTTGGTATAGTGACCCTGGCTTCTGTACCGAGGGTCCCGGCTTTAAATCCTGGTAGGTACAAACTATGCGTGATGAGTACAAGTGTATGTGTCGAGTCAATTATGTAATATATACTGGATTACCCCCCCCCCCCCCCCCCCTTGCATTGAGGGGAGGGCCCGTGCCCAATAGTTGGACATAAAAAGGCCTGGTATTATATACTGGGTTCGCTCCCAATCCATTGTACGGTAGCCATAATACTAGCATTGCTTAGTGTGGGCACTGTATAGTTGGTGTGGATTGTATTGCGAAAAGATAAGCACAAAAACCGAGCACATTTGTGTAGTACATAAGGACGCAATTTCCGTGTACCACACAAATCGGTCCCAGTTGAATACATGAGTGAGCCTGTTGCCATAATACCGGGCACACTCCTCAATATGAGGAAGCTTTATGCCATAGTCCACCACGCTGCTGGGTTGGTGCAGGTCGGTGAACTTCACACGCCTTTCGACTGATATATTTTATTCAATAACATATTAACAAACCAAATACAGGCGGGGCGTATCAATAAAATTCATGACAGTATAAATAAAAAGATGTAAATTAAAAAATATAAAAAAAAATTAGAACCTCCTCCTTTTTTAAGTCGGTTAAAAAGAAAAGCGAATCAAATTTTAATTAACTACCATTTCATGGTACTGATTTAATAAATTCCAGAAAATAGGATTATGTACACATTTAAAATTGTTATTATTGTTCAATTTCGACATGGTAGTTTTTACAAAAACTACCATCAGGACAGTAGGTAGCTTTTTAAGACTATTTAAAAATAGATTAGTACTTACTTACTGATTAATGTTTATCTTTCCTCTCCGACAGGTATGCAGCGGCCGCGATCAAAAACCAACAACACTCGTCCGCACGTCGCCCCCGACGACCCAAACACCCCAACCGAAGCCCCTCACACGCTCCACAACCCCCATAACCGCGACCAGCAGCAACCAACCCGCCGCAACCGTAACCCTACCACCGGATAACCGTTTATCATTAACCAGTTTAAATACCGCCGAAAGATTGTTGAACAACCAAGATCGGCCGTCGAATAGCACCGATAGGATAGCGTTGGCGAATCTATCTACGGCTCAGGGTTTGGCTCAAGGGTTAATAGGTATTGGCGGGAAGAAATGACGTCTTAGTAAGGAGCAGTTCGTTAACACTGTAAGGTTTCCTAGAAAAGTCCGCAGGTAGATACTGGCGCTAGTGAGGCGAGCGCATGTTTCAATGGTGTGGTGTTGCAAATTTTGAAATGTGTTTTGTAATTTAACTTTTTAATAATTTATGGAAAGAGTGAAAAGGATAAATTTTAATGTCTGTAAATAAAAAAAAAATATTATTTGTTTGTAAATTATGATTCTATTTGATTAATTGTTTGTAAATAATGTTATTTAAGTTCGTTTGTTTTGGGTGGAAGAATACATTCAGTTGGGCTTCGGATTATTTATTTAAGTGTTTTTTTTTGTTAAATGTATATATATTACATATTTCGTTTTTGATTATTTATTTAAGTTGTATCAAAAATTACGAATAAATAAAACAATTTATTATTTATGTGATTGCTGACCCCCAAATTTATAAGAACTCACAATCCATTTACAATGGCATTAAAAAAATATTTATTCTTCTACAACAATTTGCCATTGGAAATGGATTGTAACTTACATGAATTTAAAATTAAATCTTTATGTAGCAAATTGAAGCACAACGTAGATAAGGTCTGTAAGCAAATAAACCAAAGAATATTATTTTTAAGTTATTCATCGCTACCTATGCTTAGATACTTATTTGGTACCTAGGTGCATTCTATAACTATATATAAGTATGTCTTGTTTTAATATAATATGGTGCCATACTTGCAATATTATTAATTATTACTTTTACGTATAAATTGTAATTACCCACTGATGTATTTTATTCAATAAATTATGATTACGACTTAACAAATTATTTTTGTAATTTTTTTTTTCAGAAAATCCATATTCTAACCACTAGATAATCAATGTAAAAATGTAAATCGAGTACCTACTTAAGTATATCACTTTTCAATAAGTTTATCACTTACAAATTAGATTAGTAATTAATTACCACTAGAAAGTATACGATGTTAATTTTTTAATTATTAAGTACCGCGAGGAATTTGTGGCTTTTATAAAAGTACATTATGACAATTGTAAATACCTACATAATATATATAAGAAAGGAAACACTAAACGTATCTACATCTCTTTTTATTAATCATAAACAAATCATATGACTTATTCTCTGTCTCTCTCTCTCTTTACTTCCAACGATATCTTTCATCAATTATGAAAACGAGCTGTTATACCACTTCAGATTTGTGACAATCCCGGAGGATTCATTTGATTTCTCAGGATAGTAAGTCTCATAATTTGATCCAACGGCTTGTGTAAAATACCATTATGCCATGTTATGTTAGTTACTGCCATTCTTATTAAAAATAATTACTCAATCAGAATCAGAATCAGAATATTGTTTATTCACGTAGACCATTAAGTACGGTACTTATGAATCGTCAAAAGTTACAAAATACTAAGCTACAACTTTACCACCCGTTCGGAATGCCGTTCCTATGGAGAAGAACAGGCAGAAAACTCCATGGTTGCTCTTATTCGCTAATCGCGAGCAATTGACAATTTATGAATCTGTAACGCCCTCGAATATTTGTATGGCTGTATTATACCTATTTATGTATGGCTCGTCACAGATCATAGTATTATACTGCCATCGGTGGCACCAAACGGTTTCCTTAAATACCTACATGAAGTGCAATATTAATTTTAATTACTGCAGTGTATAAAGTTTCGAATTTAATAATTGCTAAGTCTTTTAATAATTTTAAGTACCTACGTAATAAATAATAGTTCATTATGACTTGCGTCAACTTCATGGAATAAAATGTGTTAGAAAATCTAACTTTGATGTTTCTAATTTCTACCTGATCCCGATCCCCCCGGATCCTTCAAAGGGCTGAGAGGTGGATGCTGAAAGTTCCTTATCTTGATAAAGTAGCAACTGCTATAATTGCGTTGCGGCGCGTAACGGCGCTCTTATACAAAGGGGTCGCGACGCTCAACGCTACCACAGTTAATACTGGCTTTCGCGACGCTCACTATAATTTGAATCACGACACTCACTATAATTTGAATCGTGACGCTCACTATTATTTGAATCGCGATGCTAACTATAATTTGAATCGCGACGCTCACTATTATATGAATCGCGACACTCACTATAATTTGAATCGCGATGCTCAATATTAATGGTGTCGCGCTTGATAGAATAGCCTCACAACAGTCACACAAAAGTCGTCGCGACGATAACTATTACTAGCGATCGCTACGCTTACAATAACTGGGATCGCGCTGCTCGCAGCCACAAGGACGGACCAGGACGCGCGGACCCATTAAGACAGCGGTCCTCTTCGAGTAAGGAGATAATGAATCTCATTTGTAGTCATTATACCTAATAGGTAAGTAAGCACAAAAATAAACAACTGGTAAACACATGCTTTGACTCATTACCGTAACAAATTTAAAAATATTTGAATGAAGTCATTTTGAATTAATTTCAGTGATTCATTTTATTTTGTAATACTGAGAATTTGGTACATTAACTTGTAAAAGGATTGTGTTCTGGTATAATAAGTCTAAAACAGGCGTGAAAAATTGTATGTAGATGTGATGTATGCAGAGCCGGATTATTCATATAGGCAACTGCCTATGGCCCGGCGCCGGCAAGGGGCCCCGCGGCCCACGATACAATTAAGTATCTATCAGGAAGATTGGGCAACCTAAGGGCTGGGCATTTCTTCGCTCAGTGAGTAGCTTTGACAATTCAGCTAGGAAATCTTGGGTGCACTACCACATGGGCCAAATTTTTTACACTTTTTGTAAACATTAAGTGGTAGTGGGTAAGCTTTTGTATGATATTTTTAATGTACATTTTTTTTGTATAGTAATCTAATTTTCTTTATACCTTTACTTTGTAAATATTAAGTTATTTTTTTTTTGTTATTATGGTTAGTAATAAATTAAGTAGTTTTAATTTGATTTACTTTTTAATTTTCGTTTGACGCACATCACGAGTACATTGCTGAACGGATATGGATAAGCGGACATAGCATGCATATTATTCGGTCGAATACGATACTCGTATTTCGGAATTAGTGAATAAAACGGTTTAAATACTACCTACCTAAGGGGAGGGGGGCCTATAGGGGCCTCTACTGGATCAGGATCTTAAATGGAACCATTCTGAATAAGCCAGCTATCAAATAAAACCGTATTGAATTTTATCCATCCCATTGGGAGCTATATGGTACCACATAGATACAGATTCTACAAACTTATAACCCTCCTTTTGCGTCGGACGTTGAAAGTAGGTCTTGTCAAAGATGAAACACAACACCGCTCCAGGCTTCTCCTAACATCACAAAGAAACGTCATTTCTCTAAGTTATCAAAAAGCTTTTCTTTGAGCTCTACATAGAGCTGTCACCGCGTAACATCTGACGTATCTTTGTTACAAAGCGATAGCCAGGAGCGAGTTAGTTTACGAGACAGACGTCCGAACCCGTCTACGGCTGACAGCGTTATGTACATGGCGGTGATTTTCATGCAGTGTTGCCAGATGTGATTTTCTATTTATACCCAAATTTGAAATGATTTTTAACCGACTTCAAAAAGGAGGAGGTTCTCAATTCTGTTGTATTTGTTTTTTTTCTCCAAAATGATACAATTTGCTTGAGTTTTACCCAAAGGCAAAAAGTTAATAATATCGGCTTAAATTTTTGCCTTTTTCTTATTTTTTCCTTGAAATACTGTTCTAATTTCCAAACTGAAGCAGCAGAAATACCTTTTTTTTACGTTACGCATCCCCACTGCTTGGGTATTTTTTTCTCCAAATTTTTCTCCAAGAATTTCTTTTCAAATTTCTCCAGAGCCAAAATTATTACCCAGAATTGCGAAAAAAATACCTAATCGGGCAACACTGTTTGAATGTGCCGCCGGCCAATGGGAGACGTCGGCTTTAGTTGGTTAAGTGGTGTTTAGATCTTAACCGTGATATCGTTTCTTTTAAAGGCTCTACGAACGCCCCAATTTGACACTCAATTTGTAGAGCCGACCGGCTTGTCAAGAGGCAAGATGATCATTCACATGCTGATAGGCTATTTGACTGTATTTAAAAAACTATCTTAACTTTTTCATTAGTTTAATATGATCCTAACACTATAGTTCTTTCATTGTAAGTTTCAGTATTTTCCATAAAATTCGATGATAAAAATAATAATAATAACAATTTGTAAGTGCCCCCGTAGGCCTAGTAGTAAACGATTTGACTTTGACTTTGAAATTCTCCATACAAAATGTCTCAATACGGTAGACTATAAAGTATACGGTTAGCTTACGAATAATCTCGCACTTGATGGACAGATTGGGAGGCAAGTTGTGACGTACGCAAGGGCTTTCACATATCACAGTCGTCGCTCTGCTGCATGCTAAACGATTAAACGTCAATTACGAGTTGTATACGGCTTGTGGTGTCGGTGTGTCGGTGCTCGGTGTGACAGGAGATGATTAAACTCATCGTCGTCGAATGGTCCGTCGCGTCGAGCACTTTTGCGCTGCACGAAACGAGATCTGTAGGGTAAAATTATTTTGAATTCTGCAGATACTGTCTCGAAGTTGTATAAAGTGACAGTCCGTTAACACTGGTCTTGCAAAGTGTTTTACTTAAAAAAATCTTTGTTAAGGATTGTAAGTGAGTTGTATAATTTGGACGATGTTAACCCAAAATGGGAGGAGCAATCTAGGCTGCCATTAAAATGATTTTTTTTTTGTTTTGGGAAACTCATGCTCATGCATGCATGTTTTTGGGTATCATGGGTTACCACCCTTCTTTGGATTCGACGGTTAGTTTTCGCAGTAAATAATGGAGATAAAATAACCTCTTAAAGACTATCCACAACTTATTTGACAAGTGGACCATACAAATTATGTCATATAAGTTGTAGGTAGATATAATATATTGGCACATTATGAAACAATTTCTTAGTTATACATGTGTTTTGTATTAATGGCCACATCACAATTGGAATTGTCACTTGAGAGTTCTGCCTCAAACGAGAATGTTGCCATATACAGTTAAAATTGAGAAGATTTGTCACTTTTTGAAGGATATGGATAGATTTTTTTTAATGATTGTTTGCCCAGATGTTTACTAAGGCAGGTCCCTACTTACAAAACAACACTGATCGTTTTAAAACGTGAATAACCTATACACAGTGACTCAGGAATCCTTGATTAGTGCAAATATTCACACAAAGTCCGATACCCCGCGGTCATGGACATGGACATAATATTGACCGTTGAATCATCGGCTCCCTGAATCAAATTTACCTATACATAAAGTAATTAATTTAGATCATAACAACATTGAAATAGGTTTGATATTTGAATGTAATGTTATTATCTACAATTCTTGCTAAACATTGCTTGTTATAAATGCTCTATAAGCCAAGTATTACCATTCATCATGGATCTTCAGAGTTCGAAGTGACATACTCACTTTTTAAAAGAAATTATTTCCTGATTTGAGAACATGCTACATGGCACCCATTTCTCATGCTTCGAGATCAAAATAATATGGTTCTTTATAATATACCTCCGAATTTACAGACGTTTTATATCTTTACCAAAGTCATATAGTACTGCGCAAAGCATATAACTCTTGTGCACAGTACTATATGACGTTCGATAAAGTTATAAAACGTCTATAAATTCGGGGGTTGATGTATAGGTAATACATGTAGACACTGAAAGAAAATGAGGAAATATCCATTATTATCGTCTGACATCATGGATCATGTAGTATTTACAAAATGAAACCCCATCGCCGCTGCGGTCATCGGAGAGTGCTCCACGCGACGGACCTGTCACGCGGGGACGGGTTAATTACTTCAAGTCGATAGGTATTGATGACCCCCGACGAGCAGACTTGGATGCGGACGGGTCACAGACATATGAATTACCTCCATATGGTCATGACGGTTGTGAAGATGATTTTCATTGCCTGTCCACACCGCTTGCAGTTTCGCGAGGCCGTGAAATGACAGCACTCGCCCGAGGCATACTTATAATACACTAGCTGCACCCCGCGGTGTTACCCGCGATTAAAAATGTATGTCCTTTTTACTGGGATAAAAAGCCTATGTGCTATTCCAGACTATAATCTATCTCTGTGCCAAATTTCATCTAGATCCGTTCAGCCGTTCTGGCGTGATTGAGTAACAAACACCCATCCATCCCAACTTTCACATTTATAATATTAGGGTGATTAGAAACCTTTTATCTATACTACAGGGCGACTGATAAGTAAAGGTAAGTACTGTTTTTTATGCTATGTTTGTATAAATCTCGCCAGGAAGCCTTATTATGGCATAAGTAGGCATTAAATCCAAAGACAATTTTAGATTGTTTCCTCGGTGCGGTGCCAGTTTTAATAAGAGTGTTGACAATGCAACATCATAATAAATAGACAAACGTGCAGCCTCCAATTAATATTTTTTTTATTGACAACCATCGTGGTGTGCTTAGTCGATGACGTAGTAGGTACCTCTCAGTGAGCCGACCAGACGGCTGGATGATTCATCTGCGTATCACTACGCTGTGACTCAACACTGGACGCATTTATGTATTTAGTTCACAGAGTCACAGTGTAGGAAAGTATAAGCAGTGCTGGCATCTTCGCCTTGAATGGAACAAAACATTTAATGAATGGATTTTATAGACTATAGCGTCTACCCGCGGCTCAGCCCGCACCACCTCGATAAGACGTATGCTTTAGCACTCAGCGATAATGTATAGCTTTCTATTAGTGAATATTTATTTTAAGTGGCGAAAAAAAATATATGTGAAGTCAGCCATTAGCCAGCAGTGATAGCCAAGTTGGTAGAACGCTTGCTTCGGTAACGAGGATCGCAGGGTCAAACCCCTGCTCGCACCTCTGGCATTTCTGGATTTCATGTGCCAACCTTATTTTCAACGATGATTATCACTTGCTATACGGTGGTGGAAAACATCGCGAGGAAACCTGCATATCTGAGAGAACCCCACGAAAGATGTGTGAAGTCCGCCAACCCGCACTGGACCAGCGTGGTGGACTATGGCCTAATCCCCCTCGCATTGAGGCGAGGCCCGTGCCCAGCGGTGGGCCATTAAAAAGGATTGGTATTATTATTTGTTATTATTATGAGAAGTAAATAAATTTGGTTACCTACTAATAAAATGACAATTGTGATTTGTAAACCATTGTTGTTAAGTCGCTTACAACTGCGCCTTACAACTGCGGTTGTAAGGCCGAGTATAATACCCTTTATGAGTCCCCCTGTAGATGAATGAATGATTAGTAACAGCAAGCGAGTAACTCCGTCATATTGCACCGAAGGCGAGCCAGCGAGCCAGTCTTGTTTTTATTACGGTCCTGTACTCACGCGTTCGTCATTATGAAGACCGCAGTGAGTATATACTGATTAGTTTATTTCTTGTATTAAATATAATAATAGGACGTCATGCAAAATGAAATAAAATTTAATTTTACAGATTTTATCGCGTTTATTTTATGTTGTGTGTAAAAACATAAAATAAACGCGATAATTATCTGTTAAATAAGTTTTATTTCTATGTGTGGTGTTCGCGTAAATATTAGAAATCAACATGTGGCGGCATTCTTTAACAGCTAACACAATTAACAATATTTTTTTCTTATTTCTCATTTAGTGTTCTTAACCTATTGTATTTTTATAGATAATATTTTTATATTAGGTATACTTTCTATATTTTTTAATATATAAAAAGGCTGTCTTAACTGACAACGCGCATGCCAAACTGTCTCCCTTTCGTAATTCACACGAGGGAACGAGACGAAAACGATTCAATAATATATAACAAAGTCGTGTTAGTTACACCATTTATAACTCCAGAACAGGTGGGCCGATTATTATGGTATTTTTTTTTATTTATTTGTCACCTTCCGTATAGCAGTACATATATAACAATAAAAACATGGGTAACATTCACAAAAAAATATAATATCATTCATTTTCTCATACATTTGATTCTGATATGGAATCAATGTAAACAATGCCCGTAAACCCAAAACCGCTTGAAGTTATTCGTTGTTTGGTGGCATTTGTGGTTATATAATTGCATGGCTATCATTCACTAATTTAAATTCGAATCACGCAACACTACTAGTTGACAAAAGGTATTTCTTAGATCAAGACAACTTACCTACACTGTACTGGGCCCCAAGTCTGCTAACACAATCGATTCATAATCGAACAGCAACCGCATAGTAACTGTCACTTTTGACCGATATTGTATGGGATATCTTTCAAAAGTGACAGTTTCTATGCGGTTGCTGTTCGATTATGAATCGATTGTGTTTGCAGACTCGGAGCCCAGGCATAGTGCCATTTTTTAAATGTCGAATAATTTGATTTATTTCTTGTAGAATGTCATTTTTATAACCTACTGTTGGCCGCGTTCAAATATTTTAAACTATTTTTGTTACACCTTACATGTATATTTATTTTATTGTGGCTCGCTCACCTACATCATCAGCTCTATTAGCTACTTTTTATAATTATATGCAAGGAAACCTGTTTAAAGTCAATTCAAGGGAGTTATTTGATTAGTTCCGCGCATCTGCGTGCTACCTATTACTTTTAAACTATTATTTTTAAATTGTTTAAGTCATATGCAGATATCGGCACTGGCGAGGCCTGAGAGCGGCACTGATATAGAATAACCAAAAACATTTTATTTGACACTGGCCAAAAATAATATTTGGTAGCTAAATGCCAAAATAAAAAAGCAGAAATGTCATATCTGCTTACAATATGTGATGTCACTACAGTATCTTGGTTCAATACGAGGATACCTCTAGACACGCCATTTTCATTGCTTCATGTCACATTTATTTATAATGTGTATTTATTGAATTTAATATTGCTATTAATTACTTGACACTGGCAAAATACCCGCTAAGTTGCGGGCACAGATCATGATTGCGGGTGAGGCACTGACGTCCATGATACAAGTACGCTAGACTAATGATACCCTTTAAAATGACAGCTATCTATTGTGCCTATTTGAAGCGCCCCCAACGTGGGGGAAAGGAACTAAATCTGACGTAAAATGCAAATGGCCGTTGTTTTGTTTACATTGTCTCCGTGTTTATAAAGTGTTTTTGAAGGTTTAACGCGATTAAACTTGTTTGTTGTGTCGTATTAATATAGTTAATACATAAATAAGTGGTGTTAGTTAATAGGTAAACCATGAAAGAGTGCGTGTTATGCAAAACTCTTTACCAGAAGGGAAGTGGGGTTACATTCCACAGGTAAGTGAATTTACGGCTAATATTCAAGAAATTAACACTTCTATTGATATTATAGGCACTTAAAAATATGTTACTAATCTTATTTATACGTGATAACAACGCATTTGTCTTTGTATTATCGGTTTTTTATAAACAATAAAATTCAATAGTGCTGTAAAAGTTCCTTGTCGATAAAATTTATCGATATTTTTTCTATCAATATCTTAAATAGATAGAACGTTCAAGAACGTAAAAATCGCCGAAGACAGATTTGTATTATCAAATACATATTATTTTAAAACAATGTTTACTAATTCACAGGTTTCCGACTGACAATAGAAGACTAGAATTATGGCTCAAAAACATTGAAAAGCCTAGTTGGCGTCCGAAAAAATATGATTACATCTGTTCAAAACACTTCTCTGATGACTGTTTTATTAAACATAACTCATGTACTACTTTGATGATTTTTATTTTCTATTAATACCTTACCTACTCCATTGCTTCCCAAACAACATTACATTACCTCATTTCTAATTAAAAAACGATCCTTATTTAAGTAGGATCTAGCTAGTCACACACCACCCTTTAGTCCGGTTTCGGCTTATCCTAAGACTACCTACCCTACCCATGAGCGATTCGGCTAATCATTATCATTATTTGCTTCATCTTAGTATTAACCACTCGACTATTTTGGACATTAGCCATTGTTAAAGGAATGGATCATAATTATTTTCATTTTACTGCATGGGTAGGTTTAAGCATAAACATTTTTATCGATGTATCATATCACTGTCCCATCTCTATTATTAGTTCCATTCCCCCTCACTGCCGCTATCAGCGCCAAAATGGCGAAAATCAAATAGGCACACGATAACCGGGCTTATGATTAGTCCAGCGATGTATACCATAGAGGTCAGTGGGGTGAGGCCATATTCATATCCATTTTATTTCATCGCATTTCATTTCGTAAAGAAAGAAGAAGAAGGATACCTCCCTTTAAACGTTGAATACCGTACAGCAAACACCTTAAAAGCTTATATTTTGTCTCACGTTACAAGGGGCAACTGATCTTAGATATGACGTCGTACAGATATAACCCCTTATAAGCATTATACGGGAAAAGCCATATTTATATCTTCATATAAAATCCATTATTTTATTTATAATGCGTACTTACTTATTAATGTGTTATCGCTATTAATTACTTGACACTAGCAAAATACCCATTATGTTGTGGGATAGGCCTATATGTATTCATTTTATTTCATCGCATTTCATTGTGTAAAGAAAGAAGAAGAAAAAGAATTATAAGGAAAAACGCCATTATCATATCTTCACGTCACATCCATTATTTTATTTATAATGCGTACTTACTTATTAATGTGTTATCGCTATTGATTACTTGACATTGCCAAAATACCCAGTAAGTTGTGGGTCAGGCCATATTCATATTATTTCATCGCGTTACATTTCGTAAATAAGAAGACGTATTATGTGTCATTTAAAATAATTAAGGAAACGCGGGACCCATATTAATTTTGGTGACAGTACCTTTATTACCTACTTGGTATTTCACTAACACAGGTACCTAAAATGAAATGATTGTGGTATATTTATTTACGTAGAATACTACTAGGTAGATTTTTTTATATATATTTAGGATTTATGTTTTATTTTGTGGAAAATTTTCGTTAAAATATAATTGTGTAATTTTGGTGGAATATTAACCATTATGTGTTCACAAACGAGCACGAGTGTAGGAAAATAAACATGTCTTTTCCAGTTCTCCCAAGAAGTCCGGTAATTTGTCAGTAAAGTATCGTCAACAACTCAAATTACTGATAGGGTTTAGGGGGGGGGGGGTTTATTAGGCTTGTCTACGGATTAGGCCTGCATAGAATCTCCCATATCTATACATATAAATAAAATTGGAGTGTCTGTTTGTAATATTAAAATAACCGCTTTTTACTAAGTGCATTTGGATGTAAGTATACACGTTACCTATACCGAAACAACATTTTTTACAATTTTTGTCTGTCTGTCTGTCCGTCTGTCTGTCTGTCTGTCTGCTTGTTCCGGCTAATCTCTGAAATGGCTGGACCGATTTTGACGGGATTTTCACTGGCAGATAGCTGATGTAACAAGGAGTAACTTAGGCTACTTTTATTTTAGAAAAAAAAATAGGATCTCACGAAAAAAAATTAAAACCAATGTTGCAGCGCAGCGCCTGATTAAGTTTGATAGCAACAACCTGCAATGCGTCCCGCAGGCTCAGAATGGGCGAGCAGGCTGTTGTCAACGGTTGTCTTTGTTAAATACCACGCGGACGAAGTCGCGGACAACAGCTAGTTTGATATAAAAAAAAACATTCTACTTCAAGTTGACAAAATACCTACCCTAAGGTGAGGCCTTTTTCTATAAAAAAAAATGAAATTCAGCCTCTGATTAATTGTTTGAAATACCAATGACATTGACAACATCAGAATTGGCAGTATGGATTGATTCCTTCGCCTGTCCTACTGGACGAATTAAACTACTACTATACTTAGTTTTTTGCTAACAACTGAGGTAGGTATATCACTTTATGACCATGCGCTGTCGAGTTGCAGAACTAAAGCGACCTCTGAGTAGGTTATACTTATTATGCATGGCGGTGCATGAAATAGCAATATAATACTTATAGGTCGCATCGGGTCGCATCGCATCACATAACATGAGCAATGATTATGGCGGCTGCGCTTGCATAATGCTATGAATTCGATATGCGCACAGCCGCCATTGCATCTTAGCTCATTGTATGAGATGCGACTTTTATAGCTGTTACCCGCGACTTCGTCCGCGTGGTATTTAACAAAAAAAGTTTTTCTAAAACAAAAGTTGCCTAAGTTACTCCTTATTACATCAGCTATCTGCTAGTGAAAGTCCCGTCAAAATCGGTCCAGCCATTTCAAAGATTAGCTGGAACAAACAGACATAAAGACAAACATTAAAAAAAATGATTTTTGGTATATATGTACGTGTATATATCCAAATACACTTAGTAAAAAGCGGTTACTTTAATATGATAAACAGACACTCCAATTTTATTTATTTGTATAAATGTTATACCTATATGAGAAAACCCAATGAGAAAACAAGGGACAGAAGATGGCCAGGGTGATTCAGAAAGTGTATACTATAAACTTTGAAACTGCGCTTTGGCGCATCTGTAATCATGTGGCGTCAGGATTTTAATAAGTACATAAGTATTCCGATTAAAATTATTTCTAAACAAATGGGGGAAGAGGAACCCACCACACCACTGACCTTCGGTCAACTTTTCCAATTATAAACCAAACCCGTTGATCGATAATTAAAGAAGCCAGCGACACCGAACTCCTCTAAGATGTTAGTCGAGAAACTATCTATCACGAGTGACGGGACCCCAAATAAAATGCAATTCTACGCGAAACGAAGCGAATCTAAATAAGTATTCGGCACGTGTTTCGCCTCTAAACGAGGCATCCTCAGGACTGGTGGGCTACGATCATTCGTAGCCCAACAGTCCAAGCAGGAAGCACCAACCACCGATCAAGCACCGTACGCTCGAATTAATACTAAAAAAATTAAGTTTGTATTTCTTGAGTTTTTGTTTATTAGGCTTAGTATACATGCCCTCTCTGTATCAGCCTGTATAATTAATTATATTTTTTACATGCATTGAGTAGTATGGGATCTCGCTCTTACGGTTCAAAGCTGCCATCTTTGTTCTATAACACATAGTACCTAATGGGATAACATTTATGCAACACATGTAATCTAATGTTAAATCATTAATTCCAGTTAATTCTTCTCACCCTGTGCCTGGTGATGTGTCTCGGCTGGTCATGGCCGGTCGACCCCAAGAAGCAGGTCATCAATCGACCCAAAATCGACGAGTTTGGGCCCAGGGGGAAGAGAGCATCTCCGGCCGGGGTAAAGGGTCAACGACACATGGTTAGAGGTAAGACCCTGTAAAGAACCCACCTAGATAGGGTCTGATTATTTTTCTAGATTTGCACTTTGGCTACAAAAGAGTGCCATTTTGCCAGTGTTAAGTAAAATTTCGTCATCGTTGTTAAACAGGTAAGTGCTTAGCCCTGATGAAAATGATAATGTTGAGAATCACATATCCTTATCAGTAAAACTGTGGATACTTTACTGAAAATTTACCGGACATCTTGGGCAAACATGAAATGTCTAGTTATACTATTTTATTTTAACTGCCTTCACTCTTGCAAGGCGATTGGAATGTCCACAAGGTGGCCTGAACATCACACGGATCGCAGGAACCAATGGATGTAAATGGCAAGAGGGCCACGATGTTTGAAAGTCATGGGGGGAGCAGTACATGTCTTCTGTCTTGTAGATAAATAGATTCACTTACTAAGTAGATATTGGACTATTTTACACTCAAAAGTGTCTTATCTACAATAGTTTTGTCTGCTAAACACTGTTGTTTTTGTTTGGTTCCAGCGCCACCTAGCAGGAGGAGTGATCGTCCCTTAGAATTGCAGGTGACGAAAGGCCACTACGTGTGTGGGGATAGGATATGCAAGCTCAAGCCTGGGCAGGAGCCTGAAGGATGTAACGGAATCTGCCAATATCCCATTGACGATAAATAAAAATATTTTTTACAAAAACCATTCGGCCGTTTGACAATAGATACCTCAGATAATGTGTCACAGACTTTAAATAAAAAAAAGGAATAGTCTATGGAACATTAAAAAAAATGCTCAGCTTTGGTGTAATTGTGAAACGCATTTAAAGCAGAATCAGTCAGTCACAAGTCAATGTAAATCCAAGGGTGATGAATGCACCGCTTGCGAAGCGGGCCACCTAACTCCTTAACCTGTCTTTCGAGTACAGTCAGTCAGTACTAGGCGTACATAACTTCATTCGCGGTTTATTAGTTCGTATGTTGATGCAGCGTAGCGGGTAGTGCTCCTGCCTACCAGCGACTGCGTGTACCCCGCCATATTCGACATACATACCCCGCCGACCACTTAAACGTTCGTAAGAACTATTCCTAATCTGTGACGTTAACCTTGCTCTTGATCTTTTTTAAATAAGGAATACTCGGCGCACATAATTTTATTACCTACTGATCACTACTAGTGATTCGACGTAATACAAGTATGCGATTTGAAAGCGCATATTTATACATTAATACGGAAATCAGCGCCTCCAGCGAGTAGTAAAGAAACTAAGGACCTTTTCATTCCGCTACTCTTATATTATGTGCATCAAAAAGTTTCGCCTTACGACAGCTGCAGCGCAGTTACCATTTTGTTTATTACGATGTTAATAGATGGCGCTATTTAAAAAAACAATAAAAAACATGGCAATAATATTTTTCATTTATTTTCACTGTCAACTTTTTTCTGCCAACTCTGCTCCCATTTCTTTTGCGACACCTTGAAGGCGGCGACATCCAGCTTGCTGGCGACCAGCCGACCGTACGTCGTGCTGTTCAGAAGGTTGCTCTTGTCCGACAACTCCGTCATGATCTTGATCTTCTGCTCCGGAGAAGCGACTTGGAAGATTTGCTCGAATGCGCGCGAGCCGTACTGTGCAAGCGCCATCTGTTGGTAATAACCCTGAAAGAGCAATGTTTCGATGTCAATACAACGATAATACATATTAAAATAACCACTCTGCACATGGCTTATTTCGTTTGTTATAAGAACTTAGAACGCAATCGTTGCCTACACAGGGGAGGAGTTCGGTGTTGCTAGCATCTTTAATTATCGATCAAACTTGTTTGGTTTATAATTGAAAAAGTTGACAAGCCGAGGGTCAGTGGTGGGTCCTCTTTCCCTATTAGGTTAACAATGGATTTCCGCCAAGTATCGCCTACTTTTATCACAGGGTGTAACAAAATCATGAAATAATTAAGCGAAAGGATTATAGCAGAAGCGTGACAAGCAGTAGAGGTGTGGCCGGCGGGGTTCTCCACACACGGCGTTGAAATCGTAGGGTTGTCGACAACTTGCAACGAAACTTATTTTTTTAAATTTGTTTGAAAATATGTAGGAGTGTCATTATTTTTTTTCTGCTTTTTTGGGGAAATTAGTATATACTTCACCAAAAATATTTTACAAGAATTTCATATGGCGTGTCAGAGGGGTGGTCGATCTCACCTTGAGTTTCCATATCAGCTTATCCCTCGCCTTGACGCCGACGCACTGTCCCGTGCACAGCGCGTCCGCCACGTGGCAGCCCTTCGCGTCGCTGAGCACCACCAGCAGCTCCTCCGAGGACAGCTCCAGCAGACCCGTCACCGCCTTAGCAGGACGCTGTCGAAGAATAACACAGTTTAAAAAAAACCTATATATTGATTTCATATATTTACGCGAATACTACACATTGAAATAAAACGATTTTTTAGGATTTTTTTTAGCTGTAAAGCAGCCGAAACGTCGGGAACGTAAAATCAAAATATAAACGCGATAAAAATCCTAAAAAATCGTTTTATTTCAAAAAACGTATAAATAAAAAGTTTTTCGTTGGTAATCAATTAAATACTAAATAATAGTTTTTTTTTCAAAATGTACGTCCAAATGTCCAAATGCGGTTGTCCCAAACTCGGGTTGACCCAATGAAAAAAATAATTCGGGAAAATTTAAAAAATGGGAAAATCTGACAGTATTTATTTCTATGGGATTTGGAGGGCATCGTCTATCGGGTCAACTAGTTAGGAACCGTTAAGTAGGTGTGTTCGTTTGGCAATATTATTATGATAGTACCAGTGCCTGACGTCACTTTATATTCTCTATCACAAGTCACATTATAACTTGGTCATGATTGTAATCCCATATAACATTAAAAATGTTGGAGTCTTTACCTGAAAATCCAGCACAGACTGCAGTATAACAGAACCATGGACATTGATGAAGTACTCCTTGTCCAGCTTGGTCAGGTCCACCCGGTCCACGGGCAGCAGCCGCAGGCACAGCACTGAGAAGTACTTCTGGTGCTCTGGGGATTGGCACTTGAGTGCCGTCTCCAGGTGCTAGAGGCAAATACAAGATGTACCAAAAATAGAGTAAATTTTTTTAGAGATTATTGAGTATTAGGCAACACCGATCATGTTTATGTAGAAAATAAGATTTTTTTTAACAAATTAACGAATGTGTATTGGTAATATGTCAGCATTAACTTGGTATGTGGTCAGTGTTACCAACCCTACTGTTTTAACAGTAGATTTGCTGTTTTCACATTGATTTCCCTGTTTTCTGTTTCATTCCTAATTTTTACTGTTTTTCAATTAGCGTTCAGGACCACCTATTACTCTATGCAAATATTTTGTGATAATCCCTATGTAATAAAACGCATTGACGCTAGATGGCAGTATCTACTGGAAACATGTACACAAATTTAAAAATGGAGACGGGTCTCAAACATTTCCCACATTGTGTGAATTGGTGAAGAAACTTTTGTGCCTACCACATAGCAGCGCCACCGTAGAAAGATTATTTTCAGCTATAAATATTATGAAAACCAAATTACGCAACAGAATTGATTGAACACTAAATCCGAAACAACCGAGTCCTACTCATTTTAAGCCACAGAAAGGCAAATGAAGAAATTTATCAAAAATATGTATGATTTTAAATAAGAAAATGAGTCTGAAAATAGCAATTGAGGATGAAAGTGGAAAATAATTTTACTTTGATTTTTGTTTTTTATTATTTTGTGATCAATATTATAATATAACAATGCATGTGAGTCGTGGTAACTAATAAAAGTGGGTAACTGTTTTAATTATATGAAGAAAGTATGAAATCTACCTTTTTTTACTTTACCTACTGTTTTCTCCTGTTTTTTTATTGGTGAGCTGCTGTTTTTCAGTTCCTTGGGGTTGGCAACACTGTATGTGGTGTTATTCATTCATCACTTTTGAAAAACTGACATAATTCACAATAGCAATGCCATTGCCATTCAATTATGAGCAAATATTGATAGTAGACCTAGGACCCTCCTACCGGTGAAAGCAAGGCTGTACTTACATTTATGAACTGCGCCTGCCTCGCCTTGATCCGGACGCAAGCCTTGGCAATGGCGACCAGCACACCGGTGTTCCCGCTGGCCAACACTGCGCCAAACTTGTCCGCCAACTCATCAAATATTGGCTCAAACTACAAAAGTAAGAAAATATACATATATATGTACAAAAAGAGGAAAAAGTAAGCACCGAACATATGCGGCGCGAACAACCACTCTTTGGTCCTATTGGTCTGTGCCATGGTCAAAGATGGCCGATGACGTAGACGCTCACCTCTTCCTTAATATTGCAGTTGTCAATCAGCCTCTGCACGGTGAAGTTCAGCATGGGCATGGTCGCCAGCTGGCCGAGGCGGTTGATGAAGCACTTCGCGTATAACTGGGTGTACGTCTTCTTCTTGGCCACGAAGAGAGCAGCTTCCAGTAACCTGTAGACAATGTCAACAGGTTATGTAAATATTTTGAAAATTCAACTATAACAGGAGCATGATATGACTATATTGAAGACTAGCTGTTGCCGTCGTCCGCGTGGTATTTAAAAAAGAAAACCGTTGACAACAGCAGGCTCTCACGTTCTGAGCCCGCGGGACGCATTACAGGTTGTTGCTATCAAACTTAATCAGGCGCTGCGCTGCAACATTGGTTTTAATTTTTTTTCGTGAGATCCAATTTTTTTTCTAAAATAAAAGTAGCCTAAGTTACTCCTTGTTACATCAGCTATCTGTCAGTGAAAGTCCCGTCAAAATCGGTCCAGCCATTTCAGAGATTAGCCGGAACAAACAGACAGACAGACAGACAGACGGACAGACAGACAGATAGACAAAAATTGTAAAAAATGTTGTTTCGGTATAGGTAACGTGTATTCATCCAAATGCACTTAGTAAAAAGCGGTTATTTTAATATTACAAACAGACACTCCAATTTTATTTATATGTATAGATGAGAAGTCACAGTTATTTTGTGATCAATACAAAAAGAAGACTTTTAAAGAAACTCTATTTTAAATGAAAGGTCGGTAATGTTAATTATATTACATCGTGTGATTGCCGTACAAGGCTCCGTGAATTTTCATAGGGTTGTCAATATTTTTTAGATAAAGGATTGACTTAAAAACTACCATGTTGAAATCCAGCTGCAAAACAATATTGATAGTTGTACAGGTGCAACCTCGTAAGCTTATAATTGTAACAAATTAATGGCATGCTCACCTAACAGCTGCCTCACATCCGAACACCGGCGGCAATCTTCCTGCTGGTACCGCCTCTTCATCATCGGCATCAATCTTCACATCCTTTTTATCATCATCACCAGCCGCCCAATCATCCGGCGCGAAGCTTTCATCCAACAATTTCCGTATCAAATCCTTTGTTACACCTTTATCAATATTTTTAATTGAATATAATAATACTTGTAGCAACCCCGATGTTATATTTTGATACGGCAAGTCTTTAAACTGTGGCCACACCGACAAACGGTTAACAAACTCTTTGACAATCTCCTTAAATTCTTCCGGAACTGTCTTGTATGTTATTTTTGCATTCGGAGGTATACCTTTATTATCAGGCACAGTATCTTTGAATATGTTAACTTTGGGCTTTTCTCCGGGCAGTAGACTGATGCCGCTGAGGCATTTCAGTACACTACGTAGTATGTGGTTCGCATATTGATCCCAAACAAAGTCCTCTAAATTATTTAATGCATATTTAGATATCTTTAAAGTAAATTCGTAACACTGTTGAAGATGATTTTTGGTGTATTTTGAAGGTTTGGATTCTAATTTTGGCTTCTTTGCAGGCACACTGTCTTCAGAATCTGAAGTATTTTCTTCACCATTTTGTAAATGTTCTGTAGCTCTATCGCATGTAACTCTGAGTAATGTCTCAACAACGTGGCTTGTGAAGTTATCGGAGCATAGTTTACGTAGGTCTGGTGAGAGTACTTCGATGAAACGCTCCAAGTCTTCGGGTGAGGAATAGGGGAGGAGCAGCTCAATGACCCGGCAGCCGAGCTGGTTACCCACTATGTTGAGCTCTTCACCTTTTGTGCGGTCTAGCACGTTGTTGACAAGTGCATCTGCATAAAATCATGGGCCTAATAAAATACACTATCACACCAGTCTATTGTAAAGGGATAGGCAGAGGTGGAATACCATGCATACAAACACATCCCCTGATGCTTTCGTGGCAATGTGTATGTGGATGTCATCCTAGAAGACACTAGGGCATCAACCATCTCAGTCCTCCCAACAACTATGGTTGCTGTAAAGCAGCCGAAACGTCGGGAACGTAAAAACATAAAATAACCGCAATAAACTACCAATTTATAAGATAATAACAATGACCCAAGTGTAACTATATACAACACGGTTAATACTAGACACACTCCCTTTTAATGAGTGAGACTGACAACTTAAATGTCGTATATTTACAACGATGGAATAATAAAAAACTAAAATATACTTATTAATAGGACATTGTATAATAAAATAAAAATTAAATTATGTGTATAATATATAAAAAAAAAATCGTATTGCATATAATATTACTATGCCACTAGCTGTCCTAAGTCAAGCGTCGCTAGAGTACATGCACGAGATGCACCAGTTTTCACTAATATTGTGATGCACGGTGCCTGAGGCTACACAGCACAGGAAAAGCGTAACTACACTTATGAGCCTCAGTAAAACGGGTATATCATATATTATTAAGATAACTCACATCTCTCCTCGCTGTTTTCAATGCCCTGCTTCATAGCATCCAAGATACCAACGAAATATTGATACAGTTCTTCAGATATCTGCGTTCCTCGTCCCATCTGGCCTTTTTTGGCATATTTCTTAGCGTTCGAAAGAAAATTCTTGCGCTTCTTACGCGACCGCTTCTTGTTTGGGTTATTATCGACATTTTCTTCACTCATTACAGCTTATTTATTTAATATAAACAATTTATGAAGTGTAAACATGAACCAGGTGGAGTTTTGAGGTTATGTGTCAAATTCATGCGCTTGATGACATTCGCAACATTCAGTTTTACGCAAACCAAGGTTACATTATAGTTTGTAAAAATATTGGGAAAAATTCAAAGCGATTCAGAAAGTCAGCGATCTAGAGTGACTCTAGTTATATTGTACAGCTCTGGGCTTATTTTCTTAATAGCTCGTTCGCTCATGGTGACTGTTTTTGGCTGAAGGTTAAGGCTTTCGATGCCATGTCCAGGCTAGATGGCACGATTTCAGATTATCGGCCTACTTACTTACTTGCACCTACGATCCATCTCCTACTTAAAGCAGCAATAGCTCAGTGGTTAATTCATTAAATCTAAGTCTCTGGGTGACTAAAGCTATTATCTAAAGTAAAGTAGTTTTATAACGGGAAGTATGCATATCCATTAAGAAATATCCATCAGGTTTGAGTTGGAAAACTTAGCATACTAATATAGCAGCACTGGAAAGAGCCTTATAACTCAGCTGAAGAGGAACTGCATATTAAATGAGTAGGTACTTAAAAACTTCAAAAAACATTGCAATATTTATTTAGGTACCTAGAAGTAGAGTTAAATAAGCACCTTAAATACTTATTATAGCTACTCGTAGTTGATTGTATATTAATCGAATGCCATAAAATTAATAAAAGTCCGATTGTCTTCAACGTTATCAGAATACGACATAGGCGCTTCGATTATATCTATTCTATGAACCATTATCACATAATAACAAATATGACGTAGAAAAGCTTTGAAAGGGATAAGAAATACGTCTGTCCTTGTCTCGCTTCGGAGAAATTTTAATGCACCGACGACGGTAAAGCCAAGCAAACGAACGAAACTAGTTTGCCGGCAGAGAGCGGGTTAAGCGCGCGACGACGAAAGAATATGAGCGCCTGCGCGTATTTTAAATAAAACATGTTATTACGAACAAATATTAAAACAAATGAATACTTGAAAATGGAAATACTTTAAGCGGGACATTGTTTTATTTTTTATTTCAAGTGACTGTGGAATAAAATAGTTATTGCATTTTTTTTTTAAGTTATCATCGAACTTTTTTGTGTCAAAGTTGATTTATGTGGAACCACCCAGCCAGTATCTCGCGGCCGTTTTCTCTTAGCAGCAGAATTAATAAGTAAAGGTAATCGTTATAAAGTTGTATGACTGCTTTGGGAGGCGTTGACCGCTCCACTGCTCTGTGACACGAGCTGTTTACTTAGAAACTTACTATAACTGGTGTAAGACTCTTGCATAACTTTTGTTTACATTATATTAAGTCTAAATATCTAGGATAGCGAAATAAATTACATATTTACGTGCATTTACATGCGCACTGAGTACCTAGGTATATCCAAATGCTTTATTGTACCATCAAGCCTGTATTCCCCGAAGGTGAAGGCAGGGGTACACTTGAGTACACCCAAATTTCAACGATGGTATTTTCTCCCAAACTCCCCTAGGTAAAATGTATTACCATTATTTAATAAGATTCTAGTTGGATTTTTGTTTCAATATTTTTTGATTTGATCATAAAAAAATCTTTTGGCCAATGTAATCAATTAAAAAATAATGATACCTGCATAATGATCTCATACAAACTAGAAAAAAAAAGATATCCGAATTAGTCATTTTGTAGGCTGTTTGACCGCCCTGCGCCCGCGCCATGCCAGTCAGTGCCTCTGCCTACCTATACAACGAAAAAAAATCTGCATATTTTAAATTCGTTCCCCGCCATTCCATGGAATGTCGTTGCTGCGTTATTTGTATAAGTAAAGCATTTTGACCTTTACACTACTCATTATTAAGTGTATTTTCGCTCATCTGTGTAAGTGTGATGGTTCGTATAGTGGAATAGCAATGAACTTGAATCAACTTAACCTACTGGGTACACTACCTGATAGTATTTACAATCTATTCAATACATATAAATAAAATTGGAGTGTCTGTTTGTAATATTAAAATAACCGCTTTTTATATACACGTTACCTATACCGAAACAACATTTTTTACAATTTTTGTCTGTCTGTCTGTCCGTCTATCTGTCTGTCTGTCTGTCTGTCTGTCTGTCTGTCTGTCTGTCTGTCTCTCTGTTTGTTCCGGCTAATCTCTGAAATGGCTGGACCGATTTTGACGGGACTTTCATTGGCAGATAGCTGATGTAACAAGGAGTAACTTAGGCTACTTTTATTTTAGAAAAAAAAATAGGATCTCACGAAAAAAAATATTTAACCAATGTTGCAGCGCAGCGCCTGATTAAGTTTGATAGCAACAACCTGCAATGCGTCCCGCGGGCTCAGAATGGGCGAGCAGGCTGTTGTCAACGGTTGTCTTGGTTAAATACCACGCGGACGAAGTCGCGGGCAACAGCTAGTTTAAACATAATATTCTTGACTCGTACGCGTGGACGGTATTTTTGTACTATACCGGGAGAACCTTTTAATTTCCCGGAATGTAAAATATGTATATATCATACCTATATATTAACCGGGTATGTAAGCGGCTTACAGTAAGCCAATACCATGTAAAGTTTTGGATAAAATCAGCTTAGTGAATTTAGAGATAGTTTTTTTTATTATTATTCTGGTGGAATCCATTCGTTTCCCGGGTAATAATCTACCTATCCTATACCTGAATCGGGTTATAAATTTCAGTATAGATTCCCGTGATACGCGAAGATAAAATATGCGGATTTAGCCTATATTTAAAAAAAACTTAAATTTACTAAAAAAACTACCAAAATGGCAAAAACTGAACCTTTATGGCGCAATTATGTCAATTTTTCCGTCTGCTTTATAATTCCATAAATAGTCCAAAGAGAATTAAATCTCTCCAGTCATCATTTATCTGACGACCATTCCACTTTTCCTTTCGCTACAATAATCGATGGGTACCTACACCGTCCAATAGGTCTACGCGAAATGGATTCATCATAGATTATAAAATGGGGCCCGGTTTGTTGATAACGCACCGCAAAAGTAGTATTCATAGTGCACACTAGAGATGGGGCATATTTACGCTACCACGTTTAAAAACCAGGGTTTCGCTTTACAGTACGGCACACTAGTACGGGCGGGAAATACTAGCAAGTGGCGCGCGAGCCCCGGCATCCAGGGCTGGGGATATTATTGCTCCTTATGAATATGGATACAAGGGTCGATTTCTAGTGCAAGTGTTCTCAGCACTGGAAGCCGGGGCTCGCGTGTGGCGTTCGTCAACGCAGTCGCAATTCGGGGCTCGGTGTTCTCGAAGTATTCCGAAGTTGCCCGAGGGCACGAAGCATCCGTGTGGTACTTCAGGCACGCACGTGGGAATTGGTTGGTGCGGCCAAAAGCTGCTGTATATACTTACAAGAATTTTAAAACGTGGTTTTCGACCCTGGTGTTTTTACATATTTGTACTAGGAAGCTCTGGTATTGAATTTCGCTCGTATATCTCAACCCTAGTGCGCACCACGCCCGATGCGAAGTGACCCCGATATTGACTGTGGGATCGGATAACACGCGATAACTCCCTCAATTTACTATCACGACCGTATGCCACGAAGGAGAAAGCAGACGTGTTTATTTTGATGAAATATAGTACGGTGATAGCTTATAAAAAGATCAATCACTATACAAGTAATCAGACTGATACCTTCATCGTATCGATAGTTGGAATATACATAAAAAAAGCTTTCCTCCCAAACAATGCCACTTGCAAGCGCTGTCTACGCGCGCGTCGCCTATCGAGCCCCACGACTTCACCAGTCCGCGCTGCCGGTCTGTACACGGCCATTACCATGAGTCCGTACTGACAAACTGAATCCAAGACCGCACGGCGCTTGCGACAAACTTAACTAATTAAGATTGACGAGATTAATCAACTGGCTTTTCTACAGCTACTTTTTAACTGCTACAATGGCAATGTGATAGGCTCATAATTATGGGAGTAGGCGTTGGGATAATAAACCATGGAATGTAGTACAAAGTCTAATTAATGCCTTGCGGTAGTGTAAATTGGTGACAAAGTACCTAAAGCTAATGTTCTAAGAATTCAAATGAAAATCCCGCCATGTGAACGAAATACGACGTACCTAGGTGCCTCTTTAAAACCCTCCAGGATTTGATAAAATCCCTGAACTTATGTTACAACAAACTTATGTTAAGTTTAACGCTTTGTAATATATAAGGTGTAAGAGTAATCGTGTAAAATATTTTAACAGGTCCATCGTAAAGGTATAAAGGAAATATTTATCAAATTATTTGAAGTTTTGTAAAATAACACCACGTAGGTACACCTACTAAGTGCGCGGTGAAACGATACTGGCTTGCTTTCTCAGAGACAAATCAAACACTGTTTATACGTATATGTTATACATAAACGTGATTGTTATGACCTACTTGCTAGTCCCATAAATTATTTTACACAATTTTGGTTACATCTTGTAAAGCGGTATCGGTTAGTTATAGCATTTACTACTTACCTAAAGTATGTAATGGGTCCACAATTTTATAAAAGTAAAAGAACCAGAGTTTAGAAGTGGAGATGTTTATATAGATCATATTTTTTAAATTTGTAGGTACCTAACTAAGAACTAAACTACAAATTTGTAACAATATATAATGTCCGCAGTGACGGTTAACCACATGTCAGATGTTGTATAGCTACTTAACACAATACAATGAATGTCTTTAGAATTCAAATTCAAACGAAACACAAAAGGCTTTACATAAATGCTAATCACTACAAATCCAGCCTTTTGAGTAAGCAATTCACACAGATTAGGTTAATTGTCAGATACATTAGCACTCAGTAGTATATCTACTGCTTTATAATGTTTTGACGAACTAATTGTACCAGCTGTGGCGTCGTCAGAGCCGATGAAAAACTGTCAAAGACAATAACATTTTTTTTTTTGCAACAAACGTCAGCGCTAATCAATTTTAATTATAATGATGCTAGATATGCCTACTTACAATATAAAAAAAAATACGTCATTGTGCCTTATTTTACTTTTTAAGTATTGTCAGTAGTGGTTTTAAGCTGCTTGAAGGCACATGTGTGATTAAATGACAGTGCGTCCGACAAGATATTAGATGGGTGTGCGATATACCATAAACCAGTTACTCTCTGGTTACATTATGCTGGCTATAAGGTACATATATGATTTAGTTTTTAGCGGAAAAGGGAAGATCTTCCAGCCAGGCGGGTGGTGTGCCTGGCGTGGCGGCCGCTATGCCCTGACGGGTATTGTCGGGATCTTGTATACATGTTACGTGCTCCGAAAATTCTCGTAGCGCGATTCAGGTTTGTACTGAGAATGTACAATTGTTCTTAATGCGTCTGCAGAGTCATATGTGTAGTTTGTGGCGCATTTGGAAAAGTTGCTATAAGTTAGACAAGGTAGATTTTTAGATTACATTTTTTCTTTTTAGTTTTATGAAGACAGTTTTTTTGAAAAAAATAAAGTTTTTTAATGAAATAAAACTACATTTACAGATTTTATCGCGTTTATTTTATGCCTTTACGTTCCCGACGTTTCGGCTGCTTTACAGCAACCGTGGTCAAGGGAGGACTGAGGTGCTTGACATTCCGGTGGCATAGTTTGAACTGTGTAGTATACGCTTAAATATAAGAACTTAATAACTAGCCTTTATGTACAACCGGTATGACCTCTCGATCGATATAGGCCAGTCATTCACCAATACTACTCGCGTATATTACGATAAGTATGTTGAAAATATTTGTGCGCGAGTTATTTCAGCCCACTACTCTCAAATGGACCATCAAACTATATATAATGTTACGTGCGGGGGTAATCAAATGCCGATTACGTGAAAATTATTTTAATCGCTCTCCACACAGAAGGCAAAAATAGTTCACACCAGTACACTAACTAGTAAACACTCAAATCACAATTCACCAAATCACTTAGAAACACAGTAGTCCACAGTATTCGCTAGAGTCGCCGGTATAGTCTTCTTAGTTCGCTTCCAAGAGATGTGTTCACAATCGCTTTCAAATAGAAACTGTCTCGTCGCTGGTCCTGCACACTATTTATAATCCGAAAATAGCGAGGGTGGATCTTTCCAGAAAGGTGTCGATAAAAACCCACTAAACAGAAATGTTCCATAAGGAAAATGAACCTAATGGACACGGTAATAAGGAGGCGCTAGAATGTTCTAGTGTACGTAGCTGTATTCGTCTAATCGGTATTATTCCGAGAACTCGTAGTTCCAGGAATTGCATTGTCCTCGCCTTTTGTTTACTAATAATAATTTTAATAAAAATAATATGAGGTATATTCCGGAAGCCGGTTGCAACATTGTTGACGATTCTAGATCTTTCTTCACAGATCGATAGGGGACCTTGGACCCAACAATGCGTTTTTGTTTCTAGAAGCTTCGATGACTATTTCTCGAGTTATCGATACCTCTTTTATACGCATCGTAACATTACCCCCCTCTTAGTCATGCTCGTCCCGAGCATTATTTGAGCCATGATATCGCGCTAACCGGTCCACATGGACTACTCTTGGTTTTCCTCTAAGTCCCTTCTTGATGCGGAAGGTAACATCATTGATCCTTGTAATGACGGTGTACGGTCCTTCCCAGCGAGCTTGAAGTTTCGGAGACTTTCCCTTTTTGCGAAGCGGATTATGAAGCCACACTAGTGTTCCTTCTTCAAACCCGTTGGTGTTCGCATTCCGATCGTAGCGGGTCTTCATCCTTGTACTAGTCTTAAGATTATTCTCCCGTACTCTTCTGTGTACTTCATCCAGCTGGTTTTGAAGTTCACTCACATAGTCCGTAACAGGCTTAGGACTATCGGGTGGCGTGCCTGTTATTGCATCCACTGGGAGCCTTATTTCTCGGCCGAAATTTACCTTGACCGGAGTATGTCCCGTACTATCATGTACCGCAGATCGATAGGACATCAGGAACAGCGGAATGTATTGGTCCCAATCTCTTTGATGATCGTCCACGACTTTAGCCAAGTGGTTCTCTAAGGTCTGGTTGAACCTCTCGACCATTCCGTCTGACTGCGGATGCGCTGGCGTCGTACGGGTCTTATTGATTCCCAGCAGTTTGCACATTTCCTGAAATAAGGCAGACTCAAAATTCCGCCCTTGGTCTGAGTGAAGTTCCATGGGTACGCCATATCGACAGACCACTTCCTGAACCAGTTTCTTCGCCACAGTTATAGCTTCTTGATTCGGTGTCACAAAGACTTCGGGCCACTTAGTGAAGTAATCTTGCACTACTATGATGTACTTGTTCCCATCATCTGTCATAGGAAAAGGTCCAGCAACATCAATAGCGATGCGCTCCCATGGCGCTCCAACGTTGTACGTCTTTAACTTTCCCCTGCTTCTTGTCTGCGGGCCTTTCACTGAAGCACAAGCAGTACACTTACGGCACCAATCCTCAACATCTTCCCGACAACGAACCCAGTAGAAACGTTGTCGCACTTTAACCAGGGTCTTCTTGACTCCAAGATGCCCACCAGAAACACCGTCGTGAATGTGCCGCAGAAGAGGGGCCACCTTATTCCGAGGTACTACGACTTGCATGGTTACTTCTTTCCCGTCGTTGGACTCCCATTTTCTACATAGTACACTGTTTTCCAGAGTCAAGCTGTCCCACTGAGCCCAATAGCTTTTGGTGGTCGAACTATGAGTAGACACATCACTCCATTGGGGTTTGTTCCCAAGTCGTTTCCAGTCCAGTATAGGTCGAAGGTCATCGTCCTCTTCTTGGGCTTTCTTCATATTAGTCCCAGTCCATTCGTCATCAAGTTCGTGTGTCCTGATGACTTTAACCTCTTCTCGTACTTCATTCTTCTGACAGTGCTTGCAGTCTTTGGCACACGGTCTTCTTGACAAAGCATCGGCGTTGCTATGTCCTTTTCCACTTCGGTGTTCTATCACAAAGTGAAATTCCTGTAGTTGCTCGAGCCATCTAGCTACTTGACCTTCTGGGTTCTTAAATTGTAACAACCATTTTAAAGCAGCATGATCTGTTCTTATAGTAAACTCCCTTCCTATAAGATACTTCTGAAAATGTTGTAAGGTCTTCACAACAGCAAGTAGTTCACGGCGAGTGACACAGTAATTTCTTTCTGGTTTGGAAAGTGACTTACTGAAATAGGCTATAACGACTTGACTATCTCCCTGTATCTGAGATAAAACACCACCTATTCCTGTGTTACTGGCGTCTGTATCCACGATGAATCTTCCTTCTCTATTTGGGTAACCCAAAATAGGGGCTTCACATAACCGTTGCTTGAGCTCACTGAAGGCTTCCTCACAAGTTAGGTCCCAGATAAAATCACGTTTCTCTTCTGTAAGTCGATGCAACGGTTTTGCAATGTCCGAGAAGCTCTTAATGAATCGTCTGTAATATGCGCATAATCCCAGAAAGGCGCGCACTTCTGTTTTGTTTCTTGGAACAGGCCATTCTTGTACAGCTTTTATCTTCTCAGAGTCGGTTTGGACTCCTTCCGTTGAGATGACGTGTCCAAGGTATCTTACTTCCCTTTTAAATAGAGCGCACTTCTTTGGGCTAAGTTTTAGATTAGCCTCACGGATCCGGGTGAACACTCGTTCTAGATTCTTCAGATTCTCCTTGAAACTACGACCCATAACAATTACGTCATCAAGGTAGACCAGGCATACGTCTCCGAGTAAACCCACCATCACTCTTTCCATAAGGCGCTCGAATGTGGCTGGAGCATTACATAACCCAAAAGGCATAACATTAAACTGCCACAATCCATTTCCAATTCCAGTGCTGAATGCTGTCTTCTCTTTGTCTTCTGGGCTTAGTTCAACCTGCCAATAGCCACTTTTTAGGTCGATTGTTGAAAACCATTTCATACCACTGAGCATGTCCAGTGTGTCGTCGATCCGAGGTAAGGGATAGCTGTCTTTCTTTGTGACGTTATTTAACATCCGGTAATCCACACAAAACCTTGTACTGCCATCCTTCTTTTTCACCAGCACCACGGGTGATGACCATGGACTCGTAGAAGGTTCAATTATTCCGTTATCAGCCATATCCTTAATCATATCTGTCACCTCCTTTTCTCTTGCCCATGGTATGCGTCGTGGTCTTTGTTTTATAGGCCTGGCGTCGCCTGTGTCGATCCGATGTTTTACGAGCCCCGTCCTTCCACAGTCATTTCCAGTAGCAAATATGTCGCTGAATTTCAGCAAGAGTTCTTTGGCTTGCTGCAGTTCTGCTGCCGATAAATTCTCCTTAGAAGATTCCAGTAGTTGCTGGATGTGGTCCTCCTTCAAATGGGTACCATTCTGTTTAACCGTATCACTATTTAATCGTCTCAGGTACTTTACTTCCTCGCATCTTCCAACCACACTATTCTTCTTGAGGTGAACTTCTTCATTACCAAGGTTAAGGATTCTCACCTTAGTTATTCCGTTCGACATTAGTAAAGTCCTTGCTGTAATTAAATGTGGGTAATTTCCAGTGTCTTCAACAATGAGGCATCTTCTTTGTTTAATATTACGAGGAAATTTCACTATCACCAAGTTTTCTGATTTCGGCGCCAGTGTAGTGTCCTTCAGGCAATAAATATTGCACGGGCATGATCCTTGCAAACAAACTTCTTGGTCAGGAAACCTTAACACTCCTTTAGCAATATCCAAAACACACTGCTGATTCTTCAAGAAATCTAGTCCCAAAATACAATCGTCGGTAATATTAGCAATCAGCACTGCCTGGAGATATACTCGGTCACCAATTCTAAACTTTACGTCTGTTTCGCCGAGGACGGAAACTGGCTGGCCGGTGGCTGTCTGAAGATGACATTTTGGAGACCGTCTATTCCACATTATGGTGCGTCTTAGTAGCTCTGGTCTCACAATGGTACGCGATGCACCGGTGTCCACTGTTAAACTACAAGATTTATTATCAATGGTGCCCTCGAGGATCAGACTATTCCCATTGAAAACTTGTGTTATAGTTACTGTAGGGGCTTTATGTTGACCAGCCAGCGCCCGCCCCGCGGCCCTGGCGACCTTTAGTTTAATGGAATGTCTTGATCGTCTTGGTTCGCAGAGTCCTTGACCCTTCTCCTTTTCTTAGGGCATTCAAGCCGAATGTGCCCTTTTTCTCCACACTCATAGCACGTGGGGACAAACCGAGACTTCTTCTCTTCTGGAATCATCGCTCTAACTTTATGTAGCCTCGTGTCTTGTTGCACAGCTTCCACCTCAAGAGCATGTGCGAGTGCGTTTTTCAATGACTGGTGATGACCCAATTTCACAGCGCCTCGAACTTCTGAGTTTCTTATGCCATCGACAAATGCCTGCAGCAGGGTCACTTCAATAACTTCTGGTGCCGATGAGTAAGCACGACGAACCAGCCTCTCAATTTCCTGGGCCCACTGCTGAAGGCTTTCACCAGCCTTCTGTGATCGCTCACGGAGTTGCACTCGGTAGACATGTTCCAGGTGCTTATCACTGTAGCGCGTGTCTAATGCTTCCATTAGTGTCTCTAGCGTCCTTCTTTCAAGCGGCAGGTTTTCAAGGATTGATAAAGCATCCCCACGTAGAGCAAGCGTAAGAGCTATAAATGATTGCTCTTTGCTCCAGCCATTACCACTTGCAAGTACCTCGAACTGGTACCTGAACGCTGACCACGACGAAGTCCCATCGAAGCGTGGCAGATCATGTTTAGAAGACGATGGTGAAGCCACTGTAATAGTCCCATGTGTTTTTAGCTTCATCACCTCCTTATTAAGTATTTCCCAGCGGTCCTCATTCTTGAGAGTTTCTTTTTGTAAGCGGTCTTCGAGGTTCCCTGTCTTCATGGTAACTTCTTTGTCAAGCACTTGTACGCGTTCCTTTAAAGTATTCACTTCTTCTCCGAGGGCTGTGATACCTACGCTGATTTTTCCTAGGACAGCTTCCTGGCTGGCCTGCACCATTTCCTTAATCTCCCGATGCGTAGCCTCTTGGTTAGCCTGCATCATCTCCTGCATGGAAGCCATTTTCTGATTGGCCTCTACAACATTCTTTATCTCCTGCCGTGTAGCCTCTTGATTGGCCTGCATCAGTTGTTTGAGCTCCTGCCGACTGGCTTCTTGGTTGGCCCTCATCATTTCTTGCAAAGAAGCCAGCAGTGCTGACATATTCATGTCAGGTGAGCTAACCCCTGGTGCTGCCATAGGTTCCGCTGGAATCTCAGTACCAGCCCGAGGCTCTTCCTCTTCACGGATACGTTGACGTGCAGCATCCATTTCCACTTGCCGTCTGGTTCGTGGAGTACGCCCTTCGTCTTCACGTGGTAATAACGGCATTCCGCTTCTGACACCAATTGTTACGTGCGGGGGTAATCAAATGCCGATTACGTGAAAATTATTTTAATCGCTCTCCACACAGAAGGCAAAAATAGTTCACACCAGTACACTAACTAGTAAACACTCAAATCACAATTCACCAAATCACTTAGAAACACAGTAGTCCACAGTATTCGCTAGAGTCGCCGGTATAGTCTTCTTAGTTCGCTTCCAAGAGATGTGTTCACAATCGCTTTCAAATAGAAACTGTCTCGTCGCTGGTCCTGCACACTATTTATAATCCGAAAATAGCGAGGGTGGATCTTTCCAGAAAGGTGTCGATAAAAACCCACTAAACAGAAATGTTCCATAAGGAAAATGAACCTAATGGACACGGTAATAAGGAGGCGCTAGAATGTTCTAGTGTACGTAGCTGTATTCGTCTAATCGGTATTATTCCGAGAACTCGTAGTTCCAGGAATTGCATTGTCCTCGCCTTTTGTTTACTAATAATAATTTTAATAAAAATAATATGAGGTATATTCCGGAAGCCGGTTGCAACATTGTTGACGATTCTAGATCTTTCTTCACAGATCGATAGGGGACCTTGGACCCAACAATGCGTTTTTGTTTCTAGAAGCTTCGATGACTATTTCTCGAGTTATCGATACCTCTTTTATACGCATCGTAACAATAATATTGTTTCATTGGCGCCAGTGAGCCATCAATATTATTGGCCAGTACTCAATATGAAGGTTACTCCATAAGCGTTGTTTCGGTGGTCTATTGAGAAAGCCTGGCAAAGCTCGGATTCAGAAATTTTTTATTGAATAGGTCAGTGCTTAACCTGCTCAAGTCTGCCTAGCCGTTCCTACATTGTCCTCACATACCCATAAAAATGTACTGCTCAAAAATGTAAATGTTCATTTATTTTTTTAACTGAATTGAAAAAAAGGAGGAGGTTCTCAATTCGATTGATTTTTTTTTGAGTAATTATATCTACTGGTATCACTATTAGTCCATTGTGCGTTTACTAAAATACAAATGTTGCTTAGTTGTTAATAATTCTGCGAGGCCCTCTGGTTGCACAAGAGGACCGGTTCGGCTCGGCTTATTTGGTTTAGATTTATGTTAGGCATAAGGCCGAATATTCGGTTGATGTGCTTAATATTTACCGAACTATGGTTCTTTTAAGATTGTTTGTCGCGAGCCTTATAGTGAACATCGAGACTTTATAGTGAGCGTCGCGCGCGCGCTTAAATTTCGCGAGTTAATTATCAACGGCTTAGAAATAGTTCAGGCTTTTAAAAAGTTATTGCGTTGATTCTTTACAGTATTCACAAATTGAGTGTCGGCGTCCTGCCAGCTACGCGGGGCTCTTAAAACTGTTTGAAAGACGTAAAATTTAATGTTTGTTTAAAATGAATACCTGCAGATGTGAGCATACTGCGCGGGCGTGTTTGATGTATTTGCCAAATGAATGTTTTATTTTAGGGACTTACAGCTTTTCATGGTTGATCCTGCATCAAATGCCCAGGAGGTACCTATGTTCTATTCTATTCAGGAGTATTTCTATATAAAATTTGTAAATTTTATGACAAACTCAAACAAAACAGCCCAAAACCAGTGACGCACACTGTTCTACTTGTAGCGACCTCTTCAATCTCGCCGCAAGATTCACAGATGGCGCTGCAGAAGGACATACAGAACAAATGACAATTTTCCAATTCTGAAAAGCGCTATCGTATATATCGTATATATGTTACGTGCTCCGAAAAGGAGCACGTAACATATATACGAGATTCCGACAATAACCGTCGGGGCATTGCGGCCGCCTAGCTAGAAAATCGTCCGTTTTCCGCTAAAAACGTATTACTCTCATTTACAAATGAATAACTTTCCACATCCATCGATTTTGCTATGCAGCTCAACCTTCAATGGTTAAAGCGTAACATATACGTGCTTACTATATACATATTATATATATATACATATTATTATATATATTTTTCTTTGAGTCCATCTATAGGGTTTACATTAAAAACTCTGTTACAATTGGTTCGATAAAAAAATACAAGAACATAACAAAAAAGTAAGTAATATAATAAAGACCCCGCCCAGTTACAGTTTTTTAACAGTCCGTTTCATAGACAAAAACATATTTCATCGACTTTTTATCATCAAGGGGTTTTTGCCGGCGAAGCTATTAACGACATGGTCGCCGGAGAAAGCCCCATCAAATCAAACCTACTGGACCGAGGCCGTTGACCGTGGCTGATCATGCGGGACCGATCAATCTGGAGGAGCTACCTACCAAGATATCTTCTTGAACACCAGCTATCACCACTGATAGAGCGTCAAGATAACCTAGGCACAGCTTCAGAATCATTTATGCATGTAAATCATTACCGTACTCAGTAACCGTCAAAAAAATTATGGCTACGTTTTGAGCAACCGTTCGGAATTCGAAACATATTCCTTTCATTCCTTCATCCATCAGCCAAAAGACGTCCACCGCTGGACAAAGGCCTCCCTCTATGACTTCACACACCATGGTCCGTGGCCACTCGCATCCACCGACTTCCAAAGACGCGTGTGCTATCATCGGTCTACTTTGTTAGAGGCTGTCCGACCCTAAGTCGTGGTCGCCATTCTAAAACGTTTCTCCCCAACGGCCATCGGTTTTTCGAGTTATTCCCAAAACACAGAGTTTAGTGGGGTTCTTGCGACCACATACTCTCTCAACTGTTCATGTCAGGAGTTATACCACCTAAATCCGGGCTGTTCTATGGACTAGCTTGGCCAGTGCCTCACCAACCTCAGCAAATAGTCTACAACCTCCAGTAATCTATACCCAACTCTACACGGCTCGCATTCCAATATAGACTAAACAGGATAAGCGTTGAATGAAAGAATAACAGATCATTTATTTGGTCATAAATAGAGCGAGGTAAACGTTGATTGAAACAAACAGAACAACCAAAGATTTGCTTAAAAAACTTTGTGCGGTTGTTTAAAAAACATCTCTATAAATAAATACCCATTATACAAGCGTTGCTTTAAGTGGGCCCGTAGACTCGGTGTGTTAGTCTGACGAAATTATTATTCTACGTACCAAACACTCTGATCAAATTAGCAGGATGCGCGAGAGTCTCCGTCGTCTCGCGTCAGACGACTGCATGGAGCGGCGCGGGCGCTGCGCGGGCGAGCGGCGAGTCAGGGTCGAGCTGATGGATGGAGAGCATATTACCATAGATATTGACGTGAGTAGCCCACTTTATAATCACCTGCTTTTAGGACTGGCCTCCCTTCAATGCGATATAAGGGGTAGGGGGGGTTTTCAGAAACGAGTAGTTCATTTATGGTTTAGCAATTCACTATCAGCAGTTGAAAATGAGATCAGCACATGCAATCTAGAAATCCTAAGAGGTGCGAGCCGGGTTTGAACCTGCGGCTTGTTACTAAGCCGAGCGTTTTACTATCAGATATCTTGTTTTTTTTAAACTTCAGAGGAAAGCACGTGGCGGCGACCTCCTGGACAAACTGTGCGAGTCCCTGGACATCGCGGAGAAAGACTACTTTGGGATGCTGTACACGCAGCGCGGGGACCCTAGGATGTGGGTGGACCTCGGCCGGAGACTCTCAAAGACTTTCAAAAGTAAGTCTCGTAGCACGGCCAGCTGTGACCGGACAAAATGTGAGATAAAACAATTTTGTCTCTTTCCTTCGTATGAAGTACAGAAGGAGGATGTGACTTTGTGCGATATAATCTGTCACTGTGACATAGGACTTGTCTCGACCTGCATACTAGGTATGCAATCGATTTCGTTGTGGGTTCGAATTCCGTCGAGAATAAAATAAAATCTTTTCGTTATTTTTCCTGATCTGAACGTAAATTGGATCGCTCCCATTGGTCCTTTACAGATGAACCCTGGGACGTGAAGTTAACAGTTAAATTCTACCCTCCTGAACCCTCGGAGCTGACTGATGACAACACCAGATACCAACTGGCGCTGGCCGTCCGAAGGGATCTCGTTGAAGGTCAATACACGCTGTTATTGAGTTTTCCCAATGTTTAAGGACTTTATTTATATCACACCATCACATTAATCACACTAATATTATAAATGTGAAAGTTTGCATGGATGGATGTTTGTTACTCAATTACGCCAGAACGGCTGAACGGATCTGGATGAAATTTGGCACAGAGATAGATTATAGTCTGGAATTATCCCGGTAAAAAGGATAAACATTTTATCGCGGGTAACACAACCATACACATGCCATACAACGCATAGCCCAAATGGCAAGGTGTATAGACTTGATATTATGAGTAGTACTTGATATTTCTTTCTATAAATAAAATGTAATATTAGTGGGATATTAACCATTGTGTGTTCATAAACGTGCACGAGTGAAGGAGATTGAAATAAAATTATATAACTTGACTGTTAAAGTTCTCCCGAGATGTCCGGTTGAATATCCACAGCCTTACTGCTAGGGGTGGGGGATACGTTTCATCATAATCATCATCATCAGCATCATCATTATCATCAGGGTTACTTATAATTCACAAGCATTTTTGGGGTCGAGTCACTTTCGTCCGTAGGAGAATTAAGTACCCTCGAGATACTCTACACGTGACCCTGTGTGGTGCCAACCAGGTGACAACTCTACTGGTGGTAGGCTTCGGCCGTGGCTAGTCACCACCCACTGAACAAAGCCATGTCGCCAAGCGGCCTAGCCGTGTTCCGGCATGATGTTCGGTGTTGCCGTTCATGGATGGCGGGTCAGATCAGTTGCGCTGCATGTGCCTGGCGAATGTAGCGTCTCGATCTACTGCCGCCTTCCTACCTAGGCAAGTATGCTCCATCGTAGATCTCATCGTCACATACCATCAGGTGAGATCGAGATCAAATACTTGCCTATAATTTAATTTAAAAAAAAAAGCAAATTTCAAGAATTACACGACCTGTCACAATGGCTCGCGCTTGCAGTCGATTGCCAACCTAAAAAAAAGAAGAAGGAGATATAATTGATGAGCCCCCCCCCCCCCCAGGTCGGCTCACGTGCTCCCAGATCACGTACGCACTGCTGTCGTCGTACGTGCTGCAGGCGGAGCTGGGCGACTACGATTGCCAACCTAAAAAAAAGAAGAAGGAGATATAATTGATGAGCCCCCCCCCCCCCCCAGGTCGGCTCACGTGCTCCCAGATCACGTACGCACTGCTGTCGTCGTACGTGCTGCAGGCGGAGCTGGGCGACTACGAGCCGCGGCACGTGCGCGCCGCCGCGCTGGCGCAGCACCGCGCCGCGCCGCTCGCCGCGCTCACGCCCGCCCTGCACGCCAACATCGAACACTTGTACAAGAAGCACGTGTAAGCTGTACACTATGAACACACTCTACATTAAAATAATGAGTAGCTCTTTTTTTATACATTACAGGCAAGTATGAGATCTACGATGGAGCATACTTGCCTAGGTAGGAAGGCGACAGTCGATCGAGACGCTACATTCACTAGGCACATGCAGCGCAGCTGATCTGACCCGCCATCCATGAATGGCAACACCGAACATCATGCCGGAACACGGCTAGGCCGCTTGGCGACATGGCTGTGTTCAGTGGGTGGTGACTAACCACGGCCGAAGCCTACCACCAGTAGAGTTGTCACCTGGTTGGCACCACCCAGGGTCACGTGTAGGGTATCTCGAGAGTACTTAGTTCTCCTACGGACGAAGGTGACTCGACCCCAAAAAGCTCTTCGCCATTACACCCGTAATACCTGAAGCCGGAGGTGGACTGCAGTGCCCACACATTTGTATCCGACTTTTAAAAAGAGGAGGTTCTCAAATCGATAGTTTATTTTTAGACGGCATTTGGTCTCAAACGCAAGAAGATTCTGGGAAATGTAAATGATGTCTATCTGAGAATATTATTCGTGAATAAATAAATAAATAATTTAAAAAGTTAAAACAAAATTCCTTATCTCGTAAAAGTGTCAGTACGTCATGTGCGAGATAGGTAATCGGTAAGCTAACATTTTGTAGAAATTTTGTATGGAAAATTGAAAGTTTGAAATATCGTCCGCTAGAGGCGCTCGCGCTGCTCAATTATGCAGACCATAAAGTATACTGTTAGCTTACGAATAATATTATCGTGCTATTGCCATTATACTAGGGACACACTCAATAATTGTAAGGTTCAGGTCATAGTTCACCATCTTGGCTGCATTGGGTGAACTTCACCAGTCTATAAACGTGCTGTTTACCTTATGATGTTGGACTTCACCGTATACTTCGGAGGCTCCACAGGGATCTAAACCTGCATACCTTTTCAAAGAGAATTTTCGATCGACCGGCTGTCATTGCTCTTAAAATATTCTGTGTTGTGGACGTCAAGTGCGAGATTATTCGTAAGATAGTCTACCGTATTTAGACGTCTCTAACGGACGGTTTTTCTAAGTTTTAATTCTCCATACAAAATGTCTAAATAAGGTAGACTATAATGTATACGGTTAGCTGACGTACTGATTACTTGATCGTTAATCTCTGTAGGCCTACCTAAATCGACGCTCTAAAGCAAAACGAACGAATCAATAGCACAACTTATATTTGAACTAATAATGCGATGGTAACAGCCTTTTGACGACCTGTTTATCTCAGTTGGTAGTGACCCTGCCTTCTGCGCTGCGTGTTCCAGGTTCGAATCCTGGTAGGGACAAACTTTGTGTGATGAGCGCGAATGTTTGTACCAGAGCCATGGATGTTAAATAACTATATAAGTATTATATACTGGGTTCGCCCCCAGTCCATTGTACGGTACACATAATACAAGCGTTGCTTAGTGTGGGGCCGTATAGTTGGTGTGTTCGTCTGAAGATATTTATTTATTTATTATGTATTATTTTTTTAACTTTCAGAGGTCAAACGCCAGCCGAGGCGGAGCTGAACTACTTAGAAAACGCGAAACGATTGCCATTGTACGGCGCTGAGTTGCACTGCGCTAAGGATTCCGATGACGTGGACATTGTCTTAGCGGTATGCGCCAGCGGCGTCTCCGTGTACAGAGACGGGTCAGTACACTCTTCAGTCAGTACACTCTGCTATTCCTTTTGATTAATAATATCGCCAGACGAAGACACCAAGCATAATATTCAATACTAAGCAACGCTACCATACCGTACCGTGCAATGGACTGAGTTTATCATACTTACATACATGACTCGGGTACAACCATTCGTGCTCATCCCACAAAGATTGTTCCTACCAGGATTCTAACCCGGAGCCCTCGGTATTAAAAGCAGGGTCACTACCAACTCCGCTTATCAGGTTCTCGATATTTTTTTTGGCGTGTTCCAAGACAATAAGCTTTTACCCGGGACTCGGGAATGTAGAATAATGTTACATACATATTTTGAAAATGATTGCGAATATGCCTTTTTAAAAAAATATTGTAAAATATTTTAACAAGACTAACAGGAGGTTATAAAGACAACATTCCCAAAGAAATAAATCCAATTATTAGACATTTAAAAAAATACACCACGTACTGAGCGCTCGGCCAAACGCATCTGGTTCGCTTTGTTTGAATAATTTAATTTCTTTGTTTGAATAATTCAATAATTCAAGCAATATTTACACAATTATATCATACAACAACGTTATCCATATAACTTACTGATTCATCATTAAAAACATTTATACTCATTTTGTTAAGCCTCATTTTCAACTGTAGAATATTAAATGGACCTTTTTTGCATTTTGGTTGCATTATGGGAGTGTAATACATCAATGGTGAGAGGAGAGATGGGAGATTATATACCGTCCATTGTCATTCCCAGCCTCCCAATGAACCGGTTCCCGTGGGCCAAGATCGCCAAGATCTGTTACAACAAGCGACTTTACACCTTGAAGTTGCGCGCGAGTGAGTTCGACGAGTTCGAGACCCAGCTCAGCTTCAAGCTAGCAGCTGCCACAGCTTGTAAGAAGCTGTGGCGGTGCAGCGTCGAACACCACATGTTCTTCCGGTACACTATTTCACTTTAAAACGTTTCGGCTCCCGTAAACAATTTGATTTCGGGCACAATGTTAAAACTAGGTACTTATTCTTCATTTACAAAAATATGGCATCACCATCTTAGATATTTTGCCAGTGTCAAGTAAGTACATATTATTATCTGTAGAAATTCTTCGTAAATGCACATCATCAACCTGACCGCGATCGAAAGTTTTAGATATGTCATCCGACCGTTATTATTTAAAATAGCTTTCTTTTTTCAAACTCCAATATATACCGTGTATTCGCTGGACATTGGCAGAAATTACCAAATGGACAGAGCCAGAGACAAAAAAAAATCTTTTGACAGCTCGTCTGCCGCGGCATCAACATCGGATTTTTTTTCGAATCCATTTTCAAAATTCAACGGCCGATCCCTGCTCTTTTTCTGATTTAACCGTGGCGGCGGTTTAGGTATACTTTGATGTGTATGTCCTTACTGGTCCCGCAGTCGCGAGGCCCCCGTCCCGGTGCAGCGCGTCCCGGGGCTGGCGCGGCTCGGCAGCCGCCGGCTGTCGTGCCGCCGCACGCTGCGCCAGCTGCGCGCCGACGCGGAGCCCACACCGCGGCTTGCAGCGTGACATCCTCAGCCTGACAGGACCTGTCAAGACATGTCACACGAAAAACACGCTCTTCCTTCTGTAGTTATAAGAATCAAAATGGCTTATTGCGTGTGAGACTTGCAGTAGCGCGGAATCGACGAAGAGTCCAAATGATACGATGTTATACCTGACAGAGAGCCGTTGAAATACCTGGTAAATAGTACCTTCCTACAAACATATAAGGCACACTGACAGGGCCGCAAGTCTGCTAACACAGTCGATTCATAATCGAACAGCAACCGCATAGTAACTGTTCCTTTTGACAGATATCCCAAACAATATCTGTCAAAAGAGACAGATACAATGCGGTTGTTGCTGTAATATTTTGTAGGTATCGTTTTATTTCTCTCCCTGTCATGCATTACATTTATCGATCGTATGGGATTTTAGTTGCGAGAGATTTTATTGAAAGATACCTACACAACTTTGGTTTTCTATAAACGAAGCGATAAAGATAAATATACGAGGTAATGTACGCGACTCTAGTGCGCAGTACTATATGACGTTTGATAAAGTTATAAAACGTTTATAAATTTGGGAGTTTTAGTATAAAATAATGTAACAGTAGTGTATTCTATCAGTAGGTTAAAAAAGTATCATTAAATGTCTGGAAATTTTCTATGTGTTTTAATTCAGGAATACATTCATCTTCTGTCCTTCTTTTCTATCTTTTGTCCTAGCGTTGTCGGTCAAAATGACAGTTACATAATGGGACACAGTAGGGACTAGCTATCTAGGTACCTCATAATTCAGATGGCCGGGAAATTAACTGCATGGAGATGGTCTCATAATAAACACACTGGTTAACAATGCTTGAAAAAAAACGAACACTATTCACACCATTTCTTTTGTACTTTTGACTAACAATATTTTTAACCGACTCCAATAAAAAAGAGGCTCTCAATTCGATGGTTTTTTAACGCAATTTTGGTCGCAACTCATACGTCCTCATTCGTTTAATTCATGGATTGTGATGTCATTATTCCTACTGCTGACAATTAACGTAATACAGTGATAGTAACTGTTGACACTGTTGAGAGTTTACTATGTAAGCGGAAAAATAAAATAAAAATAATTTAATAGCTGTATAATTAAACAATACTTTGTTGAGTACCCACACGGAGTATCGTGAACAACTTATTCATGCACAAGATACTTTTTTCTTATTTTTTTTATACAATATAGGTAACTATTTGATCTCGAACTCACCTGATAGTATGTGACGATGAGATCTACAATGGAGCATACTTGCCTAGAAGGTCCCTGTTCACTCTCGACTTGAAAACACTCAGATTATAGTCAACGGGGAACAAAGACGCCGGTAGCGTGTTCCATTCCTTGGCAGGTCGCTCGATGAAAGTAGAAGCAAAACGCTTAGTACGTACCGAAGGAATGTCCACAGTGTACGGATGACACTTGTCCGTGCGTCTTGTCGACCGACGATAGAATGGAGATGGGGGAATTAATTTGTGTAATTCCATCGCACACTCTCCGAAATGTATTCTGTAGAAGACTGATAGGCTGGCAACCCTACGTCGGTATTCTAGGCTCTGTAACTTTCTGTGAACGGTACCGGCGTTCCTAAATCCACACATGTGCGGAAACATGTAAATGATCTTCAGTTGTTTTATTTTGTTATACAGCGTAATGCAGAAAGGGTACAGGTTCTAGCTTTGATAAATCCGTATTGTGAGTTTTTGGCTGAGCCGCTTGGCACCCCGCTCTCTGTACCGAGGGCGCCAAGCTCTGATTCTGCTCCAAGTCCATTGTGTCGTATCCATCAAGCGTTGCTTCATTTGGGACCGTACAGTTTACGTGTTCGTCTGGCGATATTTATTTATTACTGTGAGTAATATTAGTGAAAATGTTCCCCTTTCATAGGTGACACGGACTTCTACCCCAACGGTGGCTCCTTCCAGGAGGGCTGCTTTAACCAATCGTGCAGCCACAACCGAGCGTTCCAACTTTACGCGGAGACGGTTGTGATGGAAAAAGACATGCCGGCAGTCGCCTGCGACTCTTGGGACAAATTCAAAGACGGGCTGTGCAATGATAAGGATATCAGGTTAGCAGCGCCTCCTGGTGGGGAGTAGTGGTGATAATTTAGTTCTCTGAATGTTGGTAGATATCGCTACTGTACGCCGTGGTTCATGCGCTTGTTTTTGTCTCCAGTCTGATGGGCTACGGCTGCGACCCCAAGACCCGCGGCCGATACTACCTGCAGACCAACGGCGACACGCCCTTCGGGCTGGGCCCCGAGGGCCTCACTTACAGAAACAAGAACGCCTTGTTTTGAAACGTGGGGTCATCTTTCGGCATCGTACCCAATTATTCCGATTCCGATTTAAGTATATACACGGTGATTCAGAAATGGGATAATATTTTTTTTTAAATACGTCCAAAATCCCACAAGCACTTAAACGTAGGTATCTAGTGGTAACTTATGTCCAGTTTAAGGCCGGGAAATGAACTGCCTGGAAAAAGGAAATCATAATATGCCCCCTGGTTCGCTTCCTTGAAAATAAATCTAACACTATTCACACAATTTATTTTGTAAGTTTGACTTACTCATTGATTTAAAGTATTTTTAACCGACTCCAAAAATGGAGGAGGTTCTCAATTCGATTGTATTTTTTTAACGCAATTTTTGTTAAAACTTATACCTACTCTTGAGTGTATTGAATGAAGCCTTGCATGAGTCGACCACCAAAATTAGTCCAATAAAATATCCAGCCATATACGATTTACCCCTGTTTTATTTTTAGACAAAATCCGACGAAAATAGATAATCATGCAAAGTTTAGAGGCACCACATTCTTTTGCAAATGTCTGGACCTACATACATTGATGGCCTAACTAACATACCTACATAGAAGTATGGAAACATACTACATCTATATCAATAGCTTTTTGGGGAAAGAAAAAAAAATTAAAGTCGTCTGGGAAATTGGAACTGAATAACGGCTCTTGAGTCAGCTGGAAGCAAACAAATAAACAATGATAATATACACAAATTATGAATATGTCTAACTACTTTGTATTATAAAGCATTTGGTAATTGTCAATGTCGTTATTTTAGAACTTAGTGCCATCGCATAGCAAATAAACAAACATTGATGAACTCGAATTATGTGTCTAATTCTATACATAGTATTTTTTAATATGTATAGGTACAGAAGAAAAGAGATTTTATCATACGTGTTAAAAATATAGATATTTTCGTGAGGCAAACTCAGACAACTACGTATTATTTGCGTTGTACGTATTATATTCAAAGTTGGAGTATTACATATCCTTATTATACTTTTATTTGAATAGGTAAGTGTAACTATGTGTTTAATTCTGTTTACAAAGTAGGAAACACCTATGTACACGCGAATGCACGACCTCCGGTCGCAATCGCATTCTCAATGATCTGATGAATTCAATGAACTTCATTCTACCAATTTGCATACTTAAATTATTTTATTTTAATCTTTACTAGCTTCGCCCCGCGGTGTCACCCGCGTTTACATTTTACCGGTATAAAAAGTAACCTATGTGCTATTCCAGACATCACTCTTCATGCAATATTTCATTTAGATCCGTTCAGCCGTTCTGGCGTGATTGAGTAACAAACATCCACCCATCCATCCAAACTTTTACATTTATAATATATTATAATATATAAGTGGGATAGTGGGATTAGGTAAATATCTATTGGGATCGAAAATCCATTTAATTGCCACAGATAATACATAAATAATCTATTAATATTGTATTTGTGACGTCATTTTGGAACTAGTATAATAATATACAATAATATCAGCCTTTTTTAATGTCCCACTGTTGGGCACGGGCCTCCCGTCAGTGCGAGGGGATTAGGCCATAGTCCACCAAGCTGGCCCAGTGCGGGTTGGCGGACTTCACACATATTTCGAGAGGTTCTCTCAGACATGCAGGTTCCTTGCGAAGTTTTCTTTCACCGTTTAGCAAGTGATAATCATGGTTGAAAATGAGAACTAGTATGGAACTAGTATATTAAAGCGATATTTAACAATATAATTATTACTCTCAACTAATACTCTTATGAGTATGCTAGTATGAAATTTGAAACTAAATGAAATGCTATAATTATGTAAATATATAATTAAATGTAAGTAGGGATATTTTATATTTTATGAAGGTGACGAGCTAGACCTAGGGCGAATCGTTACAAGTGACGTCAGCTGAATACGTCCACTGCTGGGCATAGGCCTCCCCCAATGACTTCCAGACATCACGGTCCTCCGCCAATCGCATTCGCCGGCTTCCTGCAACGCTTTGACGGGCCGTCCTACACTATATATGCTCGTCGTAATTATGCTCGTGGTCGCCCTTCTAGAACCTTTCTACCCCAACGGCCACCAGGTATTCGTACTATGTGCCTTCACAATGTGGTATATACCTAGGATGTGTAACGGGTACAATGATTAAAATATATATAACAGTCTGTTTACTTTGTCTTCCTCCGGCGGGCGAGTATAACTGCTGGCGTTGTGCGGCTTTTCGTGTTGTATGTGTTCAAACACACGCAGCGACAGAATAGCCTGGCGTGTGGCGTCCGTTGCAACTAAACAAAGTAAGTCAGTATTTAAAAACTTTTTACCAAAACCGTCTTCAAAAAACTAAAAAGCAAAAAATAATCTTATCTTGAAATGTACCTCGTCTCACCAAATCAAATATTTAACGAATGTGAAGTCGATGCCAACTAAACAACCGACGAGGAAAAAAAATCAACCGAATTGAGAACCCCCTCCTTTTCTTAATTTTGACTTCTCATAATTAGAATTGCGCTAAGGAAGCGCAGGTCCAAGGCTCAGTAAACCTTATCTGTATAATATCTTTAGATCGTCTTATCATGAGTTATATACTGCTGACTCTGGTGCTGGTGGTGGTCACGACGGTTGCGCCCAATCCTGCCCCGAACGCGTTGCAAGATATCACAGGATTTGCCACGTCAGAGCTGCTCACAGTGAAGGACCCAGTTGATAAGGCTGTTTTTGGCGTGTTGTCCGACGCATGTAAGTACTACGTACCATCTACCGCTGTTAAGCTAGTATGCTGGGATCTGCAGTGGCCTCAGACGAAGAATATCAGAGGTTAACAATTATGAGTCCCTGAGACATTTATGTTATTTTATGGCTAGCGTGGTCGTGTCTTAATTTAATGTTTTTGGAATGACACGTATCACACGAAATATGCTAGACAAATTTTGATGAAACTTTGCGCGGTAATAGCTTATATACCGGGATATACGAGATCTTTTTTTTATTTCGCCAAATTGATGCGTTCCCCGGATAGTCTATAATCTAATGTTCACACGTAAATTATGTAGAACAATAAGTATAAATAATAAAACACCCATATGAAAATCGCACCCGCAACCACCTACCAGACGCAGTAAACCAACTGGAGACCAATCGTCCTCAAGAAAGGTACATAGTTTTTATTCCTAGCCTTGTCATCTCTCGGTTAAGAGGATTCGTTGTTGCAGGCACCCCAGTGAAGGAGTTATTACAAGCGGGCGACGACCAGATGGAACCTCCTGACCTTTCCAAGCTAACCCTGGACCTCTATACAAGGTGAGGTCACCATTCGGCTGCATACCGAAAGTTACCCATCGACACGGGCTATGCAACCTCCGTCCAAACCGGGTCCAGTCAATCTATTCTGAAGACACAAAAAACGCTAAATGAAACAAATACCCGACACAAAAAAAATGTATGGAAGTTTACAAGGCACCTACAATATTATGACGACCCGATAGGCGGAGTTGGTGGTAACATTGCTTTCTGTACCCAGGTTCCCAGATTAGAATCCCGGTATGCAAAGTTTGTGAGTTGTTGATGAGCGGGAATGTTTGTACCCGAGTCATGGACGTTTAATATATATATATATGTAAGTATCTGTATATTATACCTTGAATCACTCTCAGTCCATTGTAATACCAATTGAATGAACCCAAATGTAGCGTCTCGATCTACTGCCGCCTTCCTACCTAGGCAAGTATGCTCCATCGCAGATCTCATGATCACTTACCATCAGGTGAGATCGAGATCAAATATAATGTAATAAAAAAAAAAAAAAAAAAAAGATACAATCTTTAATATTCTTCTATTATAATTCTATTATTTATTCTAATTTAATATATCTTTTTATATATAATGTTAAAGTGTAGCGTGTGTGCGCCCCGCATGGCAACACACTGGAGCTTACTTTTATATTTTATTTTGTAAAAATAATGCATTTAAAAAAAAGACAAGCCCGCTGAGTTTCTTGCCGGATCTTCTCAGTTGAGGTCGCGTTCCGATCCGGTTGTAGACTTAAGAAAAAAAATGTAATGACAATTTGTAAGTGCCCCCGTAGGCCTATACGAAATAAACGATTTGACTTTGACTTTGACTTTACCCCAAAACGCTTTTTTTGAAAAACCTGTAATTAGGTATACGGTAGTCGGTACGCTTATTGATTTCTTATATTCACGCGAACTACACATTCAAATAAATTTAATTAATAATTAAATTTAATTTGGGACTTTACAGTTGGTGTGTACGTCTGGAGATAATCACTATTTTTTTTCAGAGACGTTCATATAGAATTCAAACTGTCCGCGGCGGCGGAGCTGATCCCCGCGTCCCCCTGGTTCCGGAATCAGAGCAGAATCATCATCTTCATGCACGGCTTCACCAAAAGCCCCTCGGACGCAAGCTTTCAGGACATCAACAATGCCTTCCTTAAAAAAGGTATAGCCAGGTTTGCTATGCCTGGATCCTGGGCTGCTTTAGCGCAGTTGTACAAACGCTATGTGAAGGCAGCAATTCGATACGTCGCCTTAAAAAAAGTTCCAACATAAATAAAAATAAATACTAATTTTAAAGTCATGTGTCCGGTGCAATATGTCTATTAGCGTCGCCTGGCTCTGTAGCAGTGTAATGCTAATTTAACCCCCCCCCCCCTGCAGGTGACTACAACGTGTTGGCCCTTGACTCCAGCTCGCTGCTGGGGCTGTCCACGCTATACATCGGCGCCACCACCAATGTGCGCTACATTGGCGAGAAGCTTGGTGCAGTGCTCGCCAACCTGACCAAAGGTTGGCTACCAACATGTCACAATAAATTTTTATCGTAAGATTTCGAGTCTAGCTGAAAACTTATGAGAAGCGTTTTATAGATGTTTACTTACATACCCTGGAGCATGGGGCGGGCTCTGGTGTGGGACGTAACCTGCGTCGACACTTTGGCTCCGTCCCACCTCCAGGTAACATGTCAGAGAGCGGGCGCGGTGGCAGAGGGGGCCGAAAACTTAAAACGGCGCAAGTATTCGGTTATCGGCTCCGAATACATATTCGTTCCGTTTGGAGTCGAGACCCTAGGTCCATGGGGCCCAAGCACCATTAGTTTTGTAGAAAATCTTTCTAGAATATTGGTCGACGCAACCGGCGACCCAAGGACTGGGTATTTCCTCGCTCAGCGAGTAGTTTTGGCTATTCAGCGAGGAAATGCGGCCAGCATCTTGGGCACGCTACCGCATGGGCCAAATTTTTTACACATTTTGTAGCTTTTCTATACTCTTTTTAAGTTATATTAGTTTGTAAATATTTCAGTTATTTTTTCTCTAATTGTTATCTAAATAAATAAAATTAATATATATAACTTACAGATTGTCAACGACATTCATTATTATTTTTAACTGCAGATCGACAAACTGCGTTCTGAACATGTGGTAGAGTTTAACTGCAGCTCGACAAACTGCGTTCTGAACATGTGGTAGAGTTTAACTGCAGATCGACAAACTGCGTTCTGAACATGTGGTAGAGTTTAACTGCAGCTCGACAAACTGCGTTCTGAACATGTGGTAGAGTTTAACTGCAGCTCGACAAACTGCGTTCTGAACATGTGGTAGAGTTTAACTGCAGCTCGACAAACTGCGTTCTGAACATGTGGTAGAGTTTAACTGCAGCTCGACAAACTGCGTTCTGAACATGTGGTAGAGTTTAACTGCAGCTCGACAAACTGCGTTCTGAACATGTGGTAGAGTTTAAAATGTTTCAAAATTTTGTTTTGCTCGACATATTTATATTTTCTCGACGTCATCCGTTATTTACTTATAATGTGTATTTATTGAATTTGTTATCGCTATGAAATACTTGGAATTAGCAAAAATACCCACAGCTTTGTGGGTGAGGCATTATTCCATTTTATTACAACGCATTTCACTTCTCAATAAATGAAGAGTAGAGCTCCTTACTTTAATGAAACCAGCTATCAAATCAGTGTTTGTAATGTTCTCTATATTTTTTAATTTCTTTTATTTTATCAACTTGTCGTTGACGAAACGATGGAGCTATAAAAATCAATTTAAATTGGTGCTACTTTTTTCATGAGGTCGGTAAGTACTGTTACAGGCCACTCCTCCAACCCGCTCTGGGCCAGCGTGGTAGACTATTGCCTAATTCCCTCGCATTAATGGGAGGCCCGTGCCCAACAGTGGGATATTAAAAGGGCTTATTATAATTATTTTACGTGCAGCATATCATGTTTCAGTCGGCTCCAGTCCGTCGTCGATGTACCTGATCGGGCACAGCCTGGGCGCGCACATCGCCGGCTTCGCCAGCAAGACGCTCGCGGCGCTGACCGGCGCGCGCGTGGGCCGCATCACGGGGCTCGACCCCGCCGGGCCCTGCTACACTGTCATCGATGACGACTTGAAGTTGAAGTCCACTGATGCAGACTTCGTCGATGTGATGCACACGAATGCGGGGGCTTTTGGGTTGAATGAGCAGATTGGTAAGTTCGCAGTGTATTTAGCGCCGTCTCCGCCTGTATAGGCAAGGGGTGGAGCTGATACCCATCCTGCACCAGCCATCAATGGCTTCATCAGCCCGAGCGGGGCCGAGGCTGAGCTCCAACTAGATAGTAAAGAATTAGAGGTATTAACTGTTGGTTACTTATTGATGTTTAATAGTCAATGATGGTTTAACTTTCTGTGAACAGTACCGGCGTTCCTAAATCCACACATGTGCAGAAACATGTGAATGATCTTCAGTTGTTTTATTTTGTTATACAGCGTAATTCAGAAAGGGTACAGGTTCTAGCTTTGATAATTCCGTATTGTGAGTTTTTGGCTGAGCCGCTTGGCACCCCGCTCTCTGTACCGAGGGCGCCAAGCTCTGATTCTGCTCCAAGTCCATTGTGTCGTATCCATCAAGCGTTGCTTCATTTGGGACCTTACAGTTTACGTGTTCGTCTGGCGATATTTATTTATTACTGTGAGTAATATTAGTAAAAATGTTCCCCTTTCATAGGTGACGCGGACTTCTACCCCAACGATGGCTCATTGCAGGAGGGCTGCTTTACCCAAGTGTGCAGCCACAACCGAGCGTACGAACTTTACGCGGAGACTGTCGTGGTGGAAAAGGCCATGCCGGCAGTCGCCTGCGACTCTTGGGACAAATTCAAAGACGGGCTGTGCAATGATAAGGATATCAGGTTAGCAGCGCCACCTAGTGGGGAGTAGTGGTGGTAAATTAGTTCTCTGAATGTCAGTAGATGTCGCTACTGTACGCCATGATTCATGCGCTTGTTTTTGTCTCCAGTCTGATGGGCTACGGCTGCGACCCCAAGACCCGCGGCCGATACTACCTGCAGACCAACGGCGACACGCCCTTCGGGCTGGGCCCCGAGGGCCTCACTTACAGAAACAAAAACGCCTTGTTCTGAAACGTGGGGTCTTCTTTCGGCATCGGACCGTGAAACGTGGCATTGCGTTGCCAATTATTCCGATTCCGATTTAAGTTTATATACGGTGATCCAGAAAGGGGATAATATTTTTTTTTTTAAATACGTCCAAGTTCCCACAAGCACTTAGACGTGCCTAATGAAACGGTTTTTTTTATGTAGTATATTTGTCCATTGAAATAAAAATAATCTTACGAATTTTATCGCGTTTATTTTATGTTTATGTTATGTTTATGAAACACTGGCGCTCCACGAAGTCTGCAATCTGTTAACATGTACAGGATCGCACCCGCAATTATATCAAATTTAATCAACCAATGATCCTTGCAAAAGAACACCGATTTTCCACCAAGGATGATATATGAGGCAATTTAAATTAAATAACATCCTTATTGCAATAGAGTAGAGAAGATGGCTCGGTGCTACCACCGACTTGAGATCCAGTAATTAATATAATTCAGTTTAGTTCTATTTCATTGATAAGAACTCAATAGTATATCTGTGTCACGGTGTATACACATACTTGTTAGAATATTCAGACAACACTCACCGTGCGCTAAAAGTGAAGCCTAAAATACTCTGGCCTAGCGTGTAGACACACGCACACATATTAAAAATCTATGGTAATTTTTTTTTCTCTAAGCCCGGACCATTTACTAGACAAATAGTTTTGGATGTGGTAACATTTACCACTACAAATGCATTGAAAAAGTGGTTTCACTTTGCTAGTGGCGAATTTGGTTGAAATAAAGTACTACAGTCGTGAGTCACGGGGCACTCATCTCCCCACCCTCCTGTACCCGCACCTGCTTCTACCATTTATGGTACTTTTTTCTTATTGACTACTAGCACTGATTACTAAAAAGCTATTTAGCATCTCACAGTGGAGTCCGATCCATTTGCATGCAGATCACAAGCTCAAACTTGTTATTCATCAGATTACCTAGAAGTAGGGAAATGTGTAACTTCACACTTTGCAATCACATGTGGTCTAATAATAAAAACAGTATCTACCAACGCTGGTTGTCAGTCAGAGCCTACTTCAGATACATAACCACATATGCCAGGTGTGGGAGTGATCGCATCTTAAAGTCTGACGTATGTAATTTGTAACAATAATAGTATAATATATTTTAACAGGGCCAACAGTCTATACTATACTTAATATTATAAATGTAAAAGTTTGGATGCATGGATGGATGTTTGTTACTCTTTCACGCCAGAACGGCTGAATGGATCTGGATAAAATTTGGCACAGAGATAGATTATAGTCTGGAATAACGCATAGGCTACTTTTTATCCCGTTAAAATGTATGGTTCCCGTGGGATAGATTTGTTTAAATTTTTCATTGAGTACCAATAAATTAATTTTCTCATAAGTTTGATTCTGAGGCGGTACGAAGTTCGCCGGGACAGCTAGTAGGTTTATTAAGATAGCATTCCCAAAGAAGTAAATCAAATGATAAGACATTACAAAAATTACATCCTGCACTGAGCGCACGACCAAACGCTATTGGTTCGCCTTGTTTAAAAATAATCAAAGTCAAAGTCAAATCGTTTATTTCGTATAAGCCTACGGGGGCACTTACAAATTGTCATTATTATACACATATATATATATATATATATAAAATTAGAATAAACAAATATATATATATATATATATATATATATATATTTGTTTATTCTAATTTACACAATTATTTTATACATCAACGAGATCCATATAACTTACTGATTCAACGTTTATAATATTTTACACTATTTTTGTTTAACCGTTTATAGTTTACATAATTAGACAAATTACATGGCAAATGGAACAGCGCCTCTAGCGGACAGTATTTAAAACTTACAATAATATACACAACTAGCTGTTGCCCGCGACTTCGTCCGCGTGGTATTTAACAAAGACAACCGTTGGCAACAGCCTGCTCGCGGATTCTGAGCCCGCGGGACGCATTTCAGGTTGTTGCTATCAAACTTAATCAGGCGCAACGCTGCAACATTGGTTTAAATTTTTTTTCGTGAGATCCTATGCTTTTTCTAAAATAAAAGTAGCCTAAGTTACTCCTTGTTACATCAGCTATCTGCCAGTGAAAGTCCCGTCAAAATCGGTCCAGCCATTTCAGAGATTACCCGGAACAAACAGACAGACAGACAGACGGACAGACAGACAGACAGACAAAAAAATTAAAAAAGGATGTTTTGGTATAGGTACCGTGTATACATCCAAATGCATTTAGTAAAAAGCGGTTATTTTAATATTACAAACAGACACTCCAATTTTATTTACATGTATAGACTAGCTGTTGCCCGCGACTTCGTCCGCGTGGTATTTAACAAAGACTCAACCGTTGGCAACAGCCTGCTCGCACGTTCTGATCCCGCGGAACGCATTGCAGATTGTTGCTATCAAACTTAATCAGGCGCAGCGCTGCAGCATTGGTTTTAATTTATTTTCGAGAGATCCTATTTTGTTTTCTATACATATAAATAAAATTGGAGTGTCTGTTTGTAATATTAAAATAACCGCTTTTTACTAAGTGCATTTGGATGTATACACGTTACCTATACCGAAACAAAATTTTTTACAATTTTTGTCTGTCTGTCTGTCTGTCTGTCTGTCTGTCTGTCTGTCTGTCCGTCTGTCTGTCTGTCTGTCTGTCTGTTTGTTCCGGGTAATCTCTGAATTGGCTGGACCGATTTTGACGGGAATTTCACTGACAGATAGCTAATGTAACAGAGAGTAACTTAGGCTACTTTTATTTTAGAAAAAAAAATAGGAACTTACGAAAAAAAATTAAAACCAATGTTGCAACGCAGCGCCTAATTAAGTTTGATAGCAAAAACCTGCAATGCGTCCCGCGGGCTCAGAACGCGCGAGCCTGCTGTTGTCAACGGTTGTCTTTGTTAATTACCACGCGGACGAAGTCGCGGGCAACAGCTAGTCTAAAATAAAAGTAGCCTATGTTACTCCTTTATACATCAGCTATCTGCCAGTGAAATTCCCGTCAAAATCGGTCCAGCCATTTCAGAGATTACCCGGAACAAACAGACAGACAGAGAGGCATACAGACAAACAGACGGACAGACAGACAGACAAAAATTTTAAAAAAGGTTGTTTTGGTATAGGTACCGTGTATACATCCAAATGCATTTAGTAAAAAGCGGTTATTTTAATATTACAAACAGACACTTCAATTTTATTTATATGTATAGAGTATAGATGTATAGATGTGTCTAAATATAATATTCGTAGACTATGATGTGTACGGTGAGCTCGCGAATAATCTCGGACTTTACGTTCTAATAAACAAATCATTTAAATAAACCGATAGACGAATCAATGAAATTTAAATGAACTTGAAGTAAATCCGAAAATAACGTTGATTTAACTTGATTGGTTGTTCAGGTGAACAAATAAGTGAAAAAAAAAATTCCATTCTTTATTATTACTTGTTATTTCGGCATAATATATTCTTGGAATAAAAACACTTGGCCGAACATAAATATTTATAAGCCAATGAAGGCCAGCCTATACCGGCGGACGAAGATATTAACCCTTATGCCATGAAAATAAAGTATATTTTTCAATGTTCGGATAAACACCCTCCGGAATACTTCTTGATATACTCCTAGGTTTTTCACAAACAGCACAAACGTGACTTTATTATTTTATTAAAAAAAATGCAAACTGCGGGGCCAAAGAGTAACGTAGAGTCAGTCTTGCTCTTGCTCAAGTCTTGCAAGATCTGTCTGGATTGGTGTCTGCCATGTCGCCATGCGGCCTAGCCGTGTTCCGGCATGATGTTCGGTGTTGCCATTCATGGATGGCGGGTCAGATCAGCTGCGCTGCATGTGCCTAGTGAATGTAGCGTCTCTATCTACTGCCGCCTTCCTACCTAGGCAAGTATGCTCCATCGTAGATCTCATCGTCACTTACCATCAGGTGAGATCGAGATCAAATACTTGCCTATAATGTAATAAAAAAAAAAAAAAAAAAAGAAGATTATGTTCTTGCAATTTAGGTTGTCGTGCTAAACTTCTAAATCATCCGGCAGTCATACTACATACATAATTTATTTATTATTTTTTGCAATAAAATACGAAAAGCAATAACAGTGCATTTGGATGTATACACGGTACATATACCAAAACAACATTTTTTACAATGTTTATTTGTCTGTCTGTTTGTTTCGGCTAATCTCTGAAACGGTTGGACCGATTTTGACGGGACTTTCACTGGCAGATAGCTGATGTACCAAGGAGCAACTTAGGCTACTTTTATTTTATAAAATCTTTTTGTTAAATACCACGCGGACAAAGTCGCGGATAACAGCTAGTTTAAGATAAAATGTGTGTTATTCAATTCATGTACAATTTTGCCTTATCATGACGACTTTACTTTTCTTCACCTTGAATGAAATGAAAAAAATATTTTCTTTGTTAAAGTATCCATTATTATGTTAATATCTACCTAAATTATGTATGAATAATTAATATATAAAATGATTAAATAGTGTTATCATTGTTTTTAAGGCGAATGTTATACAATCCATATAATATTGTAGCCTTTTAAAAATTTCGGTGCGGTTGGCTTCCAGTCAAAACTAATTTGGGTGGACACCTATATTCATACCAACTGCCGTCTGCACCTCGAGAGAAGAAATAGGATGACAAACCCCTTTAAAAAAATCCTATAAACAACACGAAATACCCTTAAATCATTGGATTTAGGGGTATGTCGTTCAAAGCCTTGAAGGTAATTCAGAAAGATTACACTAAGCCTGGACCCCAAGTCTGCTAACACAGTCGATTCATAATCGAACAGCAACCGTATAGTAACTGTCACTTTTGACAGATATTGTATGGGATATCTGTCAAAAGGGACAGTTACTATGCGGTTGCTGTTCGATTATGAATCGATTGTGTTAGCAGACTCGGGGCCCTGGAGTCTAATATTCCGTAGCGTATTTGTGATCATTGTGAAAAGCTAGAAATTCGATGTCGATTTATTAAAATTAATATTTTCTCAACAAAATGACAATTGTGATTATTTGCAACCAAAAATAATTAAATAGACTTTTCCGAATTCTGACCTTACATAATAATTACAAAGGATCTTTCTATAGGGTCTTCCTGTATAAAAGCTACCTATTCAAACGTCTGTTCAAATATTTTTTACCATAGAAATACCTACTTTCATAACAGAAGGCAACCTCAGAGGCCAATATATACAACACACCATTTTGTCTATTTTCCCCTCGGTTTTTAGTATTTACGCCCCAAAAAGATCCCTAAATACGTCTGGGCTAAATGTCCGCTCTAAATTTGCAACCAAAAGTCTAAGTTTTTTTTATATATACGAACACACCAACTATACGGTCCCACATTAAGCAACGCTTGTGTTGTGTGTGGGTACCGTACAATGGACTGAGGCCGAACTCAGTATATAATACTTATAAACATAAAATTAAACATATATTACTCGAGTACAAACATTCGTGCTCATCACACAAAGCTTGTCCCTATCAGAATTCGACCCCGGTACCCTCGGCGCAGTAAGCAAAGTCACTATCACTGCGCTAATCAGGCCGACAAAGTTGGGAAGCCTTCTAAGAGATTAGGCAGTCGGTCCTAATAGTTAGACCGTGTAGGTACCAAAATGCCTCAAACTGACTACCCTCTATGACTACGATAGGTTTTAGATAAACGTCTGGCAGGGTGTGCCCTCCGAGGTACGGAAATAAGTCGTTATAAAATAATAAAGTGATGACGATCCAATGACGCGAGGCTGCGTCTCGTCGCGTAATGCGAAGCGATCATCATTCCCTACTGTGTTTACTTAGTTAAACTTCTTCCGGCGGTCGGATATAACTTCTTGTGTTGGTCGGAGTGTCGAGCGGGAAAGCACGCTCGGTTTGGTACAACCTCGTGGAGACTCCAATACTTGTTTTACCTACGGATCAAGTAAGAATATTTTTTTTTGTTAAGTATGATACTATTTCGACCTAATGGTAAATTGAAGTTTATGCAAACATTATCTGTGTTAGACTTATATGTCCTCACGTAAGGGCTCTGATATTTTGATAACTGTAGATTTTTTTTTATAACATAAAAGCATTAGGTTGAATAATCTCTAATATATAAAATCCTCGTGTCACAATGTTAGTTACCATACTCCTCCGAAACGGCTTGACCGATTTTTATGAAATTTTATATGCATATTCAGTAGGTCTGAGAATCGGCTACTATTTTTCATACCCCTAAGTGATAAGGGTTGTCCACCCCTAACATTTTATTTTTATTTTTCGGAATTTTTTTTTATAATGTGGCATTAAAAAATACATACAACCCAAAATTTTCACCCTTCTATCACCAACCCCTATTTTATGGCGTATATTGTCTAGAATAGCGGAATAACTATTAAATGCACATGGGAAAAAACATCTTATAAAATAATTTATTTGCTTCTGTGGCGGTACGAAGTTCGCCGGGACAGCTAGTATATTATAAAAATAATTTCCCTACATTTTGTATCATTACATAGGCATTACTAAACATACCTACCATACCTATTATTAAACAAAGCCCCGAGCGGATCTTTTGCTGTAGCTAACGCTCTTTTTCTTTTTTCTAAGATTCCTAAACCGAAAAACGAGAACGCTATGTATGCCTTATTCTAAGCGTAGCAATCAGTAACTGATGTTTCCTGTCATCAACAGTTATGAAACTTTTAAAAAAAGCGTATACTTATTAAGCCTAAGTCACGACAAGGAAGTAAAATCCGCCTTGCAAATTTTGAGATATATGTTTTTGGCTATGTCAGTTTTTTTCTGTTTTCCGGGACAATTGTCGTATGTTATTTCAGAACATACCCCATTCAAAGATTTTCTGGACGAAATCAAAACGGATCACATTAAAGCCATTTCCGCGTAGCAATATTAGCTCTAACGTAAGTGAGCATGTTACTACCTACCGTTCAAGCAAAAAATGTCTTTCTTGGCTGGGAACTTAAACTTCATGCAGTTTCTTGTTTTTTTAATCGGCTTCAAAAAGGAGGAGGTTCTAAATTCGATTGTTATTTTTATTTCTTTAACATTTTAGTTCAAAACAAATAAATAACATCAAAAGTTACGCATCCTTATCGCACATATTATGCGTAAATACGTAGTTAAGAAGATGAATACATGTTATAATATATTTATCTTCTTATGATATCTTATTTATTTTATATATATTAATAATGTCCGCGACCTAGCTTGAACTTGAGTCTAGATTAGTAGATACCTATCTACTTTACTAAGCGTAGGTACATTATTTGAACATCTGCGGCTAAATGTAGCTATTATTCATGACGTAAGTGGCTACGTTTCACTGGTGGTAGGCTTCGGCCGTGGCTAGTCACCACCCACTGAACAAAGCCATGTCGCCAAGCGGCCTAGCCGTGTTCCGGCATGATGTTCGGTGCTGCCATTCATGGATGGCGGGTCAGATCAGTTGCGCTGCATGTGCCTAGTGAATGTAGCGTCTCGATCTACTGCCGCCTTCCTACTTAGGCAAGTATGCTCCATCGTAGATCTCATCGTCGCTTACCATCAGGTGAGATCGAGATCAAATACTTGCCTATAATGTAATAAAAAAAAAAAAAAACGTAACGAAAACTGTTACCATTGATTCAACTCATGATTCTGAACCCCCCAGAGTTGGATTTTTCTGTCGTTCTTTTCATATAATTTTTTTTTTCAGTATTCTTAAATTGAATTGGCCATAAAATCATAATAAAAGTCAAATGAAAGAAAACAAAACACTACATTACTAATTTAGTCATGAAACGCCAATGAAAATAAAACTCCATAAGCTCGAGCGCGTTTGCCACTCGCACGCGACAGGTATCGCGAGAAGCGTTGATGTTGCGATTGCATTGTGTACAATACATTGCGCGCTCAAATTTTATAACATTTGTAATACATAGCTTTCGACATAAATTATTTATATCATTTTATTCTAGGCATAAAGTGTGACCTTTACCCAAAGTTTTCGTTACCATGGCCCTTACACCCAGTATAAAGAAATGGTAAAAAGTAGGAGGGCCAATTAGTTCCCTCCGTATTTATCGCAGTTACTAATAAATTACATGCTAATGGATGGATATAATGGATATAGGTACAGTATAAATTAACAATTTAGACTAGTTAGGTACCTATATTATCTAGGATTGGCATTCCTTCGCCCTTGGGTTCAATTCCCGGACTGGTGGAGGTGCTTTTAAAATGGCAGTTCCACCCTGAGCCACTTTATACGATCAGCAATGTGTATATAGTATGTACAAAGATGTATTTTAAATATAGGTACTATATACAAAACTTTATCGTGGGATAGGTGTCCACATGCGTGAAGTTAAATTTGTTATTTATTTTATCTTCGTACACTAGTAGGTATAATTCACATAAGTTGATTTGTTTAATTTTCGTCAGCTTGTGACGTTTTCAATTTAAGTTTCACATCAGAAGTAGATAAATTGTGATAACTCTAAGTAAAACTTCAAGGCAAAGAAGTATTCTTTCTGGGAGCCATTCTTTTGTTTCATATGTCGCGAAAAAACATTATCAGCATGTTAATTGGTTCGTTAATTTTGACAATATTTATTTTAATTTATACAATCAACACCTCGATCACACACAAACAATGCCCGTCTGTCTGGCCGTTGATACTCTTTCACAAATAAATATAAGTGAATAAAATATTTAGTTTTTAAATGTTTACGCTTAAGATGTTAGATAATTATATGTAGATGCGTTGCGAGTATATCCACAACCTTCAGGTATCCGGTAGTCCTGCTGCGTCTCAAAGGTCAGTCGAATACCCAAGTATAAATCTGAGGTGAGCAACAGTCACATTTCTTTCCATTTCGCTCTATGACCGAGGTGAACAAAGCAGAATAAACATTAGTTTCTCAGTCACAGAATAAGAATACGAAAAATTGTTTGAAAAAAAAAGACTATCACTGAAATGATTTAAACCAAATCTACATTTATTTTAGACTATAAAGTCTTTTAGGAAACATTACGGCTTACCCTTAGGCAACACTTACAATATGTTTGGCAGTTGTTTTTATCGCAGTGTAGCTAGCAGTGCAGTGCAGTGTGTGAAACCATGGGCCAGTAGAACCTCCCTATATCCGATTACATCTTTTCGATTTATAATAAGTCTGGTGAAGCATTCAATCTATTGGTACTAGCTTAATTGTCAAGCACGAAAAGAAATAAAGTCATTAGGGACTTGAATTATCAGCAACTACATAAAGAGTTGCTGTACAGGTCTGCTCGCAAAAAATAATAGGAAGGCAATTGAGTAATCGATCTGTGCAGACATGGGCGGGAACTGCCAGACACGTTAGTTAGGTAGGAGTTTAGCCACTCTATTACTGCAACGACGCGAGCTGAAAGATAGCTTGCCTCTAACTGCGACAAACACAGACAAGGAAGTACATAACCATAATTGCATCTGAACATGTGTTGGTAAGTACTTTACGAGCTCACGTCATGCAAAATAGCATCTTTGTCAACATCTTTATTTCTCGCCTGTCACTCTCGCGGTGTGCGGAAAATACACGCCGCTGCGCTCTTAGTCTGAACAGATCTTAGAAATAGTTTAAACAAGATTGGAACTTGTTTGTGTATGTTATTGAACAATGACATTGAAGAATCAATGAGGTACTTATCAGTTTAGTAGGTGCCAGCCAGTTGAAAGATTTGAACACTGTAGCGAGGTGTGTGTAGAATTAATGATAAATAATAGGAATTACCTTTTTAAAAAAAAAATAATTCAAACGAAACCAGCCGATTGCCTTGTGAAGCGATAATTACACGCAAACGGTCTTATTTTATTGTTTTTATTGTATTTTAATGATTGTGCATTGTGTTTGTGATCCGAAACTGCTGTTTTATTACACTTTATATCAATTGAAGTGTCTAATGATGTGTAGTAGAGCATATGAAAGATATAATTAACCAATCATAGATCTATGACGTCGTTTACAAAGTAACAATAACGAGATTGCGACGTGCAGTGATCCCCCTTTCCTCAAGAAGGGGTGGGTAGTTCTGATCAAACATCGAGATGAACTCAGTTTCATCGCCGTTAAATATTTAGCTCTCTCGTTCAGTCCAACAAACTGCAACAAGACATGTCTATAAAATTGGTGGATTCAAGATTTAAAATAGTAAAATAAGGAAACCTATTGATTTCAGATCACATACAGTATGAGTTACTTCGTACTTACTGTGTTGGCGCTACTGGCAGTCTCAACCGTCATCGCGGAGCCTTTAATAATGGATTTTCTAAAGAAAACCACGGGTCTCATCTCCTCAGAGCTGCTCACAGTCAAGGATCCAGTTGATAAGACCGTTGTGGGCGTGTTTTCTAGCCAGTGTAAGTACTTCTCGCCGCAGCTTCTGTAAGCTAGGATCTACAGCTTGCTGTTAGACGAAGACACCGAAATTTAACCCATAGCCAGAGCTGGGAAAAAAATATATTTTAACCCATAGCCAGAGCTGGGAAACAATATATTTTGGCTCAAATTGATTGATATAGGAGTTGTTATGAGTGTCTTAAATAATTCCTAATGTGTGGGCTCGCTCTGACTACGAGTATTTTTGGCGCGACAGTGTCAGATCTACTTGAGTTGGAGTTCTTCGAAGCACCACATGCTCGTTTGCCTGTTGCTGATGGTGGTAACTGAGTGAACTTGCCCTCATACCCTACGCATTTGCTCATTTTCGTTTATAAACCCCATTTTGCGGTTCCGCAAAACCCTACAAGGAACTGTTATCGTATCGTTCATTCCGCCCGACGGCCTAGTTCCAGTCTGTCACAACGTCAATAAAAAGCTAAATTATTTTATTTTATATATATTCCCCGTTATGTGGGGCATCTTCTTATTGTAGGTGGAACAGTGAAGCAGATATTTAATGCGGGTTACAACCACACGTCGCCCCCTGACCTCTCTAAATTGACTCTGAACTTCTACACAAGGTTAGTAAAAGCATCATGCAAACGACATGAGTTTATTTAAAACGTATCGGATTAACCTGTAACACAATAATAGATATCACAGTTTTAAAATATAATTTAGCAAAATTCAGCATTTAGCCTATACATTTATATGAATAATAATCCCGCAGATCAGAAAATATTGTTCTATAATTTAGCCGCTTTCGAGAATGAATTAATTACATTTATTTGACTAAGTAGAGTAGTACCACATAATCAAATTATTTGGTTATATTCTAGAGATATCAAGGTGGTTTACAAGCTATCCGAGGCGGCGGAACTGATTCCCACGTCGCGCTGGTTCAAGAACCAGAGCAAGACCATCATCTACCTGCACGGGTTCATTGACGACCCCTCCAAAGAAGGCTACAAGAACGTCAGCAATGCGTTCCTCAAGCAAGGTACACGTCTAATCGAAGTTTTAAGCATCCTTACTGCATGGGTATTTGATCTAGGTATGCCACAAGGCAGTCTCAGGTATACAAGGTGTAAATGGCTTCGTACTGAAAACCGATAATAGGGATTCAGCTCATGATTGTGGGATCCCCTAGAGTTTAAATTTTCCGTCGATCTTTCTCTCGAATATATCCGTTTTTACAGTATTTTTAAATTGATTTTAGCATTCAATCATAATAGATGTCTATCTAATGAGATTTTAAATAAAACATTCATAAGTGCTTGTTTAGCCCTAAAACTGCAATGTAAATAAAAACTTAATACGCTCGAGCACATTCGTCTCTCGCACGCGTCGGGTATCGCGCGGAGCTTAGTGTTTTGGTAGCGTGGTTTACGTTACATAGCGCGCTAAACATTACAACATTTGTAACCTATGACATTTAACAAAAACGATTTCTATAACCTTATTATAGACATTAAGTATAACCTTTACCCAAATGTTTCGTTACATGGCCCTTACTCACTGTATATGCTTTCTATGACGATTTGTATTGGACACACACCCTAAAAAACAGTGGCGCAATGAAAGATCGAAACTGGTTAAACTGCCTTAGACATCTTTATCCTACATAATATACTACCTACTTCTAGCGCGACACAGACAGGCGACAAAGGCAGATGTCGCTCTACGACAGCGACGCTACCACTTTACATTATTTTGCACTTCGTAATAGCGACAAATGACATACATACATATACTTACGCCTGTATCCCATGGGGGTAGGCAGAGACAACTGAATGCCATATGCTACGATCCTGGCATACCATGCGACAAATGACACGGTTTGAATTTATATTTGTCGCGGTCTGTCTATATAGACAGGGTAGGCACGAAGTCAGATATATTCATCGCCTGGGCTTTGTAGCGGTTTTACGAATAATGCGATTTCAAAACCTCCCCGGCAGGCGACTACAATGTGTTGGCCCTCGACTCCAGCTCCTTGCTGGGGCTGTCCACACTGTACATCGGCGCCACCACCAACGTGCGCCACATTGGCGAGCAGCTTGGCGCTGTGCTCGCCAACATGACGAAAGGTTGGCTACCAACATGATGTATAAATAATATTATTATGAAATATTTATTTAGATGTTAGTGTACTTAATTAACGGGATTCGGCGCAGGTGTGCTAGGAGCATAAGAGTCGTGGAATATCGGTACTTATCGGTTCATTTCAAACTATGCGGTCTCCTTATCTCACGAGCAGAGGTTTAAAAGAGGTATGTTCTGTATAACTAGAGCATATACCATCTACATCTAAACATCCATACTTAGTTATCTATACATCCATAGTTATCTATACATCTATATTTTATACATATAAATAAAATTGGAGTGTCTGTTTGTAATATTAAAATAACCGCTTTTTACTACGTGCATTTGGATGTATACACGGTACATATACCAAAACATTTTCTTTTTAATTTTGTCTGTCTGTCTATTTGTTCCGGCTAATCTATGAAATGGCTGGACCGATTTTGACGGGACTTTCACTGGTAGATAGCTGATGTAACAAGGAGTAACTTAGGCTGTTCTATTTTAGACTAGCTTTTATCTGCGACTTCGTCGTCTTTATGTTAAAAATACCACGCGGACGAAGTCGCGGGTAAAAGCTAGTTTATAATATGTATCTATATCCAAAGTTAAAAACTCTTTATCAATGTACTTGTCTGAAATTAAAAGATTATATGTGCTCTAATAATGCTGAACTATGTAAGTGTTTGCGGATATCTTCATAATCCTTGCTATAATAATTAAGTACCAATGATGGTAAGAATGCGCGTTACTTAACCGGAACCGCTGTTCTGTGACGGCAAACCAGTCGTTACTGGCACGCAACTAACCTAGAAGGTATCGTCATTACTTATAAATAAACATAATATCTACCTAATCATTGCATATTGCGGCAATATTGCTATAATGTGAGCTAAGACCGATGTATCATAAAATGTAGAATGATCATTAACTCGATCACAATTTTATGTTAATGCAGGATCATTGAAATAGATCAGAATATTTTTTATTCAGTACTTATGAATCGTCAAAATAGTAACAAAATGCTAAGCTACAATATTACCACCCGTTCGGAATGCCGTTCCCATAGAGAAGAACGGGCGAAACTCCATGGTTGCTCTTTTTAAAAAGACTCCTTACATTTTTGAGCAGCACATTGTTATGGGTATGTGAGAACAATGTAGGAACGGCTAGGCAGGCTCAAGCAGCTGGTGAAAAAAAGTACTAACTCTGAGTATATAAACAAGTTAATTAATGGCATTTTTTTAAATCGTAATAAACTAGATTATTTAACCTTCTAAATATTTACAACAGGAAAATTAAATTAATTAAAATTAAATTAATGGCTAATTAATGTAACTATGTAAATATCGTTACACCGGATGTTTTTCTTTCCATTTCAAAAAAATATATGGAGGGAGTAGATATTATATATCTACGTATTATTGAAGCTAGACACGAGGATATTTAATTATGTACGCAAAAAGATTTATTATATATATAATGTAATAATTCCAGCCCTCTTTAATGTCCCACTGCTGGGCACGGGCCTCTCCTCAATGCGAGGGGGACTAGGCCATAGTCCACTACGCTGGCCCAGTGCGGGTTGGCGGACTTCACACACATCTTTCGAGAGGTTCTCTCAGACATGCAGGTTTCCTCACGATATTTTCCTTCACCGTTGTTATACATACTGCGATCTTAAGTATATTCTTATCATGTTTCAGTCGGCTCCAGTCCGTCGTCGATGTACCTGATCGGGCACAGCCTGGGCGCGCACATCGCCGGCTTCACCGGCAAGTCATTCACGGCGCTGACCGGGTCCTGGGTGGGCCGCATCACGGGGCTCGACCCCGCCGGGCCCTGCTTCACCAGCATCGACGACGACTTGAAATTAAAAGCTACTGATGCGGACTTCGTCGATGTGATTCACACGGACGCCGGGGTTTATGGATTGAATGAGCAGATTGGTGAGATTATCTGTTCAGCCTACGTGTGTATGGCCAAACAGTATGATACTGTGCCCCATTAAGGGGGAAGCTCAGGGTCAGGGCGCGAAATTCAAAATGTCAATGGTTTTTATTTTTTTACGAAAAATTTGGACATCTTTACGATGTAATTTAGTGTTTTGCGATATTAGCATTCTGTATTGGATGTCTCGATGTATTAAGTTTGCTTAAAAAAATACCTAATCCGATACAATACCATAAGGTTTGTAAAAACCGCTACTTTTACTAACTTTATGGTGTTGTATCGCTGTAGGTATTTTTTTAGTAGTCTAAGATAGTAGCATTATTATGAAGCTACCCTATTGCTGACTCTTCAGAGTCCCGTTTGTTTCTAACTACACAGGACTGGATTTCACAAGTTACGGTAGTTAACATAAATTAATATCCTGGGTGCATTTATCAATATCTTAGGAATTATTGAGGTTGACGTATCACTGTAACTATGTCTCCTCTAATGACAAGAGGGACTCTTTTTTTCAAGTTTTCTGAATTTATGTTTCCTTAATTAATTCTGCTCCACAGGTCACGCTGATTTCTACCCCAACAGCGGTTCCCTTCAGCCGAATTGCTTCTTCCAAACGTGCAGCCACAGCCGCGCGTGGCTGCTGTACGCGGAGACTGTCTTCATTCCCCAAAACATGTCGGCAATCAGCTGCAACTCTTGGAAAGAATTCAAGGAAGGGCAATGCGATACTAACAAAGTTAGGTTAGTAGCGTCATCTAGCGGGGAGTGGCGGCGATAATTTAGTTCTTTAAATGATAGATAGATGTCATGATTTACTCAGTGATAGCCAAGGTGGTAAAACGCTAGCCTCACCTAACCTAACAAGGATCGCAGGTTCAAATCTCTTCTCATTTTTAACCATAATTATCTCTTGCTCGTTCCTCGCAGAACACTTTAATCCAGCGCCGATCTCTCGCCGGTCGTGTCGGATTGCCATCCCATCGTACTATGAGAGTGAGGGAAGAAAGAGCGCACATATCCTTTTCACTATATTATATCCTATGTAGTTGGTTAGCCGTCTTTGGTCACTAGATGTCGCTACTAGGCCCGCCACACACTCCCACCACTGCTGCTCCCACAGATATATGAGAGGAGATATGTTATGAAAGCGGTGGGCTTGCGCTCACATTTAGCCAAAATTACGCTAACATAGAGTTTTCGCCGTCAGTCGACTGCAACTGCACGTCGGTATCGGAGCTCTAACTTTTTTTTTAAATGCCGTGTTATTCCGTGGTTGTGTGCAAAAATACTAGCAGCAAAGTGAACTACGCGAAAGATGGAATCTCATTTCACCAGCCAGTATTAAGTATTTTATTTATTCGTCTTTAAAATCATTAAAAACAACAAATCAAAAAATATTTAATGCCTTTATTATGTTATTTTAGGTTTCATGTAGCACAACGACTTTTTTATTTTTGTACAAAATACATGGCTCTTTAAGTACCACCTATGTTCGCTACTGAGTGAATGTACGAGGCAATGTATAGATAGTCTAACGATACTTTGAATAAACTGGTGCGTCGCGTGGTACGGCCGCTGTATACGGCGACGACGCAGCACGCACCGAGGAGACTTCGTATTGGTTGGTTTTAGCGAGTGGTGGAGAACAAAACGGAGACAGCGAGTTCCCATACATTTTGAACCGCACGGCATATCTCTCGTGATCTGTGGCTGCTCCTGTAAGCCAGGATCTACAGTGGTGTCCAATAAAGACACCGAGGTTTGACCCTCGGCGAGTCCCGGGATAAAGTTAGATGTCGCTACTGTAGAATGCTGTCGTGTCGCTGAGGCTCATGCGCTTTTTTTTGTCTGCAGTCTGATGGGCTACGGCTGCGACCCCAGCACCCGCGGCCGCCACTACCTACAAACCAACGGCGAAATTCCCTACGGGCTCGGCGCCGCGGGCCTGACCTACGTCAACAAGGACGGCCTTCTACGAAACGTAGGCTCTGCTATTGGAATAATATGAATAAACTTGTCTGTAGCGAAACCAACCAGTACTTGATTTATTTTGTTTATGATTAGACCTCAAACAAATTAGCATAAATCATGTTTATGTATAAGAGCCACCACAGTGACATCTAGTGCGTACAATGGAACTAAGCTTCGATGTCTACCACAAATCAGTTTTTATGCTCTCCACTAAATAAGTCTGGCTCAAATAAAAGGCTCCAAGTCTGCTAACACTATTGACTCGCAATTGAATGACAATAGCATATTAGTTATTTCCATGGGAAAACTGACAAGTGGACACTCTATAACAGGTTCGAAGTACTGCACTGTTTTAATTTATAGCTAATTCAATATCGAGTAAGGATTTCGATACTATCAAAATTTTGTCCTTAGCATTAATAATAATATCGCTAAACGATTACACCCAACTACACTACCACACTAGGCAACACTTGTATTTTGGGTACCGTACCATGGACTGGGGGCGAACCCAGTGTATAATACGTCCTAATTAAATAACGTCCGTGACTCTGGTACAAACATTCGTGCTCATCACCCAAGCCCTGTCCCTACCAGGATTCGAACCCGGGACCTTCGGCACAAAAGACAGGGCACTACCAACTGCGTTAATCAGGTAGCCATTATTCAGGATTATGTCAGGATTTAATAGTTGTTAAAGTTGAAATAAAACAATATTTAAAAACAAAGCATTGTTTATTCGTAATGTAATAATTCCGGTGATATAAAAATAAACATCTACTATAAACATAATCCACGCCACACTTACACACGTTGTTCCCCCGACACATGATAAGGTTTTACAATCACAAGTTCCTAGTTACAGTACAGAACAAGTTCCAATCCCATTCACTAAGGCAGACTTTCCCAAAGTGGACGATAACGCCCCCTTGTGGGCGCTGCAGGCCTAAAGGGAAGCGGTAAGAGGACCAGAAAAAATAGGGGCGTTGTGTAGAGGCTTACAAGAATTATTTGAAGTTACAGTGTTTTTTAAGTAGGTGAAAAAATGGGGGTGCTAAAAAATAATTCATTCTCAAAGTGGTCAGTAGACAAAATAACTCTAAGGTGAAAAATTAATGGCTAAATCGTCGTCTTCAACCCCTTTGACCCTACTGTTGCATACTCCACTCCAACCATAATGTTTTATCCAAGACAACTCGCAACATATTTCCAAAGACAAATTACGTATTTTTTATTAAAGTATAATGCATTTTATGATTTTCATTCGACTCGGAACAACGTTTGTAAGTATAGTTACAACACAAAGAGAGAATAATTGAACGCGGTCGAAGATATTCACGCCATTGATACAATATTCATTATATTCATACATTTACAAGATATTCAAGCATTCTGGCGTGTCCACGCCGCACCGAACATTCCGGAACATATCGCCAATACATTGGTGATACATTATATAAATCGATTTATTTGAAATTCATTGCAGTTCATCCACACGGCACATCCAAGAACAGAAATATACGATTAATAAAATGTCAAATTGATAAAAAAATAAAGAATTGACGAGTAGCGGATGATATTCTGTTACAACATTTGCAAAAGACAAGCTTTCCATCCAATATTTGTTGTTGGTGAAATTGTAATCTTCCCATAAATGTACAAAACAACTGACTCTGATTACCCGATCTCAATAACACTCACGACAAAGCCAACTTCAAAGAATTTAGCTTCCAAACATGCTACGCAGCCTTTAGTTCAAAAGAATGACTTTCTCATTTTTAATTAAATACCCCCACCGCTACCTGCCGTTACACACAAAATCTGATTTTAAATCAGCGATAAAACTTAACTCTATAAAAAATTAAACGTTTACGTCTAGCGTGTAAGAAATATATTAAGAATTATATTATAATTAATAATAATAAAATTGTACAATATCAGTATCATTTCAACTTGCGACGTTGGGGACGACTATGCGAGATGCACCACCGAGGCACACATACATTACTGCTTTATAGCGAAATGACAGATATCAATGCACAATCACCAAATATTTTTGTGCGTTCGTGAGCGAATATTCAAAAAGAATTACATCCGATATTCACAGACTTGTTTAGAAGTACAGACGAAATGTTGCCACTAGCAATGTGAAGCCATATTTTCTATTCTATATAGGCTATATAGTGAAGCCATTATATTATATATAGTGGTAAATGTTACCACATACATAAAACTTCTTGTCTAGTAAATGGTCCAACACACTAAGAAGTTCTGGACATCGTTTTTTTTTATATGTGTGTGTGTGTTTACTTGCTACAACAGACCTTTATAGGCTTCATTTGTATCGCACGCCATGTATTGTCTGAATATTCTAAAAAGTCTGTGCCGACGTTATGAAGAACTCACAAGTCAAGTGATGGGACATAACAGTTAAAATGGAACAGGTACAATGTAACGGTCATACTCGCATAGCCGGCCGTATCGTCAGACACACATAGAAATAACCTAATGCACAAAAACAAAACACTTTGTGTCATGATCTAGCGTAGTAATATCTAGATAACGTTTGTGAACAGTACTGGAATGTCCGGGTTGGGGTGTGTTTAGAATTCGGCGAAGTTCACTCCCTTGTTATGTAAGCGCCCGACGCGTGTGGCGACTCCCGCCGAAGTTTAAACACACCTTTTATAATATAAAAAGAGAATACAAATAAGCCGGCAGTTATGCACAATAATTTCGCAACAGTTTCGTTTTCACTGTTGTCCTTGTTTACTCTTAGAAACTATTATTATATTATATAATATAAACTATTAATATATTATATTAATAATTTAATGCACACGATATCATGTCATAATGACAATATTTTATTTTTTGACACTAACAAGTTTATTAGTGGATTTAAACTTACTCAGGAAGCAATGTTTCTTCCTAAAAAATCTAAAAACATGATTGCTACATTGTTAGCCTATAATATTAACTCTGTTATAAGTAATATAACAAAGCCTAGAATAAGAGACGAGTCAGTATTATCTAGTAATTCTAATAATGCTGTGATAGACTGTTTAAACTACCGAGACTGACAATAGAGATACGTCCTAGTACTCGTATCTCTGGCGTTTCACAAAAATGTACAGATTATAATTGTAATAAGAAGGAAGAGAGGCCTGGAACTTTAACATTATTTAATCAGAATATACAAGGATTTGCTTCCAAAACATTAGAAATTGAATTATTTTTAGAAAGAATGCGATATGATATTGTTTGTATTTGCGAACATTGGCTTAAAGAACATGAAATGTTAATAAACTATGAAAATTATTCGGTCGTAAGTTGTTATAGCCGCAAGTCCAGGCTTCATGGTGGTACACTAATATTAATTAGGAAAAATATTAAGTCAAGAGAACGAAAGGAAATAGTTGGGCTCTCGATTGAGCAAGTTATCGAGATTTCTTGTGTTGAGCTGGATAAGCACATCATACTGAGTGTTTACAGACCCCCACACATTCAGAATTTTAATACATTTGAAACTGTAATGGAAGATGTGTTGAAAAAAATCTTTGTTAGTAAGAAGTCGATTATAGTGTGTGGTGACTTTAACATTAATATTTTGGAACATACTTGTTATAGTGATAGACTGTTAGGCCTTTTTAAATCGTTTAATTTGAAAAATGTATTTTTTGAACCGACTAGAATAACTTCAACTTCCGCCACATGCATCGATAATATCTTTTGTAGTTGTAAATACTTAGATCAAGCGGTTGTTAATTATTTACCATCAGATCATAGTGGACAAACGATCGCCATCAATTCTACCTCCACTTTAAAAAATATAAAAATAAAAGGTAGGGTTGTAACAGCTGGGAACTTGCAAAAATATAATAACATTTTGAATAGTAAATTAGGTTCTCCCAGTTGTAACTTTGATCCTAATAGATTTTACTCAGAATTTTTTTCAATTGTACACACTGAGTTTGATAATATTTTCCCACTCAAAACTAAAATTATCAAACCTAAATTTACTTTTAGTGATTGGGCGACACGAGGAATTCGTAAGAGTAGGGAAAAGTTATTTGAACTTTATGAACTAAAAGTCCAGACTAGTGATCCAGCCTTCACTCAGTATGTTTCAAATTATTCGAAAATGTTTCGGAGAGTATGTCAGGCAGCTAAAGCCATATATATTAGTAAAATAATAAAATCTGCCGATGATAAAATAAAGGCCACCTGGAAAATAGTTAACAGTGAAACTGGGAAGACGAAACAGCGCAGTACAGATTATACCCTGGAGACTCCACGCGGTCTCATATGCTCAGATACCGAGGTAGCACGGGAGTTTGAAATGTTTTTTACTAACATCCCTGTAAAAACAACAGAATCTCTGAACTGCTCGCCCCGTCTCTCAATTTCACTTCTTAAAAAAAACATAGCTGATTGCCCTGTTAAATTCAAGTTTGACCATATTAGTGGCCGAACTATTGTTAAAGCTTTCAATGATATAAAAATTAAACTAACAGAAGATCTATGGGGAATGTCTGTGAAAGCATGTAGAACTATTATTGATACTGTAGCCCCTTATTTAGCTTTAATTTTTAATGAATGTGTAGATCAGGGAGTCTTTCCGGATTTAATGAAGTACAGTAAAGTAATACCGCTTTTTAAGTCCGGTAATAGTAAAGATCCTAACAACTATAGGCCAGTTTCTATCTTGCCAGTTTTTAGTAAAGTGTTTGAAAAGATAATGCTTACACAAATGTTACATCATTTTAACGCAAATAACATCCTGCACGATCAACAATATGGTTTCACCAAGGGACGTTGCACAACCGACGCCGGTGTAACCCTAATAAAGCATATCTATGATGCATGGGAGAACTCACAGGATGCTATTGGCGTCTTCTGTGATCTTTCAAAGGCATTTGACTGCGTCAATTATGAAGTCCTTTTACTTAAATTAGAGCACTACGGTGTTAAAGATAATGCTCTTAATCTTGTAAAATCTTATTTAGGAGACAGACGGCAAAGTGTTCTTATAAATGGTACTAAATCGTTAGGCTCTGCAGTAAAAATGGGTGTTCCGCAAGGATCGATTTTAGGTCCTTTCCTGTTTTTAGTATATATAAATGACCTACCGCATATAATTCAAAATAAGATGAAGATAGTGTTATTTGCTGATGATACCTCCTTGATTTTTAAAGTGGGACGACATGTAAATAATTTTGACGACGTAAATGACACTATTCTTCAGGTACATAACTGGTTTACTATTAATAACTTAGCGTTAAATAGCAAGAAAACTAAATGTATAAGGTTTTCTTTACCAAATGTCAAAAGTAGTGATTGCGATGTAGTACTGAATAATGAGAAGCTTGAATTTGTTAACGACACGGTTTTCTTAGGGATAACGCTCGACTCTAAGTTACAGTGGGGTCCTCATATCAGAGTCTTAGTGGGACGACTTAGTTCCGCTGCCTACGCTGTTAGGAAAATTCGGCAACTAACCGATGTGAACACCGCAAGAATAGTTTATTTCAGCTACTTCCATAGTGTTATGTCCTATGGAATACTATTGTGGGGGAGAGCAGCTGACATAGAATCGGTTTTCATTTTACAAAAGCGGGCTATTAGGGCCATCTATAATTTGGGCAGTCGCGAATCCCTAAGAGAATTATTTAAGGAAACTAATATTTTGACAGTACCATGCCAATATATTTATGAAAACATTATGTATGTTAGGAAAAATTTATTTCTCTTTAAAAGGCTCGGTGATCAACATCGTTATAATACAAGAAATAGAAACAAATTAGATCAACCACACTTTCGACTAGCAAGGATTCACACATCTTTCATGGGGTATTGTGTTAAATTTTATAATAAAATACACTCTGACATTACCGAACTTAGTGAAAATAAATTCAAAGCGTGCATAAAACGTACGCTATGTAAGAAGGCATACTATACACTAGATGCTTATCTTAAGGATAAAAATGCTTGGTTGGATGCTGGTCCGGCTCCTCAGGAATATAAATGACCTTGTTTGAGCAGACTATTAAGATTTTGTATTTCTCTTCTTCCTTCTTATTTTCATTTACATAAGTAATTTGTAAATGTGGGAACCATGTAGCCATTAACTGTAATTTTATACTTAGTTAGTACTTTTTGTTTTTTTTGACCTGCTGCTAAAGTTTGATTAGCCGTTCCTACATTGTTCTCACATACCTATAACAATGTATTGCTCAAAAATGTAAAAGATCTATTTTAAAAAAAAGAGCAACCATGGAGTTTCTTGCCCGTTCTTCTCCATAGGAACGGCATTCCGAACGGGTGGTAAAGCAGTAGCATAATATTTTTGTAACTTGACGATTCATAAGTACTGTACAATAATGGTCTACGTTAATAAAAAAAAAAAAAAAAAAAAAAAAAAAAAAAAAAATGAAATGCTCAACTGGCCCTATCGTAGCATGTACTCTAAACATCGACCAACTAAGCTTAATTTACTCACGCGAGGTGATCGGTCACGGGAAGTAATATTATGTAGCACAAACAATTACGTAAGGTTGATTTAATTGAGTGTACCGTTATAGAGGACGTTACTTTTCACTGACCTATAATTTGGTGATTTTACAAACATTTAAACCATTCCATAAATAACAAAGAACTTTGTTGTTTTAATGATTCCATCCCGCAACCGGCTCTCGCACCACCGGCAGCGGCAAAGCTGCCATAACTAAGTGTAATAATATTTATAAATATAAAATGAAACGGGCAGCGGATCGCGCGCAGCCCTAGTACTCGTACGTAACACTAGACCCTAAGTAGTAGCACCTAACTGGTGAAATAACACTGGCACTATTACGGGGCGAATAGGACCCTGTATCTGTTACTTTGTAACAGCAACTGATATTTTGTAACAGTAACTGATATTTTGTAACAGTAACTGATATTTTGTAACAGTAACTGATATTGTGTAACAGTAACTGATATTTTGTAACAGTAACTGATATTTTGTAACAGTAACTGATATTTTGTAAGAGTAACTGATATTTTGTAACAGTAACTGATATTTTGTAACAGTAACAGTTAATAACAGTTCCAGTTTCCACTCTACACCGTAACAGTGCCTGTCAGCAGATATAATATAGTCCATAGCAACACGTCGATAATATCTTTTTTTTTATTAATTTTAACATATATTTTCTTTTAGCCATTACACTTTTGATTCCTTTAAATTGGTCATGGGTGTCACTGTTATTATAACAGCGAATTGTCAACAGGTTGAATTAAACTCGTGAATAACTAATATTAATATTGAAATCGCAAGTTAAACGATCGATAAAAATCTCGATTAGTCCCGCGATACGTTGTATTGACACATTAATTAAAGGGGAGTGAGAAATATTTTTTTTTATATCTAATACCGGTGGTCTAACTCGTGTGACATGTTTTAAAGCTATCCCATAAATAGAGAAAGATGATTTTTTGCGTTTTCAACCCTAGCTGAATAAATACCGAAACTTGAAAAACACAGTTTGGAAACTGGCAACCCTGTTTATTTAATGTTATAATAACAGTTATTTTATCAATGTTATTACAGAAAGTTGCTATCATACGATCCTGAAATCATTTATTCAGTTTCTTATATTATGAAATTTCATATTCAGCCAGGTTTAAACACAAAATTAAAAATATGCTTTTTTCCATTTAGTAAATACAAGAACACTTTTTATATACTTTTTTTTTACTATGGCAACATTTATATCTCAAACTACGAAGCCCGTTACCGTTCAGATTGTATGAAAATTGCCTTAGCCTAAGCTTAATAGAACACTGAAAAAATCAGCAATACGAGCAACGCTAATGATAATATACATTACAAAATTGCATTGTTCGATGCGGGGCGAAGGCTACAATCGATATAGAGAAATAATAATAATAATTCCAGCCCTTTTTTTTAATGTACCACTGCTGGGCACTAGTCCCCCCTCAATGCGAGGGGGGATTAGGCCATAGTCCACCACGCTGGCCCAGTGCAAGTTGGCGGACTTCACACATCTTTCGAGGGATTCTCTCAGACAGGCAGGTTTCCTCACGACGTTTTCCTTCACCGTTTAGCAAGTGATAATCATGGTTGAAAATGAGATTCGCACATGAAAAATCCCAGAGGTGCGAGCCGGGGTTTGAACCTGCAATCCTCGTTATCGAGGCAAGCGTTCTACCAACTTGGCTATCACTGCTTTTCTGTTATAGAGAATATGCTTATAGAGAAATATCGGAACGAAATTATACTCATAGAAGTGTGAATGATGAAGCAGTTCTAATATTATTCCGTAATTGTTTCGTACTTACTTCATACTGGTAAACTCAGACGTAGTATAAAGTAACAGGTATTACTGATACATCCTATCCACCCCAGCCCCGCACCTCATCTCGTGCGCGTAACATGACAACATCAATTGAACGTGGAAATCAACCAATCAGTGTAAATATATTTTAAATAACTTAATGATTAGTATTCGCATTGTTCGCTTACAATCTACCGTACGTATGTAACTAAATATACATACATTGTGTAAATATGAACAAATGTAAAAAAAGGCTTTGTGGCAGTCGCTTACGTGGCCTATCTCTAACACGATAACATAAGGTCTAACGATAATAGTGTAAAATAAATGTGTAAGTAAATTAAAAAAGTTTTTATAATAATCGAATCAGTATCTTTTCTCCATACATGCATAATATTTACTGTTATTTAAAACTAAAATGTTATAGTTGAATTTCTTTTAGAAATGTCATTTTAGAACCTAAAAATGGCCTTGTTAAAGTATTGTACACTATTATTGTTTCACCTTATTACAGTATATAAAAACCGATAAAATCGGTAATTTATATAAAAACCGGTATTTTTTTTAACACCGCTGTTATCTTGTTGTATCGTCCGGTTCCTACATTCTACGGTCCATCATCGGCAGAAAATACTATTCGTACTTTTTAAAACCGTAACGAACTGTAGTCTGTGACCTAAGTACGATCTATTTACGTATCGTTACCTTAACGTATGTGTTTTCTTAATGATTCACAGTAGCTACATACTTTCTCGATACGATTACGTTACAAATTTGTGCTTAGGCCACTTTTCGATAACGACGTAAACAGGCATGTAACGGCTACCAATCTATTATCTCTCCGTAAAGGCAACATACATTTGATATCAAGCTATATTTGATAGCATTAAAGTTAAAGGCGTAAGCAACTAGCCACATAGCCGTGTTACCGGTGGAGCGTGTGGCCGCCATCTTGTCGTGCGCACACGCACAAGATGGCGGACGTGTCGTGCTCGGCGCGGGGGCGGTTAGGGCTGCGTGCTCTGCTGCTGAATCTCGATCTTCTCAACTGTCATGTCGGGGTTCATTGCGGTGGCCTCCTGTCATTGAAATGGGAAATAATATTAGACTTATTGTACTATTTTATCTCACAGGGGGGGGGGGGGGGGTCTTTTGGGATTGGGATTTGGCAGACTTCATATGTCTTTCCTAAGCTGTTTCTGCATTCTTCACACGACAATTATTGATGAAAATTGAAAGCCTAGAAGTGCGAGCCTTCGTGGTGTGTTCGTCTGGCGGTATTCCTATTGTATGACAGTAATCAGCGGGTACCTGTATGGCCTCGGCGAGCGCGCGGTCGTGGTCGATGGGGTCCCCGTCGGACTGGATCGTGATCTTCTGCTCCACGCGCGTCTCGATGACGCCGTTACGCTCCGTCTTGTACTAAGCACACACAACACACAATATATATATATTTTTTTTTTATAACTGTATATCGTTAAAGATTCATCGCAATCGGATGAGTGGCATGATACCACGAGCTGGAAAACCTCCATTTTTATATTTAAACACAAGCCGACCCTTCCAGTTTACATTACAAAACTTTTTTCTTGTTTCTAAAAACCCTATGCATGGAACGAGTCCCCCCATACATCAGCCGAAAAGCGTCCACTGCTGGACACAGGCCGCCCTCAATAACTTCCACACAACAGGGTCCTCTACCACTCGCATTCACCGGCTTACTGCGGCACATATGATACCATCAGCACACCTTGTGTATTGGAAAACATTCGACACATACTAAGAGCCCTAAAGTCAGCAATGAGAGACTTATACTAAGAGCCCTAAAGTCAGCAATGAGAGACTTATACTAAGAGCCTTAAAGTCAGCGATGAGAGACTTATACTAAGAGCCTTAAAGTCAGCAATGAGAGACTTATACTAAGAGCCTTAAAGTCAGCAATGAGAGACTTATACTAAGAGCCCTAAAGTCAGCGATGAGAGACTAAATTGATGACATATGAGTAGTCTTATTGTTATGGCGTCGTTCTCACCGTGATGGTCTCGACGGTACGTGTCTTGGAGCTGATGGTCTGCGAGGACACCACCTCGCCGTCGGGTCCCACGGTCTCCTCCTCCTCCGTGACCTCGGGCTGTGGGCCTGCGCTCGTCTGCACAACGAAATGGAACCATCAATATACAGCGCAGACTGAAGGGTTATAGTCTACAAAACGCGGGTTTAATGGTTGCAAATGGAGTAGATTGCCCGGTAAGCTTAGGAACGGGTTATGGTTGGGTTTTTGAACGACTTAACTACTGTCAGAGTTACGATAACCCATTAAATTTGTTTACCTTTTAAAAGAGATTTCTTATAACACGATGTAAGTTTGGAAGCAGAAAACCCGATAAAACCCGTTGGAAATGGTTTCCCATATAATAGACATCTATGTCTTTCATCGACAAAGTTCGTTTTTTTAAATTTCGATTCGAGAGTTAAGAAACCCTTGGGAAACCTCTTCATTGGGGAATTTTACGTTATCAAGTCAGTCCATTGATGGGTAAGTATAATGGGGTATCCTGATATATTTTATAGAAAGAAGAGTCAACATACAGATTGATTACAAATGCACTAACGAAGGTGGACGATGGTTATCAACTCACCCTCGTGGTGGTCCCGTGCACCATGCTGCCGAACGGCGCGTTGCCCAACACAGAGGTAGTGGTCGTCGTTCGGTACGAGCCCGGCTCCTGTCGGAACCATAATAAACGTTCGGTTTACTTAACTGAACTTGGTCTTCAGTATGACTTTTAAATGTATTCAAATACTGTTTGAACATGTTAAAATGTCATACTGAATATTTCGGATATGGAAACGTCTTTTCGAAACAAATATTTTGTACTAAATGGTTTTTATTATTTATAGGTATACACATAGAGACCAATGGGTTTCTTGCCGGATCTTTTGCGTTGAGGTCGCGTACCGATCCGGTTGTAGTTTAGAAAAGTGTAATATGACAATTTGTAATTGCCCCCGTAGGCCTATACAAAATAACTAATTTGACTTTGAATACTTTATTGTATATTTATCATGTTTAAATATTTAAGATTTGAAGTTTTTTTAAGAATATAGAACTAAATTCAATCAAATTTTATTAATGACTATTTAAACTGTAGAAGTTACGAGGCCATTACAAATTAGGCTGAACGGACACGGACTAGACGATCAAACGAGGATTTCTCGTTTGGACTAGGAAATCCTGAAAAAACCTAAAAGAAAATAGTAACCACTATATACTAAGTACATCACTCAGTGCAGGGTCACATCGCACAGTTACACATTATAAATGCATCATGCATAAAATGCAATATTATATATTTAGATACATGCCACACACACTTCTGCGGGTGATTCAGGAAAGTTATACTAAGACCTGAACCTGCTAACGCAAATTTAATCATTATGCGAAGTAAAAAATGGATTTAACAAAAGAAAAAAAATGTTTGCAACAAATAACAATTTCTTTCTTGAGAACCTTTTTTTTATTCCACGTAATATGAAAATTCTGACTTCACATAGTGTTTACAAATGCGTTAAAGAAACCCAGCTTCCATGTTTAGTATACGCTTTTAGAATCGCCCTGTATAGTTTAGGTAAATCTAGAAGCTTCCATAAATCTATGTTTGGACTAAAACTAATAATAGAGTTTGAACTAGCACCAACACAGTGTTTATGAATCTGAAAAACTTAATAAAAATATCACCTTGTTATAGTACTAACGTTTTCTATGAGGCCTTACGAAACAGTTTAAAGAGTCAACAAGTATGTAATAACAAGTAGATTATACTGATCATATTCTTTTCAAGAATCAGCATATCGTCATAAGATAAAACTCATTCAATCATTTGATAATTTAAATGATACACTGACATTATTTTTTTTGTAAATGTTACCTTTACAACCTACCGATTGATCTCAAATATTTTACACTATTTTCGTTAGACCTTATATTATTATCCTACAAAATTATAGAACGTTTTCGACCATCAACAATGACAACATAGGACTTTTCTTCCGAAAAATGCTATGTAATGCGATTGTAAATTCAATAAAACTTCTATAAATTAGAGTGTAAAAGTTCTGCTCTAGAATATACCTTCCAACTATTGTGTAGTTTCTTTAGCTTAGTTTGGGACATACCTCGACAATGTAGTGTCCCTCGCCAGCTCCCTCGTCGAAGTCGATCGGCGTACCAGAGTCTCCGCTACTCAGCGAGCTGGCTGAGCCGCGTCTAGTAAGCTGCCACCGTCGAGATTGGTGTCGTTGGATTGATTGTGGCGAGGTTGGTAAATGGTTAGCGACATTGGCAGTGTTTGATGATGTTGGTGACGTTGCCCCATTCGGCGAATTGTTAGTACGGTCCGTGTTTATGGAATGTCGGTTTGGAAAATGTGAAGGTTGCCATGTTGGCGAAATTGGTAATACCACATAATGTGGTTTTTTTTTCGGGGATTTAGTATATGACATGCCGTTCAAGGTATTAGTATGCACGGTTTTCAAGTCCGTTTCGGATGCGGATGTGGGATGGGGGAGAGAAAACAAAAAACATAATTAGAAAAAGTCCAACATGCAATCAAAAATTCAATGACAGCTTTTTTTTAATGCTTACATGATTGATTATATTTTCATACATAACAACATTGAAACACAACATCGATTTTAACCAGATTTCGATTTGTGACTAATTGTGACATGCGTCTGTCTACATTGGCCGCCAAATTTATAGAAGTTTCGTTCAATTAACAATGGCATTACAAATAGTTTTTCTGAAGCAGAAATGTTTTATAATGATATTGTAAATGTACGAACACTTTTTAGAAATTTGGAGCGATCCTGCAGTCAATGCCCATTTCATTAGACAAAATATTTGTCGATATTTTTAAACGGTCCTCAAATTTGGTGCACATAAATGCCTAGCTTGGCAATAAGCTCAGAACAAGACTCGACTATAAAAGCGCATTTATTTTTATTCAGCGCTTTCCAAGGCAAGAGTGATATCGTTAAAAAAGCTGCCATAAACAAGCAATAAAAAATCAATATAAAAAGAATCAAATAAAACTCCAGTCACATGCGAATGAACATGAAATGTAACAAAAGAGGATGTAAGATTGGTTTGTATAAAAATCCTAAATTACCTGATCGCCGGTGGTGACCATTGTTTTGACCTGTTGCGTGAGCACGCGCTGCTCCTGCCTGGTGGCCGATGACGTCAGCGTGTGCGCCACCGTCTTCTCCTCCATCTGCTGCGTCTTAGCCTTCGTGTCGAGGTCGTGATGCGTCGTCGCCGTTCGAGTGGTAACCGCCCGCGCGGTCACGTAAGGACTCTTCCCGGGACCCTCCGCCGGCTCTAGGCTTTCCGCCTACATTTGAGGGTTAGACTAGCATGCTTACTATGTACATGAAAACCTAGCTAACATGGATACTACTGAAGCGAGTGTAGCTCGAAAACGAGTTAAAAATAAATTAGACCACACACTACACAAATTAAAAGTAAATGAAAACGACATTTAAAAAAAACAGGGTGGCGGTCTCGTTTGCCGGTTATTTGAAATTGAGATAAAGAATCGAACGCACCTTGTTGGTGTGTGTGGAGAAGGTGACCTCGCCGGTGCCGAGGTTCTCCACCTCCTGTTCGACATTGTGCGTCACGCCCTCGTCATTTCTCGTCAGAAGCTGTTTAGTGGTCGTTTTGACGACAACGGGAGGCGTGGGCGTCTTTTTCGTGCGCTGCGAAATCGGGATCTTGGAGGAAGGGGATGTGGACGACACGTAGCCCTGATGCCTTATGTGCTCGCTGGTCGTGTATTCAGTGAACGATTTCGGTTCGTCACCTCTTTGAGGACTATCGTCTTTGCCGAAAGTGGAGAATTTGTGTGTGTTGACCGTCTGTATGTCTATGTTCGCGGGTAAGTCTTGGGTCTCTTTCTCGATCGTGTAGTTTCCGCTCTTGTCTTCGAAGTGGGACGGGTCGATTTGGGAGTAGTGTAGGATCAGTTGGCCCGTAACAGGGTCTCTGACGGCCGTGCTCGGGTCTATGTCACCGGTGTCTGGATCGATGTCTCCGTACTCCGTCTTTATCCTACCAGTTACAGGATCAATTTTGCCTGATAGGGTCATGGTTTGGGTGACCGTTGTTCGCGCGCCCTTCAACCTTGGATCATCGGGGTCGACATCGATGGTTTCTCCAGTGATCGGGTCAATGATCTGGTACAAGTACACTGTCTTTGTTGTGATGATTCTGCCTGTGACTTCATCGATGGTGCATTCTTTAGGATCGACTTCTTTCACGCGGCCTTTGTCATCCTTCTGAGTGATGATGTAGATCTTGATGATGATCAATCTACCCGTCTTAGGGTCAATTTTTCCGAGTTTAGTGTAGATCTCGCCGGTGCCTGGGTCCACTTGTGAAGCGGAGTATAGAGGTTGGTTATCGCTATCCACGTCGCCAGTAGCAGTATAGATCTGACCATTGATTGGATCAACTTTGATGAGTGATTTGTCCACATCAGTTGTTCTGATAATCGTTCCAGTCTTATGGTCAAGGCGACCATATATCGAGATTATGTAACCAGTGACTGGGTCTACTTGACCAGCGGTATAGATGACTTCTCCGGTTTGCGGGTCTTTGGGACCGGCGATCCAAATCTGATTTGTCTTCGGGTCAACTTTAACATTCTTAGGATCGTTGGATACGATTTGCTTACCAGATACTGGGTCAACTTTGTTCTTGATGATTCTGAGACAGATCATTCTGGCTACATCCTTGTCGGGTTTTCCAGACTTGGGATTGACTTGTCCAGTCTTCAATAAGAATTGCCCAGTGATCGGGTCAACGTTAAGTTCCTTGCATTCAAACTTGCCGGTTTTGGGATCATTATAGGTCACAGTTCCCTTTACCAGGTCAATTTGACCATATTTTGTGTCGATTTTATTATTCTCTGGATTGATCTGACCTGTGCTGCTTTCCACGAGAGAGTTTTTAGCTTCAATAAGCCCTTTCTTCGTATCTAATTTACCGGCGAAAGTGGTCACTTCGACTACTGGGTCAATATGCGTTCCTACAACAATAATTTGACCAAGTTTAGGGTCAGATTTACCCATCTTTGGATCAACAGCACCTCTGATAGTAATTAAACCATTATTTTCGTCAATGTATACAGATTTAGCTTCAGACGAGTTGGCAACAAATATCACTCCATTGGAAGGATCGATGACTCCGTATTTAGTTGAAATGTGTCCGGTTTCCGCATCAACTTTTCCTTTCGTGTGTTCCACGGTACCATTTTCAATGTCAACTTTACCGGTTTTCTGATCGAGTGGACCCGTTATTGTAGTGATCTCAACCACAGGGTCATCTTGCTTAGCGACACTCAGGATCATGCCCAAGTTAGGATCAGGTTTGCCTGTCTTCGGATCAATAACGCCTGAACTAATGAATATTTGTCCGGTTTCAGATAATAAAATACCGTCTCTGTTCTGTTTCTGTCCGGCAGGGTCAGTAATCACGATGTTACCGGTATTGGAATCGATGACACCATATTTCGTTTCTATCAAGCCGTTAGGGTCGAGGATGCCGGTGAGGTGTTCAACTTCAGCGGTATGAAGGTCAGGCTTCTTAGTTTTGGGATCAACTTTAGTGAAAATAACCATGATCTTGACAATTTTCCTCTTTGGAACTGGAGGAGCTGCGGTTGTCGGTTTCACTGGAGTTGTACGAGTCGGTGTAAGTGGTGCTGACTTCTGAGCATAGCTAGCGATTGGTGATGAAGTTCGCACGGGGGATTGGATTGGCGTCTGAACCGGCGTTGTCGGGATCTTAACTGCCGTCGGTATCTGTTTCACAGGGGAAACGGCAGGAGATTGTGTGATTGGCGCTACTTTAGACAATACATTCTGCTTGTCAACAATGGTAAACTGTTGAGCATACGAAGGCTCGACTTTACCAGTCTTGGGGTCTATTACAGCAGTGGTTACAATTAGGTTGCCTGTCTTAGGGTCAATGTCAGCTTGTTTAAGCTCCTGTTTTCCGGTAATAGGGTCTTTATAGAGGATCTGTCCGGACCTCGGGTCGATGATACCAAAGTCTGTATGGATTTTGCCATCTTCAGCGCTGACGTAACCTTTAGCCGCTTCAACGTTGCCAGTCCCGGCGTCAACGGATTTGGTGTAAGGATCATATTTGCTTGTAACAATGACGAGGCGTACTTCACCTTTAGAGACCGGCTTAGCGAATGGTACAACTTGCTTATTGACAATACTGTACTGTTGTACTAGTGCAGGATCAACTTTACCAGTCTTGGGATCGACAACTTGGTTGGAAACTATCATATGACCCGTTTCAGGGTGAACATCAGCCCTCTTGACTTCTTGTTTGCCAGTCCTCGGGTCAGTAACCACGATCTCACCGGTCGCTGGATCAATAATACCAATCGCTGTACGTATCTTACCATCAGGTCCGAGAACACCACTAATGGTGTCAACGTGACCCTGGCTTGGGTCAATCTTTCTTGTCCTTGGGTCATATTTAGTAGTTATAATAACGAGATGAATCTCCCTTTCTACAGGTTTGGTCTCCTTCTCTACGATGGTGAATTGTTGTGCAAGGGAAGCATCTGCCTTTCCTGTCTTGGGGTCTACAACACCTGCAGTAAGGATCAAGTTTCCGGATTTAAATCCAACCCCAGGATCAGCAACTGCTTGCTTCGTCTCATGTTTACCAGTTTTAGGGTCAACGTGTTCTATCTTACCCGTCTTCGGGTCTATGATACCGTAGTTGGTATGGACTCTGCCGTCCGCAGCTAATATACCGCGAGAGGTTTCAATATGACCGTTCGGGTTATCCAGTCGCTTGTTCTTAGGATCGTATTTGGAAGTGATGATGACGAGCTGAACTTCTTTTCCAGGGACTGCAGCGAAGGTATCTTTAGATTTATCGACCACGGTGATTTGCTGGCCCAGGCTTGGATCAACTTGGCCTGTTTGAGGATCTACCACTCCAGATGTTAGAAGCAGATTACCAGTCTTTGGGTCAATTGTGGCAAATTTAGTCTCTCGCCTACCAGTAACAGGATCTTTTACAATAATATCGCCAGTTGTAGGATCAACTTCTCCAAATTCTGTGTGTACTTTACCATCAGTACGTAGTTTACCAGGAACGCTATCGACGTGAGCGTTGGTCAGGTCCAGTTTCTTGTTCTTGGGATCATATTTCGTAGTAACAATGACTAAGTTGACATATCTCTCTTTAGGAGCATTTTTATCTACTATGGCAAATTGTTGAGCAAGAGCAGGATCAATCTTGTTTGTCTTTGGATCAACGACACCGGATGTTAAGAGCAGATGTCCAGTTTTCGGATCAGTGACTGCTTGCTTGGTTTCGTGTTTGCCTGTCTTCGGATCAATGTGATCAATCTTTCCAGTCTTAGGGTCAATGACACCGAAATTGGTATGTACTTTACCATCAGGCGCTAAAATACCACGAGAAGTTTGCACATAGCCGTTGGGGTTATCAAGCCTCTTATTCTTAGGGTCATATTTGCTTGTGATCACAACTAATTGCACTTCTTGACCAGATACAGCTGCGAACTGATCTTTCGGTTTTTCAACAACGCTGATTTGTTGCCCTAGAGTAGGATCAACTTCTCCCGATACTGGATCAATCACAGATGACGTAAGGAGTAAGTTACCAGTCTTAGGATCAACAGCAGCTTTCTTGACTATTTGTTTGCCAGTAGCAGGATCGGTCACTATGATATCACCCAAATTAGGATCAACAATACCAAATTCTGTGTGTACTTTATTGTCAGTGCCCAATTTTCCAGATACGGTATCTACATGGGCGTTATCTAATTCAAGTTTCTTGTTTTTAAGGTCGTATTTTGACGTAACGATAACTAAGTTAACGTATCTCTCTGGGGCTACTCTGTCTTTATCAACGATAGCAAATTGTTGGGCTAATGAAGAATCAACCTTGCCAGTTTTGGGATCGGCCACTCCGGTAGAAATTATCAAATGGCCGGTCTTGGGGTCCGCGACTGCTTGCTTAATCTCCTGTTTGCCTGTCCTGGGATCAATCAGATCCAATTTTCCGGTCTTTGGGTCTATGACGCCAAAGTTAGTGTGAACTTTGCCATCAGCAGCCATAATGCCACGAGATGTTTCAATGTGGCCGTTAGGGTTGTCTAACCTCTTATATTTAGAATCATATTTACCTGTGATCACAACTACCTGCACTTCTTTGCCGGTTACTGATCCGAATGTGTCTTTCGGTTTGTTAACAACAGTTATTTGCTGACCAAGTGAAGGATCAACTTTTCCAGTCTGAGGATCCACAACTCCTGAAGTCAGAAGTAAGTTGCCTGTTTTGGGATCAACAATAGCCTTCTTGAACTCTTGTTTGCCTGTTATTTTATCTGTGATGATAATTTCTCCTGTAACTTGGTCGACAATACCGAAATCTGTATGTACTTTGTCGTCATCGCCGTATTTTCCAGGGAAACTGTTCACTTGTGCATTCACAGACTCTAACTTCTTATTCTTGGGATCGTATTTCGACGTAACAACGACCAAATTGACGTATCTTTCAGGAATTCCTCTGGGAGCATCCTTGTCCACTACGGTAAGTTGTTGCGCTAGCGATGAGTCAGCTTTACCAGTCTTCGGATCAATCACCCCTGAAGTGAGAATGAAGCTACCAGTTCTGGGGTCAATGATAGCCTGTTTGGAATCCCGTTTTCCAGTCTTAGGGTCAGTGAAATGGATCTTTCCTGTGTTTGGATCTAGAACACCGAAGTTGCAATGTACTTTGCCGTCTTTATCGCTGATGACAGCATGAGAAATCTCAATAAATCCGTTTGGACTGTCAAGTTTCTTGTTCTTGGAGTCATATTTGCCAGTGATAGCAACAACTTGGACTTCCTTGCCGGGCAAAGAAGCGAAGGTGTCTATAGGTTTGTCCACGATGCTGTATTGCTGTCCAAGTGAAGTGTCTAACTCTCCCGTCCTTGGATCAATAACACCAGATAGTAATAGAATATTCCCAGTTTTATGATCAACTACAGCCTGTTTGGTCTCTTGAGTACCTGTTTTAGAATCAGTAACTTGAATCTCACCAGTTCTAGGATCAATGACGCCATACTCAGTATAAATTTTGCCATCAGTACCACTCAGTACACCTTTGACGGTATCTACGTGAGCGAAATTAGGTTCTAATTTCTTGTTCTTTAGATCGTATTTGCTGGTAACAATTACTAATCTGACTTCTCTGTTGGCTTTAGTGGCGTCTTTCTCCACGATACTGAACTGTTGGCCGAGGGAGGAGTCCACCTTTCCAGATTTCGGTTCTAAAACGCCGGTGGTAACAAGGATGTTTCCTGTTTTCTGGTCGACATACGCTTGTCTAGGCTCTTGCTTGCCTGTCTTGGGCTCAATATAATCAAGTTTACCAGTCCTCGGATCAATGGTGCCGAAGTTAGATGCTACATTGCCATCAGGACCAACCACAGCCCTAGAAACGTCGACGTGTCCGTGGGACGCGTCCAACTTCTTGTTTTTACCATCATATTTACCTGTGATAACAACCAAATCAACTTCTCGACCTGGCTTAGCTCCAACTTTGTCAGCCGACCTTTCAACAAAGCAATACAGTTGCGCCAATGTTGGATCAATCTTACCAGTTTTCGGGTCAATGACCCCAGACGTGAATAGAATGTGTCCGGATTTGTCAACGTGACCAGTCTTAACTTCCTGCTTACTGGCTGCTGGATCTGTGTAACTGACTTGTCCAGATTTCATATTTATGAGTTCCTTATCCGTCTGGATTTTTCCACTAGCTTTGTTTAATGCACCTTTAGTTACGAGAATGGTTCCATTCGCGTCATCTAATTTCTTGGCCTTAGGATTGTAACGGCCGGTGATAATGACTACTTGTATTTCATTGTCTGATTTAGCAGCTATCGGTACCGCAGCTGCTACTGGCGTTTCATGCTGAGACCTCTCTGCATTCAACAACGCGATCGTTGGGTCAATCACGTTCTTGGCTTGTTCTTTTAGAGCGGCTGATTGTACGTAGTCAATACCAGGAGTTTTAAGTTTACTCAGATCTTCGGGTGTCTTACGCTTTTCAGCACTTTCAGCAACTTTCTTGTCTTCACCTGGAGCGTAGTTGAAAGCTAACCCAGCTTTCCTTGTAGTCGGACTTTGAGCTTCATCGAGTGCTCTTTGTTTTTCATCCAAAACAGGCTCTTTTTCGTAACTAAATGCGCCTTGGATGAAGGGTTTGGTACGCGTTGGACTTTTTTCAGTGTCATTGTACTCGTAAGGCTTGGTGAAGGAGGGTTTGTCCTCTTTGTGAGGACTCTTGTCAAGCGAACTGTCAAGGTTGGAACTGTCATTAGACGTTTCGAGCACGGCAGCTTTAATTTTGGGATCTTTGACCTTCTTGTCTTTAGGAGACTTCTCCTTTGGTGATTTCTCTTCTTTCGGCGATTTGTCCTTTTTGCCACCGAACAAACCAAATCCTCCAGTCTGAAGGGAAAGGGGTAGGGGAAGAAAACAAAAATAAAACAATTAACACAAAATTACAAGTGCTTATATCAAGTTTGTATCTTGACGCAGCGAACTGAACATGTAAAAATGTTGCATTGCGCAGACGCATGCATGCATTGAACTATTTGCGTTGTCTAACATTAAATATTTACAAATTGTATAATACATTAATCGCTACTGATAGAAACATCACAATTTTGAATAAAACGCCATCATGTCTACCATTCTTGCATGTATGAAAAAATTGAGAACTCCACATTTAGATCAATATAGTACACTTACCCGAGACTTCTTGGGTGTTGTGTCAATATTGTTGGTAACACCCGGATCACTGGTTGTGTCGTTACCTGTAATAAAAATATCATTATCTATGGCGTTACATAAATACAGAATGACAACTACTAAACCTGAACAACACAAATTCTAAAGCAATAAAGTCTAAATTGCAGAACCAACCATTCTCAGCGGGTTTCCTGTGTTCGGCGACCTTCTTCTCCTCCTTCTGTCCCGGTAGCGCAGCGGGCATAACCTTCACCGCGCCCGGAGGTGGCTTCTGCAAGAAACACAAGGATACAGTGAATTATCTTTATTATTGGATGCACAAGTCGGGACATCTACAAGATCGGAACCAGGTATAAGACCTAAAAGCTTATTCACTGTTCACTTTAATCTTAAAAAAAATAAGGTCTCAATGGTCTCAAGCGTTACTTAGTTTGGGATCATACCGCTGAGTGACCACTAGTCTAATGATATTAATTCATTTCCTTTGGATAAACGTCTTAAAATGTATTACACATAAGTCCTTATATTTCCTATGTGGGTATGTATTTCAGTACTAAATATGTACGTAGTTAACTACACTGAAATACTAAACGAAAAGTGCACAGACATACTACAGCACGTCAAGTGCGAGCTAACCGTATACTTTTTAGTCTACCGTACCGTAGACTATAAAGTATACGAATAGCTTGCGAATAATCTCGCACTTGACGTACAGATGCTACATGAGTCAACTATGTAGTATTACTATAATATTTAATTATTATTTGAGACAAGTACAATATGAGAAATGACGATGGGGTGATAATATGACGCAATTTTAGTAGTCGTAGTCCCTACGCGACCTTTCTGGAAGGGTTAAAACAATGTTACGAAAAGCGTAGTTCAACCCTCTCCCCCTGTAATGCATCGTCGTAACGTTTCAGAATCCCCCCCCCCACCCCGAAATGCGTTACGTAATACTTGAACGCTCCCTTGGCGGATATGTATGACTTATACTGGGTTAATGTATACGATTTTTAGACAGAAACCGGATGCCCCAGGGATGTTACAGCACTAAAGTGGAGACACGGGCACAGCAATTCTTGTATAAGGTTGTGTAGTCCACCTTATCAGGCCTCTCAGCGAGGTACTCCCCCTCCAGCGAGCTGGCGGACGACGCGCTCGCCGTGCCGCCCGACCGCCGCCGCAGCTGATCCGAGCCGCATGAACAAGGGCAATGATAATGAAGCGGGGTTGCCAGATAATAAATTCGGGGAAGAAATGTTGCTAGGCAGAAAATTTATATTGGTCATTTGATCTTCGAACGTAATTATGTGACAGTTTCTTTTCATTTGAATATTTTTATTGAAGATATTTTTCTGTAGCAAAGCGTACATTCCAGGCGTTCGAAGATATACCATTACTGATACATCTGGCAGCACCGCTCAATTGCGAAAACATACAAGAGAGAATTCTATTTATAGACGTGATATGAATAAATTTTGTTGTATATCATATTCAATACTCATTCCTTTAGATGATCTGCAGGGTTATTTTAAACCATTCGAAATCGATATCGGAAACGGAATCGAAAACTTCCGAGTTGGATTATCGCAATCGCTATTAAAATTTCATAATTTGATTTGATTATCTTCGATGTATCTTGATGACAATACCAAATCGTTTTTCAAAAAGTTTCCGTCGGAAAGCACGTCGGGAGCGACATCAACATCGGAAAATTTCAAATCCGTTTCCGATGTCGATTCCGAATGATTTAAAATAACCGCAGGTTGAATGTTGTGTAATGAGAAAATAGAATTAGGTTTAAAGCACCACCCAAACTGACGCCAGCGACTGGATGGCGCGCGAGAGCCACTCGTGCGCACGCGTCATTTTAGCCAATCCTTAGGTTGTTCATGCACTAATTTGATCGAAAAAGTTAAAGTCCAAGTTATAACACAAATGTTTCTAGATTTTAAGAAATTTTTGTTGAATGCATTCAACCACCACAGATGTCATTATATTGCTTTAGATAGAATTAGTAATTCATGCATATACATAAGAGCAATCTTCAGCAATATTAGACTGGAAAACTTAAACTTGACTAGAGTACATATTATGTAGAATAGGTGAATTAGTTAATATCATATGAGAATGAACACATACTGAAACTATTCATAAATACTTAAACTTCGTGCACCGTGTTTCAAACACGTCTTTCCACTATTGATAGTTTTTTAAATTCCATTTATAAAATACATAATTAATTTTTGATATTAAGTAGAAACACGGTTTCAACGAATGAAATGTAACAGAGGGCCAAGAATTGACCCTTGCGGAACACCCATGAATTTGACAAAGTAAGTCTATTTTAAGTAGTTATAACGTCATATAAGATTACCTTATCCTTAATGGTCGGACGTGCCGCGGGTTGCGGCGGCATCGTGTGCCGTTTCGCGGCGTCCGGCGGCATGGACTCATCCTTGTCTGCAGCCGCGAGAGCTGCAAATTAATCAATAACAATACAAATTAGTACTGCGACAACCCTGTTTATACCACACATTAATTCTAGAGTATTATAGTTATTTAAAGGCATCTTAGTCCGATGCCGACCAATCACACCACAAGATCCATTCCCTTCATAGAAGCTGTAGTAGCCTATAGTAACTATAGTGTTGGTATAAAATTGAGACATTATAATTTTAAGCCTTATCTTTTCAAGTATTTATAAGCCTCACGTAGCGCCCTGTACAATCATTTTGTATTTTGATAACATTATGATTATAAATGGTAGATTAAAGTGGCTACTGCGGCAGCTCCGAATGCACCGTTATAAGACTATGACTAATCATGAGATTTGGTGGAGTTCACTGTGCAGCAGCAGACACACAGGCTCAACATAAATCAATCATATTGGTCAGATATTTATTATCGTAACAGCAGAACGGTTTTGTAAACTTATTTATTCGTTAATACCGAATTTAGGAGAACATAAAAGTTCATAAAAAAATATGATCACATTGCTTGTATTTTTCTTGCAATTCCAATTATGAATGACTTTGGAGTGTGGGATGATTAGTGATTCCGAACGCTAGGTAATGACGGCACGATGCAGTCATACATTACAACCTGATCTCATTATCAGTTGCCGGCATTTCCTTGTGAGAAATAAGTTAACACCGAGTTTGATGTAGTTACATTAACACCGTCGATGTCTATGGCTAGGTTAATTGTGTATTTATTAATCAATCACTGTGGTTCAAATTAATGATCAGCATTTATAGTCATACCAAATATTAAACAATAAAAATAATTTGAAAAAAAAAACGTGTGCGAATACTTTTACCATATTCAGGGACCTATGGACAATTTCGAATTTATCTATAGCTCATCGATCAAAGAGAGACACTAGTGATCAAATTAAATATGTTCTTATAATTTCAACATCACCACCAATAAAGCATTAAACATGTATTCAATATGGTAGTCTTTGTAAATATTGCCAAAGATAGAGATACTAAATCGTAGGGTAAAGACACTATGCACAATGAATATCGATAATATAAGCCTCATTTGTATCCCGATACGTACACGACGCGCAGCTAGGATTCCAGCAATCACTGAACACCATTTCTCACTAGCAACCGTCCAACACTGACCAAACACTCCAGCACTGGGAGTGGCGCGGCCGACGACTGACCGGGAATAGAATTTATGTTTGTTTATAATAGAACGCGCGGAATCGCCGCGCGATTACGAGACCGTATTAATAACGTCTACTTCAATCGCGTACGATGCACTGAGAGTTTTGGCGCGCGATTTCGCGGAAGACAGACTGTATCTTTTAGTGTTTAGTCGAAGAGGTGTTCGCTCGAAGTGACCGCGAGTGTGAGGTTTGTTTATGTTTGCATATGCCTGCGCGAGATTACTCTAGTTTATTAATATCGATGGCTTCACTCGTGTAGTCTTTTTGGCAGATTGGACGGTGTATCACGGAGGAGACAATATAGTATTTTTTACTTGCAGTGTTTATGTTTATGAGGTAGCTGTATCATACTCATTACTAAGCTATATAAATATCGATTTGGTCACTTGGGAAGGCAATGTCAGAAACTTGAGCAACATTATTTAAAAGGTCAGCGACATTGATATATATTTTAATTATTTATAAGACGTCGATATTATGACGCGATTCCATATCATAAGCAACACCCGAACAAGTCGTTCAATGAGCTGTAGTTCATTTAAGAGGTAAACCAATCATATGAATTCCCTAAAATTTTACTTGCCCATAGAACGACTGGCTTAATAACGTAACCTTATGAAGAGGTTTCCCTAGGGTTACCTGGGTTGTAAATCGAAATTTAAATATATACGAACTGTGTCTATGAAAGACAGATGTGTATTATATAGAAAACCCTTTGGAATAGGTTTTACCGGGTTTTGCGTTTAACTTAGCAAAGAGAATGGGTAACCATAAGTCAAATCTGAAAGCAGTTAATCGTTCAAAAACGCAATCAAAACCCGTTCATAAGCGTACCGGGTTCTGGGCCCAGTCGATTAGTTAAGTAGAGACGAAGTACTTGCGTTCATTGATACTTAGGAAATTTGCCTATTTTTCATTCATAAATTCCGCATTAAATAGTGCATCCTTCTATGACGTTCAATTCTTTGCCGAATGAATCAGCGTTTGGACAGATTATGTCATCTTTTTACAATTCACACTTCTCATGCCAAATGACGCATTGCTTACGACAACTGACGTCACCACAACACTTATAACAATTGATTCTCTTAATTTGAAAAAATATAGCAGTTTTTTATTTTCTATATTTCGCTTTAGGTATTTTTTTAAGCAAACTTAATACATCGAGACATCCAATGCAGAATGCTAATATCGCAAAAAACTAAATTAAATCGTAAAGATGTCCAAATTTTTCGTAAAAAAATAAAAACCATTGACATTTTGAATTTCGCGCCCTGACCTTGCGCTTCCACCTTAAGTTGTTTACAATACGGCGCATTTTTATTGCTTAGACACAAAAAAAGTCATCCAAAGATTTATTTATCTGTGGTACTGATGCTCTTGCGCATAACGTCATCCCCCAGTGCAGTCTGGCAGGGTGACAATCGGACGGGGCTTATGACTCAACTAGTTAGCGTTAAATTCGCACGAGTCAAGGTTGTTATGACATGTCTATGTTTACATATGCTATCACGCCCGTATTCACACAAAAATGTCTTAAGTCGCGTTTACGATGACCGCCCACCGACCCATAGAGAACGGTGCTTTCGTCGATATTATTTTAGGTGTTCTTTGTATGGGCCATGTATCAAGCGAGATGTTGGTAGGGTTTATGAGACAGGCCCTTAGAATAGATTAATTTGGTTATGTGCCATACAACTGACCATTTAACATTCAGCTGAGTACATTGCCATTATTAAATTGAATAGAATCAGCCGTGATGAGTTCGGCCATGACATATGTAACGTCGTGTGACGAGATTGCGAGGAATTCGCATTCTGATGGGGTTACATAGAGTACAATTTAAGCAAATGATAAATATCGCAAGACGAACACAGCAACTGTAAGGTGCCAAACTAAGCAACGCATACATTACGGGTACTGTACAATGGACTGGGGGCGATGCCAGTATAAAACTACTGATATAGATATTAAACGTCCATAATTCGGATACAAACATTATCACAAAATGTTATCCCCTAACAGGATTCGAAGCCGTGACCGTCGGGACAGAAAGCAGATTTACTACAAATCGTGACTATTGGATTGTCAAAAGTGCTATAAATATGACACACACCCGTTTAGAGTAGCAGTGAATAAAGGTGGGAGGTCATACTTTTAGCTTGGTGACTTTCTCGCCCGTGTGTAAGCCTAAACTAACTCATATGCCTATGTAGTTTTCTTTGCCCTATCATTTTCACATAAACTAATAATAATATTCGCCCTTTTTTTAAATGTCCCACTTTTAGGCAAGGGTCTCTCAGATATGCAGGTTTCCTCACAATGTTTTCCTTCACCATTTAGCAAGTGATAATTGTGGTTGGAAATGAGATTCGCACATGAAATTGCTTTTTTTGCACTTCAATTTATAACACATTTATCATGAGCAAAATCAGTTGGTGTGTACGAACGTCATGCATCGACTCTGACATTGCGACACCCACGAAAAGAGTTCCAATGTGTCGCGCACAAAAAATACCGTCATCTTCCAAGACGGGCTGTTCTTCGAATCGGTCATTTTGGGTGACATTTACTACCTACTGATTGGGTATGTGTAACGTAAACAATTTCATTGGTCTATTCCACACGTTTCCACTTTAGTAGCAATGGGCCAAGATACTGGCCTGTAATTTCATAGAAAAAAAACATCAAATTTTTTAATTTTTCTTTCCCTACAACCCTGAACCTACAATCCAAATCACTTCAGCCGTTCTCAATTCTCAGTGCTGCGGTAAAGTGCGCACCAACGTATAGCATTTTTTTTAAAGCAGATCGGGCGCGACTCGTGGTGCGTGGTGTGTATGTAGAGACTCACCGTCCATGCTCCTGGAGGAGAGCTTCCTGTTGGAGAGCGTGCGCGCGAAGTGCGGCGGCGGGCGCTGCGGCGGCGCCGCGCGCGACTCGTAGTGCGTGCGCCCGCTGTAGCGGAAGCGCGAGCCCAGCCGCGGGAACAGCGTGCTCTTCGCCACCGGCTCCGGGCTCATCAGCCTGCGCCACACAACCACACCACATACAACACAAGCTCGGAATACACCCATGTCACACAAATAATGGGGGCTTATTTTAAATCATATGAAATTGCCAAATGCCAGTCCAGCCATAGCCTTTTGAAAGTAAGTTTGCAGCGAAATTTATATCGTAAAATTGCCGAATAGTATGATTTAAAATAACCCCGCAGGAAACGGTGAACCAGAAATACCAAGAAGATGAGTCAGATAAAAGAAAAGGTCGGTGTCATGTCGTATAAGGCAGTCAAGGAGACTGTTCTATTTGTGTAGACAGATAGAAAGAGCTTTTTCAGCTATACCTACCTAAGAGCCTACCCCTAAGATAACAGAAGAACAGAAGGAATGTATTTGCGTGCGCGCCCATTCAAAAACAAAATTCGGCCGATATTTCATAAATATAAAGGTCTGATCAAACCATCGCACATTCGTACGGCTATTGCCCCACATTTGGGAGGGCCGCATGGCACACATTCAATTTTAAAAAATTGCTATATCAAACTTTAATATGTAGAAATTAAGCATAAATTCGCTTACGATTTAGTTCGTTCCAGTGCACTGAACCCTGTAAGTGCTTAGTCGTAAAAAATATATTTTTAGATGCATACAAATATTTTACTAGCTGCGATTTATTATGCGTGGATTTTTTTTGTTTGCTTATCCGTGGAGAAACCTTTCATCTTCCGGGATAATAAGCATTAAACACATTTAGCCCCAGGGCCAGGTTTCAATAAAACCCGCTCAATAGATTTTAAGATACAATATCTACAATATCAAAATCGAAATTATCTGGTCAATGCCCGTCATGTCGAAAGTGCTGACGAAGGGATTGCCTTCAATAATCGAAATGGATTTCATTTCCCGTACAACAATATAATAACATCTTACATACTAACCCCCCAATTGATCGACACGTTTTATAAATTTATCAAACGACATACAGTACTGCGCAAAGCAAAACTCTTACGCGCAGTACTGTATGACGATTGATAAAGTTATAGTACGTCTATAAATTTGGGGGTAATATTATAAAGAGGTGAATTTTGTGAGTTTGGATGTAGGGGGTAATCTTCTGAACAATTGATCAGATTCTAAAAAATAATTTAGTAATATGTAGCTACACTACCCCACCGCATAGTAACTGTCACTTTTGACAGATATTGTATGGGATATCTATCAAAAGTGACAGTTACTATGCGGTTACTGTTCGATTATGAATCGATTGTTTTTTTTTTATTACATTATAGGCAAGTATTTGATCTCGATCTCACCTGATGGTAAGTGAAGATGAGATCTACGATGGAGCATACTAGCCTAGGTAGGAAGGCGGCAGTAGATCGAGACGCTACATTCACTAGGCACATGCAGCGCAGCTGATCTGACCCGCCATCCATGAATGGCAAACACCGAACATCATGCCGGAACACGGCTAGGCCGCTTGGCGACATGGCTTTGTTCAGTGGGTGGTGACTAACCACGGCCGAAGCCTACCACCAGTAAAATTGTGTTAGCAGACTTGGGGCCCTGAGTACTATAAGCTGTATTTGCTAGTGTTAAATAACTGTGATCGTACCTGAAGAACGTGTGGTGTTCGACGCACGTCTTCCACAGCTTCTTGGCGGCGCGGTGGTTGGCCAGCTTGAAGCCGACCGTGGACTCGAACTGCTCGAACTCGCCGGGCCGCAGCTTCACGTAGAAGTTGTGCCGCTTGTAGCTGATCTTCAGGATCTTGGGCCACGCGAACCGGTTGATGCGGAGTCTGGGGACGAGGATTTTTTTAGAGGACTGAAGTAACGGCACATTTTGTACAAGTCATTCTAATAATGGGTCCAAGTTTACATACAGAAATAATTAGTACAAATGTAGCAATTAATCAAGACTGAAAAGAAAATTGGACAGGGCACCCGTCACAAGTTTGTGCATAATATTTAATATCTAACTGTAGAGACAACACCTATGAAGTAAATTTAAGAGGAGACTTTATTAAACACACGTAAGTATTTCTCATAAAGCGTCATAGTGTGTTAGTGGCAAGTGTCAACTCACTTCTCCCGATGCACGAGCAGTCCGGATGAGCACACCCCGAGCGTGATGTCCACGTTCTCCGAGTCCTTGGCGGGGTGCAGGTCCACGCCGTACATGGCCAGCTTCTTCGCGTTCTCCAGGTAGTTCAGCTCGGCCTCCGCCGGCGTCTGCCCTCTATACATTACAAGAAAGAATCAAAATGTTACCAACAGCTCCGAGTACACATCCCCAGCCCAGTATGAGTATTCTTTTCTAAAAATAGATATTACGAGACGCAGACACTTTGTGTACTGGCAACACCATTTTTACAATACGAGATGATAAGACACAAACAGTATTTAACTTATTAAATGAATACTCACTTAGATTCATTAAACTAGGAAGCCAGCTAAATGCCTACTCTTATTTAGGGTAGAGTCTTATACTTTCTTATACTTTAAATCGACTCACAAGCCGTTTGGTTGGCAAAATCATCGATTAAAAACGATGGAAACCGCAAAGTTATACAGTAAAGTGGACAAGAGCAACTAGAAGTCTCACCTGTGGGTCTTGTGCAGTTCCACAACCTTCTCCTCTAGTTCGGGGGTGCACGCGGAGGCGGGCGCCAGCTTGAGCTGCTTGCACAGCCCACCGCCCACCTCCGAGTCCTCGTAGTCACCGAGCTCGGACTGCAGCAGGTAGCTGGCCAGGAGCGCGTGCGTCACGTTCGAGCACGGCAGGCGACCTGGAGCAAAGGACGTTGTTGGTTAACAGCACCAAGATTGTTTAATGCAGACAGACCAATGACTGCTATGACGATAGAAATATGGGCATTTCAATTGCTGAAACGCTAACATTGCTATGGCAATTTCATACAAAGAAATGTATCTAATTCAAATATATCTAGGAGTCATAAATTAGAGTACCGCGATAAACATATTATTCTGTTTATAAAGCAAGTAAATTGCCGTTATATATGTGGTAATTCCACCCCATTTGGATGCCAGAGGGTAGACGCAGTCGCTCCGAGTAAATATCACAAATCAGCCTAATTAAGAATGACAAAGACGACGCCAATAGAAACAAAGGCAAATCTGCTCTCTGTTTAGTCTGTGAATATAGATTACCTTGGAGTAGGTCCTTGCGTACAGCGAGCACCAGCTGGTACCTCGTGAGTTCCTCCTGCAGTTGCGCAGGCTCCGGCGGGTAAAACTTCACTGAGAACCTCACGGTCCATGGTTCGTCTGTAATGGAACACTCTTATAAACAACAATCTAGGACAAAAACAATATCCTAGGAACCATACTTTTCAAATTAAGGAAGAAGTGGTCATTGAAAGGCAATCTCCAGCGCTTATATATTCGAAGAACCAGGGAAATATTTTGAGATCAATCAATGCGTCTATCGCAAGAGCTTATTACGAACCCTTGTAGCTCAAGGACGCTTTGAAGATGCAGGTAGCTACAAGACACCAGAAATCCTCGGACTTCAGGTTGCTTTGGCTGTCGTAAAAGCTCATCCGAGGAAGTAAATAGTGCCGATTTATATGCTGAAATAAAAGTGAAGAGCAGATTTTCTCGTTGAATCAATTATACTAACATTTTAACATCTTCGAGACCCGCTTCTCGAGGTCTATCCACACGCGCGGGTCGCCGCGGTCCTCGTACAGCAGCCCGAAGTAGTCCTTCTCCACCAGGTTCAGCTTATCGCACACCGTCGTTAGCAGCTCTTGACCTCGGATCTTTCTCTGCAGATTGAAGTAATAATAGGGATATGACGGAATAAGATAGAGGGCTACATTGCAGAATGCGTATGTCGCATTAAACTTATGTTTTATATTCCTTAGTGGTACTAACGAATACGCTGGTTTCTTTGAGCCAGAGTGATACATGATTCTTATATTACAGGATTCGGATATTTTTTTACACTAAAAGTATAAATGCCTCACTACGTTGCAACTCGTTGCTCAGTCAGATCAAAATACTATAGCCTCATCACAAAACAGTTTCGCAACAATTCAAAGTTAAAATCACAGTTGGAAGCGCACAATATCTCGTAAAGATGTAACTACATCTCAACAACATATTACGGTACGACAACCGAACTGGGCCAGCGTGGTGACCTATGGCCTAATCCCCCACGCTTTGGGGAGAGGCGCATGCTCAACAGTGGGACATTAAAAGGATGATATTATTATTAACACATCAATTAGCATAGTACTCACATCGACGTCCAAGTCCATGGTGGATCCATCGAGCAGCTCCACTTTAACCCTGACGGTGTTGCCTCCTGTGCGGCGCCGCGGCGACGCCTCCTTGGACTTGGCCTTCGCATCGTCCTTGGCCTCTTTGGCCACGCCCTCCGGCATCTTGCCGCGTGACCTTCAACCACTGGGGGAGAGAAATGTTAATTAGGGTCAAATCTATTAAACAACATATTGCTGAATAAACGAAAGGTCAGAATCGTTTGATCGATGATTGTATCATCAGTGTATGCTTTGCATAACGCGATGCGGTAACATACGTGGGCGACCCTCTGCGGGAAGGCCTCTTTATTGGCCCCGGAGGTGACTGCTCAATTATGTGCCGTATTTGGGACTACCTAATTGAAGACAGACATTAGTATGTTGTACTTAGATAATGATAATGCCTATACTATGATTTTATTAATTTTACTCGTAACCTTGTTGAGTTCAAGCTTCAGGGATGATATCGCTAGGAGGAATACATTGATAAAAACTCCTGTGCCAGTTTGAATAACAGAACATACCACCCTTTTTCTGATACTGTTCCTACTGAGTATTTTATTCAAGAACATTAGACTTAAGAGAAGTAAACAGAATTAACAAATAAGATTATCTATGAAGTTTCATAAAATATATCGTCATATACCATTATGATGTTACCACAATAGTCACAATTACAAGCTATTAGGTGCTTTAATCAGGTGCTGGGTGAACGGCGGTCGCGACATACAATAACTGTGCGAATTGGCTGATGGAGTGCGCGATGCGCCGGCGCATCGTGGGAACTTAGCTAACGCTGTTATTACGATACTTGTTTAATTGAAACACCGTATCTGAGCTCTCTAGATACCTATATTCATAAAACGTTCTGAGTACATTCAATAATTTCCCCCATCACACGACGAACTTTTGCGATTACCTTTATGTGTAAGACAGACAAGTTATATTATAAAGAATGGTAAAATTTGTGATGGTTCATCTAGCTGTGTAAATTTTAGGACTCGATGCATGCCTTAATGTACATTAAGGCATGCATTTTTACCACATACACCAATATTGCCAACTAATTCTTCATTTCTTCCTGCCACCCACTCAGGAATCACAAATATATAACCTCAACTCGATATGAAGCTCCAATAAATCCAGCGAAAACTAATTTGAAAAGAAGCCGTAACGAGAACGTCACGAAGCATATCATGTTTAATGTTGTCTGTGGACTAACAGACATTTAGTCGGAATATAGCTGTGGTTGGCCACCGGCCAGCACTGAATCATGCGAAACACTCGATTTACGGCATATTTTACTGGGAAACATATCAAGATGTTTGCTTATCGATGAGTTTATTGCGCTGTTGGGATTTGTTGCGGATTCCGATCTGTGAACACAGATTATGGGATCCGTTTGTATATTTTCACGTAATTGTATAATGTAAATATGTTCGAATGGACTTGAGAAATGATCTGAACACCACTAACCTACCACAAATAGCAACGAATACTGTGAGATAAAAAGATCAGAGACGATAATGGACAAGATCCCTAAAGATAATGCTTCAGTGACATGTTTTGGAAGGCTAAAAGCATTTAAGTTATTTTCAATAACTGATTGGTACCAGAACGAAGTAAACAATAAATATATTGTATAGCTGCTATACAATTCAGATAAATTCAATGATGTCCCTAATTAGGCTTCACCATCTCGGACACGAAATCTAGTTACACTTAAAGCAGCAAATTTTCCGATAGCGCCATCCATTTATGCTTAATTACCGTACAGGGAGCCATTTCCTAAGGTCATTAGCATTAGCCCGCGAAGCTATACGAATAGGCTATTACCGCCGGGTTAATGGCAATTGGCAACTATCGACGCCGCTGAATTACTTGTTTAACTTCGGAGGTTCTATATTGCTGTAAGCACTTTTATGCATATGTATGGATAACGCCAGGGAGGTATTTGAATTGAGCTTGAATACTTCGTCCCTTTGGCGTTAAATAATATGTGTAGGTAGGATACAATTAAGATAGGAATCATACAATCTATAAGTGCTGAACACCATTTTTGGCCTATTCCAATAGCCTTATAAAATTTACTGTAAAAGAACAAACATACTGAATTTAAAATACCTCAAACACTGTTTCTTATGGCAGTATATTGGCATAGTTAATTTTGTAGTATCTTGGAAGCACAATTGAAATTGAGTGAAGTTCAAAAAAAAATACACACTTGCTGGAGTTGAACGTATACAACATTCAAACTCATGTAAGTGTGTCGTCAACATAATAGAAACATCATAATTCTAAACAGCGATGACGAAAATCGCACTGTATTTAAATGTTCCAGTTGAAATATCTATTTGCTGAGGCAACATAAGCACCAACACTGCTAAGTAAAGTACAAACAACTTTCGATGTGTGCTGTGGAGGAATCTTCTGAATATTTCATTAGCACTCGCTAATGGAGCAATACCAGCTACTCCGCGAGGAGTTATGCTAGTCTAATTTGTACTTTGAATTACCAGTAGATGGTTTTATTTATCATCGTGTGTAGGGACCAAGACCAAGACCGTAGCGTCATTTTGTATATGTCGAAATTTCTTTGTACCATGGAAAATGTATTAGATACAAAGGTGGTCAATATCCCTAGAATTATATAAATTTACGATGGCATTACTAATTATTTATCAGATTTTAAATTCATATACCTACTTAATAATATGTATAATCAAACATTAACCACCTCTCACCATCACCTTATAAAAGAATATTAATAATCTTGCCATAATTAATTTAAATCTCCCACAAACTTGGAGTGTGTGAGACATTTATGAACGTTCAGTTCTATAATAGTTTCGCGTGCAATAAGATTACCTGCAAGGGTAAATGGAATTATAAGATGAACCGCCTACAGGCTGAGCTTAATGTAGCACTAAATTTGTTACAATATTACATTATATAAAATGTATTTTAGTAGAATAACGAATACAATGTATATGAAAGAGAAACGGTGGCGCAGAAAATTACCTGTAGATAGATGTTGTTTTCCATCATTTTCAATTCATGATCTGAGTGGCTCATTGGCTATTGGTTATTTACATAATGGAGGCGTTACAACAGCTTTTAAAATAGCTCAATGATACTCGCAGGGCAGCCCTGACCGCCCGCAATGTCGACGCCTATGACATCATGGCGACCAGTGGGACATGAGTAAACAACTCTTTATTTTTATTATGGAAAGTACCTACAAATGGTGACCTACATGAAGACTTAGAATTCGTATATTAATATAAATCATCTGTGAATATCCCATACAGAAGGAAACTTAAAAGATGTGATTACTAAAGATCCATAGAGAATATCGGGAGCTCTATTCTCGAAGTTGTGGACAAGTACATTTACCTAGGGCAGATTGTTCAGCTAGGTAGACATAACTTCGAGAATGAGGTCAACCGTCGAATCCAACTCGGATGGGCAGCGTTCGGGAAACTGCATGATATCTTCTCGTCCAAATTACCTCAGTGTCTGAAGACAAAGGTTTACAACCAATGTGTGTTGCCAGTGATGACATATGGTGCCGAGACGTGGTCGCTGACTATGGGCCGCATAAGAAGGCTCAAGGTCGCCCAACGCGCAATGGAGAGAGCTATGCTCGGGGTTTCGCTACGCGATAGAATCAGAAATGAAGAGATCCGTAGACGAACTGGAGTAACCGACATAGCTCAAAGAATTGCCAAGTTGAAGTGGCAGTGGGCAGGGCACATAGCTCGCAGAACCGATGGCCGTTGGGGCAGAAAGGTTCTAGAATGGCGACCACGAATCGGAAGACGAAGTGTAGGACGGCCCCCCACAAGGTGGACTGATGACATCACACGCGTCGCAGGAAGCCGGTGGATGCGAGTGGCGGAGGACCGTGATGTGTGGAAGTCGTTGGGGGAGGCCTATGTCCAGCAGTGGACGTGCGTATCGGCTGATAGATAGATAGATAGAGAATATCATTTATTTGAATAGATAGCTTTAGCGAATTATTGTGGACATAACAGAAAGGACTGGAGTATAAACGACAGATCTCCAAATCGTCCACAAGCATCACATTCCGATTGTTCTATCCGATGTTTAATTCTATAGATTGTGCGGAAAGGAAAGTCTAGAGTATCATTCTTCACAATTGAATGGTGTTCCATATCTAAAACTCTACCATACCAGTATGGGTAGAGGAATGCATACTCAGTTCTATTTCAGCTATTAGAAGTCGGCGAGCGTCTGTCGGTCGTCTGTGGCGTGCCTACCTCGTGCAAGCGTGATGCTAATTCTGTGCCACAATGGCTTCATTAAAGCTAAAACGGTCGGTGAATCAGTGGAGGCGCCGCTACACTTGATTCATGGATAAAAAGCGGCTTGTCAATGGTGCGTTATTTAATATCGTATTTCATGTAAAATTTATTGCTGAATTAGATAACCAGTCTTAACTTCGACTTCCTCTGAAGACACTTCGGAACACGTTTAGTTACTTCTGGACCAGCTTGTTGGCGACGCAACGGTAGGGAAACATACATGGATGATGAATAAGTAAAACAGTTATGACTGAAAGCTTTTGCAATCTTAACTTAAAATTCAACTTTAAAAGCCCTACTACAAGGTCGGTTGAGGTCAGACAGAGTTGTTAGAAAAATGTGGACACACGGCAACCGTCTGTTTTTCATGTCACAATGTTCCGCACAATGTTCGGAGCAATCGTCCAACTGAGCGCAGTTGGACGATTGCTCCGACGACATAGAAACCGTTTAACTATTAATTTCCTATCATGTTTAAAGCAAGCGAATACCTTCCCTCCTAATTTGTAACAGGCCGTTTTCAAAGGCCGTCCCGTTTAACGTTTGACGCAGCTTAATGAAGTTACCCGGGAATGGGCGGCGTAACTTGCTCTAATGGAACAGGAGGCCTTTTAGAACATACATCGACATTTTATCCTATTATGTGGACATTAAAAATTTCAATATTGATTGGCCATGAATCAGGCTTTGAATTAGAGTAGTGTTTTAAAATAACTAAGTTTCACGCTCAACGACATCTTGGAGAATCCAAAACAATACAGTAGTCCTTAAGCGAAGCGGCATGAAATAAAACATGGCATACCCTAGGGATCGCTTATAGGAAAACTACTCATACATTAAAGTTGTATGTTATTACACACTTCTGAAGGACAACAGCAGATAAGTCGACGACCCCACACTAGTATTAATTTTATATGTCTAGCGACCTACAATTACGCGCGTCCCTTTACGATATATTCCATTTAATCTGTAAAGACAAAGAAACTGACTTATAAAAGTAACTAGCTGTCCCGGCGAACTTTGTACTGTTTCTTGACTGCTTCAGAATCAAATGTATGGGAAAATGAATTATTTTTGTTGGTGAATTTCATGTTTTAATAGCTATTCTGCTTTTCGGGACGGAAACAAATAAAAAAACAGATAAATCGGCCCACTCGTTCCTGAGTTATAAATGGTGTAACTAACACGAGTTTTTTATATATATGTGGATGTCAATGGCCTAATTTTGTGTAATGACGTAAGCAAGGGCAGTGGAACTAAGTCAGACAGGATTTACATGGGTCGGAGTAACTTGGGAGTTTACTGATAAGTTTATGATTTCAATCAACCATCAACTTCTATCATGAGCCAGGCGCTGAAAGCTCTTTAACAACACTGATCATCGATAAAAAAGCTTAAAGCTGCATAATATGGAAATAGTGGAAGCAGTAATCAGCGCTTGTCATGAGATCAGGGTCAGAATAAAATCTTGTTCAACCGAAAGTATAAATACGCATAAGCAAAATAGTACCTACCCCCCGTCGAACACAGTTCACATTGACATGTGCGCATCGTGGGCGTTACGGCTAGGACAGGGCAGGAGGCGCCGGGCTGGCGTCATCTCTCAATTAGGTTTCGACCACTTAGCGAGCAGTTTATTGGATAATTTTGTCACTGGTCGGAGACATTCGTGCCGCAGATGTGAACAAGTTACGAAGTTTGTAGTAATGTTTTGTTAGCAAACATGCCAAAAAGTAATCCTTAGCCTTAATCCTTGCTTCCATACTTCCCAAGGTTCCTATTTATCTTGCTCCAGATAGAATTTATACAAAACTAACGTCAACATCTATAAAAAACCTCCATCACTGCAACAGTCATTCATGCTTTCCCAAGAAAAGTTAATACCTACTGCTCGAGAATGAGGTTAATGAGTCGTATTAGAAAGCAATAAAATCAAACATGTCCCAGAGATTAATCGGACGTTTAATTCTGGCCACCCAATGTGTCCAAACATTGGCTGACATATATGCTTGCTTTTATACCTTTCTCAGAATAAACGTTCACACTTAGCTACCGTCAAACAACAAGCAATGGGTATCAATGATCATAAATCACTGTCACCGTATGCGTAACTCCGGTTTGATTTACGTCATTATCTCTGGTGAATGCCTTAGCCGTAGAGTTCTATTGAGAAGCCATATTTAGCAATAGATGCATTGGATGTAAGGTGCTGATAGATATTTGAAGTCATCTATACGGGGCGCCAGTCTTGTGCCTTACCTTTGTAGAGCGACTGAGTAAAGTCTGTCTACCTTCTAAATCGTGATGTTCGTGTTTATATCTTACAAATATTGTTCCAGATCCTTTTACCATAACGACAAGGCGATATTTATTTTACACTTTAGCTTTCCCGGCAAGACGTTGTCGTGTAAAAGAAGCACTTTTGTTTTTCCCGAATTTTCCGGACAAATTTTTCATCTCTCTTTCCCTATAATCCTGACTAGGACTATTACGAATATTTTAAAACCAAAATCAGCCAAATCCGTTCAGACGTTCTCAAGTGAAGCGCTTACCAACGAACAACATTTATTTATTACTAGCTGTTGCCCGCGACTTCGTCCGCGTGGTATTTAATAAAGACTCAGCCGTTGGCAACAGCCTGCTCGCGTTCTGATCCCGCGGGACGCATTGCAGATTGTTGCTATCAAACTTTAATCAGGCGCAGCGCTGCAACATTGGTTTTAATTTTTTTTCGAGAGATCCAATTTTTTTTTTCTAAAATAAAAGTAGCCTATGTTACTCCTTGTTACATCAGCTATCTGCCAGTGAAATTCCCGTCAAAATCGGTCCAGCCATTTCAGAGATTACCCGGAACAAACAGACAGACAGACAGACAGACAGACAGACAGACAGACAGACAGACAGACAAAAATTGTAAAAAATGTTGTTTCGGTATAGGTAACGTGTATACATCCAAATGCACTTAGTAAAAAGCGGTTATTTTAATATTACAAACAGACACTCCAATTTTATTTATATGTGTATAGATTTAAGGGCAGCCGAAGCTTGCAATGGTTCACAAGTCGTCATTAAGTTGTTGAACTAATGTATGTATTCTGGCTGGACCATATCTGGATCTTGACTCATTCAAGAGGCGCGCTGATCTCATAATATTTTACTCTACTCGAAATGTGGAGTGGGCACGTGTCCCGGATGATTCAATGCGGTTTGTATAAGTAATAATACATTTATGATATATCGTATAAACGTGATGTTCTAAAGTTATGAGTAAGAAATATAAATGTCTAACAATAGCAATAAGAATAGTTTGATGTTTTAGTACCTACAAACATATTGAAGTATATGATATAGTTATATTTTATGTTGCAATATGGATTGCAAGACTTTCGATTCTAAAACGAGATCAATGTTCTAAAATCAAAAAACCCACATCTTAAAAAATCATTAAGGTCCACTATTTTTACAATCGAATAGGGAAATAATTCCTATCCGTTTCAAAGACTAACCACCAAAATAGTAATGTTTCTTGCATTCCAATACATTTTCTTCCCTTGAGGGCATTAAATAAAATGGAAGTTAATTACACTCGCATTTCAATCTTCTTCTTTCTTTTTAGTGATTCGTAAATAGGGACAAATATTCACATCCAATAAACCCCTCCCCGCTCCTAGACGCGCGAACTCGTCGTAAGGACACGTCGAAATCCTTCCGCGGTCGATCGATGCCCCATCCGCGTCCAGACAGACTGACGCGACTTGTATTATTCACGAATCCGGAACACCTCTTTGTCGTATTACAACGACGTAGATTTTCTTTTACGTCGTCGGCATTGTTGGGAAATAAAGAAGGATTTGTTTGTTTAAGGTTCACAGTGAGTATGTATCTAAACTCGGCACAATCATTGCTTGATGGTGTTGGCTTTCATCTTAATACTTGCCAGTATGAACAGACGATCTAACTTGGTACGGATCGGACCAAGTTCAATCGTCTATTAATACTTGAAAGGATATGTGATGTATTCGTGAAATCATAAATACGTTTCGTTCAAACTATGACTCTAGGACGTCAAACACCTCAGTCCTCCCTTGACCATGGTTGCTGTAAAGCAGCCGAAACGTCGGCAACGTGAAAACGTAAAATAAACGCGATAAAATCTGTAAAATCAGTTTTATTTCAAAATGTCATTTAAGATATAACACCAATACAAAAGTTTGGAATTTTCCAGACAAGCTTTTGCATTCCGCTATACACAGTATACTGGATATACATCATTCATGCGCCGGCTATTGAAGCAAGAGGCTCGCAAACATAGGTAGGCGTTAGGGGACCCTCTGGACAAATAAAGGGAAAATTGTGTTGTGAATATTTTTGTTGTGACACAAGATGGATGCAAGCTTTTGAAGCATGTTACCGTACGAATTGTATTTTCGAGAATTCCTTTCTGCTTTAAAAACAACTAAAGCCACCTCAGTATGGGCACTTAAGAATCCTATGTGCATTGGAATAGGTTATTATGTGGCTTGTAGCTTGTACAAAATAACGGCATTTGGGAATCGTGGTCTGGTGATCAATGGGCGTCATGCATCGGGATTAAGGTATTTTGTTTTATTCAATTGGTGTAATTAGCTTGATAAAATGTCTGAAGGAAAATGGTCATGGAAAATCTAAAGAAGCGCCATAAAGTCTGGGATCGTCGAGGTGCATTGCAGTATTCTCAGTATTTAGCCCCAATGATGTATCAATTCTGTGTTTTATCTTTGATATTTAATTACAAAATCTAGCTATGCCTGGCATTGCACAACACATACTGGCGCCGGCAGTCTGGAATTCCATTCGTTACTCAATGGCCAAGCGCGCCAATGAAAAACTACCCTCGCGAAAATGTTTCCACGCTAATATGCAAATTGAAATGTATGCAGCTTTGCTGCAAACAATAATGAAACTATTGATTTCTTATATTTACACGAATACTACACATTGAAATAAAACTAATTGCTGTAAAGCAGCCGAAACGTCGGGAACGTAAAATCAAAAATAAACCGCGATAAAATTCTTAAAATTAGTTTTATTTCAAATAATGAAACTATTTCTGTAATTTTCTACTTCCTAACTAAAGGATTTCTTTTGCCGATTTTTTAGGTATATACTAAACTAATCAAAGGTAGGTTCGGCACTAATACAAACACATGCAGACTATGATAAGTAAGCAATACCTGATCACGGTGAACATAACGATTCCGTATCATAGCACGAGAACCAATTCAAAGGTAAATATTACGAATTTCTGCCGCCATACAGCAAAAGTTTGATCTATTTGTATCCTTTAACTAACTAGACATGGACAGTGAATTCGAAGATAATTTGCTTATTTATACTCTTCTCAAAATATCCTGAAGCGAACAAATAGAAGAGTCACCGGGAATACGGACATATCTAGCAAAACGGATACTCACTAAACAGCCTTTCACACGATATCGTTTGCTATCAGGCATAATTATACAATAACAAAATTGTTAAAAAACGTATATCAAAAAGTCCTTGGTCACGCGAGCTGCGTGAAGTAATTCAGTGAACGTATGCCATTTTCATGACGACCTATATTTTATATTAATTAATGAATAGCCAAGGTTGGCAGAACACAGTTAGCGAAAGATTCAATCCTTATCTTGTTACAATAACTAACTAAACATGACCTCAAATATTGAAGACTAAGAGTTTCGGGCAGAAAAGTTCTACAATGGCGGCCACGAGCCGGAAGACGTAGTCTAGGACGGCAATCTACAAGGTGGACCGATGATATCACTCGCGTCGCAGAAAGCCGGTGAATGCGAGCGGCGGAGGACCCTGTTCATGTGGAAGTTATTGGGGGAGGCCTTTGTCCAGCAGTGGACGTTTTTTAGCTGATGGATGGATGATGTTTGCAAAAACTATTGCCAGAAAGCGACTACAACACCATACTTGCTCATATATTGGTCCAATATGGTCAAAGATTTCTACCAACCCTATATGCTGAATGCTGGGCGCGGCTGTTGCCGGTTCGAGATATTTATACCACCCTGTACCACGCCTGTTTACCCCTGGTTCGAAGGTGTGGCACAAATGTAATTTTAACCGATGAAATATAATTTCTCTGGCGTGTATCTCTGGAAATAATTCCACTCAACGATCACATATATTTTTCAGAAGTTTTTAACCATCGACATTGGTATGGTTACCTAGCATTCTGCATCGGAAATCAATTACTTGTAAAAGGATGAAATCTTTTTATAAATTTGGGAGTAAATATTTTAACCGATAAAAGGAATTAAATGTTGTATCCTTTTTTCATTTACCATACCCCTTAATGGTTCTCTAGTATATAGGTATTATCTTTGACTTCAATAATCTAACTAGACAACGGATAATATAAGATGTTTCAATGTATTAAATTTCAGGCAAAATATTGCAAAAGTGTTACAGTTCAGGCAAAAGGTTGTAGCTATGAAGATATAAGGTAAATTGAAACTATTCCGCTCATCCGGGGTGGATAGGATGTTAAGTAAAATTGGAACCAGTGGATTGGAACAGAAAAGAAAATATGAAGGTATGAGACGGTATTACCCCTTTGGATAAGGAACCTCTTATCTTTTTAGGCATATGAAAATAACTTCGAGAGATCATTTCATCAGGTAAAATGGAAGCCTGCTTTATAAAGAGGAAAGGGTCTTACAAATCTCCATATTTTTTATCCAAAACTAGTATTTGGATGATGAATGGAACAGTCATGTAATTGGAAGTTTTAAACCACAACGATCAACGTTAAAAGTATAACAATAATTTGAGGTAGTATTACCTCTTAGTAGTAGACAGATATAATTTTCTTCATAAGTACTAACAATTGTAACAAGCAATATTTTGTAAAAATGATGCCGTGAAGAAAGCGTCATGTAAATCAAATTTAAATTCAACTAGGAGGTTTCTGTAGTAATTTAAAGTTAGCAACTACTTACATGCAGTAGGATGGTCGGTTCATTACCAGATTAAAACTAAATCGCAAAACGTACAAGGGCATGTTATATGATTTCACAACACAGTATGAATACATCCTCTATACCTATGCGAAGATCAAATCCCTGCAATCCATAGTTCAGGTACGTAATAACACTCTTGCGCCGTTATCCCTGACGTCACCAGGTCAACGACCCGCTCATAGAGCTATTACAGAACAGAACTGGTTGGGAGTACGGTGGCGATGTAAAAGCACCATAAGAGGAGTTTTGGTACCATTAAGTACCAACAATGAAGTACTCTGCGCACGTGGTAGGCCGAGACCACTAATCAAAACCTCTTTTTTATTGACGCAAGATGTTAACCCGGTGGAAGTTGGTGTTCGAATTAAACTTCTATGGCAGGGTAATAAAGTATGCTTTACAGGATAATGGTATTAAGTTGATTGGTTAATGATAAATGTTGGTGATTTGTAAGCGTCTCGAGAATCTATAGATCTTCCTTTGTGGAGAGGTCCTTTGAATTTTTTTACCAGTGGCAGTCAATTGTAAGAAAAACAAGTAGGTTTAAATTGTTTATAAGTAAAAAACAGTTATTTTATCTATTGTAAGTATTGAGTGTTTATGGTCCAAAGCATTCAACGTCAGATAGGATGTAATATATTTTAGTCTATGAATGAAAAGTGCAAGTTAATACTTCATCTAATGAGAGTAATTGCAAAGATATCTGATGTTTGTCCGACCATAAACAACATACATTGTTAATCTGATCCCATTTCGCTAAAATGACAATAACGTGTGGAACGTTTTAGTCTATTCACAAAACCATGATTTATTTGATGTATAAATAAACCAAAACAAATTTATTTGCATAATATTGGTACAAGGTAGATCCACCATAATCTACTAAAACCTACACATCTCGCAAAGAGCACCAAGTTTTTTTAAAACTAGATACTGGTTTCAAAGTGGGGTCGTAACAAAGACGCAGACGGCCATTTGGTACCCACCCGGCTATCTCACAAATCCCCGAACCGGTTGCATAGCTATACAATTAACCGAATAATCGGACTCGTGAAAAGAAGATTTGTGAACACAGGCGATGCAATTTATTTTGAGGGCTACACTAAGTTTATTTTAAGATTAAAAAAGACGTGATTGTGAATAAAGAAATTGTATAATACTTGAAAGAATGTGAAACAGTTATAAGGGGCAAACTTGGAGGAAATATAAATCAAGTTGGACGAGTATTTGGGTTTCAAGAAACACACGAAACAACAAGTCACATTGTACCGAAATCAGTAGGCATCAAACATGATTGCTGGTAATTAATTTGTTAACGTTACGCATTACTGATATTCTTGGTAAAATTTCACATAATATAAATGGTGTCATGTCGTTAGAGTAATAGATCCCTAGGCCAATTAATGCTAATTTCGTAAGCACTTAATTACCAGTACTTGCCTTGCCACTCCTGTTTCACAATTTCATTGAAAGTAATGACGACATTCCAAAATGCAAAATGACTAGGCAGTATAATGTCTAATTTGCAGTATGCTCAAGTGCGCGCCGTCTGGCTCTGCACACTACTAAGGGCGCTGTTAACACTATACACAGATGGCACTTACAGCCTTTGATAATGCGAAAACTTCAAACATTATTCAAGTATCAAAATGCCTAGTGTCCCCAGTTAAATCCCCTACTAAGGGCCCAACTTAGCACCTAATCAGTATGGCCGATTGCCGATTAGACAAATTGGCAGTCAAGAGACATGTTGGCTAGTCTTTACACGGCAATTGGTAGGGACCCTACGAATCGGCTCTTCAGATTGGTTGGCGAGTTGGGCCGGATCCTCTCAATGGACGAGTCATGATGTAGCCCTTGGATTAGAAGTACCTCTCGGTCCCTCATTAACACACAATGGCACCTCTACAATGGCGACAGCATGTCGCGCGTTCATTGTTTATCCGTCAAACGCGTTGACTTTCATCGCTGACGGGCATCGATTCATTTTATACTTTTTTAATCTTTATTCGATTGTTAATAGCGAGAAGTTTTACAACCGGTTTCTACATTACAAATTATGTAGTTATTTATAAAATGTCAAATGCCCGCTATATAAAAAACTTTTTAACAAAATAAAAACCGTCTTCAAAAAACTAAAAAGCTAAAAATAATCTAATCTTGAAATCTACCTTGTTTAACTAAATCAAATATTTAACTAATCTGAAGTCGGTGCCAAAAAACTACTGAGTCGAGTATTGCCGGTCTGCGCCAAAGACTATACCTACAAATTGGTCCGCGCATCTCGTTACTAGAGTATACTTTTACTATTCTTCCTCGGTTGTTTATTTGGCACCGACTTCAGATTAGTTAAATATTTGATTTAGTTAAACAAGGTAGATTTCAAGATTAGATTATTTTTAGCTTTTTAGTTTTTTGAAGACGGTTTTTATTTTGTTAAAAAGTTTTTTATTTTACACTTTTTAGTGGATATATTTACTATTCTTTGTCACTAAAAAGATTTTTATATCAATAATTTTACTGGATAATTGGTATACCCAATACAACATATATATATAGATATAGATTTAAAGAAATCAAGATAAAACAAAACCATTGAATCAATCTGGCTGAATTTTAAAAGGGTATACCTTATTCTGTAAAAAAAAGAATAATCCAAATCGGAACATCCACGAAAAAGTTTTATTTATAGCCAAGGTGCATCCTATAACAATTTAAATAAGCCCAAACACGGCTTGGAGACATTGTTTTATTACAATGTTCCGGTTCCTCCTGGGTTTATCATCAGATCAGTTCGATGGTAACATATTCATCAGGAACATTTCTTTAAATTTGCTTTGTCATAGTCACTTAACGATCATAATCGAGATTATCTTGGCGCAACCCGTGAAATACGTATCACTGACAAGTTCCGGTGGCCATTTGTGGTCTTCTTCATCACTTTCACTTCAGCAAATGATACTTTCTGAATGCAAATGCTTGACTTCTTGATGAAAATACCAAAATTGCTATAGGTTTGCCTATAAATTTTGAGGAGTCCTCTCAATTCCTCATGGATCCCATGATCAGAACATTTTTTTGAAAAAAATGGGACCAATCTGTAAGCATATCCTTTCATATAAAAAAATAATTTTCCAAATCGGTTCATAAATGACGGAGATATGAGGTAACAAACATAAAAAAAAAAAAAAATAAAAAAAAAAAAAAAAATACAACCGAATTGAGAACCTCCTCCTTTTTTTTGAAGTCGGTTAAAAAAAAATACAACCGAATTGAGAACCTCCTCCTTTTTTTTGAAGTCGGTTAAAAATAGGTGCTACCTAGACACTTTAGTTAACAGTCTTGCCAGCTTTGAGGTTGCAGTCTTCTTAAGCGAAGGTGTAGTATCTATCTTAATTAGCATACGTGGTCTGATGATAAATTATTAATCTAAGCATTCGCATTTAGGGCTTGTGCCGGCACTCCATCAATATCATTCGTTCTATGTAAAAAACTACAAGTAAATACTCACTATACAGTTAGTTTCCAACTAAAATAAACACACTAACACATGTCATTGTCAAATACACATAGACAAATTGTTTGTTTCTCATCGCTTAAACGTGAGGCTTGTGTATGTCTTCACATCAATGAATTAGTACGCGTGCCGTTTACTCAAGTGTGAGTTATGTGGGACAAGTGAAACCAGGTGTAATGATTATATTGTGGTGCGATTTGGGGTCGGTCGATCCTTCCCAATCGTTGCCACTAAATATGTAGTAGAACAACAAGAATAACTTTCGTATAACGTGAAGATTAGACGTATAATAGGTAGTGTCTATGTAAGCTTTGCCTTTTTGATAATCCAACTGAATCACATGCTCTAACCATAAATACTGGCACGCTGTGAAACTCATGGGATTTGAGCTCTTTACATGGCAAGTTAAGGTACACTTTTCAAAGTTTAAACTCCAGAAAGGTTGCTGTCACGCGTCATACGAACCCTTTGACCCATGGCGAAACATTGCAAAATCAATATGCAGGCATTTCAATGGTGTAACTAACGGAACTCATTTGTATCATGAATAATAGGATTTGAATACAGCTCATTTTCGAATCAATGATGTTCAATCATCATTAATTAATAAATCAAGAATGCAGCTTATTGTTTCATTGGAGAAATTATCTGACCTTTCAACTATATCAATGGCATAATAAAGATAACACACGAACTTTTATTGCATTATATCACGAATATATTAAGTAACTATACGATAAGCTATTATGGATAATATAAACTCAACTCGGTCGATGTAAAATGAAAATTTTCGTATATATTAGTTTAACTGCCAAACATTTTAGCCAAAACAGCATAATGCGACTATCCCGAAACAATGCAATAATTCAACTCACCCAATTATCGTGTGAGTGTCCTAAACCCGTGGTAGGAGCCCATTGGCGATGAGCCAACGGCGCCAACTGTGAATCAATTACTATGAGTTCAGTGCCACTTTATCATATCTATTACCTGTTGGCTGTTAGTCGGGACACGCGAATATATTGAACTGGAATGGCTTCAATGTGTAGTATGTTTGGAATACTTTTTTGATGGTTTATCGTCATTAATCAAGACTTTGGACCTCTGCCAACTCTATGGTCCACTCTACTAAATTTTATATCCACTAAATTTACCATAATTAGTTACCACTTTTGTAATTTAAAAACTGTGAAAACCATTTACGACAAACATAGCTGAGCAATTAGCAGTGGTTCCTGAGCAGTGGGAAACGACAACGCGGTATGACCAGACAAATGATGGGTTGAGCAAGATACCCAGACATAGAAGATTGGTCTTAGGTAACTTTAGATCGGAGCTAGTGGAAGAAAGGTGGAGAGGCTATTGCCATTTTAAAATTGTTCTCCGTTATAAACAAAACCTTAGACAAGATGTCGACAGGTATGTCCTAGGAGCCGACACCGTGTCACAGCGGACTGCGCGGCCTGCGTCGATCCAGGTCACAAGACACGATGCATGCATCGCGATTACTGCAGACAACTTTGCTTTAACGACAGGACTTGAATTTATGTTTCCGGACTCATATGAAAGGCGAATTATCTCTTGCCTCAGTTTTTATAAATTGGTATGTACCGTTTACCTACTGGCTTTACAATCTAAGCTCAATTCACGAATTATTGATACACAGCCGTTACTCAGAAACCAAACGAGTAATCGGATCTGCTAATTTGTCGAAAGCACCCACAATAAATATCAGCGCAACAAGAAATTCACATTTAAGAGAAAGTTCAGTATTCGGTGCGTTTGCCAGTTTTCATATAGAGTGTCATTAAACTTCCGAATTGGATCCATTCCAAATAGTTGCTCGGTACTTTTGGAATTTATACGTGTCTTCGGAAAACCTGTCGCAAATTACTATCTTGATACGGCAATAAGTTTACAAACATGAACGATATTCCGTATGGCCTAACACTCTAAGCGCTCGATCAACGGGTCAGATATGCAATTTAATTATAAGGCATATCGGCGGTAGGTAAGTCAAATATAATGTTAATTAAGAACAAAACTTCTCATCAAATGAATTTAACATCAGACACTTGACCACCTGAAAATAAATATTAAAATACACCGGAACCACGTGACACATGGTGTACTACGGTCAAAATCGGACCCCAACACGAACAAAGGCACATAATAAATATTCTCTTTATGCCGTATTTCGAGTAGACCCTAAACCCTTTGATCCATACACCATTTATCGGCGACCTATATTTTTGCAGTCTCACGATGCCCTTTTGCTAACTAACAGCTCTATTTAAGAGCATTATATTCTGCCTTGGAGAATAACCACAAAAGGCATTACGGAAAATTGAGAAAACTTCTATCCTGTGTAACACCCATAGCTGTTATTACAAAAGTCTAGCAATAACGACATCCTTAACGAGTAAATTTTGACAACTAACAAGAAGTATCTCGAGTTCGCTGTTTATCTACATACTTTATTACGGTCCGAGACGATTCCGGTTCCTCCAACTTACACATTTTGCTTTTTGACTCGGAAAATGTTTTATCCAGTAAACTATACCTATGGCTTGTACAATTTTTGGCATAAGGGTTTATGTATATAGGACTTCTTATCAACGTATGAGACCTTTACTGCTAGACATCCTAGACCTGATACCAATCCTTACAGATTCAGACTAGACTTATGCCTTATTAAGCATAACCCTGAGAAAGCATGGCGCTTATCGCAAAGGTGTTACCATACCAGCACTGTCGATCGGTGAACTGTATTAGTGTTACCAGTTGGAAATTGCATTTTTACATGACGTCGTGTTTCCATCTGACTTGGACTTGGACTATAACTTAAGCATTATGTGGGAGGGCAGACGTGCCTAGCAGCTAATGAATATTTAAATTGGAAGGGTTTCTGCGACGCAGAGCCTCATTATACTGATGTGGTTGAACTGAAAATTATGTTACAGAATTTAAATATAAATATGTGTACCTCACTATAGTATAAGTATAAGTATATGTAAGTAATATAATAAATTTAAAATTTGACTGAATTTCATATCTTCCATTTTAGATTTTTCTGGTAATGGGGAAAAACATCAAAGGCATAAGTTATTATTCAACAATACACATCTATCGGCTATACTAATAGGCTTCAACCTACCATTCGTCTGTTGAAACGATCCCTTCAACAGACGTAATAGGACAATAATTTACCCGAAACAGCCCATTCCGTGATTACTGGAACCCCTTGCATAGCGTGTCACCATACATAATGGCGGTAAAAAATCTAAATATCAAGCGCCCGGACGAGGGGAAACAGGCATACGATTGCCATATTGTTAAGAGTCCCGTACCAAAATTGTAAAAATCAAGCCCGTATGGGTCGACTGTCTCCGTCTGTCCGTCGGTCACACCAAATTTTTATGGACAACTCTTAACACATGATGGGCTTATTAGAATTGGTTAACCATTTCCCATTTGCAATTAGAATTTTTGTTCGACACTAGGGCACTTAACTTGCCTTGGATGATACGACAGATTTTAATAATAAACTAAGAGATTTTTGCTGTGAGCAAAAATACCTACTTATTCGACAAAAAAAAATCACCTGGTAACCCTACCCGGTCCCCTCCGTGATCATGCTGCGTTATACGATTGTTTGGTTAACGTGCCGGCACCGCCAAGTTACGCACAATCGATCAAACTTTGATCTGAGAAAATGCTTTCTTTAATGAAAGTAGAATGATTGAAGATAAGAAAATCGAATATAGCAGGAAAGAAACGGAGCCCACGCTTATCGCCAAATTCATCATAAGTGCTTTCTATGAATATGGGGTTTGGGATTTAGGGAGTTGAATGAGCGAAATATAGTTAAAATATGTATAAGTAGTTTCTCTTTACAAGAATCGAAAGCTGATCTTAAAGTCTCATTAGACACATGCCAAGGATTCTCAGCAAGAAGTTAGGAACACTTTTTGCTATATAATGTCGATAAAACAATGAAAAGTTCTCCGTTAGTTAACACTCTTGTCGTAAATTTTCTCGTGTTTTCTCAGTATCATACTATTTATTAAAATGTAATACTACCGGCATTCTTGTATTAAAATGTATGTTTCCTGATAAGAATCGCTAGTAAGATTTAGATTATACAACGCACCAGCGATAGGCGAAAGGATAGCAACCAGAACATTTACTCCCTCCAAGTAAAAACCCTCTACTTACAATCAGACACGCACTATACTTTCAAATTAAACACAATACCACAGTTATAAGGTGCAACTTCCGATGGCAGTGTGCCAGACCATAACACATATGGGTGCATTTCAAAATAAACCTCACAGTTAAGGGTACAGAATACAAATTACAATCAGTGAACGACAAACAACAACGCGACTCCAGACACGGCGCATGCAATCTCCCGCAGACAGGGTGGTGGGAGTGTTCCCCACTTGTAGGATGCGGAAATCAGTGCGAGCTCGCTTTATAGCGGTTATAATGATGTCTAGTTTATGCGTGACGTCACTATCTCAATCAATTTCATTTTTATAGAGTGTACTTGATTTTATGGACGATTGATGTAGAATATATTGGTTTATCTTCAATTAAATCACTGTTATGGCATATGCAAGTCGCGTCACCGTTAGCCAAATTTCGACGACATACCAACACGCACTTGACCGGTGTTTTATGTTTAATTTTGACTTTCGCTAACTCCATTATAGGCCTTTCAAAAACCAGAATTAACAGATTTACCTGTTATAAGACAACAATAAGGATTCTCTGAAGACAAACAAATAACACTGTCCGCCTACATTTTTAAAATAATTTTCTATTTGTTTTTTTTTTCACATCTGACATCACACAATTACCTGGTGTTCTTTAGAGTGACATCACCACGTTATTCTCAAGGGGAATGGTAAAAAACGACACGAGCCACGGCAATCGTGCTGTGACGGCCTCGTCAATGTTACCTGCAACAAAACATAATGGTGTTATAAGTGTGTAGTATATGGCCTTCATGCTTAATATTGTCTATGCTATGACAGGATGCCCTTTGTGGCTGACGTTGTTCATTTGTTCGATTATAAGATGTCTCCTACATTGAACGTGTATTATTTATAATATCCCCTAATATAGGATATTTTGGCGACGAGGATGGGATTTGACTACGGGATTCTCGCCTGCACAATTGATGCTCGGTCGACCTTTACGCTGTCGGCTCGATTTATTGCGAACAAGCACTGGACAAGTGCAGACTAATACATCTTCTAAGTCATTGTCGGTCGCAGCCAAAGTTAATGTAAACAGTGCACAGATGGCGCAGTGTAAGCAATTTAGGGGCAGTAGGAAAATACATTTCGCAGTTGGGGACAAAGTATTAGTTAAATATTTCTATTATAATGGCATTAAACATACATGGAAAAAGGGAACTATCAAAAGTTGTATTGGATCTCGGATGTTTACTGTTTACATTCCGGATTTAAACATTTTCATAAAAAAACATGTCGATCAATTGTTAGAATACAAGGGAAGCGCATCATCAGACCAGGATGACGATGTTAGCTGTTATGGAGAGTTCGCAAGGGAAGATGCAAACGTACCGCACGAGACGGAATCTGTCGTGATTCCGGACGCAAGCTTGGCCGTAGATATTCCGTCACCGGTGCGCGTTCCTACCTCATCCACAGCTCACTCGCCCGGAAGGAGGGTAGAAGAGGAAGGATTGGACTCAGATGATGAGTTTTTAGATGCTGAAGCACTTAATGACCGTGTGAGAGATGCTCACTTGGAGCATTTCCGAGAAGTACCTCAGGAGTTGCAACCTGTGCGTCGTTATCCTGTTAGAAAAACTAGGAAACAGATTAATTATAAGTGTTAAGGTTTTGTTATTGATTAGAAGAAGTAAGGTTTTTGTTATTCAATATGAGTTTGGTTTTGTTGTTTATTTGTAAGAGTTAGATTTATGAAGCTGTTAAGTTATATTGTTTGTAGAGCTAGTGGTGGAGGAATGTAGTATATGGCCTTCATGCTTAATATTGTCTATGCTATGACAGGATGCCCTTTGTGGCTGACGTTGTTCATTTGTTCGATTATAAGATGTCTCCTACATTGAACGTGTATTATTTATAATATCCCCTAATATAGGATAAAGTGTCGTTTCATGACTAATGAATTGGGTATGCGGTTAAGTGAATTGCATTTTAAAAATATCTATGGTTAGTAACATAACAAGTAATACAAGTCATTTAAATGTGTCCTTTCTCCCAAATTATACTGAGATCGGATTTTTATATAGGTATTTTATACACAATGTCTATCAGTAGCCCCGATATAACCAAGCCTGTCGAGCTCACTTGAAACAGTTTAAATAACAGATCAGCACGACTTAACGACCGATTAGATAAACGCCTGGTAGCTTTATCAAATTCAGTTCACGAACAAGCAGTTATTATTAAATATAAACCAATGTTAGACAACATGCACGCACGGCCAATAGTTTTAAATTTACTTTCCATGCGAACATTCACTAGGGCAAGTAAAAAAGTTACATTTCAAAATTAATAGCTTTATCTAAAAGAAATCACCGATCCTTCGATAGTGCATCGATTTGATGAGTCACGGACTCAAAGAGCGCTCTATAGCGGAGTGTTGACCACAATTAGTAGAACCCCTGATCAACGCCTAGATACATTATCTGCCCCTTTTGATTAACGGAGATTCGTTGGAAAAGAGATATATTTTAGCTACATGTTTCCACATTCTTCTGTTTGGCTTAAAGAGTTCTGATATAATTTTGCCTTAAATCAAAAAAAGACTTCGGATTTCTAAATACTTACCAAACATTTCGACCTAAACCTATTAACGGAAAGGCGTAAACTATCGATAACAATTGGCAAATCGTTAAGGCTGCGATAGTGGTAAGAAAATTCTGTGACTCACTTCAATAACCTATAAATCATTTGACTTTATAAAACTGCTTTGGCTAACGCAATCGCCGGTCCCGAATGACCCAGCTAATATGCACTAGCGATAAAAACACCTATTAAAGCCGACCTTGAGGTATACAGTCACCATCATCGCCATAAAATAAATTGCTAATCTGCAGGACTCGTGCCATATTGCGGGTAACAGTTATAAAAGAACCAAAGTTGTCCCAAAATTTGTTTTAAGGCTTACGACGTACATAAAACTAAAACGACAGTCAGCACTCACTGGCCTTAAGTAGATTAACTAACTACACACAATTTCCGAAACTTATAAGACTTCTTAAGTAGTGTTTCTTTAGCTGGCGATAAGCACCTTTAGGTTTGTCTTCAAAAGTAACTTGCCAACTGTAGCCATTACACGGGATGATGCCATAGAATGACGAATGCATGTGAATTGTGAACCAATGTTTGTGACTGTGAAGGGGCCAGTCAATTGGTCTTTTGTGGCGAACTGTGGGCTAGGAGCACCTATTATTACCCATTCATCTGTTGTGAGCCTCGAGGTCGGAGGATAAATGGATAATAGATTATTTTTGTCATTCATGTAGGCTGAACTCGGCAAAAACTGCAAGTCACAACTAAATCTATGTTAATGCGATAGATTGAAGAAACGAGACATCCACTCAAGAATATTGGATAATATCTTGGGTTAGTAGTTAGTAGAGACTGAAATAAGCAAAACATTTTATAGCATTGGATACATTTATAGCGATCACTTTCTATCGGCAGAATCCGATAGGGATTCCTTTATAGATTTTAGCTCTTCTATTAAACATAACTCATTATTCAACACAATTAATTCAGACAAAGCCATGGCCGCACGCGCAGTAAACAAACACATATTTCAATGGTTACGATATGTATTAGTTCTGCCGATGACCCAACGACCAAAACCAATAAACATTCAAAAAAATGCCTGGTCAAATCAAGATTTCGTAATGGAAACTTTTTTGTATAAACATTGGTTAATAGGATTATTCAACAAAAACATGATGAATGACAACACTAAATAGCCGCTGAATTCCTTTTTGCTTATTTGCAATTTATAGTACGACAATACTTTGTAAAATACTTTATAAAACAATCATGTAGGCAGAATTTAAATAACCTTGCGACTGAATAATGTGGAGAAAGGATGTTCAAACGACCTAGTAAATTGGTGGCCTGGCATTCGCTCCCAGAATGAAAGTCGAATTTTGCAATGTCGTTGTGAGATCCCAATTCAGAGAGCAAATGAAATACAATAAGATAAGAATGAATTTTGTTAATTTAACTAATTGCTACGAGCACGTGAAATATTTCCATTGAAGTGATTTGTTTTTTTTTACCGATTGCGCTTATGCCTGGCCTCGGCCTCGTAAACAGTTTTTTATACGTTGAATTTCACCCATTAACGACGAGAACAATGCTAGAACAATCAATTATAATTACAACAGGACATTAAACGGCCACAAATATTTTAGCTTAAAATTAATGTCTGATACGTAAGTACTGTTAAGGAAAATGCTGATGTAGAGGTTTTCTGACAGCACATTTTCTTTCCCTACTGAAATGCTTTAATTCAAGGCTAAGGCTGCATTACAGTAAATATAAAAATATAAAATTATGATAGCACTTACTCTTTTTCAGATTGAACAAACTTGCAATCAACAACTGTTTTGGTAAACCAACACAGAGAGATATAAAATTGGAAAGCAAATTTATGGATAACTGAACTTAAGACCACCAAAATAACTTTCTCTGCTTCACGTCAACAATGGTCGCGCAATTCGACTAATGGTTCTTGCGTAGCTGGAATTTTGATGGCTTTGCGCGCTGATATAAATGATTTTTTGCTCTTTGGTAGTGCAGTACCTTATTTTTTATAAAAAAGTCTAAATCAAAAGTTCACTTTTCCTAATTTATAGTTCATACATACTAACGAGACTCCTTGTAACGGGACTAAAAACATTCATTTCACAAATTAAGTGTACCCATTTCTCGAAGAATAAAATCGATGATGATCCGATTTGTCCAATGTATTTTGAGGTTTTCTCGTTGAAACTCTATCCGCCTGTCCCTACCAAAAGCAACGTTTTTCACCTTCTTAAACGACTCATATAATTTCATTTGATTTTCCTTTGCCATCATTTCCTTCTAACATTCCGCCTAACATGTTCTGCCTGGCTATTCATCTTCCCTGTTTCGATTTATTTTTCGCTGATTAGAGTTACCACCGCATTTTAATGCAACCATTGACCTAGTGTAGATCAATTAAATATTTAAAACCATAAACATAGTTCTAAGTCTTTTTTATGTATATCTCTTTTTTCTGCCGTACCTATGTTGCCCCTGAACTCTTTCACATCACTTAATTTATTTTTGTATCACAACAATCACATTTTTTTTTATCATGCAAGCAACTGACATCATGTCCCTACAATAATGCTTGGTACCGTAACTCGTATTTATATCTGCCCTGCTGCCGGCACACCGTCGGAATGCCGCACCATCTGTTGGCGTTGTTTGTAGGGCAAGATGACCGACCGCACCGCCAAATGTTTTGATGTCGGCCAACGTTGCTTAATCGTGTTATTAACGAAGAGTATTGAAATTATGACAGCAGCAGACTAGCTGGAAGGATCGATAAATGGGTCAAATGTACCCAATTCAGCACAAGAAGTGGTATAACATGTTACTGTATTAATTTAGCCGGCATATAAGGTCATCGCTGGATTGTCTCCATTATAACAGGCTTGAGTAGAGGTTCGAGCAACTTGCGAAAGACGGCCGAGCCTACGATATGCGCACATTCGCAGACATTCGCTTTCTCATTCTTAATGACATATAGAACAAAAGTATTATTAGGACTGAGATTAAAAGTCCTACAGGATAAGGAACTGCAAACACTATAGACTAGACATAAAGGCAGAAGGTTACACGTCATAATGAATTGATGTGACGTCACTCTTTAAACAGCGTTTGCGGTCACGAAAAAACAAATAATATGCATCAGTTGGCACTTAGTGGGGCCAAACATATCAAGAAGGTCAATAATACCACACTGGCAGGTAAGTTCAAATCGTTATCCTCCTCGTAATAAACATCCAACTTATCTTGAGTAAATTATATTTTAATATAAAACTAATAAAGTATGAATGATAGGATTGATAGGGAGTCAATTCACCTTATCTGAGCTCGTTACCGGCACAAGCTACTGGCACTGGCACATATTTTCCAAATGAAAGTTATTGATTAGATTAGAATGTATACACACACACACACCTAATATTTGATCTGTTCTCAACACAAATTACTCGCAAGGGAATGATAATAACGCCATTATTTTCATTTTTGACAGTTCTAATATGGAAAATCTGTTGAACGTGACAATTAAGACGCAAATCAAGTACATTGTGTAAGACTTGTTCATCAATCAATAAGTAATTAATGAGTGGAAAGACGCCCACGGCTAGGCATTGGTTTCCCACAGGGCCTTCTTATGGGTTTAAAACTACGGTGTCGCTTTTACACTCAAAATCGAAACCCCTGAATGCATAATAAGTCTTTTTGATTTGGTTAATACTTCTATGAATTTTGAGCTTTATGCTATCGTACCATCGTTACCATGCGATATATTTAAAGCATGCAAGTTAGGAGAAACAACAAATATGTTTATAACACGATAGCATTAACCCTCATGTCACATTCCATCATAAAATAGTATCACGCTATGCATTCACGCGAGTAGGCAGTTCCCGGAATAAGCAGTGTGGTCAGACAACATTTTTGAATAATGATTATAATGTAGTTTTTTTTTGATAAACATGGATAATTTGAATGATATAAGTAATTTAAAAATAGCAGAATAGTAGGTATGGGCGCTAGTTGATAGAAAGACACCAGAAAATAATGTTTATGCCATTAATGAAACGTTAAAGGCCTTAAATGGGTACGGTAGACCTAAATAAAAATATTCTTAAGAAATATTTACACTAGTTCGTACCAAACCATACTTGACATTTGCATATAAAGGAAGTCATCGACATATAAATTAATTTTTCAACACTCAATTTAATTAAGTAAATCTCGTTGATAGTTATTGTGCAACGGGTTAAATTGAATGTATAATGTACTCCATGTTGAATCATTCAGTTATATTTAACTTTGCGGTCCCTACGTTACTCATTCGTTTTGTAACAGCTAAACATAGCCGGCAAGGACAAATCGTTTCATTTAACAACATACATTATAAAATTACGAAATGAAAATCTTCATAATGCGCTATCAACATTGAATGGTTATACATTCACATTACTTAAGTAAATAAAATTAGCCGATCATAGATACAGGCAGCCATCAGAATCTCCAACGAAGATGCCATATTGGGGCCCAAGGCAAAGCCTGAGGAAAAACAAAATTTTAGATCTGTGACAATCCACCAAAATTAATTGTATTGCATAATAATAGACTTCATACGCTACCATACAAATATGAATACTATACCGTAAAGGCAAATCCATGTGGAATTCAAACCACGGAGCCACAACAATGGCTAATGAATTAGTGTACGTGGAATCATGCTTGTTGGCAGGTCATATCTGTACACCTCGTGCAGTTATGAGGTAAGCAAGCGTTGTGACAACGAAGGTTATTTTTTATGATAAAAGACTGTTATAGAATATACATTCTATCACTTAGCGTATTTCAATACTTGTAGAGTGAAAGAAAGATTTTTTTAATACAATAAAATTAGATACAATACAAAACAGAAATAAAAAATAATTGTAAATCTACAGTGAGTAAAACTCGCAACTGGCCCAAACAGGCGCCCAGAGGAGCTTATTGCTATGAACAGGTTTAATACGTACATTTACATTAAACGACCCATGTACTGAGTAGAATACTCAAATTAAAATGGCTGCTATAGGTAGATATCCTTTGAGCTCTATCAAGGAGAAATTGTTCATGATTTTATAATTAACTTCCATGATCTTAGGCTAAATAATAAAAAAAAACTCATTACATTGGTAATGTTAACAAGTCAACTGCAGCAGGTCAGTCAGGACTTATACAAAAAACTGTCTTCTAACCTTACAAGGAATAACATCCACATTACTCGGGCTTTTGAGGAATAACACGAAAAAATAACCGTTGAAACTTGCCATTCAAAAAGTATAAGCAGCAAATTAAAAGCTCGCCCAGAGAGCGCGACCAAATTACGAGGTCCTTGAACAAGTTTAAATTGTACTAAAAACGCTGTACTACTTAAATTGGCCGTTTAACAGTATAGTAACGAAAATGGTGACATCACGGCATTAAATATACGGGGCACGAGTAGAGACCGGTTACGGAGCAGAGGTTTTTTTTATCACGTACCTTGGGCCTACGTATGAGCAAAAGAGTTGAACATTTTGATGCTGGTGATATAGAAATACTTGACTCTGAAGGCATCTCGTAAGTGTAGTTTCTTTGAATAAGAATTGATGATATTTGGGTGATGGTAGATTCACTCGTGTTTGATTTGACAAATTTTAAAATTGGGCCTAGACTACATTTATTCAAATTGAATTGGATATCCTGATACATTTAGCAACTCTCGTAAGTGTAGTTTCTTTGAATAAGAATTGATGATATTTGGGTGATGGTAGATTCACTCGTGTTTGATTTGACAAATTTTAAAATTGGGCCTAGACTACATTTATTCAAATTGAATTGGATGTCCTGATACATTTAGCAACTAATTACTCCAGCAGGTACAATAACTGCAAGTTCAATATGAAAGTTTTAAAAAAGTTCTTGAAATAATTCCACACTGTCAAAAGATGTCCGAAATCTATTCCGTAGCAGACAACAGAGTGGCATGAATGTTGTACTTGTGACTTCAGAACCTGGAAACTTTGGTTAATTCTATGTTACTTTTGCGAGTCCAGGACCATCAGTTTTTTTAATTAAAATTTTAAACCCTTTCACATAGCCAATACACAGTTGCGAGATCGCTGGTTGCAAGTCTGCGGACCGTCAAGTTCATGACATCATCGACAAACACGGTAGACCGGTTCCGAAGCCAATGCTAGCGTCCCGGTCTCGCGAGATTATTCTCACAGACGACCCGCATCTTGCTAAGACCGTTTAGTAGATATTTTACAGTTGAAACGAAATGCTTTTTTAAATTCTGAAGATATTTCGTATAAATATAAAAAATGGGCCGAGTGCAAGTAAGGATCAGTGAAAGGGGGCAGCAAGATGAACTTATGAATTCAGGATACATTGGATCACACAATAGAAACTAGTTTTTGTTAAGCGATAACTAATACTAATTAATCATTATAAGATGTTACTGGATCAACGATCAAAGTTCAAACCCATAATTTCATGTATCAAATGACACACACCGAGCAGCAACAAATACAATTAAGTTAAATTTTATACCTTATTAAAAATATTTTTTCACGTTATGAACAGTTCCTAATTCTCTATTAGCTCTATGTCGAATTGCTAACGGTCACGAGCTTTTAAGCACAAATTCCAAATCTGAAAGTCTCAACTAGAAAAAGATTGATTTATGATCACTCGAAAATTATGGCGATAAGAGTCTAGGAGATTTATATCGGATATAGATACGATATCTTAATTAAAATTGAGCTATTTGGAGTTTTATTAGATGCTTTTAAGCGTAAGATTTGTTATAGATACGCCATCTATAACTGTTGTATCATTGACATTACCTAGAATGGATTTCGGTATGGTTCTCTTTATTTATATTTCAAACTCCTGATTTTATGTTGTTTGTGACCGTTAAAATCTTTCTTGATTCTTTCAAAACTGTATTTTAAATTTTAAATGTAGGTTTTAAATGTAAATTTTAAACATTAAAACCATGTAGAAAATCCAGTTTTTAATCCTTCTTCGAAATATTTTCCAAACACTAATTAAATCAAATAAGTCATCGTTTAAAAATGACGTGATCGAACCTATCATGGTTCGTCGAACTTATCCGGCGGCGATAAGCGCCCGCGCATCCGGCGCGGCCGGTGAAGCGGTCAGAGCGACCTTACGCGGCTCGCGAACATGTAGGAAGTACATGCACGTGATTTGTACTTAAATAGTGCATTATGATGTCAATATATTATAGGCATTTGAATAAAATCACCCCGACGGTTGTTGATTTAAAACTTATACAGAGATCTAGAAATGAAGTTTATCCCAACAAGACTGACCGAAGTGACGGATGACCTTACGGTCGGCGAAGGATCGTTGCGTGTGCAAGACTGATGGATTTTTTAGCAGAAGGTTTCATGTAAATGTTGATAATGATAGGTACTACAATGATGTTTTATCGATTACGTCATCACACACACACTCACGGTTCGGAATTCGAACCTAACAACGATGATCGTCATCGGTGACATCAGCCAAATGAAATCAGATATCACGAATCCGCAATGGAGAAACTTAAATCACACTGATATTAATAGACAATAATAATATCGCCAGCTGAACACACTAACTGTACAATTCCAAGCAGCGCTTGTATTAGGGGTACCGCACAATACACCAGGGACAACTCTAGTATAATAATAAACGTACATGACTCGGGTACGAACATAAGTGCTCGTTACCGAAACTTTTCTCCTGCTTGTATTCCAACCCAGAATCCAGGACCTGTGCATATCGGGTCGCCAAACCAATTTAAGTGTATTCGCTAAAATTTAATACGCTCGTAGCACAGATACATAAAATAGTGAATTCTATCCACATAGCATGGACAGAGCAAGTTAATTGCGATCGATGTCAAGGTAAACTGTAACTCATCGAAAGGAGCCCTAGGCTAGGTCGTGACTATCCTTATCCTAGATACACATGCTGCAATACATGAACATTTTAATCTTAATGAGATATAACTAATTGACTCAAATAATGATGAAGGAAAAGGCCTAAATGTGACATCTTCAATTCAAATTGATTAAGCCAATCATTAGATAGTTTCAGTCTATAATGAACTGGCCAAAGTTAACAGATTCTAAAATGTTGTATCTGAAGTCATTAGTGAAAAGTCGCCCTAAATCATAGAGAATTATCAGGTAAATATAAACAATTAATTTTAGCTTAAAATAAAAGCACAAGTCGCCTATTTTGACAAATATTTTAGAACAAACAGGATCTAGGAAATAAGCGAAATAGAAGTCAGGATAAGTAAGCAAGTATACACCGATGACAACAGACATCAACCACAAATCATGTCTCAGAAGACTACCAACTGACAAGACTGGATACATGCAGCGTGTGTGCTTCAAACAATAGGATCTAATTATGCCTTATCACTGACATTGAGCTCAACCTCGTCACACAAGGTCTTAGCTCTGCATTTCCTATCGATTCACAAGCCAGAATTGCACACTGCATCTGACTCAACGCTGAGGTAAGCACCACATGACATCACGTAATAGTGTTCTTAGATGCGAGGGAAATGATAATATAGGGGAGGGATCAACCAATCACCGTCTTTCACACACCCCCTTTGTCTTGCCAACCTCCTCAATTATAATCCAAAACACAATCGATAATCGAAGAGAACAACAAAACCGAACTCCATACGGTCTTAATGGAGAGGCTGTTGGCTGCTGGCTTAACACAAATCGCATGTAGAACGTTGACTTCTTATGTTATCTATCAAATTGTTTGATTTATAATAAATAGTAGTTAATTTATATCTCTGAAAATTTTCATTTTGCACACAAACGTTCACGTAATTATAGTCACAGCTATGCTAACTAACATGTTATTATAACACCAGTTCCACAGGAAATTGCAATCCGGTATAGAGGTATTTTGGTTAATAATGTTGGAGGAATTTATGTTAAATGTTACACGTAATTGTGAATCCATCAAAATTCAATCATCAGTAATATGCCAACCTTATTTGATAAACTGGTTATTAAAGTCCTTGACCAATGTTAGACAGGGAGATAGTTAAACTAAGTAAGATCTAAATTAAACAATACAGACAGACAGCACACCATTTTCTGACCAAAAATGAAACTACTGCTGCATACTAGAAAAAACAACCGTAATGATTTACACAAACAAAATATTTACTTCAAACCATTTTCGCTGAATCTAAACAACCAGATTGTATCTTTACGATACGATTTAGCTCATCCGAAGCGTAAAGCCGTAAACACAAGACATTGCGAGACCAGTATAACAATAACATTTGTTATACAACGCGCGTGATAGCTTGCCAACTCTAAGGTATCTAGATCTCCTAGGTATAGCTGACGCCCACGAGCGCAATACAAATAATACAGCAAGTTCGTTAACTTGCACTGATTGAGAGAACCAATTTAACAGATGATACATTTTAGAAAGAGAACCCACTAAGTTATGATAGCAAAATTGAGTACTTATAATCAGATGTTGAAATAACTAGAATGTTGGTCCAGTTGGTGGATGCGAGTGGCAGGCAGAGGACTATATCGTGTTTTGCTAATGATGATGACAAAATACTACGTTAATCGTTTCATATAATTTTGAGTGACATAATATTGTAACGGTACAGACATTCGTAGATCTAGGCAAAACAAAGAAGCTGCGCAACCAGGTCGAAAGAAAGAAGTTACCAAAGCAATACACACCAATGGTACGGAGTTAGATCGCCTAGGCCCGTCTGAGTACCCACGCACGTGAATGAACCAGGCACGCGTGGGCAGACCAAATAGTCGGTAAGTGTTGCCAAATACAAACGGAAGTATTTAGGACTTGATGATACAAATAATGTAAAAGATAATTGTGATAAGTATTATGCAATAGTTACTACACTTTTGGAGTCGAATAACATTGGTTAGCGATGCCAATTATGCAAAAAGTGGATGATTATCCAACAATTTTACATTATATTTTAAATGCCTACATCTCTTATTGTCAGCAGCATCCGCATTTCACTCGTCACCAACTCGTTGTGCCTCAGATACAGCTGACAGACAAGAATGGCGAACCATTTAGGTCGACAGCATGTATCTCTGTCAAAATGTTTTGATGTGGCGAATCTGATGTTAAGTTAAATAAACAGTAACTGGTTCATCCCAATACCATATGTACTCAGTGTTAAACGTACCGGGAATTTATAATTTTAAGAATGAGCGTACAACATATCAACCCAATTGTGCCACATTTGAGCGATATCTGTTATTCGGTTTGTGTACTACTGGTGTTTTTGTAATCATACTTTTCTGTGCTCTGGAATCTACTATATAAAAATAAGTCGGGTTTTCCTTCCTGACGCTATAACTCCAGAACGCACGAACCGATTTCCACGGTTTTGCATTCGTTGGAAAGGTCTCGGGCTCCGTGAGGTTTATAGCAAAGAAAATTCAGGAAAAACCAAACGAAATGTTACATAAAATGAAGCCATCTGGTGGCGAAACGGAGTTCGCTGGGTTTGCTAGTTTTATTATAGAAATTGTAATTTAACTGTATGTTTACTTTAAGTTTTCCGTATCAAACGTAATTTCTTCGGTGCACTACGAAATTCTTTCAGAGGGACACACAGTGAATATATAATATCATTAAAGAGTCATCTTGCGTTTGCGCAAGAATATCAGCCGAAAACGGCCTGATTTGTGGAAGGACACGATATGCAACAACGCTAAAAAACAACTTTGTGCAAGACACTTAAGCCAAAAATTCGACGAATGTCACCGACAATTGCCGTACTCACCAGATATGGCCCCGTCTGACGTTTTCCTGTTCCAAGGCCTAAAGAAATTACTTCGACGAAGGCGTATCGTAGTCGGTTCAAGCCCTACAAGAAAGTTCGAGGAAAGAGATGTAGCCCGTACTCTGATCAACTTACTAAAACGAAATGAAAGACTGGGTCAAGCGCTGGCATAGCTGTATTGCAAGCGAATGGATATATTTTGAATCAAACAATTCCCGTTACATTTTACACAGAATGTATCTCGTATTAAAATTTGCAGTAAGGAAATATACAGTACAGGAAACTAAGAAGTAGACAAAAAAGATGGCTTGACATTTTATATATTTCATAACGCTGTTATAGTCAACAGCTATAATTCTTATGATATTGACTCTGGGAAAAGTTTAAAAGTTGGAAGCAGAACTTACAAAAGGTGTGAAGCATTAAAAATCATTGGGCTAGACGTAGAATTTAGAAGTTTTTTTTGCAATATTATCAAACGCATAATCAGAAGTACCAAATACTTACGTAAATTCATCATGTATCCAATGTAGTGCCATGTAAGGAAAAGATGGAAAATAGGACTCAACACCAGGCTCTGCTGTATGTTATTACAAATCCCTTCATCAGTCTGCAACGTCACTTACCAATCCCTGATTATAATTTGTTTTGCACATAACATTACTCCGCGCCCATAGAATTGTTGACAGAAACCAATCAACTTTTTGTCCCGTATGTCTATAAACCGTTAAACCCAGTTCCTTTTACGGCACTGGACCAGAGCCTAAACTGAATTCAATTAGACGTCCACCAGCGCATTGAGAAGGAAACGTCTCTTCAATATGACAGCCCGTGCAGTTGGTTAATCGGTGACCGATGAATGTGTTATGAGGGCACTATTAGGACCGTCTTGGATGTACAGGCCAGGCTAACGGTGCTTTATAGGTTTGTTGGTATTATTATTTTGATGATTTTCGCAAACTTCAAAGCCTAAAAATGAAAGGTATACACCGACATTGCGCTGACGGTTATTAAGTATTTTATTATTGGAGGCAAGTCTTTTGTCATTTATCGTGCAAAACTAGGTGCCTACTACTTAGTCTAATGTCCTCAATATGGAAATCGAATTTGCTGACTTGGGAGATTTACTGTTGCGGTCACTACCGCTAAAGCAACAGGTTCATCCGATTTTGCACTCACAACCGATAAAATCAGATGTCTGATAGAGCAAGACGGACCTATACGAAATTTCATGCAGTTGACAATGCGTCTTATTTCTTTGAAGGTATAGCTTGATACTGTCAGCATCAAATCCAGGATATCTATGATTGGTTATAGGTGTGACTATGAGTTTGAATATAAACCCAGCTGTACCTTATCAGTATGACACAGTTTCTCCCATGTTATTTGTCGAGATCAAGATAACGGCTCGTACACAAACAATCCGGATATATTTAATTGATGTTACTGATTAGATAAGACAGCTTCATTCAACGTTAAATCTGGTTGTACTAACACAGGATGTTTGCTCCAACATCGACTTGTTTTGGAAATCGAATTGAAATACGTAACAACGAATAGTCAGTTTAAATACACTATGCAGTAACAGGAGTTTCCAGTACAAGACACTTGAAGTGAAAACAATTCTTAGATTTGTCTTGTGAGAACATGAATACACAAAAACATTTAAAAACATTGACAAAACAGTAAGCTCGACTGAGATTCCTAAAAGCTCCTCATGAATATAAATTTAATCCATAATTCATGGGTTCAGCTTCATAGTTTAATGTTTCCTCTGACGCCACTTTGACATTCATGAAAAATAAAGTAATTGGGACACATCTCGGGGCGTTTCATTACCACACGCCGCGATGGCCCTGACACGAGCTTATTAATGGCAACTCCTGGACGATTACACTTCCTGACGTCACACGTATGAGTCATGGATAATAGTAGATTTTTAAGTGCCACTCACAATTAATTACATTCCGCAAATTGGTTGTGTAAACCAAGAACAACGAGTGAAAACGTAACACAAACATTTTTACAGAGGTTTCAAACCAGTTGAACACGTCTTACCGAAAAAGGGATGGAAACGCTTTTTAGAGGTAAGTCGCAATCGGTGGTCGGGAAACATTGTAGCGTTTTAATTACCCACTGCCTGTTCAGGGAAACATTATAGGGTGCGGTTGCGGTCCACAAAGTCGGATTAACCCCAGACCGATAATAAATGCGCTATAAAATAAACAGAAAGTTGGCCGTGCGTCTCCGTTTTACTTATAGCATTGACTCTTCGGTTGGGTGGTTTATCCGACTATATGACCCACGTGTAAGATTCTGTTCTAATTAGGAAACTAGCGGCATTCGCTACCCACGTCGGGTAGTGGCAATCTTGTGCTACAATGCGAACTGTCAGTCATGCGATTCCGCTACGAATGCGCAAGAGCAGATTTTTTTCCTAAACAAATACAAAAAGCAACAAATATTTTAAACAATTTTAATCACTATTTTTATCTTCAGCAAAAAGGTTAGGCTATTTATAAGATAAAAAAATATAGTAAGAACGCTAAGCGTAGCGATAAAGTAATACGTAAACAAAGTCAAATGAGTCACACACTACAACAAAACTGTGCGGGTGTGCGTGCGACATGACATGATAACGCACACAAACGCAAATCGATTTGTGAAATTCTTCTATGACCCGATAGTGAGCACCGTTCGTGACAAACTAGTAACAAATGGAAGCCATTTATAATTCCACTAATTGCTTCTTTTATCTATTTCCATATAAAAATTAGGAAATCAACCGACGATAAGAGAACATCCAGAACATAGAAGTTGAACAAATGAATGGCCTTGAATGGTTAACAATTCGTGGAGCTTGACTATCATAGGAAATGACAAGCAACGATAGACGGTCACGTTTTGCTAGAAACATCCATGGCAGTGAAACGTGTGGAAAAACTTATAGGGAATAAAATAACACTATCTAACTAAATACCTATTCGACGATACGTTCATCATATATACATACGAAGACTGTATTTTCACGGACATAAATACAAACAAATTTGAAGAAAAGTGCGTGAAATATGGATGAGCACACATAATACAGTCCTCGTACGCTTGAAGTGATTCTCTGTGTCCGTATAGAGTGCTAGCCTAAAAAGGACCCATGGGTAGACAAATCAAGCATTCGCAGCGGTTAAAGTCGCGGTTGCGGTCGGTAACACAAAGGGAAAGCAAAAGGGAAGTGCCTCAGGAAGTCGGCCCTTCGAATGTTATACCAAAGGCTACTACGATTCTACTACTCTTCTTTCCCATAGTACCTATATTGAGCACTTGGGTAAACTGAGAGACAGACTCCCAGGTTAAAAAGGTTTACTTATTTTAATCTACAGTATGTGATGACTATAGCATGAAAGACTGATGTTGAGGGACTAAGTTTTCTGTTTTCCCTGAGTGTTAAAACAGGCAAGGTATGATAGGGTGCTTGTCTTATAAGACTATAGCAGACAGTGACTCCTTTATTACTATGCTGTGCTAGAGTATATCTAGGCACTGCGGTAAAATTTTCAGCCATGTCTTAGTATCGTAAAATTGAGTGTATGTTCTAAATCTCCCATACCAACAATTATGGAAATAATGTTAGAAACATATCAAACTCCGTGTTTAAAAGGTCAGTTCGACAAGTTGATATGCAGGTTTTGACTGTCAGACAGACCACTCCAAATAACCTACCGGTCGGTACATATCTAGACCGATTATGTCATGCTACATCCAACTCAATTAAAGAGCCATAGGGTTTAATTTACTAGTTGACGACGAATCATGATTTTTATCTACAGAACCATGAACGACATCGTTAATTGCTGCTGCGACCATCAGCAATTAGGTCATGTATGAAGCGCAGCAGATTAAATAGTTCAGAAGCTTGGTATTCCATGCAGGTCATTTTAATTTAGAGATCTTGGGATTTTATTGAGACAATAGGTAAAATTGACCACCAGCTAACTAAATTAATATTTGGCGAATTGTCATCACATATACCGCGACAAGACAAGAATTGATCTACCAATAAGACTCATTCCGAGATCAGATCAGCCAGATTGGTATTTGGTGTAATTGTGCTCCTGCTATTAACTCTACGTAAAAAGCCTTCAAGGAGCTTTTGTATTATGATTCCTGACATAGCCATATATGTTTAAACTTGATAGGATGCATACGAGCCTTTCAGCTATTACGGTAATTCACCCATTTACACTAACGGATTATGACAGAAACTGATTTTAAATGCGTGTTAAAACTTTTATTTTATAGGGAAATAACAAAGACTCATTTGAGCAAAAAATCAGAGAGACCAGAACAATCAAAGAAGTGTCTCTCAGGATATTCTCACCCTGCAGCCACTTATTATTGCTTACTCACGCTGCAGCCACTTATTATTGCTTACTACTAAGTATTCTACACAATGATCGCGATTAACTTAATTTAATGTGCCTGTCTGTGAACCGTACTAGGCCATGAGTGACATTTTGGGCAACGGTCTGACGCATTCAAACGACACATTTACGCACCGACGATCGGTCATAATTCCGTTTGGAGATCCAACTAAAGCCGAACCGAAACGTATTTGTGTTAAATATCAAAGTTTTCCCACCGGCACGCCACATTAAATGGTATTTGTGCGTCGTTTAATCATCTTATAAAACACTGAGCAATATTAGAAAGATTCGTCAATATCCTTTTTACTTTAACTCAGAATATTCAGCGAATCTTTCTCGGGTGTTGTGGTGACTTGGAACAGATAAAGGTGACGGTAAAAACAATTGGGAGCAGCTGATTGACATCAAACAACATCCAAGCATTATGAAAAATCTGACTGAAATGAGAAAATTTTAGAGTCCATTAGTACTATAAACAATGCCGCACGCTGGCAAAACAGTTTATAAACATCTGGGGGGTTAAACTAATATTCCTGGGTTTGTAAACGGAAGTTTGTCAGTTTATAACGCAAGTTATTAGAGTATATCCGAAGCCGTATTGCGGAACGAAGCCGGAATACATTAACATATTTACTGATTTTGGGATAGAAGGAAAACAAATAGCTCTCTGTCACTAACAATGTTTTGTAAATGCAGGGAATTCAGGAAATTAATTTCTCAAATCAGCCTTTTTGGTCCCCGAGATTGTTTTCGGGATCGATAATCGATGTTATATGTTCTAAATACAAGGGTACAATTATCCAGATTCCCTTTATGAAATATTCGAAGACGAGGAAGAGAGACACGAGATAATTGTCAGACGGCTTTCCAAAGTTCAACTTGTTCCTCAAAATGTGATTAACCAACATCTTAGGCAATAATGATTACTCTATCTAGAGTGTAGGTAACAAATTTCCATCATATCATACAACTTCGAGTTATTCCGTCTTTATGATTGTCATTTTAGTTTTAAACACCTATAAAACGCGGTCAGAAATTGTAAATTCTGTGCGAGTTTTAAATCCGCGATTCTCCGCAGCTCCTAGCAATAACATGCTGACTGCGATCGTAAATAGAGCGGTATATTGGACAATAACAGAAAAACATATCCGATGAAGTCATCAGGAAGCTGGCTTGAAACACGTAGACCTACCATGCTCGTGATATGATTAGCGCTAGCCGCGTATAAATAATCATTAATATACTAGTGCTGGAGGAGACAAGCCTAATGACTGTAATAGACTTTTCTATAGTTCTTATCTATGGTTTGCAGTTAAGGTGATACCAGACCAGCTCGATAAGTCACGATCGTCTTGCTGAGCAATTGATATAATTTTCGCTTATTTGATGTGAGCAATCATGTAACCAATTCTGACGACCTGATTAGCGCAAATGGTAGTGACCCTGCCTTATATACTTAGTTGTTACTTTTTTGACCAGCTGCTCGAGCCTGCATAGCCGTTCGTAAATTGTTCTCGCAACAATTTACTGCTCATAATATAAAAGATCTTTTTAAAAAGAAACTATGGAGTTTTTTGCCTGTTCCTCTCCATAAGAACGGCATTCCGAACGGGTGGTAAAGTTGTAGCTTAGCATTTTTTAATAATTTTGATGATTCATAAGTACTGTACTTAAAGGTTAAAATGGATGAAAAATTTTCTGATTCTGATTCCATCTGTGCCGAAGGACCCGGGATCGAATCCTGGTAGGGACAAAGTCTGTGTGATGAGCACAAATATTTGTAAACGAGTCATGGTTGTTTAATATCTATATAAGTAGTATATAGTGGGCTCGCCCCCAATCCTTTATAAGGTACCCATAATACAAGTGTTGCTTAGTGTGGGAACATATAATTGCTTTGTTTGTCTGGCGATATTATATATAATTATAATCAGCAATGCAGCTGATCTAGATGCGCCTTAAATGTGTACAAATAAAAGATATAGTACAAAATATATCAAAGAGCAATTTGGTCGAGATATTCAATAAGTGATGTCATCAGGAAGCCTGCACTCGGAGACGTTGTTATCGCAATGATGTCACCGGCAGAAAGGTCGAGGTCAAGCTCTTAAGTTTTTTTTATTTTATAGATAAATCGTTTGGCTATGAGGTTGTTGACTGGTTGACATTGGTTGGGTTTCAGGGGTAATAATATATAGCTACACTGTAACATTGAAAAGAGAAAGCAAGAGGACAAAGGGCATCTCTGTAAGTATTCATTAGTCTATACAACTCGTTTAGATATTATAATAATGGCACAATGATTCATATTTGATAATGTATTTTTAGAAATTCATGTTGAGGGTCATGAGGGATGAGTGCATGACTCGTTTTGTAAGTAACTATTGGGAAAATCATTCCAATAGCTTGTAAATTACTTGTAACTTGCATACAGGCTACTTCCTTACTGTCATAAGACTAGAATAGAGCTCAAGTAAAGTACAGTCTCTTTCACATCCCATGTGCATTATACAGGCAATACAATATATTTTTTGTTACCTTAGATGTTTATGAGGAACCTTGCAAATTTTGTATTTATTTTAGAAAATACAACATTTTCAAGGTTATCTCAATACATTTTTTTTGTCATTTTATTTTTGGGCATGGGTAAGCAATTAATTTATTTTAAGATCTTCATACAATGTGAAATACCTACCTTTCAAAATAAAATACGACTTTTATGTTATAACATTGAATTGTTTAAAATAAATTTGGATTTGGAGATAAGAAAACCATTAGTATTCTTATTTACTGTATTCACATGAAGAAATGTTTTACATTATAAGACGCTGCAATTCTTAATGTGTAAACTTTGTTATAAATTGATAAATTAAATTTGTATATCTTGTCATATTAAAGTCACTGAAAACTCATTATGATATCTCTCAACAAATTTATTTATGAAGGTTATTATAAACAGAAAATATGTTTACCTGCATTGAACTGCAATCTACTTTAGCTTAGTGTGTTGAAAAAAATATAAATTGCTACCTTATACCCTTGCTACATTGATAAAACAGAGCTTATAACACTCAGGGTTAGTCTAGCTTTTTATTAGTGATATAATTTTCAGAATCAAACCAGTAGATCCGGAGATTATCACCTACATCCAAAGTCATAAACTTTACCTCTTTGAAATATGAGTACAGACATCTTCTAACATTATTTTCCACCATGAAAAAGCCCCAGCCCTAAAATTCCTGGGCCTTCATCCACTCTTAAGATAATGAGATTATATTTATCTGATGATAGACATTAGGCTATGATGGATGGTACAAAACAAATAACTTAAAATTTTAATAAGATTCCAAACTGATATTGCAATAGTTTAAAACTTGTTTCTTATGAAATTAGGTTCTAACAAGAATTACTATGTTATTCCTATTATATATTTATTATAACAGATGCTAGATAACTACCTACTTCAAAAGCGAAGTGCTTCTCTAAAGTAATAATCACAAGTATTTACTATAAATTACATATTCAACAACCTATTTTAACTAGTATTTTATGAACATCTGCGTGGTTTATATGTTGAAACTGACCATTAAAGTGCACTAATGTACTCGAACGTGCCAAAGTTGTAAACAGTTCTAGCTACTGCTAAAAAGTGGGACAGCCGGCGCCGCGCCCAAGGCACCCCGCCCGAAGCCGAACGCATTCCGATTGAAGAAAAAAACTTTTACTACTAATACTACTCGACAGCACAACAATTTGCAACCGCACTTTAATACCTACTCCGTGAGACATGGAAGAACATCGCACCTTCGACATAGCACAGGGAACTCGTTACAGATGCTTATCTACAGTTGTAAAATCATGCGTAGTACGTATATAAGAATTTTGCAAAATTACCTGTCGGTCAACAAGATCCCATTAAACGGCACACCGGCAACTCTCGAAACCTGTAGATTTTCACACGACGATTTCCTTCTCAGCACGTAAACAACGGTTCACAAAAGGGAGAACTGGTACACACAAACCACGAATCCACCTTTAGACGCACTGTATCACAATACACCTTTTTTTGTCCGGTGATGAGTTTATTATGTGAATAATTCGTACTCCGACTATCTACAACAATTTTCATTCATCGCAAGGTGAAATCATTCGAGACGAGTGGCAGTTGACGACGAAACGAGACTACGTTACGTATACGTACGGCAACGGGCGCGGGCAGCGGGCGGGGTGCGCGCGTCATCCGCCATATTGGATGATTACGTCATTAAATTTTTTATAGGATTGGAACTTTGGAAGTAATCTTTGGAAACCAGTTATTTGGTCCCATACAATCGCGATCTTTTCTTCTCATATTATATAGGTAAGTGTATCTCAAGTAATACAAACATATCCTGCAAAACAAACAAGATCGGAATAATGGAATAATCTGTTTTATTTCATTCATATATTGCATAATACTTTCGTCTGTGATTACTTGATATGACATAATACTGACAAAATATCTGTGGTGATCCCAAATCCAAAAAAAAACGTTCAAAATATGTCAAAATTATTTATATTTACTCTGTGATGTCGTCCTATTGGTCTGTGTGTGGATGTGATAAAGTCTGTGGAAAACAGTGTTGCCAGATTGGGTGTTTTTTTTCTCAATTCTGGGTAAAAATTTTGGCTCTGGAGAAATTTTGGAGACATGAAATTCTTGGAGAAAAATTTGGAGAAAAAAAAAATACCATGGAGAATTTTGGGTAATTTTTAGTTTCAGTGGGATTACCTGTAGGATGACCACAACGCATGTTACGAACGCACGCGTTAAACCATCTCGCTCAGTGGGGATACGTAACGTAAAAAAAAAAAAAAAAGGTCATTCCGCTGCTTCAGTTTGGAAATTAGAACAGTATTTCAAGGAAAAAATAGGAAAAGGGCAAAAAGCTAAGCCGATATTATTAACTTTTTTGCCTTTGGGTAAAACTCAAGCAAATTGTATCATTTTGGAGAAAAATAATTTCAAATTTGGGTATAAATAGAAAATCACATCTGGCAACACTGGTGGAAAAGATTCCATCCAGGATTTGTCATCATAGTACGTTTAGGTTCCTCATAATATAATTTTTATTCAACTTTTTCATCAAATACGAAGATTCTAGTTCTGGATTATAAACAAATCTTATTAATTTGTTAATTTTGTAACGATTCTACAGTGACAGTACAGTGCAGAACCTCTGAAAATGCAAGGTAAGTAATATTTGATTTAGCCGTACAATGTATTTATTAGCCTTTGTTTTTTATTCTCACAATTTTATTACTTATTTTCAGATCAAAGAACGGAGTTATATGAGGAAGTAAAGCTGTACAGAAATGCTAGGGAGCGTGAAAAGTTAGTTCATCACTTTCGGCCTATTGTTTCAATCATTTATCTATTTACAATACCGAAAATCTAAATCTCATTGAAATGTTATCACCTAATTGCGTAAAAATAATTACTAGTAATAATAATAATTAGCATTATAACTTCCCACTGCTGTAAACTGATAAGTATAATTGGATCTCTCAGATGTATAGTTTTCTACACAATGTCTTTCTTGACAAACAAGTGATAATCATAGTTGGAAATGGTTTCGTACAAAGTCTAGTAATGACCAGAGCCAGAATTGGAACCCGTTTCCATCGCAAAAAATTTTGGCTATGACTGCTTTGAAATAAACATTTCTTGGTATTATCCAGGCATGATAACATGGCAGAACTGTATGCTGTGGTCAGCACTCTTCAGCACCTGGAGAAAGCTTACATGCGTGACTGTGTGAGGGCGCAAGAATACACTGCAGCGTGCAGCCGACTATTGGTGCAGTACAAGGTGGCATTCAAGCAGGTGCAGGCTGATGAGTTCCCTAATATCGAAGCTTTTGTAGCTAAATACAGGGTATGTATAGATAAACAGCTTCAGATTAATGAATGTGTAGAAATAAATTATTAGAATAGTGTAATATTTTGTCATCATACTTTTTTGTATAATTTTCTAATGCAATAATGGTGTTACCTGCACATACTAGGTGTAAGCGCTTTTGTAATGACAACTGATACCATGGATTCAGCTTATTATTCTGGAAACATATGTAACTCTCATGATTTTCAAAATATTTTTCTTCTATAATTTAATTATATAAGTATAGGCATTAGGTACAATGTTTAGCCAACATTTTCGTTAACATGCCCCTTGCACCCTGTAAAGTGTGGCTGTTGTTATATTGTGTGTACTAAATTATATCTGTGGGTCTACCCATGCTATCATCAATTGTGCTCTGCAGCTGGACCCCTGTGAGCAGTGTGTTGACATGAATTCATTTCTTCTGTGGCTAAATATAAGCTATCTCATAATGAAATACTTTTTGAATTCATTAGTTTTTCCAAAATACTCTAACAAACAGACATACAAATGATAATTTTATAAACCTAGGAGACCATTATGAAGACTTAATAATGTTGAGTGTAACTTGCAGCTGGACTGCCCGGCTGCTCTGGAGAGGATACGGGAGAACAAGCCCAACCTGATCAAGGATGACAAGGGCAACACAAATAAGTACATTGCTGAAATTGTGTCTGTAAGTATTCACAACTTGCACACAACACACTTTAGAGCACAACTAGATATATAAGCTGTTAGATGAAGCAAATTTTAGGTTGGAACAAATCCAATTGTTGCGCTCCTCTTACTTGCCCCTAATATACCAGTTGTCCATGCAAGCATGGAGCTTGTAAAATCAAGATAACATCTTAGATCACTGTCTAATATTACTCACTGACCTGGAGCCTGGAGCGACTGCTCCGTTCGCCCTATGGTAGGGCCAACCCTGTTTACAACACAAGGGTCCCAAATAATATTGAATATAGAGGGATATTATCTGTAAAATGAGAAAATGTATAAAGCTATAGTACAAAAAATACTAGTTGAAATCATGTATAAATAATAGTTATGATAACTTGTTGTATGAGTATAGTCAAAGCAATAGTATCCTATACTTTTTTTTGTTGTCCAGTTGTTTATAACACTGATGGACAAGTTGCGGCTGGAGTTCCGCGCGATGGACATGATCCAGCCGGAGCTGCGCGACCTGCGCGACACCATGGACCGGCTCGCCATGCTGCCGGACGACTTCGAGGGGAAACTCAAGGTACAATATAATAAGTTCTTCTCCATAAGAACCGCATTCCGGATGGGTGGTAAAGTAGTAGCATAATATTTTGTAACTTGACGATTCCTAAGTACTGTACTTAATGGTCTATGTGAATAAAAAATATTCTGACTCTGAATAAAATAAGAGTAAAGACATACTTATAAAATGTAAATAAACCACGCTGACTCACTCAAGCGCCGTTATTCGTCTTTAGGCGCGGGCTACAGGGAGTGCAATGGGTGCAATCGACTCACGACTGAAGCACTTTATTTTGACCATTTTTATAATCTCGTATTTTTTATAAAACTACTGACCAGGCGTTTTATAAAATATTATAACGGACGAAATAATAAGTCCAATAAAAACTACGAACGCAATTAAGTCGCTATGTTTTGACTATCTAGCAAAGTATGTACTATGTATTACTTAGATTTTAATCGGTGATCCCTGCCAACCCAATATAGTTCTTAACTAATTTCATTCCAGGTGCAAGAATGGGTTGACAAACTATCAGAAATGTCCGCTTCAGACGAGCTATCCGAGAGCCAGGTGCGGCAGCTGCTGTTCGACCTGGAGACTGCATACGGAGCCTTCAACAAGTTCCTGCACAAGGACTGAGGATACTCATTCAAGGTGTGTGGACATATTTGAATTAGATGTCTTGTTACACCGCTACAGTGAACAGGGGCTTTTCCAAGTTTTATCAAAGTATTCAAGGTGTATAAGGCCATAGCAATGATAGCCAAGTTGCTAGAACGCTTGGTAACGAGAGTTGCAGGTTCAAACCTACCTTGCTCCTTTGAGATTAATGGATTTTGTATATCTTATTTTCAACCTTGTTTATCACTTGCTGAACGGTGAAATCATGTCTGATAGAACCCCACGAAGGATGTGTGAAGTCCACCGGCCAGCACTGGGCCCCAAGTCTGCTAACACAATCGATTCATAATCGAACAGCAACCACATAGTAACTGTCCCATGGGATATCTGTTAAAAGTCTAGACCAAGGTGGCAAACTATATCTTAATCCTCTTTGACATTAACAGGCCATGGGATGTCAATCCTCTTATTATTTTGTTTCAGATGTAAAATGCAGCTCAAACTGTTATCTGAAACCGCCATTGTATGTGATGTAGTACACCAAGTGTAATGTAGCTGTTTCATCTTGCATATCTTAATAATTACAAAAATACTTTAAATTATATTATAAGTTTTAACAATTGTAATGTAAAATATTTTAAGAGGTTCATCGGTTGGCTATAACGGTCACATTTTCTAAAAAAAACCATCAAATTATTTACCTAAACTTAAAAAATTACACCAAATACTAAGACCGCGATAAAACTGTCTAACTATCTCATAGACAAATCAAACACTGTATACACAACCCTGATAGTGATAGATGATAGTTATCACCTACTTGTTAACCCTTTAAAATATTTTACACTCTTTTTGTTACACTTTATATATTTACCTAATACATCATCTATGTAAAGCTATGGCGCTTGAACTATAATATTCCTGTTTCGCTCGTATATCACTACCTATGAGAAAGCTAGTTATACATAATATATTCAAGTACCTACCAAAAGAATTAGCGCCGTTGACTCCTGCCTCTCATCTTAAATAGAGAAGTGTTTATCGTTTAGTCAAATTCAAATTGTAATGTATTATGAATTTGGAGAATCATTTTGAGGAATTGGGTCGATTTCTATTTAATTTTGCATGACACTAAATCACAATAGCATGAGTGGTTTTGAAATTTATAGAGAATTGATAACAATGCTTGTACAACTAAAAAACTGTATGTGTATCGAGTATTACAAGAACACGCTACCGGCGTCTTTGTTCCCCGTTGACTACAATCTGGGTGTTTTCAAGTCGAGAGTGAACAGGTACCTTCTAGGCAAGTATGCTACATCGTAGATCTCATCGTCACTTAACATCAGGTGAGATCGAGATCAAATACTTGCCTATACTGCAATAAAAAAAAAAAAAAAAAAAATACCATGTTGAAATATGTATGGGAATGCGACTGATCGCTTCCACCTTAACCAGCCTTTAAATCAAAATGTCTCACATTGGATTCATGGAAATTATAATTATTGTATGTTTATTCAACTAGGTATATTAGACAATATTATGTTACTGTAATGATTAAGCGAATTTATTGTAATAAATATTTATATTACGCCCTAAAATACTTTTCTTGACTAAATTCGTTATTTTCCCTAATCCTAATCCCGAACTTACTATCATTTCATATAAGCATTGCTTATCGTGAAGTTGATTGAGCGTAACTTAAGTATGATCACGTAGTCGGGCTCTAGTACTTATATGAAAATGCCTAGACTGCTTGCACGAAAGCCAAATTGATGCTTGAGACGTCAGGATTAAGAACTATATTGATGTGGCTATGATGTGTGTTCGTACACTTTTCTTTAAAGCAGTAAGTTTCAAGTCAGTTGTAAGATATATACACGCTACGTAGGTAGGATTGTTTTAATAACGATATCTATTAAATATATCTACGAACCATCACACCTTAAATCAGTGCTTTTAAAACGAAATTCAATCTTCCATGCACTTTGATTTGTAATGAATTATTTGTGGAAATCGGGCAATGCAGCCGTTTTATTTTTGGCGCTATTACTTGTGCGTAAGGTAAGGTTACTTACACGCTACCTAGTTTTCATATGCTGCTAAGGGAGCGTTCAAGTATTACGTAACGAATTTGCAGGGTGAGGGGGGGTCTTCTGAAACGTTACGATGCGTTACAGGGGCGGGAGGGAGGTTTAAACTACGCGTTACGTAACATCGTTTTAACCCTTCAGAACGGTCGCGTAGAGATTTTAGGTTTTACTAGGGGGAGGGGTACAGAAAAACGTTACGGCGTGTTGTGTTGTGCTTTCGAGAATGGTAGCTCTTATAATTTGAATATCCAAAATGGTAGGATGCTAAAGAAATCAAATGAGATTAATTTATGATAATATAGGTATGCCTACATTTGACGTTACCAAGATCAAATACCATCATGTTATGTAGATGTTGTTCATGGTGTCCACAAGGCAACATACAGCACATTATTTTAATTGAACAATTACCTTCTTTTGCGTTGTGCAGTCGGGTAATAAAGAGTCTGACCCCAGAACATATCAAACCTGATCATTACTACCAATTAAAACTTCCTTTCAGTGCAAAAATAACGACTTTCAAACCATAGACAAGAACCTCCATCTTGTTTCCGAAGCTTATAACATGGCTAAGAACCTGTTCAATCAGGGCCGGGCCAACTACGTCACTTTAAAGAGCAAATCGCTGCAAACGATAGACGCTTTTCTGGATTTGGTCTACATCATGAATGCTGAGATGGCAAGGGAGCTGAGGACTGCAGTCGTCAAGTTCTATAAGATCAAGTATCTGCACGATTTCACAAATTATATTATTACAATGGAAGAAGTGAGTTATGGATAAAACCTGCTAAACATAGTTAAGATATACGATAAAGCATCTTGTACCCCATTCTATGCGTACTTATGATCTTAATTTCATTAGCAATTGATCTAATTAGCATTTTAGCGGAAAAGGGAAGATCTTCCAGCCAGGCGCGGGTGTGTGCCTGGCGGGGCGGCCGCTATGCCCCGACGGTTATTGTCGGGATCTTGCATATATGTTACGTGCTCCGAAAACTCTCATAGCGCGTTTCAAAATATTATGGAGAATTGTCAATTGTTCTGAATGCGTCTGCAGCGCTATCTGTGTGGCTTGTGGCGCGGCTGACGAGGTCGCTACAGCGTGAAAGATAGTACCCAAAGCCTTGTGAAATTAAAACGTGTGAAATGACACCTATATACCATCTACCATGAGTATGGCTCAGAACCTTACAGCAAACTTCTCTACCAACATAGCTGAGCACCCATGTGGAATGCATACTTCCTGGCAACTTCCCCTGAGGCTCGTCAGTCTCGCTCGCTCACTAGTACCGTTACCATAAGGCCTTTCTTCGTCGTCATCGATCTTAGCCTCTCGCGTGCACAGTTACGTTGGTAGTCCAGCTCTTTTCCTATGTCAACATTGTCTCTAGATAATAGACATAGTGGAGCACTGCCTCCTCGACCCCGTGGAGAAGTTAGAGCTGATCCGCTCGCAGTTCCACGATGTCATCAAGAACTTTCAAGACGTGAGGAACTTTGACTCCGTAGAGAAATGCCACAAGGAGTTGCCTGACGAGGTAGCCGCCGCACATTGCTTGCTGCATCAAGCGGTTCTGTGAGTTACATCTTCTGTAAAATTATTTAGTTGGCTATTAAGTTATGATAGCTCAGCGAGCTGGAAAGACGGACATATTTTTTTATTACCATTCTACCAAATGTTGGCAATTTGTGAACGTATAGGTAGTACTAATAAATAAATAATATCTGTAGGATGGCACATTTTGGATAAACTTTGAACCCTTTATAACGCTATTAAATGAAGGAGAAAATGTGGTAAGCAGATGGGATGTCTTTTAGTTTAAATTGATTTTTAATCGTTCCAACAGCTTTAACGAAACAATGCAAGAGAGTTTAGTAACAATAGTGGAAATAAAGACGCGTCAACACGCCCAAGACATGAATTCGTCTCTTTACGACGTACAGAAGTGCATCAACAACTTTGTGCCCAAGTTCTTTGAGCAGCTGATGGTGGAAGCATACACAGAGAAGTGCGGGTACCTGCGAGTCGTTAACGCGTCTATAGCGGACCTTATAAAAGATAAATGGAGGAGCAATGATACCATATTTCCGAATAAATGGAGCCCGCTGGTTCGGCTGTTGAAAGATAAGTAAGTTATAGCATAGATGACTATAGATTCCATTTTGACGTGACCGGCCTTTCGTCTCTAGCCCCACCAGGCTGCGCTTCAGACTGCATGGGCTGAGTTTGTATAGTTATTTCAGGACTTACACAAGTAAATAGTATTTACTTGCGTGCTGTACCCTTACAAACTGGGATAGGCTAAGAAAGCAATTTCGTAGCATCTTGAAAACATTTACCTAACCTAAATGTCTGTGCCTTACGTACATTTATACATCTAATTAAAGTGTGACGCCATCGCGCCAATCTTCCTCGACAAGATTACAGAGACACATTTCTCGTGCACTTTAATTCATTACGAATTCGAATAAAAAGACGAGTTCAAACTTTTCTTGCGTAAAAATCCAACTGAACTATTCTGGAAATGTCGAAAGCCGCTCGAACTGCTTCGAGGGTTCGGGACCGTTCTAGACGTTATTTTGAACTATTCTTTGAATTTCGGTATAATAAATCTTATTATGTATTTTCTTTGTTTCAGAACGGAACGACCGAATGGAGTAATACAAGAACCGTTATTTTTAACACTTTTTGCGGCAAATTTATCTTCGCAGGATATTGTTAGAACTCTGTATTAAATATGTAAATGATATCTATACCACTGCTAATTAAACAGGGGTCGTGTACCAAGGTCAATCAAGAGTGTATGCGTAGCATCTCCAGTTCGTCTGTGAGTCTAGTCCACAGACTAATTTGAGATACTAACGATCGTTAACCATAAGATGTCCCTTGCCTTGGGTATTGGGAACATCACGGCAGGCTTACGGTGAACGGTCGTTACGTATGGTCTAGTCGTGTATATCTTCTTTCTATTAAATTGGGAATTGGATACAAAATAGTGCCATTTTGCCAGTGTCAAGTAAAATGTTTCTTCGTTATTTTAAATATATGCAAGAACCCCTGATAACGATGACGATAATGAAATGAATTCCCTACCCTAATTGGTAAAGCTGTGGATACTTTACTGTAAAACCAGATATCTTTGTAAAATTTGAAAAATTAAGCTATACCACAGGTGTGCTGTTTTATTTTAATTCCCTTCACTCCTGCAGTCTATCTTCTATGAACAAACATTTTATATAAAAAAGAACAGGTATGTTTTGGTATACTCGTACTTATCTCATTCTCTAAAGAGTAGGTATGGCTGCATGTCAAAGAGCACTGATATTTAAAAAGTATACTGTCAACGTCAACAGTGTTACCAACCCTACTGTTTTAACAGTAGATTTGCTGTTTTGCCATTGATTTCCCTGTTTTCTGTTTCACTCCAAATTTTTACTGTTTTTCAATTAGCGTTCAGGACCACCTATTACTCTATGCAAATATTTTGTGATAACCTCTATGTAATAAAACGCATTGACGCTAGATGGCAGTATCTACTGGAAACATATACACAAATTTAAAAATGGAGACGGGTCTCAAACATTTCTCACATTGTGTGAATTGGTGAAGAAACTTTTGTGCCTACCACATAGCAGCGCCACCGTAGAAAGATTTTTTTCAGCTATAAATATTATGAGAACCAAATTACGCAACATTGAACACTAAATCCGAAATAACCGTGTGCTACTCATTTTAAGCCACAGAAAGGCAAATGAAGAAATTTATCGAAAATATGTATGATTTTAAATAAGAAAATGAGTCTGAAAATAGCAATTGAGGATGAAAGTGGAAAATAATTTTACTTTGATTTTTGTTTTTTTGTGATCAATATTATAATATAACAATGCATGTGAGTCCTGGTAACTAATAAAAGTGGGTAATTGTTTTAATTATATGAGGAAAGTATGAAATCTGCCTTTTTTTACTTTACCTACTGTTTTCTCCTGTTTTTTTATTGGTGAGCTGCTGTTTTTCAGTTCCTTGGGGTTGGCAACACTGAACGTCAACCTGTTACTGTTCTGTTTGTTTGTTGTCATTTTTCTGTGAATAAAAGCGCGCGTTTGCTGTGTTTTTTACTTTCAGTTTATGTTTAGATGATATATGGTGAAACAAGAGTGAAAACTTATCAAAAATGACTAAAACAGTCCGTGAATTACTACAAACGGGGCGTTCGCTTGACGAAACGGATCGAATGCCGGATAAAATTACTGTAACTAAACGAGATATCTTCATGTATGTGTTCGCTATTGCTGGTCATTTCGTGGACTTGGGGCTGGATATAAACGTGGCTGTAAGGTATTTCATGGCGCGAATGGTGTCAGAGTTTGGTTGGACATTGGCTTTTATACTTGTGCCGGCTTTTGTTAACACCGCTGTATCAATTAGAATGTGAGTTTCTTTAATTGTTATTGTATCTCTTATGTGCTTTAATTATAACTTAAGTGGCATTATACATGCTATACATGTTATTGTAAATGCTACTCAACTCCTATAATGATAAAATTGGTTAGAATAGAATCTTACTAATTTGAATGTAGGTATTCTCAGGATAAGCAACAAGACTCCCTCTCGAACGAGTTCACGAAACGCAAATGGCTCAGAATCTTCATATTGGTGCTGCAGATGGCACCTATACTGCGATTTGCAGATGCTCTCATGTAAGATATATTTTGTTTATTAATATTCTGTTCGGTAGATGTAGTGTAGGACGGTCACCACAAGGGGGACCAATGACGCTAATCAGGACCGGTGGATGCGAGTTGCAGAGGACCGTGATGTGTGGAAATCATTGGGGGATGTCTATGTCCAGCAGTGGACGTCTTTTGGCTGATAATATTATCTGGCTGTATTGTAGGGTATTACTGGCTGTTCAGTGAGACTACAGGCAAGAATCAGAATGCCACACTGGAAATTGTCATATAATCTTATCACTGAGAAAGCATGAATATTTTTTTCCAAAGTGATTCTGCCATGTCAATGTAGTGGCAAAAATAGATTTTATATTTAGAAAATATCCAACTTCAGTAGTGGATAACATACTACTCTATGCAATCTAAATTATAAAAAGAGGTTTTGAGAAATTTGGTCCAAGAAGAATCAAACTTGTAACCACTCAGTATAGTGAGCCCAGCAGTGTGATTTTGAAACCTCGGAAATCGGAATCGGATTCGGAATGGTAGTTTGCGTCTACGAAGTTAGTTTAATAATGGTAGGAAATAGTAGAAAAAATATTGAACGCAAAATCTAAACTATTACAGTTTCTTGTGATAAAAAGCTTCATACTTATAACCACATAAATCAAACATTAAGTTGAACACTTGTTATTTTTGATATTCACGTTTCTAAGCCTACGTGTTAGTTTTTTTATTTTTTGTACCGATCTTTGTAAACTGACAAATCCAATGAAAAAAAAGTTTGTTTAATGTATGTCTGAGGTTTGTTTATTGTTGTTGACGAGAATATTACAAATAACCAAAATGAACGTTGATTACCTATATAATTTGTAACATCATGTCACATAGATGCTCCATATTCGTGTAAAAATAAAAAACTAGGTTGCAAGGCTACAGCGCCATCTATTAAAAAAAAATGGCAACCGAACCTGCGTATTCACCCATGTCTGTCCCTATAAAGTTTGAGTATGTGCTTTTGACTTGTTAATAATGCGAATGAAATATTTTTAAATGTATAATGACCAAATTGTATTAAAGTAAATAAATAAGTAGGTTGGTACCTAAATACACTTAGCTACACTGGGATTGCGTTGTATTTATTGTTTCATCCAAAAATACGGCTTTAATTATGCTATTAAAGCCAGTGCAATATCCAATAATTCGTATAATATCAAATTGAGTAAAAAAAAAAAGACTAAATGCCATCGGAAAGACTTCCTACACATAAATCTCCTCGGAAAGTTATGGTCGGATCGGAATGATTTTCCGTCGACAAACGTCAACAATCTTCGAATTCGGAAATCAAAATAGTTAATTTGTTTACAAAGTTCGGTACAGCAAAAAGAATAATAAAAACATATACGCCTAGAAACGTGAATATCAAAAATAACAAGTGTCTGACTTAATATTTCTTGTGTGTGGTTATAAGTTTGAGCTTTATATTAACAGCTACCGAAACTGGACTTCGTCGCGTCAATGACTGGTTAAGCAATAACCTCTTTACTTTAAATACAGCAAAATCCAGTTTTATTTGCTTCCATAAAACAGCTACTTCTGCTCCACCAGCTGACCTATGCATAAAAGCTCACAGTTGCAGTTCCCATCTGAGAAATTGCAATTGCGAAGTTATAAATAAAGCTAAGTGCACCAGATACTTGGGGGTTCTCATTGACGAGAATCTATCCTTTAGCAGTCATATTGTAGCTACATCATCCAGGGTAAGAAAGCTAATACACATGATGAAACTATTTCGCGGCGTAGCCCCTATAACCTTGCTTAAATCGATCTACTTTACCTTATGTCAATCCATTCTAACCTATTGTATTCTTGCTTGGGGGGGCTCGGCTACTTCTCATCTCATCGGACTAGAAAGAGCACAGCGAGCGGTACTCAAAACAATGTTGAATAAACCTTTTCGCTTTTCAACATCCCTTCTCTTTACTGAGACGCAATTGCTAAGTGTACGGAGATTATACATCTTAAAGCTTATCCTACTAACCCACAAAGAAGTAATCAACTTAGACAACTATGAAGAAATGGTCAGGAAGCGTGTTTTTTGTTTACCTACGGTTATAATTAAAACTGCATTCGCAAGGCGATTTAGCTTGTATATGAAACATTTTACTTATAACAAAATGTATAAAATCTGTAACCTAAACAACTTGACAGTTGGTGAGGTAAAAACAAAAATAAGTAAAGAACTTCTATCCTGGTCTTACCAGAAAACTGAACAATTCTTAAGAAGTGTTTTTTAAAATTATTATTTTATGTTATTATTTTGATTTCTTTTTACCGTTACCAAATTAGTTAACAAGTGCATCATCATCATTATCATTTTCTTTTTTCACAGGCTAGGAGGTGCCTTATTTAATTTAATTCCATTACCATTATTTTTATTTTTTATCTTTTCTTTCATGACAAAATTTTGTCAAACTATTTTATTTGCTTTTATTATTATAAGAACTGGCAACTGTTATGCTATCTAGGTTAATCTCTATAATTAAATAAAAACTTCCTGCGAGACAGGCCTGACCTAGTGCAGGAAGTTTTTGTCAATAACTGACAGGTATTTAAAATATTGTATACATTAAATATCTGTAAATCTGTTTTTTGTTAATAAACTTTACTTTACTTTTATCATAAAAAACCCGTATTAGTTAAAATTTCGCGATCAATATTTTTTCTACTATTTCCTAACATTATTAAACTAACTTCGTAGACGCAAACTACCGTTCCGAATCCGAATCCGATTTCCGAGGTTTCAAAATCACACTGCAGGTCCCTATACATAAACCACAAAACCAAGCTGGTATCATATAAGTTGTTTGTCAATCTGCCACAGCTACGCAATCAAGTCACGTCAAGCGGAACGCAATAAAGACCCTTCTTCCCAGCGGCAGTACTACCGGCTGATGCTGAAGGAGGACTCGGATGCGGCGCTGTTGCGTATTTTCGAATGCTTCCTGGAGGCGGCGCCCCAGCAGGCGCTGCAGACTTGCCTGCTACTGCGAGCTGATGGCCAGCTCGCTGGTAAGTAGCTTGAGATTACTGCTTCTTCAAGCATTGGATGACGAAAAAGGCATTACAAAGCTTATGACCTTGCTACTTGTCTACAGTCCACCAGATCCTATCGATAGTATCTTCAGTGGTTGGCATGGGATGGTGTCTGGCGGCGTACCAGCGCGCGGTGCGGTTCGCACAACAAGATAAGTCCAACATGAGCTGGACCGGCACTGTGTTGCAGACTTTGTGGCATTTCCTGGTTTCGCGTGAGTCAACTAAATTATTATACTAGTCTTTATAAATATTTTGCACTTCAGAGGTTTTATTCAATGTATCCTATATGTTATTTCAGGGTGCGTGTTTGATCTGCACCAAGTATGCAAATATCATTCAAATCTGTCAAGGCGGTTTTACGATATTCCTAATCAAACTAGGTTCTTTGGGCCTCTGCGCGCGCCGCACGCGCTTGGCGAGGAACATCAAGAAGTATAATTTTTTTTTTTTTCAGTGAGCCGAATCACATCGATATCGATAATCGCCTACCTCTACCCTCACTGGGCGATCCTAGCATGCTGCATCCATATTATCATTGCAGCTATTCTCATACAACTGTTCGACCGCTCTCCCTTCTGCTCGCACAACAGGCTCGCCGAAATCGCCTTCTCTTTTGCACTTGGAGGCGTATATGTATTCACGTATATATTGCCAGTTGAAGGTAGAACAAGGTATAGATTTGCTCTGTACTATACAATGTGTTTCCTACAGAATGTTGTCTGTGGCTGTATATGGTTTCTATATGCGGGTGATATGAGGGAATCTGTATTTTTTTATCCATTCTTATTGTTCACAGTAGTTCCATTTCTTGTAGGAATAGTCATAATGGTAATATACTACAGATTTTTCCACCCGACAGTCAATAAAGACGGCTTTACTGTGTCATTTAAAAGTGAACGGAACGAGGATAGCTAGTATTTTGTGCGTTATTACTTTGGATATAACGACGAATTTCCAGTGTATGAACTTACCACGATGTTTCTAGTCGTGTCTTAGTTAATTAAAAGTGATTCTAATAAAATCTCAGAAACCGAATAATATGCTCATAGTATTTATATTTTTTTGCATAGTATGTACTTTGTAGATGTATTTCTGGGTGCATAATATATAAGGTGTATTTAGAAATACGCATTGTTTATATCGTATTTTCTGGGTTGTTACTTTGTTAATTCCACACCCAGTCAGTGGCGTAGTATGGGGAGGGGCAGGGTGCGGTCCGCACCGAGCGGCACTTTGCCGGCGGCGGCATTTCACAGGTGTCGGTTTTTTTTTTCGTATTTTTTTTTGTCGTTAACATGCCCCAATTTTTTTATAGTGAATAGCAAAAATAAGAGGGCGGCAAATTTGATATCCGCACCGGGTGCTAATGACCTATGCTACGCCACTGCACCCAGTATTGTAAACAATGGTGTCAATAAGAATCTAAATTTAGATTCTAGTTATTAATAGCATGAGGAACATATATAACCTTCATTATGGACTTCCTGCTACCATGCTTTAATCTTATTTACTAGTTTTACCTGTTAACTTATAATTGTACTCATTTTTCATAAGACTGAAATTACAATAAGTATTTAAAGATACGAAATTTCAACTTATTTTAAAGAACAAAGCCCAGGGAGCTATGGACTTGGCGTATATCAAGTGTCATCAAAAACAAGATTGTTTTTTATAGACTACATCTAACTGATTAGCTAATGGCGCGGTTTTTTAGCACCCTGGTTACGAAGTTTGAAAACAAAAACGCAAATGAAAATTAATTACATAAAGCAAATTAGGAACAATATGTAATGCTTTAGAATGTAACTTCAACGTACGTAACCAAGGAGTGCGTCTAAGTGCTTAACTTTACCTAGTTAAAACCGATATTCCTGTAGCAAACGGGATTTAAAAAATATAAGAAATAAAAATATATTATTACTAGCTGCGCCCGGCGGTGTTACCCGCGATAAAAAGTATGAAAAATTTAAACATCTATCCCACGGGAACCATACATTTTACCGGGATAAAAAGTAGCCTATGTGCTATTCCAGACTATAATCTATCTCTGTGCCAAATTTCATCCAGATCCGTTCAGCCGTTCGGGCGTGAAAGAGTAACAAACATCCATCCATCTATCCATCCATCCATCCAAACTTTCACATTTATAATATTAATATAAGTAAGTATAGATTATGATTTTGAAACTTAATTGGAATTGGTACCATAATTGGGCTTTGTCTTTTGTATATTTTTGTACTTAATGTTTCTATTTGAATATGAATCTCTAGCGGATCAATTTAGGTACTAATTAGGTAATTGCCAAATGCCATAGTTTTATATATTTTATACAAACTCAGTATTTACAATAAAGATTGTAATAGATGTTGCATTTTATTATTCTATGATTCCTATAATCCGATTTGCCTTACCTATCTATACATATAAATAAAATTGGAGTGTCTGTTTGTAATATTAAAATAACCGCTTTTTACTAAGTGCATTTGGATGTATACACGTTACCTATACCGAAACAACATTTTTTACAATTTTTGTCTGTCTGTCTGTCTGTCTGTCTGTCCGTCTGTCTGTCTGTCTGTCTGTTTGTTCCGGGTAATCTCTGAAATGGCTGGACCGATTTTGACGGGAATTTCACTGGCAGATAGCTGATGTAACAAGGAGTAACTTAGGCTACTTTTATTTTAGAAAAAAAAATTGGATCTCTCGAAAAAAAATTAAAACCAATGTTGCAGCGCTGCGCCTGCCTAAAGTTTGATAGCAATAATCTGTAATGCGTCCCGCGGGATCAGAACGCGAGCAGGCTGTTGCCAACGGTTGAGACGTTGTTAAATACCACGCGGACGAAGTCGCGGGCAACAGCTAGTAGGTAATATAATCAGAGTACCTTATAGGCAGGTGGGAATGTTTTCGCGTTCGGCACACCATGGGCAATCGACCTTTCAATTGGCGGATCCTTTTACCTTGGTACCGAAAATAATTTTGCCATTGAGAAGATAAGCAGGTACCTATGCAGGTAATATTCATTTACCTCTCGAGTCTACTATGGCTTCAATTCATTATGGTTTCAATTCCTACACCTAATACCGTCGGCGATATGTGGATGAAGACAGTACAGATCTATTGGAATATTTTGCTCTGTGCCTCTAACTGCCGACCCCTTGAAACACCAAAAGTCGTGATAGTAAAAACCAAATCATTTTAAAACTATATTACCAAATAAATGGCGCCCGTTCCCTCAATATTCTTAATCCAAACTTATTCCATTCACTCTGGTTTATCCACAATTCTATAGCTGACTCCAAGCATGACATCACTGCTGCCCCCTTCCACACCGTACTCGCGGGGTCAATGTCCTTTGGCGACGTCACTATTTCCAACTGCTCAGTCTTGTATGTATATGGGATTTGTAACGCCAGGCGGTTTTGAAGCCATAAGTTCAAACCATGAGCTTTAACACCTCCGCCTATAATTAAAATGCTACTGTACATCTTTCTTTTCAGTTCTTCACTGGGACATCGGTCTATACTCTGAAGTATAGCAGCATCCAGGGCTAGTACTTGACCAGGAGCTAATGATACCACATCTCCAGGACCACCCTCTAAAGTGTCTACAACAATATCTTCATCTGCATTGGTTGTAGGCTGAGTTTCATTAGCCGCTTCCAATTGTTGACTCTCGTTGGCTGTTGGGTCAGCAGTCTCTCGTTTACGACCAGTTTCTCTCAAAAATTCTGCATCAAAAGGGTCTTCTGGGTCGCTTGGTTGACGATTCTGGATTTTAGTGGATTTTGCACCTGTAATTTTGAGTAAATCTGTGTAGAACATTGATAGAGGTGATATTATACATTCGTCGCCAACTTGTAATGTGTATTTGTTGACTTCGTCTCCCGGATGGTCTACAAAGAATGATTTTTCTTGTGGTCCACATACATCTAGGTTCACATGACAGAAATTCTCATACAAATTACGCATTAATATAACATCCCTTGGTATGTTTTCATTCCAGTGCTTATAAGGAAAGGCACTTTTGTGAAACATCCATGATAATGCTTGGCACACATCTCCAGCTCCGTAATCCATTCTCAAACGAGTTGTCTTGTGTGATATACCATCTTCAACACAAGATATTGCAGTCTTCTGGTCTCCAATGTCAACGACACATGCTGAGCCAATACCAGCTCCAAATGTGGCCCCCACACTCTCCTGAACCAGAAAACAATCTCCAAAACCCAGATCCTTGAGTAACAGTGACATTAGATATTTCAAATGACTTCTTGAATATAAATCTGGTATTAGCAAGACACATCTATACTTCACTAACTCTATGAGTGGTATTCCTAGCTTATATTCTATTACCGAACTCCATATTGTGTACATATCATTTAGAACTGAAGATATTGAGCCTCCGACTTCTGAATGTATGTTGAAATCACCTCTTCGGTACGGGAAATGTATATTGTATGGTAATTCCGGGTCTATATCGAGTACCAAGTCGCCGATAATGATATCGCATTGAACCTGAGGCCATGGTTCGCCGTCATTAACGCTTTCTGGTAGTGAACGGCGGTTGAAGGCCGCAATTTGTTGCGGCGGAGTCGCGTACCGTCGTGCTCCATTAGACTGAACACACGACTGTAACGTATGAGATATTTGCAACCTACATTCTTCTAATTCCTCAATTAACTCCTTAGTTTTCGGAACACTAGGAGGTATGAACGAATCTCTATATATTTTACCGCCTGGACGCCTTTTTCTTGCAATACAGTGCAGTTGCTTGACTGGTAGAAGGTCTGATGCTCTTCCTATCCTCACGTACAGTGATCCAGGGTGGATAACAATGATTCTATTAGACGGGAACTGCTGGAAATGCTCTGGACCCGATTCATGGTTTGGCATACTCATTTGAGTTACGCGGTTACCGGTAGCATTTGCCGCACGATGATGGTTGTATAATAATTATTTTTTGCAATTTGTAGTCTGTAAGATATTATTTATTTTTAAAATAAGACATAACCTCTCACTATTTCATTGTGGCCTTGCACACTATCAGTCCGTCAGTCGGTGATAGATACAAATAGATATCACAAGTATCACGGACACTATCCATATAAAAAAAAAATACTCGCCGCGCCGTTGATGATGCCACAGAACCATCCAATACGTAAAGAGAGGATGGTAATTAACAACAGAAAAACAGCTGAATTAGTTGCCTCATCCCTCTAGGAAGGAGACGCGAGAAGAACCCACGTGATGTGGGTTCTAGCCGTGAAAAGAATCACACGTGATCTACTTTTGGTGTTATTCATTTCACGGCAGTATTGACGTCTCTTTGATTGACGTATCGGTTACGGTATTGTACTTAGATTTTTCATGATTCAAGTATTGTGATCGGTGTGAACGGCTCTTCTTTCTTTTTTTAATTTGTCAATCGGCTACAAAATAGTGTTATTTTTGCCAGTTTCTATGTGTATAATATAATATAATGTCTAATATTAGTGGAATATTAACCATTGTGTGTACGTGCTCGTACATAAGTCGTTTCAAGTTCTCCTAAGATGCCTGATAATTTTTGAGTAAAAATCGACAGCTAAACTGAGAGTCTCCGATCATGCCCTTCATCGAAATCATCAATATCATCAGGGGTGATGCAGCAATGTACTCAACACTGGCAAATGATTATTCAAAATATGATATTTGGGACATATGGGGACATGGGACTGACGGGATGACGTACGTGATCATTCATAACGGGACGGACTGTCAGACATTGACAGCAGTGTTACCAACCCTACTGTTTTAACAGTAGATTTGCTGTTTTCACATTGATTCCCCTGTTTTCTGTTTCACTCCAAATTTTTACTATTTTTCAATTAGCGTTCAGGACCACCTATTACTCTATGCAAATATTTTGTGATATAGCCTATGTAATAAAACGCATTGACGCCAGATGGCAGTATCTACTGGAAACATGTACACAAATTTAAAAATGGAGACGGGTCTCAAACATTTCTCACATTGTGTGAATTGGTGAAGAAACTTTTGTGCATACCACATAGCAGCGCCACCATAGAACGATTATTTTCAGCTATAAATATTATGAAAACCAAATTACGCAACAGAATTGATTGAACACTAGATCCCAAATAACCGAGTGCTACTCATTTTAAGCCACAGAAAGGCAAATGAAGAAATTTATCAAAAATATGTATGATTTTAAATAAAAAAATGAGTCTGAAAATAGCAATTGAGGATGAAAGTGGAAAATAATTTTACTTTGATTTTTGTTTTTTATTTTTTTGTCATCAATATTATAATATAACAATGCATGTGAGTCCTGGTAACTAATAAAATTGGGTAATTGTTTTAATTATATGAGGAAAGTATGAAATCTGCCTTTTTTTACTTTTAGGTAAAGTAAAAAAAGGCAGATTTCATAAGGCTGTTTTCTCCTGTTTTTTTATTGGTGAGCTGCTGTTTTTCAGTTCCTTGGGGTTGGCATCACTGATTGACAAAACGAAAAGTCGTGCATTTCATGTCATGTCCATAGAGAAATTACGCTACGCTAATAATGGTTGAAGAAAATAAATATTTTACCTTTTTACGAATTGTTAATTGATAATTGAGTAGTAGACGTGAAAATGGTGTCGAGGAGTTTAACAGAGGTGTTTGTATTGATGCGTAATAATGCGATACACAGCCGGCATATATTCACGGACCAGGTAAGTACATACACCTTGTTATTGATTAGTTTTGGGTACTGTATTCGGATACTAAATGATGCAATTTTGACTGTTTAGGGGTGAGTTTATAAAATCATTATGTCCTTGTAAATATTAACAGGGACTCTGGTAGATAATTCCATCGCTTAGTATGCCTACTGCCTAAATGTAGACAACTCCACTATTATATGAACTAATTATGTACTTAGCCATGTCTGAAGCCTTTACATACCCATTTAACAGTTATAATATAAGCCTGTTTCATAAGGAGCTGATAAATTCTATCCTCAACTTGTTTGAAAGAAGGCCAATACAAAGTCTATACTTACTTTATTGTACCCTTATTATTATGAAAAATTAAAATAAAATTAGTAATTTAAATGACCTCTATAACAAGGGTGCACAGATGGCGCCTCTATTTTAACATTATTGTCAGTTAGGAATAGTCATTTCTGATGCTATGCAAAGGACATGAAGTAACATGAAGACTTTTATTATGGGTACCGTACAATGGACTGAGGGTTAACTCAGTATATAATACTTATAATAGATACTAAACATGACACAGACACAAGCAGTTGTCATCACACAAAGTTTGTCCCTACCAAGATTTGATCCCGAGCCCTTGGCGCAGGAAGCAGGGTCACTATCAACTGCACTAATCAGGTCATCAAAGTGATAGTTTTTTTTTATATGGAACCATGTTGTCGATTTTAGACTTAAGAAAAACTGCATTAATAGATAAAAAAATCTCATACACAACACATCACTTGACGACTATCTCAATTGCTTATTGTTTTTGGGGTCCCCATACTCTCCTCTTCAAAGTCCCCTTCTCAATCTAACACCCTGTTTATCTCAACTGCATTCCTGTAATAAGTAACTACTCGTTCCAGGATAATGCATCAGAACGGGTTCGCCTCATGCGGACCAACTCTCGTGATATGGAAGCCGGCTTCGACCAGCGCACAGATTCGTACGCGCCGCCGCCCTGGACAGACGCCTTAGAAGAGGCACATTACATTATCACGAGGTGATACTTTCTTATCTATATTTTAAGTATAAACAATCTTGTAATATTATTCTGATAATGATCAAAGCAATTAAGGAAACGCAACACTAGGAAATTCACTTACTACTAGTAAATTCCAACCATTAAATTATCTTTAGGGGATTTTGATCATGATTCAACTACATAATCAGCCAAGTTCTAGTGGACCCTCTTGTTTGGAAATCTTAGTTGCCCAAATGTACGTAGTCAGTAAAATTATTTAGTTTGTTAAGCTTAAACGTGGGGGCACTTACAAATAGCCTTTTTTTCTATCTCTACAACCGTATCGGAACGCAATCAAATGTAGTAGAGCTGGCAAGGAATTCAGTGCGCTTGTCTATTTTACCGTATAATTATCAAGATGATCTTGATCGCAAAATGTGCAAGTTACAAAAGTTTTTGTTTATATTTTAGAGTCCAAAATCTTCTTTTCTGTATTTTCCTATCCTGATTCAAAAAGTGGCCGCGTTTTCGGATGTTTTTTATTATTCATAAACAAGTGCATAAGAATTGAAAGATTTTAGAGTTTTAGCCAGGTGACTCACGACTGTAGGGCATCAGACCATAGATCATAATTAAAATACCGTCACGGATATCAGGTTGAGGTCGAAGCTCTCGGAGCTGGAGTCCCGGCACGAGAAGCAGATCCGGCGGCCGGCGCTGGACGACAGCTCGGAGCAGCAGCACATACAGCGGCTCACCACCGAGATCGGCCGCCACTTCACGCAAGCGCACACGCACCTCACCGCCATCAAGGCGCAGATACGACATGGTGAGTATCCTATACCACCAAATATCTAATCTATACAAATAATATATATATCAATCTTGAAGGTACCTTCTAGGCAAGTATGCTCCATCGTAGATCTCATCGTCACGAACCATCAGGTGAGATTGAGATCAAATACTTGCCTATAATGTCATAAAAAAAAAAAAAATGGTGTGTCTGTATATAATATTAAAATAACCGCTGTTTACTAAGTGTATTTGTATGTATACACGGTACATATACCAAAACGTTTTTTTTTATTTTTTGTCTGTGTTTGTTTCCGCTAATCTCTGAAACGGCTGGACCGATTTTGACGGGACTTTCACTGGCAGATAACTGTAACTGGCGAAGCTTAACCAGTATAAAGGCAATAGGGTCGCCCCCTTTTACATTGGAATCAAATACAATCGGCGAAATGTGGGCGCACTGCAGTGCACCTCTGCCTACCCCTTCAGGGATTACATGCGTGAAGGTGTAATTTTTTTAAAGGAGCCTTCATTTATTTTGTTACTTCTTTACCTCTGTACCTAATATTTATATTCGTGCAACCTAAGCGCCATTTGCATTAATAGTATTAAAAAAAAAATTGCTAGCTTTTTTCCCACAAAAACAATCCCACGGGAGGACTGTAAAATTATTTTTATTTCAATGTGTACTATTCGCGTAAATATATGAGCATATGTTTGTTCCCAACCCAAGTCATTGTTTTTATATGTATACTGGGTTCGTCTCCAGTCCATTGTACAGTCCCCATAATACAAGCGTTGCTGTGTGTGACCATACAGATAGTGTGTTCGTCTGGCGATACTTTTATTATTCACATAACCTAAGGTGTACCACATTTGCAGGCAACAAAACGGAACAAAAACTGGCGACGAACGTGGTGCTAGCGCTGGTCACGATACTGCAAGACTTGAGCGTCACATTCCGGACGGCGCAATCCAATTACTTGAAGTCGCTCACATCCAGGGAAGAGCGATCGAACGCGTACTTCGAACTACCAAACTTCGAGGAACTAAGCCTCAACGACGCCGACCTGCTTCCAGGACTGTCAAACAACCAAACCGATCTACTGTTCTCTCTGCCCAGCACGTCGGGCACACAGAACTTCGACGACGACCCCTATCAAAAGCCAATGTTAAATCAAAAACAATTACTTCTCATTCAAGAAGAAAACACCAAAGAAGTGGCCGAACGAGAGGAAGAAGTGAACAAAATTGTTCGGTCCATCGTCGATATGAATGATATATTCAAAGATCTAGCTCACATGGTCACCGAACAAGGAACGGTATTAGATAGAATCGATTATAATGTTGAACAGACCCAAGTGCAAGTACACGAAGGCTACAAACAGCTGCAAAAGGCTGAACGGTATCAAAGGAAGAATAGGAAAATGCACTGTATATTAATACTGGGAGTGACTATTATTGTATCTGTGGTGTTACTGATAATTGTTAAGAGTTAGTGAATCAATTTGAGAATTAAACCATGCCTTATACATATTACGTAGCCAAAGGAGTATACCAGAAATATCATTGCGGATGTAAATAAGGACTCCGAAGTGAATCTGGAGGAGTAGTGACTATAAGCTGTGCAAAAGAAACCATGCAGTGGGTTCCTATACAATGTGGAACAAAAACGCGGCCACAAAGAGATAGTGGAATTAACGGCCACCTATCGGCCGAAGCAAAAGGAAACATGAAGAATGCCGCGTGACTCAGAAAGTGTGTAACCATTTGAACCAGCGCTTCTATAATTTCGATGTTATTTAAAAAAAAAATTGCTCACTATTGTAATTTTCTTGGGAGATTTCTTTTTTTAATTGACGTGGTTCAAATGGTAGTTTACCTTTTCTAGATCACGCTGTAGAAGCTAGAAATGTAAATTAATACTTAAAATAAACCCTACATACAGAATGTTCTACCTATACCAGCGATATGGGTAGCAAAATCTGGATATAGGGTCTAAATTCAGATGACATGCAAAAAACGTTTCAGAGTGCGATAGCCGAACACTGCCCCTTTTTTTGGTGCATCTCGGTTCCTCTATGGGCCTTTTATCATGACAATTTAAAAGTATGGTACCAAACTAAGAAACACTTGAATTATAGGCACGGTGTTATAGGCTGGGAGTGATCTAGTACTTGTACTGGGGCAAAAAACGAAAAGATAATTTCCGAAATTTGCCTAGACGGGCATCAAACCTGCAACACCTACGCTCTAACCTCTGGACCAATATGTCGTCATAATTAGCTCAATAAGTGCGAATTCACAACAAGTAGGTTTGCATATTCCGAAACGAATTTCTCCAAAGTCAACTATTTTTCTTCATCAACATAGTAATAGCCAGAACGGTTAAGATTTTACAACATTCTAAGGTACAGTCATCATCAACAGCAATTAAGGAACTTACATGCTTCAAAATATATGACACTAGCTACAATTAATTCTATAAAATTCACACTGATCTATCATTACAAAAGGCTCTACAGGAACTAAGTTATACATGTTGATGTTGACTGTACATTCATCCAACATTCGTCTTAGCCGTAATACTACTGAGTCAACAGGTTAAAAGATCACTTATTGTGTTGTAAACATGCACATAGTATTCTAGTCTTTATGTCGTCTAACGTAAGGTGTTAAGTATTTAAATGTACCTATTATTTTAAGTTACATAAAAAAAAGTGTATGAGAATTTGTTGTTGTGGAGCCTGAGCGGAAGAATATAATATTGTTGCTTAGATCGGTTTAGAGTGGCGTGAAATATCTTCTACTTTTAGACTAATGGAGACTTAATTTAGACCAGGGGTTCCCAAACTTATTTTGTCTACTGCCCACTTTGAGAATGAATTATTTTTTAGCCACTATAACTTCAAATTAAATTAATTATTGTAAGCCTCAACACAACGCCCGCATTATTTTTCTGGGTCTTTTATCGCCCACTTTGGGAAAGGCTAATTTAGACTAATAAATACTTTATAGGATAAATATTCATATTGTTTCATAAAAGGACCAGAAAATAGTAGAGCTTTTACTTTTATTTTTAATTTCTACCTTTATTTTCCTGCTAAGGCGATGTTAACATGTATGTTTGTGCCAATTGGAAATCTTGCCTAAAAGTAAGCACTTACTCCCATATTTATAGATAATATTGAAGCATTTCAAAACAATTCTCTACTAAAAAATATTTGAAATATTTTAAAATTATTAAAACTATTTATTTGGGGGTTTGTGTCGCTTGTGGTCCCAGTAGTAGCACAGCTGGCTGACAAGTCAACATGTAAGATAAATTAATTTTATGTCTTTTGACTCAGTGCGACACAATTTGAGAGAGGTTTAGTCTGGACCTGCGTGCACGCATTCCGTTTGAATGTAAGTAGGTATAAATAATGAAATCAGTTTTGCAAATGAAATTACCTAAACTTACTAATTTAACCCTTAGTAGCCTGATTTACGAAATTGATTTATTTATAATATTACTGTGTTTAATGTTACTGTGTTTAATAATAATGACATTTGATTTTTTTTTAAATTCGTTGGAAAGAATATTATACAAAAGTAAAATACGTACAGCCAACCTATAAAAAAAACTAATAGTAATGTGAACATTCGGTTTAAAAGATTGGTATCAAAATTGAAACTCTAGGCTATTAAGGGTTAAAATAATTTGGTGTACTTTTAAGAGATATACTTATATGTACTTAATCCTTTACTTTTTAAACAATCTTACGATGCGAAGTCTTAGAAGAAGAAATAATTCGTCTCAGTGTGAAGTATAAGTATAGAATTTTATCAATTTAAAATCCATATTGTATTTTCATTAAATCAAATTTAACAGGTATATTTTAAATTTTCATACCATTTGGGTTCATTGATTTAAAATAAAGCTCTTGGTACCTACGTAGGTACGTTGAGGCCTTAGCTGACAGCCTACCATTTCAGAAGCATCTCGTGTTTACCTTGGTACATAGGTGCGAACAGCCACGAAAAATGCACGACAATAACCTCATAGGTACATAATGAACTTGGTCTATAGGTCATACAATTTACATTACATTAATTTTATTTTATTAGTCTTACCGTTTCAAGTCTATATGCATCTTATCAAAAAGACATTTCCAAGTGATTAAGTGTTTAGTGTAAACTTTCCATTTTTGTATGTAGGTACGCATGTTATTTATGGTGCAAAGTGTATTGTAAATATTGTTAACTTATTCTGAAATCAGTGATAATATAACGGAACATTTCAAAGATGTATTTTTATTTACTTTCCTAATATACTGTGGTACGGAATACAAACTGAGTAAATAGCGTTTTTACTTCTTACTCTCGATGCGCAGTATTGTGTATTCAAATTGATACAAAGACATGAGACTACCCTTTTTAAGAAATACTAACTCCCGTGTTCGGACAACCGTTCGCTTCTACTTTCATCGTGCGAACTGCCAAGGAATGGAACGCGCTACCGGTGTCTTTGTTCCCTGTAGACTACAATCTGGGTGTTTTCAAGTCTAGAGTGAACAGGTACCTTCTAGGCAAGTATGCTCCATCGTAGATTGCATCGTCACTTACCATCAGGTGAGATCTAGATCAAATACTTGCCTATAATGTAATAAAAAAAAAAAGTTATACAAAGACATGAGACTACCTTTTTAAGAAATACTAACTCCTGTGTTCGGACAACCATCCTTGCACAGGAGAAAATATTATAATTATAATAATATACTACCAGCCTAACAACTTACTAATGACTGGAGCAATGCATGGGCAACATAACACTGAAGATAAGCTACAATAAGAAATATTACACCATATGAGTAGAAAATGAAACTACATGTTCAATTGCACTAAAGAATTATAATTGTCAGTGATCTCTCATATGAAAACAATCGCTCCATCAGACCCGAGATTTAGGAATGACGAGTCATGAAGTAAAAAGTAAATAAGGCATCAATTAATTAATTGTTAAAGCAAGATATATAGAAAGAAAACATTTCCTGTAGGACCTGTTAAGGTGAGCATGTGGATAGTGATACAATAAGGCAATAAGTCAAGATTTTAAATATAATTTCAGCTATAATATACTCTGTCAGGTAATCTGTCTATCACAGTGATTTAACATATATTATTTACTATCTATGCAAAAGAAAAACTCGTCAATCCCAAATTCTCATTACAAACACTCATACAACACAAAATACAATGCAAAATTATTAATAAATTTAATGAACATAACCATAAGTCCACTATGAGTCTCTGTGTTTGTTGTAAAATTCATCTAAGTACTTCTTGTAGGCGGGCTGGTTCGGCCACATGTAGGAAGCCTGCTGGTTCAGTGGGCTGTGTGTGTTTGGCTCTGCTAACAGGCTCTGAATGGACAGTAGAACTGTGCGAACATCATACAATGCCGTCCATTTATCCTTTAATATATCTAAGCATATTAAACCACATGTATCTACATTAGGATGAAAGCAAGGAGTGATAAACTTCACCATTGGTGGTGCATATGGATATGAATTGGGGAATTCCAGTGACAGTTTGTATTTGTGGCCGGCATAGACCGTCTCCAGTGGCCCATTTATTGTGCCGATCCATTTGAAGAGGTTTTCACTCTCGGGGAATGCTGATATACCTTTGTCAGCACATCGCATCAGCTCCATTAATTCTTTTTGCAGACTGTTGGCAGAAAAACATCATTTTAGGTACAGAAATGATATAGCAGTGCAGTATGTTATAAGGTCAAAATTATTGATGATTATAGGGAGATGACTATATGTGTGAATCATTCATAGTTTCTAAGTCAGTCAATAAAGTTCATTGAACCCCAAGCAATGTATAAATATAAGGAATCTTTATAATTCAGTTAGTTAAATGTTATTGATTGGCTTTTAGTGGACAAATACACGTCAGTCACAGACCATTGCATACGAAATAAGTTTACTTTGACATTGGTTTCGCGCTCACAACACGACCGTTAGGGCTTCATGGGGTCAGGTTTTAAACATTTTAAATGCAAATCTAAGCGAGCTTACATGGATTTTAAGAATTTCGAGGCATAAGTGTAAATCGTAAGTACAACTTTATTTTGCTCACCGTTTGCTCACAGCATGATTGTCTTTTAGCTTTATCGTATCCTCATTTTGTTTGGCTGGATTCGACGAGGACGCGTAATGTGGGTTAATATTTTGAGCCATAATACAACGAGCAATACAATCAGATGCCTCCAATGTCACCAGATTTCTAAAAATTTCTGTTATACGAACACCACTTCCTGTTTTTTGAAAAAGCTCAATTTTTATTGGATGTCCCTCCTACGGTTCTTCATACATTTGACAAATTGAATGATTGAATTGACTGTTGGCTGCCAGAGGCTGGCTGACAGCAAAATGTAATGGCGGCAATCTATCTGATCCCAAGAGCAAGAAAGAAGATATCAGATCTATCTAGTAGTTGAGTGTGTATACGTATTATGTAGGTAGAGTCTAGGTTTAACAGCTTATTAGCAGGCTTAATCTTTTAACAATCGTTGTTAAAAAGTCTAGTTTTATCCGTGTCTTTGGGTTATACATTCATCATTGTTTTATTATCTGCCTGCGGTTAAAAATAGTGATGTAGTTACTCTTTGTTACCTTTGATTACCATCGTTACCAACGCATGGCTTGGTTGTACCCGTGCATACATTGATTGTTTTGGATAAAAAAAAAATGGGGGACATTATTTTCGGCAATTAGACTGAATCTGTTCTATCCTGAAAATTAATGAGTTCACTCACACAGGATAGCCCTTTTGTTAACATTTCGAAATACACAACTCGAAGAAATATGCCATGACTACGAAAATCCTAAAATCTATGCGTACAAAGTCACGAGCACAAATAGTGATAAATAAACTAAATGAAATTAAAATCTATTTAATTCAGGCACAGGTCCCTGGTATTATAATTTGTTCGATATTAACCTAGAACAATTTGGTTCTAAATATTTTGGGACATACAATCAAAAACTAATTATAATTTGATAATATTTTAATATCTATTCCCTGTCCAACTATATTTAATTAAATCATTAAGCATTTTCTTTCTTACTTGAAGAGCCTGGGCGATTATAGATTTGTTTGAGATCTCTGAGACAAAAAATCTTAACATCGGTAAAATTGACCTATTTTCACCTTTACATAAGTATTTTTTTCTAATCATAGCGAGAAAATTAGTAATACAAGATTATTTAAATTAAAAGTGAATGTTGTGTTAGTTAATAAAATATAATAAGATCGATCGTAATGTGAACGCCTTTAACAGTAAACTGTTCAAATCCAAATGATAAAATTGTTCTGTAAATTATTTTACTTTCACTTTCTTTGCGCATTATAGCGTGAAATTGAAAAGCAGTGACTGGACGGGATTATTTAATAGAAAACGAAAACTAGAGCTCACTAGTCTATTTAAGATGGTGATGTCAATAATTTTGTTTAGTTTTGATTAAGATCAAGTAAAAAAATATTGTTGTTTTACGAGAAAAAATGTCTTCTAAAGTGAGTATTTTTTATATCAACAATATTACATTAGCTAAATTCCTATGTAGGGTTTCTTTTCTATTATGAGATATTTTGACTCTTTGTATTATTTTTATATTTTATGTAGGGCTTTTTTTCTTCGATACCCCTGCGGGTCTATAGGACTCAAAAAAATATATTGTCCATGGTTGTCAATGTCATGTGTGCATAGCATTCGCGTTCATTCATTCTCATTCGTTTTCAACGTAATAAATAATATCTTGTTATTTATTTTTCCATTATTTATTCTTTTATCATAGTGATTGAACTCATTTTAATAGAAAAGATCTCTAAAAATATCTCCAAAATGCAGTGCACAGTGTATTTTGAAAGCATTCCCGTAACACATATCGATGGTACAAATGTGTCATCATTGAAACGCAATATTTCGCAAAAACATGGTGTTGAAATCGATAATTTGTTCGCAACGATCAACGGGAGGCCTGTCACCGATAATTACGATATTACAACCACCAATAATGTCATTAGATTGTACACTAAACTTATCGGGGGGAAAGGTGGATTTGGATCTATGTTACGGGCGATTGGCGCGCAAATTGAGAAAACGACGAACCGTGAAGCGTGCAGGGACCTCTCAGGCCGTCGTTTACGTGACATAAACGAGGAAAAAAGGCTCAGAAAGTGGTTGGATGGGCAGGAAGATCGTGAACGAGAGGCAGCAGAACGCAAACAGAAGAAAATCGAGAGGCTTATAGCCGAGCCTAAAATTGCTGTTAACTTGACACCTGACTACGAGAAAGGTCGTCAAGAGTTACCACAACGCGTTAGTTCGGCTGTGGAGGCTGGCTGGCAGGCAGCCGGGACGTCAAACAGCTTGAAACGGAAGGTTGAAGATATTAAACCAAAAGCAAAGAAATCAAAGTTGTGGATTGATGCTGAGCTGTCAGACTGCTCTTCATTGAGCGAGGATGAGGAAGAAGAAAGGGCCCAACCGGGCCCAGTGGCATCAACTGATAGTGGCAATGAGTCTGATAAAGTTTCGGAAGCTGGTAGCAGTAAATGATAATATAAACTGTGACTACAGGATTTGTGTTAAGGATAATTAATGTAATATGTTATGATTCCAATTTCAACAATTCCAAGTGGAAATTCTAAATGTAGTGCTTATATATCATGTAGCACATAATAGCAAAGTTATTAGAGACTGAATTAACTATTATTATCTTAAAAAAGTTAAAAATGATAATAAAATACAGGGGTCTAGCACTGCCGGGATGAATTCATCCCAGTTTCTCGTTTATTATAAAATTATAAGGACGCAATGGAAACAACTAATGGATAAAATAAATATTTTAGGTACAGTGTGTTGTGTATTCTATTATCAATTCTATTAATGGTATTCATAATCATTATTATTATGTAAATAATTGTGCACACAAAATAAGGCGGTAACTTTACTGATGCTTCCAGTAATACTTTATGAATTTATCCATATTAAGCAATGATTACGAATTTTAACTTTGTGTCTTTGTGTGTGTGTTGCTTGCGATAAAGAATTATAGGGGATATTATTTTCGATAACAGGCTCCAACTGCCATTATTGGATTTTTTGTTGAACCCTCTGTTAATGCATCATGGGAAAACTACAGGACGGAATTTGATGAAACTTGGCAATGTGGTAGTTGATGAAATAAACAACAATGTAAACATTATATTTTATACATTAAACAAGTGATCAATGTATAAAATATTTATTTTAATGAAATGGTTCTCCCTAAACTTAAGTACATGTATATGTAGTTGCGGGCAGTACCTTGTACTTGCTTAAGGCTAACAATAAATACCACAAGTAGTCCACCATGGAGGTACCATTTCAGTAGAGATTGAAGGTTTCTAAACATGATGTACAACCATTCACATTAAAACCAAACTATGTTGTCTATGGGTCTCCTGTTCACAACAGGACGAATTTCAAAACAAATGGTCACATTATTTTGCAGAAAACTTTATGGACAGTTATAATGCTGTTGTCACTGATAGGGCTGGCAGCCGCCAGGCCGCAGGAGTTCGACGATGAAGACTCGCATGATCAGGCTGATGACAGAAAAGGTGAGGAGATCTTATCATGTGAAAATGCTATACTTATAAACTTTTTAAGCATAGTAATAGGTTCAGTGATTCAAGACAGAGCAAAAACGCCTGAAGAAATGCACATAGCACATACATCGGGAGTTACAAAGAAACTCCCGACGAACCAAAAGGGGCGTTACAAGTTTCAAGCTTTCGTCTATCTGTCGTGTTGTAGCTCTCGAACGGATAATCCGATTTCAATTAGTTTTTATTATTTGAAGGCTGCCTCAAACGGGATGGTTCTTAGTTATTTAATGGTTATTAATGTAGATGATCTCAGGTGTGCAGTGGATATTTATTTTTGCTTTCGCATGTCTCGACCATGCTCAAAATTAGCACAAGGCTTATTTCAAATTGCTTGTATGGTACTCTGGTACCACTACTCATGTCGAGGGCATGTCGCTTAGGTTTGAACAATTAGGTGACGATAATATAAGATATAGAAGCCTAAAGCGACAAACATTGTCTTTTTTCTACTAACCAGTGTAGCAGAAAAAAATATAATAGTAATTTTTTTTTCCAGGCGACCCAGCCCGTGTCCAAATAAAAGTGTACCGCGGCCCCACGACTCATGATGGGTACGCTCCGTGGGGATTCTGGGTCAAGCAACCTTCCGACGAACAATAAAAACTATAATATTACATGAATAAGTTTTTCCATTACTACAGATATTATTATAACATTAGTTCTAAGTTTCAATAAAAGATAGCGTTGTTATCAATTTTGTTGTAAAACCAAAGATTACAGATAGTTTTTTTCTACATTTGTTTAATGTTATGGATTACGGGTATTTTATTTTTTATAATATAGCATCAATAGATTTTAGTAGGTAGTTTAATTAATGCAATATGTGTTAACTTATGTTTGAAAATATTTTGTAATTACTTAATTTACTCAATAATAGGTGGCAGCGTTTTCAAAATTTAAATTTCGGCTGCGCTAGAGCAGTAAATACTTCATACGGTACGTCTGTACCACCAAAAAAACATAATAAAATTAGAATCGCTTATGGATCTGGGGTTTTAGTTATAAATTTCGCCTTTAAGCTCTGATAATACACACACTTTTATTTTGTATAATTTGTTGTTGTTTTCTTAATTACACCCGTATTCCTGAAAGGGCGTGAACTCTCATTTACCAACCAATTAATACCCTTTCATAACCTATTGCTTTCTTCCGGATAGGTAAATTTTCAATTTCGCAACAACATTATTTTTTTCTGCCTACGTTCAAAAATGTTATAAGATTCCGCTAGGGGCGCTGCTGGTAATGTAATGCCGCGAATAGTTTTTAAACGACAAAACATAGAAGTATGTAGCAGGCGTAAGGTGTTATTCGACTCCTAGTCGACAGAACACAGGTAACATATTGTTTACACACCCGCACAGGAGCTCACAGTGTGTTTTAGAAACAGTAACGTTGCATCGATAACATTTCGAACGATATACGATATTCTACACAGAATAGGTGCAATGCTGATAAATAACTCAATACATTGTGATGCATTTCTCAATATTGCTTATGATTAAACAACTACCTGCAACTTTTAAATCTCAATTATAATATAACTATCTGCGCCCCGCAGTGTTACCCGCGATTTAAAAGTATTTATATCCCATAGGACCCGTGCATTTTTCCGGGATAAAAATTTGCCTATGTCATGTCTGACCCCTAAACTACCACTACCTATGCAAAAAATCATGTTGATCCTTTTGCTCTATGAAAAAAATAATACATATCTAGCCCACGGGAACCATACATTTTACCGGGATAAAAAGTAGCCTACGAGCTATTCCAGACTATAATCTCTGTGCCAAATTTTATCCAGATCTGTTCAGCCGTTCTGGCGTGATTGAGTAACAAACATCCATCCATCCAAACTTTCACATTTATTATATTAGTAGGAAGTAGGATAAACAAGCTTTATTGCTAGTAATCTGTTCAAAATAATATAAAATATATCTGGCCACACGCAATAAAATTAATATATTTGTATAAAAACAAAACCTGTCATTTCAGATTTTGAGGTATTAACCAAAGCAGTAACAAAATAATCCTTATATTTATATTTTACTACTTAAAGTTCCTAGTAAAAGTACATAGTTTGTCATATTTATTAAAAAAATAAGGCTTTTATACCCAAATTTGTGTTATTTCATCATATTATTGATACAAATAATTGTGTCCAAGTTTAATATCGGGATGCTATACAAGATGGACACACGGACGAATAAGTTATGCAGTAAGAGAACATTCAATAGAAATTTGAAAACATTGCCACAGAGCATTTTAAAAAGTCGAGGCGCTTTGTTATGCTATTTTATATGGACGAAACGTTTTATAATTTTATCAAAGGTCATACTGCGCACAAGAGTATGCTTTGCGCAGTACTATATGACGTTTGATAGTTATAGAAGGTCTATAAATTCGGCGGTAGTATGCGGTTTCATGGTTTCGCTGGCTGATTTCGATATAAGCGTTATAGGTTTCGCTTTTATACATAAGTTAATAATTGCCCGCCACCCTGTGATGTGTATAAAATAAATGTAGTTGTGGAGTAGGTATCGTTAAAAATGGCTTATCAGCTAGACCACAAATGCCCAAATCATCATTTTTACAACGGACTACAATCTCGGACCCTATTTTGTATATAGTTGGGTACATATTTAAAAAGAAATAAAAGTTATTAATTTATTCCATACATGGCAAGTAAAGATATATTGCGGTTAAGGTTAAGGTAAACCGTTTAAGAATTACAAAAGTTAAGTTGTATTTTTTGGTTCTAAAATATGTAGTTTATTGACAGTTTTAAATTGACCTGAGCGCTGTTATAAACGCCACAGTTCCTTAACTCTTGTACTCAGCTAGTTTAAGTAGGTTGAATTAAATTGTATTACCCATTACTTATCACGTTATCTTATAAGTAAAATTAATGGAAAAGACTCCCCAAACATCTTATCTACGGATATCGACAGCTAAACGGCAGTAAGGCCGATCTTCAGCTAGTTCGCACCAGATAACCACATTGTTCGGATGTCTGTGCATTAAAAGCAAATTTGATCCGAGACTTTAAATGCCTAGTGAAGTTATGTTCAGAGGTACCCTGAGAATAATATCACGGAAAATTGTTAATTATGTCAAATATATTGGTGAGTTGCTTTATGTTTTTCTCGGAATATGCACGCAAGTTAGTGGCGGTTTATAGGTAGGATAGAAATGATAACATTAGCCTGTTTGAGTAGATCAATCACAATAGGTATGGCATTCATGTGTCACGGGCACAGGTCACAGGCTAGGTTACAGTTGAAACCCGCAGGCATCACACTTGCCTGGCACAAGCTGACCTCAACACCTGCCTATTTGGTGCAATCGTGATGACCCTTAGATTGAGATAAATCCCACTATCCCACTAATATTATAAATGTGAAAGTTTGGATGGATGGATGGATGTTTGTTACTCAATCGCGCCAGAACGGCTGAACGGATCTGGATGAAATTTGGGACAGAGATAGATTATAGTCTGGAATAGCTCGTAGGCTACTTTTTCGATGCGCAAGCTAACAACGTCTCAAACTAATACAATATTGCATGCTCACTCTTGTAGAGATCCCACTGATAACCCCTGCCGGTGCCCCGCCATTAAATGTGCTAATAAAATAAAATACTTGGGTATCATAATAGATGAAACTCTTTCGTTCAAGCAACATATTGAAGCTTTAACTAATAGAACTCGTAAGTTGATATTTGCCTTTAAAAAGTTACGCTATGTTGGAGACTCATCAATGATAAGACAAGTTTACTTTGCTCTGTGTCAATCAATATTGACTTACTGTATTACCTCATGGGGTGGAGTGGGTAAAACATTGCTACTGACCATCGAGAGAGCTCAGAGAGCAATTCTCAAAGTGTCTACTTTCCGCCCTTTCCTTTTCCCTACCAATTTTCTCTATAAATCTTGTAAAGTCTTAACAGTTCGACAGCTATTCGTAATGAGCATTGTGCTCAAACAACACGCCTCCCTTCCCTACAGCATTGAATATACCAAAAAGAGACGGAAGGATATAGTTTGCCCTCAAAGCACAGGATTAAAACATGCTTTCACATCCAAATTTTACATTTTCCTAGGACCTTTGCTCTACAATAGACTAAATGCAATAGCAAATATATACTGCTTAAATTTCAATAGTTGTAAGATAATCCTGAAGGATGCCCTCCAAAGCCTGTCCTACGAAGATACAGAGAAGTTATTGACGGTGTTAAAATAATATATATATTGTAAGTCCATACTTACCAAATCCAATTTTACATAATATAGTATAAATTCTACCAACTAAAGATTAGTATTAAGTATATGCTTTGTAATGTTTATAGCTAGCTAATATGATTAATTCTAGATATAATTGCGCTTCTCGCCTGAAACACAGGTTTTCCTAGTTCAGGCACATGCATTAAATCAAACTACACCTAAGAAAAAATATTGTACCCATTGATTATGTTGTATTTTTACAGAGTTTTAAATAAATTATTATTATATTATATTATATTTTTATCCCGGTAAAATGTTTGGTTCCCGTGGGATAGATTTGTTTTAATTTTTCATAGAGCAAAGGATCGACATGATTTACAGAAAAGGACAGAGGGAAAGGACATACTTTTTAATCGCGGGTAACACCGCGGGGCGCAGCTAGTATTTTATAAAGTCGACACATCGAAATTCTGCCTTCTCATTCTGATTACATATACGCTAAAGAGGCACAGGTTCAAGGTTTAGAATACCCTTTCTGAATTACACGGTATTTTACCCCAATTGCTGCCACCATGTGCAGTTCCTTGGCTTGCACGTTCACAGTACCCACGCAAGTGAATGAGTGCTGAGCTAGTTTGTGTTTGTTAAGGTCGTCACAAGACCCGCATTCTGCTGCTGCCGCTGGCGCTGCTCTCGGTCCTCAGCTGGTGCTCGTGCCACTGGCTCGCGCAGCTGGCGAGCCAGGCGCTGCGGGCCCCGCCGCCGCCCGATCAGAACCTGAACCATTTCAGGAGGAATAGGAGCTTGGCGCATTATATGAAAAATATGTGAGTAGGTATCCCATTAGTTCACATAATTGTCTTAAACTAAGGTTATTGGAAACGAAGTAAAGGAAGCGATCTCGGTGTTGGACTCGGACTCGGAGTCTGGTTCAAAGTTTAATTTTAAACTCGAACTCATTGCGAGGGTCCCCACGCGGCCCAATTCAGTTTTCATATGGTCAAGACTCCGTTACAGAATCTATCTATCAGCCGATAGACGCCCACTGCTGGACATAGGCCTCCCTCAACGACTGCCACACATCACGGTCCTCCGCCACTCGCATCCACCGGCTTCCTGCGACGCGTGTGATGTCATCAGTCCACCTTGTGGGGACAACACTTCGTCTTCCGATTCGTGGTCGCCATTCTAGAACTTTTCTGCCCCAACGGCCATCGGTTCTGCAAGCTATGTGCCCTGCCCACTGCCACTTCAACTTGGAAATTCTTTGAGGTATGTCGGTTACTCCAGTTCGTCTACGGATATCTTAATTTCTGTTTTTTTTTCTGACAGTTACAGAATATCGTTACCGTTTCAGCCAGCTCCTGATCGAGCCGTCCTCGACTCCGTGCTCCAACCTGCAAGAAGTGCCCGTCATCATCCAGGTGACCAGCTCCCCGACGCGCCACCTGCACAGAGCAGCCGTCCGACGCACGTGGGCCACCCACCAGCCCACGTACTTCGTGCTGGGCCAGCATACCAGCGACGCTGACGAATGGCTGGTAAGATATCGCCAGGCATAAGTAGGTAGTAGGTTCGACACTCTGCGTAGGAACAGGGGGGGGGGGGTACTCTGTTTAAAAACCATATATATTAAAAAAAACGCATTTAAATAATCTAATATTAAATAAAATCAGCTACTTTCCAGGCAGTAGACTGAACTGCCTGTAAATTTTATATTTTAACTTAAAATACTTACATAATTATTCTAATAAAAAATATCTCGCTTCCTAACGATGTCGGTCAAAACTACAATTATAGACATAGAAAAAGTAATAGAGATCTAGTGAGAGGATTACAAGCTTAGGACCGGGAATTGAATTGCCTGGAGATAAGATCGAGTTCATTGTATGCCCCGTGTGGCGAGGTAGCGTGAATGAATGAATGAATGTCATTCATTTGTAATACGCAGGAACTTCTTGTTATCTTTGTCAATAAAGCATGTTGTGCCAGTCATTCTTATTTAAGAAGTCTGTGGTGTGAGTGGAAGAGAACACGAGAATGTTACCAGCTAACAGTACGTAAAAACATGCTTGAGCTAGGAATCGAATTAGCCAAGTGTAAAAAAAATATCCGTATGTTGATGACACAGATTGGAAAGAACACAGCAAAGATATCGCTGTTCTCAAACGAAGCAACGTTTGTAATACATGTAGTGACGTACAACAGACTGGGAGCGATCCCAGTTGCACCCAGACCCGGGGTACAACTGGGAGCGATCCCAGTTGCACCCAGACCCGGGGTACATTTCCGGGAACAATGATTGTTTATTTTACACCTTCCCAGGCAGACAACTATATAGAAGCGAAGCTGTATAGCGACATGGTGGTCTACGATTTCCTCGACCACTACCAGAATCTGACGCTGAAGGTCGCTCTGATGATGCAGTGGACCCTCGACAGGTGTCCGCACGCGCACTTTATGATGAAGACCGACGACGATGTGATGATTAACCCATGGACTCTGGAAAAGGTGGTTAGGGAAAATGCTGATGCGAAACTTTTAGGTAAGAAGTAAATAAGATTTTAGGGAAGAAGAGAACTTTATACCTCCAACAATTTCCTGAAAGGGTAGGCAGAGACGCACTATACACGCATTTAAACTATACACCTAAACATTGATGATAGTTAACCATAACGTGCAACACCGTATTTGGAAGAATCTGAATAAAAACAAGTGATTTTAGAATTCATTGCTGTTTGTTTAAGCATCACATAGCCCATGGTAAGACTCAATATATGTATAGGGCATATACCTTGACGCTACGAGTATAGATGATCGAGCTGCAGGCAAAATTGTATAGTTTGGCACATTGGAATGCGCGCAAAGGAGTGAATAAACTTCTGTTTATATTCCAGGTTACAAGTTCAACGACACGGCTCTCCACAGGGACGTGTACAACAAGTGGTACCTGCCGCGGTGGCTGTGTCCGCAGGACGTCGTCCCGGAGTTCCTCTCCGGGCCCGCGTACCTTATTGGCGGTGAGGAATCAATCATGATATTTTTTTCGGAGCGCAGGTTCAAACCCCGGCTCGCTCGCACCTCATTTTCAACCATGATTATCACTTGCTTAACGGTGCAGCAAAACATCGTGAGGAAACCTGCATGTCTGAGGGAACCCCTCGAAAGATTTGTGAAGTCTGCCAACCCGCACTGGGCCAGCGTGGTGGACTATGGCCTAATCCCCCTCGCATCAACGGGAGGCCCATGACCAGCAGTGGAACATAAAAGGGGCTGGTATATTTTTTTTGGCGTAGCGACGATTATATTATCATAAGATTTTGTGCATGAAGCTCACTATGAGGCCTCTCGACGCTAAATAAGAATCTTTGTGTCCTGTAGTAATACCTGATTAACATCGCTGTGCATAGATAAATACACCGCTTCTTCTCGTGTGTTTCAGGCGAATACATCTCCAAAGTCCTGAAAGGAGCTCGCAAGATACCTCTTATCAACTTAGAAGACGTCTACTTCACGTACCTTGTAGCGAAGAAGAATCTTCGTCTCTCTCTTAGTCATGACTCTCGTTTGAGTCCTTACAAGCCGTGGCTGGCTCTTAAATGTGCCTACTGGGCCCTGGCCTCCATCCATAGCTTGGACCCTGAAGCGATGATAACAGCATGGACGAAGATCGAGGATATAAGAAGGGAGAATAATAAAAACGACGCGTGTAGTTTTTACAATAGATATCTGGCTAGCGAGTTTTTGTTGTTTTGAATTGAAAACATAAAAGCAAGCAAGCGCCAGTAATGAGGAAATATCGTCCAATAGGATGGATTCATTATGACGTGATTTTAAAGCGATCCTATTGGTGTAATTTATCTGCGCTCAGCTCGTACGCACCTATTACATTTCTCCAAAAACGAGACAATGATCCAGAAAGTGGACGTATGGGTCAATAAATGCTGAAAATGTGGATAAGCTTGTGTTGTTGGACTTTTCTATAGTGGGAGATCAAGGACAAAGACATAGAGATGAAATCAATGCAATGGAACATATAAATGTGTTTAAATGTGATCTCCGAATTCTTACGAAATTTCGAAAAGTCGAATACGTGGATATGCTTAATAAAATTATTATAAGTTTTTATTTTTGTACTAGTTCAATAAAAGAAAAATGTTTTAAATAATTTGTTTTTATTTTGCATCCGACCATCTATGGTCATATATGTTTGGAAACAAATTATTAGAAGTGGAAATGTATACCACGATCCATGGAAATATATTCAGCGGTAAGCACATACTACACTATAGTATAAGAGGCCAACAGACAAGCTTTGAAGAGGGCACAGTACACCACCTAGACAAAGAGTTGGTTTGCGATCATAATCTCCAAATTAGGGCCTTAGTATGAGGTATACTAATATCGGTAACGCCGCAAGGTAATGTGTAGATATATTCGATCACTCTAGAGGTACACAACATTATATCTCTAACTCCCGAAGGGATAGGCAGAGGTGCACTGCAGTGTATTTTGATCCCAATGAACTACAAGGGGGCGAGCCTATTGCTATTCTATTTGCTCACACTCCTCAATACGTGGAGGATTTAGGCCAGAATGCACCACGCTGGCCCAGTTTGGTGAACTTCAAAAGGTTTCCTCACGATGTGTGCCCTCGCCGAACAGCAAGCGATAATCATTATTGTAAAGAGATTCGCCCATGACAGTTCGATAATCCCAGAGTAGCGAGCCGGGGTATGAACCTGCACAACTTGTATACATTACGAGCGTTTTAACAACTTGGATATCGATAATTGGTTGTGCAGATTTTATGCGAAAATGGTAATTAATGCTATCTATGAAGCAGAGGATTGTTGAGTGCCGACTGATGACGTAACAGACTACCACCTAAGAGCCAGATGCGTGTGGTGCGCGGCCGCAGGTGTGGCGCTGATAAGGGTTTATTGCTCATCGCTCGTCTTGTTGTAGCTTGTTAGCTAGTTTATTTTACTGCATTCATGCAGCACAGGCACGGATTTAACGTTTTGGAAAATACAATGACATCGGAACGCTCGTAAATAATGAAAATATTATATTTCAAATATGTTTGTCGATGCTATAGAAGTTGTGCTTAGCCCACGGGGCAATAAGAAACTATTCCAAATGTAGCCTCCAAATTTATAAAATGTAGTCGTCCATGTTCTTTTATTACATTCCATTTTTCAAATGAAAAGTGCTGTGTTATGCAATTGGTAAACTATTTATAAAACCTACAAGTACATTTGTGGGTGAAGGTATTAACCTATATTTTTAGTACGGGAAAATATGAATTTCAGTTCAACAAAACGTGATAATTGGACTACTTCCATGCTTTACAGAGTTAGTAGTAGGTAGAGTTAGTTAGTTAGTGAGGACGCTTTTTTTTCGTACGATGCAATATTTATAAAATACCTATTACAAAAATTGCCAGGCCAAACCAAATGCTACAGTAGTATAACATAGACCTAACTCTGAATCTTATTTTTCTAAATAATATACACTTTAATAAATAGAAGGAAAAGTATCCCGGAAATCTATGCTGAGGTTGTTAATTTAATATTCGTCCCATGTTATGATCGTCCCCTGTAGAAATCGAAGACTACGAGACTGTTAAATCATCTCCAGGCCAAATAAATGATATAAGGAACATTAATATTTTAGCACCATTTAATTATTCTCAAATCCGTCCCCCACAGCTGAAACAAAGCATCATCGCGCTCAATGAATCGAAACGCCATATAAAGCCCATTCGTGCCCTATCACTCACATCAAACCGCGACCATGGACGCCAAGCTGCTGGTGATTGCGATCTGTATCCTGGCTGTAATGATGGCGGAACCCATCAATGCTGGTGAGAAATACTTTAATATTTCAATGGACATACGACTGCGAGTGATAAACTTTATCTTCCAAATAGTACTTCAGTATCCCTGGATCCTGGAATACTTGACCAGTGATCAGAAATAGCAAATAAACGAACGGGGGAAGGGGAACCCATCACTGACCCTCGGCTTGTTAACGTTTCCAATTATAAACCAAACAAGTTGGTCGATAATTAATTAAGCCAACAATACTGAATTCCTCTACAATATCAGTCGAGAAACTGTCTGTCACGAGTGTCGGGACTCCAATTAATATGCAATTAAACCCATAAACTTTTTAAAACAACGAATTGGTATTTCCGTCTAGAGACATTGAAAGTAGTAAAATTCGGAAATTTTAATAGCGGTTGCGATAATCCAATTGGGATGTTTTCGGTTCCCTTTCCGATATTTTTTTTATTTATTTTTTTATTACTTTATAGGCAAGTATTTGATATCGATCTCACCTGATGGTAAGTGACGATGAGATCTACGATGGAGCATACTTGCCTAGGTAGGAAGGCGGCATTAGATCGAGACGCTACATTCACTAGGCACATGCAGCGCGGCTGATCTGACCCGCCATCCATGAATGGCAACACCGAACATTATGCCGGAACACGGCGACATGGCTTTGTTCAGTGGGTGGTGACTAGCCACGGCCGAAGCCTACCACCAGTAGAGTGGTCACCTGGTTGGCACCACCCAGGGTCACGTGTATCTCGAGGGTACTTAATTCTCCTACGGACGAAGGTGACTCGACCCCATCGATTCGATTTCAAATGGTTTAAAATAACCCTGCAGATCATTTTCTAGTACCTTAGGTGTTTCTACCAGGATATCTTGCTGTCTATCAGACTGGTTTTGTGTTTAATAATGGGTTATCGAGTAGTCAAAAGACTGATATGAAATGGCTTCCAGAGTCTGGTTTACTTTTTGTATTCAAAAATAACAAATAAAGGACGAGGCAACATCGAATAGTGAAGTCCCGAAAAACTTTAGACCTTAAATCAATTTAATTCTAAGTAATCATTAACATAAAAGCGAATTAAAGAATAAAAGTTAATAAATAAACTAACGAATTAGGCAACGTTCTAGATTTCTTTTACAACCGCCAAACCCCATCTGTGGACGCTCTTGAAGAGTTGGGTCTCGAATGCGTCCCCGGTCGCACAGTCATCAGAGTCACGGAAAAAGAGGTTTTAAATAAACAGTATGACGATGAATCGTCAGATGAAGATTACCTCCATGCCACTAGACGGAAGCACATGACAGTTCCAACGAAGGATGAGTCCTGCAGGATATGTGTCTGTTCTGTTGATGGGAAACACGAGTACTGCAGTAACAGGCCAGCGATGAATGTGAACGAGTGCATGATGATCCAGAAAGTCATGGATAGGTCCAAAAAGAGTTTGCCGTTCGAGCACGAAAAGAGTTTGGCGTATAGGATCAGAAGAGGTTGGTTTAGGCGCTGAGGGGTGGATGGAAGCAAAATGTAGGATAACTGCATGGTTCAGAATTTCAGGTTTATTCCAATGTGTCTGCCAATGCGTGCCTTGCTTTAAAACGAAATTTGAGATTCTTAAATTTATCAGTCAGCCTCGCCTTAGATGCAGTTTGGCTTATCGGAATACAGAAGCGTATATAATCCTAGCTAGCAAAGTCAAAGTCAAATCATTTATTTCAAACAGGCCTACTGGGTCACTTACAAATTGTCATAATTTTTTTTTTCTTAACTCTACCACCGGATCGGAACGCGACCTCAACTGAGAAGATCCAACGAGCAACACAGCGGACTTGTCTTTTTTTACAAAATATTTTTTTTTACTGTTTAATTTTTTGAATAACCATGTGCATGTGCAATTCTAGATGATTAGGAAACATCAGAAACTGTGCGTTGTGTTGCAAACATTAGTCTAATTTCTTTAACAGTTATAAATTCAACAATGAAAAATTAAACGTATCAACATTTTTTTTCAATAATCCAATCTAAGTTGATACCCTAACATAATCGCTATCTCCTAAATTCTCATCAACTTTGGAACCGCAGATTACATCTGGCACAACGATGAGATCCCATACGAGTCGAACGCCGCTTGCCGGCGCGGCCACTCCTACTACAGCAACAGCCTGGACGCCAACAACACCGACATCGACGTACCGACAGACGTAGAGTCTCTACTCGATTACGAAAACTCTGGCGTGTGTTTCTATTGCGTGTGCGCCGTCAACGGCCGCCAAGCTGGCTGCATCAGCCGCAACCCTTGGTTCTGCGAGTACTACAGATTCATCAGAAACCATGACGCCGGTAGAGACATGTACCGCAACACGTTCCAGCAAGACAGACCCAGTTACTTTAGGTTGCTGTCGCACAGATTGAGGAGGACCATGGATAATGGCATTTATGATTTCATCGACAGTGGTAGGTTCTGGTTCGCGGGTGGTGTTGCTTTGGGTTGTAAAGGTGTTGCTTTATGATGTATAGTGGATTTAATAGTAGTGGTATTGTGTCAAGTGACTTGTGATTTAATTAGTGCGTGAGTGGACACACAAAGCGGGAGAATTGAATATGAATACAGACTATCCAGAAGGATATTGTATGGAATATAATGTAATAAATATACTTCTTATATGTCTAAACAGACCTTCAAGCCCGTGCACTGGAAAAACCATAAGAAGACTTCTATTTATTACAACAAATTCAATGCTGACACTTTTAAACAAATAAAACGGAAATATTTCAATTGCAAATTTTTATTTAAAATGTTGCGTCGCCATATGCAAGCCAATCTTGCTTCACTACCCTCAATATAAAATAACCCCAATTTGTATCTACCGTTATAAGATTAGGTTGTAACATTCCATCTTGTAAGCTAAAGATTGGTTGCAGGTGGCGACGCGCTGTGCTGCGGCCATCAGAACGCCCATCGGAGACAGATTCACAGCTCTGTTAGGAACAAACTGAGGGTTCTTAGGAGGAAGCTGCCCAAGGAGAACCTGATGGGAGGACGGCCGAGAGGGGACTATGAAGATTTTATTGTTAATAATGATTAAGCAGAAAAGAGGGAGAGAGAGAGTGGAAGATTTCAGATTATTTCATTAAGACACAAGACGGAGTTGAGAAAAATAATAATAACAAATAAACCCAGGCCTGGCCCAATTGAAACTGTACAATACGCAGCTGAAAAACTTAGAATAAAATACAAAAGATTAAAAAAGGAAAAAGATTCATAAGACTGAAAATATCATATCTTGTAACGGCAATGAGAACGGCGATTATAATTTCATTTCTACAGGCCTTACACGGTCGGATGTAACCAGACAAAATATTATGATATCAATGTTTGGTTCTCATTCTCTGGGAGAGAGGGAGAGAGGAACCCGGTGTAATAACCTATGCTCAGTGTTGCAGTAATAATTCGTGACGATTGTGTTTATTCCAGTGTCTTAGTGTTGTTTTTTATAATGTTTTTTACTTTTATATAATGAGTGTTCCATTAAATAGTTTTTAAACAAATTTCCAAGTTTATTTTGTATTTTAACTTCACTCAAACTGTTATGCACTTGCACTTCGCACATTTTGCTTCCATCTGCTCTTATCAGCACATGTTTATAAGCACAAAATAGTTTTTTAAGATTAACACAGAACTTGAAGGAGTAGCTTATATTATTAGTTCAATTTTTGAAATGGTAAGTGATTTTTTTACTCATTCCTATTTTGAATTTGAGTTAAATTTAGATGTAATATTCATTTTGTTGGATTTCAAACTGCCTCAATGTAATTAATATTGACCTAACGATTTATTAGCCATGATAATGTTACTATAAAACATTGCGTAATATAAAAACCAATATGTCTTTCAGTGGGCGGCGGTGTAGACAAGAAGATATGTGTTCCATTTGTATCACAGTACACCGATTGCACTGACGGTAAGGAATATTTAAATATAATGCCACCATAATTAAACTGTTAGGGATGTACGCCCCAGAGCATCTTGAAAGCGAGTCTCATCTCAGCATTCAAAAAGAAAAATACTAAAGCTTCTACACGGTCGAGAGAGAGACTATAAGAAGGTAGAGTCACCATGAGAAAAAAGCAATAAGTTTCTCTGAGTTTTTCTAGCTCGATATCACTGTGCTAGGCGGTTAATCAAACTGTTTCAATGCACGTCTCTGAGCTCTAACATGACTCTGAGCAAAGTCGGTAAGGAAGGCCCAATATAATGAGATAGAACTTATATGATGACGTCATGAATTCCAGACAACATATGCTCGGGCTGCACCAAATGCCACTGCGTCGCCGACGGCAAGTGGGAATGTGAGAGCGTCCAGGAGTGTGATGAGGAGGACAACAAAGAGGACGAATTGGGTGTCAGCGACGAGCAGATTGAAAACGCGCTGAAGAACGTTGAAATGGGTATGTGTTTGCTTATTACGTAAGACATTTAATTGAGACTGCTGCACACGTAACTGTTATACGAGTTAAACTTGTATAAGGAATTATATTTTGCTAATCGATTTTAAACATAATGCAGGACTTTATTTTGAGTTATAACCTGCCAAAAGCAACTGGCGAAAACTAAATGCAAGAGTTGAATGTAATTATGAGTAAAGAAGATAACATCTTTATGTTTCTACTTTGTATGTAGTTGTTTGCGTGTGTAGCACTCAATATTGTTATAATCTCATTCACAGAAATGAAAAAGGACAGAATAAGACAAAGTAAATCTTCGAAGCATCCTCTGGTGCCGAATCCGACGAAGAGTAATGAACAGGATGATCTAATAGGTATGAAATCTGAATTTATCGTCTGAATGCTTGGCGAGGGTTCTCTACATTTAAAGACATTATTTTTTATGCTTTTTGTAAAGACGCATAAAGGATCCAATGGTTAGTTTAGGCTCTAGCTCAGAGTTTCCCAACCTTTTTTGCATGGACCCCCCCCCAGATTATAAAAAAAAATGTCATGCCCCCCCCCCTATATTTTTCTACATTGCTTCAATAAAAAACACAAATTATTTTACGATATTTATTTCACGCGATTTATTATATGTTAATGGGATGTTTGCGCCTGCATTTTTTGAGCCAGTTGGTCGATGTCAGGTTCTGTTTTTGACAGAGCTTTCATCAAATTATACACTTCAGGCCCCCCCTAAGATCTCTCTACGCCCCCCCGGGGGGCATGCCCCACCAGTTGCGAAGTCCTGCTCTATACGCTGTTCTCTTGTCTCTCTCTTCTCTCTAGACTCTTAAGTTTCAGAAGCGTAAAGCACATCCTTACGTTCTACCTAAAGTAGGTATATTAAGTTGTAACAGTTCACTACAAAGGCGTAGTAATTATTTACTACAGTCGCCGTATTTATGAGTTGCTATAAAATACTTTTTTTATAACTATTTCAGGGTACCTGATTGCTATACCCCGGGAAATGCACTGACATGCACACTTTTTGTTTTAAATATAGCACTTATTGCACCAATATTTGTTTTTATTACTACGACTATAACATTGAACAAGGTAAGTGCCGTAGTATTCTATTATACATAATTAAAATATATAAACGCAATAATATACTTACAGAGAACTTTAAATTCTACGAGCCGATGGATGATATCATGGATACGATACGACAGAAGAGATCAATGAATGAAGAGAGCAAAGCATCTAATGACACGGTTAATTTTTTTGGTGTTCTAGATGAACTAAACGAAGGTGAATATTATAGAATATTAGTTGTATTTATAAAAGAAGGTGTAGGAGCTATTTCAACGAGAGAACCTTAAAGGCTGTAAATAAGTAGAGCAATGAGGTAAAAGTTGCATAGTTCTGCATAAATGTTTGAAAACCATTTATTTGATTTTGCAACAAATAAACAAGGATGCAACTGTGACATTAATTGTTTGTGTTGTCATCTTTCACAGATACGCTTAAAAACTCAAACATAACGGGAACTTTGCCAGCACAAAAAGTCGCCAGCGTACACTTACCAAATTTGTCTCGGCGCGCCGGCGCCCTAGATAACACTAACACTTCTCTGCAGATTGAATTCAGTGAGCCTAATCAATACAATCATATTACGGACAACAAGATTGATATAATAGGGCGTAATGACGTCACTTTTGATGGCAGTCATGATAAATTAGACTTAATTGGTAACAGCACCCAAAAAGCCAAAGATAAAGAATTATCAAAGCTTGTAGTTAACGAACTAAAGAAAAGTAGTGAAGTAATAGGCGATTCAGCTGCTCCGGTGATATCAAATATAACGTTTACTCCAGAAAACGATACGTTCACAGCTATGGCGTTTATTGCTGGCAATCTATTGAACAAACTTTGGAATATCGAAAAAGATGCTGGCGGAACGTCAATTGAAACAGAAGTGATTAAACATGAAAAGATAGCTAATTTGTTGGAACTGTTTAAAGAACCACTTACTTTAAAACAAGAAACATTCTTAAAGACTGCTCTAGCACAGCTATCTAGTACTTTTGATACGAATAAAGATATTAATAATATATCGATTTGTGAAAATATTGAAGAAGCTAAGAAAATTTTGGATGACTCGAGTAGATCTAATGAAGATAGCTCCACAGATGATAAAAAGGAACGTAAGGGTTGTAAGAAAACCGAGAAAAAGAAGGAAAATAGTAAATTATCAGTAGAAGCTATTTCAAGAGTAAATAATGTAATGGCACTTATTCAGAAATTTGATAGTATACAAGAAAAAATAAAAGGTCTAGAAAAAAAATCTTACAGTGAAGGAAACAAACAAGAACTAGTGTTTTCTCCAACTCAAAAGAAATATGCTACTGATAGCATCTTTACAAACGATGACAGAAAGCCTCTCAATAATTTTCAAAGTCTTTTAGAAAAAATTACAGGTACATTATACCCGAAAGATTCTCCAAATAAAATGAAAACTCAAAATAGATACAAAACAAGTCAGAATATTAAAAATAAATTAAAGAATATGTATGATATCGATTTGAACAACATGAATGTAACATCAAAGGATAAACTTATTATGGACTATCTAAGTCATATAGAGGCAAATCCTGAATGTTTGCTTAAAGCAAATAATCGTAAAACAAAAACTCTCGCAAATGTTGAAGGAAATATACTACTCAACCTGTCCGAATTTTTTAAAATTAAGTCTTTTTCCGACTTAGTTAAGCTATTAGAACCAAAAAAGGAAGAGGCAATTCATAAATCTATTAGTACAACTGAAAAACCAGTTGAATCCACGACTGTTAGTTTCAAGTTGTCTAGGAATATAAATTACAAAGAGTCGTCGAAATTAGAGACAACTAAAGACAAATTTAAAGCACATTTAAAAACAATTTTAGAAGATCTTATCGAGATACAGAATGCGAGAGGTGTGAATACCAAAAACATTAATTTAGTGGATGCTTTACCGTGTATTTATAATATTTTAAATGCTGATAAAGAAATATCACTCAATAAAACTAAAATTATAGATCCATTGGACAAAGTCACCGTTATATTTAACGAGTTGAAAAATGATTTGAAATCTACCCAGACACGTAGAACTGGTGTTATTACTGGGCCACGTCCGAAATCAGCCGTTGTGTGGGAGCGTACTATCAAAGCTTTGAACGAAAAACCTAAGCCCAAAACAAGAAGAACTCTTGTTGAGAACACTCCAAAATCATTTGAAGAAATAAAAAAAATAATAGAAAAAATTGAGTCTTCTGGTTCAAATACATATAAAAATTATGCGTTACTAACTGAAGTACCTGCGGCTGATAAATTAGTTTTATTGAGAACCTTAGAAGCCGATATAAAGGCTTATATAAATGCATTAGAAGTTATCAAACTGTCTATTGATAATTTAAATAAATTACCGTTAGATAAACAGTTAGAATTGCTAGAATTTATGACTAATGCAGCAACGCATATCAATTTAAACGAAAAAGTGGTGAATAATATAAACAAACCCAGGGGAAGGAGATATTTCGTTGATGAGATAAATTCTAGCAGAGATACATTGAAGAATAAGAATAAAAAGAAACAAGCTCTAAGATTTAGCGTAGTTAACAAAAGCAATGACGACACGAGAGTATCCAGAGACATCGTCATAAACCAACTAATTAAAAACCGTGTACAATTGTACATGAAGTTAAAAGAAACTAAAGGAATTGAATTAGACAATGATATGAATTATAACATAGCACAAAAGATTTTATTATTTCTAGAAAGTGGAAATAATCAGCTTGCGAGAGAATTGTATAAAGTATTTGTCGCACAGAATGTGAATGAGAGTAATTTGGAACGCGGTTCAAGTAATAGATACAGTGGTAAGAATTTTCTAGCTTTTATTATTTTATTCAGCTGCAGTGCCTCCGGCTCATAACACATCTAAGAGCACCTAAAGTCGAAAGAGTATGCGAGTCCCCGGACAGTAATTTTCTTGGCTATTACAATAATATATCTAGTTAATATTTATTATTGTTGGCAACGATATATTTGATTCTTAGAAAATGTATCTCTTAGATTTCATTTTGTCGTCTATACCCATAGTTTAAAACATACCTCCATTCATAAATAAGGGGAATTAGATGAATTGACATTTATAGAATTATGAAATAAGCACATCGTGAACATTAATAAATTATTAGCTGTTGCTTTATTTGTTGATAATATTTTCTAGGCTCTCCTCTTCAAAAGCTTAAAGAAAAGTTGGGTCCCATGTCTCTGCAGCCGAAACGGCCAGTAATCCAGTTCGAAGAACAGCAAACCCAGGATCACGCACGGTGGCTTAACCAGGACAAATTAATCAAACAACTGCTTAACGTACAAAACATGAGTTGATAGATTACACAAAGATTTTACACCAATTTTAATAAAAGTTTTGTATTCAATATTTTGTTTGTCTATTATCATAGTCACCTCAGCAATTAGGTAGCAGCAATTACCTATTCACGTAAATTTATACGTAGTTTTCGTCCATTTACAATGGCAGTACAAATCACTGATCTCTGATGAAACTAAGGATAAATGACAGCTTATAATCCACACACACACTTTTAGGATACTTTTGAGTCGGGAAAATAATGTCTTCCCGCTGGATGGTCACAAAACTATACGAGTATATTGTAACCGCACGGCATAGCAAGAGCTTACATATTAGATCAATTTATAACATTTATTTGTTATCTCGGGAAATTGATAGAGTCTTAAATAGTCATAAGAACCTAAGTGCACGCACTTTTACAAAGTCGCATACTTCCAATAATTGTGTGTCTTCATAATGCTGTAATTATAGTAAGAATGTCATCGACTGTTTGGCCACAAACATATACAAAGTGGAATTCTGAATCTTGACCCAAGATTCCTCAAGACAGGTTTTCTCAAGATGTTTGCTAATTTTGCAGTAAAGTATTCCCGCTTTACTGATGGGTGGAAGATTTTGTTGTATCATCATCATAAGTATCATAAGCAGTACTGAAATACTTTGGACAACGAACAAGAAATGTTACTGGACACTGGCAAAATGGCTCAATTTTGTAGCTGATAGCCAACGAAACACAAATGGATATTCTACAAGTTAAAACACAGTTAATTCAATCGAATTTATTGTACTTATGTAAATGAAACTGTATACTACAAATTCATATTATGCCACAATTTACAATAGTATTACAAAGCGGTTATTGGAAAATAAGCGCATCTTTGTAATGAACATTGTAACTAGATCGTTACGTTCTTAGAATTTAAGGGATCTAAACTAATTACTTACTAATAGTCACTTAATCTTCGCGGTGTGGTCAGCTTATGAGTTATAGAGACGGACTTTTGTATTGTTTTGTTGCCTGTAAAAGATATATTTAAAATTGATTATTTTTCTATTTTTAATTTAGTTAGCCTTATATTTGCTTGCTATGCTATTTTTCATCATCTCTTCCTCATCGTGATTTATATTATTGAACCTGGTTCCAACTATTTAAAGTTGTTTTCTCATGGGTTTAAAAAGATTTCAAAAGTAATAAAACCTTTTTATTTACCTGCTTTATTAATACGCTTTCGCTTTGTGGTTTGGTCAGCCTGCGCTATATTTACATTGCTTCTTTTCTGCACATCGATCTTCCCATCAACTTTACCTCTTAAATATTTAGGTATTATAATATTCTTCATCCGAGCTCTAAATCCGTTCGTATCTAGCATGGACCTTTTCTTTCTCGGTTGCACATTTAAATTCTTCTGCCATCTTTTCATTGTCTCCTCATACTCATTGTACTTCTTCTGTGCTATCACATTCATCTTCTTTCTCGCTATTTCCTTAACTATATCTGCATTTGGTACGCGCTTGTTTAAAAGCTCTACAACATCCTTCTTCGAACCCCTTAAAAGGTTTTTTATTCTTTTCAAAAACGACTTTTTTTGCTTCCCTCTCTTATTATCTATGTTGTCATTTACTATAGTGGGTGGGACTAAAACATTTTTGGATGAACGTATCGGTGGGATTTTCGATATTCTACTGTGAATGTGATTCAATAATATAATTTTATCATTTATATCTTGCAGACTTGTAGATATTTTGTCTACAATATTTAATTCCATATTCCTAAATATTGGTATAACTCTTCGGTTATGGGCAAAGTTTACTAAAGCTAAAGCATCATTCATTTTATTAATATCCTGAGTTACTGCAAGATGTAGTAGCTTCATGGTATATGGCTTTTCGATTGGTGAGCTATTTTCGATATCTGAAGCAAGTTCATGCCATTTGATCCCTACACTTTGTAGATCGTTTGTCAGGTTGTGTGAAGACTCGTGCGCTTTTAATCCTATTGCTGAGAAGTCGTCAATATAATACTGTTTTATAACTCTGTTCACTATCTTCCGGGCAGTGGCAGAGAGGCCATTAATAATCATAACTTTAGGCATATGTTTGTCTATGATATTTAGAATTTTGATTACATTCTCTTTAGGTGACGTGCTATGACGGTAAACAGACCAGTATCTTCTCAAATTTCTGAATATATCTAACTTAATTTGATTGTCTTTGAAATCTTGAACTCCAGTCTGACTTATATAACGTTTCATAGCTCGTATGAGAACTTTCAGATCATCCCGAAATTCAGTACCATTTCTGAATTTCTGTAAACCAACTATATCTCTTAGGACTTGTTGAATATCGTGTTTTAACCGGTTCATATATTTTTCCCGCATATTTAGATAGTTTCTTCTCAAGTCAGATCCATTAGTAGAGGTATATTCTGTAACGTATTTACTATTTACAACATTATTAACAGTTTTGTTATTTTCAGCGGATTTGTTACTAGTATAAGATTTTACGAAATTGATTAAATTTCCTTTGACACTTTGTAGTTCTTTTAGTTCTTTATGCATATCAGTTATTAGGTCAGATAGTGATGTCAATATGGTGTCATTTGTATGACACCTATGTTCAGTAGAATTAGTCAAATTTGTTTGTGGAGTAACGTTAACATTCTCTGTGACGTTTTCAACTGGTGATACATCTCTTTTCATAATGTTTACTGCATCATATTCTATGATATCATTCGTGTTTTCAAACGAAAGGTTCGCACCGACGTTGTCTTTATATATTTTCACGTAATCTGTAAACACATTGAATTATTTAATAGAAATTAAAATACCAGTAATAAAAAAATATCAATAATCACTTTCACTATAATCATCTAGTAGTCTATACTAGTCTAGTGCACATATTTATCTATATATATGCAAAACAAAGTTGTGTCAGTTACACCATTCATAACTCAAAAACGGGCGGGGCGATTTTATGAACTTTGATTTTGTGTTTTTGTCACTACCCCGAATAGTATTATAACTATTAAAACATGGAAAACATTCACAAAAATTATAATACTAAAGATAATTTATTTTCGAATAAATTTGATTCTGTAGCGATACGAAACTCGCCGGAACAGCTAGATATAACATAAGACTCAATTTTCGTAATTCTTAATACCTATGTAAAATAGAGACTAGGTTAAAAATTAATATAAATAATTAAGTAGCATTACCTGTAACATTTTTGACATGCATATTATTATTCTTTGCTGACTCAAGCAAATCAATAACCACCTGACTAGCCTCGTTTTGTGGCTCTTCAATTCCATCCTTAATATCATCAACTACGCTCAGTATATTCGGAATAAAATCAGGTTTTTCATTATTCATTGGTTGATTTTTTTCGTCAAGAATCATATACTCTACGTCATAGACACTATCATTCTGTGCGAGATCCATCGGCAGTTTTCGTCGCACGTATTTTTGGGTGTCAAAACCGATGTTACTAAGAACTTCTTCAAACGCCAAACTGTCGGCATCGGGAATGATTAGTGTTTTAGTTGTTGATTCTGTATCTTGAGATCCTAGAATGTTGAACACACTTTATTACTATCTTTATTTGATTAATTCAGGAGTCCCTATTAAATTATTGAATTTGCAATGGTTTAAGCATTTGTTATTCAGCCAAACTAGTTATGCAAGCATTTTATTTTCCCATACCACTTTCTGTAGTTTTCCCATTTTCAATTTTAACTGCATGTTCTAGAGTTGTATTTTCTATATTTGCTGTAGTGAGTCCTTTGTTATATATATCAGGTTCCAGGCCTAGCGGTTTCACTCCGTACCACCACTCTGCCAGCTCCTCGAAGGTAACCTTATTAGTGGACGCCTTCAGGGGATCTTCAGTGACTGAGCGTTTGGATTTAGCTAATTTGCCCTCTGAAAAAGCTAAAAGGTAATAGGTATGAATTTTATTAATCTCAAACTCGATTCTGCACAAACATAAGAAATGGTAACACCTATAGAAAAATAATTATCAGATATAACATGTTTTTTTTTAACTAATTCAACATTGCAATAAAATGATCAAGGCTCTGGTAGCTATACTTCTGATACCTACCTACATTACTAATTAATTGGCAAAAATAATGTGAACATACCAGGTCGATCGTTTCTGTTCATTATATTCTCCATGACCATAACCAGCACTCTGTGGTTAATGTTGATGGGCTTCTCAGGGCGACAGGTCTGCACGTCATTACACTCCCAACTGCCTTCTGCGTTGCAGTCGCAGGACGTGCACCCGAGGCAGATGTTCTCTGTAATCAAACATGTTGAATGATAGTTAGTTTGGAATTAATAAAGTATGAGAGTAGTTGTGGACCTGATGTATTGATTGAGGACAACGGGAATGACAATAAAGATGGAAATGACGATGACGATAATGGATATGAAGATAGTATCGATGTATGTGATGGGGATTAAGATGTTGATAATGAGTAAGAACTACCTTTTGTGCAGTCGGTGTACCGAGATATGTATGGAATGCATTCTTGATCAGTTACTTCTGCGGCTGTAAAAATAGGTTAGTGATTGAATTACTTAAATTTTAATTCATAATCAAATTTCCTACAGCCCAACATATAAATATCAAACCGTTCTCAACCAAATCGAACAACGCCTCATTCACATCGGCCCTCATTGTCAAATCTTCGTCCTCTTCATCAACTTTTATCTTTGCACCCAATGACCCAAGGTTCTCATTCCCTTGCAGCACCTCATCAGCTAACAGGTAGTACTCGCACCGAGCTGTCTCCAAATTGAAACAGTGCTCCTTGTAGCACATCTGACAGTCATCTGATCTTCGGAAAACATCTGCGGTTTTGGAGTAATGGAAGCTTTGGGTAATCGTAGCTGGAAGTATAACGCTTGATTAGTTTTACGACGCGATAAGGAATATTAGGCGAGTGAGGTGTTAGCTAACATCCGATGATTTTATACGTAACCTATTTCATGTCTTTTTAAGGGTGTCATAGGTCTTTATTTACTAAAAACTGTTACCCGCGACTTCGTCCGCGTGGTATTTAACAAAAAAGTTTTTCTAAAATAAAAGTAGCCTAAGTTACTCCTTGTTACATCAGCTATCTGCCAGTGAAAGTCTCGTCACAATCGGTCCAGCCATTTCAGAGATTAGCCGAAACAAACAGACAGACAGACAAAAGTTGTAAAAAAGTTGTGTTGGTATATGTACCGTGTATACAACGATGTATATATGGATGTATATATAATGCACTTGTAAAAAGCGGTTATTTTAATATTACAAACAGACACTCCAATTTTATTTATTTGTACAGATAAGTCATTAGCCGAGCGCTGGCTCAGTCAGGATATATAAATTTCAGCCAAAATGAGTATTAAGTTTAATAACAGAGCGTTCGATTAAATCCGGCTTTTTTCGCTTCGCTTCGTGTTTCCAGTTCCCACTGATTCGATTTGAAACTGAGCTGTTACATGTTTATAGCTCGTTGACATATTCAAACATGCTACTTACGTGCTTATGTTTACGTAAACAATGTGTGTGTACAATCACGAAAAATCTACCGATTTGCGTTTGGAATGAGAAGTAGTTTTCGTAAAGCAAATTTATATCGAAGTCGGATATTTTACTGTTCAAATAGGCATACTGACAGGCTTCTCCTAAGGAATCTCTGAGGAACAAACCTCTGGATACCTGTTGATCCTGGCTGACAGAAGTATCAGTGGTGGAAGAGGGTTTTAATGCCTTATTAAAAAGAGATTATTGTGTTATTATACAGTAACGACTATAACCAAGGGGGGCGGGCAGTTTTGGGGGTATACCACTCCCCCTCTAACCCCCAAAGTGTGTCAGAATCAGAAAAAAAATATTAACAATTAAGTAGAGCACTTGTGAATTGTCAAAATTGTAAAAAAATGCTATGGTAAGCTACAACTTTACCACCCGTTCGGAATGCCGTTCCTATGGAGGAGAACGGGCAAGAAAGTAAACATCAGCAACCGTTGCTGTTTTTTAAAATATCTTTTACTTATTTGAGTAGTACATTATTGCTCGTTGTCTCTGGTCCAGAGCTCAACCCCTCGAAGTGAAGTCCTGGCTGGGCCCTTCACTTCGAAAGTGTGTAGTATAAATAAATTGCATCATCAGTCCGAGTAACAACGTGTAGTACTAGACATTCGCCATCCAGTCGCATCATTATAATCAACAACACCAAAGCAAATTGTAAACAGCAATGATGATGTAACAGGATAATAAACAAACAAACATCATCGGACGGATACCGACAATAATGGCTGACAAAATTAAGCAACGTCATGTCACATATTGAGCAATCAGTAGGGCGACTTGTCATCGGAAAGATCCACATATGGAAAAACGAAGATCTTAATACCAAACTATATATATGAAACTGAAAACTGTGTACATTGACGTACAAACACCACACGATGTAAGGGGCATGTTAACGAAAACTTTGGTAAAAGGTTACATTAAATGTATAATGTATATATGTCCAAAGTCATGGGTTACAAGTGTTGTAATTTTTGAGCGCGCAATGTATCGTAAACACACGATCACAACAACGTGCCGCGGCGCGATACCCGACGCCTGCCAGTGACGAGCGCGCTCGAGCGTATCAAGTTTTAATTTACATTGCAGTTTTGGGACTAAATTTGCAATTCTATTTTTTATTATTCCAAATCACGTTGAAATAGACGTTTATTATGATATTAAGCTAAAATCAATTTAAAAAATGCCCACATTCGAAGGTTCAAGACCCGGCTTGCACCTCTGAGATTTGACGACTTTATGTACGAATCTCATTTTCAACCATGATTGTCGCCTGATCTCTCTCCAGTCCTGTCAGATTGCCGTTACCTCGGACTATGACAGTCAAGGAAGGGAGAGTGCAGCTGGGCGCACACTTGTGCAGCATAATATCTCTTACGGAGTGGGCTAGTCTTCATTGGGATTGACTGTGACCGAAATTCGGTCAGAAGGAGATTATTATAATTATTTAAAGCGAACACGCTTAAGCTCCTACCCTTAAGATCTATTGTCTAAAGAGAGGCAGTTCCTGGGTTATAACATAAGGGAACCAACAAGCATCTCACCAGACACGAGGACCGCCAGGGCGCAGGCGCGCAGGTACATGGTATTCGGCGTCGATCACAGCTCTGTTTCATCATGTAACACACTGTTTTCCGCTTCGGACTGTTTTGGCCTGACAGGAACGGATTTTGAAAGACTTAACTCATTGCGCTACTTTATCGAATGAGTATTAAGTGGGACCTTCATGTGTACAGGTTGATTCAGAAAGAGTATACAGAGCCTTGAGCCTGCTCTTCTTTAGCGCTCTTTTCATCATGTGTTCCCAACAAAATGACAATTGTATTCTTGTGAGCAGTTTTTTTTATATCGTTATTTCGAACTTATGACTTCGTAGTATGACTACAATGTGCTAGAGAAGCGCATGTTCAAGGCTCGATCAGCCTGTATAGACGACCTGATTAGGCTTAGCTGCTAGTGATCCTGCTTCCTGAGCCAAGGTTCCCGGGTAGAAACAAACTTTGAGCACGAATGTTCATACCCGAGTCATCAATATTTGATATCTATACAAGTATTATACTGGGATCGCATTCAGTCCATTGTACGGTACCCATAATACAAGAGTTGCTTAGTTTGAGACTGTATAATGGTTCTGTTCATCTGACTTTATTAATTCGTTTATAACATGTGCCACCAAATTTCTAAGTTAAAATAAAATAATGTCCCCGAATTAACCTGCTGCAAAATGCGGCCCTGAGTGAAAACCGCGAATTTCTCCGTGATATTTACAAACAAGTGGCGTGCGGCGGCGCGGCTGTTTCGGCTGCGCCTGCGCACACTCACGCCGGCGGCCGACCATGCTGCTGTGGTTGCTACTACTTCATCTGGCCATACACCTCCTGACTGCCACCAGAGGTGAGTCCTATCCATTATCAGGTCGATTCTGTAATCTGATTCTCGTACGCTGGCAGCACTGAACCCTAGGAGTCCTGGTACTGCAAGGGCGAGTCTATGAGTCATCTCAATGATCTGTGCTCGCCTGGTGAGCTGTTTTACAGAATCGGCTAACTGAATTTCATTCTCGTACTAAATGTATGCACCGGCCTCTAAGAACTCAGCACTTTAGTCGGTTTATTTTGGATTATAGGTATATTACTCCAATACAATAAAACTCATCACGCCTGTAATCCTTGAAGGGGTAGGAATATAAGTTAATTGCAACATACCTACATTTACTGATCGTACTATTTGGTGCTCATGTTTGCGTCATTTTGGCGCCATGTCAGTGAAGGACGTTTTTGCGAAATTTTGTAGTAATTAGAATATAATTTAACAAATTAATGCTTCTCTACGTTGACTATACAGGGTGATTCAGACAGTAACACTAAGCCTTAAAACTGCGTTTGCTAAGCTCATTTGTAATCTTTATGTAATTATCGATTATAAAAAAAAAGTTGTTGCATTTTCTTTTTAAATTTGAATTATTGAAGTTCTGACTGTAAAGTCAGAACTTCAATGTTCTTTCAAATGAGCTTAAGAAGCGGAGATTGAAAGCTTAGTATATCCTTGCTGAGTCACTCTGTATACAGCTGAAACTATGTATACAAACCTATTGCGTTGCTAAATGTGTATTAGATTTTCTTACGTCATTACAGAAACAGTAATCCCGTCCAAGTATATAGGTTCTAATTTTAGCAGTGATAGCCAAGTTGGTAGAACGCTTGCCTCGGTAACGAGGATCGCAGGTTCAAACCCCGGCTCGCTCCTCTGAGATTTCCGGATTTCATGTGCGACTCTCATTTTCAACCACAATTATTACTTGCTAAAAACGGTGAAGGAAAACATCTTGAGGAAACCTGCATGTCTGAGAGAAGGCCTCGAAAGATGTGTGAAGCCTGCCAATCCGCACTGGGTCAGCGCGGTGGACTATGGTCTAATCCCCCTCTCATTGAGGGGAGGTCAGTCCCCAGCAGTGGGACATTAAAAAGGGGCTGGTATTATTGTATATATTGGTTCTAAAGTTCTTGGTCTACTCCTAACTAAGTACTCCTAGGTTGCTAATATACGAACTGCATCACTTAAGTCTTCCACAGATAGCACGCTACGATTGTACCAAAATTAGACGCCGTTAGTAGCATCGAGAAGATATGTAGAGACTAAAACAAAAGTTCCCTGTCTGTTTTACCTTGAAAACCATTTCCACATGCTAGAATCTTTATGAAAGAAGTAAGAGTTTGGTGAAAGCAAAGGGAGGAGCATGAAGAGATGGGGAGGAAGTGGGGAAAGGCAAGGGGGGTACCTAGAAGCGAGATTGTATCCGTGTGACCTAATCCGAAGCATGTGTTTATATTATGTCCTGTTGTTGAACATTCCCAGCGCGGATGACGTGTTTGCACGGAATATGAGAATGTTATGACAATCGTAGTTACGCGATACTAAGGACGACGGAATGATAACAGCAATATTGATAGCAACGTTTTCTCAGATACTGTACAACTCTTCGTAACTCAAGCATAATATTTACCCATAGACTTACGGTAACGTAAGCGTCGTTCTCTCACACCACTGATTTTATAAATGAGTATGACAGTGACAGCATGCTTACTCGATGATGTTACTATAACATTACGAGGTCCTGCTTACACTACTGATGTTTTCATTTATTGTTTGTTTACTGGCTTGCGGATAACATCAAATTAGAAAATCCTAGAGGTTTTCGGGTTCAAGCTTGAACCTAAAAACCTTGTTTCCACAGGAAGGGTTGAACCTACTCGCCTATTACGACATTAATCAACAAGATCGAATGGAAGTTTACAATAAAAAAATGTCGTTTTTAAATTAAGTTTTTTTTTTCAGATGCATCGTCAACAAAGAACATTTCGTCACGACCGATAGACAATAAATACGTCATAAAAAAGATAGACTTCTGTCCTGATGTGGGATACTTCTTCAAGCGCGAATCAGCGCCGAACAGCGTGAACCCGGGACCTTGCTACCTGTGCTTCTGCCAGGGACAGAACCAGGCTATATGCTGGAGGCGGGAGAACAAGAGATGCGATGTGGAGAGCTTTCATTTTCACGATCTTGGGAAGAGGTGAGTCGGGGAATCGACCACGGATATAAGTGGAATTGCAATCAAAAACTAAGACATTGATATGCTTAGTTTAGAAAACATACTGGACCGACGTCGAGGCACAGTCAATTGTTTTATTAATAATTTTGGATTGTTGAAATTTGCGATTGATCCTTCCAAGTATCGCATTTATGATTTAGGAATGTACGAAATTTAGAATTTATACAAGAATTTAAATGTAGGATCTATGTTTTAATAGCTTTTCTAAGCAGCAGTCGAGTATTTAAAACAACATTTATATCATCGCAGCTTCGGCCTAAATTTGTAAATCGAAATATGGTAGTTTTGGGCCGAAAAGTCAGGTCTTATTTTGATCAGTTTCTGTCGCAATGCAATAGGTCGATTGGATAATCCATGTCATATCTAAAGTTGCAACAGTCAATATGAATGGTTAAGAGTTTATTAGTTATCGACAGCCTGATTAGCGCAGTTAGTAGTGACCCTGCTTACTGTGCTTAGGGTCCCGGGTTCGAATCCTGGTAGGGACATACTTTGGGTGATAAGCACGAATGTACCTAAGTCATCGATGCTTAATATCTATATAAGTAACTAGCTGAGTCGGCAAATGTTTTTTTGCCATATACATTATTTCTAGGAAATAATTTTATAGTTAAATATTTGCGATTATAAATTCAGACATAAACTATCCTATCTTTCAAATTGGATAAAACTGCACACAGTGTGCAAAGTTTTATTAAAATCGGTTTAGTAGTTTAGCAGTCCATAGCGAACAAACACCGTGACACCTAATTTATATATATTAAGATATATACTGGGTTCGCCCCCAGTCCATTGTATGTACGGTACCCATAATACAAGCGTTGCTTAGTATGGGACCGTACAGTTGGTGTGTTCGTCTGGCGATATTTTATAATTATTTATTCGCAGAGACACAAGAGTCCGGCGCAGTCCTGCAGGCTTTAGTGACATCTTCTTCCGCGATGCGACCAAAGACGGTACAGTATTGTAAAGAAAGAATACCCTGGACAAGACAGACAATAAGACCATAAGACCTCTAGTGTCCTATAAGACTATAGGAATTTAAAGGTCGCGGCAATGCACATCAACGAAGCAATAATTATCCAAATCTACCGTGTTCTTGTATAAGATCCTGTAGTAAATGGACAAATACCTCACTAAGCTGGCTTAAGTCCACCAACCCGCACTGGGCCAGCGTGGTGGACTATGGCCTAATGCCTCGCATGGAGAGGAGGCCCGTGCCTAACAGTGGGACATTAAAAAAGGCTGTTATTACAGGCTGGCTTCCAAGTTAAAACTAATATGAGGGACTTTTAATTTAACTGAAGGCGTTACATACTGCTTGAGTATTATTTCTTAGTATGGTGAACGTGGTGCTGCCTGCCCACATGGCGTAGATGTTCCTGGGATGTGGACCAACATCTTTTTAAAAAGAGTAACCATTCAGATTCTTGCGGTTTCCTCCCAGTGGAACCAACAATCCAAACTGGCGGTAGCTTTTGTCTATTCATTACGGCTTTTTGGCCTACATTTTTTTCTCTATCTAATCTAATTTTATACACATATGTCCCATATGTGTACAAAATTACGGAGATCTGAAGTAAAAAAAAAATATACAACCAGATTGAGAACCTGCTTTTTGAAGTCGGTTAAAAAGTGTTTGTAATGTCCTAACATTGCAGATATTAAGCGCATTTTGATGTGCTGACTGTGTTGACATTCTTAAATCTTTTACAGTTTTCGATCTAGGTACTGCAGAGCAGTGCAAGCCCTTTGAGTCCAGCTTCAGTGATGGGTGCCCGCCGGGTGAGTAGGCCAGTTCACTAGTTTAGTTCGCATCTAAGCTGGACAGTACTAGCTCAGGCACCTGCTAGTCATCTTTCTACATATTTTTAAATAACTGTCTAGTTGAGCTGGGTAAAATAATTTCTCGAGTCTTGGCACCTTTGATCAGAGTCATGGCACTCGTTCTCAGAAGCCGTCTTACCCCACCTATGATACCTCCGTGCCTGAAAACCCTGCAGCCCTTTCAGCCTTTTTGCATGTTTTTTTTTAATTTTCTTGCAGCTGATTGGTGTATCGGTTGTACTGTGTGCGACTGTGACGCGAACGGTAGATGGGATTGTCATATATTGAGTTTTTGCCCTGAAAGTAAGTATCTATAGTGTTTGAGTATCAATTTTGGACTTGCCTTGCCTTGCCTTTTAGTATGAGTGGATTAGGATTAGTTGGATCCTTTTAGGATAGGTTGTTGAGCTTCACCCGTCTATTGAAACTCCGTTGGGATTTCAAATGATATTATATTTATAGAAACAGTAATGATGTGTAATATGTTTACCAATAAATACGTAAATTTACAGAGAAAGGAGGTAAGAAACTAAAGAAACGCAAACAACGTGTGAAAATTTCCGAAGTGGGACCTTTGATTGCGCCGACCAGTTATAACACCACTGTACCCCCATCTAAGCTGATAGTAAGACGGATAGATAAATCTAAATCTAAGCCCCAGCCAAAACGCGTCGCCAGAATGGACAATATAGCAACTCCGAAAACGAGAATCGTTAAGAAAGAAGCGCCCACAGAAACTACCAAGCGTCCGAAGAAAAAAATACCATTGAGGTACCGAAAAATTGCTCCCAAAAATGTTACGGTAATCCCAAAGATCATTAACAAAAATATAGCAACTCACAACCCCATAGACGTGATTAACAGATCTAAGATGCAGGGGGGTGTTAATGCAAACAACGAGACATTAAGAATAGCACAGCAAGTGGTCAAAAGGGTGATGGCCGCTGTTCAGAGAATGGTTAAAGACCAAATGATAAATTTAACCAAACATATGAATTCGAAGCCGAAGCCGTCGTACAAGAAGATAAATAAGAGGCAGGTGAGGAAGGGGAGTGGAAAAAATCATTTGAAGAAGTTTATCATTCGGAATAAAAGGAACGCGCTGGCGATAGATAATATTGATTATAATATGAATACACCTAGAGGTAAGATTATTAATTGTCAAGTCTATTTAAATAGGTAGGAAATAAATAGACGGACATTTTTGAAAACTACGTTATTCATCATACGTACACCATACAATGTGTTTAAATACGGTAGACCATGAAGTATACGGTTAGCTTACGAACAATCTCGCACTTGACTCTGGACGTCAAGTGCGAGATTATATGATGAAGTCAAGTCTGTAGCTTTGGCACTAGTTCTCGAAAAAGTAATCTGAAATATCAGGGAAAGGGGAAGGGAGAGAAACACATTCGCTATATAGAGTCAATTTAGTTAGATTACAAAGTGATATTTAATAAATATGTTTTATTTCAGAAAATACCACAAAAGGTGTTTCGGAAACAGCAGTAACAACAATCGCAAACACTTTTCTGGTCCCTGACAGAGTTAACACTGCAACACCGGACCCGATCCTTAACGATAGCGATTATTATAAGTATTCAATAGGCGTCAATTATTTCACCACATACAAACCAATTATTGTTAACGATGTATATGAAACTGAAAAAGTTGCAAACTTAGCAAGCAATAAGAGATTGAAACAATCGGCCTTTGATCCAACTATTGACGACGGTAATGAAATAACATCATTATTAGACGCTATTCCTGAAGCAAATGATTTAAAATTCAAGAAATGGTCTTTCGTAAAGATAATGAAAGATAAACATGATCAAAATAAGGTGCGAAATGTTGAAAAACTTATAATGAATAAATCTATTGCTATAATCAACCCTATAAAAAAGGTTCACACGAAAGATATAGAAAGGAAATTTGTGACAAAGAAATTTAACATTGTAAAGGTAATTAATAGTCATATGATGGCACTAGATGATTCAAACTATAATCAATCAACAGTTCAGGCCATAAAGAGCAAAATAAGTGATTTGCAGAGTTCAGTGTCCAAATTATTTAAATATTTTCCTAAGAATGGCACCATCGTTAATAAAAGTAAACATAAGAGAGTTGGTATTGCAAGATATTTAAAGAAATTATTTAGTAACATTTTCAATCGCAAAAAGACAGATAGAATTAACGAATTCAAAGTAATAGAAACATTGTGTGACACGTTTGGTCCGTGTAAAGTGAATAAAAAAGACAAATTACTTCTGAAATATAAATTGAAACAGTTGAATAACGAAACGTTGAAAATTTTAAAAACTATTCAGATAATTAAAGGATTGTTACAATTGGTTAATATACGTGTCGACAACGAAGAAGCTACAAGAAAATCTAATTTTGGTTACGATATCCAGAAACTAAATCACATTATAAGAGGGACTTACCTTAAACACAACGACGTCCCATTAAGCGCTACACAGTTGATTCAAATGGATTATATAAAGAAAAACACAAAACAATTCGTTCAATCTGTTAGCAGATTTGTAACTATTTTAAACGATATAGTCGCTGTACTTATCAAGGATAACAATGATAAAATTAATAACTATAATCGCATACTAAGGGACACAGAACAAAAAGAAGAAGATAACCCGTTCAAGAATTTTAGAAACCTTCTTTTAAAATACAATCTAGCTCAAAATGAATTTATGAAGAAAATGTACAAACAATTAAGTGAGTTTGAGAATCAAATTAAAGAGAGAAAGGTGAGTGACAACGCGTTTAACGATTTGAATAATAGTGTAGCGATAGAGACGTTCTCAAGGAACATAATTACAAATCTTAGGCAGCTGAAGAGAGTCGCTCAGACGCAGACCTCTAGCGGGAGGGTGAAGAGGAAGGCCGTATTGAAAGAAGACTCTATAGAATATGTACTAATGGTAATGGAATATTTGATGAAGCAGAATTATCCGTTGGACGCTGCACCAGGTAAAACATCCTAACTTGTTGTTTTTTATTATCTTGCGATTATTTTTATTATTACACCAACTCCCAATGAATATCTATCGTAATGTTATCAATAAAGATATTTTATTCTTCCAATAATCGCCTATTTTCAGTGAACGACGGCATAGATCTACTAATAGACGCTATCAGAAATGCACCAGATATAAAACCAATAAAGAAAAAAGTATTAGAATATACAGTTGCTACTCCAGTTTTATTAAATTCTATACAGAGGAATAATAACAGTGATGAAAGCAATTCTGTAACCGATATACCATCGAAGAAGAATTTTGAAAGCAGGATTGATAATAGCAAAGATTTAGTTGATCAAATTCTAGAGGAAGACAAAGAAAATGAAGAAAGGTCTCAGTTTGACAGGAAAGCCGAGGATACCACTGAATCTGTTTATTATCTTAGGGTTGAAGACACGTCAAACACGGACCCAGATATTGTCATTGAGACCGTAAGTCACTTACCAGTTACTGTACCGCCACCGGCAGTCAGAGAAGTCACTGATAATAGTAATACAATCAATGCTTATAAAAATGTTGATAATTCTAAAAAATCTCATGAATCAGGAGATATTGACAATAAGATGGATGAAATCGGTGAATCGAATGAAACGAATGACGTACCATTACCAGAAACGTATGGATCTCATACAAATAACAAGGTTGCACTAACGTCTGATACTACTGCAGCTTTAGAAGTTACAGAAGCCAGAGATTCTACAATTGAATCTGATGGAGGAATTACAGAGTCAAATAGAATCTATTTAGACCAATCTATAGAAAGTAATGAGAAAAAAATTGTATTCGATACTAAAACACAAATTGATTGGATTGAAGAAAACTTTGGAATGGACCCAAGCAGACTTAATACAACACACGCTATTACCACCACCATGCCTTCCAGTACTACTAATGTTGATAATATAACTATGAAACCAATAAAATATGATGTCAGTGGTATGACGAGTGAAGTGGAAGATAAGAAAAAGAAGAAGATCAACGCTGAAGAAGTGATGCTAAGAAAACAGATGGACCTTTTGAATTCTCTGGATTATGGCACTGAGATGTCAGAGTTCGAGGACTCCGGATCTAAGGACGGAAGTGACGATAAATTCACAAGTGACTCGTTTCCAGCGTACTTCGTTTAGTTTAGTTGTTATTTATTATTATTTCACTACAAAATAGTTGTTTGTGCATTACTTATTCAAATGTGAAGAAGACGTAGATCAGTTTTGAAAGATTGTGAACCCGAGAGATTAATTAATATTTTACATTTAATGTGAGTTTGTACAGAACTTCCATTGCTTTTTGTGAAATATGGGTTTATCTATAAAACTTGAACGTAGGTATTTTAAGCACAAGGGCCAGTTATAGAATGCTTAGGAGTAAAATAATTCAGATCTATATTAAGATGTTGTAAGAACCCACCAGACTATTTTGCAGTGAAATAATTAAAAGTTTAATATGTAATATTTATATTAACGCCATGTAAGCTAGCAATTATTTCCATTGTACATACACGCAACTATTGTGATTATTCTTCGTTGAATAAATTAATAACGTTATTGATGTTATTTTTTTTTAACTATTAACTACTGTAATGTTGTTTTAAAGATACCAACTAGGACCCAAAATAATGCAACACTTGTAAGAACTAGGGGCGATCCCAGTATATCTATATATATATAAATCTCGTGTCACAATGTTTGTCCTCAATGGACTCCTAAACCACTTAACCGATTATAATAAAATTCGCACACCATGTGCAGTTCGATCCAACTTGAGCGATAGGATAGTTTAAATCTCAAATTATAGTCACAATTTTAATTTATTGCTAATTATTTGTCTGTTATTATTTGACAGTCACAATTATCTGTTAACTCCAAATGATTCTAACAGATGTCGATACCTTTCGACTGGGTTGAGTAAGTAATCAATAGATGGCGCTGCTATGGTAAATCTACGAACGTGTCATATAAGCTACATTTTAACAGCATAATTACCACGTGTTGTTGACGCTATAAAATTAATTAAATTTATTTTGTAGTAAACGAAATACCGTATAATTCAGCTAATTATTTGTCTGTTATTATTTGACGGTCACAATTATCTGTTAACTCCAAATGATTCTAACAGATGTCGATACCTTTCGACTGGGTTGAGTAAGTAATCAATAGATGGCGCTGCTATGGTAAATCTACGAACGTGTCATATATGTCATAATTGTGTTCAACGTACTTCCCCTTCAAATCTCAATCCAGTGAATTTGTATACCAACATCAACATTTTCGTCTTTGTTCGTAAATTATTTAATTGTACTAAAGGGTTATAGTAGTAGAAAGTCAAATAAGGAGATCACCATATTTTTTTACAAATACCATCTGTGTGAAAAAGCATAGTGGACTCCGTGACTGATGTTCTCTTATTGTTCCTCTTAGATTGTTTACTATAATGTAATATAACAAAAACTTTAGCCACAGCAACGCGTGGCCGGGTCAGCTAGTAACTTATAAAGATATTAAACTCCATGATTCGGATAAAAATATTCGTGGTTATCACACAAAGTTTGCTCTTACAATTCAAATCCAGGACCCTCGGTACAGAAAGCAGGGTCACTACCAACCGTGCCAGTAGAGTCGTAAAAAGGAAATAGGAATAGGTAGAATATGGTAAGCATCAGGTAATGTGCGATTGCTATATGGTAGCGCAACGACTGAGTTCACACATTCTAATCAGAGCGGCGGCGGTGGGCGCTGCGCGGGCGCATGTCGCAAGCGCACGCTTGCAGCGTTCCGGTGGTCGGCCGCGTACCCGACCTTCCGTTTCTCGTAGCGATTAATTGCTCTCATAGTACGCTGTAATATCCTCAGCTGATATATCATCTATGAAACACGGGATGGCACTGCACTAAACAAATTGTCAATTTCCTTGATAGCTTTACTGATAATAATATTAATAATCATTGCCCCTTGTCGTCTTATATGACGGCCTTTTTAGGGGGCCCATCTAACGAGCGGCGAGTCGCCATCTGCCAATAATAATTGGTTAAAGCTGATTATGGCATGTGTCTGCTACCCTTTCAATAGCCATATCTCATGTCCATCCAAACCTCAATCCATAGACTCAATTATCATTCCATATTCCTGCAATAGTTCCTCCGCCTGCTGAGGTCAATTCGCTGTTTATGCTATCATTTTCAGCAATTGACCCCAACAGGTGGCTAACATAACATTAAAATTCTCAAAAAGGGCCTCTACGTGTTGGACCAATGTCCCCACGCAAGCCTTCCAAAAATCCGGGTATAGCCCGTGTAAAGAGAGAGACTTAATAATCATAATATAATTAAATAAACCATCTATCCTGAGAGGCAGAGCAATAACTGTACAAAACTTTGTAAAGAGATGATTCCGTTTAATTACGCGTTTTTATTATAGTTCTGGATGTGGCCTCCGTATCAGGATATTCTCTAGTAAGTATTTGTGTCCATCCTCCTCCTCCATCTCTTCCCATCGATCTCGTAAGAGGCGACTAAGGGACAGACCAGGGAATGGGCAGCAGCGTCCCCTGCGGGTATAATCAACAACACACTGCGACCACCATTTCGCGCGGTGACTATGGCAAAACCCCCCCAATGATAAACACAATGAAAAAACGGCCCCTAGTACCCGGCAGCCCTTTTATTCCTGGACACGGTAGCGGCCATGGTTGCGGGAGGGCAGGGGTGCGAAGGTTTTTGTGTAGAATATCGAAATTGTTGTAACTATTCAAGACAAACATCAATGGATGTGTTGTTGAATTATATCACGAACTCGTGATATCATTTTCTAAAGGACCGCAACTGCGGTTGTCACTAATTCTGTCAGCGGTTGATATATTCGGTTACCACAAAACATGATAGTAAAGCCCGCATTTTGTGTGGAAATGTGTATTTCAGATTCAGTTTAAATAAACTAGTGACCTAGATGTTAGTAACGCAAGGTTGAGTTTATAAAATCCTTAGCAAGCACACATATACCAAAAAACAGAGTGGCTAATTCCATGGTATAATAATATGCAAGGTATTCTATCTGACGTTAGCCCAAGACTACGTCACGATCAGTGTTGCAATTAATCGATATCTTCAGTAGAATTAACACTGCTCATTGGTCGGAGATGGTCGATGACTGTCAATCACGTAATCTAGCTATCCCCAAAAGAAAATACCGGCGTATCATATTATTGTGCCATGGCTAATTCTTAGGTACAGTTCGCGTCATGTTATACTGTGTCCCTATGAAGTAGGCTGCATATAACTGTGCTGTAGTCAATATTAAAATCATTTCATTTAGACGGATGGCTTCAGAGCAACATAGGCACCCGTTTTAAACTATACTTTTGGATAATTTCATGCTGAATGAGTAATTCAGTTGTATCTAACTCGTAAACACACGAGGTGAGGAAACTTACATTACAGATCGAGCATAAAGATATTATCTACCATCAAACGAAATTTGGTAATATTTTTACGACTTTACATAAAACCGCCATTGACTTGAAACCGTTTCACCGACACCGCAAAAAGGGGGTAATGTTATTTGACGCAATTTATCACAACACATCAGCCTTGGGCCAGATGCTTTATGTTATACAATAACTCACGGCCAATCGCGGTTATGCGCGGCCATTTTTTATTGTTTGCCTCTATGGCTATTGGCCATAATGTTCTGGGACCGAATCTCAGTCTAAGTGAACGAATACTTACATAAGTAGGGACAATCTAGGTAGCATGTGTTTTGACAGCTTGGTAAACCCTATTATAAAACGGTTGTAAAATCTAAAGGAAAACAAAATTCACATTATTAACAATTGTTTAAAAACAAATGCAGAATCAGTTCTTAAGCGATACTGAGTGAAGACTATAGATTATAACATCATTAATTACATGATTTAATTGACTTAAAATCACATAGCTATGAATACAGTCATAGAGTAAGGACCTATTCCCATCAATAAAGGTATATTGCGTGATACTTTACACGTTGTGCTATGTAGTCTAATAAAATTATACCTGAACAACGCACACACAAAATTATATAGTACTCACTTACCTGCTTAAATCAATTGCAGATACTTACCTAAATGAATTCATACTTCACGAACACTGAACAGCCCACACTAACATTTAATTACGCTCGCTTGAACGTTAAAAGATTTTAAAATGGTCTTTACATTACATAAGAGCTTTGATTAATTAATCTTTACCACTATAATATTACCTACCAGTTCGCCCCCCCATTGCTTGCTGACCTTTCCCGCGCAGGTTGACATTTCACCGAGTTTTGGCGCGAACGCCGGGCGTGCTACAATGTTTTCTTAAATTATTTTTTTATAAATCAGAAGCCGTGGTACTTAGTGATAACAAAAGTGTTTTATTGACTCATAACATATTTTATTAGTGAATGTTGTGAATTTAAAGTGCATGCAGTTATTAGGTGGAGTTAGTAGTTATAATATCAGGTGGGTATTAGCTTTATAGTCTATGGATTTGCGAGATAAAGTTTAGGTTAAATTTATTCAATGGCTAAACGTGTATTAACTATTGCTTACTGTCTATCTACATTGTTTTTTTTTGTCAATGAATATTCAAAATTATCCCCGTAAAAGGTCAAATAAAACCAATCACGTCTACTGAAATTCAAATAAATTCAAAACTTACACTATCGCACTTGACTTCATTAATATTTTTTCTCCGATAAAATACAGCGAATAGGCAACATATATGTTTGTTGATTTCTTATATTTACGTGAATACTACACATTGAAATAAAACTAATTTTACGGATTTTATCGCGTTTATTTTATGTTTTTTACGTTTCCGACGTTTCGGCTGCTTTACAGCACGTAACGGGAACGTAAAAAACATAAAAGAAACACGCTAAAATCCGTAAAATTAGTTTTATTTCAATATTATATTTCAAAAATGTTATTTTTATATATACGAGATGCATTCGGGCCATCTATCTCCCCGACCTGAGGCACCAGACCAGGCAATTTTTAAATAAACACATTACCCTCATTTACTTGGCGCAGTCGAAGCAGTAATAAAAAAAAGTCAACTGAGTAATGCTTGTAGGAGTATTATGGGTACAGTAATATTCCCATAATAATGGGAAAGTATAAATATAGGTACAATTTCTGAAGTGGGGCACTTCAGAAACGGGAATCGAACCAGTAACCAGCCGAACCAGACAGTCAACCGAAACCACACGATCGCTGTCTAGGTGTTATAATTATTACCAACTTGTTTTGCAAAACGAAAGTATGTTGCGATTAAATATATCGTAATAATTATTTATTATATAATGCGTCTGCGCATATGATTATTCTAATTGAGGTAACAGTTATTCATGAAGTCTAGATTCATGATATTATGAAGATTACAAATAAGATGATAGTAGTATTGCTAATAGAGTGACGAAATACCGGCCGAGTAGAAATCGCCCCCAATAATTGAGATCAAATTAAAAATAATCACTATCGGACCTCTATTCTTTGAAGGGCGGTAGAGGTGCCCTGCGCTGCACTTTATTATTAACTAAACGTATAACTTGAATAAACGTATAACTTAACTAAACGTATGATAATCACATCATGTGTAAAATGCTAGTACAAGCGTTCCCATGAGTTCTTCGACTTATCGGGACAAAATATACCCTCTTTGTTGCACCGAGATAGCATAGAACTAATAGAAATATACCGCTGTGCCAAAGACAAAATTAAAAAAAAATGTCAGTTAAGGACTCTGTACTCTATGTTATTTATTTTCACTTTAAAATATATTGTTAATTATCATATCATAGGCATAGAATCTCTCCATATATTTTGATATAAAAAATAATCATTCCACTTGAAGTTGGCAAAATACGTACCCAAAGGTGGGTGAGGCCATTTTCTAAAAAAAAAACATTCAAGTCTATCTACTAATTTTAAATTTATTATTAGAAGCTTACAATTACCAGTTTCAAGGTAATAGTTATTATTATGCTAAGCCGCTAGTCAGTTAAAGTTGCTGTCAGATAATATCAGCAAGGTTAATTAGATACTTAATAAACAAATATTTATTTTATAACAAGTTAATTTTACCTTCATACTTAAAATATGTTTCGGACTTATGTTGACTCTGTAGTAAATTGTGTTAAACATTATGTACTAATAAAGTATGTATGTACTACGTATAAACTTCACCTTGCAATGATATAAACTGATAATAACATAGTCTTGTTATTACATTATAACAACGCCTTTGAACATTTTAATTTTTAGCCTTGTCAGCGATAAAAATCCTATATAAATGATGCTATTTTCATAAAATTTCTAAACGGAAAAATGTTACAAGATCAATCTTAACAGAATCGGAATATTTTTTTAATCGTGTAAATATTATAGTACTTTAAACCTTAAATATACCACAAAATGACGTCAATACAAGCCGCACCATAAGTCGCAATTTCTAAGGAGAAGAAGGAGCAAGAAACTATGTGGACACATTTTGCAAATTAACGACAGTAAATTCTAAATCGATCGACTACAAGACACTTATTCGACTCACTTTATCGATTCTTGCGAGATACATTTTCACCATACAATGGTAGAGGTGGTCTATTGTGCCATTGTGAAGTTTCTTATACTTAATTGAAATATTTGCATTTTATATCCATTTCTCACGAGTAGTGTTGCCCAACGTATCGATATTGGAATAGTTGCGAATTCAGAAACACAAACGTGATAGGTCAACAATAATGTTAGGTTGTACTTATTTCAAGGAAATCGGGCTAGTGGAGTAGATAGGCGGTCGGTACTACTCTATTAGTCCAGCCAGGAATCTTTCGCAAATAATTATTAAAAAAAAATCTGGCCCCAGTACCTGTCAACAGTCAAGTGTCGAGAGTAAATAAATTTCAAGGCATATTTACGCAATGTAGTATTCATTGCGAAATTGCCCACTTTGTTATGTTGAGAACCAATGACTTTATGGAATAAGCCGCATTCCGTTAATAAATTAAGAAGACAGCACCTCCATTCCAAATTTGCTCTGTAACTGAATCTGTCTTATACAGCCGTTTCGAAATAATTAACAAAAAAAAAATTTTTTTAACCGCATTTATAAATTAAAATCCTGTGTTCCTAAAAATGAATTAGTCGTATATAAAGTCCAATTTAGGACATTTAAAATCCAGATTTCATTTTAGGTATTTACTATACGAAATTTCATAGAAATCGACGCCCTCACTCAGGCGTGACAGAAGGACAAACAAACAGAGTATGATTACATTTCTTAACAATTTAAGAACTAAAGCTGATTTAAGACTGCCTGACACATTTACCCCAAATTCCCACATTCCATAAATTAGTTTAGAGGACCCTTTGAAAAACTTTGAAACTTTCAGGACGAGTTTGGATTGCTAGTGATCGGAAACCTCAAGACAGACTAGCACTAGCCATCGAGTTGCGAATATCCTTAAAAGTTCTATGCCTTAAAGCACAAAGGGCTCAAGGGCTTAAGACCTTATAAGCTTAAAAGCTTCTGATTTCTTATATTTACGCGAATACTACACGTTGAAATAAAACTATTTTTAAAGTACTTTATCGCGTTTAATTTTGAGCTCTTTCTACGTAGATCGGACCGCAAGTAACAACTAAATATGAGGGTACCCCCGTCAAACTATGACACTAGGACGTTAACCACCTCAGTCCTCCCGTGACCAAGTTTGCTGTAAAGCAACCGAAACGTCGGGAACTTAAAAACAAAAAAAATAATGCGATAAAATCCTTAAAAAATCGTTTTATTTCATTTAAAAGCTTCTCCTCCGATTTACAATTTTTCGGTCCAGCCTAGTAGCCGACTCGAGTAACCAATCGGCGACACATATCTAAGACACCCTTTATATATTATCAATGTACCTATTTTAACAAACAAGAAAGGATTGATTACGAAACGGCATTCGTCAAGGCAAACTGGCAAAACTATTTTGTGAATGGTAAAGTATCATTGGACTAATACGTCATCAATATCATAACAGCTCTGACCAGTCTCGCAGGGTATGAGAAAGGTCTGGTGAGAGTACACGCGCATAAAAGTCTGTATTGAGCTTACGCCTTAATTACACGTAGCGAGTAAAATTGCAAGACAGTGCTGTCGGACGAGTGCCCGGTGGATGTAAACAGTGCTAGGTATAAACCTTGCTTACTTGACTGTGAGCACTGCCTCGACATTATACTCGTTACTTGTAAACAAGATATTAGAGTGTGCAATTTTGGTTGATTACTCCAGAGAAAAATCCATTTTATTTCATTACAGTGACATGCATTTTAATTCGGCATGTATAATCTATTTAGTATACGGAATGGCCCGCCCCGATCATGTGTGGTCAAATGTAGGGTGACCCAGTGGACATGGTTCGCGTCCGGGTAAATCCTTTTGTAATATAAACTGGTTTGGAGGTTACTAAGATCGTCCCCGTAACATAAGCGTTGCTTGTTTTGGGATAGTATCAATAAAATAATGATAATTAGAAATAGAATAAATAAATAAATAAATAACGCCATACGAACACACCTACTATACGGTCTCACTTTAAGCTTAACGCTTGTGTTATGGGTACCGTACAATGGACTGAGGGCGAACTCAGTATATAATACTTATATACATATTAAACATCCATGACGCGGGTACAAACATTCGTGCTCATCACACAAAGCCTGTGTCCGTATCAGGATTCGAACCTGGGACCCTCGGCGCAGAAAGCAGAGTCACTACCACTGCGCTAATCAGGCCGTCAGAATAGAACAAAATTGTTTTATTTTAGCAAACTATATTACCTATATTATATTAATAATTTCGTTTGTATTCTGCTCATTTAATTATCCATTGTCTTTGAATGGATAATTAAATGAGCAGAATACAACGGAATTTCCCAGAGCAAGAACTTACCATGAACTATTAATGTGACTCAAATCAAGGTCACAATTGAGCTACATCACAAATTTGAACCAATGGACTCGAATAAAGTAAAATATTATTATGATGTTCCAATTGAAGTTCTGATTTAAGTTCAAATAATGCTTTATGGTAAGGGTAAAATCCCGGGCGCGAATCAAACTTGTGACGTATTGGCACAATGAACCGAGCACCACTGAACCATACGATTGCGTTGGTCTGGTCGGCGTGGCATGACGTACAGCCTCCGACGCTCGAATCACTTCCTATATTAAAAATAAGAATTATGGAAAAACTTAAAGTAAAAGTGCGTGTCCTCCAAATTACAGAACAAGTCCAAAGTGCATGTTATTGCCATCCTATAAAAGGGAATGCGGATTTCGATCGCTTGTGACGGGGGCGACACGCTTGCGTAGTTGTTTCCGGATAAGTATCCAGAAATAAAATTAACATTTATTTGAAATTTAAGTATTGCTTTAGTACTAGTCATAATCCTATATCTGTGGGCCCAGGTCCTTCCACTTCCATCATCAATTCATCAGTAATTACATTTTAAAAAAAATTTTTTCATTGAGATCTTCTAGAAGACAAGAAGAACACAACTTCAACTAACCATCACTTCTTACACAATTGACTTTCAATGAAATGACAATGGCGTCGTAAATTGTAACGTTTGACCGCCGTTAAAATTATAATTGCAACTCGTTTTGTTTTGCGTCGATGGTTAAAAAGGGCTGGATACATCACACTTTATAGTCAGTCAACTTTCCCTCGTTACATTAAGGTGTTTAACACCGAGATGCGCATGCGCATTGTACTCGCGTTATGTAACGAGCCACAATAGCATATTACGTGACAGTTGCACGGCACTCAACTGGGAGTGTTGTCTCCTTTACAATTTCATACCGCTTTGCTTCTTTTAATTAGGACTTTGAACTCTAGTGTATAGTCAACAAGACCTATAGTCAACCATTAGTGTATTATTAGAACGAAGAAGTAAAATCTCATTTTCTGAAAGGTCTTGTATTCTAAGAATAGATCGATATGGCAGCATTTTGTTTGACAAGTGTCGTGTATATTAAAGCTCAAAATTAGTAATTCGTGATTCAATTTACAAATAAAAAATAACTTGTTAAACTACTAGGTTGTTTTCCTCTCTTTCAGATGGCTGAGCAAGAATGTATCACCGCGGCAGGAAGAAAATGAGACACATTATCATAATAGGGGTACTCTTGCTGAGCTATCCAACCTACACCCTTCACAAATCCATCACCTCACACCAAGCAGACATCGACAGCCTAGACGATAACATTGACAACACTATTATAGACTTCGAAGAAGACTACAATGTCAAATTCAACAAAAAACATGGAACCCCATGGAATCCAGATGATTATTTCAACAAAGAATCACATAGATACACATTAGTTAAAGATTATGATAAAAATATTTATGCAAAAGGTAAAACTGAAACCAAAATAGTAGATGAAGAGACTACAACCGTAGATTATAGTGTTATACCTATAGAACTAATAAGTACAACAGAGAATGTGCCGAGTGTACGACATAGTACGGTTGAAACTGATTTGACGGTGATACCTTTAGCTAATACGGAAAATCCATTTAAAATTGAGATTAACCAAACAGTGGTACTACCCACTTCGACTGAAGGGGATATAACCACAACAGAGTTTGTCACTGAGAAGCTTGAAACTACGACGATAGATATTGAAAATATCACACAGTCGGAAACAACTATAAAGAATTTTGTTACAGCTAACATTGTAACTAAGAACAAAAGAAATGAAAATGTAACACTTTTTTCCATTACAGACAAACATACTTACACAACAGAACTAGACTTAACTACTACTACTAGTGAAGAGCCAACGACTGGTTCATTCAATGATGAAGTTCAAACTACTTTTAATCCATTAACAAATGATACGAAAGTAGAAATAGCTAACAAAACTATCGAACTATTTCATGTGAAAGACAAGAATATTAATATAACTAAAATAGTCAATACAAATAACGTACAAAATAACAAAACTATTAATCTAAATACAAAACGTGAAAATATAAATAGAACAATTTCTGTATTCGATTTAGAAGATGAAAATACCAACAGCACTTCTATTCGTTCAGAAGAAAGAAATACAACAACTATTCCACGGCAAAATTCGACTAGGGAGAACAACAGATCAGATACTAGCAGTACAGAAGAACTAGACGTTCCAATCTTCACAGAATTAGACACAGAAGATCAACCGGACGTACCAGAAGATTACTATGACTTGAAAGACGTGGTACCGACCACTGCACCTAAAACTGATGCACTATCAGTAATCTTTGGTCTGGCTGGTAGCGTGGTGGAGAGCGTGGCCGAAAGGGTGGTTCCAAAGAGTATATTTGACCTATTTAAAAGGATGCAAAGACAGAACGAGGCGTTGGAAGCAGAAAGATTAAGGAGTCGGGAGGAGAACGGGGGGCTGGGTAAGGTTTCAACATATTTGTTCAATAGGGAGTTCGGGCGGTACATTAATTAACCTTGGCACCAGTATGCTGCTAATTTGAGAATTAAGGCGTGAGGTTTAATTTAATGAGTGCCAGTTACTTGGTAGGAACAGATTTAAATAAGTCTCTCAAGACCGAATAAATCACGTGGGAACTACATTCCCAATAAGAGAACGGATTAATTATGTAGTTCAATCATAGCGGTGTAATAGAACCCTTTTGTCAGTTCATTCTCAAGGATATCAAAACTAGTTTCAATGGAATGTGGCCCTTCTAACAGAGGTATTTAATCTCATCTCGTACAAATCTAATGGCGTAAGTATTTCGAAAACAAGCAGTTTGGCATAAAAATTCAATGTGCGTCATTGCAAAATTTGAGTCTTTTATGTTCAACAGGTGACGAAACGTTTCCCTTGAAATAGTTTTAGCTATCACAGATTGATAGCTGCTGCTGTCGGGCGAATAAAACAATTTTCGATTATAATGCAAATCTGTGTCCGTAATAAAATGTTAATTAACAAAAAGTCGACTGTGATGATAAAACACGCGGCCATTGCGATGTTCAATAATCACTTTGACAAAATAGCTGTAGCAGCAGGGTACGTAGATCCTTAGATCTAGGTCAGTTCCCAAAATATTAAACGGTTTACTCATACGTACACTCTTAGATGTAAACCAAGGAGGCTTGCAATATGCGCAAGCGTTTAACTTCCTACGCCGCGTTTGATGGCATTAGTCCATCTTTTGAAGTGTTTTTGCAATACCTAGTACTGGATTCAAATATAGTCAGCTCGTAAGATAGGAACAACTAGTTTAGTACAATCTGTGGCCTTACTGGGCTTCGTACAGTTGTAAGAGTCTAGTTTCTGTGGCAATCGTTCAACTTATACCGTTTTTTTGTCTCCTGCTTTGGAAGGCAGTGTATATTTTTTTTATTCGAGCGTTTCAAAACTATATACTTTTCCCGAGATTCGTCGAAGAACATATCTCGGCGTCTTTGTTGGATACCGCTGTAGATCAGGAGTAGTGGAAGGAGTGTATCGCGGGCGTCACACACTGCGTCTTCTAGCTTAATGAATTTACCACTAAAACATTTTTTTCCGTTATCCTAGGTCAATTCGGCCGCGGTATTCTTAAATCAATATCTACTGGGATAACCAAGCCTCTCAGTCAGCTGATGGCAGGAGTCCGGGAAATCGGGTCCCTGGATACGGACCGAGGATTCGTCGCCAGCCTTGCCTCTGGAGTCACAAGCGTGGCTGACGTCGCGAATTCTGTAGTAGACGCATTTAAAGATAGGGTGCAGGCCATTTATCCAGGTAAGGAGAAAGAGTTTTCAATCATAAAACTTATGTGATAAGTGTGATATTTGCTTTTTAAAATAATAGTGAATAGCCTATTGAGTCTGGTCCTCATGGCTGCAGGCACGGTGTGGTGCGGGGATGGCCGGTCCGCTACCGCGCGCTCCAGCGATCTGGGCCTGTTCTTCTTTACGGACACCTGCTGCCGCCAGCACGACGCCTGCAAGCTCTACATTATGTCAGGAGAGACCAAGTATGGACTGACTAACAACGGACTGTTCACTAGGTAAGACTTCACAAATAATCCACCAATCAAATGGTCACAAAATATACCAATCAAAACGTCGCAAAGAATTGTTTTTTTTGATGGAGGCTGATGGCCCCAGTTTGAAATCTCGGTATGAAAATACTTTGTGTGATGATGATGAGGATAGTATGAATGTTTGTACCAGAGTCATGTCAATAATTATGGTATATGTAGGTAATTATTACTACGAGTGCAATATGGGTCGCCCCTCTTATTACCCAGTCACATTCTATTCAATGAAAGAGCATTTATGTATACTTCGTTATTAGCTTGGTTGACTATAGCCTGAATCCCCCCCCCCCCCTTTCTTTGAGGTAAGGCCCGTGTCCAACTATGGGACATATCCTATATTAATATTACCTATTTTGTTCCGAATCATTTAGAAATAAAAAAAAACTAAGTTATGCTCTACGCCTACGTATACACGTGATTCAGAAAAAAATTGTCAATGTCATTTGGTGGGATTTTTTTTTTTGTAAATCCACGACATACCATTATTCTGACTTTATATAATGATTATAAACGCGATAAAGAAGCGCAGGTTCCAAGGTTAGTATAACCTTTCTGAATCACCTGTTAATCAAAGAATTAAAGTCAATCTTTCATTAAGTGATCGTTTATTTAAAGGACTTCTTCAGACTGTGCTATTTACTTAAGAGTCTGATAACGGCCCTGCTAGTCAAAATATATATAAGTATCTCAATGCTGTATTTGGATGAATAAAAACAATTACCCAACTTTCTCCCACTCGGTCCAGTAACGATTCGTTTATTTCCAATTGAAGTCGTGCAACATTTTTTTTTTGTTAATTCTCTAGAGGTCATTACACCGTTTCTATTTTAAATATCTAACAAAATCAATAAGTTGTAACAAATAGTGTAAAATAATTGAAGACGCTAACAATTAGGTCATACTTAAAACGTTTTTTTTTTTAATCAAGTATATTTTTAAAAGAGAAAGCAAAGCAATAACTTTTCACGTAGAACTCTTGGCAACAGTTATTTTTAGGAATATTTTTGCATGCAGCTTATGTTCACAATTGAAATTGATTCTTGCTGTAGAGGTTAATTGTTGTGATGATTAAGTTACTCATTATCGCCTCCCAATTACTATTGAACAGTTAACGCACAAGTACCTACGTGCATAGAAATACTATATGTATGTGCTTGAGACATTGTGGAATTCCATATGTTGCACGGTGTTACGTCAGTTGATAACCGGGTAGGCCTTTTATATACGTCGGCTTAATCTGCCATGAGATGGACCAACCTCTTCTCTTCTGAAGATGTAAACACTGACGACATTTGGAGTCCGAGTAGTTTTCGCCTAGAGGAGCTTTTATTATATGTACAAATGTATAAAAAATATGCACATTCATTCTCCTTAGGTACTGGGCATAATGTTTATGTATTCTGTAGCCTGTCTGCCCTTAATATAAGCAGGAAGATCCCGTGTCATTACCTCGGATGATTGCCTGTAATCTATGGAATAGGTCAATTTCAAGCTATCTATGCAGGCCGTGCCCATTGGCGTATATCGTTGCATTAACACACCTTTCATTCTTCATAATATAAACCATATGCCATTGGTAATAGAACTGGCAAAAGCTGCTAAATTGCACGTGATACAGTTTAATTAAAAAAATATGTTGTGCGATACACTTCATAAAGCTAGCTACGTTGGGTTCTGAAGAATCTACATGTGACTTTAAACGCAAAAACCTCGATTGACTAGAGTCAATACATTTTTCCTGAGAAAAATACATCGTAAATGTATTAAATTTAGGGTTAGGTACTATTCTACCCACCGGCCCTACCAATTGATTTAGAGTCCCTATAAATTGACCCTTTTGTAACTCGGTCAAAAAAATCAGCAATATTGAATTAACACAATGTTAAGTAACCTGACCTTATTGGGATTGCGAAAAGTGTGAAAAGACATGTTAGCGACAACTTTAAAAAAATATGTTAACACCAGTATTGTATATGTTATGTTCGTTCGGCTACTGCGGCTGTAACCATGCGATCGTGAGCGAGAGGGACGACAAAGGGATCCACCAATAGGATAAGATGACTAACCTCCAATTTGCGCAATAACTGTTGCCAGCGATTTAGTTTGCTCGAATCAAAACGTTTTTTTAAACGGTCGGGAACAAGACCGCAGCCAGGAATCCACTTAGTTGGCTCTGGAACGGATAATTTTTTTATTTTTTTTTATTACATTATAGTAAAGTATTTGATCTCGATCTCACCTGATGGTAAGTGACGATGAGATCTACGATGGAGCATACTTGCCTAGGTAGGAAGGCGGCAGTAGATCGAGACGCTACATTCACTAGGCACATGCAGCGCAACTGATCTGACCCGCCATCCATGAATGGCAACACCGAACATCATGCCGGAACACGGCTAGGCCGCTTGGCGACATGGCTTTGTTCAGTCGGTGGTGACTAACCACGGCCGTAGCCTACCACCAGTAGAAAACATTGTTAAGTACCTATGTGTAAATCAGTGAGTTTTCTAAGGCATTATCGGGAGGGGGGGGGGGGGGGGGGGGTTGCACCCATACAATCCTCCTGCCTACAGCCTCGTTCAGAAACGCAAACGGTCCATGATCATGTTTATTCCTTTAATTCCCGTCACGCCCCCTCCCTACACAAAAACTGGGAATTGTTGTTTCGAATATCTTGCTACGAGCACATAAGAAATTGCACATCATCATAATGGCTATAATAAACATACATATTTGCTAAGAGACTTGCGAGTAAGTAAATTCTGTATAAGCGTGCCTATGAAATTAGATAATCCGCGCGGTCGGTTGCGCAAGAGCATCGGTGCACCTGTGTGCGGAGAAAGCGCCCGCGCACAAATCAATTGATTTGCAATCTTAAGCAAACAGATAAGAAGGAAATATCTTCGTCTGCCAAGCGGGTTATTGTGCCTGTCGAGACCGGCTGTGCCCCAACTCTGCCAGTAACAATAATGTTGCGGAATTGTAATTATAACCAGCTTTATTGGCGACTTCGTGCTCGTGAAGTTTAGTTTTTGATTATCCCAAAGGACTCGTTCCATTTCTCAGAATAAAAGCACTGTATTTACATCCCCATCCCAAGTTTCATTGAAAACCTCCCAGTGGATTTTGAGTTACTGGTGTTTGGGTATCCTGCGGAATGCCATTTATCATAGTATATGTTGAACCTGACTATAATCTATCACCATGTAAGGTCTTATTAAATTCCGTTCAGTAGCATACTTGTGTTACGCATTCAGACAGACTGCCAATTTTGTTTCTACCAAACATAAATAAGACACCTATCTGTTCAAAAATATTAAATGTAGCGATCACTGCCCGTAAACTTCCATATTGCGTTTCAGACTTGTACCTATTTGTATGGAGAGTTATATAATTGGGCTTAGCGCCATCTGTTAGGACTTCAAGTAATCTTGTTTCTTGTGGCGAAACATAGCGGTTACTACATGCATATTTTGTTCCCAGGTCGCACTGCAGCTGTGACGCCAAGTTCCGCGAGTGTCTGCTCCGCACCAACTCCCTGGTCTCCGCGCAGATCGGCCTCACTTACTTCAACGTGCTCGGGCCCCAGTGCTTCAGAAGAGCTCATCCGATTGTCAGATGTGTTCGGAGGACCAGGTGCGAATAGATTCTCTCTCATCAATGTCACTTATTTGTTGAAAATTTTTTTAACATATCTTGTTGACCCTGACAAGATGGGGAATGTGTCTCAACGGGAGGCGGGGGTAAGAGGGGGAGTGTGTAAGTGGTGTTCAGTGTCGTAAATATTAATATATGGTACATTGGCGGCCAATGGGAAGATATTCCGGCCACCCGGGTGTTATGTCTATCCAAATTGGCGCGCTATACTCCATTCTTTTCGGGTTCTTTTGTATATTATGTTACGTTCTACAAAAAACTCTCATAGTGAGTTTCAGAATCGTATGGCGGATCGGCATTTGTTTTTGAACGTCGTCATCAGCGCCATCTGTGTATCGGCGTAGTTAACATGTTTCTTGTAGTAATGTTTAAGAGTTCAGTACAAAAATATATAATTAGTATGAATTAATCATTCAATCATTTCGTTGTCCAGGATAACAGGGCAGAAGTGCGAGGAGTACGAGCTGGACTACACCAAGCCGAGAATGTGGCAGTGGTTCGACAACGAGACATTCTGATCTGACGCACTACAACATTTTTTGAAGATCGAAGCGTATCCATAAATTTAAAAACATGAAAATGAATAATATGCGCTTGTACAAAGACAATTGTTAAGCTATACTAAAAAATAAAAAGTTAAGTGTCATGAATTCGTTAAATATTTTTTTACGTCGTTCGATATTTTAGAATGTTTTGCTTAATTTTATCTTTTTGTATCTATGGAATTAGTCCATAAGATAGACATTTTTACCATGTGTACTGTACCTATGTCAAATTAATTATTTATTGACAGTAATATATAAATATAAGCCCCTCCACGAATACCATAATTATGTACTTATATAAAAATATTGTAGAGACAATAATAATATCGCCAGACGAACACACCAACTGTACGGTCCCACACTAAGCAACGCTTGTATTATGGGTACGATAATCTGGTCGTCAAAATATATGAATTATAATTATTATATTGAAATAATTATTATAATGGTTTTTTTTTACTTATTATTCCTGTAAACTAATTTACTGGCCGAGCTTTTATCTATAGAGTAAAATAAAAAATCAATTTTTATTTTATTTTCATATAATAAAACATCAGAATATATTTCAAAATTACATTTTACCAACGAATTATGTTTATTACAGCACAAATATTGTTGTGAAATAATATAAAACTAAACTAAGTACAATATCGCTCAAAAGAAATAAAATTTGAGCATCTAAACAGATTTTTATTTTTGATATTCCATGAATTGTGCGCAAAAATGTATCAACTCATTTGTGTATAAGTGTTATGTATTATTAGATATGTACTGAATATTAATATACCTAGTACAAAATACTTAAAAAAGTCTTATATAGTGGTAATGATGGTTTTCGTCTATAACCTGCCTTGCGTTCCGTAAAAAGAGGAAAAAGAAAAACGAAAAAAACTTTTGCCGTCATTCTGGTAACCATAAATAATCTACTTTGATTTTCTCGCGTATTATATTTAAACACGAATGTTCGCAGATAATTAATACATTAACATAAATAATAATACGATACGCAAAACGTTTATCTATTTAAAAAGGTTAATAATACAAAATGACATTCCTTACACTATCGTTAGTACGTGTTAAATTGGTGTTTTGATATAATTCGTTAACTATAGTTATTATTAATACACTGATTAATACAATCTGATATTATTAAAATAATATTATATTTTTGCTATCATATTTATAAGCTTTTGACAAGGTTCCAATGAACTGAGTAGCACCGACTCTCAGCGAATCTTTCGTCTACTAAGGAATACATTGTTTTTGGGTTTAGCGGAAGATTATTTTATCCGAGATGGGTGGGTAGGATACATAACGCACGCTACGTACGTATCGTAACGTAACGTAAATTACGTAACGGACGTAACGCATTAAGACCCTTTTATGAACGGATTCCCATAATGGGGTAGTAGATAGAAGTTTAAGATAAATATTGTTATAATATCAGACCTGATATCTAATATATTGATATTGAATAACACATATATAATTAAGAAATATGTTAAAACACACGCAACATGGTCGAATCACAAGACATCGATACACTTAACTAATTACTATTTAATTATAAAACACTAAAGTAAGCTACGCCTACTAAATTCTATGAAAACTACGGGGCCTATCAAATATATAGATATATTGCTTAACGTGGTCCGATGGGATTATAATTAGGCTTTAGTTTAGTTTAATTGCGATTGTTCATTAGAATACGATACATGAGTACACGTAATGCAGTTTGAATGTACGGTCGCGGAATGAAAGGTTCGTTCAAGAACGGTAATGTCAACATTCCAGTGCAACAAACAGTGTTGCCAACATTTTAATAAATGCTACGCATTTTGACGCGTTAACTTTATAATCTATGGAATAAAAGTTTTGCATATACCATCCTGTCAACTATAAACTGACACTAGGCCTACTTCTTCTTCTTTTTTTTGGTTGGCAATCGGCTATAAAATAGAGCCATTTTTGCCAGTGTGGAGCAAGTGTTGATCATTGTTTTTGAATTATAGGTACCTATGATGCTAATGATAATGTAGATGATGACGATGACATGAATCCCCTACCCCTATCAGTATAGGTGTGGATACTTTACTGAAAATTTACCGGACATCTCGGGAGAACTCGAAAAGTCAGGTTATAAAATTTTATAGCAATTTCCTTCACTCGTGCACGTTTATGAACACACAATGGATATATTTCACATTAATATTACACATTATTTCTCAAAGAAACATACTTTTTGGGAAATAAAACAAAATTTACAACTTCACGGTTCGGACACTCGGACTATGAGTTTTTCATCAGAAACAAAGGAGGAAGAGATCACTACGTTTATGTTAATATATAAATGGCAGATCACACCATTAGACGAGAAAAAAAACAACTCTCATGTGAGTAAATTTGAACTTCGAACCGTTACACACAATTTTCTATACAACAGTCTGTTCTGTGACATAGTTTGAAATGGTAACATGTGCTCGCTGATGTTAAAAGAAACAATTTGAAAACTGACAAACCTTTTCATTCCGCTACTGTGCCTACGTATTTACATAATACGACTTTAGCTTGATAGATATTGTTGAAAATAAAACACTAGGCGAGGGCATTTTCAATCCATTTATCGACCGAAAGACGTCCACGGCTGGACTTCCACACATTACAGTACTCCGCCACTCGCATTGGCGGGCGGATTTTGATGAAACATGGTGATAGCTAATGGCAACACCAACATGTATGATATCTTATATGATGACCTGGGATACAAGCTATCACTATACCAAGTTTTAACGAAATCCGACCATTAGTTTACCCGTGATGCACTAACACACAGATAGAAAAACCCAAAAAGGCCAGATTCGACCTTAGTATGATTATTTTATATTCAAAAATATTTAATGTACGCGATCAAGTTGAAGCCTTATTATGTAGATACAGATATCACTTAACGTTTCAATATATATATTATACAATATATTTCGTTCATGTATTGTATTCATTGTAGCAATCCTTCTAAGATCCGGGTGCGCTAAGGTCGCCCCGCGCCCCCCGGTCCACGCGAACACTTCAAACGAGCAGTGAAGGGGGATGCGATTGGAAACAGCAGTAGAATTAGCTTGAAACAATACCGCCTTGTGACGTCAGACGACACTGATTCTGATACGATAAGTATTAATTACATTTCCGATCGGATTATTGCACGAATATAAATTGCATTTGCTCAAAATGTTTGTTTACACAGCTATAACATTTCATTGCGCCATTGTCACAGTACTTTGTACCTTGTGTCATTGAATTATGCTTTACATCCGTCTTCCGATTTAACAAAATGAATAAACATCAGTTTTTTTTATGTTTTTCACCTTTTATTGTCGTTTCCCTGGATTTAACGCCATCTATATCTCTGTATGGCAAGTATCTAAGTTATATCATTTTTATATGTATAAATCGATAAGAAAATTACAAAAAAAAACCAGTAAATATTCAAATATAAAAAAAAATAGATGGAATATATTTCCTAATAAAAGCATGTTAGATGTTTTTAAATGCATTGTGTAATTAAAATTATATGTTAATGAAACATTTTAGTATATAACGTCCAGTCTATAAGATATGGGCAAAAGCTATGCTCGACTATCCACAACTCTACTGCTGGGACTAGGTTCTAGGAGGGCCAGGATAGTCCAAGAGTGGCAGGCGAGATTGGTGTTTCATTTGGACCCTAGGTTTAAAAATTACGTTAAAATTTCGTAAACTTGAAGCTAACTACCGCTTCTCCATTACTTACTATGTAAACATATTTTAATGTTGACAAGTAAATTGATCGATTGAGTTGTTATTAACACTTTTTGATTTATGATTTATTTTATTGAACTAGAGTGCATTAATACGAAAACTGAAACAAACCGTGTTGATATAAACTTACATTTTATTTTTATGTTTATGCTCCAATGGTTCCGAGCCAATTTCTCTTAGGATTTCGTCAACCAATCGAACAAATTACTTCTAGGATCAATACTGCATTATTTTACATCGAATAGACGAGTTGAGTTACATCTAATTTTATTATTTATCAGCTAATAATTCAGATTACCTTTCTAATAAATTTGCCATATAAACGCTAGCGACTAACCAGCAACGCGCGCCATCTATTAAATAAATAACACACTAATAAAATAAGGCAATGGCTCTCACGGAGGGATCAACAAATTACGTGTCTTTTCTCTAAGTATATCAGGCACTCAAATTGAAGTACGTAAATTCATTTCAAAATAAATACTCTACGTGTAAATGCGTGTAATCCTAAAATAACTAAAAATTAAATAATGATAAACGCTATTCTGATGAGCCTACATTGGATATTTAGTTCGATTGAGTGCAGTAGATAGTGTACTAAGAGTTTAGTAAGAATTTAATGTTTTTTTTTAAATACGTTACTTTTATAGCGTATAAGAAATAAAGTAAGTACGCCTGCTTAGTGATGTATGATAAACCAATCAAAACTATGTGTGCAGCCTACGTAATATTTATTTCGTCCATTCAAAAAAAGCGCTTCAAATATGAATAATTTTAAGGAACACATTCTTACTATTAAGCTATGGCATTATATTCTTTGGATGGATTTGATTGATTTGTTTAAATATTTTTGGGCTTGTTCACAAGCACCTACTGCCTGCATCAATTTTGTAATTTGCTCCGTTATTATGTGATGATTGATTTCACTGCTTTCTTATTCTTCGATTATTAAAAAATGTATTTGTTAGTTATAAATGCTATTTTACAACCGACTTTAAAGTTTCGAAAACTTTCCTAATGCGACATCTACAAACGCTACCACAAATTACAGTGTAAGAACACTTTCACTACTCTCTCATAGATGTCACTCCACGGGTGTAAATCACGGTATGAATAACTGTTTATATTTCTTGCGATTTTGTAAAATGCATCTTATTACGTTAGGAATATTGTTGATTATATTGAACGCTTACAGAGCGTCATATTAAGTGTCTTTTGTTATATTATAAATATCGCCTAGAATATTTCATCATGCTTGAATTTGGACGCTGTGGACCCAAATATTATTACTTTTAGTTTTATAGAATTTATAAATACAAAACAGATTAAATCACATCTGTTTATATAAGTAAGTTAAGTACCCTCGAATCTGTGTACTTTATGGGAGATAAAATGTAATGTAAGTACATGACATATGTTTTATGAGGTGTTACTTCATGCAACGTTGCAACAATCTTTGTGTACTTAAATAAAACTTTAATATAATAGGAGTTTTCAAAATATAGTTGAAAACTAGCTTGTTATAAGGAAACAATTACCTTACACTGTTTTTCTGCAGTATTTAGTATGTGTGTGGTGTGTTTTAATAGTGTGAAGCTTAGCGTAATAATTATGATATATTATGCTATAGAAATAGGATGAAATGGAAGATTAAATGGGTATACGGGATTACATACATTACTTTTCTGCTTCAAGCAGTCACTATATGTCTGGTTAATTTGTAAATTTACAATGAAAACTATTAATTATACTTATATTGAATGACTAGCTACATGGTCAAATGAGTAAAAACTAAAAACCTACTAAAATGTTTGAGAGTTTTCTACAAAAGTAGTGCACAATACCTTTAACTATATTATTGTATAGCTTTCCGTTATATGCGATTACTGTGTACTATTTTTGTAGAATCTCGTACAAAAGGAACTTTTAATTAACTTTAAGAGCTATTTGGACAGTATGCCTGTCTCTGTTTATATAAATTCAAGTTACATTAAATATAATAATTAAAAATTACATTAATTTAATATAAAATGTTATTCCTACGATGGAGTACAAACATTAATTTTAGGAGACACACTGGGATCACATATATTTTATATGACTAATATTATTCGTAATAATACTTCGAATAAGCCTCGCTTCTATACCTACCGAAATAATATCACCATAAATACAAATATCCACACATTTTTTTTTCTAAAATTCATTCTCGTTTTGAAAAGAAATCTGTAAAACATTCCTAATGAAATTTTAGCCTTGCTTTAAAAGATGTCAAACAGCGTTGGCTTAATTAAATTTATAAATTTTTGATTACACTTTTTTTTCACTATTCATGTCTTCAGTCCAACTATAATCGTTTTTAAATAAGTGTAGCACTTAAAAATCAATTGTTTTTTATTGTTTACTTGTCGCCGATCCGTCTACTTCCCGTGTATGATTGGCAGTTTATTTAGCATTATAGCGAGTAGTATCCATCTATTTTTGAATTCATGTTATATTTTTTTAAATACGATATGAATGCCGCCAAATTTATAGACGTTTTATAACTGTATCAAACGTCATACAGTACTGTGCAAAGCAAAACTCTTGTGCGCAGTACTATATGACGACAAATATACTATATCAATTTGGGGTAAATCACTGACCTCTATGTATGCTTGTAGCATGGACGTCAGTGGGGTAAATATAATACTAGTGTCACAATTTGTCAAAAGATGGCGTCATTAAATACTTCCATCTAGCGTTGAGTAGAGTAAACATAACGTCATAGTAAGTGGATAGGGGGTCTACTCTCGCTACTTTGGATTGCTATGGGGATTTCTAATGAATTTGTATTATACATTTATATTATAGATAGACTGGACTCAATATAATAAGCGCTCCATTTAAAAATAACTAGAGTACTTACTGCCTTTATTATTTTTTATCAAATGTACGTTAACTTTGGAAAAAAATATTATCGTAGATACCCTTAGCATGCACTACAATCATAGCTATAAATTTTAACAGTTCCGTCGGCCATAGAATTCTCTCCATACTTATAAAATAGTACCTCAGAATAGGTTAAGCCTAAATTGAAAAAAAAAAACTAGCGCATAGATACCAGAAGGAAACAGTTAATAAAATACGTTATTCTTTGCTAACCGTAGTCCAGTCTATCTACAACCATAGAAATCAGAGCCTAGACGCATGTCTACGCGTAGTTGGCCGCGCAGTCAAAGAAGGGGAAGCAAGCGACGGGCTCGGCGGCCGAGTGCTAGAGCACGTGCAGGTTCTCGCATGACTTTGACTTCGAGTCGCGCGCCCACACACGCCCAAGCAGACCACGAACCTGGAAAGTTGTAGAATTTTGGTCATAGATGTCATAAGGTGAGAACAAGTAGTTCAGGTTGCGGTTAATAGATGGCGCTGTTTTAAACAATTGTTAGAGCAAATATTAGACGGATAATATGGACAAAGAACGCAGAACGTGGAAAACTGAGCGCTCATTGGGCTCTTAAACACGTTTTTTATAAATCTGTGGGCAGAAAGCACTTAGCATACCTTCACGCTAGCTGAAAGGCGTGTCCGCTTGCGCGGCGTACTCGCCGCTGAGGCGGAGGGGGGCGCGGGCGCAGGCGCGGCCGCCACCTCGCCCTCTAGCGGCGACCGCGCGCGACTACGGTTCTTGCGAGACACGCTGCGTTTTCTGCAATTATAAAAATATTACATTACAGCTCTGTTTGGTAATCGACACAAAGTGCTTCTGAAACTATTAGGAATTAGTGAAAGCATCATATTCGGTCATACTCTTTGTACTACTTTGAAAGAATGGAAGTCGATCAACAAAAGCCTTAGATATAGACGATTTCTTAGCTAGCAATTGAGAAATATGCCAACATATTAAACGCTCGATTAAAATACTATGAGCACAAACTACGAAGTTCGAGCTATATAAAGATAAGGTAATGCCCTCGTATTGACATATGACGAAAGTATCGCAATGATCGCAGACTTCCGATCATACATACTGGAGCAACCTCTTTAACTACGACGATACACAGATGGCGCTAACGATTATCCATACAATGCTGAAACACACTATTCAAGTTTTCGCAGAACTCAACATATATGTATACAAGCCATTCATTAACTGTCGGAGCATAGCAGCCAGCCCCGTCAGGCAATCGTAACAGTTCGTGTTATACATATTACTGTTTGTATCGCGCGATTAATTCGTATCGCATGTTCGTACGAGCGATTGCCAGTTAGGTCGGCGCCTCAGTATATTCGAACGCGAGTTCGTACGATGCGATCGGCGCATGTTCGTGCAGGCGACTGTCGAGTGTTTGATGGTACACCTCACCTGACTCTCTCGGCGTGCTGCTGCTTGAGCCGGATCTGCGTGAGGAGGCCGACGAGCAGCTCGTCCACATTGTGGTTAATGCCCACTGAGGTTTCAATGAACTTGCATTCGTACGACGTCGCCAGGCTCTTGCCCTCTGGGAAACAGACGCAACGAAGATACCAATCAGACTACCAATGCAGTACAAGTAGTATTGCCTACTCTTCGCTTTTGTTTGATATTAATAGGGGGCTCGGTTTAGGGTAAGAGCAAGCAAGTTTAGCCGGCTTTGTATGTTGAAATAAAACTAATTTTACGGATTCTATCGTGTTTAATTTTATGTTTTTAACATTTTGGCCGCTTTACAAAAATCATGGTCATGGAAGGACTGCGGTGTTTGACGTCCAAGTGTCATAGTTTGAACTGGGGTACCCTTATATTTAGGTGTTCTACGCAGCCGTGTATGTTAAGCCGGCTAACTAAGTAAGTAAGTGAGAGGATATCTAACAATATTATGGCCAAATGTCAGGCATAATTTTGATTATGACCAAAGTGAAAATGAGGTGACTTGACTGATTAGCAAAGATATAGTTTACCTATTATAGTCGAAATAAGGTCGTCTGGCCGATGTACTGGGCCGGATATCACGTAGACATACGTTAGTTGAAATTCCATTTATCATTTTGCAACGATAATAAATTAATATTTAAAATTGGATCGAAGGAAACATACGGGGACGATAGGCGCGGGCGTGCCCGTCGAATACCTACTCAAATAAAATATCGCAATTCGCATTGAAAAAAAACCCGAAAAACTATATAATGGATGTGAAGAATATGTCGTCATCAGGATTGAAAGGTCATCAAATTAACTACTTGCAACAAAAAACACGCATCAAGCCTCAATAGTTAAGTACCTAGTTAAGAGGCTTTTCGTATCCGACAGGTTGTTGCCCACCCATTAAACTATGAATGAGCCTATAAATGACCGCACTCCTAACACAAGAGGGGCTAATAAAAATACTACTTATGTACTCTGAGCTGATCCTAAGTAATTACTTTATAAAAAAATACTTTTTTTCGCCACAAACTCTACCGCCCACACCGGAATCACACCGTATGTTTCCGCATAAAAGAGAAATTAATTGCCCCCGTCAATTTGGAGTTTAATCTGATTTGATGTTAACGTTACATTTGTTCGCTGAAGCCGGTACACCCACGCAATGAAGTTCTAAAGGAATAAAGTCTTTACACGCCTTCAAAGATCAACTTCAGCTTCAAGTTGCACAGCATAGAGAATACTGTAAGAACGTCTCCTTACTCTATGGTAGATGTATATTTAGGAGTTTCTATACGTGAGCGACGGAAAAAGCCGTGTGAAAGTTTCTGGGGGAATCCGCCATTTTTGGAAGCATTGTCTGTGTGTTTGCTCGTGTGTCACGAGGAAACGTAGCTTATAGTCCGAATCACGATAATCAATCTATCCATCAGCCGAAAGACGTCCAATGCTGGACACAGGCCTCCCACAATGATTTCCACACATATTGGACCTCTGCCACTCGCCTCCACCGGCCTCCTGGGACGCGTGCTATATTATCGGTCCACCTCGTGAGAGACCAATGTTCAGCAGTGGACGTCTTTCGGCTGATAGAATGGAATAGAACTATTGGAGGGAGCTGCAGAACAAAAGCGATGGTTGCGCGATCCGAGCCGCGGGTAAAAGCTAGCTTTAATTAAAGTTCTGTGCTATGTACTTACATAATTAAATACTAGATATTGTATTTTATAATCTAAACATAAATTATCATTATGATCGTAAATAATGAGTACGCGAGCGGGGCGGGTGTCAGTCGCAATTACGGAGGGTCGTTGGTAAATTGGATTAAAAATATAAAATGGCCGCTAACGACTTTAATTGGGTGCTGGCTTCAATCGCGAACTTGTTATTTCGGCACACAGAGAGATCCGCTGATAATTGGATGGATACATGGTCAAATAAAACGAATATACCTACGAGCCGATATTGTATTGAGAAACTCCTCCTATTTTTTCGTCGGTTAAAAATAATTGCCATGCACCTCGCCGTGTTATATTATGTCCGGTCAAATAACAAATGGCCGCGTACAGACCAACCGTGCAGCCTCGCGAAGAGGCTGAAGTCACATGCCACGCGCGAGTTGTCAGCAAGGTAAATGGCAATGCTCCCCCGAGGCAATCTCTTGTGCTGCCTCGGGTGAGCGCTGCCATATATATGATCTTCCGTGTGTTCCCGTGCCTTATTAGGATTCAGGACAAATCATGAAGTGGTCTCACCATCAGTGGGCACAACCCTGGACCTGGCGAGGTCCGCTTTGTTCCCCACTAGGATGACAGCTCTCCGTGCCGTGTGACCAGCTGCCCACAGGATCTGCAGTCTTCTCTCCGCTTCCGCGAAACTTACTCGGTCGGCTGTGGAGTAGACCACGCAGTAGCCATGTGCGCAGCCTTCGGACTAAAACATTATGAAGCGGTAATTAATTACGAGATGACACTTGAATTACCGGTTTCAGGCCGCCCGCGCTGCCTCGGTAGACTTGCTCGAGCATATGTGCTCGAGTGCTTACAGGCAAAAAACAGTGAGCACTCAGGCGAGGCTATCGCAAAATTACATCTGTTATTTGCATTGAGACATTTCAAACGGTTTTGGAATCTAGTTGTCACAGAAATTAGATGAAGGAAAACCTCATACGTGGCTGTTGGCGAGCCCATTTTTGCAAAAATTGTGTCCATAGTGCACCTTGGATTTCAATCACTTGGGTGAACAAAATGGAAGAATTCGTGTCCGCGGGCTTAGTTATCATAAAGTTGAATATAGCTCAAAACTCACAACCATATGATCAGGCGGCGCGTCTAGGAAGGTGATCTCCGACTCTTCGCCAGCCAGCAGCACGCAAACCGACCTTTCTCCTGATTCGTCATCTGTAACCACCAAGTACCCTGATAAAGCCTTTCTAAATAGGCATCCAACTGTCCATACTCGTATAACCTCTAGGACTCTCCCTACTTACCTATACTGGTATCATAAGCGTGAAGGTATTCTGACGTCATGAATTGCCCCACGAGGCTCGACTTGCCGACTCCAGGCGCACCCAGGACTAGGACTCGGTACGCACTGAGGCCTGTTGATGAGTCCCTGGTGTAAAACAACTGAATTAGAAGTACACAGAGGTTGCTGTACATCCAAGTATGACCACGACTTCCTCTTCCTCCATCTTGTAGGTGGTTTGCCTTATACGGAGCGACATCCGCCTGTTCTTCAATACCTAGCTCGTATGACTAACTGTAAGCTAAGGGTTAAGGCCTCTGCAGCCTGGTAGAGCTTTACCTGGACGAAGCCAGCGAGCACGGCGCTGACGCCCTGGTAACAGCCTCAGTGCTAGACGCGCTTGACGCTACTGATGTGTTGGATCTGGAGCGACGAGACCTGAGGGAATCGCCTCGGTTCACCACACCTTTACCTGTGACATTAAACCTCATTATTCATTCGATTTTTTTACCACCATACAAACTCATCAACTAAGCAACCCAGGTGCTATGGATACCGTACAGTGGACTGAATGCAATCCGAATAACACCTAGTCCAAGGACAATTACGAAAATCGTTTATAAAATTATCCTCAACGATAAAAGATACGGCCACCAACTTGTGCAGTAAGCAGAGGGTCTCACGCTCAAATCATAAGACCAAGCTGTCATCAAAGTTGATCATCAGTTGGAATAATTTCGAACTGGAATAAAGCAACCAAGTTCTGGCCCGAGCGATTACGATTGACATAAATGTTTATATGAACTACTCAGTCAACTACTCAGTCGGTTGGAGAGCAAGAAAAAATATAAATAAGAGCGCTCAGACGAGACACTAGAAGCAGCCACGCAAGGCTGATGAGTCAGTCAGTAGGTACACGGCCATTGATAGATAATTTCAGTATGTATCTTTTTTACATTAATAATGGTCCCGATAGCCCTTGCAACTAAGCTATAGCTTATGGAGTGGGTTAAAGTCAATAGTCCGATCGAACCCGTAACGTCTCGCTTTTGAGGGCGGCCCCTCTAAGCCTTAGGCTATTGAAAATGTTCTTACCGGTAATACTAAAGTGCCTGAGCCTATAATACTCTTCCTCGACGCCGGTGTTGGGCATGGAGGCGACCCTGGCGCGCTGTTGAGGCAGCCCCAGTAGCTGCCGCTCCCCCGTGCGGGACCTGCCCGCCTTCACCGACTGGGACCTGGAGTGGTGGGGGCTGCCGTACCTGTTCATCCATCGTGTGGTATTAATGGAAATTATTGGAAAAAGTAACCGTCATCAATCGGTTCAAGCACCAAAGACCTTATAGCTTTATGATACGGAATACTGATCAGGATACTCGCTTCTACGAGCGAATGGCAACTGACGTCCACCACTGTTTAGTAGTGGTGGACGTCAGTTGCCAGTTGTAAAAACGTGCGAACACGAAAAATACGCGCATTCGTGAACATTCGCTTTAATTGTAAAGAAATTGACGCTTCAATGCGCGTCCATTCTGCACTAGCTTGAATTGACCCTATGTTTGTAGGATGTAATCTCCAGATTTACTGATCCAATTCTAAAAATTATTTCACTACTATCAAGCTACATTATCCCTAAGTACTATAGGCTATGTTTCTTTGAGGTACCGCGTAGAAGCTAGGATATTATAAAATTGTAAAATTTGTGAGCTACCGCGGCGAAGTTGAAGGCAGAACCTAGTTTAATATATTATGTAAAAAAGTATTTATTAATTTCTCCGTGGATCATCATCATTTAGTGTTACCTCAACATAAAAGGTGGAACAAAAGTAATTCTATAAACATTTTAATCCTATTTAAGTCCGCTAATCCACTGAGCACCTCAAAGTAAGCGGTTTAACAACAAAACGAAACGAATTCCCGGTTTATCAAAGAGATTATCGTTCATAACTCGACACTATGGTCGGCTTTATTAGGAAGTATAAAGTAGGGCTTTCATTTGAAAACAAAAATGTACGGATTATACTGGTATTTGGAAAATGGTCTTTAAATACGTATATTTGAAGTGCGCATATTCCCTATCCGGTTTACATAAATGGTACCTAAAAAAGGATGTGCTTGACGTACAATACCTTAAACACAATCTTTGTTATATACCGGTCCGGTAACGTAACTTCTTCTAGGTCTCTCACACTACAGATTTTATAAATAAGTATGACTGTGACGGCAAGCTTTCTTGATGACGTAACTACTTTTTTTTTCAAGGATGTACTTACATACAAAAACATAACATATCTACATTATCTATCTATACAAACATATTAGTAATCAGAAATGTTTAGCCTTGCCCAAAACTATGATATAGCTGCTTTTCAAGGCTTGAAAACCAATTATCAGTACGAACATAAAAAAAGCAAACGTTATCAGATGTTAATTAATATAACATGTTAATCCCCGCCCGCAAGCAACGGCTCAAACAATTTGTAACGACAACAAACAAACAAAAACAATATGGCCGAGTCTGTACGGATCCACCGTCCATCAGATTAAAGAGAACATCCTCAATTGTTGTTACGCTTTTGTGTGAGGATTATCAAATTGGGTTGAGTTGGTTTATTTGAAAAGGATTGTAATCTCTTTGTTTAGGTTCCCGGTTGGATGTTTGATCTATATGCGGTAATATAAAGACACCCAAACAACTTGCCGTGTGATGTTATAGTGTCAACATGACACATACTTTCGCAAGATATTCAACATGAGGAACGACACGCCATTTTCATATCATCATGTCACATCCATTATTTTATTTATAATGTGTATTTATTGAATGTGTTATTGCTGTTAATTACTTGACATTGGCAAAATACCCGCTAAGTTGTGGGTGAGGCCATATTCATATCCATTTTATTTCATCGCATCTCATTTCGTAAAGAAAGAAGAACATAACATTTTCAAGCGAAATAAGGAACATTTAAAAATCAATTGCCTCCAAAATATATGTTCCACTTTGTATCATATGGATGGAGTAGACGAGAATAACTTACTAACATAAACCCAGCTACCTCGTAACTGTATAAGTGAGCTGTAAGTACTTATCACCTCGTAATACCATAAACCATACAAGGCAGTCCTCGTGCCGTAATAACAGCCAACAGCGAGTGTATGTCGCATCCAAATTGTGAAATCTGCTCTCTTACAGAACGGCTAGACGCTTTACAAAACACCGTCGTTATTGTAGCGTATCGTCGTTCAGCCGGAATGTCTACGTTTTGTTAATTACATTTAACAAAAAGGCTGCTAAATTTTATCCACACAGTAAATATAATACAATGCAGGGATGCCCATGATTATAAATATCGCATTTTTAATCCGTAATATTTATATATCGAAAAAAATCAACTTCTTGACTTAGCGTAAATAAAAACAGTGATACAAAATTACAGTAACTAATATATATCCTGGTTACTACGCCTTTTTGTTTTTTGGTGTTTCCAGATAATTAAAACTAAAAATACAAATCGACGCCTCATTATGACAGCTGGGTACCGTGACGCCGAAACGCTAACCAGCCGCATGGGAGAAAATAAAACGCTCACAAAAAATGCGGCGTAGTTATTTTGGCCACTTCATAATCCGGCTAAACGTAATTTTTCAATGCAGCATTGCATCACAATACGGCGTTTCTTTGTGAAGCGGCTAGCCGTTTTGTAAACTACAGTTTTCACGATTTGGCTGCGACATATAACACACGCTGTCGCCTGACACGGCACGCGACAGCTAAGAAATGGAGTGTCTGTCTCTTGTTATTACGTACGTGTTGTTAAGAAAACATATTATCTTTCAAACGAATTACCTGGTTGTAAAGTAACCTACTGAATTTTTTGACCGTTCTTGGGATCAAACACGCGACTGCCGTATATACAATAGACTTCTGCTTTCCCACTTAGGGAATGGAGGGGTGATGGTACAACGTTGCCTCCCCTCCCTACATCCTGTAAGTACCCATTTGTCACAAAGGGCGCGAGGCCGCGTTAAAAACCGCTTATCATTTATCTCGACTTATCATTGCGCCCTTCGCGTTTCGGTGTCACAGAAATATGAGCTTTTACGATTCAGAGTGGCGTTATCTTTGCTCGTAATATAAATATATATCATTTTCAGTGAACGCTGTAAAGTATATTGTGGTTCTAAACTAAGTAAATAAGCTATAGATATATAGTATCGGAACTGAACTAAAGGGAGAGCTTTTATTTATATTTTTTATTTTAATTCTGTGTTGTCAATGAGTATTAAAGATCAAACGGAACTCTACCTGATCTCAGTTTGAACCCGTAATGTTTTTAATATAACCATTCAACTAATAGCTTGGTATTATCACTCTTCTCTTAATGAAGCATGCACCACAAAAGCTTCACTTTGCAAATTCGTCAGCTACAAGAATCAAATCTACCCCCATTCGTTTCAAACCACCGCACGTCATCAGGTCAATATCGGCAGAAGCGTTTATGTGGAAACGATATTGTGGCAGCCGATGTGTGCTTGCGACGTGACTCGAACGCGCCGGTAATGTGATTGATGATACAGTCCATGGGCGGATTTTATCGTGCTTTTATACTCTTACCTTTGAAAGGCAGAACTGTATGAGATACAAGTATAAAAGTCGATAAGGGATGGGATACGATAGGTTGCTTCATTTTCTTCATTACACTCTTGATAGAGGGGTTGTGGCCTGTTCAGGATTGATGGCAGTGGCACAATACCACACCAGACATCTCTCTCCATTGCCTCTATGTTGCAATGGTGAATGGGATCGCATCCCTATCAGTAAATCGTGCTCTACTTATTACGTCGTTAGCCACAAAATTAAAACGAAAAAGCGTCAACGTAAAATTAAAAAGTTAGGTGCCGCGTCGCTTAAATGGAAATTACCTTTCCACAAAAGAGAGCTTTCTTTTATCCATAAAAAAAAGCTCATCACAAAAGATGTTGCCGTTTTATTATTATCAGGGACTCACAGTTGGCGTGTGAATTACGCGTCTTGTTTGGACCATTTAACCTTCATAAGGGTAAGTCTTTTAAATGGTCACGTGTCGATTTTAAATTAAGAAGTTTTTTTGTGTTGGCTTGCCTGAAATTGTGTCCTTCATGGGAACCTGTGCTGTAAAGTTTAAGATAAGTCAACTACTTAAACTAATACGCCAGACAACTGACCACGGTAGGCGAATGAACTATGGCTTTTGGAAACAATAATTAATTGATAAGTGCTATGTTTATACTCTGATGCTCAAGTATAAGGATACCTGTCATAATTGTGTAGTTAGTATGCTATTACGATAGTATTTTGTATACATTTTAAATTAAATCCTGAGTAGGTACTCATTCTTTTTCAATGTTAATAATAACGTTTAACATCAAGCGTTTTGTTTATATAGAATGAGAAAGCCCATCGATTTATCTTACCTCTTGTCAAACTCATGCAAATCTTCTGAGGTGAACTGACTTGTCACATCGAGTAGCTGTTGTATGTGGTCGGTGCAGACTCTGCTCTTACGCCTGCCCTCCTCGCCGTCGCGAAGCAGGATCGTGGAGCACCCCCCGTAGTCCAGGGAGAGCGAGGGTTGCTGCACCACGATGGTGGTGCGGCCGGCAGGGATGGTGGTGGACGCCGAGTCCAAGGGGTTCGCTGTTACATGCACTTGTGCTGCTATTGGAACGAACAAACATAAATTCAAGGCTGTATAATTATAGAAGGATTCAATTTAACATTGCTTTATTATGATATTGCAAATTTATTGAAACTTTTATAAATTTGCGTTTTTTTTTAATTAAAATTAAATAAAATATTGTGTGAAAATTCAGTTATTTGACCGAGCGGTTTGGGACGAAACTCTTTAACGAGCGAGATCTCTATCAGCCAGAGACCAGCTAATATTGGAACCACTGAAATTATTCACATCAAACGTTGCTATAGGAACCATCACTAGGTGTACCAGTTGACAAAAAACAGTCCATCTAGTCACGAGCTATACCACAGACCGAGGTCAAAAATGTAGCACGCCTTTTAGTCAATAATAGGAGTAAAAATACACACACAATCGAGTGAGATTTTTTAGCTACTCGCCATACGAAAGGGATTTCAAAGTAAATAATCCCGAGTCCTATCTTACTTCGCTAAACGAACTCATTGGTCTAGCTAGACTGTAATCTTGATTCTCATTTGCCAGACTTATAGTTCATTTGGTGGTCTTGTTAACTTCACATTACTGTATATCTAAGTGGGGCATCTGGCTATCGAAATGGGACATTTTGTTTTACTTTTAGAAATAAATGATTTGCTGTTATATAATTTAAATGTACCCAAATGTATGTGTATAATGTGTGTCTGTGTGTGTGTGTGTGTGCGTGTGTAACCCAAATGGATGGCGAGGTCATAGTGATGGATAAAATATGTGGAACTTGAGCAAACGAGTAGCTTTAACAAGTTCAATTTCTAGCTCGGGAAATTTTGTTTTCAAAAATCGAATGATGCATTTTTAGTTTTCATCAAAACCGGAGAGGAGGGGAGAGTACTTTAAACATTTTTAGCTGTCCCCTATAGATTCGGATCTGACCATCCACGCCCACTTGAAAAACTCATTCTGTAAAAACGTTTTATTGATTATTGCGTGACATGTGTGCACTGTGAAAGAAGGATCGAAATTACAATTATTTTTACAAAGTGTAAGATAAGTATTTATCTGCTTTTTCAATCTGGCCAAAGGCTCCGCTGATATTCTGAAAAAAAAACGTTATCAATTACCTGTAGACTGTCTCCTAGAAGACGGCGGTGGTACAGAATGCTGGTGCGCAGAAGATCTTCTCCTATTCGTGGTGAACACCTCCGTTCCTTCCAGTTGCCTTCTCAACTTCGCTACTTCATCCTTATAGTACTCCTTCTCCATCTTCTTATTCTTAACCCTCGGCTCACTACCTCTTCTGCTGACGTCAGGCTCAAACTTAAAGTGCGTCTCATACTTTGTCTGATTCCCTTTGGGACTTTTCGGAGGGTCCGTTTTAGGGTCGTAAGGAATTTGGATGGACGTCGAAGGCATATAGGTGTGACTAACTTGGGTTTTGTTTCTAAGTTTTTCTGTTTTCTTCGTGTCTGGCATTGGCACGTCGAAGACAAAGCGACCTGGACATGGGCGAGGGGAGCTTATGACGTCAGTAGCTGATTGTGGCTTAGTGTATGCTGGTGAGTCGATCTCACAGCTGTTTTGGGCTCGATGGTAGTGGGGCGGGGCGGTGCTGGGCGGGTTGGTGGGTTGGTTAGGGTCATCGATGAGGCTGGGCGGGTGGGGAAGCTCCGGGGGCTCGGGCTCGGCGTCCATGGAGTCGTCGGTGCCGGTGACGGAGGTGAGGGCGGTGGCGGCGGAGTCGGTGCTCGTGTTGATGGTTTTGTCCGACGTTGTGCTGCTTCCCATGACCACCACCTGCTGGAAAAACGCATTCAATCAATACAAAGAAGAAAGGTTATAATTTATGGGTGTTATTTCTTTTCATTTCCAAAATATGTAGCTCCTTAAGCCGAAGATTGGTTAACAGATAGGTGAATCTGACAAGCATATCAGCCAAATAGATTAGACAATTGCAATGTAATCATTAACTGCGACCCGTAACTGTGTTACTGGACAACATAGTTCAATCATTTGCTTAGCAAGGGTCCTTTGTAGATATTATTTATATAAGGTTCCAGATTCACGAACAAGTATAGAATATCACATTGTCTATACCTACTGGAGCCATCTGTGGTTCGAAACGGAGAGCTCTACACTTTGCTCTCTGGCTGACATATCACTTAGGATCAATATGGAAAATCGAATGTTTTAAATACCGCCCGCTAGAGTTGCTGTTCAATTCTCCATACAAAATGTCCAAATATGTACCTCCAAATTTATAGACAGTTATAATGGCATTATAACCAACTTTTCAGTGGAAATAGTGCGTTATAACATCTTTATTCTATAAATTTAAGGGTTAGACTATAAAGTAGACAGTTAGCTTATAAATAATGTCGCACTGGACGTACTGATGCCCGTCGTTATCGATTCGGTGGCGGACGCTATCGAGGCACTATAGATTTTATTATGGTCGCGTTGCCGGGTGTGTGCTATTATTTATAATCATAGGATTTGTGTGCACGTAAGTTTTTTTGAATTTTTTTAATTACATTATAGGCAAGTATTTGATCTCGATTTCACCTGATGGTAAGTGATGATGAGATCTACGATGGAGCATAGTTGCCTAGGTAGGTAGGGTAGGAAGGCGGCAGTAGATCGAGACGCTACATTCACTAGGCACATGCAGCGCACATGGCTTTGTTCAGTGGGTGGTGACTAACCACGGCCGAAGCCTACCACCAGTAGAGTTGTCACCTAGTTGGCACCACCCTGGGTCACGTGTAGGGTATCTCGAGGGTATTTAATTCTCCTACGGACGAAGGTTACTCGACCCCAAGTCGTTCACTTAATTGGTGACCTTTTGATGGCCCTACAATAATCAAGTGCACACTGGAAAAAAAAACAAAATGAGTACCTCCTGCTTATTTTTTGAAGCCTTTTAAAAGTGATACCGTCGTCTCCCATAAACCAGTGTCGCACGTATTTTGAAAGAAAATGTCCGCTTTAGGCAAAATTAAAAAATGAAGTTGATTGTCACTGGTGTTCCTGTGACAAATATGTCATGAAGTATGATCAAATATCTAATAAAACCACACGAAGTATTATAACAAATTACCGAGTATCAAATTGTATTCGTGAAATAAATTTAACTTCCTTTTTTCAGAACTGAAAATTCCTGGAACATCTACCTCCACGGTACCCGAAACTGGAACACAGCGGAACTAAATCCATTTGTTAACTTCCGCTTTGAAACAGACTCGATGTGCTATTTGTTTGATATTTAATTGAGGTGATAATACTTTTCGAATGTTTTATATTTTCGTGGTATCCTGCATCGTTACGTAGGTTACCAGTATCGTTAGACTGAATTGGTTCGAGTTGTGAGAGCTACTTTTTACTCCTGCGCAAGAAAGAGGGTTATGTTTTTCGTATGTATGTTACATACATCCTACGTGACAGTGGTATAAAAATAGTCAGATAGTCTTCTGTAAGGGCTATGTCACGTGCTTAGCCCAAGACTACGTCATACGTGATCTTCCAACGGCCAAATTGGACCAATGAGATTGATGTTCCTTTACGGGGTTTATGTTATGTAGTTAAAATATTGCGGAAAAATATCGGAATACATAAAAATCTTTTCATATTAAATAGTAATTTTGCTCAATGTTTCAAACAGGTCCTAAATACATAATGTGCTTAGTGTAAAGTGAATAAAATAGACGAGCTCATTACGTAGGGCTTACAGGCGCGGCGGCGGCGGCGGCGGGCGCTCCGCTCCAGAATAAACCGATTTTCGAGAGAATTTTATATGCTACGGTACGATTGCAATACGATTTTTTGGTGGACTTACCATATTGTATGGCTTTTCAGATCATTCCCATGACACATTTAGAATACCCCCGCTGTCAGACTCTTTTGAGAGTTATATTGGATGGTTAATTTGTCCTCATGTAGGTATTAAAATGCGGGCTCTTCTTTGAGTTCTTTGGTAGCTACTTTCGACTGTGCAGCGTGCATGGCGGGCGAGGACCAGCGTGTCGTGTCACGGTGGATGGGGAACGAACTCTGCTTAGTCAGCATGTCACAACGCGAAGTCAGGAACTTAAATTATTTATTTTTATCTTCCAAATCGGTGTCGTCCCCGTCTCGCTGCTCATAAAACGCTCCCATGGGTTTTAAACAGTGTAATCTCTGCGGCCCTACCAACTCTGACGATGTAACACTAAACGGGGTAAATTTATAGAGGTAAGTTAACTTTCGTTAATTTATTATTTTCAATTTAGGATAGGCTTGATTATAGGTAGCTTTGATAGGTATTGGTTTACTGTAGGTATAGTGATATACTTTAATGGCTCCTTTTTCAGCTTGGACCGCTGTCTACATTGAATGTGGGAGGAGCGACCTCTTCAACCGCGGCACAAGCTACACAGATGGCGCTGCAGTCGCATTCAGCACAATTAACAATTCTCAGTCCAATCCTGAAACGCGCTATGAGAGTTTTCGCAGCACGTAACATATATACAATACCCCGACAATAGCCGTTGGGTCATAGCGGCCGCCCCGCCAGGCATACCACCCGCCTAGCTGGAAGATCTTCCCTTTTCCGCCAAGTAGGGAATGATTTATACCTATACATTCTCGGATCATCAGAATGAGAATATTCTTTAATCGTGTACTTAAACCCACTAAGTACAGTACGTATTAATCGCCTAAAATGACACAAAATACTAAGCTATACGACTCTATCTAAATATAAAAAATATTCTGATTCTAATTCATATTCACAGCTTAGAATACCCATTCTGAATCATTCAGTATAAAAGATTGTCTTCACTCGAACCGATTGATAGATAGACATAAAATAATTTGAAACTAAAATATCACAAGAACCCAGCCATCGTACTCAATCTAGAAATAACGGCGCTCGCCCCAGTATATACATTTTTAATGTTATTTTTTCTGTCAGATTTGTTTCAGTCAGACGTGCCTTGTTAGCCGGGCTGGGGTGCTGAACTCACTACCCTCGCGACCACCGCTGACCCCACCTGCCCGTTGGGTTATACACTTAACAGGGTGAAGGTTAGATGCTATTTGCCCGAATGCGGCATAAAAGGAGGGTAATGGGCTTTCATTCGTAAAAGGCTTTTTTATGTAAAAACTATTTCAAGGCAAAGAGAAACATCTAGTTTTGCAGTTGTGAGTTTAATATAACTTACATTATATTACAACAACAGATAATAAAGATATATGCTTTTGTCTATACTTCATTCTTCTTCTTTTTAAGTTGGTAATTGGCTACAAAATAGTGCCAGTTTGCCAGTAACAAGTATTTCTTGATAATTGTTATAAAATTATAAGAACCCCTGATGATTTTATGAATTATCTCTGTCAGTAAAATTGGGGATACGATACTGAGAATTTACCAAACATTTTGCAAGAAGTGGAAAATTCTAGTTATATTATTTTATTTCAAGTGACTTCACTCGTGCGCGTTTATGACACACAATGGTTAATATCCCACGAATATTACACATTATTTATCAAAGAAACACAGTAGTCGAAAAAAAAATCCATTTTACGGTACAGCTATCCAAAAATCTATCTCTAGTTTATTTCCATGAAAAAGTATAATTAAGAGGTAAACACACAATTTATGAGTTAGTTAAATTGTGATTTTGGATGTAGAGGATAATCTCCTGTTCTTGCGAGCTGTTTTTTTAATTCCTTCACTACTAGATTATCCCTGAGTGTTAAAAATAAATTTTGTTGCAAGTAAGAAATTAAAAAACAATACTCGAATCGGACAGCGACGCGCCTAAAACCATTGCTGGTCGCTTGACTAATTATAATATTAGTTGAAAAACTTAGTACAAAGTTAGTCGTAAAATCTTAATGAAGGCAGTACCGATTTCCATCAAACAACCAAGCACTTATACACAGGTTAGTACAACCCTCGCCATGGAAACGAAGGTCGGACAGCCCGGCTCGCACCTATGGGATTTCTGGATCGAATGTGCAAATCTCATTTGCAACCATGATTCTCTCTCGCCCTGCACTCGATCTTTCTCCCATCCCGTGGTATTGCCGCCGTCCCATGCGATTATGAGAGCAGGGAAAGAGTGCCTGTGTGTGCCGCCACTTGTGCAGCATTGCTAGTCTCCGTTAAGATCAGCCGCTGTGACCGAAATTAGCTCAGGACTATATAAGTATTTTAGGATCATTTGCCGATACCGGCTATCAAACTAGGGAAACAATTTCCATCTGTTCTGGTGTTGTGTGACAGAGAGACGAAGGTGCTGAATTTTAACACCCTTCGTTGTACACATTTACAACGTATTGTACCGACACAATTAATATTTAAATTGAATTCACGTCTCAACGCAACTTCCCCTAATCTTTGAATGGAATTGACATTAATTCGCGCGCATTTCCAACGGAATTTCGAACAAACACTTCACTCAAATCCATTCGCTGAGTAAAGAGCACGTGTCAGCTCTCATCGTTCATTCATCATTCATTGACTCATTCTTAATGCTGTCATTCGGGCCGTCAAGTTGTCGCATTAAGAATGCATTGAATACATTATTGTCTTACCTACAATATATATAAATCGGGCTATATAATCTATATAGGAATGTCCCGCAGGTATGCCACCCGGAGGAAAAGTAATTTAAGTACATAGAATAGTTTGCGTCATCTAGGAATCGAACCGACCAAATGCGAAAGAAGAGCATTCAGTATTATTATGATGCCGATAGAAAGGGTCAAATTACAAAGAGTAATTCCTTCTAAGCAACTCAATAAGGGAACACCGGGAAGATTTACATTGAAGTTTGGCAGATGAATTCTAGTTGTATTTTTCTTTTGGTGTGTGAGAACAATGTAAGAACTGCTAGGCAGGCCTGAGTTCCTGGTTAAAAATGTGCTAGAAATATATAATTCAACGTTAAAATCTACATGGCTCCCACATTTACAAATTATTTAAATAACATTTTAATAATAGAGCCAACTTTAAAATAACGCCAAATAATATTGCTGATAATAAAAATGGCAGGTAGTATATTTTCATTTTTTTTTTTTTATTACGTTATCATCATTAATAAGTATTTGATCTCGATCTCACGTGATGGTAAGTGACGATGAGATCTACGATTGAGCATACTTGCCTAGGTAGGAAGGCGGCAGTAGATCGAGACGCTACATTTACTAGGCACATGAAGCGCAGCTGATCTGACCCGCCATCCATGAATGGCAACACCGAAAATCATGCCGGAACACGGCTAGGCCGCTTGGCGACATGGCTTTGTTCAGTGGGTGGTGACTAGCCACGGCCGAAGCCTACCACCAGTAGAGTTGTCACCTGGTTGGCACCACCCAGGGTCACGTGTAGGGTATCTCGAGGGTACTTAATTCTCCTACGTACGAAGGTGACTCGACCCCAAAAATATATATATAGTTTAGTAATGCGCTGTGATTAAAAAGATGGAGATTCAATTCCGATTCGTGTTTACGACAGTGCATGAGCTTTTAATAATTACAATTATTCGAGAAAGAATTACTAGTTAACTTTTACTGAGTTACCATATTATAAATCGCCCCAAAACATCCCTTAACTTAACTGCAATACGTTTTCAACAATAGCTATTTGTCTGAATATAAGCTTTCAGCGGACCTGAATAAAGCTTGTCAAAGGGACCGACAATCGGAAGTGACGCGACGCCGCCGCGTGGAGCCGGATGTGACGTAGGTCGGGCCAACGGGAAGATAGGGTAGATGTAATGTCTCCAGTAATTTTCAACCCTTTTAGATTGTGCGTGAACTAAATCAGATTTTATCGCATTTTTATTGCTTTATGACGGCAAATCATTGTTTAGGTTTGTTACATTCGCATTGTAGACCTTAATGCACAAGGGGGGGGGGGGGGCTAAGGTGCTAGGTACTGTAGCTCGAGTGCCAGATTATTCATAAGCGAACTTTATACGTTATAGTCTACCGTATTTAAACATTTTGTATGGACAGTTAAAAGTTTTAAATACCGTCCGCCAGTGGCGCTGTTCAATTCTCCATACAAAATGTCTAAATACGGCAGACTATAAAGTATACAGTTAGCTCGCACTTCACGTGCTGACTTACTTATGCGATAGGTAATTATTTCGTGAGCAGCTAAGTACATTCCCACAGTAAATATATTATGAATACCTGAATATCGCATTATTCTTTTATTACATTTTATATTCTAAATATTAATGGTTTTGAAAAAAATATAATAATAATGTTATCACGTGATCGCAACCGCTAATTAAAGAAGGCCATGCATTGTTAAACGCCTTGCTGATGTTTAAAACCTTCAGTCATTCCGTGATGTCTCATATTGTATGACGTTATTTCTGCGTCAGCTGCATTTTATTCAATTAAATTATATTATTTAATATTTACGAATTTGCATTATGTTCATAACACATACAGATGTTGGTAAAAGTATTCCCAAAAATGAGTGCACGGCTTTATAGCTCGGTGTGTTGCAGTAATTTATCGAAGCGATAAAATCCGAAGTGTAGTTTCGTTTCAATATGCAGTTTTCAGCATTTTTTCAGACACGCCACCCCTCCCAACTCCTTCCTGCGGTAACACCCCCTACATTAGTTAGCCGGGTTTTACAAGTCAGCTAAAGCTATTTACAAAGCTTAAGCTATTTGTTTGGAACAAGCGAACTTACACTCGCCGGTCGATTCGATCAACATCGGTATTACATTTTGTGGACCTCATAAATAATATTCAAATTATTGAAGAAATTATACAGACGAAGTATCAGGATCAACATATTGAAGCCAAGATTGCAGCACAAATAACCAAGCCGATTTGTGTAGTACGCAAATAACGTCCTTACGCACACGCGAATTCGGTTGTAAAACACAATTCGGCTTGGTATTTATTTTGTGCTTTAATGTGTTCGCGAATCGCGACAGTCCGTCTATATTAGTTCTTCTTCTGAGATTTGTTGTGAGTATTTACATTGGGGACTCACCCTGCCATTTCAGGTAAATAGCTGCTTAATGAATGTTGGTGAGGAAGCATCAATAAATTCGCTGACATATTAATTTCTCGATGCCCGCTCCGTTTACTAGCACAGCTTTAAACGATATTAAACCTAACAAAGTATTCTTTATAGCATAATATCCCTTTACATTTCCGCTACAAGCAATTTGCCTGTGTTAAACACTGCAATCTTGCATTTAACAGAATCTCCCCCCTTGTACCCGGTTCACACCCACACCACTGGGGGGATACCAATCCTATCGGATTATATTTGTTTACAACTGGGCCATGAGATCGTGGCTATTTTTCGCAACTATAGGCAAAATTTTTTTCATGCATCGAACATAAAATCCAGGTACTAGCCTGGATTTTATGTTCGATGCATGAAAAAAAAAATGTCATTTACCAAAAGGAAGTATGGTCATTGGCTCTCGGTCTACTACTCGATGCATTTTTGCTTGTTTATTTAGCTACTAGTTGTGCCCCGTGCTCGCCACTACCAATGCTTTGAATGATTTTGCCCATCCCGGTGAAGATATTTATTTAACTGAACCTATCGTATTTTCGAGGATATAAAATGGATATAAATAGCGTCAAAAATATTAATCTACACTTTAAATATAACATAGATGTTATGTTTGTATGTTTCCAATGATGGATGTAGAGTCAGAGCTCCGGATCTGCCAATCTGATTCTGAAGATTATTACACTGATAGGAAGCTACATTATACCGGCCCCAAGTCTGCTAACACAATCGATTCATAATCGAATAGCAACCGCATAGTAACTGTCAATTTAGACCGATATCCCATACAATATCTGTCAAAAGTGACCATTACTATGTGGTTGCTGTTCGATTATGAATCAATTGTGTTAGCAGACTTGTGACCCTGAGGGTTAAAGACTTTGTTTCATCGAGGTACCGCGGGCGGCGCCGCAGTCAAAACGTAGTATACATATTCCGCCGTTATTACATGTACATACTTAGTTAAGACTTGCTTGTTAATTAATTCGGATTTTCGGATTTCATGCCCCCCAGTTAAGTGAGCTTCAGTAGTATTATTTTGTAAGCGAGCTGATTAAAGTGTCTTTCACAATGTGTGCTTGCTGAAATGCATTTTATAAATATTTGAAGAATACATTTCGTGTAATTTCATCTTCGCGATGTTCGTTACAAAGTTTTGAATAAAATATGTTGCCATAATGTTCCAGCTGTAAAAAAGGTAATATCTTGCAACTCCAAACTACAGTTGCATAATACCTGCCTTCTTGTTCATTTCGCGTGAACTTAAGGAATGGAAATAATGACGGGTCCCGTCTCGCGTATAAAATGCACGGCTCAAGGTATTGCATCTCGCGGGGTGCACGATACCGCTTTGCATTTACGATTTTACAAATGATTATACATTATTTTTCATAACGAACATATAATGTATTGATATCGCAAGACAACAAACTATTTTATCAAGATATACATATATGAAACCTTTTTGCCATTTCTCAGTTGCTTTGATTTTGTAGCAGAGATGCTACTGCATTTACCAGACCCGTAATGAAATTATAATTTTTAATAAATTGAAGATGGCATAAAATTACAAAGCAAGTGAAGTTCGCTAATCCACACACTCGACCGAAATAGCCTGATACCTTATCACTTTACAGACAGTTTCCTTTAGACAGTAAAAACACCTAACAATTCCAAACCAAACCCATAAACATGAAATATTTAATTTACAACCCCCGAACCGGGCACTTTAGCTAAACAAACTGACGCGATAAAACCGCTAGATGTCGACACCGCCGTCGCGTCCGTAAAATTGATTTACGCGCGTAATAAACACGATGAATTCGTACCACTAAGGAAAATTAAGAGTTAGAGTTATATCGGATAGTATCTGTCGTGTTACATCACCAATTAGTAATATTATCAAAGGAAATGTATGGCTCAGAAGCGTGCCTAGGGTTTCAAAATAGGGCAAGCCCGATGTATATTTTTACTAGTAAACAGAGTGAAATCCATCTCGTGCCCTCTTTGTTCTTCAATTTCAAGATACTTATGTAATGCAATAAATGCGCGAGATTAGAAATGTTCCATGCGCTTTGAAAATAAATGTTTTTGTTTGAGATATTTTAAGCATGCCCGGCTTTTTGGCTTGTATGATGGTACCGCTACTGGTATGGCTAGGGAGACATCAAGAACCTTATGGCGTTAGCGAATAAAAATTTGGGTAAAATAATATCTGTATCACTCTGTAACATCGGCATGCTTAAGGGCTTAGAAGAGTTATGGAGGAAACAGTAAGGCGAGACATTGCGGCTATCCTTTGATCACTTTTTGTATTTAAAACACGTCATAAACAGTACGGTACCGCTACACATGTCGTATATAATGGTACGTTTCTTTACGACTCGTCCACGCTGGCCCATAAATCTAAGCTAACTGCCTAGTCGGTTTAACTGAAGATTAATATGTAGTAGGGCCTAACCTACTTACTGGGGACTACTTGTGTGGGATTACGAACAAAGACATTGTTTTTATTAAGGCGCTATCCCTTGCACGGGCACGCGACGGACATTTTAGCAGCGAGGGCCTGTTTGTCAGGAAGATGTCCACTGCACCAAAGGCTGTACATGTCATACCTACTATCGCGTAGTGTGGACAATAATCTATTAAACATGTTCTATGTAATGTTCTCTAGGGTTCTCTCTCTCTTCTCTATGGCGCCTGCTTGACATTGTTTGGTTCTAAAAAGTGTTCTGTGTATTTTAAATAAAAATATGATTATTTAACTAACAAGAAGTCTATATATTCCACCCCAGGGCCCAAATGGTATATTTACCATAGTGTCATGGCGTTACCAGGAGCTGGTTGCTACGGCTGTCCGTAGCTACAATCTCCCGCTAACGCCATGAGCTACGCATTCGTGTACCGCTTGTAGCGTGCGTAGCGCTGAGCTACGTTAGCTATATATCCGAGCAGGCCGCTCGTGTGTCAATGACGTCACCACCACGTAGTTCGTGTATTGCAGTGAACGTTTTCATATTTATATTTGTCATGTAAAGCGAAGCTATATCAGCGTATATAGCGTGCTCGTGCGCAGCAATGGTACAGCGCCTATAGTGTATATAATATCAAATTAAGACCTTTCTGAACTTCCTAGACAAAATTAACTGCTAGATCATTGAGATTGCATACAATTGATCAGGTTAAGAATATTCGTGTAACAACATGAATGGGGGAATTAGAAGCTGCCAATACGAATAGACATGAGAAGAAAATATGGGCGATAAAGATCATTTTTTGTCCCCTTGAAGACCGCGACTGATGTTCTCCAATATCACCACACTGTACTTTGTTAAATGACAGAACAAACATCCTCTAGATTTATGAAAGTTAAAATCAAATGACAGTTAGCGGCATCCCTAGTAGGTTCACGTGGTTCAAAGCTGCCGCGTGTAGATGGAACATTTAGATTAGCGCAGACTTGTCGGTCTGTGTTTGTATTCCGCAATGGTTCTTGTTCCGAGCTCGGAAACTTTGTAGACGAACGTGTGTTAGTCCGTGATCGATGTCGGAGGGGAAAATTAAAAGTTTGCAAATGACGAAGAGTGAATAAAAACTTGGCGCGTCTAGTAGTTTTTTTTTGGTAGTCTATGGCATTTTTTAGTATGTTTTGTAGTTTTCGATAGGTTGGTCGGTTTGTTGGTCAAACCATCTTTATTGATTTGGACAATATTTGTAATTAAGTAAGTATAAATACGTACTCATCATACATGATAATGACGTGAGTGAACGCGGGCGGAACCGCGGGTACAGATAGTGATATAATAAAACGATAAAATGAATATACCGGTCGTAAAAGCACTACGTGACTAGTTCCAACTGCCACCAACACAGACAATAGTACTTAAATCAAACTGTAGCGAATATTGTCTGCTCTATACTGCGACGCAAATGGCTCTGAATATTGTATCAAGGTAAATAAAGCGCTATATTGATGGATAAATAACAAGCATACCTGGTAACAAAAGGATAAGGCATGAAAAAGGTTCAAAAATTTACCTATAAAACAAATAAAAAACTATGACTTGTAGCTGTGCTGACCCACGGCTTTGCTCAGGTGGGTTTCAAGGTTAAATATAAAAAAAATTGTGGAACAACAATACAAGCAAATAATTTTAAACAACAAACACGTACGATACTCCAGGTATCAGAATTAGAATGTTTTTTATTCATGTAAACTATTAAGTACCGTACTTATGAATCGTCAAAAAAGTAACAAAATGCTAAGCTACAACTTTACCACCCGTTCGGAATGCCGATCCTATCGAGAAGAACGGGCAAGAAACTCCATGGTTGATGTTTATTAAAAAGATCTTTTATATTTTTGAGCAGTACATTGTTATAGGTATGTGAGAACAATGTAGGAACGGCTAGGCAGTCTTTAGAAGCTAGTCTAAAGTAGGTTTCTTACTGCTGTGTATGATCATTCCTAGAGCTGTCCTACCCTATGCCTAAGTAAAGCCAATCTCTAAGTAAAACAGAAACATAGTAAACCAAGACATTGGTGGAAGCTCTCTGCTATTAACAAGTACCTATGTCTAATAACCCAGTTGTCGGGTGACCCTCATTTACATTATATTAATGAGATTTTAATGACGTTGAAAAAGTATTTCCCGATTGGTTTGGGACATCAGACCAATGTGGCCATTTAATAGCTGATTTCGAACGATTTGCTGCCGCTTTATTATTAATAGCATAGCTGTACCCGAAGCCAGGGAAACCTATAGCAGTGGACCTCGTCCGAGTGATGGAGGCATAATAGATCACGGACCTTGACCCGTTCCTTTGTGTCGTACTGCGTCCGTGCCTCGACCGTGCCTTGAGCTTGCAGCGAGCTACCAGAGCTTATCATTACGAAACGATAACAACAAAACGTGAGTTTGATCAGAAGGATTATTGATCGAATTCCTTAGGTCTCTACAATTGATTGGGCATGAGAGAGAACGGTCTTTCGGGCACTGTACGATAGCATTGCTGCGCACGGGCACGCTATGCACGTGATGACCTAGCTTCGCTTTGTATTCAAATACGTGATAACGTGTACTGCTACACGCTACGCACGGCTACGTGGTCGGTGACGTCATTGACACACGCGCGTCGTGGTTGGATGTTTAGCTCACGTAGCTCAACGCTGCGCACGCTACGCAACCGTAGCTTTATGGCGCTACCGAGAGGTGGTATGTACAGCTCTACGTAGCCGTGGGTCAATATTCGTGCTCAACATGAGCTGCAGCGGCCACATGGCCACACGTAGCCCGACTGACGTACCCACGCAGCACAGCAATGGAACAGCTCCACGAAGATCACACGATATACCGTTGGATGCTACTTCACAGAGCTCACGACAAGCAAAATAAAAGAGGATGATTGGGAAACCAGTGAGCAATGCCTCTCCATCATTTCGTAATGAGGGATTTAGCATTCGAGATTCTCCCAAAAATCAACACTTCGCTTCCAAATGGATTAATTCCACTCAATTAAGTGTTCAATCGAGTGCGACCCCCCCCCCCCCCCGCACCGGAGCCGCGCGCTAGTTCCAACACGCCAGACTATATTAATATTCATCTGACATCGCGATTATTATCAACTTAAGGCCTCTTCAGATGACTAGTCAACTTGCCTCTCGTCATTCCAATTTGTAGGGCCGATCGGTCCTATATACTGGGCGGTAGATTGGGTCCTTCTTCTCTGCCTTAGTTGTGTTGTAATGGTTTTCGTCCATTTATAATGGTATTAGGAACACGTTTCATATGAAAAACGTTTTGTAATGCCGTTGTCGGTTCAGATATCCATACATTTGAATGCTCAACAATACAAGTAATAATAATGTCACTGATCGCTGTCTGTACATGGAAGATTTATGATTTATGATTTTGTCTGTGCTTTTGTGCGCGTTAATCTCAGCAACGGCTTAATCGAGTTGGGTGTGGTCCCCACTAATGTATTGTGGTAAGCTTCACTTAAAATGTAGTATTTGTTTTATTTCATTCTGTTAATACATGAAAAAGTTATATCAATTTAAACGCGGACGGAGTCGCGGGCGGCAGCTATAGATGTTAATAATTGCAGGTTTTTATATAATTCGCTACTACAGGGTCATATTAGTTTTTAAATAATAGGTGTAATTTTTATATTGAAGCATATGTAGATACCAGAATATTATAATATGTTATTATACAATTCCGAGTATGTTCCCTTTTGTTATAACTACAAGAGTTTGAATTTTACACAAGGTTTTATTTACTAACAACAATCCAATTAGGTTGTGTTTTTTCTGATTAAGCTTCGTCGTTCCAGATTTGAAACGAACGATAACTATTGGCTATTGGATCAAGAGGCGTCATCATTTGAAATCCGAACAACAGTAAAAGTAGTTTGATTGGATAATACAAAGCTTGCTTTGCGAAAATTAATTAAAAAGCGACCCTCGCTATCGTTTGGATTGCCGACTTAAATATTACACCGAAGATACTTAATCCATACATACTCCATTGCTCTTTAAGTTTATTGTTCTAAGCAAAGTGCTCTTACAGCGACCTTTACTTAAAGCCATTTTTAGTACAAACTGGAAAATAAAACTAAGCTCTAAGCAGTATTCGTAAAATGAATAGGTCCACAGGAGATCACTTCAGTGTAAATGTATTTGTCTGATTTCACTTCAGAGGGGGGGGGGGGGGGGGTCAAGTTCACTTCGAGGGAGTTTGAGCTCTGGACCAGAGATATTAGTGAGTATCTATGTATTAAACCATGGGTTATCTAAGTCATTTCGGGGGGGTTTGAGCCCACAGCCTGCAGCCTTGGTATGATTATTTGGATAGGGCTTTATTTCATTATAAAAGGTTTCTTTTTGAGGTATGTTGGGTATGGTACTATAATGATTCGTTAAACAACTAGGTAAGCGGGGATTGATTAATATAAATTCAGAATTGGCTTATTGATTTGAATATTTCCAATCGTATAATTAGATTATGTTCTGTTATCAGTCCTAGAGAGTAAAGTGTAATAATTAACAGAGCTGCTAGTACCCACATAAAAGCAAGCAAGTCGTTTAACAACACACATTAACAAACACGGAATTGGATAACTTTTAATATCATCTCTGCATTTATAAGTGCCTCTAAACGTTGCGCCCGTAGGTATTACCGTGGAATTGTATTACTTTAATCAATTCAAATTTCCAAACCTAACTCTGCAAATATTATGTACCATTCATGTAGAATAGAAGAAGTAAATACTTGTTTACTCTAGAACATATACTGTTGATGTAATACGCTTACACTCAGTATAAACAAGAACTTTACGAATATTACCACTGTACGCTAAGTTCCTTAGCCTGGAGTGGAGGCCTAACGCACTGTACGCTAAGTTCCTTAGCCTGGAGTGGAGGCCTAACGCACTGTACGCTAAGTTCCTTAGCCTGGAGTGGAGGTCTAACGCACTGTACGCTAAGTTCCTTAGCCTGGAGTGGAGGTCTAACGCACTGTACGCTAAGTTCCTTAGCCTGGAGTGGAGGCCTAACGCACTGAACGCTAAGTCCCGTAGCCTCAGGTGGAGGCTTGTGTTTCTGATTAGTATATAAAGGTTAATAACACGGCAAAAAAAATAATGAATTCCAAGTTTACACTGAAAATTTTCAAACCATAAATTACAATTCATAAAACTTCTTCGATATCTGTTGAAAGTTTCGTTCAAAATAAGTTTATGATTAAATTTATTGATATAACTATCGATCTATTCAGACTTTGTTTAAACTGAATAGAATCTATCTATATCTCCAAATATAAAAGAGGCAGTATGGCCACAATTATTTCTGAAGAACATTATAAAAATAAGGGGGCTCTAGCTGTACATATTAAAAATTAAAACTATCCATCTGTTTGTTCGTTCATCACGAATGAAGGAATATACCAATTTCAACAAAATAAAATGTATCTAAAAAACTTTTTTATGTTTAGAAACATTATATCCGATTGAATTGAATTATATCCAATTGCCAAAATTACATGAAAGGTGGTTTAGCGAAAAGGAAAGATCTTCCAGCCAGGCGGGTGGTATGCCTGGAGGGGCGGCCGCTATGCGCCGACCGTTATTGTCGGGATCTTGTATATATGTTACTTGCTCCGAAAACTCTTATAGCGTGATTCAGGATTGTGATGAGAATTGTCAATTGTTCTGAATGCGTCTGCAGCGCCATCTGGTAGCTTATGGTGCGGTTGAAGTGGTCACTACAGTGGTGTGGCCATCACCGCGAACATATATTTCTTCAAAGGTGTATCAAGAACAGTGTCATACTCCATATTGGCTTAATAAGTCTCCAGGCTAAATTTACCTTATGATTCTCTATGAAATATTTTCTCTATGGAAATGAAAACTTTTTCTTTATGAGTCTGGCTGTATCGATATTTTATGTTACAACTGAAACAAAAGAATAAAAGGTTTCCAAATTCAAATATACATTGATTCCGTTGGAAACCTTCAACCCTCCAATGTACAGGTGTCAATCATCTATGACATCTACAGAAATACTGACCTTTACGACTGATACTAAGCTAATAACTTAACGTAACTTGCCGCTACACAATCATGATTTTACAAACTATTCAACTTAACAAATCACTACCAGTTGTAGCTAACTTAGAAGTCGCTTTATGAAGTTAATTAACTATTAGATTCAAAGAGTGTCGGAATCCGTACAAGTTAGCTTGTTGCTTATAAGGCATCTATAAGGCTTACTTGCTTACTTGTTGGTTCGGAGGCTGACTTGTTGGTTGATTTTGGGTAAGATTAGTTTGATAAATTGTTGACTGATAACAAATCACAAAGCTGTAGGATAAGTTACATCTATTGTCTCCCAGAATTTGTAGAACTCTCTTACATCGATATTCATTTAATACTAGCTGTTGTCCGCGACTTCGTTCGCGTGGTATTTAACATAGACAACCGTTGACAACAGCCTGCTCGCCCATTCTGAGCCCGCGGGACGCATTGCAGGTTGTTGCTATCAAACTTAATCAGGCGCTGCGCTGCAACATTGGTTTTAATTTTTCTTCGTGAGATCCTATTTTTTTTCTAAAATAAAAGTAGCCTAAGTTACTCCTTGTTACATCAGCTATCTGCCAGTGAAAGTCCCGTCAAAATCGGTCCAGCAGGACACTATTTAATTAATATAAATATTACAATTTAGATCACTTTTATTTTATGTTGTATTTAGCGGTATTAAAAAGAAGAAAGAGTTTCCGCACAGACAAAACACAAGAGGGCATCGAGGTCTATGGCTTAAGCTGTCAGCGCTCTGTTCTACGCAAATTCAATTTATATTAAACACTAGCTGCGACCTGTGGTGTTACCCGCTCAAAAATCATGTCGATCCTTTTCCCTATGAAAAACATATCTATCCCACGGGAACCATACATTTTACCGGGATAAAATGTAGCCTATGTGCTATTCCAGACTATAATCTATCTCTGTGCCAAATTTCATCCAGATCCGTTCAGCCGTTCTGGCGTGATTGAGTAACAAACATCCATCCATCCATCCATCTATCCATCCATCCAAACTTTCACATTTATAATATTATATATTATATTATATTATATTATATTATATTATATTATATTATATTATATTATATTATATTATATTATATTATATTATATTATATTATATTATATTATATTATATTATATTATATTATATTATATTATATTATATTATATTATATAAGTAATAAGTATAAGTATAGATTTTATTGTCGATATGTTATCCGATTCCTTTTATTTTAAACAGAGGACTTCTTATTAATGTGATAACAACTGTCATTAGTGAAATGCGGATAAAACTCCAGATAATATTCAATGAATAACCTATTGTAGGTACAAAAAGGGGTGTACTAGTGCATTCATAGTATTTTCATTCCGACTGATGGAAGCGTCACAGGTGGCTACACGCGACTGATTTCCAGTGGCGCGGTTATTTAAAAATACACGTTTTAAGGCTTACCGTATAGTGCGACTAAAAGTAGGTGGTTTTGTTATTATTATACTAAACCAACACGCGTATAATCGCAGTGCGCGTTAAGCCTTAGGATACCTATTTCTTTGAATTACAATAATGAGTAGAGAAAAGAAATGTACAAATCTTGAATTTACATCACGAGCGCCCCAAGGGATGAAGGCAACTGGAAGATCGCCTTTCCGCTAAGCTGGATGTTGGAGGAACGTATCGCCGAATATCAACTAGAAGTAACGTCGCTGTCACAAATTGTAACCCTCTAAGCTAGACAAAGAAATTTTTTTTTTTTTTACATTATAGGCAAGTATTTGATCTCGATCTCACCTGATGGTAAGTGACGATGAGATGGAGCATACTTGCCTAGGTAGGAAGGCGGCAGTAGATCGAGACGCTACATTCACTAGGCACACGCAGCGCAACTGATCTGACCCGCCATCCATGAATGGCAACACCGAACATCATGCCGGAACACGGCTAGGCCGCTTGGCGACATGGCTTTGTTCAGTGGGTGGTGACTAGCCACGGCCGAAGCCTACCACCAGTAAATGATGTGTATTTATACAAATAATAGAATCACCACCGTTGCCTACTCACCCTGGAATATTTTTCCATTTCACATTCATCACGATGCCTGTTCCACAACACTTAATTCGTCACACGATCTACATAAACTCATTTTACGACGAAACACCTTAACGACTTTAATTCGAAAAGTTTTGAATAAAGAACTTTCAATTTAATTTGAATAACGGCCGCGGATCTTTCACGAGCCCGCGTTCTATTTTCTAATCGAACGATTTAATTGGTCGGTCGGTGTTTAACAGTCTCTGATTGGCTGAAATATAATTAAACGGCGGGATTATTTTCTTAATAGGTCTCTTTGTTTGAACGATTTTGGCTTAGTTTGGTAATCCACTTGTTATGGACTGTTTAATGTTATCAGCAAGTTTTATTTAGCAATTGTCAAGTTTTAATTTGATTGACATTTATAATACAATGGCCATATTATTAGATTTATATAGATTTCTTATAATAAACATAACGCACTTTTAAAATCAAAATATGGTACAATCTGGAACAATAACATCAAAACAATCTCCACTGGCATTATGTTACTTAGTTGTCACTGTCAAATAAAACTTTTTTAAGTCAGTAAACAATTCTTAATTTAAAGTGAAACGTGAAAAGAAAACAGCTGATATAGGAGTCAGTGAACGTGCAGGTGTGGCTCGCGGCGGGCGGTCGCGACGAGTGGGCAGCCTGTGGGCAGTATTGCCTAAGCCTTTTAGGCTCAAAGTAAAGACGGAAGCGATTCTACAAACAGAGCGACAATCATTGCTGCTAATTCGCTTGACACCAACTAGCCTAAACTAGACCAAATTATAGTTTACTCCTGTCAAACGGCGTTCGCTATTCTGTTAACAGCAGATTAGACTAATTTTGGTTTGACAGCTCCTAAAATTGGTTTAGTTACTCAACTTAGCTTAGTTGGTCATTTTTGTATTCTGTTGTACACACTTTACGTCAAATTGCGTCTAAAATTAGAAACGTCAAACTATAATCCGCCTTATTTGGTCGGCATCTAATTTGGTGCCATCTAAATTTAGTTCGTAGTTTTTCAGGTGTTTTTATTATTAAGATAAGTTGTGAAAAACTATTTTATCAAACACGATGGAGGAATATGTGGTTGCGGCTCTTGTGGATTCATCCGAAAGTGCTAATTTTACCAAAATAATAATAAAACAGAGCCTACTTCAAAGTACTTACTTTAAACACAAAATTAAGGCAATTTGCTTTCTAACCGTAGAAACTATGAAGAAAGAATACGCCTCGAAGGTCTTAAGAGAAGAACACATTCAAATCCCTTCGAATTAGCAGAGGAGAAGTTTAAAAAAACTTTTTTGGCTTCCCAAATTTGCAGCACTTCATTTAGTGGAGGGGCACATCCCAAAACATATAAAGGTTTGTGATTTAATATTTTATACAGATACATACCTACTTTTTACTTGTTTATAAATGTTTATAAATACATCAACATGACACTTTGCAGATTTTAACAGCACTGCAATTTTACGCTCATGGGAGCTATCAGGCTGCTGTAGGCCAAGATAGTTTACCAGGAATGAGCCAACCAGCAGTGAGTAGATGTTTGGGAATAGTGTTGAACATAATTGTGCAACAATTGACACCCCAAAATATAAAGTTCCCTACAACACAGACGGAGAAAGAATCTGCAAAAACTGAGTAAGTTTCATTTCATATCCACTAAATTGGTTTAGTAATTTTTGAGCTCATACATTATAAACAAATAAATAAATAAATAAATATCGCCATACGAACACATAACCAAACGGTCCCACTTTAAGCTTAACGCTTGTGTTGTGAGTACTGTACAATGGACTGAGGGTGAACTCAGTTTATAATACTTATATACATATTAAACATCCATGACTCGGGTACAAACATTCATGCTCATCACACAAAGCTTGTGTCCCTACCAGGATTGAAACCCAGGACTCTCAGCGCAGAAAGCAGAGTCATTACCACTAGGTTAATCAGGCCGTCGAACCAATATATCTTTTGTCTTTATAATATTAGCATTAAAAAAATATCTTGACATCAAGTTATAACATGTAAATGTTTCTACTTTTGCAGATACGGATGAGAATTATACCATTGATTTAGATCATACTGATAAGCTATCTATGGTGGAAGAGTACATTGAAACAGATTTCCTTGCTGAAGCAAGACACATTTGGCAAGTGTTAATAAACACTATTTTACTCAAAATTAATAAAAGTATGGCAAATCATAAACAAGACTTTAATTTCTGAATTATTATAATTAAAGCTTTTTACTTATTACTATGTTATCAATAATCAATAATAAACATCAACATTAAAAATAGTTAACAATCAAAATAATAAACAAATTTGTGAGTAATAGAATTTGAAAGGCTTAACAAACAAGCTTCTGCACATGGGGGCCATTTGTTGCCCACACTCAATGAAAATGGCACTACCGAAGATAACAATTATGCAATAAATGCTTAGTATTACTAACTTTTTACATAGTATTATGGTACACTTCCAGGCGGCAAAATCCATCCACATAGGCATGCCCAACAATATCCAAAATTTTGGGTCTATGTCTGTCGGGGCTCCTCCTGCCAGACCGCCACCTGTGGCGCTTATTGAAGTTCGCACCTTGCGAGCCTTGGTATATAACTTCGCCACCCATACACTCCAAACCTGTTGATAAAAAAACCATATAAAAACCATTTAGACGAAAAAAATGCATAATATTCAGAACACAAAACTTACACGCTCTCACTGCTGTGCAGTTCTTCTGCAGCCGAGTTGGTTGAGCTCGTCGTGGTTGGTAGGGCCCCCTAAAAATCTACCTCGGCAGAATCTGCTTGGTTTCCTGAAAATATAATTGATTTTTAGATAGATGTCCTCGCGCGTCGATGTAACTATAACCATTGATTGTTTATAAGTAAAACAAAACTTTCAATACTTTAAAATGCTTACCCCTCGCTATTTTGATGTTGTTGCGGAGTCGCTCCACAAGCAACTCCTGTTGTCTCTTATTAGACCGTTTCCTATCGTTTTCCATATTAGATTCAAGCCACTAGATAACTTATTACAACAATTACAATGTAGCACACCCGTCTGATCTGAAAACGGTGTTTTGTTTACCTACTGTCAACAGATACAAAATAGAATTCAACACAGAACAATAGATATGGAACACTTAACCACAGACTATATAGAACAAGTTTCTATAATTTATTATTGGAAATATCATAAAAAAATTACAATAAAAATATTTAGACGCCGACATATATTTTAAATTAAACTTTTATATATTTCAAGGTTATTTTAAAAGAATTTAATCATGTTATTTCGATTTTATTTTCCATTCACCTTATTTTCATTCATTCTTCAGATATATTTTTTAAATACTGGCAACATACCTCAATTCAATTTAGTTGCTGTCAAAATCAAATTAGTCCTGTCAATTACGATATTTAAATTAAGTTCGATGTGACAACAGAATTGATTTTAATGATTTCTAAACTATACTTAAAATTTTAGCTAGTTAAGTTAAGTTTAGAGAGTGTGCAAGCGAATTAGCACCATTATCTAAGTATTCTGCACTATGTATAAAGTGAATGAGCTAATCGTGAAGTCTCAGACATGCAGCTCAACAGATCGTCGCAGACTTGGATCGGTGCAAGAATCATAGCATCTGACCTTAGCGCTTGCTTTGGAGTGTTTGTTAATCTAGCAGTATATGATCTCATCTTCACAACGAGTTTAAACAAAATAGTTAACAAGTTGGTCAAATTAAACAAATTGGTCACAATCTTGAGAACTGAGACATGGATTTCAGTAAAAGATACATATGGCAAATGTGTTCCTTTGTTTAGTGTGTGCAAATCGTATTGAGGTGTAAAGTCGGTTACTCGCTTCCGCTACGGCCTGTGCCCAATCCCAAACGCCCGCGTCACCGGAGCCGCCACATATGACGTATCACGTCGATCGCTTTGTGTATGACCGTCGAACAATACCGCTGATTGGTTGAATTACAATGATGACGTCATCGGCGTGACGCACCGACGGAAAACAATTTTGTAAGTGTGTATAATAATAATTCATGAAAAGATGGACGGAAAGTTTCAACGTTTGGGGTCCAGAATCATGAGTTGAATTCATGGTATCTGTTTTTGTTACGAAGTAGTGGTGGCCGGGTGGTAAAGTAGTAGCATAGTATTATGTAACTTTTGATGATTCATAACTACTGTACTTAATGGTCTACGTGAATAAAAAATATTCTGATTCTGATTCTGAAGCCTCTTTCACTCTGTATAGAAGACGCGGAATATATTATAACACTAGCTGTTACCCGCGACTTCGTTCGCGTATTTAACAAAAACACAACCGTTGGCAACAGCCTGCTCGCGGATACTGAGCCCGCGGGACGCATTTCAGGTTGTTGCTATCAAACTTAATCAGGCGCAACGCTGCAACATTGGTTTTAATTTTTTTTCGTGAGCTCCTATCTTTTTTCTAAAATAAAAGTAGCCTAAGTTACTCCTTGTTACATCAGCTATCTGCCAGTGAAAGTCCCGTCACAATCGGTCCAGCCATTTCAGAGATTACGCGGAACAAACAGACAGACAGACAAAATTTTTAAAAAAGGTTGTTTTGGTATAGGTACCGTGTATACATCCAAATGCATTTAGTAAAAAACGGTTATTTTAATATTACAAACAGACACTCCAATTTTATTTATATGTATAGATAAATAAAATAATTATCTATGTCCCAAAAAAATAAAATAAAAAAAAACTATATTCCATCATTTATAAACTTAGTCGATATTTAAATTTTACTCTCGCCTTATAATTAAACCCTATTTTTGTTACACCGTATTAGTGGGCTTCCTTATAAAAAAACCGGCCAAGTGAGTGTCCGGTCAAAGTTCCATAGCCATGGTACAACGACAACGAATCGTAAGTACATAGTTAAACTAAAGTTATGAATTATCAAAAATCAAGTTGTTTGCGGTAAATAGAAATTCCGGAGCGCACACATTTTGAATCGCATCTAAACTATCACTCCACTAAGCACGCCAAAAGACTATACCTAAGAATGTCGATGTCGATGTAAAGACTAATTATCGAACCTTTTGTGTTAAGTGGAATAATGCCAGTGCGATTCAAATTGGTGCACGCCGAGGACTGCCCCGAATTTCTGTCTCTATCAAATTATGTTTGTTCAGCAATGATGCAGAATGACCCTTGCATTAACTTTTTCCATTGGAATTCGAATCTATACATATAAATAAAATTGGAGTGTCTGTTTGTAATATTAAAATAACCGCTTTTTACTAAGTGCATTTGGATGTATACACGTTGTACGATGTAACGATGTAAACATAGGATCTTCCGAAAAAAAATTAAAACCAATGTTGCAGTGCAGCGCCTGATTAAGTTTGATAGCAACAACCTGGAATGCGTCCCGCGGGCTCAGAATGGGCGAGCAGGCTGTTGTCAACGGTTGTCTTTGTTAAATACCACGCGGACGAAGTCGTGGGCAACAGCTAGTATATAATAATAATACCAGCCCTTTTAATATCCCACTGTTGGGCATGGGCCTCCTCTCAATGCGAGGGGGATAAGGCCATAGTCCACCACGTTGGCCCAGTGCGGGTTGGCGGACTTCACATGTCTTTCGAGGGGTTATCTCAGACATGCAGGTTTCCTCGCGAAGTTTTTCTTCACCGTTTAGCTAGGTGGTTGTCAATCATGGTTGTAAATGAGATTCGCACATGAAATCCAGAAATCCCGGAGGTGCGAGCCGGGGTTTGAATATGCAATCCTCGTTACCGACGTTCTACCAACTTGGCTACCCCTGTTTTTACACATTAACGGAATTCGAATCTTAAACCTTTAATATATCGATCACAGCGTGTACTGACACTATTGTACTAAGTTCGAGTTGTTTATAGTAAACAAAGCCATCAAAGTCAAGGGAACCCTGAGAACCGGTAGAGGCTCAATGTCGTCCCGCGTGACCCCTCTTAACCGTATCAATGTCAAGAATAAACTAGAATACAAGGAAAATAAGAAAACGTTATGTTAGAAACATCTCGCGCAGGTAGTTCGAGTAATTATACAACACTAACTAAATACACTAATCAACTCGTTATATAAATCACTCATTGCCGGTTGGATTGAGCCCTATATCCTTGCAAAGACAGCTAGTACATTTAAATCCTGTGTTAAAATCTCATGTCAGATAATGGCTGTAAGAATGTATATCAAATTATTTTATTTGTGGATCATATTAGATCATATGGGGTCAGTACTTTCATTAGGAAAAATAACAACACAATAATAAGAGTCGCTGATAACAGTTTATTGCAATAGGGCATATTTTGTAACACTCTTGAAGTGTCATGCCCGGATCACGCTTATATTTTGATTGATACAAAGGACCTTAGCCCAGATTTGAGTAATTATAACACGCGGCTACAAATATTATAATACACGCAAAAGACCTTATCATAGGAGATTTATCGACCTGCTTGTAGTTTGAGTGTAGGTATGTAAGCTTGACTAACCAAAAAAATTTATTCATGGTATTTAAAATAAAATAGAGCTTGTTTATTATGTAACCTCCTCTCTCTGCTCTCTGCCTCCTGACCATTTTGACAATTCAAGTTTTTTTTATATAGAAACCCATCCAGTGATATAATTAAGAAATATTTGATTATAATTGTGATGTAAGTCAACCTAGATGGTTTCAATGGCTCCATTTCTGAATTAAAAGACCGAATTTCCATGTGTTTGCACTTCATTCAAGTACCTCAATAGTCCCAAGACGTGTAGCCATCGTGTTCTGTTCTGTACATAGCGTTCCAAAAGTGGACAATTTATGAGTACTTCCACTAGTTTTTCTTGCTTTATGGCACAAATTGTAGGGTAGTTATTAAAATTATTAAGCATATCAATGGTACAATAACTAAATCACAACTATTATATACTATACTAGCTGCGCCCGGCGGTGTTACCCGCGATAAAAGTATGAAAAATTAAAACATCTATCCCACGGGAACCATACATTTTACCGGGATAAAAAGTAGCCTATGTGCTATTCCAGACTATAATCTATCTCTGTGCCAAATTTCATCCAGATCCGTTCAGCCGTTCGAGCGTGAAAGAGTAACAAACATCCATCCATCTATCCATCCATCCATTCATCCATCCAAACTTTCACACTTATAATATTAGTATAGATAACATCTGGTTAAATAACACTTTAAGACCAAGAAAACTTATTGATTTCCTATATTTACGCGAATACTGCGCATGGAAATAAAACTAATTTTATTTAAGCGTCGGGAACGTAAAAACATAAAATAAACGCGATAGAATCGTTTAATTTAGGTTTATTTCAACCAAGAATACTTGTTCAAATACTCGTTGATCTTGGGCATGACGGCGTCACTAGTATACCGACTGTACGTCACGTCCATATGCGTCCACAGCGGGTCTTTAACCTCCACAGCTTCAAGCACATTTGGGAGCTTAGACATCAGCCATTTCACGTCTTTCGTATCCACCAAACCATCGTTTTTCCCATAAATGCACATCACGGGCACCGTCACTGCACTGAGATTGTAATCCGGAGGAGTTGCACGGCCATACAACTTTAAATTCCTCTCTTTACCATAGTCGAATTTTGTAAAACGTTTGCTCTTCATACCCTGCCCGTATTTGGCCATATTATGCAACGAAGTGCCTGCCGGGAAATGCCCAAACAGAGTCCTAGTTGTATCGTTAGCCCACGAGCCGACGTGAAAGTCGCTAACATGATCAAATAATTCGAACCCAGCTTCACAAATCCGTTTGGTGACATCCGAGACATGACAGAAAAACGCTGCAAACTCCTGACTCAATGAACCTTTCGCAAATACTTCTGTGACACCGTACTTTGATAAACCACTTTCCACGCTCGCGAGGGATTCAGTTAAGGATCTAAATATCATTGATTTGGTGTTTACGTGTCTCGCTGATGGTGCTAGCGCTATTAAAATTTGAGCCTTATCACAATACCCGGGTCTTTCTGAACACATCACTAAAAAAGTCCCCGTACCTTGGGAGTAACCAATGTAGTTCAGTTTCTTCGATCCAGTGTAATTTAAAACGTAATCGATCATAGCTGGAAGGTCGTATTTCCCGATCTGTTGAATATCAAACTGCCAATAATCAGCATCTTTGTCGGGATTTAGTTTCACGTGACTCCTGGAGTAATAATTCCCTCGACAGTTTCCAACCCACAGATCGTAGCAGCCGTCGGCGATCAGGTACGCTAGTCCAGCACTCGGTCCGGAGTCGATCCACGAGTCAGAGCTTTGCAGCAAGCCATGCATTAGCAACACTGGTGGACTCTTCTTTTGTCCTCTGCAATTCTTTGCACTAACAATTCTGAATATCGTCAGGATATATCCGTCTTCTGTAACTACATTATGTTCATCTGAAATGTATCCATATTTTCCCGTCAGCTCTGTAAAGTTGAGTAAGGAGTCTTTGGGATATCCAAGGGACCTTTTCGTCTCCCTCCTGATAGGTAGTATGGGGGTACAAATCACATATCCGAACACGACCACAGCCAACGAAGATAGTAGGTAGTTGGAGGTGTAGAAGCGCTTTGAGGACATGTCGCCGACTGTAGAGCGGGTTGGTAAGCGTTAGTCTTTGTACGCGAGTCATTGCGTTGACTTTGTATCATGCAAGTTAGATGGAGCGCTCGAGTTCACTCGTGGAATTTATGTTTTTGTTTTGATTTTATATGTCTATTGGTTTTCGTCGCGAGCGCAGCTCGTGCAGTCTGTAATTCAAATCCTAAATCAAGAGATTCTAAGTAAACTTTTGGGACCTTGGAACTGTCTTCGGACTAGGACTGCAAGCTCGCATCTATGAGGACTGAACGCCTGTGAAATGAGTCCAATACATTGCAGCGTACCTGATTCCGAAATACATAACATATTTTTTTAAGATTTCACCATAAAAGCTTGGTAAAAGCTAGTTTTAGGGGGAGAATGGGTCATGCTCATTGTCTGTCACACACACGCTGGTGCATGGTGATGACGTCACAGCCCTGTAGCTTTGAATTGTTTTCGCTCTTTATACTTTGATTGATAGATTGAATATCTGTATCTTTGTTATTAGAGACATTTAAAAAATATATTTCACTGTTTGTAATCATGAAATATAAATTATATCTATATACAATAAAAAAACAGGCGTCGCTCAATTCGCATAGTCACGCATTTTTGTTTTTATGAGGTACAAAAATCCGGTCATGGTCGGACCATGTATTATGGGGTGTGAGGTTCTGCACCCACCTTTCATAGCACATTTATCATACTCTTAATACAACGGGTAATTATAGAATAATGTTTTCATCCATTTACAGTTACATTAGAAATATTTTTTCTTGTGAAAAATATTTTATAATGCTCTTGATTAAAACTTCAATAAATTTTGTTTTTTTTAACTATTTATTTGCCGTAAATGTTTTGACAACCGGACGGAAATACGGACTGGACCATTTGTAGTACCTAAAAAGTACAGTATATTGAACCCTAAATGCTAATCATCTCAAGGTCTAAGTATATCTTAAATTTAATCGTCAAGCTTGTATTTAATTAATTCTACGCAAAAAGATTGTCTGACCAAAGTCCTGCGTACCGGTTTTGATATTCAACAAAAAAAAAAGATTTTTTTTTATAATACCTATAGCTTTATTAGGCTATTGTTTATTTGCATAGAACATGGGATTATTGAAAGAAATCTCAAGCCGAGCGCTGGCCTTGGTAATGAGAGTTGTTGACTCCCGCAACTCCCGAAGGGTCTCTATCAGATTTTTCGGAGTTCATGGTAGGGATGAAAAATCAGCATCAGCCTTTTTCTAATTAATAATAATATCGCCAGATGAACACACCGACTATACGTTCCCATACTAAGCAACGCTTGTATTATGGATACCATGCAATGGACTGAGGGCAAACTCAGTATATAATACTTGTATAGATATGAAACATACATGATTAGGGTACATACATTTATGCTCACACAAAGCTTTTCCCTACCAGAATTCGAACCCAGGACCTTCGTTTGGATTGGTTTTTGTATCTACCTTCAGTGAAGCCTAGTTTACAGGATTTTTTTTCGTATTGATTCCCCTCCGAGACCTGACTTGTGGGTCCCATAGCCATAGTACAAGCCTTGCTTAATATGGGACCGTATAGTTGGTGTGTTCGTATGGCGATATATTAATATAGGTATATATTTTCGCTTACTAATTACAAGCAAAGGTTGGGCCCGCTAGCACATCATGACTTGAAGTACTTAGTGTACGGAAAAGGTACCACTTTTTAAGTGGGGTGGGGTGGGGTGGCTTCTGGTGTTGGCATAACCTGATTGAAAACCCCAAACAAATTATAAATTAAAAAAAAGTTAATTAACGGACAGACAAACGCTGTGTTGTTTCTACTTATATATGTATTAGTTAATACGGTAACAATTGACATTCATATTGAACTTGGATAGCTAGCTATTTATCATCCAATTAGAATGTAAACATATACGTAAGTGTCAACAGTTCCAAGTTATCGCTGTATAATGTCGCTGTGAGATATGTGTTATTTAAAAACAAAAACATAGACAATGTGATTTTCCATTAAATAGTATAAGTAATGGCTTTTTGACGGGAATCTAAAGAATCGTGTTGCCAATTATCTTTTGATTTTTTTGAGTTACAATGCAAAAGAGCAGTGATAGCCAAGTGGGTAGGATGCTCGCCTCGGTAACGAGGATCGCAGGTTCGCCGGCTCGCACCTCTAGGATTTCTCAATTTCATGTGCGAACCTCATTTTCAACCATGATTATCACTTGCTAAACGGTGAAGGAAAACATCGCGAGGAAACCTGCATGTCTGAGAGAAAATCTCGAAAGACGTGTGAAGTCCGTCAACCCGCTCTGGGCCAGCGTGGTGGACTATGGCCCAATCCCCCTCGCATTGAGGGGAGGCCCGTGCCCAAAAGTGGGACATAAAAAAGGGCTGGTATTATTATTATTATCATGCGTTAACAGTTTAATTATACAAGGTACTAGGTACGTCAGTCATTTCTTAGAATTGGACAGAACCGAGGAACTTGTATTTCGCTTTGATGCGAAGTTTGAACTTCGCTCATTTATTATACCCTCATAAATTATAATGTTGTTCCATCCATCAATATTAGTAATAGAATATGTACTTATTTATGTTTTTAAGATTCTAAAAACGTGATCACATTTATTGCATGTGAATTACCTAATACAACATACTAGCCTATTACCATCGAAGTATATGCTACTCTAGAAAAGAAAAGCAGAACAACGACCATGTTCCACTCGCGGTGTGCGCTATTAATTTGATTCTGAACAAGTTGTGGTTTCGGAACCACAGTTCAGTGCTACCATCTCGTAAAATAAATTATTCTTCGAACATTGCTCAGATCAAAATTATAGGCGGCCGCACCGCGCGGTCTGTCAGTACGCGACTAGCAAAGGCCGGTGGGATATCGGGGACATATTTCACAGCTATACTAGGCTATAGTAGCTATAGCATAGGTGCACTAATGTGGATACATTTTCCCGATGGTCTTTGGTCTCAATACCAAAGTAATTGGGAGGGTAGCTATAGTCATTATACAAGATACACGCCCGTACCGCCTCAATAAGCGTGCTAAACCCCGCCAGGGTGGGTTATCGAATTTTACTTCTGCGGAATATACACGACGTTACCATACCAACAACGTTACCAAATATATGACCACCAAACTTCAAAGTCTGAAGAGCTATTTCAATAATGGCTATTTCTATAACCCTAAATACCGAAACTCCCTATCCTTATATCAGCGATGTGTGGGTACTGTACTGCCACAAAAATGTGTCTAATAAAACTATAAAGGAATGTCCGTATGCGAGAAAGGCTGGGAGTATCACAAAGGTAAAAATGTCGAAGTTGATGCCAGCGTTGTCTGGAAAAGGTCTTTAGGTTAATCTAAATGGCCGAACAATATCCACCCCCATCCGGCCTATATACCGCGCGCGTGCCATCAATCAGAGGGCTGTTTGTGCAGCCGGTCAGCGACCCGCATCGATCCGGGAAACTGGGTCAACCGCTGTGTATCTCGGTAACGGGAACGCGGGGCTATTGTGGCCAGGGACGAAATTACTACGCACATTATCTACTTAAAGTCTTATAAATCCTTTTTTATCTGTATCTACCTACGTTTAACGAAATTTGAGTTTAAAAAATACTTGTTTTGTATCTATGGTACGGCGCATTTTAAATCTAGGTATAATTTAAAGTTTGAGAGTTTGGATGAAAGGGATTATCTCCGGAACAAATGATGCGATTTAAAAAATCTTTCCCTGATAGAAAAACTACATTATCACTGAATGATAGGCTTTGCTTCATCGAGACCACGGGCTGAGACGCGGCGAGAGTAATATTTTATTTTACACTTTTTAAACGACATTATTTTGTAATTTATAGGCATTCGCACGAGCGCTTGTGAACTAACCCTTAGCACCTACTGCTGAGATTCCTACACCAGCTGTGTGAGTTACTTTAGGAAACGCTGAGCCGATTTACATCTGTATGTGATAGTAGGCATGTCTTCTAAGTCAAATTCAAATCATTATTACTCTACTATTGGGTCAGTACGATGAAGTTATGGATGTGCAACACTGCACCTTCGGAAGGTTATGTTATGGGGTACATTTGGCTAGCAGATACAAAAATAAAATAAGAGGTACAATCAAAGGGCTGAACATAATGCAGCACAACAGTGTTATCACCATGCCCACGTGTGTCGGCGGGTCAACCCTTTGTAGTGTCGGCGAGGGTCGGCCAATAAGGGTATCTGTGAAGGCCGATAGATATTATCTTACCCTTATCATTGTAATCGAGTAAATTGGAACTAGCTTGTGGTAATCTAATGAATGTAAGTATAGGCTACTGATATTGACTTCTTATATGTACTACGAATACTACACATTGAAATTAAACGTTTTTTTCTGATTTTATCGCATTTATTTTATGTTGTGTATGCAAGTGAAAACTAAATATAAGGGTACCAAAGTTCAAACTATGACACTAGGACGTCAACCACCTCAGTCCTCCCGTGACCATGGTTGCTGTAAAGCAGCCGAAACGTCGGGAACGTAAAACACGATAAAATCGATCGATAAAATCGAACGCGATAAAATCCGTAAAATTAGTTTTATTTCAATGTGTAATATTCGCGTAAATATAAGAAATCAATATGTTGAATTGAATATTTTGTGTCTCGGTAAGTGGAAGGGCATTCCCGCGATTGTCAAAAAACCAAAGTCATCGCATACGAAGTCGCGAATACAGTAAGTGGGTAAAACAAAGTACTCATAAACTAATTTGATGATACAAATAGATGAACAATTTTTCGATGGAGTTTATTAACACATTGTGCATGAGTATTAACAAATCGGACTCCAGAAGAATGTATGCCAACCAGTACCGTACCATATTTAACTTTATCATCAAATAAGAACAAAACCTTCGCACTCTGTAGCTGTAGGCAACAGATTGAAATTGAATCACCGCGCTCTCTGACGTAATCAAATACACATTCTCAAAGCCCACCCCTGCTGGAGGGCGCCCCGCACATTGCTACACATCAAACAATATTTGTGTACCTACTGATCCAGCAATCATGTTGTATTGATTCCTTTCAATGCTCCGTGACCTTTGATCGAAGTCACGCCTGAAGTTGCCATTTCTCTTTGAAGGATTTTATATGCCCCAAAGTTGGATCCCAATAGATGACATCTTAGCTGCACTAGATATAAGTCTAGACGCTTTAAAATTATAACATCTGATAAGATCTCTTCCAGGCTGCTGATACTAGCAGTTCTGGTTAGGGTTGCCAACCCTACTATATGGTAAGATACCCTACCCCTACCTGAATATAGTATTGTACTATATTAGGGGTTAACTACTATATTCCTAAAAAAAAAGTTGATGAATATGATCAAAGGAAGGTCATATTTGAACCCCTGTAAATTTAATTTAATAAAACCATAAGCAACATGATTTTGTTTCGAAATAGTTTATTGTAAAACGGAACGCCGCATAAAATAAGAATATTAATTTTCAAACCTACGTACTAAGTTTTTCTTTATTGTTCGCCTTCTACTAATATATTTATATATATTATGTATAAATATAAATATATTTCTACTAATATATATATATTTAAATGTAATGATCGCTAAAATACTTTGTAAAACAAGTTGAGAACCCTAATCCCGGTGGTTTTGTGCCTACTGTCCGGTGGTTTGTGTGTTTTGTAAGCGAAATCTAAATATACTGGAAGGAAGATAAGCTTACTTTATCGCGAGCTGTATGGTTCCAAACTAAGCAATGTTTTAGTCATGGCTACCGTACGATTAACTGGGGTGGTCCCAGGCCCGGGTGACTGCCTGCCAACCCATATCAGAATGTACGGCCCAAAAGTCCGATTTTCACGATTTGTTAAATAAAGGTCCCGGGAGTGATCCGGGTGCGACCGTCACACGTCAGCGATGGACCACGGCAAACGTTGGAACATACATTTTATTATATTACAGTGAGTTCTTAAATCGTGTATGAGAAAACTACATTGAGTACCTACCAAAACTATTTGCTCATAAAGATGAAATTTGCTTTAATGTCTTTGCTGTCCGATTAAATATTAACTTAGTAGGAATTAATTTTATAACATACTTACTTCTTCCTGTGGCTTCGCCCGCGTTACCACGACGTCCCATAGATTTTTATTGTCATGTAGCTTTCTATTAGTGATAAATATTTTTAAATCGGATGAATACTTAATAAGGTAACCCCCTACATTCAAACTCAAGATATTATAGACTACTTGACTCTGCTTGCTGGACGAAAATAGAAGTGACAGAGGCTGAGTGCACTTTGGATACGGTTTTAAACGACATTAAGTTCCAAGAATACATTCGCGATACGACATATCCCAACCGTCGAGTACAAAGTACTATTAGAGTTCGTAGGATCATGTAGTGTAGCTACGAATTAATTAATTTGTACTGAGTCTCCGAGCTCTCGTAGTACTTCGAGAGCTAGGTTTGTGAACACACTTACACGTTGAGTTTGGCCGTACGCTCGCGAAAATATTAATTAACTTGCAAGTGCTAGCGATACAGAGAAGTCGCCATTTTTTGGATTAAACTAATAAAAAAAATTGACTTTTGTAAAACTGAATCATACAGATACAGTGTTTCACAACATTATTGAAAGAAATAACTGTTTCGCCAGTCTTGAAGCGTTCTCCACTTGGGGTCGGCTGTAATATAATTGGATGCATGCCTTATCAGCCTCCAGCTTGCTGACTCGACATTCGTCTCAGAAAGGGATTCGTAAGCATGTCCTTGATTTTGTAAAGCTCGACTCAATTTGAATTTTTTTATAAAAAATGTATGTTTGCAGAAAATTTTGCTTGAGTGTTAGCCCATTCAATAGCAATGGGAGTGGTCGGAGACCTTTCAAAACGTTGAACAAATTCGGAGTATGTTTTGTTCAACAAAATTATATAAAGAAGACTTTATACAACAGGTGATGTGTCGATCACCGTGTCAACTAACTGAGTGTGAGTAGGTACCTACCTACGTGGAGAACGAATATATCAATTCATGACGGTCGCTACTGAAATGCCGCAAGAAACGATAGGATATATAGTATTTACAAGTTTAATATTCCTATACTGATTGCGTAATGCAAGTAGGCAGCTAGACGGTGTAGCTATTATACTGATTGCACAATAAAGGTAAGGTTTTTGTGATTCTTTCCCATGTTTTTATTGTTATTCTGCTATTCGGGGCGGAGTAAAATCCAAACGATCTAAGATCATAAAAATCGGCCCATCCGTTCTTGAATTATAAATGGTGTAACTAACAAGACATTTTTTTATATACTTTGATGGATATAGATTACATTTATTATGCTAAAATTTAATAATAATACTGGGACAAATTCGAAAACATTTTCTTTGTGTATATACCTAGCTTACTAGACACTATTAATAGCTTTTGTTTTATTTTTTATTTTTTTCTGTTGCTTTAATATGGTCTCGCTAGAGACACTGATTTTAGTTTGTGCAATATAATTGACACCTAATTGAAATAAAGAAGAACCAAATGCAGACCATAAGGCCTTAGATATTCGTTGCAAACATGTAATATTAGATATAGTCTATAGTGGTCCCTGGCTGGATGTGAGCAGTTCTAGCGGAGCGCTCCGAGCGCACCTTAGTGCTACAACACAATAGCTACGAGAGCAACGCCTCCCCATTATACAAACAATCTCACTACAACAGCCACTGTACCGCTCACCGCGCTGTTTCCGGCGGCAAACATTTCCGCCGGCAGTGACATCATTAATGAGCTGTCATTGTTTCCGGTGGGATTCGATGCGCGGTGATATTTGCCGCACTAATTAATTAATTAATGACTCAATTTCTGTAATTAAAATGAAACCACAGCACTGTCAGCGCTGATGGAGGGAACAATGCTGGTAACTGCTTCTTTATGTTACCGATAGTTCTGCTATTTAGGACTTGGAAAGCAGGCGACAGTAGGTTAATCATATATATAAGGTGTAACAAAAATAGTGTAAAATATGTTAACAGATGAATCAGTCAGTTATATGGATCACGTTTATGTATACAATAACTGATTCATCTGTTAAAATATTTTACACTATTTTCGTTACACCTTATATTTATTTAGTATACTTTTGACAGTCTACGCTACCGGCGTCTTTGTTCCCCGTTGACTTCAATCTGGGTGTTTTCAAGTCGAGAGTGAACAGGTACCTTCTAGACAAGTATGCTCCATCATAGATCTCATCGTCACTTACAATCAGGTAAGATCGAGATCAAATACTTGCCTATAATGTAATAAAAAAAAATATTAATGTATTTTTAAATAATTTCACTGTTCTTAAACATAAAGCATCAATGTACATAAATATACAATAAAAAAATAACACCTGCCGTATTCATGCAGCACAAGTAGGTATAATGGAAGCCGACCCAAAAAAATAATTAAAAAAGATTAAGAATTAAGTTGACTCCGAACGAGAGCAGGCGGCGAATCCATCATTTAAGATTCTTTGTTATAATAAAATTAATTCGTCAATGTTACATTATTCATTAGCTGAAAGCCTTGTGCATGAATTTCAGCTGAAACTTGGCGGCGCTTGCGAGCTCAACTTGGGCCACGCCACCGTAACTTAGCTGAACAAAGTTAGCCGGAGTATGATGGCGCTTAGAGATAGCTAGCTTAGAGGTGATTAGTGTAATTTAAAGATAATAATTTAGCTGCGATATGGAAAGCAGTTTTTTAGCAGTTTAGTTTAAGTTAGTTAGTAAGTTTTTTTTGAACTGCGGTGCAGAAAGCGATGGGGAACTACTGCACTATTCTCCCATAAATATAGCTGATGAAATCTTCATCAGCTACACCGACAAAAGTCTAACCCTTAAATTAGAAACAGAAGAAGATGGAAAGCAATGACAGCGATGTTTTTCCAACGCTCTCCTTTGTCATAAGGTGTGCAGGATCAAACCCTAACTCTCGCTTCTAGGATATTCAAATATCATAATAATACCCATGCGAATCTCATATTAAAACATATTAAATAATGACAATCAATTAAATCTAGCCGGGAATGGAACCCACGGCCTCATGTTCGGCAGACAGGACATGTTGCGACCGATAAAACTTATCTCGAAAAATTAATATTCTAAAAATGAATCTACGTCCTTCTTTTTACCCGACTGCGCTAAAAGGAGGGAAATGTGTTTGTAGTTTTTTTTCAATCGCGTATCCATTGTTGAGGTAAAAATTGTGGCAAATAAATTGAGTGTTGCCGGATTATTTGGAGTTTGTGATGTTGACATTAAAATGCCATTGATATAACTAAATAGTTTAAATGTACTCGAAGTAGTTACTATTGTTATTTACATTCAGTAGTTCGTTGTAGTCCCCGTGTATACGCAAGCGAGTAGCAATAGCTACGTACCAGTAGCTCGAACAGGTGCCGATCGGAACTAATCGATTATCGATGTGTAACGAGCATCGATATCGGCGCGCATCGATCATGACCGCTTGGTTAGTCGAGGGGAATTAATTACAATCGGCATTACTACTGATTCCTGGAATCCGGCGAACATCCTTCGAGATTTTTGTGAGAAATTGAGTGAGTTAGATATCGATTATCTTTTGTTTTCTACGGCCGTATCCAGACGCACTCGTGAGGCTGGCGAGGAAAGCGACAAATGAGATACTACGAGCATTCGCCTTGAGAGAGAGCCACCATCATCCAGCCTATTAGATCATTCATGATTTTATACCATTAAATATCGCCAGACAAGCACACCAATGTAGGTCCCAAACAAAGAAAAGCTTGTATTATGGACACCGTACAATGGACTGAGGACGATCCCATTATATAATACTGATATAGATATCCAAAATCCATGACTCGGGTACGAACATTCGTGCTCATCACACAAAAATTTGCCACTACCATGATTAATCGTCCAACAAAATTACCTTTATTATTAAACTAGCTGTTGCCCGCGACTTCGTCCGCGTGGTATTTAACAAAGACAACCGTTGACAACAGCCTGCTCGCCCATTCTGAGCCCCGGGACGCATTGCAGGTTGTTGCTATCAAATTTAATCAGGCGCTGCGCTGCAACATTGGTTTTAATATTGTTTTTGTGAGATCCTATTTTTTTTTCTAAAATAAAAGTAGCCTAAGTTACTCCTTGTTATATCAGCTATCTGCCAGTGAAAGTCCCGTCAAAATCGGTCCAGCTATTTAAGAGATTACCCGGAACAAACAGACAGACAGACAGACAGACAGACAGACAGACAGACAGACAGACAGACAGACGGACAGACAGACAGACAGACAAAAATTTTAAAAAATGTTGTGTCGGTATAGGTAACGTGTATACATCCAAATGCACTTAGTAAAAAGCAGTTATTTGAATATTACAAACAGACACTTCAATTTTATTTATATGTATAGATATATAAACTTATTTTCATTTATTTTATTTCGAGTGTTTCGTGGTAGCGCCCAGCGCGGGCATCCGTCACGTTGTAGCCAATCCGCGGAGTTTGTTCTCAACTACAGTCACTCCATAGCACACGTAATATTTCATAATTGATTATTAATTTGTTACATTATACTATAATAGGCGGTAAAGTCGATCAGTAGAGTTCCTACGAATTGGCATAATGTCAATGACATCATTGGCTTATGCCATATTGTAGGGATTGATTGTGAATTGAATGATTAGTATATCGCTATTATTATAATTGACCTACTCACGTGGTGGCCGGGTTAATGGCACTCGTCTCTGACTCCTTACAAATGTGAACGTAGTAGGCCCCTATCACCGATTATCATGCTTGATATTAAGTACCTACCTACCTTCTTATAACGTGCTCATCTCCACAAGAACCGGTAAAACCTCCTAAATATACACAACACTCATTGTTATACCGTTTCCAAAATAATGGCCAATTAAATAATTACTAAAAGTTCCATTCAAATAAATTTACACAACAGTCTGATATCTAAGTTACCGGTAATTAAAAGTATACGTAACAGCTTATAATTTAAAAGTTTTTAATTACGAGTTTGGTAGGTAGCCAAAGTTGCTTTTGGATTTACCTTCAGAATATCAGGGGCTTTGTTAGAAAATGAGTGTTATTATATCGACTATAGAAATGTAATTGCTGTACCGGCTTTCAGACACCGATTTTCAGCCGATTACCGATTTTCAGACATAGGTACGTTTACCATTTTAATATCTACTTTAAGCTTATGATAAAATCGATACCCATTGTTAATGTACACTAATCCTGGCTACAGCTGCTCTCGTCTCAGCAGATCACAAGCAATATATCGAAGGAGGAACTATATCAAATGTGATGCACTTCTTTAAAGTAATTTCATATATATATACATTTATAATTAACTTGTACAGTAAAGGCAACCCTGACACGTATGTCAAAGCCGTGTGAAGTTCACCAAACCGCACTAGGTCAGCAAAGTTGACTATATAGCCTAAATCCTCCACATACTGATGAAAAGTGTGTCCAGTATCATAGCAATAGGCTTGAACTTATAAGCAATTACAGTCGGCGAAATATGGGTGTGATGCAGTGTATCTCTACCTACCCCACGGAGTGGTCTACCTCTTCCGGGACTAGAGGTGTCAGTTTTGTCAGTGACTTTGATCTCTTACTTCCAGGCTCCCCTCGCCAGCGCTCAGGGGCCCAATTCTGCTAATTTACAATACATTTCCCATTCGATCGACACACTATTGAGGTTACATTACGACTGTGACAGATTGGCTATCCTGCTAAAACTTTAATGTCGCCTTGATGGAGTCTAATTTAGTGTCAATGGTTGTGTGTCGACTGTTAGAAGCGTCAGATAACGAGTAGAATACCATTAGTTTGCTACATTATATTGATACACAAATGAAGTACAGAATACGAAATAGTTATACGGCAGTTGAATGGCTGGTCAGTGGAAAGCTGCTCGTCTTAAAATACTACTTATAGGCTACCAAATATCTAGAATCATTCAATTGACACGCCATCGACACTCCACTGAAGCGATTGTAAATTAGCAGAATTGACCCCAGGTCGTCTGACCCGTACCCTCGTTCGCAACTCACCTTGGGCGGCGTGGTGGAGGTGTGGTGGCGCGCGGCCGCCGAGTGCGCGCGCCGCGTGGCTCGGTAGTGCAGCCGCCGCAGCGCGCCGCCCGCCCGCTCCGGGGAGCCCTCGCCGCGGGCCACTGTCATACTGCCGTCTGCACCTGTACCAACAACACTATTAGCATCTTAAGGCGCTTGTCGACGTGCTAGTTTTATGGCAATTTCTAGTTGCTATTGTCGTTAAAGTGCCGTCTATATCGCGCGCCACTTGCCGCAGTCAATGCTGATGGTGTTGACAATAACATTGCAGCTGTAGTGTTCAGAATGATTGCCATCAAGATGCATTGTACCTCGTTTACTGACCCTTTAAGACACGATGCAGAAGTACAACTTCTATTAATAGCCAACTTATAAGTTCCGCTATCGTAAGCAAGCCGTCCGGGTAAGATTGCTATCTAGTACTTTAAAAGGTAATTGTAAATGGCCTAATTTACTTCTATGAATTTGCGAGTTAGACTGCGCTTGGTTAGCTTGTTATATTTGCTAGTCATTATACAAGTCCGTATTCCTTCGCGTACACAAGAAAGTGTTGTATACACAAATTTAGCTGCGCATTTTGCTTGTGTCCATGTATCTATATTATTGTGTACTTAAATAATTACCTTCGGCGAGTTCGGGGGAGGGTCGAGACGACTGGATTTTGGGAGATTGGTGACGCCCATCCGCCTGCAACAAACAAAAAAACTATATTCAACCACTTGAATTTGAGGTAACGAGCTCGTTTTCCCAAAACTTGGTAATTTTTCACTGATACACAAATTTCCCATCAATATTTGCCTTCACCATAAGCAGGTGTACAAACGAATTGCCTTCCGTACTTGAACGATATCAAATAGAATCAAGTAAATAAATACTCATTGCTCCATATTATAGAATCTCCTTCCTCTTTTAAATTGGGAAATTGCTTCCTTTAATACAAGCCCGGTCCGCACACTCTTCCTTAAACTCGTGTCTAAATAAAATCAATTTGTGGAATTTAATTTGGCGATGCCAAGCTAAGATCCTTTAAAAAAATGTCATTGGGTCCTTGCTGCCTTTGACATCATTTTTATTGGGGATAAGGGGTCAAGTCGATTACTGATTTCGGGGAAGTGTTTATTTTTTTTCTCAATTCTAATAGAAATCATTTTCAGTGTACCAGCGGTTCAGACAACCTTCCTTACATGAATCGTCACTATTCTACCTTTTATAGAAATAGTTAGAAATGTATTCTCTGTTAACTAGCGGTCACATGTTCTGGGCGGGGCGCGCGCCGCTCTAATGTAAATAAAATCAATTTGTGCTATAAAGCCTTTTAGCGCTGCTCTATCCCTGCCCCCGGGAGAGCGGCTCTCGCGCGTATAGATAGAGAGCTGGGCGGGAGAGGCTGGCTTAACTAACTAATATAACATGATACCTACTATAAAATGTTTCACGTTATATTATTTTCTTGGTCACTTCAGGCTACGTGCTACCCGTTTTATTATTGATTTTAATCTGACATTAGGCCGCCATTTTTTTAGGATAACAATTTTTGTTAAATATAAACTTGGCGCTTTTCGATTTTTCACGTTTTTGGTTGTTACGCAAGTAAGTAGGTCTTCGTTTGGAAACCATCCGAGACTAGGTACTACTAACTTAAACTAAAAACTTTATTTAATAAAATACCTAAGAACAGAAACTCAAACATTCTAACCGATGTTGTTTATTGAACTTAAAAGGATTTTATTATTCTTAAGATTAATTCTTTAAAACAACTTCTCCCAACCCCTCAAAATCATTTATTATAATGTAACTTAGTACGTACTTAATCATTAAGCTTACCTTAACTCAAGCTCCATTGTTTGAGTGGGTTTTTATAAATGGTTCCCGTAATCGAAAGTATTAAAATTTGTGAAGTTCTATTCCGCTCGTTAATAAGTTCTCCTAACTTCAGGAGCGGTGGTCGGCGAATTTCCTTCTCAATCAATCATGAAATGATTTCCCAATATGGTAATCACGCGATTCGGAAACAAACTTTTATATACCTACTTACCAGCGGTGAATGTCTATATGATACGTTACCCGTCGACTTACCTTTCGAAGATACAATTTGGGTAGAGTACCTACATGTCTACAAATTCTTGGCGGAATAGGAACGGCATTCCGAACGGGTGGCAAAGCAGTAGCATACTATTTTTGTAACTTTTGACGATTCATAAGTACTGTACATATTGGTCTACGTGAATAAAAAATATTCTGATTCTGATTCTGGTGGTTTTCTGCAGTATAAAATATCTAATTAAAATATTTTCAATGGAAGATCTAGACCAGAGGTTGTTTATTTTTTATGCACATTTAGTTCCTCGCTTTTGCGTATATGTAAATATTCGCCGGTGATACCAAACTCTCAAAATGATTTTCATTGTCAACAGTTGCCTGAAACATTGTTTGCACTCGAGCAACTTTGTCCCCGTCGACCTCGAACTATCCTAACGCGTCATGTCCAACCACATCCCGGCACCTCATTAGCTATCATCAAAGGGCTCGATAGCGGGCGGCAGGGGGCGCCACCGGCGCTGACGTTTAATTGCAAAACTTTATTTAATATCACGTTAGTCCTTGGTAAGTTTTGAGGGAATATTGAAAACTGGGTATTACATGGCGCTTCAGGGACATGAAACATGCATGAAGTAGGAACAACGGGCTTTCTTACGATGGTAAACTCCGAGTCTTAAAGAGTCAACACCATAGATTATTCTTCATTTTCTCGGCGATAGCCAAGTTGGTCGAACACTTTGCAACATGGTTTGCAGGTTCAAACCCCACGTTACACTCGAGGAACTCGGCATTTCCGAAGGACTTGTGAAGTTCGCCAATCAGCACTTCACCGATACTGGTGCAGTGCTGATTGGCGGACTTCACGATACGGTGAACTGGCCGAAATCCAATACCATCATAGAAATGTGGGTGCACTGCATTGCGCCTCTGCTTAATCCCTTCAGAGATAACAGTCGTGATACTATGTAATTAATCTTATCTGTCCATAAACCCCCTCTATAATGTTCAGAAGATAATTGTTTTGTCAAGCGTCGGTCCCAGCGCGCAATCAGTGTGCCATCACTCGAATATGGGCCCACTACATAATGAAAACCGAATTACTCTGGCAATGTGCGGCCACACCACAGTGAATGGTCAGTGTTAAAATCTTTATGTAGAAATAAGAGATGATAGCGGAAAAGGGAAGATGATCCAGCACGACGCGTGGTATGCCTGGCGAGGCTGGCCGCTATACTCCGATGGTATATTGATGGGGTCTTGTATGTCACGTTCTCCGAAAACTCCCATGGTGCGTTGCAGAATTGTTTGGAGTATCGTCAACGCCATCTATAAGTATATTGTTGTAATACTTAATTATTGTAGGTTGAAGAGATCGTTACAATTTTTCCAAGAGACTACGCGTGAGTAAGTTCATTTCATTTACAATCGCGGCGATTGAAGTGACTCAGAGCTTCGAAGAATTAATTAAAACTCTTTAACCGCGGTTTTAATGGCCCCACTAGTGAGAAAGCTCAAACTAAAAGCACTTTACATTAATAATATGTCTTATGGAGCAGAATTCAATCGCGACGCGGGTTTCATTTAATTGGATCCTCTCTTCACTGTTGAACTACTGAAGAACACTGTTTCTACAGAACATTTTCAGGATTATTCAAAACCAGAAGATTGTGAATTCAATTCAGAAAAAAAAAACAGTTTTTAAATTGTCAATGACTGTTGACTTAAGTCTCTATACAGCAGTGAACGACTATAAAGATACAGCTCCCACAATCCCCACGGATAAAACAAATAGTTCTAGCTTGTAAACACAGCAAGTGAAATGTATACGATTAGTGTATGTTATCATGCTTCAATTTACCTCACACATAGTGACGTCACGTTTCGTACAAATAATGGACTAATTAACACCTCGTTAATGAAGCGAACGAGTGGGAATGTGTCACGCACAAGAGTAAACGGTTGGCGCCTGATAAAGATTTATATGCAACTAGCCGACCCGGCAAACGTTATATACGTCAATATACATTATTTCTATTAAATATTTTTATAGTTAAATATATGTGTTAATCCAAATTAACATGTTTCGTTTCTGTCTCTTTTTATTTGACGTTTTATCTGTCATATTTTATTGTCTATTTTTGTTTTTATTATCTGTGGACACTTCTCTAAAATATGGCGCTCAGACGACACGGTGTGTGTATAATTTTCAGTTAATTAAATCAGTAAAAACTCATCAGGTATTTCATTCATATTAAAGCACGATTAAAGCCACCCGGTAATGTGAATCAACAATATGCAATTATAAATTCAGATATAAACTATCCTATCTTTCAAGTTGAATAAAACTGCACACAGTGTGCAAAGTTTGATTTAAATCGGTTTAGTAGTCCATAGCGGACAAAGACCGTGACACTTAATTTATATATATTAAGATATGCAGCTATTGTTCTGGTAAATTGAAAATTTACGGGACGCTCGGAATGGCTGGAAAATAGAGTGGGGATCCCTTAGTGCGTGGATATGTAGCCTTGGCGGTGGTTTGCAGGGTATGCATTGTCGGATTAGCCATATAGGTACCTCTTGCTAAATAGCTAAAAAAACTTATTCTTCTAAGAAAATGCTACGGGCTGCGCGTCCTGGGGGGTCTCGCGCTTGTGCGCAAAACCCTCTATCAAGTAGGTTTTTATTGATTTATTTATTTCCACACCCACATCTTTATAACAATCATGAAATAATGTTCGTTGGCTAGCCGTTATATGAGAACGGCTGAATTGATTTGGCTTGTGATAGGAACTACCTAATCTGTGGTGATACTCCGAATCAGGTTTGTAGAGAAAAAAAAACTTTAAAAAGTTATCCGAAAAAATCTGGAACAGCTGAAAGTGCTTTTTTAACAGGACAACGTCTGCCGGGATCGCCAGACTTAAATAAATAAGATAAGTATGGCATACCACATGGCCACAAATTAAACAATACATTTTATGAACATGCTGTCCAATGAAAAGACGTAGCATACAGGCTCCGCTGCTGAGGGTTAGCCATTATTGACAACGTGCTTGGATCAACACTTGTCACATAAGGATCTCCACACTTTCTCTCCTAAATTCCACAGCGTTGAAACAAATAATTGAATCAAATGAATTCGTCCCATCAAATCGATATTGAATGTTATGTTATTTTCTTCCACAACTAATCGCCATTTATATGCCACGACAACATAGCTACCTACCTACCTATATAAATACAAAATCTAAAGAAAAAAAACAGTTTAGGTCTTAGCAAGAAAACACAAGCAGCAACTTGGAACAATGACCACCATCAGTCAATTAGTATTCCTGACTTTACTAGTGATGAGCACCGCGCTCGTTGATGGGAGAATGGAGAATGCACCAGCGAGCCGCAGGGAAGAGCACTCGATGTTGAATCCGCAGCCCGGTGGTTCAGAGGGATACTTCGGGCTCACAGTACCAGTGTGCCCTGAAGGATACGTGTCCTGTAATAGCAATCAAAAGTGTTGCAAAGTATGGAAACCAGATAATTAAATGGCCCTGACGTTAACGTAATATGTACGTTGTAAGTATGCTTACACATCTTTTATCGCATCCTTATTTTCTATGTGACATTGTTACGCTCGGATTACCAATAAACATATTATTTGCTGTAATCAGTTTTGCATAATTATTTAGTTTCAACTGAGGTTCGTATAATATGCCAAGCCAGGGCCAATCACCTCCACATACACCTATATCTCCGAAGGCATCATCAAATTACCATTGACGAGCTGATTAACTGATATTGTGAACCTGCCTTCTGCGCTGATTGTCCCGGATTCGAATCCTGTTAGTGACAGACTTTGTGTGATGAGCACGAATGTTTGTACCCGAGTCATGGATGCTTAATATCTAAATAGGTATTATATACCGAGTTCGTCCTCAGTCAATTGTACGGTATTCATAATACACATTAAAATAAAACTTCTTTTACAGATTTTATCGCGTTTATTTAATGTTTTTTAACGTCGGGCACGTAAAAACATAAAATAAATGCGATAAAATCTGTAAAAGAAGTTTTATTTCAAAACCCAATAATTAATATATATAAGTAAATAATTCAATTTCACGTTTATATTAATATCTAAGATATAAATATATATAAATAGATATAAATATATCGGGTTTATAATATCAAAAAATATATTATCGCTTAAGTTTATTTTATATCCAGACACTCTGTTTATTCAACGCTGAGCAGCCCTCCAGCGATGCGATGTAGCAACGACACAGAATAACAACAGTACCTTATTCACAATAAACAAACAAGCGCCTAAGCAAACTGAACCATCACTGTGTTGGTTTAAAGCTCTATATTGCATTAACTCTCGGCTTACCTTGCTAAACCATGTCAGGAACATCCCTCTCCGAAACCACAAACTTAAGGAGTAAGGTTGCTACTAAACAAATGACGTGGTTTAAATGTAGGTAACTATTATTATTATTGGACGGCTGATTAGCGCAGTTGTTAGTGACCCTGCTTTCTGTGCCGAGGGTGCCGGGTTTGAATCCTAGTAGGGACAAAATGTGTGTTATGTGCACGAGAGTTTGTTCCCAAGTCATGGATGTATAATATCTATATAAGTAATATATACTGGTTTCGCTCCCAGGCTATTGTATGGTACCCATAATACAAGCGTTGCTTAGTGTGGGACCGTATAGTTTGTGTGTTGGTCTGGCGATATTATTATTATTTTCTCTTCAATTAATTCGAAATACAAACACCAAATGTATAGTCCCACTCACATTGGGACTCCCCCGCGCTTTGAGGGTGCAATGAGTGTGCTTGGCATAAACCCAACAAGCCTACCCCCTATTGCATTTGGCACCAAATGCCGTCAGAAAAATATGGGCTTACTGCAGTACACTCCTTCTTAAACTACAGGCGTCTTTCTAAATTTTCATTATAATTTATTTTAGAACTGGATAGGAAAATAAATTTCTTCACTCAAACCCTAACCAGTGTAGGACCTGGAGATTTAAGATTTGAAGAATATATTCCTTGAGTGCCCTAGAGGTGCACTCAGGACAGGTGTGTTAGCTATTTCAACGATTCGTAGTTTAAATGTTTACATGTTCATGTGACATGGCCAGCGCGCATTCGAGCGAAGCGTAAGATCTTGACGGTTGTGTTGTTATACGTCTCGTTTTGATAATGAGAATTTAATAATTAATTTCAATTAGAAGACCAAAATGTTGTATTATATAATCACGAGTATTTAATAAATAATTGTAATTAGAGGAAGGGAAGGTGGTATCAGTTAACGATATTAAACAGTTGTGAATAGAAGACCAGAAGGTAGTATTATTTAACATTTCAGAAGTGACGGATCTACATCCACAGCTGGTATGTACTATTGTTTTTGTCTTTTGGGTGATAATATAAAAAGGCGTTAATACTATGTGAGTATCATTAAATTTGATATCGTAAGTAAATCAGTTTGTGTGTACAGAAGATTCAATTGCTTTTTACTTATTTAAATATCAACCAAATAGTATTTAACGCGAGGACCAACGCGTTAGTAGTTTCTGTTGTACTAAAAAAATGGAGTAGCAGAGCACAGCATGAAGACAAGCTAAATTTTCACACTTAGTAATGTGTGGAAGCAGGTAATATCGATTGAGATAATTGTAAGCTGATGCCATTCTATTTTGTTTGATTTTCTGTAAATTTAACTGTTGTGGCCAAATAAAGACACACGGACATCAGTTAATTTGCGGAATTGTTGTACTACCATGAGTATGACTTTTGCACATTTAGTGCCGGTAAACATTTTAGTTGTTAATCTGCTCACATAGTTTTCTTTGTATCCAATCAAGTATAGAGAGATCAAACAGCCCCGCTAATAAGGCCAATTCATAACATAAACATTTACGTGTACAGTTACATGCGGCGTGTCGTAACACGACGCGATGACGATCTTTGCTATAGAAATACTCCCTATGTAAACAGATACTAGATAAGTACCATAACATCACGACCATAGTGCCCAAATGGGTGGTCAGAGATATCCAAATAACCGTACACTTATAGTTATCACTATTCTTCAACTAATGTTATCTTTTTCGTATTCCTTACCTTACCTAATCCTGACTCATGATTACATTGATCTGCGACTTCAAAACTTACTAAATTGAGTAACACCATATGATAATCGGTATGACAAAATATTTTGAGTGGTTTAAATGATAATGATACTACCTACCACTACCTAGGTACTAGGTATTCTGCACCTATCGATATACCATGACATATTTTATTATCAATCGACTAAATGTGACTTATTTACATCAGCAACATCAGCAAAGTTTGGTGATATATATATGTATATAGTATTTATCTGTAACTGTAAATACTTAAGAGTGTAGCACGGATGGAACTCAGGGATTATACCTCCTTTAAATATTATCATTACGTATCACGCTTTGAGGTCTTCACATACACAGTACACATAGCGGAACCATGAAATACTACATTTATATGTATAGGCGATATTGCAGGCCGAAATTAAAATCAATATATAACATAAATATATACCTAGGAGTATTGTAGCAGCAGTAATACATCCACCAGTTGATATTGAAACACGAGGTGTACTATTCAGAAGTTATGACAAACCCTTCTCCCCCAACTACTGGTACCTCTTACATTGGCTGGGAATTTAGTGTTATTCGTCAATCAAGGTCAAAGACTAGATGCAGGAATTTTCCGAAAGAAAAGTAGATCCCCTTGCAGTTAAAGCGAAACAAAGGAAGCTGCGATGGACATATTGGTCGAACGGTTGCTTATAGTTATAGCTGAACACAGACACATACATCGCAGGTATTCCATGAGTGGTTTCATTGACCCAGGGAAAAGGGTGCAAACGTAACAGCGTTACAGAGTGCGTAAATTGTAAAAAAAATAAGATAATACTGATATTTATTTTTCGTCGCGAAACGTGGAACGTGATACCCGTTACACAGTTATTCTAGTGCACCAGGGACAGGGTGAATAAGATTTAATACAATCGACGCAGCACTTAAATTGATAACTTGCTAACCTGTTGCTAATATTTAACTAGTATAAAACGTGTTTAATCAGATATACATCTGTAGAACATACATATTATTTTAATATTCTCACGGTGGTTTGTATGTATTCATATTTACTTGGACTTAAGGTTTCTGTGATTGAGTGGATTTACCTGTTAATAAATAAAATTGGCGTTATCATTCAAATATTAGCCACATCATAATATTTGAATAGAAGATGACGTGCATGTACCAATAACTAATAACGTCATTCATATCAAAAATATTTTACCAAGTTTTAATCAGAACTTGCATTGCTTGTACAGAACCAAAATAGACGAATATTCGACCTTATCTTATAGAATCTACCTTCTTAACCCGGTTTGGATACAGCTCTAGAGCGATACTGTAACAATATTATGTCATTGGACACGACGTCCCGTGACCAGCGTGCATAATTATACAGTAATACGGATATCAAACCGGGCGGATTACAGATTCGTGAAAATGCTATCAGTATAGAAATACCCTACCATAAGAAACCGCTAATGTGGAAAAACAAGTGTGACAAGTGAAGTATTTAGTCTCCATGCACTCCCAAGATTCTCTTGACTATTAAACAATTGTAATTCTTATGACAAATGTTGATTAGTGTAGTATAGTAACTATATTTTCAAGAACTCAAATAAATTTGCAAGCTACCCATAAGTAGTTTATATTTAACTAGCATTGACCTGCGGCTCAGCCAGATCATCTATGGACCTTGCTCTACGGCTCGACGCCAATAGTCATAGCCTGATGAAACATAGCATACGACACTCAGCGCTAGTGGCTCTATCAGTGGCAGAGTTTTCAAACAGATCACTAATTCCGGAGTTTGATCATTACAAACATATAAACGCGCAACGTTACCTCTTTGTAATATCTATTTAATTAACGGATTCGCTTTTGAAACCATCAGCCTATAGGTTGAGTAGCAATAGTGTGACTTGGTTGTAGTAAATGCGACGTCGCTGCCGATAAAGTATCACTCGAATTTATTAGCATACCATGGCCTAGCAGGACCTACTAACAGTATAGAAAACGCCATAGAAAGGCCAGACGTCATTGTTTACGATACACAAATGTGCTTTGTGCCAGACTTCGGTGTGACTATAATAAACAAAGCCGAGACCCACCATGTGGAGAACACAAAACTTAAGTCTTTGCTTATATAATTCATATTCATGTATTGTGTATTCCATAATGTATAATAGAAGTAATATCTTAATAACACCAAGCCACGATTTTGCTCAAGTAATACAGGACTAAGTAATTTTCCCGTAAATACCTCACTTAAACATAGCGAGGAGTCTTTTATAATATTTGGAATTAAGTAAATCAAGGAAAGCTAAGAAACTAATATTTGAGATAAAGTTATACAGTGGAGGCACGGTACGGTATACACAAAGAAAGCAAACTGCAGGTTCGACATATGAATGGTCGCAGACTGTGGTGACTATGATGACGTAGTCAAAACTTTGACATATCCTAATAATAGGGCTTCCCATTAACTATCGGAAGTGATGCTACTGTAAAGCTGGTATGTTTAATACATTAGAATAACTAGAAAATAGGATTAGTTCAATTTATATTACTACTTCATTAAAATATCAATAAAAATACTATCGCGTTGCCGAAATGACGTCACCAACATCCTACACATTTACTAACAACAACAATGTTACAACACTTACTCTGAGATGACAGTGAGACAAGTATACTTACTACAGGCAGTGACGCCACAAGTCGCTTTTAGCGTCTTAGGGCACGTGCTATCAATTATGAATTACAGTTGTTATAGATTTATATAATTAAAGATAATGTTACTACACGATCTTTAGTTTTCTCATAAGAATTATGACCTATCAAAAAAACAACACTTATGTGCGTAATTAATAATCTACTTTATATAGGAGACGGCCCTATTTTAAACAAAGCAAAAGCAAAGTAAGGGAAGTCAAGGAGGTAACCAAATGTACTGCGTACGTAAGTAACATTTTAGTTGGTTTAACCGAACGTAACGAGTTTACACACTATGGTGCGGTTCATTCGCATAGTTTGTTTTATACGCATGTGTCGTATAGTAGTTCTATTGTCGATAGCACCACTGAAATTAATGATGACCTAACTCAATGCATGCACTAGCACTAGTGGCACTTTCGAACCTGGCAGGGCATCCATTTGTTGCTCACATGTTATCCCTTTGTGCCTCATACATTTTACGAAGCGAGGGATTACATTATTTACCTCAATCTTACTTCTAGAGGCAGTGCCTGGACTTAAGTGAGCTAAAGTTGTCTGGTGACACGAGTAAAGAAAAAAAAGTGATACTATCATCATGTGCAAGATGAAGGATACCGAAGAGCAAGCGGTACTCACGACTTTGTGAAGGATGCCGAAGCTCAACCGGTGCTCATCTAATAACTTAACAATAACATACTATAGACCCGATGCGCCAGCAGAGAAATAAAATCTATATGTAATATGAATCTATATTAAGAAACCAGTTTTGAACGCCTTTGAAACACTAAATGATTCAAAGTCGATTTGGTTTAAAACGACATTAATGCTTAAAATGCAAGTGCGAGAAATTATCACAAATAATTGAGATTTGACAAAGCAAATATATCTACAACGATAGTAATCAAATTAGATGACTTCGTCAGGGTGATAGCTTGATACAAGTGGTGGGAAGAAATACAACAAGACGTTTAGTATATTAGGAATTTGAAAGATCCTTTATAATACCACCGATTTAAAATGTTTCAAATATGTTCTCACTTGAAGTGCCCCAGGTGAGAACGTACGCTCTTACTTCAACTGTGACACAGGATTACATTCAATATAAATACTCAAAAGCGACCAATACAGCGGGATTGAGATTGACTCGACTTCCATTGACGATGACACAGAATACGTCACTAAGTGACTACATAACTCTAATGCATTAATCCTCACCAGGTGTATCTCTCACCGACAGAGGTATAGGGAACGCAAGCGGTACTCATGCTAAGAGTGCGTGAAGGATGCCGAAGCGTAAACCTTTTAATCTTGCACAACAATTGAAATGGTAGTTACTTATACTATTCTTGATTACAGTTCTGACTACAAGACGTATCCATACTATTGTCCATCTAGAATCCTTCTCCTATCTTCGCCCTCCTTCATTATGTTGCAGATGTGCAAACAGCAGGTGCATCAGGCTGCTGCAGGACCAGGCAGAGCTTCTAACTGCTTGGCTTATGCAGCGAGATGCTGATTATAGAAATCATACGTGCGCGTATGTGTACGATGAAGGATGCCGAAGCGCAAGCGGTACTCACGATATCGTGAAGGATGCCGAAGCGCAAGCGGTGCTCATCTACCATACAAGCAATAATTATAGGGAGCGCAAGCGGTACTCATGCCAAGAGTGCATGAAGGATGCTGAAGCGCAAACCTTATTTTGAACCATAATCATACTTTTACCAACCTAATAATAATTTTAGGGAAGGAACGCAAGCGGTACTCATGCCAAGACTGCATGAAGGATGCCGAAGCGCTAACTTTTGAATCCTGGACATCCATCTTGTTAATAATATTATGTATTATTATAGTTATAATAATATTTATATTTTTGGTAAAGATATTTAGATTATTGAACTTACACCATCACTAAGCATACTTTATGTTTTTATTATCTACTATATCCATCACAACTATAACGAGAATTATACATATTAACTTAATATAATTGATAGAACTAGGCGATACTTGCCGGATTATCTTAAATTGTATAAATGTAATGGCGTGTCCTTTTTACTACGAAAGGCTCAATTAAAGCTACTTACATCCTTTGAATAAAACATAAAATCGACTGACAAACCTAATATATCGAGACCCAGGTTATCCTAGTTCAGATACCAAGGGTGCCTCATTATTGTTTTTAGTAAACGACGACCTGATTAGCGAAGTTATAAGTGACCCTGCATTCTATGCCAAGGGTCCTGGGTTAAAAGCCCAGTGCAGGAACAAACTTTGTGCGTTGAGTACGAGTGTTCGTACCTAAGTTATGGATGTTTAATATTCACATGTGTTATGTACTAGTTACGCCTTCAGTCTATCGTACAATACCCAGATTATTATTTAGTATGGGACTATACTGTTGGTGTGTTAATCTGACAATATTATATTACTTATATAATTATTATATAGTATAAATTAATCATTAAGGTGGAAGCGATCAGTCGCATTCCCATACATATTTCAACATGGTAATACTCGATACACATACAGTTTTTTAGTTGTACAAGCATTGTTATCAATTCTCTATAAATTAAAGAGCTCGCAGATGAAATATCAGCCAAAATCTTATAGTAATAACATCATAAAACGATATTCAATTTTAGGCTTGTGTGCGTGAATAAAAGCGCCTCTGTCCAAATTAACCCGTAACTAATAAAGCATCCGATTCTTTGTCCTTCAGTATTTACGGCGACAGATGGCAGCAGGAGTTTTTACTTATAATACATAAAGGCATAACATGACAATATATAGAGAAATATAGAAAATTTTCTATAAATAAGTATAAAAATTCATAATAAAAATTTAAAATTAAAAAATATATATAAATTTCGTTCGTCCATCGAACCTACGAACAATCGCATTTCACCGATAAAGTGATCATGAATAACAGCCACAGAATAAATGTGGCCCCTTCAGTGTTGCCAGATGTGATTTTCTATTTATACCCAAATTTTATATTATTTTTCTCCAAAATGATACAATTTGCTTGAGTTTTACCCAAAGGCAAAAAGTTAATAATATCAGCTTAGCTTTTTGCCTTTTTCTTATTTTTTCTTTGAAATACTGTTCTAATTTCCAAACTGATGCAGTAGAATGACGTTTTTTTTTATACGTTACGCATCCCCACTGCATGGGTATTTTTTTCTCCAAATTTTTATCCAAGAATTTCGTTTCTCCAAAATTTCTCCAGAGCCAAAATTTTTACCCTTAATTGCGAAAAAAATACCCAATCTGGCAACACTGGCCCTTATACTATTTCCATTTCTTTCCTTTCTCGATGACAATTCCTGTGGAAACTTGAACGAGCGTCTTTTTTAAATTCTGTATACATTATTTTAATAAAAATATGCCGCTTACGCACGTACAAGGTCATAGCAGAGTCGGAGAAACTGATAGGGATGGAGCTATCGATGAACGTAACACGATAACAGACACGATATTTTTTTACAAAGTGTAAGAAACTAAACTATTGCTGGATATTTTTGTACAAATTTATTAACTTATATTACATTTCATTACAAGATGTAAGTATATTATGTTGATTCTTTATTTATTTATTATAATCGAAATCTGATGAATCATCAAGTCACTCATTGAGCTCTCCCCAACATTTATTATAAGTTCCTGTACTTCTATATTATTATGATTCTATTTTATGTTTATCATTTGAATGTTTTTGTTGTATTTGTCTTTGTTCAAAACATAATAAATATATGGGATCGATATCATTACTTATTTGGTCACAACACTACAACTATAAAATTAGTATAGCTCTAATAGTTTTTTGTTCATCGTGACATTATTATTTCATCTAAGCGCTTAGGTAGGTACCTACACAACAAAATCGTTTATTTATTCATCTAGTAGGTACACTATCTATATTTTTAATTGTAAACTTGACAAATAAATAAATACGTAATTTTTGTTAGTCTATATATTTTAAAATTCTATATACTACAATTACTATCTAGGCATATCTATACCTATCTAGGTAGGAGACATCATTTTGTAATGTACCTACGTTTTTTTTAATCTTGAGCCACTTGGGGTGTGTTATTATCTGTGTGTGCAGATCGTCATGAATCCCTATTTCCTGTAATCCAAGTTTTTAGGATTTGTCTGCACCCAAAACATATTTTTTTCGGGTTATTATAATAAAACAACCTGAGTAAAAAATAAATACATACCTACCTAAGGCATGTATTTATTTTTTAAAATAATCAATGAATGAATGAATATGTCGTCATTGTTTCAATTGGTTGTAAATATCATTGAAACCTATCGAAATATTCGTCTTCTTGACTAGTGGTCTACGTAGCCTATTGTACTACACGGTTGATGCAAATGTGTACCATAGCAAGTTCGAATCTTGCCGGTGATCGTGTCTTTTTGAATGATTGATTCTGAATATTAGATTTCCAAAACACACAGCTCGGCCGTGCTAACATGGTGGTAGTAATATAACGAAAATATTATTTCTGCAATAGTTTATATGATTGCGTACTCAAAACTGCGAATAACAGCCCTTAGGGACATTCATTGAATGAATGTCTGTGCGCACCTGCGCGCGGCTCTGTTCTCCTCGCCGCGTCCCGCGCCCCGCGCCCCGCGCCCCGCGCTGCCGACGTCGCATCGGCGCCGGCGGCCGCGGCTCGCGGTGTGCGTAATAAATGGCAGCTCGGGATGGGTGTTCCGGCTTTTTGTTTCTACATGTCGACTTTATTTGATTATTATTATATCTTTTATTTTATTTTGTGCACGTCAATTTTGTTTTTATTATGCTTTTATTTAATTCTCATTTCGCATTTGTTTTTTTTTTGTTACGATTTTTCATTACTCAACGTATTATATCATGTTGCGCGGCATCAATGCGTCATCAAGGCCTTGCTCTGAAAACCAGCGTTGAGGCATCCCTCGGATGCCCCAACTTAGTGCTGAGAGCAGACCTTGTTGGTTGCAGCTACGCACGGCGGGAAACTAACTAATATATATAACTAATATAAATAAGATCTATACAATAAACATTATATTTACGAACATGAAATTATACATTTTTCTTTTCTATCTTTTATTTCTGAAACGAATATTGCAAAGTTCGCAAAAGTATTTCTATTATTTTACAACCGATAAATAAGTTTTTTTATGATCGCTCTATCTTGTGGCATAAAAAGACAACTTTTAGTATGCGAGACTTTTAACAAGTGCTGCGCTCTAGCGGCACAAAAAGACGTGTATTTGTCTATGTGTGAGTGCCTATTTATACAATGAATTTCTAAGCTATGGTTTCTCGTCCATTATAAATGATTTCTTTTAGATATATCAATGCAATGTCGTAGTAGTGCTCGAAATTTGCAACATCAAGTCTCATAGATGCTCGATGTTCGTGTAACTAGTTGCAGAAAAACAGGGCCATCTATCGAAAATGTGTGGCAACCGACCCTGAGCATTCACCTTAAATCAATACAATTTTAAACATTATATGATATGTGATGTCTAAGTATTCTGTAGTTCAACAGGTATCCTGAAACCAATTGATTGCTGCAGATTCCCCGTACAGCGGGTGACGTTATCTTAATGAAAGCGGGAGGATAACTCCGAACAGTGTTCCCTCGGTCGAGTGGGAATCACTTCAGGCTCCAGTTACAGCGACACTGAATCACAAGCGTGTTGAATGTTGATAGCGAAATACCGTGGCATTACTTGTTCTAATATCCTTTTATCAGCCAATTTCTTGATGATTTATTAGTTTTATATACTTTTAATATTTTTATCTCATTGTTATTATGATTCCGTTAAGTACCATCTACTGTATTTTTTTCTTATTATTTTTATTACCATACCATTTTTTTTATTATTTTGTATGCGGACATACAATCGCTCGAATGGCCGAACCAAGCAAAATGGGGACATTTTGCGGAACAGGACGGCCGACTGTTAGCTATTTCAACGATTCGTAGTTTAAATGTTTACATGTTCATGTGACATGGCCAGCGCGCATTCGAGCGAAGCGTAAGATCTTGACGGTTGTGTTGTTATACGTCTCGTTTTGATAATGAGAATTTAATAATTAATTTCAATTAGAAGACCAAAATGTTGTATTATATAATCACGAGTATTTAATAAATAATTGTAATTAGAGGAAGGGAAGGTGGTATCAGTTAACGATATTAAACAGTTGTGAATAGAAGACCAGAAGGTAGTATTATTTAACAGGTGTTTGATTTTCAAATCCCCAAAATAGGTATACAGCTACATCGGTTCAGGCTATAATATCCGATGTATGACAGTCAGTGTTCATTTACCGACCTAGATGAATAATTTTCCAAACAATTTTCCCTAACTGTCTGCACCAATCTGGCTATTTCCACGTTGAAACCCCAGTTTTTATAAAAATTTCAATAACAGCGTGTTTAAACGTTTCCACTCGTTGTAATTTGAAGTGATTCATAATTCACGGGGTTTGTAAAACACGTCGTGACGTGTCGCACGCGACCTCCCTCCCCTCGCCCCTCGCCCCTCCCATGTCCGCCCCGTCCAACAAATAGGTTGTTAATTTATTATTCGTACGTAACTCCATACCGTAAATACGTTAAAAATAACATTCAAACAAAACGGGATGTCAAGTGCGAGATTATTCGCAAGCAAACCGAATACTTCATAGTCTACGTATTTAGACGCATTGTACGGAGAATTGAAAGTTTTAAATACTGTCCGCTAGAGGCGCTGTTCAATTTGCCATACAATGGGACTAATTACGTAAACTATAAAGTATAGAGTTAGCTAGAAGTAGTAAAAACAAAAAGCACGAGTCTTCCAAGGTGTCTTGTGTTTTCACGAGTAAAATTGGAAAATTTATTTGACGGAATGTTGTAGTTGTTTTCGGCAGCGCCATATTGCCTTGAAAGTATTGATGTATTAAACTCGCTTTTTAACAACAAATATAGGCAAAGTTTGTAAAAATCGCAGGTACTATATTGAAAAAGCGACCTTAAGCCACAAACATCCTTCTCCTCTAACCATAAAGGGATGTAAGGGACAGCCGAAAAACTGACGTTTCAAGAGTCGTTTGGCGGAGGTTTATTAAAAAGTAGACTAAATAAATTTCCCGGCTACACAGACAAATTAAGTCTTTATTGCGTCATAGTAGTACGTACATTATATATTTATAATATAATATTACGAAGAGGTACAGTTTGTTAGGTTGAGAGTTTGGGTGTAGCGGGTATTATCCGGATCTATACTGAGCTGATTCTGAAAATTATTTAACTTATAGGAAGCTTCATTATTCCTGTACGCTATAGGCTATGTTTCATACCGATGGCGGGGCCGCGGACAGAAGCTACTCTTTTACACACAGATACACTATCCCTAGTCTTGAAATTTGACATATAACCCCAGGCATCAACAATATCGTAGTTAACTGGTATCGGTGAAATGGGATTAATAACATTGCAATTCTGCCTACCTCGTCAAGTCAAATAATACAGGCGAGATAGTACCTATGGCCTAAAATATGTAAAACTTTTTCTTGTATAAATACTTCAAACGAATCCAAAAATAGAGTTCTAATTACAAAATCATTTTCGCGCCACAATTTGACATGTGGCTAGAAAATGGCGGCCTGAAATAAACATTTCGTTTCTTTGATGTTACCGAATCAAATTACAAAAGGTAAAACTTTCTCTGGACACGCTAGATTTTACATTAATAGATTACATCGACTAATTTCGAGAATTTGCCCAGGCGAAAATCGAAGCCGAGTGGGCATCTCTTTATGTCTTATCGCAGAATGATATCTAAGGACTTTTTTGCTCACACAACTTTGGTGGATACATAAATATTCGTTTACAAGGGTTTTGTGAGGGTATTGTGTCGGTAAAAGGTCGGTGGCGACCGACACCGAGATTACAACGAGTTTCTGTTAGATGTATAAGATACAGCAAGCAAAGAGTGGAGTACAGTCGCGGACAGAATTATTTGATTATTTATAACTCAATTAGGATTTGACTCGTGAGGAAACCTGCTCGTTTTAAAGCCGTGGGTACGCGCCAACTCACACGCGGTCAGTGTGGTGAACTATGTCCAGATTCTCTCTCGCATTGAGGATGTGTGCTCGGTGTTGTGGCAACAGGCTCGCCTCGTAATTACATATATCTAAATACCATCGGACAAACGTGGGTGCAATGCACTTCGCTTGCAAATAATTTGACCTCACATTACTATCTAGTCCTAGAGATTTTGAGTGGTTTAGTGGTCATCAATTACCATTTTAATGATTTACAACACATAAAAGGCGTTTTGAAAAGTAACGCAATAGACAAAGTAAAGTTAATTCAGTGAGGCCTTCATTATCCTTTAGGAGAGCTGAGGACAGGGTTTCATCCCTCCCACCCGCATACCACATGCTTTGCTAAACATATTTGGACAATTGAAAATTAATTTAAAACACGTATAAAAAATGCAATCCGTAACAAGTGGAATATTAACACAACTAAGGAACGATACTGTTGTTTCTTTTCAATGCGATGGTACCTACTTGAAATCTATATACCATCTACAAAATCAATTACAGTTCTTTAACAAGCACTTATTACCTCGACTGTACACTATCCGGATCGTATTAGAGCCCCTGGAAGGTCGAAAGAAGCTCTTATCTACGGACCGGACCCGGAGTCCGGATCAACCTTCGCACATTTATATATTCCTGGTACAATGGAGGGCTGCTGTAGTTAAATTAAAATACGCAAATGTATTGAACGAACTGCTTTGTGTGGAAATAATATTTATTGCCAGGTTGCCGCCATTAACCGCGAGTTTGTATATTCAAAAGTATTACCTACCTTTGTATTTATTACATTCATTTCGGTCGTCAAATATACGAACAATGTAGTTCGTGTTCGTGTATTTTCCGAAAATTGACAATGTAGGTACAGACCTACATTAAATTTTTTTGGAAATTAATAAACGTAGCGTAAAATAGTCGAAATAGCAAAGAAACCGCAGAGCCGCAGCCGCTCAACCACGCGGCAGTAACGCGGCTGGTCGCTCGCCCACCCGCCTATCGAAGTATGACATATCAAACTGAATCTTCGCTGTAAGCATTTAAAACTGGCCTTTGGAGATCACAAAACACGCATCAAGTAATGTGATGCTCGTTCTGAATCACTCATAATTTAGCGCAGCGGTAGTGACTCTGCTCTGCGCCGAGGGTCCCGGGTTCGAATCCTGGTAGGGACACAAGCTTTGTATGATGAGCACGAATGTTTGTACCCGAGTCATGGATGTTTAATATGTATATAAGTATTATATACTGAATTTGCCCTCAGTCCATTGTACGGTACTCATAACACAAGCGTTAAGCTTATAGTGGGACCGTATAGTTGGTGTGCGTATGGCGATATTTATTTTATTTATTTATTTAACTTTCTACATCAAATACAGAAAAAAAACGCCTAGCATTTGTATTATAATTAATTCCGTTGTTGAGTAAAGGCCCTAACACTTACTATCAATTACTACGGCTAGTTATAATGGAGTATCTTTACGATGCACTCAGTTGGCACGGGTCTCTGGCCGCCAGCACTTGGCACATATCAACTGGCATGGAGACGCGACCTGCGAGCCAAACGAGCTTTTAACATTCCACTTTGCTTCGGAGCATTGTACGACGGTACGTTTAAGATCAATTTAGCTCTGTGGGAAAATCCAAGACAACTTCTAGCTTTTAAATACTTAATAATAACTATATATGTACACATATGAACAAATGACTATTTGCTGTTTTAAAATAATTTCGAATTACTACAGTATTTTTATTAACTTTATGAATGAAAAATGTTAGAATTTTATACAGAAATGTAGGTGGTTCCCCTAACTACTTACAGAAGTCTCAAATAGAAATAACAAGGTTTCATGTTGCGAGCAAACCGCCCTCCACTCATACTTCAGTAGATACTTATACATTATATTCAATTACAAAATACTTTTCCTAATTTAATATAAAACGAATGTTAGCAAAAGTTGTGTACCTTCTCTACACTTCCTAGGTACAGGGTAGTAAAAGCCAGAAACATATAAATTAAGTTGTAAGTTTTGTTTTTTATTGGGATAAGTGTTGCCCGGTACGACGAAAAGAAAGTTTTTGTTTAAGCCACTCGTATACATCCTCTTCTAGCTAGTATACTGAGTTGAGGATTTTTTGTTTTAAATAGACATTTAAATTCTGACTTCACATAATGTCTACAAATGCGCTAAAGAAGCGCTGGTTTAATAGTAAAATAATCAGAATCAGAATATTTTTATTCACGTAGACCATTAAGTACAGTACTTATAATTCGTCTAATATTACAAAATACTATGCTACTACCCGTTCGGAATGCCGTTGCCGTTGCCGTCTATGGACAAGTACGGGCAAGAAACACCATTGTAGCTCTTTTTTTAAAAAGATCTTTTACATTTTTGAGCAATGCATTGTTATAGCCTTTCTGAATGACACTGTATATCTATTCGTCTGATGGTACGATGATGGTGATGTACTCACGGAGCGTGTCGGGAGGGGCGGGTGGGGCGGGGCGCGGCGCAGACGGGCCAGGGCGCTGAGCAGCCCGTCCGTGGTCACGCCGCCGGACCCCGCATCTGCAACCAACAACACCACTTTCCATTCAGCCATTCACAATGCTCTAATACTGCTCGCTATCCCGTATATGAGTTCAGGCCAAAGTCCACAACCCTAGCCGACTGTGGGTTGCAGGAGTCCTCTCGATGATGAAGACGTTATCGATATATATCTATCAGTATTAGTTAGGAATCTCATCTGTTAAAAAAGTAAAAATAATTTGCTCCATCTAGTGGTGGATCGGCACATATGACGATAGAATATTATCTCGATACATACATGCATATTATCACGCCTGTATCTTATGCGGGTAGGCAGAACCCATTGTTTCCCATATGCTATATTCTAGATTATAGATTGCTATATTTTATTTTAGGCATTCACTAGCTGTTACCCGCGACTTCATTCGCGTGGTATTTAACAAAGACACAACCGTTGGCAACAGCCTGCTCGCGCTTTCTGAGCCCGCAGGACGCATTTCAGGTTGTTGCTATCAAACTGAATCAGGCGCAACGCTGCAACATTGGTTTTATTTTTTTTTCGTGAGATATTTTTCTAAAGTAAACGTAGCCTAAGTTACTCCTTGTTACATCAGCTATCTGCCAGTGAAAGTCCCGTCAAAATCGGTCCAGCCATTTCAGAGATTACCCGGAACAGACAGACAAAAATTTTAAAAAATGTTGTTTCGGTATAGGTACCGTGAATACATCCAAATGCATTTAGTAAAAAGCGGTTATTTTAATATTACAAACAGACACTCCAATTTTATTTATATGTATAGATGTATAGATTGTAACCTTTACCCAAAGTTGTCGCTGCCATACCCTTTACGCCATGTATAATTAAGTTGAATCGTATAATAGCCAAGAAAATACGATATTCCATTCCGATATCCGATATCGATGAGATGTGTGAAAAGAAGAAGTGTACCCATCTCTACTATGCACTACTAAAACAGTGTTGTATGCGCCGGCTTGAGCCTGTATTTCATGTCCAGTGATTGCTCACGGCTGGGCAGGCACGCGGCTCGCTCCAGTGGAGATTGCCCACCCATGTGCAGCAGAGGTTTTATAACTGGCCTCCATTGTGCTCATGATATTTTAGATAAATATATTCTTTGAAGGAGGTCATCGCCTAGTGAAATGGCTTGATCAGCGCGTTAGGGCATTGCGACTCGATTTAGTGTTCGCCATTTGGAAACTTTGTCCGGGTGTCAATATGTTCGTGCATCACGACATGCCTACTTCTGGTTGAATTTGGACGAATCTTGGGCGATCCATTCAACCTCGCCACAAGCTACACAGATGGCGCTACAGATGTAGTCAGAACAATAGACAATTCTCCATACAATCCTGAAGCGCGCTATGAGAGTTTTCGGAGCACGTAACATATATACAAGATCTCGACAATAATCGTCGGGGCATAGCGGCCGCCCTGCCAGGCACACCACCCGCGCCTGGCTGGAAGATCTTCTCTCTTCCGCCAAATGATCAATATCTGTCCGCTATATTTCTCGAAATGGTGCACGGACATCGTCTCACGTCGGCATTGTGAACCTAAAAATATTACATTGAACATATTGTATGAGGTAATATATTTAGTAATACATTTACTTGTATCGCTATTACTCACATATATCCATAATATTTCAATCTACATTAATTACCAGTCCCTAAATGTTAATTCATGACGTAAGATATGGCATTAAAATATCCGAAGGATAATGTAGACTCGGTAACACCGAAGCTATATAAAGGTTTAACAAAAATTGTGTAAAATATTTTAACCGATAAACCAGTAAGTTATATGGATCACGTTAATGTAAAAAATAAATGTGTAAATTATGTTTGATTTTTATTAACCAATGCGATTTAGTGTGTTGGGCCGTGCGCTTACTACGGTTTAGGTATATTATTTTAACGTCTACTAATTTAATTTATGTCTTTCGGAATTGTCTTTATAACCTACTGTTGGCCCTGTTAATTATTGTTAAACCTTATATTCATATTTTATTCGAATACGTCTTAATTATTTTCATTTAGCTGTGTCGGCAACTCTGTTTTAGAGTTTCGTTTAATAACAGTCAATATCTTGGAAACTTCCTATTTCCGTTTCCTTTTATATGGGCTAAAAATAAGACCTAACGCTATGCATAGTTTTTAAATTTAAATTTAAATCCGTCAAGAAGATATCGTCTGCCTGACAGAAAACCATTTCTAAAAATGGCTTTTTCATGTTTTGTGTCGATAATAGCGTCTTTTACCTATTCTTCAGACTCTGATCCATTTGTGTTATTTAATGTACATGTAGCTGGGTTTATGTTTTGTAAATAGCCGTTCATATATAATAGTTGGATGTTGAATTAGTGGGTTATATTGTAAATGGCCATCAAGTGGGCATGCAGCTTCATGATGATAGCATTATACAGTCCAATAGGTTGATAATATAACCACTGACCGCGAAGGCTTACCACAACAGGAAAGATATTAATAAAAAATCAGTCGCTAACATATTTAACAATTATTATGTAATTGCAATACATGAGTACTCACATGATATTTCAGAACATTGTTCTGGGAAACCCGCGGCAGGTGTACGTGCATATATTAGAGTAGGCATCAATACGTGCATCTCTTAGGTTATGCAATTATAATTTCCCGTGTAACCGGTGACGTTATAGCATAATGCGTCTACAAACGGCACAATTACCACCCAAACTGTAGGGCCGATGTTTAGGGCCCCAATATTTCTATGTAAATGACTAGACAACTCACGTGTTGACATGCCAATTTGTAGGAACTCTACAAATCGGCCCTTCAGATTGGGTGCCGAAGTAGGCCGTTCGTAGGCGCTATCGATCAAAGACCCCGATAGTACAAACCACAGATCACGAGAGATATGCCGTGCGGTTCAAAATGTATGGGAACTCGCTGTCTCCGTTTTGTTCTCTACCACTCGCTAAAACCAACCAATACGAAGTCTCCTCGGTGCGTGCTGCGTCGTCGCCGTATACAGCGGCCGTACCACGCGACGCACCAGTTTATTCAAAGTATCGTTAGACTATCTATACATTGCCTCGTACATTCACTCAGTAGCGAACATAGGTGGTACTTAAAGAGCCATGTATTTTGTACAAAAATAAAAAAGTCGTTGTGCTACATGAAACCTAAAATAACATAATAAAGGCATTAAATATTTTTTGATTTGTTGTTTTTAATGATTTTAAAGACGAATAAATAAAATACTTAATACTGGCTGGTGAAATGAGATTCCATCTTTCGCGTAGTTCACTTTGCTGCTAGTATTTTTGCACACAACCACGGAATAACACGGCATTTAAAAAAAAAGTTAGAGCTCCGATACCGACGTGCAGTTGCAGTCGACTGACGGCGAAAACTCTATGTTAGCGTAATTTTGGCTAAATGTGAGCGCAAGCCCACCGCATTCATAACATATCTCCTCTCATATATCTGTGGTACAAACACATGAGATTGCACGATGTATCGCGAGCTTGCACACATTGAGATGAACCGCGATAGATGGCGCTCACCCTGTTTGGAAGATGCTAGTGCAGCGACCTCTTCAACGTCGCCACAAGCCACACAGATAGTGCTGCAGACGCATTCAGACCAATAGACCTTTATCAATACAATCCTGAATCGCGCTATGAGAGTTTTCGGGACACGTAACATATATACAAGATCCCGACAATTACCGTCGGGGCATAGCGGCCGCCCTGACAGCTTACCACCCGCTTGGCTGGAAGTTCTTCCCTTTTCCGATAAACTAGTGTAAAGATTGTCATTTTCCATACAAATCTGAATTTGAAAGCATACACGAAGTTCTCGTGTAATGTTGGTAAAAATACATGTTCCCAAACTATCAAATAGCTCTCCAACTGCTGGATTTACATGAAATGAAAATATTTAAAAGTTTACTTTTTAACTTTTTAGTACATTTATTGTGTGATCAATATATAGCTGACTCTGGGTAGCAACATTGACTACAGGCGTCGATGCATATATTAAAACGGTCGGAGTTTCCACCATCATGTCAAAAAAAAATACCTAGGTCGTTAGTTCAAATGTTCGTTGTAAAAACCCTTGCAATTAGTTTTTCCCTATTGAACCAAAGTTATAGTGCCATCGTGATGTAGGTTAAGACGGTATGATTGTATCAATGGGACCAGTACGTATGGGATTTTCCAACACAAGCAAACATAAAATGAATTTAAATTGCTCTATCGGTAAGTTTTCTTCGCATCTAGTAGATAGTAGAGACTACAATATACTAAACTATTACCCGTTATTTTGCAACATACCTCTACATTAGCCACTTTAAATACTCTATGCCAATTACTGTGTATTCCTTTGTGCCTCCATTTGCTTGGCTTTTAGATTCGAAAGCTTTAAATTGACTATCGTTCCCAGAAGAAAAAGTGTTGGGTATAGCGGTATTTTTCTTTTTATTCCTACAAATTGGCTACATGTTTGGGCCAAAGTAGCTAAAAGTATTTAGGAAGGCAATAAGTTCTGTAATATGAGCCATTACACTATTAATTGCTGGACTCTGTGTCGTAAAACAATAAATATTTTTTAACCGTCACTTTAATCTATCAATTTAGGCTGACTTTGTTGCTGTTGAAAATATAGATTTCTATCCGAGTTCAATAACTTGGGAGGTTATCATTTAAGAACTAGTGGCTTGGTATACTGTGTTGATACATCTTGGTCGAGTCCGTTATTTAAAAGGCAAATATATAATAGTTTTAAGTTTTGATTCATATGATGATATTCATCATATACTCAATATTCGCATGCCTAGTGCAGGCGAGATATGCTGTACAATTAATTTATTTAACATCTTTATGTAAACCAAACCATATCTAGCGAATAAATAAATTTCATTTCATTTCATTTTATTTCATTTCATTTATATAAATAAGTATGTACATTTGGAAGAGCGGCAAGTACCCGCCAGTCGGGCGAATTTCGTGAGTAGGATAGGAGGCTGTGCGCTTAAGCACGCTAACGGAATGCGGTTCAAGGCCACATTTATTTATTCATTGACGTGCCCAAACTCGATTGTATACTATATTATCTATACATATAAATAAAATTGGAGTGTCTGTTTGTAATATTAAAATAACCGCTTTTTACTAAGTGCATTTGGATGTATACACGTTACCTATACCGAAACAACATTTTTTTCAATTTTTGTCTGTCTGTCTGTCTGTCTGTCTGTCTGTCCGTCTGTCTGTCTGTCCGTCTGTCTGTCTGTCTGTCTGTCTGTCTGTTTGTTCCGGGTAATCTCTGAAATGGCTGGACCGATTTTGACGGGAATTTCACTGGCAGATAGCTGATGTAACAAGGAGTAACTTAGGCTACTTTTATTTTAGAAAAAAAAATTGGATCTCTCGAAAAAAAATTAAAACCAATGTTGCAGCGCTGCGCCTGCTTAAAGTTTGATAGCAACAATCTGCAATGCGTCCCGCGGGATCAGAACGCGAGCAGGCTGTTGCCAACGGTTGAGACGTTGTTAAATACCACGCGGACGAAGTCGCGGGCAACAGCTAGTGTTTTATAAATGTCAGATACACTTTCAATGCGTGTCTACATATATTTGGTTAAACCACTTAATAATTGGATAAAATATGGTCTCAAATTAGCATCTCAGGTTTAAATAAAACTAATTTTACGGATATTATCGCGTTAATTTTTTTTATTTTTAGTTACGACGTTTTGGCTGCTTTACAGCAACCATGGTCACGGGAGGACTGAGGTGGTTGATGACCTGGTGTCATAGTTTGAACCGGGGTACCCTCATATTGAATTGTTGCTTTATATCCGATCTACGCAGTAAGTGCACAGTGTCTTGAGGTCTTGCAATGGTACGCTTGGTTTTGGATTTAATAATATTAATTAGTGGTTCCCAAGTCGGTGGTACCACCCAGCCTTCTTCCCTATTGAAATTAGGATGTTTTTTAATTTCAATGGCCTCGCGTATCATCCTTGGTCGGAATCGGTGTTCTTTTGCGAGGATATGTGGCTTATCAAATTTGATATAATGGCGGGTGCGATCTTGTACGTGTTCACAGATTGCAGACTTCGTGGAGCGCCGGTGTTTCACATCAGCGAAAAAAATAACGCGTTAAAATCCGTAAAATTCGTTTTATTTAAATGTGTAGTATTCGCATAATTATAAGATATTGCTGCGCCCGGCGGTGTTACCCGCGATAAAAAGTATGAAAAATTAAAACATCTATCCCACGGGAACCATACATTTTACCGGGATAAAATGAGCCTATGTGCTATTCCAGACTATAATCTATCTCTGTGCCAAATTTCATCCAGATCCGTTCAGCCGTTCGGGCGTGAAAGAGTAACAAACATCCATCCATCTTTCCTCCATCCAAACTTTCACATTTATAATATTAGTATAGACAGACAGACAGACAGCCTGTATGTCTATATCAATTTTATTTCACTGAAACACACACCAACATACCTACGTAAGCGCACAATGGGTCACACGCACCCGGCTACCTACCGAACCGCAAAACCGGACTTTATATTTTTTGTTGCATCAGTCATCAGCGGTGTAATTGTATCATGCAGCGCATTCTCAGCAGCGGCTAGCATCACGGCCGCTATCACGAGGGGTGGCCAGACCCAGTCCAAACTATTGTACGGGTTTGGAATATCCATTTCAAAAATAACCAGGTGACGGGGCCGAGAACCATGCAGGACCTATTAGATGGGCCCATCGCTGTTTACGACATCCTGCCAGCATGAGGTGATTTCCGTGGCACACGAGGTCAGTGTCCCAAGCGTGGTAACATTCTCGACTCAAAATGTATTTTTTTCGATAAGATATACTTGTTTATATTTATAACCGACCAGATTTTGCCCGCGGCTCCGCCTGCGGTGTCTCGATGAATCATATCTTATTGCACTCGGCGATAATGTAGCTTCTTATAAGAGAAATAATTTTCAGAATCAGATCAGTAGATCCGGAGATTAGCCCCCACATACAAACTATGAAACTATTCTTTATAAAAATAAGTAAAGCAATAGTAAATGGCAAGTTCCGACTGATTTTGTATGAGAACACTGCAAAAGTGACGTACGATGCCATTCTCATTCGATCATGACTCGATTGTAATAACACTGAATTCTGTTATTACAACCACGACCAGTTACTAAGTGTATGGAGCCATACCGTAAATCTAAACAGCTACTTTTCAGTTAGTTTGCTACTACACATCTAACTACCTATCGCAGACATCACGGGGTCAACGAAATGTTCCTCTAATCATTCATGATATAAAAAAATATTTTGATTCACTAAATAGGTCAACAACAAGTAAACATGTATTCATCATATTCCCGTTTAGTGACGGCATCATATAAATACCTATAGGTAGTATCGGCGTTCACATTTTTACCTAAACTAAGTATAAACAAAATATTAGAGGACACTACAGTATCAGTCGATGGCCTGATGCGAGCAACCTCCGTCAATACTAATTAAATTTAAAAAACAAATTATTCATTACAATTTTTTTATTAACATTATTTTGTATATCGTCCTATTTTGTACATATTGCGGTCACAATGATCCGTTATCCATTACCCATTCTTAACCGGACGGGTACTAAGTTTATTAATTACTAGCTGTTGCCCGCGACTTCGTCCGCGTGGTATTTAACAACGTCTCAACCGTTGGCAACAGCCTGCTCGCGTTCTGATCCCGCGGGACGCATTGCAGATTGTTGCTATCAAACTTTAAGCAGGCGCAGCGCTGCAACATTGGTTTTAATTTTTTTTTCGAGAGATCCAATTTTTTTTTCTAAAATAAAAGTAGCCTAAGTTACTCCTTGTTACATCAGCTATCTGCCAGTGAAATTCCCGTCAAAATCGGTCCAGCCATTTCAGAGATTACCCGGAACAAACAGACAGACAGACAGACAGACAGACAGACGGACAGACAGACAGACGGACAGACAGACAGACAGACAGACAGACAGACAAAAATTGTAAAAAATGTTGTTTCGGTGTAGGTAACGTGTATACATCCAAATGCACTTAGTAAAAAGCGGTTATTTTAATATTACAAACAGACACTCCAATTTTATTTATATGTATAGACTAGCTGTTGCCCGCGACTTCGTCCGCGTGGTATTTAACAAAGATAACCGTTCACAACAGCTTGCTCGCCCATTCTGAGCCCGCGGGACGCATTGCAGGTTGTTGCTATCAAACTTAATCAGGCGCTGCGCTGCAACATTGGTTTTAATATTTTTTCGTGAGATCCTATTTTTTTCTAAAATAAAAGTAGCCTAAGTTACTCCTTGTTACATCAGCTATCTGCCAGTGAAAGTTCCGTCAAAATCGGTCCAGCCATTTCAGAGATTAGCCGGAACAAACAGACAGACAGACAGACAGACAGACAGACAGACAGACGGACAGACAGACATACAGACAAAAAATTTAAAAAATGTTGTATCGGTATAGGTATCGTGTATACATCCAAATGCACTTAGTAAAAAGCGGTTATTTTAATATTACAAACAGACACTCCAATTTTATTTATATGTAATAGATAACAGATAACAAAATAAATAACTGATACAGTTTACAATGCGTGACCCTTACAAACGTCTCGTTTCAATTTCAATGTCTAGCACATTTAACAGAACTATAGTGCTGCACATATTTATTTCAGTATCATCATTTTATCGTCTCCCAAGTCACATCCATTGTTTTCCATTCCTACAACCATCGCAGTATAACTTGCAGCATCTCAATGTGCAGAAGATGAGTTCGCCTTGAAAGAGGCCTGCGACCAACAGGTCCGGCCAAGGTTAATTCCGCATCAGTCCGTATCAGCACACGTATCGTTAATCTTCACCTGTCCTTTGGGACATTGATCTCCAGTAAATGCAGCTCTATCTCCAATACCGGTCTCCTCAGACGTGGTCTCTCCACCGCTCCGTATAGAATCATCGCGTTTACTATTTTCATTACTTTTTGTAGGCGACACGTTAACTTTGGTCTTATCTACGTTGATGTTAGTATAATTAGTATAATTATATCTATCATCATTGATCCTTGTATTATTTACATTTATTTGTTTATGCGTATCATAGTTGTTACTGGCAGTTATATTCTCGACTAAAGGTTGTCTTCCGTTGCCTTTTTCCATTGGACTTTGGTTATGTTTACTCATTATACTATTATGTTCTACTTTGACGTCATCTAATAAGTCAATACGTGTAGTTTTCAATTCGTTTGATACATGAGTTGCATTAGCTTTTTCATTGACATGTTGAGTGGCGTTTTTGGATTTATCAAATCTGTTTAGTAGCTTATTCTTCTCAGTTATAATTCTGTTTATCATCTCTAGTTGATCAGGAAATACAATGTTTGGTAACGTATTATCCCATTTATTGGTTTCTTTCTTGAGACCTTGATTATTCACGACGTAGGCGCGTCTTCCGTACGTTTCGATAGAGCGACGTCCATTGGTATTCATATACGTACGAGTAACATTTACTTTAGTTATCACGGGGCGCTGGTTATGGTCTCTATTCAAATCGCCATATGTTGTAGCACTGATCACAGTAACGACAGTTAATAAAGCAAGATTGGAATTAGAATACATTATCACTATTTTCAAGTTAATATTTCATCGTTTATTTAACTGCGTGATTGTTTGTGGAGGCGCGTCGGCGTGCAATCAGGGCGCCTTCCCGCGTGAGACTGTTTAAGACACTGAATGACTCTTCCGTTACATGTACATTGTAAGTACTTAAGCTACTATTCTGAGTCATCGTTGCATAAGGTTTTATCAGACTATAATTTTGTAAGGTACCGCGCAAAGGTTCGGCGACGGGCCCATCGCTGTTGACAGGCGAACCTGCTCTCAAATAGTAGGTACATATGATAATAATGGCTGATACAAGATCGGAGATAGTTTTAGAGCACCTGTTCTTGAATATGCCATAGCTGGGCATAGGCATCCCCTCAATACAAGTGGTCTTCAAACCTAGGCCCAGCTACGCTAGCCCAGTGTTCAACTTTTTGTTAGTGTTGTTGCCTAAACCGGTTCGTTGGGTGGCGATTATTGTCAGTAACATTGGAGCTGGTCCGTACTCTGCACACCCAGGAAGCACTCCGTATGGGCGTGTGGAAGCGAGTGGTGCGCGGCTCCGCGAACATGCCCGAGGTGTTGCAGAATAGGGGCAGCCCCAAGATCACCCTAAACGCATCATCGTACAGCATGCGAGGGTCACTTAACTACGCTTGGCATAGTCTGCCCTCAGGCTGCAGATGTAGAGTGATGTACAACCGTGTCAATGACCTATGATACTGTATTTCGCGGAAACAATTTCAGGCAGCGCAACGGTGTAATAAACTTACATTTACAGAATTTTATAATATCTTATAATAATATGTGCCTAGTCCCGTGATATTCTAAAACAGAGAGCAATGACCTATTAACATATTAAGTTATTCAAAACGTATAGAAAGTGATAAAGTTGACCGCTAAATTGATTTGATAGAAAGTCGTGTCTAGTTAGTCTAGTATTCAATATCGCGGCTAACGACGATTAGTGGTCTTGTCAGAGAACTGCGGTGTCCGGCTACTATAGCACCACTCCCAGTAATACTACAGATATCGGAAAAGACGACTAAACGAATTTTCACCAGAGACAATCCAATAGGAACTGCATGTCTGCAGCGATGAGCTGTGACTTGTGCAGTTGTATGCATCGGAGCTTAATTTAATGTTAGCTTTTCCTCGACTCTGTCTGCGTAACCCTAGATTTTACTGCATTAATAACATAGCGTTTAGTTGTGTTTTAACCGCCAACACTCCGCCAAAAGGGTGTAATAATTGTGTGTAAAGGACATTGCATTTTGATCGATACATGGAAATGGAAATTTCTGAAATAGTTCTTAGCCATGTTTGATGGAAATCGGTTGAACAGTGGGTCGATTCCCCTAACTACTTAGACCTTAAACAATAGATAACTTTAGAGAAGAGTGTCAAAGTGAGGCGAATAAACCAAAAAGCTTATAGTAAAGCCGTTGCCTGCTCGAATAATAGCATCAAAAACTTGAATAATACATTTTATTTTCATTTTCTCATCACATTTATTAATCCACCTCCGTATAAATAATTCCTAATTACATTGATTTACCTCATAACCTCATAACTGATACAGTTTACATTGCAATTATTCACTTCATATGTCTCCATTCAAGTGAACGTTCCTCTTACAGCCACCACAATTATATTAATGTTCACATAAATATCACGTAACTTAATAACATTCTTATCTATACATATAAATAAAATTGGAGTGTCTGTTTGTAATATTAAAATAACCGCTTTTTACTAAATGCATTTGGATGTATACACGTTACCTATACCAAAACAACATTTTTTACAATTTTTGTCTGTCTGTCTGTCTGTCTGTCTGTCTGTCTGTCCGTCTGTCTGTCTGTCTGTCTGTCTGTCTGTTTGTTCCGGGTAATCTCTGAAATGGCTGGACCGATTTTGACGGGAATTTCACTGGCAGATAGCTGATGTAACAAGGAGTAACATAGGCTACTTTTATTTTAGAAAAAAAAATGGATCTCTCGAAAAAAAATTAAAACCAATGTTGCAGCGCTGCGCCTGATTAAAGTTTGATAGCAACAATCTGCAATGCGTCCCGCGGGATCAGAACGCGAGCAGGCTGTTGCCAACGGCTGAGTCTTTGTTAAATACCACGCGGACGAAGTCGCGGGCAACAGCTAGTTACTAATATAGAAGTTCCTTATTTGACGCATAGGTGAGTACTAAGGAAGGATTTTTGGAAATTCTACCTTTAGAGCGGTCAAATGGGGTACACAGTTTGTATGAATAAACATAATTTTAGGGTTACCATCGGGTGCATGCCGTGTACATAAATAACTGTAACTTAACTGTACATTGAGTACGAGGGTTTTGGAAAATTGAAAGCATATTTACACCATTTTGGACACTGAGTGAGGCCGAATCCGCCGCTTTTCAAACATCAACTACCAAACATCAACATCCAAAATATTTATTTTATTTCGAGAAATGGAAGGTATCCCCGGAATATTTAAAAAATATGTGTCTCTTATTCACTAGGCTGATTAAACTGAAACGCACCATGATATTACCAGGTAAATATTAACGACATATTTTTCATCCGGGGAAATTTAAGGGTTCTCCCGAAATAGTAAATAAAAATGAAGTCCACGCGTACGAAAACGTGGACACTGCTGTTATTATAAACTCCGCAGAATGGCTGCATAGTCCTCGTTGTGCAGACAATTCGGGTTGACTCTACGTCCGATAGCACAGTTACTTGCTCTATCCAATCTTAGTCCACGTCAGCACACCTGTCATTAACTTTCTTTTTCCCGTCAGGACACTGGTCCGCAGTAATCGCTGTTCTATCGTCGATACCGATCACCACACTCTTGGGATTGACATCACCATCAAGTTTCCCATTACTATCCGGAGTCACCTGATTATGTATATTTTTTACATCGATAATAGTATCATTTGTTTTATGTGATGTTTGTGTGTGTGTATTATTTTTAACGTAGCTGTCACTGTTAACTGAGTTACCCGAGACTTTGGGGTGTGTTGCGTCATGACCTTTTTCATGTTGTTTGACGTCATTTGATGGGTTCATCCGTGTAGTATTCAAATCACTCGATGCTGTAGTTGAATTAACTGTTTGATGAGAGCCACTGTTATCGGCGACAACATCAAATCTGTTCAACAGCTCATTCCTTTCAGTTGTAAATCGGTTTATCATTTCCAGCTGATCGGGAAATACAATGTTTGGTAGCGTATTTTCCCAATTGTTTTCTTTTTCCTTGGGATCTTGATTTTTCAGGACATAGGGACGTCTTTTGTGCGTTTCGATAGAGCGACGACTCGTGTGCATAGACGGACGAGCAGCGTTTACGTTAGTTGTCACAGTGCGATTGTGGTGGTCTTTATCCAACTGGACATGAGCAGTAGCACTGATCACGGTAATGATGGTTAATAATATCAGAAGGGAATACATTATGTCTGTTCTTTGTGTTGGGATTGCCTTGATGTATCTGCGTGGTAGGTCGAGGCGCGCCGGCGTGCACCAGGTGTGCCTCCTCGCGCGAGACTGTGCTAAAAGCCGAATGCGGCTTCCGTTATATTGTAAGAAACTGGTCTAGTTCGCTAATGCGTCAGCTCTTATAGAAGTTTTGAAGAAAAAATTATTTGATATAATAAATCAACGAGTACGAGTCGAGCTTGAGCGATGTGCGGGTTCCGTACTGAATCCTACTTGGATATGTATCTGAACGAAGGGAATTAATGTTTTTTCGAAAAAATAAATATCTTATAAGTAGGATTTGCGTTCAACAATAATCTTACATATATATTGTTACAGGCTTGTACCTCTTTACCAAGACAGGACATGGCAGTGATCATTCTGATTTTCAGTACTTACTTCTATAATTAGGTATGCCTCGTTTTCCTGAGTACAGCAACCTTTAATAATGTTTAAGAATTTCTTTATTTCTGACCATCGATGAAGGTCGGTGGCAGTAATGTATGAGTACCTACTTACGCTGGCAAATATGCATATCAGATATGACTTTGAGATCTAAATTAAATTAATTTCCGTATTCGTTATATGCCGGTTGGTCCCCAAAAACGGGTACACATAATAAATTCACGGTTTAAATTAATGTTGTTCGTAGGTAGGTATTTATTACTTAGGTTTTATAATAATACCTAGTATTTATATTAGTTTGTAAATTACGCTTGCCTTTTTTTATCACCGTACAGAGTAATTTATTTTGTAGTTAACTTCACTACCTACTCACTTATAAATACATACTAGAGGAAATATACCTACTTTAATAATATGTTACATCAAATAAAACTAATTTTACGGATTCTATCGCGTTTATGTTTTGTTTTTTACGGTCCCGTAATGTTACATCAATTCGAATTATATTATAATCGGGCGTTTGTTATTGTTATTGCTTTAAACAATATTCAACATTTATTATTAATATGTGGGTACTTAGATCAGTGTCAATAAACGTGGTTGCATTGATTTATCCTTCCCTTAAAGTTGCATTTAGTATAGGTATAGGTAGGAGCGGCGGGAGGTATGCCATCCAACTCAAACCAAATAACCATTACTTACTTACTGCTACACTTCTTTGTTAGTTAGTTTGACCTGATGAGCGCAGTTGGTAGTGACCCTGCTTCCTGTGCCGAGTGTCCCGGGTTTGAATCCCAATAAGGGTTAACGTTGTGTGACGTGTGATTCGGTGCCCTATAGAGGAGTATGCGTATATACGGTAGACAGGTCGACTTAATTGCGTCTGACGCACTTAAACTGATAATGCTCTTAACGTTGATTATTACTTTCTAGAGTTCTTCTTCACAGTCATGATGCTTTAGTTACACATAGCGCCCGTGGTCTTGCGGGATCGAGATCTAGATACCGTTGATAGCCATCTTGGAAGTTCCCGAGAATGTTGCAAAAACTCACGGTCAACAGGGCCTTATTTGGCCACTCCTGCGCATAGGGTCAAGTTGAAAAGTGTTTCAAAGAAATATATGCTGATTAAAAACGGCAATTCGGGGGGAAATAATCAATCCTTTTATAGAAGGAATTCTACCATTTCACCTGAATTCGATTGACACAATTATATTGCTCACAGGATAGCCCTATTACATAACATAACTCCAACTCGAAACACTAATTAACGTACAACAATAAATATTCCTCATAATAATTTATCATTAGGCGATAATGATGCGGTCAAATATTTCAATATATAAACATACGGGAGCTCTGATAGGGGCATTCGGAGAGGCGAGCCCGCCGCGCGAGCGTAGCCCACACATCGTTATTGTGACTCAATAATCAGTTCTCCTGATACTAAAAGTCCTTCAACGATGGAGATGGCTGCTACATTAACATTCCTGAATATCCTCGTCGCCGTCAGCGCGCGGTATATCCGCCAAGAGGAGAATATAGCGCCCATGGCGCAGATTCTGCTCGACGGTTATAGCAACGAGGCTTCGACCCATCGCGCGGTCTACGTCGATAGCATCAAACCAAATCTGATGAAGACAGACGCACAAAACGAATCTCAAGATCTCGCATTTAACGCTGAAACCCTTGAAACCGAAAAAAATGAACAAATACAGAGTGATTATACAGAACTGGACAATGTATTGGAACAACATTCAAAAGTTGATACTCCTTTCATTGAAAATAGGAACGGTGCAAGGGTTAATACTTGCGCTAAAGGAACGGTATCGTGTAAAACTAAACATTGTTGTCCTATATGGCCTGGAAAATAATATTGATACAAAACAATCAGTGCATCAACAAAGCAAACATCAAGTGGCTGAAGAGGTCCCCCCTGAACCTTTGACCTTACACTCAGACCCGGTCTAGACAACAACAGCAAGAAATCAAATAACAAGAAAAGATAATGATTGAATTTGGTAAATTTCATGAATGGACTAAAGATAACGCTACAAACTTATGATTCTTTTTAAATCAAGGACTACCGCCGCATGGATGCCACCTGGATAGCGACGCCGCGGCAGACCTAAAGAAGCAGGATCAAGGATGAAACTGAGGAATTGACCCTAATAAAGGCAGTAAATAGGGAAGTGTGACGAAGCGACCATTGTGCTGCAGTAAGACAACCATAGATAAATGAATAGTCAATCCATTACTTATATCAGCACGAGATCAATACTAAAGTTACCTGTACGAAATATTATAGTTTTAGAAATCCATGCTTCTTCGCTTCGGTAGAGACGCTGCTAGAGATGCTGCTAGTGAGGTATGGGCATATAGAGTACCTTATGATGTTTGGTCAACTGCTGAAACTCGTAAAGCGCCCCATGTTCAGACAGTCGTATCAATACCATCAGTACTCCCGGGTGGGAGGATGGCCGGTGGTGGTACTCTGCCACACCATTTTAGGATAGTTGTGTCCATGATACCAATACTTGATTAACCACAAAATTATAATATTTATGAAAAATAATCTGTGTTTTTTTATCTATACTATAATACTATACTATATACTATATAATATTATAAATGTGAAAGTTTGGATGGATGGATAGATGATGGATGTTTGTTACTCTTTCACGGCTGAACGGATCTGGATGAAATTTGGCACAGAGATAGATTATAGTCTGGAATAGCACATAGGCTTTTATCCCGGTAAAATGTATGGTTCCCATGGGGTAGATGAGGTGGCTAGGAGAGGTTGCCAGGCATGTCTGAGTGCGGGCAAGCTATTTTCCATGCGTTCACAGCGTCGGAAAGATATGGCACAGTGTAATCAACCATGGAAGGAGCTAATATCTTCCTGGTTCAAACCTCAGTGCCATAGACCGAGGACAGGAACGCAGGTAAACTAACACTTGAAATTTTGCGAATCCCGAGACCACCAAAACGAATTGGCAGTGAGGCTTGTAGCCAAGCTCGGTCGTCTTAAGGGATATTTAGAATTTTGGTTAAGGTTTGAAGAATCGTGTCGTCCAATTTTCCTATAAGATCTGGGTACACAGGGATCCACAGGTGTGTAGATCGGACAACATAAGTAAATTTAGGTACAAACAAACAATAACTAATAATAGTAAAAATCGAATGCATATTAATTTTGATAAATCTCTCGAAAGTTGCACTAACATTTTGTATCTTTTCCTCGAGGAAAGAAGGAAAAGATTCACTTAGTACTGGGGACCCAAGGAGTTGGAAACAAGACTTGTAAATAATTTTTATGTTTGATGCTACGCCTTGGAATTTTTGAATTATATCTTCTTTTTTTTACGAAATAAAATGAGATGAAATAATATGGATATGCAAATAGCCTCACCCACAACTTAGCGGGTATTTTGCCAATTTCAAGTAATTAATAGCAATAAAACATTCAATAAATACACATTATAAATAAAATAATGGATGTGACATGATGATATGAAAATATCTATTCTGTCAAAAAGTTGTTTGGAAGGGTCAACAAAAAGTTCGCATTTAGCTGTATTCAACTGTAGGCCTATTTTCTGAAATTCCTCTTTTAAAAATATTAAATCTTTTAATACCATATGTATGTCACCTCCCAGAGTTCCGTCGTCTAAGTACCACACGTTAAATTTGGAATTTAGATTTTTAATCATTGGATGGATCGCGAGACTGAAAATCACTGGCCCGAGAGGGTCACCTTGCTGACCTCCGACGGCCGAGTTAATAACATGATTTTGGTACAACAATTTAGTAGGGCCCCCATAACACTGCCAAAGAAAATTATTAATGTCCGGTATTTCGTTTTTGACTTCAGTCAACAAGGTGTCTCTATTCAAAGAATTGAATGATTTTTTATGTCTTCTTTTAGAATGACCTGTCCCTCGCCCGAGCTTAAATATGTTGATAAGGCGTGAATATCGGCTTCCCAGCCCCCCTTTGATCCGAATCCCAATTGTGTCGGCTGAAAAACATTAGACAATTTTGTTGCACAGATTTTGCAGCAAACTTTGGCAACCAGGCGCCGGTATGTACAGCCGACAGCAATTGGCAGGATAAGTAGGGCACATAGGTTGGCTCTATGTAGGGTGGGGGTAATGGAGTTATTCACTTTTCCGGATAACATCAGGTTTGTCAAAGCAGTCAGCGCTTTCAGGAGCGCATCACCGCCACACCTTACTTACTAAAACCTTTAAGTGTTGAGGCGTTAGACCATCGAGGCCACCAGCAGAGCCACTCCGGAAAGAATTGACTGTTATGGCTACCTCTTGGGTAGTTATGGTGAAATGGTTTATGTTTTGGTATGGTGGGTCAGGGAAGGAAAGGTCACTTGCTGGGTGTTTTTCCTCCATGGCAAGTTTTGTTTCAGTACAAAAAGGAGCGATCACGTCATTACTAAACAATAATACATGATCAAACGAACTCCGAGTGAAGTTCGATCAGTATTATATGAGTCGCTTTATTCGAAGATATAGATGTGAAATATATGTATACCATACATATATTACTCTAACAGGTAGATGTTTAGAGAAAAGTTTTGCCGACACAAATTCCATATTAACCGCGAGGAAAGACCAAACAAGCTTAAGAGCATCAGATTTATTATAAATAATTAATGCTTTAAGTAGGTACAACTTGCCAATTTCAACAATAGCTGTAATTTTCTCGTCCCGTCATTTTATTATTGAAGCACTAGTATAGGTACCAGATAGATAATCTGCTTAAGCTAGTTATCCGATACACGGGACCCGGGATTAGGCACCGGGACGAGGGTATATTCCCCAAATTGTATCTAATACGTAAATAGTTTTACCCCGGCCTCAATGGAAGCGAACGAACGAACACTTAATGACAACGGGGTTTCAGGCAATACATATACTTGAAGTATTTTGTCGCGATGACGGCATTCGCGTCGGTCGGTTAGAACTTGTAAAGCAACGGATAATAGATGAATAGAAGCTTGAATGAAGCTAACCACTAATAGATGTGGTCTTAGGATAATGCCCTGTGGGACACCTATTTGCTAAGGGTGGTTTCAATGTGTCTCACTAACTAATTCTAGTGTTTCCAAGGTACCTAGGCGCATTATTTAAAGGTGTACACTCAATAGGTACTTTAGTGTACCTAGGTAGAATCAATATAGTTTTATAGCCTTCGTAAATATTCCTAAACGGAGTAATATCAGTAACACTTTTTATTGTAGAGAGCTAGAAGTAGAGTAAAATTTCATTGTTTTTATGATTTGGGGTGAAATCAGCTGTGAAACACATTTCCAAAATAAAAATAAAATGTTGGTACCTTCCTACTTATCTACAAAATAAGTTATAACACGTCCAACCCTTTTATGGCTATTACTGGCATTTTAATTATGGCAAAAGATCCATAGCCTTGGTGCGATTCTTACGCATTAGAATAACTAGGAAGCCTGAAACTGAAAATCGGAAACCTTTTGTTACGTAAATGGCATGCAAATAGCAGCCACGGACGGCGCGCAGCACCGCACAGCAACGCACCGCGCGTCGCGACGGCTCCCGCCTCCACACGTGGTGAGGCGAGCAAAAAGAATGGAAATTTATTTTTATTTCGCAAACAGGGTCATTTGCTATCGATATGAACTCATGGTTCAGCGAACACAGAGCATCAATTTAAAACTTACCGTTAAAATCCCTGCTGTTTCCGTTCCTTATTGTATGCACAAATGATTTTTGTAACAATTTTGGTAATAACCACTACACTCGCGACGGTGATCACTGATGTAACACACGAGCGCACGTGTTCGCGCGCCGGCCGCCGCCGTACGACAGAATGACACGACTGTGTTTACGCCGCGACGCGCATGCGTAACTACCCTCATCTTTAAAAGGCAGTTTAGCACATTTTCTTGAAAACTAGCCTTTATTACTTTACGGTAAGGTGTAGTAATGTGTATTGAAAGTGTCGGAGTGTGGCTTGGTGGAGTGGAGTATCTCCATTCTTTCAAACTGTTCGTTTTCAGTGTGCGTGCAGAGCCTCGCGGAGGGCTCGGGCATAGTTTATCACACTAAAGCCGTACAATCATTATTTCAAGTGATTTTGGCACAAAATCGCGTTTGTATAGTAATATTTCTCTTAATTTGAAATCGTGGTATTGTTACGAACAATTAATTTATTTGATTGGTTATACGACTACACATCACGTACAAATCAAAGAAGGGTTAACATTTCATTCTAAAAACTTGATACAAAACCACCCTGACTAACTGTTCATAACAACGTGCGTACGTACTTAGATAATTTGAGTTTGTGTAATTTCATAATGATTAGATTCTACTACTTACCTAGGACCTATCGATATACAAGAACTTTCATCCAGGGAAATATACATGGCCACGTGCGAGAGCTATGGTCGGCTTGAATCATCGGATCCTTCCCTTAGTTACCTACTCCTATAAGATGAGCTCATGTGAGGAACTATTGGAAGTCCCTTATCCCTATCCTAGGCCTCTATCGTATTGTAGCGACCTCTTCAACCTTGCTATAAAAACTTGTATCAATACAACGATACACAGATGGCGCTGACGATTCTTTATACAAACCTGAAACGCACTATGAATGTTTTCGCAGAACGTAACATACCTATATAGGTACAATATAGTTTAGCGGCCAACCCCGCTAAGCATGCAACCGCGTGGCGTGGCGTAAACCTTGTTTCCACAGCGAGCCTAAAATTGATTCTACATGTTGTGGATCAATTCGAGTGTACCCATCTCAACTGCAGCCCCGTCGCCATGGTGTGGCCCGCTGGGTGGCACCACACTTACACATGTTGAGCCTAGATAGGTATGTTTATAGTTTCCTTACCATCATAATTTTAGATACCAAGTATTATGAGTTCTTATTTCCAGGCAGTTCACCTCTCAGCCCTAAACGTGCCTTCTGTGTCATACTAACGACATATGTTCCCACTATATAGTACTTTCCCTCAGCCTTACTCGTTGTAATTCAGATCAAGAACGTTAGGAAAAAATAGTTTTTTTTATGATAAGATAAAATATTTAGAAATTAATCTACTATATAAAAATAAGTCGGGTTTTCCTTCCTGACGCTATAACTCCAGAACGCACGAGCCGATTTCCACGGTTTTGCATTCGTTGGAAAGGTCTCGGGCTCCGTGAGGTTTATAGCAAAGAAAATTCATTCATCTGGTGGCGAAACGGAGTTCGCCGGGTTTGCTTTTCTTATATTTACGCGAATACTACACATTGAAATAAAACTTAAGTGTTCATAATACGCCCTCAGCAACAGTTGAGAAATGTATGGCCGCTGTCGGGACGCAGAAGGCACGCGAAGCGAGTCAAATTCAATTTTATCGTCACCGCTAGAATTACTTTTAGCTAGCTTTAAACTTGTCAAGTATGTCGAGTTTAATGTTCCTACCGCACCTAGTTTCTGTAACCCGTTTTTAAATCACGACTAACGTAAATTATCCGTGAATACCTGGCGATTGTGTCTACGAGTCTGCTAATGTAAGCTTTGACATGTAAACATTTAATTAAAACCAGTTCAGCTCGGCTGGTAGGCACAGGGAGGGCGGGGTGTGGGCGGGTGCTGGGAGCCTCGACTGTCCCGGAAATACCACTTGATTGGATGCGTACCTTAAACATGACAACGGAAGCTCTGTATACTTGAGTTTATTAATTTCACAAGGATCACAAAAAGTTATTCCTGAAATGCTCTCTTACTGAATGTTTTGTCGAGTACTTGTGTCTAAGCACATACTTACTTACTTGGTAGCGGTGACCGGAAGGGTAACAATGAGTACAAGCTTGGTGTGTGATTATTTCAAAAATGAAAGACAACATCGCTTTTCCTCTTCATACTCACTGTATGTCTTTATTTAATTATTTTTTTGTTTTTTTTGTGAATTTATTTTTAAAACCTCTTAAAAACAAATTTATATTAATTTTAAATATATAATATGATATATCTCGACTGTATTTACAGGCTATATACACGTGTGGTATGTACAATGTCAGCTCTCGCTTCTATTTACAACTTGTGCGCCACAAACTTATACATCGCAGTAGCGGCGTCGTAGCTAGTTTGAAAACTAACGGGAACAATGCCATATCGCAGAGACAATGTCAGTTTCAGCTTTCGCAACTGCAACATATAAGTTGGTAGCGCAGCACATGACTATTATTACGTTAACGTCAGATGTACAAAATAAAACACTAGATTACACCCGGCGCCGTACAGAATGACCCACGGATTTGACCGCCTATTTTTAAATGCATATTTTTTGTAATTTGCATTTTTTTCTCTGTAGGTAGAATGCCAATGACAGAGCCTCAAACATTGAGAAATTATAAGATACTGTTTAATAAACACAGGGTATACATCGGCTCAATTAAGAAAACACGGATTATGTTCGTGTGGTCACAGGCCGATTACAACCGGTGTTCGACTAAATTATTATGTCATACTACACACAGCTTATCTATATAAAAAAAACGAATGCAGCCTGAAAGATAAAACATTTGCGTCGAGGGCGCCACTAGCAGATGCCATAGTTTATTCTTATTCCATACTCTCAACATAATAATACAGTCAGTGTTTTATCTTTCCAGTTGACGTTTACGTACTTATTTTTAATAGCTTATATACTGCGGGCGACTTAAAAAGGCACCGAGTGTACTTAACCTTACAATCTATGTTCGCACATTTATCAATTTAGTTGCACTTGTTATTATAATATATTTTTTTATGTTTAATTTATTATTTTATTTATTTTATAACTTTTTTTAGCAAAACACTGACATATTTCGTAATTTAAATATATGTAAACAAGATGGCTGCATTTGTCTAGGTATAAAACTAATTGCATAAGAGATTACATAAAAAACGTAGGTAGGTATCAAATTTAATTAAATAATGAGTAAAGATAAAGACCGATTTACACTACGCCTCGCCGCGTCCACTAGGAGTCACACCCCAAATTGTCAAAATAAATACCTATATGTATGCGTATGTCAACATGCATGCATGTCAACATGCGCCGTACTGGCTTCACATCATGTGCTCGCCTGTGTCAAATAGTCCAGTACCTTATTATTATTTTATTTTAAGGACCCGATTTGAATCCTTTCTGGTCTTATTATTTACGTACACTACATTATACTATACTATGTATTGGTACTATGAAATGGTTGAATACTTGATCGTCGTTATAATAATGCCTCCAGACCCGGGACTGAAACAAAGCAACCCGCCTGCCACCAGAATTATTTATGGTATAGACCCAGTTATCAGTAAAATTTCAATTTTTTTTTTTCTCATGGTCTGGTCTTACGTGTTTTTTCCCTAACCGCTCTTGCCAACACTACAACATAACATATATATACCGGCTCATAATTAACCACACATTTTTTTCTAATAAAACTCCCGCCAATACTACACAGCTATTCAGTTGTAGATCACAATTAATCAGGTCTTTCTTCATGCTACGAGGTTTTAACTTCAGATAAACTATTTTCCCCGAGTCTTATAGCTATTCAGAGGCAATAATTCGCAAACGATTAGTTAAGAGTAGCCGGCCGCTTAGCCGCAACGCGCTGGGGCGGCGGCGCACAACATTAATCATGTAGCGTTCGAGCGGCGCGCGGTGCCAGCTACATTATTTTTGGAATTCCTTTCAAAGAGGTGAAAGGGCAAGAATGTTTTGTATGGGACAGGCAATCGTAAATTACACGCGACCGACAACTACACTATTGTACCCATGTTGTTGTGTATTCGTGCCACGTTCGGAGAATTAGTGGATTAAAAATTTTAAGTTAAGGTGGAAGCTCAGGGTCAGGGCGCGAAATTCAAAATGTCAATGGTTTTTATTTTTTTACGAAAAAAATGGACATCTTTACGATGTAATTTAGTGTTTTGCGATATTAGCATTCTGCATTGGATGTTTCGATGTATTATGTTTGCTTAAAAAATGCTAATGCTAATATCGCAAAACACTAAATTACATCGTAAAGATGTCCATTTTTTTCGTAAAAAAATAAAAACCATTGACAGTTTGAATTTCGCGCCCTGACCCTGAGCTTCCCCCTTAATTGGAACATGTATCTATTTAGTTGTGCACGCCGTCTGAACAATCGATACCTAAAGAAAGCTTAGGCGAGTCTCTAGTTTTCCCTACAACAATGATATAAAAATGATGAATGACAATAATTACGTCATCTAGTAATTAGAGGCATGACACCATCCAAGTAGTCACCTGGGGAATAGGCGATGAACTATCGACCTTATTCGCCCCCTGACTTATAACCACATTCAACTGGCTCCTGGCAATCATGACTTTCACTTATTGTTGAGTGAACTACAACACCTGGTTATTAGTTGCCACGTTTAGAAGCGAAACACGTGTCGATTCTTTTTTTAGCTTTGCGCTTCATTCCACTGAGAAATGCATATCAGATAAGACCCCGACACTCAAGACTGACAACTTCTCGATTAACCTGTTAGAGTTCAATTTTGTTGGCCGATTCAATTAGCAAGCAACTTGTTTGGTAGGTATGTCATCGTGAAAATTGACAAGCCAAAAGGGTCAGTTGTAGATCCCTATATATAAATTTCTCACGGACTTTTGTTTGTTATCATTTCAATCCGGTTGTAGAAATAGTTCGGTTTTAGAAATGTATAGTTGAAGTGCCCCGCGCCAGTACACAAACAAAATAAATGATATGATTGAGACCTTATTTCTTGATTGTGTCAGTGTTGATTGAACGAGCCGATACGCCCTGAACTAGTGGTAGAGTTTACATGTCTCTCCACAGTAATAAATTACAACATTGTCCTGTAATGATGTACTATTTATAAGCGAATAGCGCAGTGCTATTGACCTTTTTTTTCATTTTCCCTCTATAACTATACAGGTCTAATTGCTTAGTGTATTCAAAACCTATGGTATACTCTCATCTGGCTCTATTCATTCTGTGTCTCGGTTTCCTGACCTATTATTATGATTCGTGCTAACGGTGCCTAGTAAGCCTCAATTGGGAAGCACAAAAAAACATTATTTGTTTAAAACGATTAAACCCACTTGCAGCATCTAAGTCGCAGGAGAGAGGAGTGGATCTCCTGTCGTCAATATGTACTCACAAATAAACGCGATAATATCCAAATTAGTTTCGTTTCAATGCGTAACGATCGCGTTAATTTAGAAAATCATAATGAATCATGAATAACTCATAATTAACTTCGATTCATATGAGTGACGTGTCGTCAGCGTTGCGTCATCTCACTACTTCGCCTGGTGTAAGTAATACGACGTGGATTAGTATAGAAGTGACGAATTTATAGTCGAGTACCAAATATAATTAGTAGGCATTTTATTTGATACACATTAACTATATTATTAGGTTATATTTTTTATTTATTGCTTTAGTTAATTATAATTAAGACAAGCCTACAGATGTCGCTCTTGTGCACCATAATAAGCGCGACAGTTTAAACGTGGTTCTTATTGGTGAGTTTATTTCTAAGGACGCGCACGCGCAGCTTTAGTGGTTATATCCGGCTTTAGACGTTTGGAAACTAATAACGGACACATTATTATAATTTGAGATCATTATTGATTTGTATTGTACAATATTGAGCATGTGCCTCCAAGGTATGTTCATCGGTGGAATGACTTCGCGTCAGCGTGTGTCAGCGCGTCGCATTCCTTCGTATGGCTGTTAGCATATAAATAAGATCGATAAGTTCAAGAACACTATGTTTATTCTAATTATTTTTAAATGCCAAATACGTCGTAAGCTACTTGTATTGCATATAGGTAGTCCGATATTTAATAACATCATACGTCACTTTAGGAACTCAAATTTATACAAGTTTGAACATTATTTTGTCTCGTTAATGTGGTCTATTTAGTTTAAATGCACTAGATGTGGCCAGATTGAGACTGCTTTCAAATCCTAAGGATGTTAAAACTACCTACTTAGTATGTAGTAACAGTATGTTTTTTAATAATAATATAACAAGAAAGAATTTTTAATAAATTTTATTGCGTTATTGCTTATATTTTCTGAACTTAATGTTTACGCGAGTGGCTGGTGGTTATATCTTCAGCCCTCCAACGAAATAAAGGTAAATATTGATCAGCATTACTTAAGAAGTTACTGATAGGTCGATGGTAGGTCAGATTATCTGTCTATATATAAGGCTTAACAATAGTGTAAATCGTAATTTCGGATCGGATATCAAATCGTTAAAATTTAGAAAATTCAAAACCGAATAATAAAATCATTGCTTGAAGTAAGAGTACCATACAATGGACTAGGGGCTATCCTGGTAACACTCAGGCCGACACAAATTACGAATACATAGATCGTTTCGGAAATTTGCACATACGAGAGTAGAAAATACTACCACCTGGTGCAGTGAACCAAGCGGCAGAAGTCTAACCGCTAGACCAAGCTGTTGCTTTGTGTTCTGTTTCGTTATGCAGTAAAAAAAAAATGTTGCTGTAACTTGAATGATAATGGTTATAATAGACATGATTATTATTAGAGACAAAAGTGACAAAATCTGACAAGGAATCTAGTGGGTCTGTGTCATTCACTCAGCATAGATTTTTTAATAACATAACTAGTATATGCCGCTAACAAGTGGTTCAAAGCGCTAAAAGATAGTTGATCGAGGAGGCTGAGCGTGTCACGTATACTAGATATGATATTACTACGGACACCCTGTGCTCTGTTCAGATGTAGACGTTATTCGCTACCAACGTGAAGTAGCGGTACATACAGAGATGGTCCTGTCGCGAGCAGCCCAACTTGAACCTAGTTTGACACTGAAATACCGATCGAGTGACCAAATGTTTTGAAAGCTTTACTAGTACAGTTAAGGGCATTGCTGTAAAATGCACAAGACAACCACTATCGGCATTTCGTTCCATCAAAACTAGTACTAAGCCCCCTGTATTCTCATAAAAAGTGGCAAAACCCCGCATGCGTCAATTAATCTACTTATAATGATTATCCGCGTTTACCGATCCGACCTTTTCATTTATAAAGCCGTAGTATCTGCGGCTATAATTGTTAAAATCAGTTGCCTTCCAACAAATAAATAAAATCGTAATAATTGTCCATAATATAGGACAACTGTCATTGTTGTGAATTACGACGCCTTAGCCTGAATGGCTTTATTATGAACGAATTGAGGCTGCAGACTTGGCCCAAGCAGCTGTCAGTGCGTCTCGTTTTTACGCATAAATCTGTCCTTTGCCGTCTGGACGATCGGATCGCGAATTGCCATTTTATGGCCTCTTCGGTCTAAACCTATAGTGCTATTTAATCCTATAATAATTTAAGTCGCATACAGGCGACGCGGAGGACGCCATGTCGCACGTAATTCATATTATATTATGATATTTTATTTAAATTATCTAATTTATACTACGCCCATGAGCGATCGTGATTCTTTGGGATGGGATGAGCTGCTGATTATTGCTGATGGCCAAGCAGACTACGGACAAGTGTAACGGAAATTCATTTTTTATTCTTGCATGCGTTTGTCCCACCAGCGGGGTTATTACAAATCATTTGGAATCGATGTCGGAAACGGAATCGGAAACTTCCCAGACGGAAATTTCCGCATTCAGTTTCCGCAATCGCTATAGAATTTCTTCGTAAACAAACGCCATCTTTGCGCGAGCTAAATATTTCCAACTCTCATACGAGTGCTATTTAAAATAGCCTTTTGACAGCTCGTCGGGAGCGACATCAACTCTGGAGCGTTTTCGAATCCGTCTTTGAACGATTTAAAATAACTCCTCTGGTTCGGCGCTTGCGAGTGATTGATTATCACGAGCGGCTCCGCGCACTACATTTCTGCTGGATTCGTGACTAGCTTAAGGGTCACCACAAATTGACCGACGCGAAAACGGCTAAAGCAGAAAAGACTAAATGTTATGTAAATTAGAACCTTAACGACGTCACAGCGTCGCGTCATCTGGTTGTATTGTCATTGAAAGCGATTATCAGAACTACTTCACTTAGAGACTACACTCAGTGGTCGCATAAGACGTTAGACGACATTCACTACAATTTGTACAGATATTAAGTCCATTTCACTGTAGCTCAAGTAGCATCGCGGGTCATAGCATCTAAAGCAACAAGTCTCCATTAAAAAAATTCCGACTAGCGTCAGTTCTATACGCGGGCTCAGAGTAGTAAACACGAATAGTTTTCGTTGCGTTACATGATCGCGAGCGTGTGACCTGCGTCACTGGTTTGTTAAAGGCACTCTCCAAGTCAACCGCGTAGCGTTGCGAGGCTGAGTACGAGAGTACGAGGCACTCGGAGGAGGCAGCGCGAGCGGTCGTGGCAGACATGTGTCCAGCCGGGCTGGCGAGGCTGCGCGGTAGGTTTGGATCCGGCCAAATAAGAAACAACGGAACCATATGTGTTCTCGTGTGAAAATCGTAATTTACGCGTGGTTACTATACAGTGAAGGTTTACAAAGATCGGCGCGTATTCACCTTCACTTGTGGGGAGGGAAACTTTTGGTTTGTTTGTACGGAGGGCAGCGCGTGCCATTCCGAGAACATGAATCGCAAACTCATCTCTTTATAGGGGTCTAGGCCCGCGCGCGCCCAGCACTGTACACCTGGAGACCCGCGTCTTTAAGCAGCTAGGTTAACGAGTCGTTGTTGGCAGCGAGCAGTAAAGTGATGTGGTCCGGGCTGTAGTGACGTCAGCACGCGGCGCGTGGGGCGGGTGTGGCGGGGGCGCGGGTATCATCGCGCGGCGGAGGGGTGGTTGGAGTACTGCCGGCGCTTGCGCTGCCGCTCGTGCGGCGCGCGGTGGCGCCCGCCCGCCCCCGCCCCCGCGCCCGCCCCCGCCGCCCCCGCCCCCGCGCCGCCCGGGGGCGATGCGAAGCGACGCTGCTTCGACGAGAAGGATCGCGCCGTCCGCCCCTTGGGGTTTGCGTCGGTGCCGTACCGCTGGATGACGCCTGCGAAGATACGACAACGGTATGAGTACTAATTATTGAGATGTTCGGCTCGCTCGTGTGGCAAGTAAGTCATTAATGAGTGTTCAGCAGTCTGCAGTCCGGCCATATTTTTATGTCTGGTGGGCTAAATTTCAAGTGATCTAACCCGCGTTAACAATTATTGAAATTACTCGACGATTCAATTGGCAGAATATACTCAGCAATATTGTAGCAAGGGAGTATGGCTAGCGAAATTGCTAAGTTATACGACTAGTACTCTAGAAAGGATTTCGTAGCCGGTTTGTTTTTTTAGCCGATTTCAAGAAAGGAGGAGGTTCTAGATTCGTTTGTATTTTCTTTTAAAGTGTAATGTAGTGCGGTGTGTTGGGTTGGTGTGTCGCGCACCGGAGGGTATGTTGTTGAAGTCGGAGTTGCTGGTGATGTGGTGTATGATGAGGCTCTGGTGCGCGGACACGCGGCGCGGCGTGGGCGACGAGCACTGCAGCGCGGACAGCGGCGGCGGCGACGTGCCGCGCGCCGCGCCCGCGCCCGCTCCCGCGCCCGCCTCCGCCTCCGCGCCCGCCCCGCACTCGGGCCACTCCTGCCGAGAGCACGAAGCGGTTACAATATAGCCTGATGACGTTCATTAACGGCATTAGACGCAGGTGCACCACAAAAAAAAGAGGGAGAGAGAGAGAAAGACCGAGCGAGTCACTGACCGCGCTCCCAACTTTTTAATATGGTAAGTATTAAATGGACGCCATTTCGAGATTGGGAATTTGGACATAGTGACATACTAAGCGCATATCAGCAATGAGAATTCGATACTGTCTAGATTTATCCAATCAACAGCTGTGAAAAAAAAAATATTTTATAACAACGAAAACACTATCTATCGACCGATCATTATAATAACTATGGTCAATCCCTAAAAAAATAACCATTTATTTGGCACTAATTTAACAGGATGGAATGAATACTTAAAATTTGTAAACGATTTTTTTTTATATTCGTAATCACGCGAATATATCTTCGTGCAATATTTGTTTAGTTGGTAGCATTATTGATATAATTATGTGATGTCTGTCTATGATGGTTGATTTAAATGCAAACTGCAGATAGTGCTGCGCATACAGTACATGTAGAGAAAGAGATGTCCTAACCAACTGTGCACTGTGATTTTCAGCTAAGCCCTGACGTCATCACGATGGGCGTGGCTTCGTTCAGTCGATGAGTAGTCTTCTTTTGAACAGCACGCTCGCATCTACTTCCCAGTTTATTATTATCTTTTAGTTTTTCTGGTCAACATGTATTGTATACGCGTCCTACACTAGTGGCGTCAGCGACATCTTGCATCATAAAGCTAAACGGCGTAGTTATCTCGACGTAGTAATTTAGTCACAATGGACAATATAGAAGTGGGCGGGATCGAACGCACCCAAACCCCGCGAACGTATTATAGGAAAATCATATAATTATCCTGCTACACCTGCGCCTAATGCCGTTACTTGACATTTGAATCCTCACGACCGAGCCGTACCAGCTTCTAATGCCGTTAATTAATACGTTAATCGACGTACAATATTAACATGCTACGTCGATGAACGGCACAAGGCGCAGGAGTAGTAGGATCGTCACAAGATGTTGGTGGCGCTTGCCGCACCTGGTCGCTGTCGGAGGGCGGCGAGTGCGGCGAGTGCGGCGAGTGCGGCGAGTGCGGCGAGGGCGGCGAGTGCGGCGAGGACTCGCGGCTGGCGCGAGCAGCGCGGGCGGTGCGGGTCGCGGCGCGGCGCTGCGGGAAGAAGAAGGGCTCGAAGGTGTCGCGCACCCAGCGCCGGTACTGCAGCACGTGGTCCGTGACGCGCACCACGCGGCCCAGCACGCTGTGGCGCGCCAGCTGCGGCGACGGCGCGCCCGCCGCCACCGCCTGCTGCAGGATTATGTAGCCGTAGTCGAACGCCTGCAACCGTACACGCTCGTCACACCACGCGCCGCCCGCGACCCGCCCGCGAGCCGCCTGCCGCGCGCCGGCCAGGCGGCCAGGCGGCGAGCGAACTATGTAGCTTGGACTCGGAAGGGATTATTTGCTCGTGTGTTTCTATTGCGCATGCACTCGTGACGGTTATGCACACGACTCAACGCAACAGATAAACGTCACGTTTTGACTCGTAAAGATCACAAAGGACAATCAGAGAGCTACGCTTACCTTACCGACACGCACAGCACGTGACATTCTCATCAACAACTATGGCTAACAGTAGGTAGTTTAGTCTTGAATTTGAAAGTATCAAATTATCAATTTAGTTATCAAACAATTTGCTGTTAAATGGATCATGCAATAACAACTTTCCTTATTTTAGATAATGATACGGTAGACACTACTACACATTTTCTGATCGCCTAGTACAGTTGAAAAATATGACAGCCTCAAACACTATCGTTCTACGTACCATTACGGTAACGCATCCTCCGTCGTGTTCACACCACAGATGATTCTCTATAACATTGCGATTTCAAACTTGTACCGCTTCAACAGATTTCGGACGAGGATCACCCCTCGCATCCGAGTGGGCAGTACAGTAGCAAGTGATGACCGACCTGCTTGACTTGTATCGCTCCGTAGCTGGAGCGGCCGATGTCGTTGCCCGGCGTCAGCGGGTCCTCGATGCACAGCAGCGACGGCCGGTGACCGTCGTTCATCTCCTGAAAACATACATTATCGTATATCCAACGAGTTAAGCCACTACATTGCGTGTGTAGCGACCACTTGAACCGCGCCACAAGCAACACAGCTGGCGCTGTACACGTATTCAGAACAATTCCCCATACAATCCAGAAACGCGCTATGAGTCTTCGAAGCACGTAAGATATATACGAGATCCTGACAATAAACGTCACGCGGCGGGCATACTACCCGCCTGGCTGGGAGATCTTCCCTTTCGCGCTAAACGTACATAACAATTAATATTCCTCTTGGCCAAATTTCGGTCAGGACGGCCAATCTCAACGGAGACTTGCCAGCTATGCTGGATACTATTATAGTGCACTCTCTTACTGGGATAGTCCGATGGGACGGCAATCTGATACGACCAGACCACTAGGTTCTACTTTTTACAACGAAGTAACAGACAGGAACACTGGTACAGTTTTATTAGTCCCTGGATACGAATGGAGCCTTGACGCGAAGTGTATAGCTTACTGTTAATCTAGAACTCGGATGAAGAAATAATATAGACGAAATGTCGCAAATCATATATTGAAACACAAAAAACCAAGCCGTTTCGTGTGATTCGCACGAATTCGCGTATACATAAGGATGAATTTCACGTGGTTTTTTGTGCTACAATATGTAATAAGCGACACCCCATCTATTTTATTTCTTCATCTGAGATCTAGTACTGATTTTGTATCATCTGTCGGCACTAACCTTCTGTATCTCATCCTTGGATACGTAGGATCCCCCGTTCTTGACCCTGATAGCGGTCTTGACGTAGTTGAACTTCCTGCCGTACAGCTCGAAGAACTCGATGAGCAGCACGCCCAGGTTGTGTGGCTGGCGCAGGCGCTCGGGGCGCGGGTGCAGCTGCAGGAAGCTGATGCACATGAGGATGAGCGAGTACGATGAGATGCCGCCCGTGAACACCTCGTTCAGATCGCGCTGCAGCAGGAACTGCTTCAGCACCATCACCAGCCGCGAGATCACCGGGTACTTGTCCTGCAAACAAATAGGGATTCGTCGTTCGCTAAGCAGTAGACGGCGAGAGTGTTTCATCGCTAACAAATGGACTCAGTCGCGAGCTCGCCAGGTGTAAACAGAGATTTTTGTCTCGCAAATAATTGGATGACGTTGGTAATAGCAACACGTCAAAGTTATTTCTATGGATATCGGAGCGATAAAGAATAAACACCATATTTGGAGCATATTTTTAACTGCATATTGGTTTGGACGGGCTAGCCACCTGCGGTGGACCCATTTCTTGGATGAGAACCGGTGAGTCTTGTAGCGTGTATGCAACTTCTCGTCAAATCTTCAGAGATTTATTTATGGTACCAATAATGATGATAACTTGTGTAAAGTAAAGGCAAACATCGTGAAGAACCTGCTCATATTTCAGAAAACGTGTTAGGTTGGCCAACCCGCATTGGGACAGTGTGGTGGACTTTAGCCCGAATCCTTCTCGGACTAAGGGGTAGAGGGCACACTCCCCCTTAATCCGAGAGGGAATTTACATTGGGTTACATTGGGACTAAAATTCTACAGGCGCAATATGGGTGCATTGTAGTGCACCTCGGCCTAGCGCTTCGGGTAAAGGCGTGACGGTTTATTAAATTCAAATTTACATTAGACAATATATACAAATAGGTATCGTTGAATTATTTTGTAACTCCATTGTATGTTAATACCTATTCGTGCGGTAACTCATGTGTGCATATTGGCCGGTAGACGGCGCTGGCGCAGGCGCAGGCGTCAAGGTCGGGCGACAGCTGCGTACATACCGCAATGTACGTGATATTTTTTATGTAATGCGTTTATGTAACCAACTTATTAATTTATCAGTCCGCCGTATCGTGCAGTTGCAAGAGTTGCAGGTTCACGAATGGGGAAAGGCTTATAACCCGCTATACTAGTTTTCGTTCCTCTTTACAGTATGAATGTTATTATTAATAGTCCATTGAATTTTTAATTGCTGGGCAAAGGCCATAACGTCTCCACGCGTTCAACCTGTGGACACGTAAAGAAGATTGACGACGATACGAAGAGAGAAGAGACACGAAGATACTGTGACGGTTTGGACCCCGTGGAGAAGTCTCCGTGGTGTTCAAACAGTCACACAATATTCGCTTCGTTCTGTCTCATAATCAAGCGTCCAGATATCGCGATATTGTCCACCTTTGCGGTTCCATTCGTGCTACTTGCTCCGTCCAATCCCACTAGAGCTTTGCCATTTACTCAACCACGTCAGTCATTAAAATAACGAAGCACGGGGCGGTGTCTGAGTGTGTTATTTACCTTAAATTGTTTGATAAGCTCCGCGCTCTTGACGCCACTGCTCATGTTGAACGAGATATCCACCTGAGGAATGAAAACACATTTTTAGGGGGGAACAAGTGATAAATCGCAAATACTACATTTTGGGTATATGGATGGGTATATTGGCAATATATCACATTTAAGTTTATTTTTTTTCACAGAAAAGTATTGTTTAAAAATATGCAATTTTCAACCTTAATCGTCAACGTCTATAGACACTGTCCACTTATACGTGAAGCTTACACCAAAATAATTGTTAAAACCACTATAACAATCGCCGCGTGGTTGATGACGCGTACCTTGACATCGGAGTACTTGTCGGTCATCTTGACGATGGGCACGGTGGCTTTCTCCAGCACCTTGATGCTCTCCTTCTCCGCGATATCCTGCACGACCAGCTCCCGCTCCAGCGTCCACAGCGGCAGCTTCTCCCATTGACCTTACACAACATACATTGCATATTGAAGTTTGTCTAGTATATTGTCAGTGTTCGCTGACGGAAAGCAGGAATGAGATCTATGAAATAGTCTGATTGGGACCGTCAATGTGACACGAAAATGTCGAATTCACGGCATATGCAAGCAGGAGTAAGCCAACAGCTGCAATATTTGCATCCTAGACCGCCCGATACAGTCCGGCGACAATGACTTTACAATACCTGATTAGGTCCCAAATCTGCCCCCTTCCATATAACATGAACTACTATAGTTCACGGTAAAGGGCCGATGTAGCACCATTTACTCGTAAACGATAATGAAAAATGTGTCAAAAGTTACAATTGACACATGCAAGAAGACGTGGGGCTCTGTACGCAAGTAAGACTCAACTTGGGGTACAGTGCAATTAAAATCCGTAATACTTAAAAAGCCTGGTTTCTGATCAATACTTACTATAAAGTAAAAACACGAACAATTGTAACTATTTTGTGACTATAACATCATTCCATTTCAGGCGTGTATAATTTACAAAGTGCAATGGAACACAATAATGTTATATAACCCGCTACATAAGTACACCGAACGCGATCGTGCCCGTATCGTTCAATGGAACGGCTGATCCATTCATAAGTTCGATGGCGTTCAATGCGCGAGCGCAGCCCGGTCCTCACCACAGAAATTAACCTTGCAAGGCAAATGATAAGAGCATTGTTTGAATGAAGGACGAGAATTTCCATTCTTGAACTTTCTGAAGTACTTTGAATGTGCCAACAACATAAAAATAACACAAGCACTTCTTTTAGTTCCAAGAGACCAGTATTGTCAAGGAAATGATATCCACCGAAGTCTACGGGTTCTAGTCTAGAGTGAAGACGACATACTGGCAAGACGACTTGAGAGCAACCCCTGGCTAGGGATGAATAGAATTCATTAAAGATCATATCAATGGAATCTTTACTCACAATGTCTAGCGAACTTATATAGACAGATGATGGTAACTCATTAGCATACTTTAATATTACATTATAGCATGAAGTCATGCCAATGACCACACATCTCCATGTGCGGCGCACGCGTACTCGTGCTTCCGTTATGTCATACCTCAAGATATCAGTGAGTGCCGACTGCCGACACCTCTCAGCGACTGACTCACACGGGAGCGATGCACAGAGTGTGCATGTGTGTGTGTTTGGAGTGTAACAACTAGGACTAGAGCCGCCCGCAAATTAATCAGAGTCGATATTTAGAATCGATGACTGATTATTTAGAGAGTAATTTTATTCTAATTACTTGGTTGGAGATCATATTTACTACCAAACTTATAAAAGGTTAATCAATTTACAATGGCATTACACAAATATTTTTTTAAAGGAAAGTGATTTGTAATACTTTTATAGATTTAGGAATACGCCCAGTTTTAATGTGAATTAGTTACACGACGTCAGCCTCTAAATAAATACATTCAGCTCATAATTTGGTAATTTCCTCGTGCTGAAGACTGACCTCGAAAGCCTCATACGATAGCTAATAATACCCGTTCAACTTCTAAACGTGCTGTTCACAACATAATGCAAAAATCACAAAAAAGAGGGCATTTTTACGATCAAAGCAATAACATAAAAATATTTTAACCCGCCGGGGATTCACGCCTACTATTTTCATAAAAACGTGCGAATACCGACAACGTCGCACACATTTATTTTAATCATACATAGCGCAACACAGGAAAATAACAGCGGCAAGTTTTTCACGTGTGGAAAAAGAGAAGATACGTTTTGTGTTTGTGTAAACAGGGCGAGCACGTGGGTGCGTGCGGCGCGGTGCGCGCGCGCATGGGGCGCGGCGTCACTCGTGTCATTGGTACCGGGATGGCGCGCCGCCAGCGACTCACGCCTTGGCATGTAGGCGTATTACAGATCGGCTATAAAACTTATAGCAAATTGAAGTGACTTTAGATATGCACTGGATACAAGATTCTAAAAGCGAATTATCAAATTTCTTTCAGAAATAAGCTCAGTTTAGCAAACCTTGGTCGATTTGAAACAATTCAAAGCTTTATATAATGTAAACTCAAATCATAAACTGGACCATTTTGAAAAGACTCAGCTCATCATCAAATATCCCCAACTGGTTGGCGGTTGGGATACAAAAGACGCGCCTACTATGTTAGATAACTATAAATTGCATATACATCAGATCTGCAAGCACCCTAACTCTATCAAGACCGGTGTATACTGAGCGAGTTAATTGTCAGCCGCGCAAAAATAGGCGCTGCCTCGAACAACCATTTGCTTTTGCATTGCAATAGGTATGGGACTTCTTGCTTCAGCCTGTGAACTGCTGGGTATAGGGCTTTCCTCTTTGACGACATTCGTTACGGTCGTGTGCCACTCGTGTCCAACATGTACCAACTAATGTCTTGATGTCAACGGACCATCTGGGTGGTGGTCTCTCCATATGGGACTACATTTTCTTAAAAAAAAATGGTGTTAAACTACCCCGGGGTCAATAATCGGATTGAAACACGATGACACATACAGACGCTGACCTCGACCGTTGTCTGCTAATGTGCGAACTGCACGCGAGATCGCTCGTTGACATTAACTTAATTCGACGAACATTGCAGCAACCCCCACATGAATTGCGAGTTGGAGACAACGAACCAGCCGTATTCGGAACTGCGAGATTTATTGTAAGACTCGCTACCGACGCCGACGCGACGTGCAAACATTTCGTTATCGTTATCATATTAGCATCGCGAGGTAACCCGCACCGAAATAAATCGTGCCAAGTTGGATTATGTCCCCGAAATAATAGATCGGTCGAAGCCCAATAACACGATTGCGATAGAGCGCCGCGCCGGCGCGACACGACCGAGTTGATAAGCTGCGCCTAGTAAGTAAGTTGTTAAACTCTCCAAAATGTTTAGTAAAATATTTTTATATTTGCGATTACATTACGCATTTTAGGGGCATGTTTCCTGAACTAAATGCTGAAAGGATTGCCGATTTTTTTAGTGAAGATCAGGCTCGATATTAATCCGACAAAATGAATAGCCGGCGAACATAACGCAGCGAACGATGCGCTTCAGAAAAGTATGGAATTAATGAAGCGCATCGTTCGTCGTAAAGTAAGAAATTAATTAATTTTCGAGTTCATAATCCTGCTTTAAATCAGCAATCCTATTCAGATAAGTCATCGCAAAATGTCGATTACATTCAAACATAATGTTATCCTTTTCCTCAGTCCGGCAGGGTCGCCTTCGCGGCGCCGGCAGGCCTGGCTTGGGCAAAGTTTATTGCCTTGTGTCTGGCGGCTGTCTGCAAAATGCCTAGCTTTTTCTGCTCGATTTTACTCTGGAGTACACTTATACGACAACACTTCGTGTTAGAATCTCCTCATACATATTGTATTTGCCTCGCAGGGATAAGTGGAGCAATAAATCAGCATTAATGAGCGCAGTGCGCTTGGACATTCGACTCGCGCGTTAAGATAAGATTATGTTGATTTGTGACGCGCGCTGATCACTCCGCGCTTGTGCCTACTGTCGCGATACGCTGATATACCGAGATATTATTGTTTACACATACGTGGAATAATAAGACTGTATGTGTCTCTATGGTGATTTTTTTATAAACCTGTAGAGGACATTATTTTTTCACTCTGATAAAGGATATTTTTGATTCCGGGAAATGGATGCGTGTTTCCGCGGGATACCAAAATAAACTGTACCTGAGATTTGGCATGGTGATAGCTTACATCACGAGTTTTTTCATCCAGGGAAATTAAATGGTTTTCCCGGTATAGTAAAAAAAAAAACTTTTGTCCGCGCGTATACGAAGAAGTAGTGTATAGTAGTGGACATTGCTAGGTATATATATGGCTATATACATATTTTATGTAATAATATGTAAGAAGATGGAGTGCAATATTCGCTTATCGTTTGCACTTTGCGGCCAGTTGCAAGTAATTGAATAGAACATTTGTTACCAAGCAACTGAGGGGTTCATTCAAGTGCAACCTGGTAAGCTATATTCATGACTTACACAATTCATTTATTTGGCTTATTTCATATAATTCGTGAATCAGCGTTTGGAGAGCCCTCTTCGACGCACAGAATTCAGTGTCCGACTGAGATCTTTTGGGCTCTGCTTTTAAAGCTAGGTACCATGACTAATTTTGCTGAGATCTTCCGTACAACTTTAAATTTCAACTTTTTGCATATGCTTTAGTATAGTGTGGAGTCTTACTTAAATATGGTAATGTTCGTACTCACCTATAACGACGAGGTCGATGTCGCTGGTGGGCAGGTAGAGGCCGGTGCGGAAGGAGCCGAACACCTCGACGCGCGCCTGCGGCCACAGCGCCAGGATGGCGGCGCGGATGCGGTTCACGACCGTCGACCGCACCAGGTGCTCCGTCTCCGACGGCGACATGTACATGTAGAAGTGCTCGATCTCTTCGTGGAGCCTGCAACAATACATCATTATACAGATGATGTAGTGTAGTACACCCCCGCCACAAGGTAGATGATATAACACGCGTTGCAGGCCAGTGGATCCAAATGGCGGAAGTCAGTGATGTACGGTAGTTATTGGGGAAGGCGAACGTCTAGCAGTCGACGTGTTCCGTGTGATGAATGGATGACATAGATATTTGAATCCAAACCATACAGGTCTATTCACACTTTTGATAATGTATCAGGAAAATTGGTAACCAGTCATTGATTGACATTAGTGGATGCAAGAACTAAATGATGCTGCATAGAATCATCATATTGTATTGTTGGTATCACAAGACTAACAACACACAACAGAGGGCTTGTAAGGGATGGAGTGCTACATGTGACTAACAATAAAAAGTTGAACGACATAATAGAGGCGACTGCCTGGCCGAGAGCGGAAAAAGGCTGAGAGGATTCGAAATAAAAATGGATGGATATCCATGAAATATCACATAAAATAATTGTCTTTGATCTCTAAACTTCACACGCCATAATAGCAGAATGACGTCAGACAATATCATAAATAGAGTAGTTACATATTATAGAACATGTTTAAATGAACACCTATTATCAAATGAACGCACATCACAGATATACATATAGCAATATATGTACCACGTCCGAAAATAGCGCAGAATGAACGCATCCAAAATTAGCTGTTGCTAGGAAGAGAATAAGAAATGCTTTTTATATGCCAAATAATTTAGTAATGAGCATAGTTTTGTGGATATTAGGTTCATCTGTAGCAAGTAGAGTATTCTTTGTCAATCCTTAATTCTTCTTATCTACTCCGGTCATTATCACATGAGCAATGATCTACTTGTGGAAACCGTCACGTACGGAATTTTTTGCTGTCAGTGTCTTCCGCGTGCTTCTACAGATCGTGTGTACAAGATCGCAGTATCTTGGTGATCTAGTTACAGGATAAGCTACAATTATCTTAGCGATACACGGAATTCATAGCATTATACGGCTATACCACATTTGGAATCCATGGATTTAAGCGGATTAGCACTCGAGTAAGTAATGGGAAAGACACGGTCTCACATCCGGAGGTAACCGGTTGCCTACATATAATCAGCGCTGGGTGTTAGCTCGACATGTTAACGTGGGCTAGTTGCCGGGTCATAACTATATACAGTTGTAAGACGAGCATAATGTCTCGATCAATGGTTTAATTCTTGAGATCATTTCACATAGCAACGAGTGCTATTTATATCCAATTATGCGAAACGTACTAATTAGTCGCGTGTTTCACCTTCACGGCGGACCGCGGTCGCACACCCGACCCGTCCAGCGCCGCCGGCCTCCCTCGCCCGGTACCTTTCACGAGTTCACTACTGGTTTTCTATAGAACGAGGTTTTATAATTATGCATTAGATATATTTGGTCACGTTTTAACACAAGCAAGTTTGTCCAATATCTAGATAAGTATACATACGTATCGGATTTTACGTGCAGAATATATGTTTAGTCAATGGACCGCATTTAAATGGAGGCCATTTCTGGTTACTGGTTTGGATTTGTTTTATAAGACAGGTAACGTAATAAATAGATCATGCAATGCTGAAAGACACAATGCCTAAGCAATTGACCTCAATTAATTAAACTCCCAAAGATTGAGGCACGTGATTGGAAATCCCTTCGGCGCTCTCATAACTGCCGTGACCTAATTATTAACCACACATAGTGATGTCCATTAGCCTCTGGAACCTATATTCTGGTTACATTTTTGCCTTGCACAGTCTTAAAAAATGGTAGGGTCGGGGCAATAGCTAGTGCTTTATACCTTAGTTACTTTAAACAAGCAAAAGACGTACACATTATGATTATAATGGTACTTTATTCAAACTGATGAGTGGAAAGTGCCTATAATAATATTTAGTGACTTGGTGCTTTGAATTTGTAGATAGTCTGTAATGAATTGCGATACCTTACGGTTTGATTTTTAATGTAGTACCTACTTAACGCCAAGTATGATCGGTACCTAGTGGAAACATGTTTTTGTGTTTCAAACATAAACAAGATGTTAAGGTGTAGGGTGGAAATATACCGTACTACAGATGTCAAAAGACTAATTTAGGTTTACGGCATTTTGTTGCGCAGTAATGGCGGAAGCCACCGCAACTCGACGGCATTGGTCGGGCGCTAGTCTAGACTTTTACTGCGGCGCAACAAATACATAGGCATTCTAGACCATAACGACAGAAGATAACTGCGACTCACCATTGTCCTAGTCCACGATAGTCAATACTGCGCAATGAATTTAATAAAAAACAAATTATTTTACAAAATCGCGCAACTAAATTAAAAAAAAAACAGCTATAACGAACGGGCACCCTGGAGATCTGTTGTATTTTTTTAACCCTTAGCAAAACAACTGCGAGTACAGTGCTACAAGCCACTGCAATACAAAGTATGGACCCCATTTTTCTGGGGACCGACATCATATTTTATTGATCCTAACCAGAGAAGACAAACTGTCTCTCGAACTCCCCAGAGCTTAATAGGTGACCTTCAAACTTATTTCGCAAACTTCGTTAGAGTAGCTTGATTGCTTGATCACATCGAAATATTATTTTGTTGGCGTTTAGTTTTAATTAAATGGGGCACCTTTGCAAAAGTCACAACGAAAAACAAGATCTGGGGTGTTGAGTCTTTATCGTCTTGATGGCGGCACCTGGGTAGTGCACAATTTACTCGTCTTCAAACAATGTCGGAACTAGACGAGAGCTATGGAATTCAGAGCAACTAGGTTAGTGCCTCGCCTATTATTTTTAACTAGCGGATGCCTCAGCAGTGCGTCCGCGAAAGATTCCTGCTACCAACTCGAGGATGGACAAACCTACCTATGATACAGATTGTAATACTACCATGTTAGGTCGATCGGATGGATTAAATTTATAAGATCGACTATACATTAGCATACACGGAAGTTATATGGCATTTGAAATAATACCTGTTTATATTATTATCTATTAGTCACACTTCTTAATCGATGGTATAGATTATTTACTTTTTTACTGTGTTACTTCCAGTCATCAGCCTCGACCAGTATCGTCATCTAGTTAAGGTACCTTTTGGCTCACAATCGATAAGGCCGATTTGTAGGGTCTCTGCCCTGTGCCAACTCTCTACGCATGGCAAGTTGACTAGTCATCGACATGCCAATTGATAGGGACCCTACCGATCGGCCTTACTGATTGTGAGCCAATATTGCTGTTCGTAGAGGCGTCTACGCACATGATGTAACCGTTACATATATTACACCGGCCGTAGGTATGTGTAGCAGCGCGTGCGCTACTCGAGATTCACACGTGACAAGGTCGCTAAATATTTCTGTTGGTACATCATCTTCGTACTATTTAATTTCACCGTCCTGATTATTCAAAACGACTCACAATTCCTTCACCTCATACATATATGTATTACGCCACGCAGTAACTCCCGTTAAGCATGATACATATTTTTTGAAATTTTTCTACGTCGTAGAAGTAGAGCCTTATTGAAACAAAGACAAGTCGGTATACAAGCGGTCAGGATACTTTGAGAAAAAGCTTTAACGTTTAGGTCTAGATCAAAAGTACATACACATACGTTTATACCTAGTCCAGCATGTACAGGTCAACCACATGAAATATAGCGTATAGGGGTTCCCGACATCGTAGTGTCGCACTGAAAACAGGCAATCTTCGACTGCGGTTACGCGACGCAGCCGCACAATATCCGCCATAGGGCACTGGCTGCCATTGACAAGGCCGCCAGCCGTACTCTCACCGTTTTCATTTTGCCTTATTTAGCCATCCTAATATAGAATCGGGTGTGTGCACTTACACCGTCATACAACATTGTTAATGGATGGATCTTAATCTTTTTAAAATGGCGACCGTGTGTCGAAAAGGGAGGAGAGCGTTTTGAGGCGAGTCTTAAGGGTCCTTTATTAATCAGTAAACTGAAAAACGCTAAGCAAGGATGCATGGAAATCTTCTATATGTATCTTTTACAAAGCAGATATACTTTTCAAGATTATGTTCATTCAAAAACCACATCATTCCAGGGCATATATTTGGTCGACACAAAAGTAAACAATAACACGCGACGGTGTGACACGTTAGAATCGCCGCCGCGTGCGCGCTGACTCATTACGAACGTCGTATGTGGGTTAGTGCGGCCAGAAGCTGGTGACGCACGTTACGAGACGGTGTGAAAGATACGCTATCAGTCTGTTTGGGCAGATGAATTGCCAAGTAGTAGGCTAATTTATTATGCCCATGCAGGTATATATGCCATAATGTTAAGAGTTCAAGTGCTTGCATTGCTGAGTCTTAACGAAATGACCAACACAATGCAGGTGCAATAATTTTGCAGTCGCCACTTCGGTATGCCATTTTATAGATTGTATGCACTTAATCTACAGGAGTTCTAGCTTCTAATGTCTGACATTGTGGTGATAGCTGTTGTTTTCGTATTGCGCAACCTGCGCCCGCGCATTCCGATATATTTGGCGTGATACGATAAAGCAGCCAACGTTATTATGGTAATTATAATAGTATGTCATATTAGCAAGTATCTGTTGGCTGCCTATTATTTCGTATAGCCCTGTCTCTTACCGCCATGGAGGTCAGTCATCTGTTCTTGTAATATACTTACAAGACCTACATAATTCTCACCGGTTAGTCTAGATTCTCCTCGCATACGGACTACCGGAACAAGTGAATGCAGTGGAACCAGTAAGCGACCTCTAGTGTGATAGGAACTCGCTGCAAGATAAACAAAATATTACTGGCCGTGTCACCTTGACGTCACACGGTCAGTTCGCTCTCTGGCTACGCTCATTCAACAATTTACACAGGACTAGGAAAATAATCTTTATTCTGATTTTGTTTAGAGAACATAATTGCATAGTATCGTCTAGTGCAGTTGCACAAAATACAGTTACATGTGTTCTATTCTGAAAAGCGAGTGACACTGGCGGGCGGCCAAATGCTCGCAACACGCACACCTCGGTGCACGTAGTAGGTACTACAAATACTACAATAGGGCAAAATATCATTTTTTTAGACAGGTGTGGTATGCTCTTAACTACATCTAAATGCTGCCTACATGAAGAGGGAAGAATGTTGCCCAATGCTTATACAATAGACGATAGTAAACTGGGACTTTGGAAATAGTAATGATCACTTTATTTATGGGTGAGAATGACCGTCAACTGGGCCCCAGAAATATTACAATGTGTTATGATTTTTTTTATATACGCTTTCTGAAAATACGTCGCTATATGGGAACGTCACTTGCGCGTTTCATACATCGAGAATGGTGGAGACATGATATACTCTTTTATTATAGGGATTACTTTTCAACTATGAATCTTTTGTGGACTGGATTACAAGTAAATGCAATTTATAATCTTTAAGCCAAAAATTATTTAGCTATCACCATGAATCACCTGCATCCACTGCCACAAGCTGATGTTATCTCTACGAAAAGGGGTCGACGATAATTTAATTATTATTAATTTACATTTTTGTAACCTAAATACAATATTATTTAAGTTGATAAATGTTTAGATAACAGAGTGGCAATGTCATCAATAAAATAGTTCAAAATCATGATACAATGTTTAAATTGGTATTATAACTTGAGATTATTTCGATAACACGATATATGCGTAGCGACGTATTGATACGTCGCGCGAGAACAAACACCATCTCTACATATATGAACAGGTTTGCAATTAATAGTTCTGCACATAGTGATGAACAACAGCAGTTGCCGCTGAATATAAAACTCATTTTGAGAGATCAGCTTAAATTGGGATAGGTTCACAAAGCGTACTTTGCTTACCAGAGATTACAGGTGTGGATATAGATTTTTGGATGGTAATATTACTGATCCCATTCTGGTGTTACTTAATAATTAAAACAGCTGTGTAGGCAAGAACAATCATAGAAATTTGTTTTAGTTACAGACTGTGTGCTATGAATGATTCGAGAAAAAAAATGTAGCAATACAACTTGATTGTGACGGATTATTTATTACTGGTGTAAGGTGTTGGTAACATACCTGCTTAATCAGTACGACAAATATCGCTTTATATTTAAAAATAATTATTATTCCTATCTACTATCAGTACTTTGATGCAACCCTTTACAGGTATACAATATAATGTGGACTATTGTGTGACAGACAAAAAAAATATACCTTATATGATTCTCTACTTAATACTGACAAATTTGCCTATTATTAATCCCTTATCAATTGTGCTTGCAGCAGGAGTGGCTAAAGATCCCCCTCTCCCTCTCACGAAATTATGGATATTCCTCTATCTTGACTTAGGCCCTGTGAGTATTATTGCAATGAAGTTTCCTTGAATGGGCTAACAGAATGTCCTTAAGAGAACCAACAAATATAGGTATATTCTTTATAGATGGGCATTAATATTATTATATAAAACAAAGTTGTGTGAGTTACACCATTTATAATGCAAGCACAGGCGGGCTGATTTTCACATCTTAGATTTTATGAATTTATCTCCTCCTCAATTAGCATAATAAGCATCAGAACATGGGAAAAAAATAATTTCTCATACATCTGAGGCAGTAAGAAGTTTGCCAGGATAGCTAGTATTATATAGTCAGATTAACTATTTTATCTGAACATCCAAACACATTGTAAGTAAATAATAAAACCAGATGTTACCTCCACTTTTGGTATAATAAGAATTGCAAATTAAATAGGTATTTACAAAAATTGGCATGTAATTTTAATATATTCATAAATGGGTGTTCATAAAATAAAATCTACCATTGTAAAGATAATAACATTTCAAATGTCTCAGATAGCAAATCCTATGTGCCTGTAAATATTTTGAGTTTTAATGTTCTAAATCTATGAAATAAGAATTATTTGCCTGATATCATGGATAGGCCATGATATTTTATTACAAATACTTAATAAACACAAAATTTCTAATAAAATGAATGTTTTCTTCTAGGTCTAGGTAATAGTAAATAATATTTACACCAATATACTCAGACATAACTCAATTTTGAGTTTTTTTATTACCTACTACTCATTATAGGAAAAATTTTGATAGCATCCCCTGTGATGAAGGCCATACCGGGAGTCTCCAAGGGAAGTTACTCAACAATATTTTTAAAGCAAATGTTGTGTAAGTATGTAAGTTACAGGGAAAGATTTAATGAATTGTATTCGATATATTATCAAAAAAATAGTAGTAGATAATAAGTAACCTAACCTAATATTATGTTCTGCATTGAAAAAGTCAATTGGAATTTGGTCACAATTACAGGGGCGACATCTGAGGCGGGTGCACTTGGTATAGCCCGCGCGCCGGTCAGCCCGAGCCCTGAGCAGAGCTGCACACCGCTCGCCACCGCGGCCCCACTCATAACCAACACGTCAAACACGTTGACATCGCTCGCCATCGTCAAAATAATAAACCAAACGTCACTCACCCTAGAATTCCCGGCTTGTAATTATAATTTGGTATCCGCCACGGGCAGCCCCCGTATTCACCTATGAGAGCATCGTGGTTTTTGTTCAGGTTAAACGTCGATGCGCGGTTATCGTTGATTTTCCTCCGCGCGGGGTTGAAGTAATTGTTATTCCTACTTTCACCGTTCACATCATTTATTGGTATAAAGTCTGGTGCTTTATTCACATTGGGGTTAGCGTTCTCTAAGTTTTTCAAGTTCATTTTGTCTATATCACTTTGGGTTTCCCAGATACGAAGCCACAGGCGCTTCGCGGGTCCTTCCTGCTCAGGCTGATACCACGCGACGGCGGGATCCATTCAGCCGGAGCAAGGTTCCACTATATGGAATGACACATGTTGTTGCATTTCACATTTACAGTACTGTATTGAAAATTAACACAAAACAAAAATAAGTCACACCACATTCGGAACATGGACGAACGACACGCGTTTATTTGACACTTGACTACTAGAGGGCGCCATCTTAGCAAAATAAGTTCTAAATTATATCCAAATGAAATTCTATTTGTCTTATTTTGCAGAATTATATTTTTTTTCGAATATAAATAATTAAAAAAATATATAATATATATTTTTATATAACTAGTATATAACCATGTGATAATTTGAGCTATGTTTAATAAAAAGAAAAGGTTTTGATAGAAGTGGAAAATTACTCGAAACGAGAATAATAGTTCGGATACTTGCAGCGTAGCTTAGTAGGTAGAATAAAACTTGTCGGCTAATTTAAATCAAAACATATGCAGCACTATGTGTGATTTTTTTAAATCACTTTAAACTCACAATTTTTACTACAGAAATATAGTACAAATTGTGACTTGTGCGCTGTTTGTTTGCTTCAAAATGTAATATTCGAGGGAAATTTATCCGATTATATTATGGAAAAAATCTGCCGGTCGAACTAAAAAGTTGAACCAAAGACTTTATTCTATTACTTGTCCATCTAACGTCAGGTTTCATGTGACAAAAAGAAACAGCAATAGCTTCTGCTCATGTCTCGAAGCCAGCAAATGGGCCCGGTGTTACCAGTGAGTTACGTAGAGAAATTGTTTTAATGTGGAAAAGGAATGTAGAAGAAAAAAAATTAACTGTGTTGTTAATTCAACGTTCTACGCTCCCTCTTATTCATCGTTCATCATTCAACGAGTATATAAATAATCCCACGCTTATTCCTTCTTTCTCTTAGCTTGACACACTTGTTGAATTATTTTTCACTGTGCGTGCGTACCACTGACCTCTATGATATAGCGTACTTGTATCATGGACGTCAGTGATGCGTACAGTCTGCAGCAATATTATGTATTATCTATGGTCGGCAGTACTAGTAAACAATTACAATTTCGCGCCTTATCTGTTACTTCTGGCAAATGTATGTTAAAATTATTTAACTGTCATGTCTACTTTTGTTCGCTTGTATAATGTTTGTGTGTAAGTAAAAATACAAGTAAGCATGTGTCTGAAACAAGTTTAGTATCTCCTTGATTTACATACAGAAGTATTGTTTACTTCCTATATAGTACAACCTCAATGTTCAACATATGTACAGCATTCAAGAGATCAATTCAATTACATAGAACAGTGAAACGAGTATATAAATCCGTACTGGACAATAATTGGAAAGATTTAACACCAGTGTTGGTAAAAATTGGACATTGTGATATCGACATGGCACAGAGGAGCATAACTTCGTTCTTCAAAGTTTCCCCGCCCAAGCCGGCGGCGAATGTAGAGAAGGAGGTGATAAAAGAAGAAATAGTAGCCGAGGAAGATGGTTTAAATGGGAACGCAAAGGTGAGTGTTTTATTTATCTATAATACAGTTAATAAAAAAACAGTTACAATGGGCAATATTTGAAATCATTTCATAATATGATCATATGTTGTCATCAGATTTCTTCAAAAAGGCCAAGATCAGACTGCAGTGGAAGTGAGGCAGAGTCACCGAAGAAGCCATCGGAGGGCTCAGATAAGGTGAGATCTTCTGGATATACATTTTTTTTGCTCAATTTATTCAGGTTGGTAAATTTTCTCCAATAACTTATGTATTTTTTCTATGTACACTGAGTAACATTTTTGAACAAAAAAATATACATCTACCTACGTATACATTATGTGGTCATATATTTTAAAATAAATTTATTGTAGCTATATCATATAATTTAACTTGGTTTAATATTTAATTTATAACAATAAAATGTTAATTTAATATTATTTCTGACAAACAGAAGAAGAAACCAAAACGACAACGCATAGAGAGCTCCGGAAGTGAGTCAGAGTCCGCTGCACCTGCAGATAAAACTATAAAAGTTGAGAGGACAACATCCCCCAAAACTTATGCATCACCCAAGACCAAGAAACGGAAGCCTGCAGTCAGTCCACTTAGTGCTGTGGAAAATAAAACTACAGAGAAGAATTTTTTAAAAAATAAAGATAATAAAACAACTTCAAAAGAAAAAGATAAAAAAGATAGTGTAGAAGATGAAATTAAGGAGGAGAAATGTGTGAGTGAGAATCTGTCTCTAAAAAAAGAGAGTTCTCTGGATAAGATTGAAAGTCCTAAAAAGAATGTTGTATGTATCAAACAAGAAAAAGATGAAAGTGATGTCAAAACAAAAGTTGCTGGTTAGTGGGAAGAGTTTTTTATATATTAATTCAATAGCTGTACCTGCGGCCTCACCCACATTGGCATTTAGGAATAAAGGCAAACTTTATGTCAGATTTTGACGTACATAACATTTAATTTTGGCTTCTAAAAAATTATTGTGAAGTGTGAGTTCCAAAATTTTCTCAAAAAAAATTTGGACTATGCCCATGGACCTAGACATGGACCCATGGACCCCATACATTGTACCAAAACTTGTCTTGGTGTTTACAGTCTATAATCCAGGTTAATAAGTTATTCTACTACATCTTAAGAATTATGCTCGACCAATTGACTTCTACCATAAACATAAAGCACTTAAAAATCAATCATAACACTTTAAGAATATGACATTAAACATAAGAAAGGAGTGGGGCCATTTGATTAACTTTTTATAGCATAAAACTAAAATGAAATTCTCCAGTCAAAAGTCATGATCCTGGATAAAAATAATTAAGAATATAAAAAAATCTTGAGAGGTGTCAAGGGACACCCGGATGGAACGAAGTTCCTTTATTATTTTTTATGTACAAATGATCAATAATTTTGGGAAACAAAAATATATTGCCCTCGGGTGGGCTCGAACCACCAACCTATCAGTTAACAGCCGAACGCGCTAGCCGATTGCGCCACGGATGCACTTGTGCAATGTCTCGAAAATACTGACCATTATGTAAATGCAAAATGTGTCGTTACAATTTTTCGTCTGAATTTTTTCCGTCTAGCCCCCTTTCGCAACGCGCGATAAGGAACTTCGTTCCAAAACTATTTTTCACCTTAAATTAATTAATTAATGATTATGTACCATGTTTGCGTATTGATCTTTTACTGATCCAATAGGAGTGGACTACAACCCAGCGAAGGCCAAGTACCACCCGATCAATGACGCGAGCTGGTCCGCGGGCGAGAAAGTGCCCTACCTCGCGCTGGCCAAAACACTCGAAGCGATCGAGGAGACGTCCGCGCGGCTCAAGATTGTCGAGATACTGAGCAACTACTTCAGGTCCGTGATAGCGCTGACGCCGGAGGACCTGCTGCCCAGCGTGTACCTGTGCCTGAACCAGCTCGCGCCCGCCTACCACAGCGTGGAGCTGGGTGAGCCGTTGACAACACGCATTTCAATAGTTATACAGTGTGAACCAATAAAATCTAATAAAAATGAATTGTATGAATTGAGTGGTCATGTGTGGTGTTCCCATGAAGTTTCAGTTATATCCGTCCTGTGGATTTTAATAAAATTAAAAATAAATAGTGTGTGTGATTGTGATATGAGAGGGCGTCGCTCAAGGTTTGAATGTCGGGCGCAGGTATCGCAGAAACGTACCTGATGAAGGCCATAGGGCAGTGCACGGGGCTGTCGCTGGCGCAGGTGCGCGGCGCGGCGGCGCGCGCGGGCGACCTGGGCCGCGTGGCCGAGCGCGCGCGCGCCGCGCAGCGCACCATGCGCGCGCCGCCGCCGCTCGCCGTGCGGCCAGTGCTCGCCGCGCTGCGGGACATCGCGCACATGACCGGTGCGTGCCCGCCCGATACCCTACCCAAACTATTCCGCTACCAATAACGCCGACTTTACTGATAGTTAAATAAATGGGGGAAGAGGAACCCACCGCTGACGACGTTGACTTTTCCAATTATAAACCAAGCAAGTTGATCGATAATTAAAGAAGATAGCAACACCGAACTCCTCTAAAATGTTAGTAGAAAACCGTCTATCACGAGTGACGGGACCCCAAATAAAATGCAATTCTCTGCGAAAAGATGCCAATCTAAAAAAAAATCTACACGTATTTGACCTCTAAACGAGGCATCCTCAGGACAGCTGGGCTACGAATGAGCCATTAGTGTTAGTGTAGCAGTTCAACTAGTGAAATTTAATGCCAATTCCAAGTTAAGTAACGTAAGTATTTGTAGTATGCAAGTTTTCTCTTAGTTCCCCACGTAACATGAGTGACAACACATGCAATTGTGACAGTGTAGTCAGTTAACCCGCTATCAGTTCAAGACTCTGTAAGTGGACATATATGAACAGACTTGGGACTCAGGCTCAGGTCTCCCCTGGCTTGGCTCCATCAGCTGTATAGTCTGTATATGTCAGTAGGAGCTATGCTGGCGCACATCTTTCGGCATTTCCACCAGATTAGATGATTATGTGCAGGTCAAGCGTCAGTGAATAAGAAAATCAACAAAATCCAGTCGCTGTACGTCGCCTGCAAACATTCCGAAGCAAGATTTTTGATAAGGTACGAATTTAATCTTTATTTACATAAAGTTATGTATTACAGTGAACGAGTGCGCATGTTTTGTATTGTGTTAGACTGTGATAGTGTTTACAATAATCTACAAATGGTTTTTCCAAGTCCGTACAACTGTGTGGATTATGTATAAACACTTGATCGGGATGATGGCAATGGTGTTGTGGTGTGCGCGCGCGCAGGTCGCTGGAGGGCAAGCTGCGCATCGGGCTGGCGGAGCAGTCCGTGCTGCAGGCGCTGGCGCTGGCCGCCGCCACCACGCCGCCCGACCCGCGAGGTGTGAAGGTGCTGGACGCCTCCAAGGGCCTGTCGCCTGAAAAATTCAAGGTAAAGTTAAAAATCATCTTTATTGCTAACTGTTAGTCTTTTGTGTATATTAGCACGGCTGCGCTTCAGCGCACGAGTTTCGATGTAAGTCGCTCATAATGTTGCCATAATCATATTTTTCGAGTTCAATATTTGATCGCAAAATATAAACATTTACGGTTTTTTTTTGTAATTTTAAGTCTGGAAAGTCTAACAGATCAGTCACTTCTCGTAGGAAGCGATGGAGAGCGATCGTTTACGACGTAGACGAAAGTCTGAGTGTTGACTGTTGTGTTTCGTTCCAAAGAATTTACCATTGTGTTGAATCGCCGGTTCAGTTGCGGCAGATTTTGACTAGTCAGCAGTACGTGTTTTAGTTTTCATTCATAAAAAGTAAATCCCCCCGCATCTCCGGACAGGCCCGCGTGGACGAGCACGCGCTCATAATAAAGACGACGTACTGCGAGTGCCCCAACTACGAGCGGATCATCCCGACGCTGCTGCTGCGCGGCGTGGCCGCGCTGCCCGCGCGCTGCCGCCTGGCGCCCGGCGTGCCGCTCAAGCCCATGCTGGCGCACCCCGGCAAGGGGGTCAGCGCGGTGTTCGACAGGTGCGTGCCGCCAGGAACCTCCTCGCTCCCTACGGTCGGTCCCTCATGTCTGAGGATCGCGATCATCGTTGAATAATCCACACTTGGATCGAAAGATTAGCCTCAATCGTTCTCTGTTCACGGCGCTTCTGACCACCGAGCTGAAGTTGGTTGAAGATGAGTCCTTTACTTGATCGGTCCATCCGGTTGGGGACCGTCCTCGAGCTCTCTTGCCCTCGGTGTTCCCAACTGCGATCAGCTTTTCGAGGTTCTCATCTCATTTCCGTACTACATGGCCGAAGTATGACAGAATGCGCTGCTGACAAATTGTGGACAGGCGGATATTTTTTTTTGGGACCTTCAACCTGGACAATTTAAACAGGAATCACCAAACCTGCTCCATTCCCAACCAACTCCGGCTTGCCATACCACCTCTCAGTGCTTCACCGTCGGTGGGACACCGCTCGTAACCCGGCGGAGTTGGTTGAGATGCTATATTATGTAGTGTGGGCGCATGGCAACACACTGGAGCTTACTTTTTATAATATTTTTTTTGTAAAAATAATGGATAAAAAAAAGACAAGCCCGCTGAGTTTCTTGCCGGATCTTCTCAGTTGAGGTCGCGTTCCGATCCGGTTGTAGAGTTAAGGAAAAAATGTAATGACAATTTGTAAGTGCCCCCGTAGGCCTATACGAAATAAATGATTTGACTTTGACTTTGACTTTGTCCAGGTTCGACAAGGAGCAGTTCACGTGCGAGTGGAAGTACGACGGCGAGCGCGCGCAGATCCACGTGCCGGGCGACGACGCGCCCGACTTCGCAGCCGCCGCCGTCTTCAGCCGCAACCAGGAGAACAACACCAGGTACATCATACCCCGAAGTCACCAGAACAACATACTTCCAGACTGCATTGTTAGATTTCTTACATCGTTTTTCATTAATTTGGGTTCGTCGTGTCGCATGTGTCAGAAACGTGAAGAAATCTGGTGCGAACCCTTAGGTATCGATAAACCATTAGAGACACACAATCGATTCATAATCGAAAGGTAGTGCCATAGTATATGTCACTATTGACAGGTTTTTTGTGGGGAAAATGTCAAAAATTACATTTCGGTGACATTGGTGTGTAATTATGAATCGATTATTACTAATCGTATAAGCAGAATTTTGCGATTCGCGAATCGCGAATAAATTCGTAGTTGATTCCAATACAATGAAGAAATTCGATAGTTGTAGAACTAAATGTTGTATGTTACCAGCAAGTACCCGGACGTGGTGCGGCGGCTGCCGGCGCTGCTGAAGCCGAGCGTCCGCAGCTGCGTGCTGGACTGCGAGGCCGTCGCGTACGACGCGGACTCCAAGCAGATCCTGCCCTTCCAGGTGACCCACACCACCACACCGACTGCACTTGACCTGCTTTGTCTGTGTGGCCCGAACTAGGTCTTAGACGTCTATTATTTAATTAGCGATAATTATTGCAAAGCCCTCAAATTTCGGTGATAATACTCTGTTTGAAGTGCTACTCTAAATGGATCTAAATTTCTACGAATTTGTCTGCCAGTGTTCGCCGGCGATCGGCTCATCGCTTGTTACGTGTTCAGTATTTCCAAAGTGTATGTTCCGAGTTGTTTCTTTCTATTGGGACGTCCGCTGTGTCGCCCCACCGGGTGCTCGCGGTGGTAACATAACGTGTGTGGGTGTGGTCAGATTCTGTCGACGCGCAAGCGCAAGGACGCGGCGGAGTCGGAGATCAAGGTGCAGGTGTGCGTGTTCGTGTTCGACCTGCTGTACCTGAACGGCGAGCCGCTCGTGCGCGAGCCGCTGGCCGAGCGCCGCGCCCTCCTGCGCGAGCACTTCAACGTGGTGGAAGGTGGGTACAGTGTGGAGTGTGTCGCCTGGTGTGCGGCGGTGTGGTGACGCGTGTGCGTGTGCGCAGGCGCGTGGCAGTTCGCGACGTGGCGCGACTGCAGCAGCGCGGAGGAGGTGCAGCAGTTCCTGGAGGAGGCGGTGCGCGGCTCGTGCGAGGGGCTCATGGTCAAGTCGCTGGCCGGCGAGCGCGCGCGCTACGACATCGCGCGCCGCTCACACAACTGGCTCAAGGTACCTGACTGCTCGACTTTTCCGTTCACACGTAATGTGATGGACTCTACAACGTTAGGTAATGTTTCGTGGCGGTGACGAGAGAGGACGGTCAAGAGTTAGCTAGATGAGACTAAGCGAGTATAGATTGGTAATGGGTAACCCATTTTCACTAGCTCAGTTTAACTACCAAAAAGTAAAATATCATACACGATTCGTATGATACTTTACTTTTTGACTACAATCTGGGTGTTTTCAATTCGAGAGTGAACAGGTACCTTCTAGGCAAGTATGCTCCATCGTAGATCTCATCGTCACTTACCATCAGGTGAGATCGAGATCAAAATCTTGCCTATAAAGTAATAAAAATAGAAAAAAAATATTCACACAATTTTGGACCAAATCTTCAATCATTTTTTTTATATGATCATGGAGTGTGATAATTTAAATATTTTTAACCAGTATGATGACAATATTCTATGATGACTCCACAATGATATTCAATATTGAAGTGTGCTACAGGACCCATGTATTAGTCTACATTGGTTTACATATTTTTGTCATCGTTTTAAAATAATATAAACTATCAGACCCAGAACTTCAGTACACGCGGATGAAGATAAGCGCTCGGGATAAAGTTCGCGTCATGCATCTATATTGTTCTGCGTTGGTTCATATGCCGCTATATACGAGCGCGACTCCGCTCGTAGCGAGTTGAGACGGGCGGGGTGTAGTTGGCGCGGTGTGACGTGTGGTGCGTGTGTCAGCTGAAGAAGGACTACCTGGAGGGCGCGGGCGACAGCATCGACGCGGCGGTGGTGGGCGCGTACCGCGGCCGCGGCAGGCGCGCCGGCCTGCTGGGCGGCTTCCTGCTGGCGTGCTACGACCCCGCCTCCGAGGAGTTCCAGTCGCTGTGCAAGATCGGCACCGGCTTCAGCGACGACGACCTCGCCGCCCTCACCGCGCAGCTGCAGGAACACGTCATCGACGAGCCCAGGAACTACTACAGGTCAGTGCGACGCGGCCGCTCACACATCTGTGGCGTAGGCGGGAACTGGTAATATCATAGTATCATTACAAATTGTCATTTGCATGGTTTTTGTTTAACTACACCCGGGTCGGAATAATGTTACATAGCAAAGGAAATAATTGTCTACATTCCCCTCGTGTTTCATAGAATTCTCGTTATCGTACTTTAGTTCGAAATAATTGTAATTAAAGATGCGCCGAGTATTCGGTATAGTTTTATATGTTGAGTATTCGGCCGATGTGCGTTGTGCTGAATATTAACCGAGCTCTAGTTATTACAAGATTCGCGCCGCCTTATAGTGAAAAAAAATGTATTGTAGCACTATTTCACTCTCGCAGATATTATTCCTTTACCAACACATCAAGTAAACGCCATCGCATTTCGTCTCAAACTCGGGCCTTCTCGTCTCTGATTCGGCCCATTTCGTTGAAAAATCGGCTTATCTCTTTCCGAATTCGGCCCTTCTCGTCTTATAGTAGGTCCTTAATATTGCAGACTTATCCCAAACTCGACGCTCGGGATCTCAAACTCGGCCCACCTCGTTCCAATCTCTGGTCATCTTGTCTGGTTTTCGCTCTAAACATCATCCATCTCGTTACCGAGATCTAGTCGAGTTGGGCCGAGATGGCTCGCGTTTAGGACGATATTATCCCAGCTCCAGAAGAGATTGGAACGAGATATGCTGATTTAATGTTGACACTGAGCCGGGCTGAGGCAAACATTAATAACGATGTGGTTGTATGTATGCATGTGTATGGTTGTTGCGTCAGGTACGACGGCGCGCACACGCCGGACGTGTGGCTGAGCGCGGCGTGCGTGTGGGAGGTGCGCTGCGCCGACCTGTCGCTGTCGCCCGCGCACCGCGCCGCGCGCGGCCTCGTCCACCCCGACAAGGGCATCTCGCTGCGGTTCCCCAGGTACTGCGCACGCGCATGCCGCGCCAGCCCCCCGTGTGCCAGCCGACCTGGCGCTGTCGCCCGCGCACCGCGCCGCGCGCGGCCTCGTCCACCCCGACAAGGGCATCTCGCTGCGGTTCCCCAGGTACTGCGCACGCGCATGCCGCGCCAGCCCCCCGTGTGCCAGCCGACCTGGCGCTGTCGCCCGCGCACCGCGCCGCGCGCGGCCTCGTCCACCCCGACAAGGGCATCTCGCTGCGGTTCCCCAGGTACTGCGCACGCGCATGCCGCGCCAGCCCCCCGTGTGCCAGCCGACCTGGCGCTGTCGCCCGCCACGAGGGCATCTCTTATAATATCCTAACGATCATATAAATTATGCAATCAGTTCAACACGATTGGCTCCTCAATCGGCGATTCATTGGTACGTGTAGTATTGCTCGTGCAGGAGCCTTAACATCCCGGCAAGCGTTCTGCGTTCATTGTAGTTAGTACGTGGTGTCTGCAGGTTCGTGCGCGCGCGGCCGGACAAGGCGCCGGAGCAGGCCACGTCGGCGCAGCAGGTGGCCGACATGTACCTCGCGCAGGACCAGGTGCGCAACACCGCCGCCGCCGCCGCCAAGCGCGACCACGACGACTTCTACTGACGACACTCACCACAATACAAGCTTTTTAGAATTAGTATCTGGGCGTCTTTTTCTTCGAGCATCAGAAGAAAGTCTACTGGACCAGAATGAGGATATTTAGTATCAAAACATATATATAGCCATTGGGCGTAGAGCTGCAGACCGACAACGATTATTGCGCGGGCGAAGCTAAGGGCAAAAGCTAGTATACTACGACCGTGTCTCGGCGTACATCTGCCGAGCCGGAGCGGAGCATATGTTGCATAGCCAGCATCATTATTACATACGGTCCCCCTCACACGACAGGTTCTGTAATTAAGACTGACTGCGACGGCATGCTTTTTCGTGTTTTGTGTAATGTGTTAAAATTAACAAAAGCCGCGTGTGTGTAAATATCGATAATATGAAATGTAATGATGTTATGGAACCTATTATTATGTATCAGTTGAATTCATATTAATTCGAATATTATATAAATTCGAAGGTAAACTTTGTTCTATGTATGTACAAAACTTTAATAAATATTATAAATATACAGAGGTTCAAATATTTTTATTTACCACCCGTCAGTCGTACGTCCCCCCCAGAAAAGAGCCTTCCTCGCTAAAGCCTGTTCAGACTTCACATTTTAGCCAAATATATCTTGTTGTTATTGGCATTACTACTAGGGATATCGCCATGGCGCTGGCAAGCGGCCCGATACTACTAATTTAAATAAAATGTCATACGATTGCCATTCCAGCGACACGATTGAGGTTGCATTACGACTGACAGATGGGCTATTCTGCTAAAACTTTAATGTCGTCTTTATGGAGTCTCATTTCAGTGCCAATGGCTGTGTGTCGCCTGCTAGAAACGTCAGATAACGAGTAGACTACCATTACTTGGCTACATTATATTGACAGGCGACTGAAGTACAGAATACGAAATAGTTATATGGCAGTTGAATGGCTGGTCAGTGGAAAGCCGCTGGTCTTAAAAAACTAGTGGACTACCAAATAGCTACAATCATTCAAGCGACATGCTATCGATACACCATTGAAGCGTTTGTAAATTAGCAGAATTGAGCGCCTAACATGTTAAGGTGTGATATGTATCTCGCAACGGACGTGTTTAATATGTAATCGACTACCTACTCGCTCTAATGTAGCGTGTTCCCTCTCGACCAATCATGTTCGCGCATCGCTGCGGCCCCCGCCAACATTCGCACACACCCAACTTGTAACAAATACGTCCGAGAGCGTGTAGTAGGGGAGGCTGCAGGAGAGCGCGCGGATGTGGCGAAGTAACAAATACACAGATCATTTGAATATTATTTTTATTTTCAAAGTTGAACTCTAATTATTACATGTACATTATTTAAATATAATTTGCTGCCATCGTTAAAGAAATCTCTTCATTTGTAGATAGTTGCCTACGTAATAATATAAAGGTACAATTTTATATATTTTAATTACCTAGTATCAAAATAATTCTCTAGAAAATTAATCTCATTGATATGTTGTGGGCATAATTTATAATGATTTTTGATAGAAATCGGTTAAAATGTCTTAAAATAATACTACTGAGTTACAGCTTGAGCAATGGTAAGAAGGCCTAGACAGACACCATAGGAATTCCGCCGGTCGTGTCTTGCTTGACGAATAGCAACCGGCCTTCGCAGTTTGAAGTACGATCTATCTTCAAACTTTTAGTGTATAATTTCTACAGTGCGTGGACCGGTGAAGCCATGTACATGTGACTCCACGCAACGCTATTTGAGCTGTATTACAATGGACTTTCATCTCTATAATGATAGTAGCGAAAATTGTATAAGGTCGCGGCAAATTCTTCGAAGACACGATGGTAGACACTTTTTACATAATTCCAACTGAGCGAGTTTTTTTATTGCGTAGCCCACATTGCGTCGCGTGAGGCATGTAATTGTACGCTGCAAGAATTCCAACAAATATATAAAAATATCACCAGACCACAGATACACTAGACTAACACCAATTGTATGGTTCCAAACTACAATGCGCCGGAACCGATCCCAGTAACACTCAGGGCAAATTATTAAACGTGTTTCTGATATTCTCCCAGACAGGAATCGAACCTGCATCTAGCCAGCTGCACGTATACGTGGGCCGTGCTTATTTGAGCTTTAAAATCACATTTGTTTGGCACAACTGTTCATATGTCAATATACAAAGCATATAATATACAACCATAGTTTTGTTATGCACTAGCGGTAGCAGTTTCGTGACAGGTAAAGCGAGCAAATGCGAACGTTCACGAACACGGTGTGCAAGCAAGCATTCGCATACTCTGCGCGTGGCAAACAAAAGCGAAGGCGAATATACACGAGCTTCGCTCGTTCACATTCGTTCGCTTGTGGTCTTGTGCGTTACCTGACGCACTAAATACCTGAAGATGTAACTGTTTATTAATCTAGTGGAGTAGTCACAACGCGCAAATAAATTAAATAATGAAATAAAATGTAGCAAGTTAAACACTACGTCATAAAGATCACAATCAATACTACACAACCGTGATGTCATTTTGTGTTGTTACAAAACAAACACCATCACGCCTGTATTCCCAGGCAGGGCAGGCAGAGGTGCACTATTGTACGGTTTATTCATCGACTTATAAACTAAACTGGCCTGGCTTCAAATCGAGTAAGTTATAAGTTTTTACAACAGTTTCGTATAAGGCCAGACACACGCGGCTACAGTACAGTTGCTCGGCGTACGCTTGGCTTTAATCGTAAGTGAGAAGGAACATTGTTAGCTACCATTCATAACATATTCTAATCAAAATTTGTACTTACAAATAAATTAATTTATCAAATAAAATAAAATAATTACTTATTGAATATAATTTTCAATTAACTTCTCTCTGAATATACTTATGGCACGAGTTATTCGAACTGACATAAGTACATATTAGCTTTTAATTTTTTTTTATGTTCTTATGTATTTATTAAACGACGCATATTGTGGATTGAATAAAAGCTAGGCAAGAATATATCGGTTATTTACAGTATTTTAAATTCATCACAACTATTATTAATATTATACCTTTAGATCAGTTTTCCCCTAAGGGGCGCGGACTAGTGTTGCGGGTAAAATTAACACTGATTGACTGATTGAATGGCCCAAACTTAAACACCAGAATATCATACAATTAAAACGCTATATTTTGATGCTCACAAAGTTTGTCCGCGGCTTAAACCTAATATTAAGTTACATCACTAACATGGGTAAGTATATTAAAAAGCTATGTTTCCCTCCACCCACACCTGACTCGTGTGGGCGACTTTCAAAATCGATTGTAAGTGATACCTTATTCGATATAATTGGACACACATAATTCTGGCTCCTAATTATGTGTAGGAAATGATCATGGAAAAATTTTGAAATACATTAGGAAATGTTTTGCGTACTAAACATAAAGTGCTAAATTCTATGCTAGGCAGTCGGAGTGAGATTCTAGTTACCTTAACATTAACTTTGACGTCCGGACTATCGCCAATAACCCTCAGTACATGTTAAAAATCACACAGTGTTCCATAATAAGATATATAAGCATGAAGTATTCAATATATTTGGTCGAATTTGTCATCATAAGTTATTTACTTAAAAAAAAATTAGTCGTAATATTCAACTAAGCCAGATTTAACGTTCGGTGTTATAGCTAATAAACAATACGAAGTCGGCGTTATTGTACTTATAATTTAAATTCTACGTCAATGAGAAAACAAATCTAAATAATCTTGTTCATTCAATGTACATGTTGATGTATGTTGAAGTTGAACGAGCGGTGATGAAGGTCCGAGGTGGTGTCGTGCGGCGCGCGCGGTTCAGAGCAGCGCGGCGCTCTCGGCGGGCGGCGGCGAGCCGTCCCCCGCGCCCTCCGCCAGCAGGTTCGCGTGCTCCTGAAACACGCATATCGTTTACACATGTGCGTAATGTTGTGGAATCCTACAGATGTTACTAAAGCCGATACTATTATTATTACTTAGTAGGTACTCTAATAGTAGCGGTATGACATTTAATTCCACCGATGGTAGGCGGCGGAGTAACAATGATATCAATTCATTCATAAGTAAGCTAACCCGTGCTACAGAACAGGAGATAGTCATGGTTCAAAATTATTTTCGCACTTGAAATCCGGGCATCCCAGTTATACGAGCCAGGGTTTGAACCTGTGAATCTTGTTTCCAATGCAAGCGTTCTCTTGGCTAGCACTGCTTAACTTTAAAACAACCTTCGAAAAAAACGTGTGTTTTTTTCCTCGTTTGGTATTCACGTCACCGGCCGCGGCGCGGTGCTGTCTCGCTCCTCTCGTTTTGAAAGTCACATTAAAGTTTTTACAACAAGCAAAAACGAACCAACGACCTTCCCACACGTGCCGAGTCACCGCGCACGCGTTGTCATAGATCACACAAGCACAGCTCCGGGTACGATCGGAACTAACTCACTGTACGTACTTACGTATAATACTAGTTCGCTCTCGATCGCTGGCCAATGTGATTTTTTTTGTTCAATGTTCCTTATAATCTGATAATCAATTGTGTAGTGAACAAGAAAAGTTGTCCAGAAAAAATCTGGAAAAGTGAAAGTGCTTTTTTCCATGGATTTGGACAGGACAACGTGTGTTAGTCAGCTAGTTAATAATACTAATGCTGCCCTGGGGTTGCAGCGCTAGTGAGTGGCTCACCTCTGGCGGGTTGTCCTGCTGTGGCGCGTACATGCTCTCGTACACCGGGTTCGCGAAGTGGTTGCCGCCGTTCTGTTACAATACATACAAAATAAAAAGTCATGTCAATACACATTCACTTGCGTCAAATATATCTGTCGATCCACTATAAAGCGTAATAAGTATTGTAGTTGAGACACAAAAGAAGTGACCACCCCCGCGCGCTACCCCACTTGACGCAAGCTATCGCGTCGGTCGGTGAGTACACGGCTCCAGGCCCGTGGTGCGTGCGGTACTCACCGTGTGTACGTGGTTGTTGTGCCTCGGCTCGAGCTCGTCCTCGCCGGCCAGGTACATCGGGTTGTTGATCTCCACATTGTCGGAGAGACGCGCGTGGCTCCACGCGCCGCTGAAAACACACAGAAACATATATATTTCACAGATTCATCATGCACAATTAACTGCATCCTTCGTTTTTTATGAATGTCATAAGGCAGGTTGTAGGTACTATGTGGTGCGGCCATGGCCCCTATGATTGTGTTGCTGCGCGAAACCAGGTAGCGGATGAAGCCTCCATATTTACTCCAGTGTGGGGGTTTATACTCACTGTCGCCTCCTGTGCAGCAAGTAGAGTGCCGCCAGCACGGCGGCGAGCAGCGCCGCCAGCGCGATGACCGCGCCCGCCCACGCGCCGCCCGCGCCGCCCGCACTCCCCGCACTCCCCGCTCCGCCCGCGAGCCCGTGCTCGTGCTCGCGCTCGGGCGGCGTGCAGCGCGCGCCCTCCAGGCACGCGCAGAACACTAAGCCGGGTTGAGTGGGACTCGCTGGAAAATAATTAAACACGAGAGTTATGCCTATGACATTATATTTCGTAAACTCGAAATTGCATATACATGTTAAACTCAATTTGTTCATAGTAGTGACCACACCACAGATCACGAGAGATATGCCGTGCGGTTCAAAATGTATGGGAACTCGCTGTCTCCGCTTGGTCCCCACCACTCGCCACAAAACACATGCAATTACATAAAACCAACCAATACGAAGTCTCACACACACACGCGTGCCAATAATTCGGTGCGTGCTGCGTCGTCGCCGCACACAGCGGCCGTACCACGCGACGCACCAGTTTATTCAAAGTATCGTTAGACGATCTATCCATTGCCTCGTAAGTACATTCACTCAGTAGCGAACATAGGTGGTACTTAAAGAGCCATGTATTTTGTACAAAAATAAAAAAGCCGTTGTGCTACATGAATACTAAAATAACATAATAAAGGCATTAAATATTTTTTGATTTGTTGTTTTTAATGATTTTAAAGACGAATAAATAAAATACTTAATACTGACTGGTGAAATGAGATTCCATCTTTCGCGTAGTTCATTTTGCTGCTAGTATTTTTGCACACAACCACGGAATAACACGGCATTTTAAAAAAAAGTTAGAGCTCCGATACCGACGACGTGCAGTTGCAGTCGACTGACGGCGAAAACTCTATGTTAGCGTAATTTTGGCTAAAGGTGAGCGCAAGCCCACCGCTTTCATAACATATCTCCTCTAATATATCTGTGGACCACACTTACAATGCCTAGGGTACTGGGTTCGAATCCCATTAGACGCAGACTGTCTGATGAGTACGTATCTTTATATCCGATACGTGGACACTATATAACTATTTTTATACTGGGATCGCCCTCAATCCATTGTACGGTACTCTTAATAAAAATAGTACCAATTGGTGCTTAATTAGGGACCGTATAGTTGATATGTTCGTCGGGCGATATACCCACTTATTATAAAAAAATGGTAGGTGCTCACAGTCAGGTCCCCAGGCGCAGATGGAGGGCGGCGGGCAGGCGCGCGCCACGCAGTCGTGGTCGTGGCCCAGGTACACGGAGCAGCGCGCGCCGCCCCACGGCCCGGCGCACGCGCACACGCCGCCCGCGGACGTGCCCACGCAGCGCCCGCCGTGCAGGCACGAGCCCGCGCCGCACGACACTATAGCGGGCTCTGGAATTAACGAAAAGAGAGGTGTTACCACCGAGTGTTATTACCAAAAATGGATCACACTTGTGGCATTACTAATCTTCTCACCGAGACATGTCGGCCGAGACGTGTGCAGCAAATATAACTCATAATGACGTCATATTATAACAGCCGGCTTCGAAGCTATGTTTTAATCAAATCTCTGCTCAGGCATTTTCGAAATAAGGAAACTTGTATGCTCGTCGTTGAACTCGACCTTCCACGATAATTGCAACTCACATTTGTTCAGTTCGCTGTGTTATTTAAATAATAGAAATCTCACGTCATTGAGATGATACCTACTTACGTATTTCATTGTTTATTACTCGGTCTTATTTTATTATAGGTAGGTTATACGCGTCTTTTTCCACACATTTACAAATTAATAAGTTATAAAACGTCTATAAATTCAGGGATATCTAGAAGGTTAAAGACAATATAGGTTGATTATCTGTCTGCGGTAATCAACCTATATTGTATTTCTATTCTGTAAATAATCCGTATCTTAAGATAGCGTCCCGCAGCAGTCTACCAGCAGCCCAGCAACAGCGAGAGCCGCTGCTCGAGTCATAGATAACATAGGTAACATTTTTGTATTATATGGCATACCTTAAAATCTAGACTACCGGTTTATCCGGTTTTAATCAGACTTTTATTACGTATAATTAAGGTAGGTTTAACGTAGGCAAGATATATATGAACTAATACCTCTTCGTAATAGTTGGTTAACTGTGCCTACCCTGCGAGAGATATAGGTCTCATCTGTCACCTGTAAGCCAGCTAGCGTCAAAATACTTAACATTAATATTAGTCGGTACTCATGTTGAAATGACTGGAGGAATGCCATTTGATACCAATATAAAGACAGCATCCAAATCTAGATGTAGTTATCGTCACGAACGCCTCACGGAGAGCTTATTCCATCCCTCCACGCGCACGGGGTTGCGGACATATTGTATAAACGAATGCAGCATGTGCAGAGCTTGGTCCATGTGTTGAATGTGATATTGCAACCTCATTAAATGGCCTCCAATTAACAGACGCCGGGCCCTTATTAGCGGAGTCTTTCAGCGACGCCGACGCCGGCTTACTGTGAGATAATGCTCACACAAGGACGCGGCAGATAACCTAGTGCTAATATAAAATAATAATAATAATGCTAATATCGCAAAAAACTAAATACATCGTAAAGATGCCCAAATTTTTCGTAAAAAAATAAAAACCATTGTCATTTCGAATTTCGCGCCCTGACCTGATCTTCCCACTTAACTTTATACCAAATGTGGGGTGTTCGTCGTTTCACACCACAAGCGGTTCGCACCATGGTGTGAAACGACGAAGTGTACTTTTTGAAGGCGCTGTTTCACACCATGGTGTGAATCAGCCAATGCTTTTTTAGACTTCGTCGTTTCGCACCATGGTGTGAATCAACCCAGGACTCTTTTTGGCTTCGTCGTTTCGCACCAATATCAAAATTTTGAAAATATAATGTGTTTTTGTACAGATGGCTAGAAAACTGTTATTTGATAAAATGAATAGTGCAATAAAATACAAAATAGGTATAAAACTTAGCTTTTTTGTTATTGGATAAAGTATTAATACGAATCAAAATAATTGCATTTTTTACTTAAAGGTATAAAAGAGAGTAAATAGTAAAAATGTAAACGATAAATAATCACAGATGAGGCGGCGGGGGGGGGGGGGGCGGTCTATTACCCTTTTACATATAACGATTTTTACTACATAGTCATTATGTTTACATAATTAAAGTAATAATTGAAAATCACAGGCTGAGCTGTATGTGTGTAGTGTTTGAACTTTTTTCCATCACATATTGCCAGCCGTCATCCAATAAGTTCGGCAGCAAATGTGACAAGACCCAACATTTTGGCTTTCGCCACAAAATGCGGCTGAAGACAAAATAGCACCTAACAATTTTTACTTCTAGATTTTTATGGCTGGTGATATAGTGTATTATTTATATTAAATGCATATCTAACAACTAATTACTATGATGATTTATTGATGTAAGTTTATTATAAATGAATAATTTAGTTAACTATTCTTATACTTATATACATAATATATATATATATATATATATATATATATATATATATATATATATATATATATATATATATATATATATATATATATATATATATATATATATATATATATATATATATATATATATATATTCAAACTAATACAAATCACTCAAATTTACAAAACAACGTGAACACCACCACTCTCTGAATATAAACTCCTTACTGTAACCTTAAAGATAACCCAATGGCACGCAAAATAATAATATAATTGTTATTTGCCAATCAGAAGCATGTATTCCTAGCCCAGAATAGTTTTATTCTTTATTTGACGAGTGACTATTCACGAAATGGATTACTTTAACCTGAGAATTTTAGAACGTCGAGAATTATGATTATACGTGTTGTTGTCTCAAATATCAAAACGAAGTCTTTAGTACAATATTAATTACGTTGCTGCACTACATGATCTTATATTTAGTGATCTTTAATTTAAACATAATTCTGGCTTCCAGTGCTGGCTTCCGTGCCAGATTATGAATGGATGAATAAATAAATAAATAATTCCATGAATCACTTTTGTGCATGCTTATATTTTATTGAATAAATAATAACAAAATATCATTGGTGCGAAACGACGAAGCCAAAAAGAGTCCTGGGTTGATTCACACCATGGTGCGAAACGACGAAGTCTAAAAAAGCATTGGCTGATTCACACCATGGTGTGAAACAGCGCCTTCAAAAAGTACACTTCGTCGTTTCACACCATGGTGTGAACCGCTTGTGGTGTGAAACGACGAACACCCCCCAAATGTATACACATCACACATTGACCTATCGCAATCATTGACGGAGTGCATTATTACAACTGAATTTGTTTGTAATTAATATTATAGCAAAGTTCTTGCTATTAAATCATGTCCATTATTTCATTGAATTAGATTGAGATCAATGACTAAGTAGAGGCAAATCAGTGAACTGTTCTATTATTACCTAATAATTCCATAGGCGTCATCCACGAGTGACATTATATACAAAATGTTAAATATAGGACTCTAAATAGTCTATTGTCAGCAGATATTTTACCAAGCGAACCACATTGTGATAGGGGTGAGCCCATTTTCATACAATGTTAACTCTACCGTAACCGTTCATGCAGTTCATTTAGGTACTATCAGCAAATTTGGCAAAATCTACCCACCCCGAGATTAATAGTTTCATTAGAGGTTTGATCATCGTCTGCGATATACTTCGGTCAGTACTTTTCAAGGCTACCTACTGAGCTCGTGCGCTTTTTGGGGTTGAATTGCACGAAGTCCGCCAGTGTTATACATTGCCGCATTGCGTATAAAAAAGTGTGTCAGTGACGAGCGGTGGTTCGCGGCGCCGGGTTCACAGGGACATGATATCCCACGTTCATGAATTCTCCGTGAGCCGTGAGCCGTTCCTAAAGAGAATTCTTATTGAGTCAACATTTCAATAAGAATTCTCTTTAGGAAACCCATAAACATTTACCCTAATATACACCGGCATGCGCGTACGCGGCTTATTAACTGGTTACACATGGTTTTAGTTGTACGATTAATTTATTAACTTTACGTAAATAATTGATGGATTTAAAAATATAAAATGTAGTAACAATGTCGTTTTCAAAAGCTGCGCCCAGGCGCGGCGCGGGCGCAGGCCCGAGCGGTGAAGGTCGATGCAGATTCATTCGATGACGCGACGCGCGCGACTAAATTACCAAGACGAGGGAATTTCGGCGCGGCCAACGACAAGTACCTATGACATAGTTTTAATTAAATATGTATTGAGTTTCTGTATCTAACAAAAAATAATACAGTGATTACTGAATGGATAGTAGTAAGACGGTACTCGCATCCCTATCCTGGGAAAGCTACTCATAAACTTTTTAGTAAGCATCGGATCTTGCGTATAAAACAAATGTAGATTACTTATGTACCTACCTAATCAGTGCATTGTAAAAATATACGCACACCAACTGATGTCAACTTATGAATTAATATTAAATATTCTGAATATAAAGAAATTAGCTAAAACTGTATACTCGACACTCTGCAATATATTGAGGATTTTAAATTTAAGTCGATTATTTATGATATGTGTGATGATGACATTTTGGAAAATACGCGGCTAACACGTACACGGACTGATTTAGGGTCGGGCAAAACTTTTGATCATGTCGATATATATTATGTTGCTGTTTAATGTGTAAATTAAGGTTCTTACGGTAACTGACCCGTCGCTTTCTTCTGGCACCCATTCTAACACTACCAACAACACTTTACAGAAGGTACATTAATTACAAAATAGTAATCACTAAAAGATCCGCGCTTCACAAATAATGGTCTGATCACTCCAAACAGGTCCTACTAGCTCCTACGAGCAACATTTAATTTAACACTAAAATAAATAAACAAACTAAAATAAAAGTAATTTCACGCGAGTGTTCGGAGCGTGTGGGGGTCGCGCGTGTGCTGTCGGCGCGGGCGCACATCGCGCTCACTATCGCTGTACTATCGATAAGATGAGAACGCGCCCACGGACCTCATACCGAAAGCTGTCGTCATAGTGACCACTAGCTTTCGCCCGCGGCTTTACGCCCTCAGTAAACATGTTATAAGTAGCTATCTGAAAATGGTCACACAAAATGTTGAATTGTCAGTCCCCATAAAAAAAGTACAGTTGATTTATTCAGGATATATCAGGATAATAATAATTGCAAAATCTAATAGGACCGTAATCTAGAGAAGGCAATGATGAAAAATTAATGTATGTCTGTACAGTCCTTATCAAAATAGTTAATAGTTATAATAACTAACAGAGGCATAGACACCTGCAAGTATCAATCAGCAATCGTACATATTAAAGAAGTATCAATTAGCATTATTCTACGAGAAACTTGGATTGCCATCGCGAATTACGAAAATCGAGGAGCGCGGGGAGTGATGCAACCAACGAATGCTTAAGTAGGTATAGCAGTCAGTATCTACCTATTTTGTATGTCAGCATGAACACATATCTGTAAGAATTATTTGCCCATTAAATTAAAATTAAATGATTCGCTCTATCATCTTCAAATGAAGTACGCAAGGTTACTGTAACGAATAAGAATATCTAATGACATAAATATCGACTGCCTCCTAGAAACAACCGACTCAATTCAATCAAACGAGTTGTTTCCAAAGATGTAACTTATATTTTTCCTTTTGTCGATAACCTTCAACTGAATTAATGAATAAGTACCTACATCACCTACATCAGGGATTCCCAAAGTGGTCGATGTCGGGTCAAAATAAACGAAGCCCGATTTTGGGGGTCGACGAAATCTAAAATCGACCTTTATTAATTACACAAGTCCTTATTGGAAACTTTCAAGATACTCTATAACTTATACGAGTATTATGTGTACTAACTTGTTATAAGAATGACTAATATTTTAGTAGGAAGTTTAACTTTTAAGAAACTTAACAAGTCGATAAGCGTACACCAGTTCCTGCAAGATGATTTTTTTTTATCTTTACTTTGCGAATATAACGTTTTTTTTTTTAAATAATTAAGTACCTAGGTACTTAAGTATTTTTACGTAATCATTATTAATTACACTTGATATTTACTGAATTTTTAGTCTATTTATTTTGTTGAAATAGGATGAGAAAATGATGGCAAGTTTACTCACTTAACCAATCGCAAAGTTTTTAAATTGTTAAGTATGTTGTATCAATAGGAAAAAATCTAGAGATAGGATTTCAAAGTAATTTGGCTAAGGGGGTCTGAGGTATCAGTTCATTTTGGAAAAGGCATCCCTTGCCCAAAATAGTTTGGGAATCCCTAACCTACTTGATGCCATGATTTCAACAAAATACCTAACAGATTTATTGATCAAAAAACTTTATGTGGGGAAACCATTATAGCTAATGTGAAATGCCAACCATTGCGATGTAGGTAGGTACGCAGTAAAGGTTATGCTGGTGGCGTTAACCAATTATAGGTATAATAATTTAAAAAAGATAGAAAATAACGAAACAAAACCAAGCAAATTGGGAATGAACTGCAGCATATGTAGATACGAAAAAATAGAGATAATTAAACACCCGAGATATAAAGGCTCTGTATAGACACCACAGATTGAATACAAAACCATAGAATAAAATCTTAGATTTTTTTTAAATTATTGTTATAGTGCAATATTTTAAAGTAAATAGGTAATTGTAATAATAAGAGCGGTCATAATAAATTAAAGTGTCTAACTAGGTAGGTAGTCGCTGCTAAGACTGCTTGCCTGAATTCGGACTATCCTACTGGAAGGAACGCATTCAACACGTGGAGTGTTGTGTGACTGGCTACTTGGTAAGTTTGTTAAGATGACGTGGATTTATCCTTTTATTTTAAGGAAAACACGATTCAAAAAACCAATAGAATATCCAAGAAACACTTTTCCCGCAGTTGTGTGTTAGTTGTAGTGTAGTGGGTAAACCCCCGCGCTGTGCGCACGCAGGCTGTTTCCCGCCCTGCGCCTGCGCACCGCTGACTCACACTCCATGTCCGTACACTTACATAATTCAGTACATAACACATACAAGTTCCTAATATGTTATGTAGAGGATCCGTTAACGAATGTATATTCTTTTAAAAAAATACTCTTGCTGGCCACATGTTACAGGTGATATACATGTATATACATATACATACAGGTCAGCGGTAGGTACTGCGGTGACCACATCAGTTGAAGGTGAAGAGCGCGGCGGCGGCGGCGGCGGAGGTCACCGCGCCGCGCGGAGGTCGCCCGCACCTCGCTATTACAGTCGGCAAGATTACGTCTTGTAATCGCTTCCAATTTGCATAATAATTATGAACTAATTAAAAAGAGGTTTATTTCTTATAATAAGTTAGTGTTTATTTACGAGGACAACAGCGGTATTTCCTTATAAATATTGTTCATTTGTTTTAGATTTTTACGAATTTTAAAATTCGGGTTTATTGTATGTAATAAGTACGCAGGTAGTACCTACCTATCTCTACTTCCGAACTGCGAAAATCCGAATACTACCGAGTTACTTATTTCTCGTTGTCTTATAAAGTATGCTGATAATGTTACGTTGTAGTATAAAATATGCACTATAAATGATCTGCTTTCTATCAACCCCATTTGCCCCCCAGTGGAGGGGAGCGGAGACTTGGTACCGAGCAGGTTTAGTGTGCTTAGTAAAGTAGACAATACATCGCCGAGTGTTCCAGCTAGAAGATCTTTGTTGTCATAAAAAATAAACACGTTTTATAAAAGTTCAAACACGTTTGCGGTGACGCTTCGCAGCCTTCGCACAGACGCGGCGTGTTTTTGAGATTTTTATACTAATGAATTTGTGTTACATAGGTATTTCCTATTATATATTTTTTTAGGCTACAAGAATCGACGTCGGGAAGATTTTTTTATTCCTAAATAACGGGTATTGGTGTTATCTATCTAAATAATTAATAAGTAAGTAAGTATATCAATAGTGATGATCTGCAGTGGGTGGGTGGTGTCTGGATTATTTAAATAATTCCAGGATGAATCCGAGGCGCAGCGTGGTTTCACAGTCGCGTGGATTTCCCTGCTACTCGACGCAATTGCACCATAATTTTAAATGAAATAGAAGTAATGCAGTCTAATTTACAGGAGAATATTCTAAATGATTACACTTCAACATAATTACCGACGTCTTCTTCAGCGTTCGCAGAGTTACTATTGTTCTAGTTAATCCTTATGTCCTGAAAATTCTATCGCAGCCAAAGTGGTCTTGATTGCCTGTATCGCGCAAAGTATGGTGTGAAAGTCGCCAGCCCCGAGTTGACGCTACATATGCGAGATCCGGCGACAGGATTATAAATACAGACCGGGCAGAAAGAGACAGTTACTCGTGGTAAAAGATAGCCGAAAATGTGTCTCATATCTGCAAGGGCTGGCACTGACCTGCGTGGGTGCGGTTGTCGGCGGGTGGTGCGGGTGGTGCGGGTGGTGCGGGTGCGGGGGGCGCGGGGTCCGCGTGCGCGGCGCAGGCGGCGTCTACGCACGCCGGCCGCTGGCAGCGCTCGCCGCTCCACGCCGCCGGGCACGCGCACGACACCGCGCCCATCGCTGACACGCTGCACGTGCCCTACGCAACACAACACGCTATATAATCTGATAAACGTCACCAAGACTTGTGAGACAGAGCTATGTGATGAAAAGTGACAGCTGCCACGCTTATATTTTTGACTGCAGCAGTTTTAATTCAAAATTCAAAAGAGCCGTGATACTTGTGTGTGCGTCGAGTGCGCACCTGGTTCAGGCAGAACATCTGGCAGATGTCCGCGCGGCAGTGCGCGCCCGCCGCGCCGCGCACGCACACGCCGCCGCCCGCGCACGCCGGCTCGCCCGCGCACTGCTCGCAGCGCCCGCCTGCGCACACACCGCACTATTTACCACTCATTTAACAACTTCAAATTGATTTTGGAGCTCAGTTATAAGTTTTATAAAATTAAATACAAGATTGATAACCTCCATACATTCAGCGGTAGCTCGATATTTCGACAAATAGCTCGCAAATCCAGTGGGCGCGACAGTGCAAGCTTTTAATATGTTGCAAACATATTACGCAAGCGCTGATAGTAACTGACTATCAGACCACACAATAGATGGTGTTGTCTTACAAAACAACGAGCAATATCATTATCAGAAAAGTCCCGTGTGCTGGTTGGCTGGAGATGTCAGTGCATTCGTTAATAGCTAATACATGCAGTCGATGAAAGATATATGGGTACATATATTGTTGTTCTGCTGTAGTATATTGGTAAACGCCGATATTTCATTATGTTGTTATTACATTATATATACGTAACGATTAGATTTCACGTTTCCCATTATGGTATTGAGACCTAAAAAACTAAGCTACGCAGTTTTGTATCCATGGTTTACTAAGACCGCGGCGTGTAGCCTCCCTCAGTGGCAGCGCGCACCTGTGTACCCGGGCGGGCAGGCGCAGCGCGCGGCGCGGCACTGGCCGCCGTTCTCGCAGCGCAGGCGCGCGCACGCCGCGCGCTCGGCCGCCGCCGCGTGCTCGCGCTCGCAGCGCGCGCCCGCGTAGCCGGGGCTGCACGTGCACTGCGCACAACCATCGCGTCATACAAACCGAACACGAGTGCAATACCACCGCCGCATCCCTTCTGAATACAGACTGATTAAAGATATGACCCCAAAACAAAAATGTATGTCCATGTATGTATGTCCAATTTGCGATTAGACTACTGGCTTCACTGGCTTGTAAGCGAATCCAGTATAGTTTAATTGGGTCGAAATCGCCTTAAGTTGGAAATTGATATTGGGACAGAAATGATTATGGTCGGGATTCAAGTTCTAAGCATCTATACTCTTTAATTCGTGAGTAGGTCGGGTCGAGGCTCACCTTGAGCGGCGGGGGATCGACGTTGGGTTGCGCGTCGTCCAGCTCGCAGCGGCCGCGGCGGTGGCAGTGGTGCGCGCAGCGGTAGTGCTGGCAGCGCTCGCCCGCGAACAGCGGCGGGCAGCGGCAGCGCGGCGCGCCGTCCGCCAGCGCGCACGCGCCCGCGCCGCACGCCAGCGCGCACGACGCGTTGCCGCCCGGCGCGCGCGCACCGCCCGCACCGCCCGCACCGCCCGCCTCACTGCGGGAGATCACACACTTGCGCTGCTCCTGGGGAACAAATCGTGCATTGAGTATGTGGGACAGCAACGAGAAAGTAATGATGGCAGTTGATGATCATTAATGAAGAAGATTCTAAAATGGCAACACGCGCCGGAAGACGTAGTGCAGGATGGCTCGCCACAAAATGGACCGATGCTATCACACGCGTCGCATGAAGCCAGTGCATGCGAGTGACGGAAGACTGATGTGTGGGAGTGATTTGAGGGAGGCCAGTGTCCAGCAGTGGACGTCTTTCGACCGGCGACAATTGCAAGAACGGAGTGAAATAAACGGACTACAAGTACTCACCCTGAGCTTGGAGTCATCGTCAGGCACCAGACCGTCGGGGCACAGACAAGCGAACCCGTCCGCGCCGGCGCTGCGCACGCACAGCGCGCTCGCGTCGCACACCGACTGCCCGCCGCGCATGCACGGGTCCAGCACTGCGGGCGAGTGCAGAACATAACGCAATCAAACGTCAAGGAGGAGCAATTGAATGCTAATGTCGGGCGATAAAGTCAAGTCATCAGAGCTACGTCACCAGAAATACAGCTGGAGATCAAGTCAAGTCGGTGGGGTGAAAGCTCACCTTCCTCGCCGGCTCCGAACATGGCGGGGTGCAGCAGCGTGATCGCGGTGAGCGGCGCGCGCGAGCGGTGCAGTCGCGGCTGCGCGGCGGCGGGGGCGGCGGCGGGGGGGGAGGCGGCGGGGGGGCGGCGCGGCACGCGCACCAACCCCCGCGCCGCGCCGCACCACACCCACTCCTCCCACGAGAACGCGCGCGCGCACGCGCCGCCGAACACGACGGTCGCGCCCGCCGCCGCCGCAGCGGACCCGTTGCCCACGCTGCGCAGCTCTGGGTGACGAACAATTGACATTACACATCACTAACTTCGGAGAATTTTATACGAAGCATTGTCATGAAATGGCACAACTGTGATTAGATTGAGACAACCTTCTATAAATCAATCTCTTCTAAATCGTGACGCTCTTGTCAGAGCGGTCGTGGTCGTCATGTTTTGGTTTTGGGACTGGTGTTGCTTGCCTCACGAAGTCTCGCCATCTCTCCCTATTGGATGCCATCCTGGTGTATTTATGCAGGGGGCCACCAATGGCAGACTTAATCTGGTCGGTCCATCGCATGGGCGACCCTTCCACGTGGTCTGGTGCCTTCCACTCTGCCTTGTATAACTAACCGCTCTATGGAGTCATTTTCTCGCCTTGAGACGTGTCCAAAGAAATTAAAGATGCGAGTCTGTACAAGCGTGGATAAACGCTGTCTGATGCCGAGTTCTTGGAGCACAGATATATTGGTGCGAAACTCAGTCCAGGATATTCCAAATAACCTTCTCCAGCACCACATTTCTAGAGCGTCCATCTTCTTTTTCTCCACTTCTCGCAGGGTCCACGTCTCTGAGGCGTAGAGAAATATGGGAAAGACCAACGTGCGCACTAGCTGAATTTTAGTGGCTTTGGTGATGCTCCTGTTTCTCCATATTCTCCTTAACCTATCCATAGAGGACCTCGTAATGGCCATACGTCGCTTAACCTCGTCAATACAACCGCCGTTATTGGATATTAAGGCACCAAGGTAAACATAGGATTGAACCACATCGCAGTTGGCCATTTCGGTGATATTCGGCGAGTTGTTGTTAGCTCGGTCCACAATCATCATTTTGGTCTTACTGCGGTTACTGCGGAATACTATTGTGGGGGAGGGCAGCTGACATAGAATCGGTTTTCATTTTACAAAAGCGGGCTATTAGGGCCATCTATAATTTGGGCAGTCGCGAATCCCTAAGAGAATTATTTAAGGAAACTAATATTTTGACAGTACCATGCCAATATATTTATGAAAACATTATGTATGTTAGTGAAAATTTATTTCTCTTTAAAAGGCTCGGTGATCAACATCGTTATAATACAAGAAATAGAAACAAATTAGATCAACCACACTTTCGACTAGCAAGGATTCACACATCTTTCATGGGGTATTGTGTTAAATTTTATAATAAAATACACTCTGACATTACCGAACTTAGTGAAAATAAATTCAAAGCGTGCATAAAACGTACGCTATGTAAGAAGGCATACTATACACTAGATGCTTATCTTAAGGATAAAAATGTATTTCTCTTCTTCCTTCTTATTTTCATTTACATAAGTAATTTGTAAATGTGGGAACCATGTAGCCATTAACTGTAATTTTATACTTAGTTAGTACTTTTTGTTTTTTTTTTGACCTGCTGCTAAAGTTTGATTAGCCGTTCCTACATTGTTCTCACATACCTATAACAATGTATTGCTCAAAAATGTAAAAGATCTATTTAAAAAAAAAGAGCAACCATGGAGTTTCTTGCCCGTTCTTCTCCATAGGAACGGCATTCCGAACGGGTGGTAAAGCAGTAGCATAATATTTTTGTAACTTGACGATTCATAAGTACTGTACAATAATGGTCTACGTGAATAAAAAATATTCTGATTCTGATTCTGTTTATCTTCAGTCCGAATTCAAGACTAACACGCTCCATCTTGAGTAGTAGTTCTTCTATGTGGTGAGCACTCGTCGCAAATAAGGTGGTATCATCTATAAATCAATACACTAGTAAAATTCGACTCCTGCATAGAATATGCTTCTGGGGAGCTATCTACGACACAGACCTTATTTAATGTAAGGAGAGAAAACAGACTTTGGGATCGATGAAACATTACAGGTAATCTTTGCTACGTTACATGACGGTGTCGACTGACTGACCTCCATCGACGTAGACGTGCGGCGGCAGCGGCGCTCCGGACGGGCGATGCGTGAACTGCGCGATGAGCACCCTGGCGCCGCCGTCCAGCGCCACGGACTCCATGGTGTCGTAGTAGGCGTCCACGAAGTACAGCCTCCGGGCGGCGGCGTCCAGCGCCAGCGCCGTCACCCGGCGCACGCGCCGCCGCACCAGCCAGCGCGCGCCCGCGCCGTCCAGCCCCGCGCACATCACGCCCGACTCCGCGCCGCGCTCCGACCAGAACATTTGCCTGCGCGCGCGCCGACACAACACATTCATCATTGTTCAATAAATAGACAGAAAAGGAAATACAATCTCTTATTTCGGATGAATCCCTGAAGGCAGTGGGAGTTTATCATCTAAGAATTTTGAATATCCCTGCAGTTCTTTTCATGTGTCAGTGTCCACTAGTGCACTGACCTGGTTTCGTTGTGTATGACGATGTCGTCGGGCTCGGCGGCGTCGCGCGCGTGCAGCGTGACGCGGCGGCGGCCGTCCAGCGCGGCGCAGTACACGCCGCCGCCCAGCTCGCCGCTGTCGCCGCCCGGCGCCGCCGTCCAGTACACGCGCCCGGACACCCAGTCGATTGCGACGCCGCGGATCGAGCCGCCGTCGCGGACCTACCATGCAACGTGAATTACATAGAGAAAGCTTACCAGGCGGAGCTCGGTTGGCTGGAGAACCGGCCAACCGCGCTCTCACACATAAAACAGGCGCAATGGACGTCGATTTGCGGAAAAGACTGCAGATGAAGAAGAACTAAAGGAAGATACATGAGGTTTTGTATATCTCTACATGTAGATACGTACAATAACTTGTGCCTTGGTGTCGTTGAGGTCGTGCGCGGGCGGCTCGAGGTCGGGCGCGGGCGCCAGCTGCGCGGACACGTCGCGGCGCGCCAGGCGGCCGCGCGCGTCGCCCCACCACACCCACCACGTGCCCTTCACCAGCGCGCCCGCGAGGCACGTGATCTCCACCCTGCACGGGGGAGGTATCGTTATGTTTTTGGGTTTTATATAGTACACTATACTTTCGTTTATTTGTGTTTATTTTTGTCAGCGATAGATGTCGCTAGCATGTTTTTGAACGAGGTATCGTTATGTTTTTGGGTTTTATATAGTAAACTATACTTTCGTTTATAAAAATGCTTACAATTGGTCGTTACAACTTTTCTGCTTAATTTTTCGTCTTAATTTTTCGTATGAATTATTTCCGTCTAGCCCCCTTTCGTAACGCGCGATAAGGAACTTCGTTCCAAAAATTGCTAGGTAGTGTAGTGGGCACCTGTCCGCGTATGCTTCGTCGGGCTCGGGCTCGTGGCTGAGATGCCAGGAGCGCACCGCGCCGCCCTCCGCCACCACCACCCGCGCCTTGTTACCTGCGCGGGAACACGATAACGAACTATAGTCAAGTAAGTAAACTCCTTATTGCGTTAAGATGGCAAGGGCCAGTCATTATTGACGATTTCATCAATAAAACATAATTTTATCGCTAGAATACTGTACCCACCGAGTGCTTCGCATATGAAGGAGTTGTCTGGTAGCTGCCGCTGCTTGAAGCCGGCCACGCACCTGTTTCATAAATTTCTCGTGTTATTTATAGGTTCACTTGTGTACTGGTCCGCTCTCTGAGCGATGTTCGTTCAGAAATGGTATTCAAACTCACTTGCAGGTGTGGTTGTTGTGTTTGGGCAGACACAGCTGCGAGCACGTGTTCCACTTGCAGGCGCTGGCGGCTCCTGCGACACACGGGCGGGTTACTAGCTGCCGTGGGAGTCCCACCGAGGAGGCGGGGAGACGGTCGGTACCTGTGTCGCAGGCGGTGGCGGCGGCGGCGGCGGGCACGCAGCGCCCGTCGTCGCACATGGCCTCGTCGGGCGCGCACACGGACTCCTCGCCCAGCCAGCGCCGCCGGTGGCAGAACGCGGGGCTCTCGTCGCCCTCGCAGTCCGCGAACCCGTCGCACATCAGGTTCGCCGGCAGACACGTGCCGCGGGGGCAGCTGCGGCGGGACACGCGGCGGACGATAAGTACGCACTTCAATTGCATTCCTCGAGAGATATTCTAGGACTTTCACTTCCAGACAAGGTTGAAAAAGTTAATAAATAAATATTGCCAGACAAATACACCAACTATACGGTCCCACACTAAAAACGCTTGTATTATGAGTACCGTACAATGTACTGGGGTGCACCTAGCATATATTACTTATATTAAACATCTGCGACTAGGGTTCAAACATTCCTGATCCGTAAGTAAGTGTACTGACCGGAACATAGTGGGCGGGCAGGCTTGCCTCTCGCAGGCGGCGGCGTCCTCGTCCTTGCCGTCGGCGCAGTCGCGGCGCTGGTCGCAGCGCCAGGCGGGCGGCGCGCAGGCCTCGCGCAGGCCGGCGCAGGCCAGGCGCGCGCCGCAGCGCGCCGGCGCGGCGGGCGCGCACGCGGCCTCGTCCGAGCCGTCGTCGCAGTCCGCGCGCCCGTCGCACCACCAGCGCGCCTCCACGCAGCGCCGCCCGTCGGCGCAGGCGCGCGCGCGCGGCCCGCAGCGCGCCGCGCAGCCCGCCTCGTCGCTGCCGTCCGCGCACTCCGCCACGCCCGAGCAGCGCAGCGCCGCGCGCACGCACTCGCCCGACGCGCAGCGGAACTCCGACTCGGAGCACGCGCGCGGCCGGCAGGACATCTCGTCGGCGCCGTCGCCGCAGTCGTCCTCCAGGTCGCAGCGCCAGCGGCCCGGGATGCAGCGCCCGTCCGGGCAGCGGAAGTAGGTGGGGTCGCAGGCGGGCGGCGCGAGCGCCTTGTCGCCGCAGTCGGCCTCGTCCTCGCGCTCCGCGCAGTCGGCCTGCAACACGCGGGCCGTCAGCACAGCGCCGGCGAGGCGGTCGCCGTGCTGCGAGTCCGGGGCGCTCACCTCCGCGTCGCACAGCCAGGCGCGCGGGATGCAGCGGCCGCTGCGGCAGCGGAACTGGTCGCGCGCGCACGTGCGCGCCAGGCACTGCGCGCCCTCGTCCGAGCCGTCGCCGCAGTCCGAGTCCGCGTCGCACACCCACACCAGCGGCACGCACGCGCCGTTCGCGCACATGAACTGACACATAAACGAACACTATTATTGTTCAGGAAAGATAACATTTTTCGTTGGATATATATTTACCTTCGTCTGCCCCTTTTTTGTTTGTAATTTAAAGCGGCGGATATATAAGTTTATCTACTTAATTTCATTCGGAATCGCGAAGGGTTTGTGTGGTCGGGAATATGACACAAGCGGCGGGATGCGGGTGTGTGCAGGTGTGTGCGGGAGTGTGCGGGCGACTCACGTGGTGCGGCGGGCAGGTGCGCGGCGGGCAGGCGGCCTCGTCGTCGGCGTCGTGGCAGTCGCGGCGCCCGTCGCAGCGCAGCGCCGCCGGCACGCAGCGCGCCGACACGCCCGCCGACGAGTTGCCGCGACACTTCCATTGCGACGACAGACACGTGAACTACAATAGAACAATGTCAATGCGGTCATAATATTAATCGGTGCAATGATGATGTGAATACTGTTAGTAACACCGGTACCTTGTCGCAGTCGGTCTCGTCGCTGCCGTCGCGGCAGTGGCGGGTGCCGTCGCAGATGTGCGAGGGGTGCACGCAGCGCCCGTCGTCGCACTGGAACTGGCCGGGCGAGCAGCGGAACGGGCGGCACGACGCCGGCTCGTCGGACCCGTCGCCGCAGTCGTCCTGCGCACGCATGTGGCGCATGGAGCTTTTATTTTAATTTATCTCAAAATTCACTGCATGGTGTCAAAATGTGACTTAAATAGTCGGTCTATTAGCGAGACTAATGAAATGCAAACAGCGCTCAGGCAAATCAGCGTGAGCGCTTGTCCCAAGAGAGCTGTGTTTTGATTGAGTGAGCTAAGTATGTAAAGTGCAACCCACCTGCGTGTCGCAGCGCCACCAGAACGGTATGCACTTGAGCGCGGTGGCGCACACGAAGTGCGCGGAGCTGCAGTTGGGCAGGCAGCCGCGCCCGTCCGCCGCCAGCGCCCAGTGCTCCGGGCATGCGCAGCGCGCGCCCGCCCCGCCCGCCCCGCCCGCCCCGCCCGCCCCGGCCGGCGTCAGCAGGCACAGCCCCGAGCAGTTCAGCGACGCGCACAGAGCTGATAACTCTGCGGAGAACACCACGGGATAAACAACACATCGGTAATGTAACGGTCCAGAGTACCTTCCCGTCACCATTCACAAATATATGATTAAACATTAAATTATGCTTGAACTTCTTTCACTTAGTTTCTCTCTAAAATATATATTTTCCTTCATGTAAGGTTCATTATAGTCAATGTTCTTGGCAACAGTTAATGAGGACACTTGATAGGTGAAATATAACATTATAAATTACTTTAATCTGAGGAAAAAACACAATAATAAACGAGAATCGTTCATGTTCTAACTAAAAGTTTTCAAAACTTTGTTTACAAACCGAACTTGATGACATTTAATAGATTTGACGTTTGATGGACATTGTCAGACTGAGTGCGTTTCGTTATTGTATTCTTTAAACAAATAGATAAAATAAATCCGTTAAAAACAAAATAGTTCTACGAACATTATAAATTATTAACTTTAAAATTTATTTATTTATTTATTTGATGGAAGACCAACAGCTAAAAGTAACAATAATAGATACGGGTACAGCATCTGAGAGCCAATTACAGGTCTCCACGTATAGATATAGGGTAACTAGTTGACGTGTGAACTTACATTAAACATTGAAAGATAATCTTAATGGCACTGAACTAAAATGTCAATACATTTATAGATTACATATTATAGATTAAGTTATTATGAAAATCTTGATTTACTTTTGAATATTGATTGAACTGACTATATTTCATTCACTAATGACCATAGACAAATATCAAGTGGATTGTTTTATTCGATTAATACTTTTCTATGCGAATCAGGGATGCCAGGCGTAAGAACAAGTCCTATGATCTAGGGAATTAGGGAATCGATTAGTAATTCGATCGGATGTTAGAAATGTCAGGATTGTTGTTATATTAAAAGAAATATTGAATACTTTAATAGGTTTAGCCAAATATATTACTAGTTTATACTTTGTTCTCCTTTTGGAGTGAATTATAATATCAAATTGCACGATATTATCATTGCTAGGATAAAACTTCAGAAGTGAAATTAAAAGGTTTAATTTAGTTGTAAAGTTAGTTAATATTATATGAGATCGCAGGAATAATATTAGGTTATTATTTATACAAATCAGATTATTTTAGTTAGGACATTTTAAGTTTGAATACTGGTAACCCAGATTCGGGATGTGATTGGCTGACAAATTGAACTATAAAGATCTAATTTGCGAATGAAAGATTGAAATAGGATTAGAATTGGGAAATAGGGATGTGACAATATTCAGATGTCTGATTTCACACGGATTAGAAACAAGATTTGATCCGGCAAATTACTTACGTGATAATATTTATAGTTCAACAAATTATTAAGTTTGATTTCTGATAGTGTAGAATTTACTTAGTAGGGCTTGTAAAATATCTATTCGTTCAACAGAGTTATCGGAACTGAATTATACTGATGAGGGAAATATCAATTAGTATGAAAGTATAATAAATATCATCTAGCATTCGTTTAGATAATATAAATTGATATTGCAATGGTTTAAAATACATTATTAATGTATTCTTCTATTTTTAATATTAAGGACCCGGGATTTAAATAATAGGGAAATCCGTGACCTAGTAACAAATGTGACATCACTAAAGGATTTCCTAGAAGATGGCGGGGATAACGCGTCACTTAGTGTTTTGGGGGATTCGCGCGGGAGTTGCGGAAAAGGACGCACGCGGGGCTGAGTGTTTGGTAGATTTTCGCGGGAGTGTTTTGTAGAATTTTGCATAATGAGTAATTAATGAGTTTTCGTGTTAATATTTTACAATAATTAATCCTATATCTGAGTGAGTGTGTGTTCGACGGGATGGTGTAGTAGGCGAGTTGCTGCATCTAAAGGGAAGTGCACTTTATAATCAAAATATAAATATAATTAAATAAGATAGGTATTTACGTAAAGGACGCGTTCGGCGTAGGGCGGGAATATTTCCAGATGAAGAAGAGATGGAATAAAGTAGACGCTCAGCACTAGATTTTATATGACAGGGTTCTGGTTTTATAAGCTTATGATTACCTAGAATTGGTATTTAATATTATTTGCATTCGATCACAATAACACTTGTGTTCATGTATATGTGAAGTACTTGCCTATGTTTCTAACTAGTTTCAATACTAGAAATAGGTATCTACACAAGTTCCACTTTGTGGCGCGATGGGAAATATCTACGTGCCTACTTTTGAATGATGGATTGATTTAATAATTACTAATGATCAATGGATGGATGACACAGCAAAATCCTGAGATAATAATTTAGTAGGTTATGTAGATAAATGATTAGGAATATAATAGAGATTTAGAAAGATTGGCGCCTTAGAAATATGGCACGCCATGTCGGAGAAGAGACGCCGAAACACGGTAGTTTCGCGCCAAAAGCGTCGCCGCGAGAAAAGTTTGGTGTCTCGTCAGGTATGTGACGCTTATCTAATTAACACTTAAGATATGAGTTTTCTATATTATTTCCATGACGTTTCTAGTCTAATTTATTATATGGTAAATGTTCAAAAGTGTGGTTGTGTTTAACAAATACGTGTACCACGTAGGAACGTATTTAAATATGGTTAAATAGGTAGGAACTGCGTAACCCGTGAATCGGTATCGTATACCTACTTACGGCGTGATGATAGTATTTGACAAAAGCGTGAACTATGTAGGTACGGTCATAGGGATACTTAGGTAGGTATCGTCATTTTATTTATCCATGGAGTTTCTTACTAGTTCTTCTCCATAGGATTAGGTTTTACGAACTAGTGGTAAATTCATTGTTTGACATAAATGTTTCCAATATTTAGTAGGTTGGAACCTACCTATTTGAATACTTGAAAAATAACTTTTAATGGTTGAATTATTTATTTTAATTCTAAGCGTCGGAGTCTGATCATTTGGTACAGTAAGTTGAATACGGAAGGATGGTCTCTGAAAGTTGAATTACTTATAATCTGTAAATTTATATCATAACAAGATTGACAGGTACGGCTACACTAGAGGCGAACGATCTCGGTTGGTTATCTCTTGCACGATCGATGTAAAGGGAGCCGACATTATAGTCAATGGTCGCATTTATCGGTTTTGTATTTGTACCATACTGAGCAGGAGTCTCGATTTGGTATACTCATCATGGTTTTGAATGTGATTGCGGATTCGGTGATATCTTGATGGTTTAGCTCTGTCCAAATGGTTGGTAACAGATAAGCTTGGTTTAAAATACATAATGGTATTTGTATACTTATTTGAGTAATTGGTAATGCTTTAACATAGTAACTTGTCTGAAAGGTTGACATTTACTTCTTTGATTTAATTTGAAATGTAGTAAACTATGAATTAATTTCAATTGATTCAGTCAATATTTCCACTCAATTCAATACTATATTGACTAAGTGGAGGGAGAGACAAATGTCTGGTGACGGTCTCTACTGGTCTTGAGCGGTGGAGTCGTGAGCTCTACCCTTAGCCACTATAAAAATATAGATCTACTTTAGATCTATACAGTTTTATAATAATAATAAAAGTATTTTGTCTATGTCATTATATTTGTAGTAATCTAGAATTACTCATCTTATCGTTATCTATTCAGTACCTATTATCAGAATAAATAGTATTTTAATATATTATGATCACTCAATAACAGTAGAATCAATAAATATAGAGAAACTGATTTATTTATTATGAGTTTATCAAAGTGTATCTTCTTCCAATTACTTTAGCTTCAATAACGTTTACCTTAAGCCATATACACGTAGGTGACCACCTTTATTTAGATGAAATTATCTCAGCTGCATATTTTAGTAGAAATATAAATAATATAACGGGTCTAGGTAGAGCAGGTATAGTATTATATAATTTAGGCTATGTAGGAATACCAATCTTTCACTAAAAGAATTTAGGTTACTAATCAACGGTATCACAACGTACGGGTTTCATTATCACTAGACGAATCACTTGGCCAATATTAAAACCCAGATCACAACTAAGTCTAAGGTTACATAATTAAGTAGGTAAAGGTATAAAATAAGTCGTAGGATATTAAGGATGTCTAAGATGAGATAGGAAGGTAGGTAGGGGGGGTCGTTACAATTTAGTGTGCCGTGGACCAGGATTTGAGCCTCGATCTTGAGTTACAATATAGATTTCTGTGGACTAGGATAGTGTAGTGTTTTGGTTTAAATAAATTAGTTATCATTATAATATTTACATCCGTGTATAATATTTGTTTAACATAATATTTAAAGACTGGTTTGATCTGGAAAGTGACTTTTCTAAAGTCACAATTTGTTGCTTGTGAAATGGATAAGTGAAGATTGGTATTTAATCAAGTAGGATAAATAGATTTAGGACAAATAGGCTTTAACAATGTTCTCACAATATCTATATATACATATTATATGTTTTACCCATTTACCCATTTTATATGTTTTAATGATTCAATTAATTTTAGGGACATAATCATGAGTTTCATCACAGTCTATTATAATTATAAACTTATTAAATTATGTATAGCATTAAACATATTCTATATAAAGGTATACAAAATAGGTGTTTTATAAATGATTTTAGGAAAATTTTATAATTAGTCAGATTCTTATCAGATTTTATTGATTACTGATATGACTTACCGGGCATAGAAAAATATTAATCAAATTTTCGAACGCCATCTAAGTATTATAGGAAAAATATATTATGGTTTTGACATAATATATCGTAGTATTTATATTACATAAATTAATATTATGTGATACTAACGTCTAACAAATTGGGGGTCGCGTTAGTTCACACGGACTCTCACGTCTACAAATCGGGGGGTTGTATTAGCTAAGAGTATGCTAACGTCCAACAATCGGGGGGTTGAATTATAAAGTTTTTATTTTACACAAAATGTTTTAAAAGCAGAATAGACTAATTCCGATATTCAGTCTTATGTAGGGCAGGTTAGGGTATAATTTTGAAAATCAAACATTTTGTATAATGTTTATGAACATAGGTGCTGTTATAGAATAGTTATAGATAGGTAGAGAAAAAGTAGCTTTATACTGGAATAGTATGGTTACGCATCGAGTAACCTAGGTTGTTACATTTAGGTATAAAGAATTTGTGTGGCGCTTGAGTAGCGAAACTCTAGAACTTTGTTCCGCTCGCATTATAGTTTTGACTTTTGTCTGTTTGATTATCAACGTCAATAAATATTTATAGTCGGTTTTATATTTATAAAAAGGGTTCCATTTGTTTTTGCATTTTACAAAGATAAAATTAAAAACATAATTATGTTAGTACATTAAATTCAATTTCATTACTAGTAGCGCCATCTATTGGGAAAGAGGAACAGATTAGTATCGATTCATATCTGTTTCATTCTATGAAGTTGTAATATAATCGTGATTAGAGTTTATTATTTTAGAGGAAAGGGACTAGACTTCTACTTCTACTGATAACGGTTTTGTCAGTCTTTATTTTACCTGTGTTATAAGGAAAGTTGTAGGATAGAAATACTGAAACTTGGGTTTGCGATAACTATTAGGTTCCCAGTACCTACGATTCGTTCGATGACATCTAGTTGAAATATGTTTAGGGTGATATAGGAAATAGACATACATCCATATGTTAATTATGTTTAAAATATTTATATAATTTCTCATATTAGCAGTTTAAACGTTAAAATCTTTCTAGGTAAATTAATATTATAATAGTTTGATTCGAAGCTAGGTAGGTATATCAATATTAAACGGCTAGAATGGGTTATCGAAGTCCTTAATAAGTAGTATAAATAATTATGGTAGTGACAATTTTAGTAGTGCCACCTACAGGATTTAAAGTCTAACATCTCTATACGTTAACATTATTTATTAGTATAACTTGCGTTATTAGTAGTAAAATGAAATATAGGTAGTGAATATTTGTTAGCAGAAAGAAATCTAGGGAAATTTTTAGTAATAATATTTATAATTCCGTTATTTAGGTAATTTTATTCGATTGAATATAAACTAACGATATCTTTTATCGAAAAGTGTAAGTAGTAATTATGGCAATATTAAACATTTATTTCTTTATTAGACCTCTAGTGACTAGTAGCAGAACTTTTAAGAGTTTGGGTAAATTGATTTTAGGTGAGCCAAAAGTGACATCTGTCATACTAAATGATAGAACTAGCAATCAATAAATTAAATAAATATATTTTTAGTTTAGCTAGTCGGCGCTAGATGTCTATGACGTGTTTAGGGTTATGTTCCAAAAATATTTAATTCTTTTGTAAAATATTATTTCTAGTATAATTTATGGTATACGGTTAGAAATAATATAATTCCAGGATAGGTAGATTTATACGATGTGGGTTCGATTCCCAGGTCTATCATTATTTTATGTTTTAATTTTGTCTTCCATGTAGAACGATTTGTACCTACGTATAGAAACAAACATATAGATTCTCATAGGTATTATTATATATGGTATATCGTTTTGAATTAGTACAATACTACTATAGGTCGATTTATACGATGTGGGTTCGATTCCCAGGTATATCATTATGTTATATTTAAATGTTGCGGTCAATTTAGATCGATTTGTACTTGTATATTGGAACAACAAATATATAAACTCAGATAGGTATTATATATTTACATAGGTAGAACGGACACAATGTTACGGTAAATTTGAGGTAGAGAATATTCAACTTGTAAAGTTTATTTATTATTTCTTTACAAGATACGTTTTGGACTTGCATATAAAATGAAGCTAGGTTATAGTGAGTAAGTGTCAGGACAGGTTGGGCTCGGGTTCGAATCCCGGGTAGTTAACTTTTTGTGTTTTTGTATTTTCAATTGAGGAATATTTAGATCGCTTCGTGAGCATATAGTACACAGGTACCTACTCCAAATAAATAGTTGTACTTTATAGGATGGGGAAACTTCGTAGGATATTGACTTTGACCTTGGTATTATTTTATTATAGAAACTTTTAGTTTTATTTACGAGATAAACTAAACTCACACAGGTACCTACCTCAAATTAATAGTTGAACTCTGTAGGATAGGATAACTTTGTAGACTTTGACTTTCGGTAGTATTTAAATAAAAAAAAATCGTTTAAATAACAAGTTATTGATTTTAGTGCTACTAATAATAATAATTCTATTAACTTAATTTATTAAAAAAAAAAACGAATAATTGCTGTTATTAAACTATAATAATAATATTAAATTGTGAAGGTGTACACATGAGGGTTTACTTATGGAGCCGGTTCGGTTAAGTTGAGACGGGGGGTTGTTGTTCAGTCTGGGGGTTGGGAATTAATTTAGATTAAACAGTAATTCGTGTTTCATACCAAAACGATTGTTGCGGAGGTGTTTAGGTGGAGTGGTTCGCAATGAAAAGAGCAGTGTCAGCTTGTATGTGTAATGTTGATTTGTTGATGACGAGTGATTAATTAGGTGATGATGTATGTTAAGTATTATATTTTCTTTGAGGCCTAAATGTTTCAACAACATCTTGGTATGGAACGGTTTGTCAATGTATGAGATACATGAAATTACATTCACACAATCAAGGACTTAATATGAAGGAGATGGTGTTAGGTAGGTCAGCAGACAAGCATCAGTATTTACTGATTTCATATTAAGTTCTACTCTACTCGCAGCCGATATCCGATCTAATTACACTACACATACTCCGAATTGTAAATGAGTTATTATTATGTTGCCGGGTCCGAGTGGAGATGAGGCAGTCATGGAGATTTATTACTTTTAGCCTATGAGGACTTCTAGATTATGATAGGATGGTGTATTCGGGTTCTTGGCGAACGATAAGGAAACTGTTTTGTTCGGAAAGGCTTACACCATATCACTAGGATTGACCTGACTCACAACCAGGTTTCCTTACATAGTTTAGATTGTCTGCGCGAGGGGTCATACTTTTTCATGCTTTGTTGCATTAAAACGCTTGGATTTTGGTTCATATAATAATTATTTCCAATTCGGTTGAAAAACACTTTTCATGAGTAAGCACACACACATATTACATTCATAGCCTTAGGTTAGTTCTTGTATTCAAATGTTGACAAATTAGAATCTGTTTGTTAAATTAGAGAGGGGACATTGAAATTGTAGATATATTTGTGAATATATTTTATTTCGTGAAAAATTTACTACGGTTAATTATTTAGCCACCTGCATAAATTTTGGGGGTTGAACTGTAACGGTCCAGAGTACCTTCCCGTCACCATTCACAAATATATGATTAAACATTAAATTATGCTTGAACTTCTTTCACTTAGTTTCTCTCTAAAATATATATTTTCCTTCATGTAAGGTTCATTATAGTCAATGTTCTTGGCAACAGTTAATGAGGACACTTGATAGGTGAAATATAACATTATAAATTACTTTAATCTGAGGAAAAAACACAATAATAAACGAGAATCGTTCATGTTCTAACTAAAAGTTTTCAAAACTTTGTTTACAAACCGAACTTGATGACATTTAATAGATTTGACGTTTGATGGACATTGTCAGACTGAGTGCGTTTCGTTATTGTATTCTTTAAACAAATAGATAAAATAAATCCGTTAAAAACAAAATAGTTCTACGAACATTATAAATTATTAACTTTAAAATGTCAATACATTTATAGATTACATATTATAGATTAAGTTATTATGAAAATCTTGATTTACTTTTGAATATTGATTGAACTGACTATATTTCATTCACTAATGACCATAGACAAATATCAAGTGGATTGTTTTATTCGATTAATACTTTTCTATGCGAATCAGGGATGCCAGGCGTAAGAACAAGTCCTATGATCTAGGGAATTAGGGAATCGATTAGTAATTCGATCGGATGTTAGAAATGTCAGGATTGTTGTTATATTAAAAGAAATATTGAATACTTTAATAGGTTTAGCCAAATATATTACTAGTTTATACTTTGTTCTCCTTTTGGAGTGAATTATAATATCAAATTGCACGATATTATCATTGCTAGGATAAAACTTCAGAAGTGAAATTAAAAGGTTTAATTTAGTTGTAAAGTTAGTTAATATTATATGAGATCGCAGGAATAATATTAGGTTATTATTTATACAAATCAGATTATTTTAGTTAGGACATTTTAAGTTTGAATACTGGTAACCCAGATTCGGGATGTGATTGGCTGACAAATTGAACTATAAAGATCTAATTTGCGAATGAAAGATTGAAATAGGATTAGAATTGGGAAATAGGGATGTGACAATATTCAGATGTCTGATTTCACACGGATTAGAAACAAGATTTGATCCGGCAAATTACTTACGTGATAATATTTATAGTTCAACAAATTATTAAGTTTGATTTCTGATAGTGTAGAATTTACTTAGTAGGGCTTGTAAAATATCTATTCGTTCAACAGAGTTATCGGAACTGAATTATACTGATGAGGGAAATATCAATTAGTATGAAAGTATAATAAATATCATCTAGCATTCGTTTAGATAATATAAATTGATATTGCAATGGTTTAAAATACATTATTAATGTATTCTTCTATTTTTAATATTAAGGACCCGGGATTTAAATAATAGGGAAATCCGTGACCTAGTAACAAATGTGACATCACTAAAGGATTTCCTAGAAGATGGCGGGGATAACGCGTCACTTAGTGTTTTGGGGGATTCGCGCGGGAGTTGCGGAAAAGGACGCACGCGGGGCTGAGTGTTTGGTAGATTTTCGCGGGAGTGTTTTGTAGAATTTTGCATAATGAGTAATTAATGAGTTTTCGTGTTAATATTTTACAATAATTAATCCTATATCTGAGTGAGTGTGTGTTCGACGGGATGGTGTAGTAGGCGAGTTGCTGCATCTAAAGGGAAGTGCACTTTATAATCAAAATATAAATATAATTAAATAAGATAGGTATTTACGTAAAGGACGCGTTCGGCGTAGGGCGGGAATATTTCCAGATGAAGAAGAGATGGAATAAAGTAGACGCTCAGCACTAGATTTTATATGACAGGGTTCTGGTTTTATAAGCTTATGATTACCTAGAATTGGTATTTAATATTATTTGCATTCGATCACAATAACACTTGTGTTCATGTATATGTGAAGTACTTGCCTATGTTTCTAACTAGTTTCAATACTAGAAATAGGTATCTACACAAGTTCCACTTTGTGGCGCGATGGGAAATATCTACGTGCCTACTTTTGAATGATGGATTGATTTAATAATTACTAATGATCAATGGATGGATGACACAGCAAAATCCTGAGATAATAATTTAGTAGGTTATGTAGATAAATGATTAGGAATATAATAGAGATTTAGAAAGATTGGCGCCTTAGAAATATGGCACGCCATGTCGGAGAAGAGACGCCGAAACACGGTAGTTTCGCGCCAAAAGCGTCGCCGCGAGAAAAGTTTGGTGTCTCGTCAGGTATGTGACGCTTATCTAATTAACACTTAAGATATGAGTTTTCTATATTATTTCCATGACGTTTCTAGTCTAATTTATTATATGGTAAATGTTCAAAAGTGTGGTTGTGTTTAACAAATACGTGTACCACGTAGGAACGTATTTAAATATGGTTAAATAGGTAGGAACTGCGTAACCCGTGAATCGGTATCGTATACCTACTTACGGCGTGATGATAGTATTTGACAAAAGCGTGAACTATGTAGGTACGGTCATAGGGATACTTAGGTAGGTATCGTCATTTTATTTATCCATGGAGTTTCTTACTAGTTCTTCTCCATAGGATTAGGTTTTACGAACTAGTGGTAAATTCATTGTTTGACATAAATGTTTCCAATATTTAGTAGGTTGGAACCTACCTATTTGAATACTTGAAAAATAACTTTTAATGGTTGAATTATTTATTTTAATTCTAAGCGTCGGAGTCTGATCATTTGGTACAGTAAGTTGAATACGGAAGGATGGTCTCTGAAAGTTGAATTACTTATAATCTGTAAATTTATATCATAACAAGATTGACAGGTACGGCTACACTAGAGGCGAACGATCTCGGTTTGTTATCTCTTGCACGATCGATGTAAAGGGAGCCGACATTATAGTCAATGGTCGCATTTATCGGTTTTGTATTTGTACCATACTGAGCAGGAGTCTCGATTTGGTATACTCATCATGGTTTTGAATGTGATTGCGGATTCGGTGATATCTTGATGGTTTAGCTCTGTCCAAATGGTTGGTAACAGATAAGCTTGGTTTAAAATACATAATGGTATTTGTATACTTATTTGAGTAATTGGTAATGCTTTAACATAGTAACTTGTCTGAAAGGTTGACATTTACTTCTTTGATTTAATTTGAAATGTAGTAAACTATGAATTAATTTCAATTGATTCAGTCAATATTTCCACTCAATTCAATACTATATTGACTAAGTGGAGGGAGAGACAAATGTCTGGTGACGGTCTCTACTGGTCTTGAGCGGTGGAGTCGTGAGCTCTACCCTTAGCCACTATAAAAATATAGATCTACTTTAGATCTATACAGTTTAATAATAATAATAAAAGTATTTTGTCTATGTCATTATATTTGTAGTAATCTAGAATTACTCATCTTATCGTTATCTATTCAGTACCTATTATCAGAATAAATAGTATTTTAATATATTATGATCACTCAATAACAGTAGAATCAATAAATATAGAGAAACTGATTTATTTATTATGAGTTTATCAAAGTGTATCTTCTTCCAATTACTTTAGCTTCAATAACGTTTACCTTAAGCCATATACACGTAGGTGACCACCTTTATTTAGATGAAATTATCTCAGCTGCATATTTTAGTAGAAATATAAATAATATAACGGGTCTAGGTAGAGCAGGTATAGTATTATATAATTTAGGCTATGTAGGAATACCAATCTTTCACTAAAAGAATTTAGGTTACTAATCAACGGTATCACAACGTAAGGGTTTCATTATCACTAGACGAATCACTTGGCCAATATTAAAACCCAGATCACAACTAAGTCTAAGGTTACATAATTAAGTAGGTAAAGGTATAAAATAAGTCGTAGGATATTAAGGATGTCTAAGATGAGATAGGAAGGTAGGTAGGGGGGGTCGTTACAGTAACAAGACAATTCTACCGTGAACCGTGGCGAACACCGACCAGCCGATTCCATATCTTTAACAACGTGGTTAATATCTCCGGATTGCCGGAACCTAAAATAAGCAGTCGTATTTAGAATCGGTTCAGCGAGGCGCGTGCGCGATGCGTACCCGGCGCGGGCGGCTGGCGGCTGGGGTGCAGCACGTGCAGGTCCATGGGCTTGTGCACCGTCTGCAGCACCGTGCGGCACTCGTACGCGCCGCCCGCGCTCAGCTCCGTCGTCTCGTTGCTCTCCTGCTGACAACATTCATCCACTATATAGATTTGTGAGGATACATATGGGATAGAGTTTCCACAAGCATCGCTTGTGCGACGGAGAGAAAGAGAGCAAATTACCATTTTTTTTATAGCTCTTACTCTCTCCTACAAATAAGTAGGTTGTCAGCTGGCAGAGGTGGTACCTTGTAGTTCATGTTGGGTCTCCGGCGGCAGCTCTCGATGGCGCGCGTCTCCCAGTCGCTCCAGTACACGCGCGCCTCCCACACCGCCAGCGCGAACACGTGGTGCAGCCGCAGCCACGGCATGCGGTCTGCACATGACACATCACTTGGTAAACGATCCACCAGGCTCTACGAGGCAAGTATGCTGGAAGACTCTAGCTTAGTTTACGGACCTCTAGAGAACAGTACTCGAACCCGCTTGCCGTCCAGGTCCGCGACGGCTATGTAGTCCTCCCTCGCGTCCGCGAAGTACAGCTCGTCCGTGGCGTAGGAGATGGTGAGCGCGTTGGGCCAGCCGAGCCCCACGGCCACCAGCACCTGCGGCGCCGAGCCGTCCATGCCGGCGCGCCCGATGTGCGCCGACTCGCCCCAGTCCGACCAGTAGATCCACCTGTTCCCACACGCCACACGCTCGCGTTATATGACACAACTTTAAATAGAGTAGGGCCGTTGGGAATCTCCTATATAGGTTTTCCGATAGATTATGCCAACAGATATGGCTATAGGCCTGCAATGTACGTAACCACCTGACCACGACCTGATTAGCTCAGTCAGTCAGTATTAATGTCCCGTAATATAAACTGAATTATATATATAATAATATTTCCTGAAAAAGTACGATATAAGTAGAATAGACGTGATTCGATATAGAAATGTGTACTTGAGAATGAAAGCTAGGGATATTTTCGAGTAATTTGAGGACAATTCCGTCCATGCTGGAAAGGCTATGTATCGCGCAGCGTGTTAGGTTACCCCCGCGGCGGGTGCAGCGCCAGCGCGCGCGGCTCGCTGAGCCCGCGCCGCAGCAGCACGCGGCGGTGCGCGCCGTCCAGCCGCGACACCTCCAGCGTGTCCGTGCCCTTGTCGCACCAGTACACGTTGCCGCCCACCCAGTCCACCGCCAGCCCGTCCGGGTTCTGCAGCGTCGCGCCGTGCACCAGCTGCGCACAACACACCGCTCGTATAGCCGCACTACACACACACAGGCCAGCGGTGCACCGACAATCATTAAAGACACAATCAGCAAACAGACTTCTCAATCGTTCACAAATACGTCGCAATTTTTGTGCGTTTCTAGAGAAGAAGTTGTATGGAAGAGCGAGGCCTCAGTCTCTGTCTCGTCACCTGGTAGTCCTCGGGCGCGAGGGCGGGCAGCGGCGCGGGGGCGGCGGGGGCGGCGGGGGCGGCGGGCGCGCGGCACACGCGCTTGATGGAGCTGCCCAGCTTGGTGACGTCGCTCCAGTACAGGCAGCCGCGCGCCCAGTGCATGTCCAGCGCCACCGCGTTCGTGAGGTTGTGCACCAGCAGCGCGCTGGCGCCCGCGCCGCGCAGCGACACGCGCCGGATGTAGTAGCGGTTCGTGAAGATCAGGCTCGCCTCCACATCTGCACAGACGACGGCACGCGCGGCTACAGCTCTCATATTAGACTAATGCACAGGCCCGGTTCGTCGAGGCACCGTCCGTTCGACTATACAGATACTTCGCTGCCGACATGTACTCACTGGAGTCAGGCGTGCAGGAGACGCCGTCCGACATCAGCTTGTATCCCTCCGCGCAGGAGCACACGAAGCTACCCGCCGTGTTCCTGGGGGAGCAGTACCAAGTTAACGTCATGTGACTCTATAGGGGCAGGTTAATACTTTTTGGCAGTGGCAACATCGCCGACCTGCAGCGATGGTCGCAGGGCTCGTCCTCGGCGCACTCGTCGACGTCGGTGCAGGAGCGGCCGTCGGCGGCGCGCCGCCAGCCCGCGCGGCACCAGCACGCGCGCCCCACCGGCAGGTCCGTGCAGTTGTGCGCGCAGGAGCCGTTCAGCAGCGCGCACTCGTCGATACCTGCGGTACAGAATGCTTCTTCAAATGGTCGATAGAATAATACGGCACTTGAAACCTGAAGAGATCATTCGGTCGACTCAAAAGTGTCACAAACGACTGCTGTAAGCCAGTATGTCGGTGCGCTGGCACTACTGACCGCATCTGCGCTCGTCGGAGTAGTCCCCGCAGTCGTCGCCGCCGTCGCAGAGCGCGGCGCGCGGCACGCACGCGCCGTTGGCGCACTGCCACTCGCCGCGCGCGCACGCGCCCGCCGCGCCGCCCGCACCGCCCGCACCGCCCGCACCGCCCGCACCGGACGCGCGCGCGTACGACGCTGCATGGATGCGGAACTTTAATATACGTCCAGAAATTCAAATCCATCTCTAGTCCGAATGCTTCGGACTCACAGCACAACTCGGGATCCTCGTCGGAGCCCGCCCCGCCGCCGCCGCCGTCCATGCAGTGGTCCCTGCCGTCGCATATCCGGTCCCGCGCCACGCAGCGGCCGGCGCACAGCAGCGCGTCGTCTGCGCCCGCGCACAGCGACGCGGCCGGCTGCAGCGCGCCGCCGGCCACGCAGCCCGTCGGCTCGTCCGACCCGTCCGGGCAGTCCGCGCTGCCGTCGCAGTATAGCATCTGGAACGAGGGGAATGACTCGATGCGTTTGCTTGCTGAGTTGGCGTGTGAGCTCGATTGGGCAAATCTATGAAACATAGGTCCGCACCTCCGAGATGCAGAGTCCGTTGTCCCTGCAACGGAAGGCGTAGGGCTCGCACACGCAGCCCAGCTCGTCCTCGCCCGCCGGGCAGTCGGGCGAGCCGTCGCAGCGCGCGCCGGCCGCCACGCACGCCTCGCCGCCGCACGAGAACTCGTCCGCGCCGCACGACATGTTGCTCGACTGACCTGCGGGGTCAGCGGGAACGCCTCATGTAATGGTAACGTCATCGAGGAAGCATGCTGTCACTGTCATACTTATTTATGAAACCGTACGTACCGCCGCAGCGCAGCGTCTCGTCAGAGTGGTCGGCGCAGTCGGCGCGGCCGTCGCAGCGCCACGCCAGCGGGATGCACAGCCCGTCGCCGCACGAGAACTGCGCCTCGTCGCACGACTCCCGCGCCGGGGGCCACGCGCTCGTCGCGGGGACTACGATATAGCGAGTCAAGATGAACGTCTACATTAGTGTAGCTTGAAGGATCGATATCGTATGGCCTAGCAGTCAACAGAGTCCTCAAACCGAAGCAGGTCTATACTATACACGTGAAGATAAAATAGAGGCTAGAATCTTTTTTTGATTTGGACAGACACTGCAAGCGACAGTTACTAACATAAATGCTTTTATGTTAGTAACTGTCGCTTGCTATGGGGCAGTTGGCTTTTTAATTAAGAAAAAATACAAAAATAACATAGAAAACTATATAGGCATATCCGAAAGAGTCTGTCTGCTAAACCTACGCTTTACAGCAATGAAACTATCAATTATCCAAATCAAGCAAGTCGAACGAATCAACTGGGAAGCTAACGATAACATCGAGTCATACTACCTCAAAATAGAGTCATCCATACAGGAAAGTTTAAAGAGCCTAACGATAACTAAAACAAAGGAAGAAATAATATCCGAAGAAACTAAAAACTTAATAAAAAAGCGCACAGAACTACAACACAAACCTTCAAAAGATAAGGAGGAGAAAAAGGAACTTTCATCACTCTACAAAATCACAAATAAACTATTGTTACGATGCGTATAAAAGAGGTAACGATTACTCTTGAAATAGTCATCGAAGCTTCTGGAAACAAAAACGCATTGTCGGGTCCAAGGTCTCCTATCGATCTGTGAAGAAAGATCTAGAATCGCCAACAATGTTGCAACCGGCTTCCAGAATATATCTCGTTTTATTTTTATTAAAATTATTAGTAAACAAATGCGAGGACAATGTAATTCCTGGAACTGGGAGTTCTCGGAATAATACCGATTTCACGAATGCAGCTACGTACACTAGAACATTCTAGCCCCTCCTTATTACCGAGTAAATAAGGTTCATTTTCCTTATGGAACATTTCTGTTTTGTGGGTTTTTCTCGACACCTTTCTGGAAAGATCCACCCTCGCTATTTTCGGATTATAAATAGTGTGCAGGACCAGCGACGAGACAGTTTTCTATTTGAAAGCGATAGTGAACACATCTCTCGGAAGCGAACTAAGAAGACTATACCGGCGACTCTAGCGAATACTGTGGACAACTGTGTTACAAAGTGATTTGGTGTATTGTTGTTTGAGTGTTGACTAATTAGTGTACTGGTGTGTACTAATTTTGCCTTCTGTGTGGAGAGCGATTAAAATTCATTTTCACGAGAATCGGCATTTGATTACCCCCGCACGTAACACTATTTAAAAAAGATTTTTTAAAAAAGATTGAATATAAGAAAAACCTATACATCGCATATGTCGATTCCATTCCATTTCACATAAGAGTATCTGGGACGCCTTAGAGCAGCAGAATCTTCCATACATATAAATTAACATTATCAAAGATATATATATAGAAAAAGTACAAGCCGGGTCAAATTAGATAGACAAGGCCCAGAATTTAATATCCGTAGAGGTGTGAAGCAAGGAGACCCGCTATCACCAAAAATGTTCATAGCTGTCTTACAAAATATAATGAAAGACCTAGACTGGAGCAAAAAAGGATTAACCATAGAAGGAAAAACCCTCAGTATCCTAAGATTTGCCGACGATATAGTCCTATTCGCTAAGACATCAAAACAACTAGAAGAAATGCTGACAGAACTAAGCGCTGCTAGCGAAAATATAGGTCTTCAACTAAATACTTCAAAAACAAAGATAGCTACCAATGGTACGAAGAATCCCATACTAATAAATCAAACACCTATAGAATATGTAGAGAACTATATATACCTCGGAAAACAAATATCATTTAAAAACACAAGACACCTAGACGAAATAGACAGGAGAATCAACATGACCTGGAAAAAATACTGGAGCTACAAAGAAATATTAAAATCAAAACTTTCAATTAAATTAAAGAAAAAGGTGATGGATTCGAGTCTATTGCCCTGTTTATCGTACGGTGCCCAAACCTGGATCTTTAACAAAACCACCATGTCAAAAATTCGTACCTGCCAACGGGCTATGGAGAGGAGCATCCTTGACATCAAGACCATCGACAAAGTCAATAGTAAAAAAATCAGATACAAAACCAAAGTGATAGACGCATTACAACACGCACAGCGTTTGAAGTGGAAATGGGCAGGACACATCGCCCGTTCTTCTGAAGAAAGATGGCCAAATCGAGTAACAAAATGGACAGGTCCGGGAGGAAAGAGACAAAGGGGCAGACCAAAAGCTCGCTGGAGGGACGACATACTTCGGTTGGCGGGAAGAGACTGGATGGATGCAGCTGGTGACAGGGAAAAGTGGAGACAAATGGAGGAGGCCTATACCCGAAAGGGGCCATGACATTTATATTTTCTTTTTAATTTCTTTAAATCTATTAAATTCTTTTAATCTCATGGAAATAAAAGAGGCTTAATAATAATAATAATAAAAAACTGTCGCTTGCAGTGAAATAGCAAAACTCGCAGCTCGAGATTTTTGCCAAAGAAGTACCTCAAGGGGGTAGGCTATTTCACTGTTGAGTGGGTACTGCTCTATGGCAGTGGATGGTATGAGATATGTCGTACGCACCGGTGGTGTGCGCGGCGGGGGTGGTGGAGGGGTCCGGCTCGCAGTCGCCGCGCAGGCAGGCGGGGCAGCCGCGCTCGTCCGACCCGTCCGGGCACTGCGCCGCGCCGTCGCAGCGCGCCGACAGCTCCACGCACAGCCCGTCGTCGCACCTGCCGCGACATACCACTACACTAGCGACACCCGCTCCGCCGGCCGGCGACCCACCGAGCGGGGATACTAGCCTCAGTTGCTAAAGAACATTTAAAGACCTCTACTTGTCTTAAAACTTGGCCCGATTTGTAGGATGGTCATGTAAGGACATTGGTCTTCTGTGAGCGTGGATCTAATGCACATTTTTGTACACTTATCGTTGAAATGATTAGACTGTAATGTGGATGTTTGAACTATCGAGTACAGGTCGGCTAGTGGAGTAGTGGTGGGGTGTGCATCTCACTTGTAGTGCGTGGGTGCGCAGTCGCAGGCCGCCTCGTCGGCGCCGTCGTCGCAGTCCACGCGGCCGTCGCACACGTCGCGCGCCGGCACGCAGCGCCCGCCCGCGCCGCAGCGCAGCGCGCCCGCCGGGCACTCGCGCGACGCTGCGACAACACACACGTACTCAAGTATTGCTACCTCGTGCAACCTTACCCTTCAGCCGGAGTGCCGGAGCGAGCTGTCACGGCTAGTGCAGACAGCAGACGGGCAGTGTGGTCAACGGAGAAATTTTAAAAGTTATCTGCTATCGACCGTGTCAGCGCAGTACAGTCTCCTCTCAGATAGAACGGCGGCGGTGTAACTCACTGCAGTAGTAGAGGTCCTCGTCGCTGGCGGCGGGCGAGTCGCTGCAGTGCGGCACGCCGTCGCACGCCAGCTCCTCCGGGATGCAGGGGCCCTCGGCGCACGCGAAGCGGCCCGCCGCGCACGCCGCGCCCGCCGCGCCCGCCGCGCCCGCCACCAGGCACGCGCGCGCGTCCGCGCCCAGCCGGCGCCCCGCGCCGCACGAGCACGTCGCCTCGCCCGACGCGTCCATCTTGCAAATCTCCGCGCATCCGCCGTTAAGCGTCGCGCACGGGTCCGACGAACCTGGTGCATGGACAATGGCAGTAGTAGAGGTATCGATAAGATCGAGTAGTAGTCGGGTAGTGGCGTCTGCACTGACAGGTCTGGTGGTCGGGCGCGACGGCGAGCACGGCCATGGGGCGCGGCACGTCGCGGCGCAGCGCCTCGCCGCCGCCCGCGCGCTTGTCGGCGCGGAACACGCCGTGCGCCAGCCAGTCCGACCAGAACACCCAGCCGCCCGCCACCGCCACGTCGAACGGGTGCTCCGTCGCCAGCCGGGTCACGATCTGACACACAACGGAACCGATGAGAATGCTTACCACTCCCCGATCAGTCTAGGTGACGACTTCCTGAGCTAGTCGTCGCCTTGTGATGCAGTACACCGTACCGCGAGCTGCACACTCACCTGCCGATGCGAGCCGTCGTAGTTCATCCGCTCGATCTTGTCGAGCCGGGCGTCGGCCCAGTAGATCTTCTTGGCGGCGTGGTCGAGCGCGAGCCCGTTGGGCATGAGGATGTCGGTGGCCACGATGGTCTGCAGGTCGCGGCCGGTGGCGTGCGCGCGCTGGATGGAGGGCGCCGTCTCGTTCCAGTTGGTCCAGTAGAGGCGCGTCTCGCAGGGCTCGAAGTCGATGCCGCGGGGCCGGTGGTCGCGCGGCAGGCGCAGCAGCGTGGCCACGAGCGCGGCGCGGCGCGGCGGCGGCGCGGCCAGCAGCGCCGGCAGCCGCGCGCCGCGCACCGCCGCCGCCGAGCTGCTCGTCCAGTACAGCGTGCGCGTCGCCGCGCCGTACACCATGCCCTCCACCGCGCCCACCTCTGCCGCCGCCACCCCACACCGTCACATTACGTTCGCATACCACTCGCCGCGAACACGCCACTCAACAAGTACTCCCCTAACCCCCAACTAAGCTAACGCTTGAGCTGGCAGTGAGGTCATAACAACACTTTTATTGAAATAAAAATATCTCTATCGAAATCCAGCTAACGAGGGCGCCTTCTAGCCAACCTTGACATATTAACGATCCCTTAGTAGGAATGTTGATCTAGAAATTGCCTTCAAGAGTGAGACGGCTGGAAGGGTGAAACAGAAAAGGGAAAGCCTAATGCTGTCCCACTCATGGGACAGCAGGGCAGCCGAATGACAGACAGCGGAGTGTAGACGGCAACATTATTAATATGTAAGAGGTAACTTACGCTCGAGCAGTAGCTCGTGCTTGGAGCCGTTGAAGTGCACCATGTTGATGGAGCCGCGCTGGATGTCGGAGTAGAAGAGCCGCGAGCTGCTGTACTCGTACGCCAGGCTGATGGCGTTGCGCATCAGCTCCCTGCGCACACGCACCACCGCAACACACACCGTTACACCATTAACCACACAGTAAATTAAAGGCAGTCGGTGCCGAGCAAATGAAGATGGCCCAATCTGTATTAATTATATATTTCTATTTAAAGGAATACTACCATAAAAGGTTTCCAGGAAAGCCACAAAAAACCCGATCCCCATAACAACAAGAGGTAATACAAGTCTAAAGAGTTGTGTACGGTTGGCGGGTACTCACTTGTCCTTGATGGGCGGGTAGGGCGAGTTGAGGTCGTTCCCGTCCTGCAGATGGATGCTGTCGATCTCCGTCACGCGCGAGTACATCAGGAACGAGTCGTACGCTGCGCACAATCACTCACGATACAACTAACACTAGCATCTATATCTTAGCTCTCAGCTCCCATACTTATCAAACTGTAGCCTCAATCAGGATATCATAGAATGCACTCACGCGTGCAGGAGACGTTGTCGGCGGCCCGGCGGCCGTGCGGGCAGGCGCAGCGCGCGGCGGCGCCGTCGAACAGGCACAGCCCCGCGCAGCGCGCCGCGCCGCACGCGTTGCGCGGCGCCGCCGGCTGCGCCGCGCGCGACCAGATCTGAACACATGTTACACCGCTTATAAACAAGGGGTACCACTCGCTAGACAAGGACATTGAAAAGCCTTAAATTGTCAAAACTCAGCTTGCTGATCAATGGCATTTATAAAAGTTGACAGTATTACGACTTCGATTTGATCAATCATATAGTTTTAAACATAGCTGAAAGATAATCATGCAATTGTAAGATGTCAAAAGTGCCCTGACTGCCGCGAGCATACGTCTCGGAGGGCGGGTGGTAGCCGGTCCATGGAAGTGGAAACCGTAACTGCAGGCTGACTCCAATAAAGGAAATGAGAAAAGGACTGAGAATATCGCGCGTACTGTGGAATGTGACACTGACCAGTATGTCCTTGAGGCTGTCGCCGACGTTGTCGCGCAGCACGCGGTAGTTGCTAACGTTGCTCAGCGGCGCCGCCAGCACGCTGCCGCGCCCCGCGGTGCTGGCGGGACACGACACTCGTTATAGCATTATTACTTCATAGCGCAGTATAGTGCAGCGTAGCACCCTGTAGCGCAGCATTAGTAGTTCGTATCTGAGTATGCACTCACGTGTCGAGCCAGTACAGCGAGTCGTTGTAGGCGGCGAGCGCGACGGGGTGGTGCTGGTGCGGGGGGAAGGCGGCCAGCTTGGTCTGCGCGACGCCCTCGTACGTCATGCGCCAGATCGCCGCGTTGCGTGAGTCCACCCAGTACACGTGCTGCGTCTAGTACATCAACAATAACTTGTTGGAACTTTGTCCATTGCGACTAGAATACTTCGCCGACTATACTGTCTACTGGATCTTCAAAAACGCCAACGACTACTCCTAGAATCAGGGCATAATAGAGATGACATGCTACTCTCAATTGCGACCCTGGGCTAGCTGATTGACTTAGAATCAGACCACATTCTTACTCCGCACATATAATGATTATCAGAGTATATGATTGTACTGACGGGTGCGTGGAGCGCTATGTCGGCGACGGCGGTGCCGTTGTACAGCAGGTCGCGCTGCGAGCCGTCGAGCCGCGCGCGCTGCACCCAGCCGCCGCCGGCCATGAACAGCCAGCCCAGCACGGGGTCCACCGCCAGCGCTGCGGGGAGCGGGAACAACGTCAGATCGGTCTCGTGCTCGCTTACGCATAAGCCGAGAGTGAAGGAGGCACGTACAAGTGACGGGCATGGGGTCGGTGTCGAGCAGCACGTAGCGGCGGCTGCCGTCCAGGCGCGCCACCTCCACCAGGCTGCGGCGCGGGTCCGACCAGTACACGTTGCGCGCCACCCAGTCCACCGCCAGCCCTGGCGACACACAACGACAACGTTATAACACAAAAATAATGTAAAAAGTAACAATTATAAATGCGTGAGTAGCACTGACCTCTATGTATATATCGCTGGACTAATCATAAGCCCGGTTATCGTGTGCCTATTTGATTTTCGCCATTTTGGCGCTGATAGTGGCAGTGGGGGGGAATGGAACTAATAATAGAGATGGGACAGTGATATGATACATCGATAAAAATGTTTATACTTAAACCTACCCATGCAGTACAATGAAAATAATTATGATCCATTCCTTTAACAATGGCTAATGTCCAAAATAGTAGAGTGGTTAATATTAAGATGAAGCAAATAGTGATAATGATTAGCCGAATCGCTCATGGGTAGGGTAGGTAATCTTAGGATAAGCCGAAACCGGACTAAGGGGTGGTGTGTGATTAGCTAGATATAACTTAGTGATCGTTTTTTAATTAGAAATGAGGTAATGTAATTTTGTTTGGTAAGGAATGGAGTAGGTAAGGTATTTTTAGAAAATAAAAATCATCAAAGTAGTGCATGAGTTATGTTTAATAAAACAGTCATCAGAGAAGTGTTTTGAATAGATGTAATCATATTTCTTCGGACGCCAACTAGGTTTTTCAATGTTTTTAAGCCATAATTCCAGTCTTCTATTGTCAGTCGGAAACCTGTGAATTAGTAATCATCGTTTTAAAATAATATGTTTTTGATAATAAAAATCTGTCGTCGGCGATTTTTACGTGATATTGATTGAAAAAATGTCGATAAATTTTATCGACAAGGAACTTTTACAGCACTTGAATTTGAATTTTATCGGTTTGTTTATCACAAACCGATAAAATAAAAACAAATATGTTGTAATCACGTATAAATAAGATTAGTAACCGATTTTTAAGTGCCTATAATATCAATAGAAGTATTAATTTGTTAAATATTAGCCGTAAATTCACTTACTTGTGGAATGTAACCCCACTTCCCTTCTGGTAAAGAGTTTTGCATAACACGCACTCTTTCATGGTTTACCTATTAACTAACACCACTTATTTATGTATTAACTATATTAATACGACACAACAAACAAGTTTAATCGCGTTAAACCTTCAAAACCACTTTATAAACACGGAGACAATGTAAACAAAACAACGGCCATTTGCATTTTACGTCAGATTTAGTTCCTTTCCCCCACATTGGGGGCGCTTCAAATAGGCACAATAGATAGCTGTCATTTTAAAGGGTACTATCATTAGTCTAGCGTACTTGTATCATGGACGTCAGTGGTGGGTAGACAACGACCAGGCGACCGGGAAAATGAAAGTGAAGGTAGATCGACCAGTTTCTAGCTAGGAAACAATATGTTGTACTGGCACACGGGTGCCTAGGTCATCGGCACAGTGGCGCAGTGCACGCGGTCACCTGCGGGCCAGTCGGCGGGCTGCGCGTCCAGCGGCGCGGGCTGGTGCACCAGCAGCTCGCGCCGGGTGCCGTCGCGCCGCACGCGCCACACGCAGCCGCCCTCCGAGTCCGCCCAGTACAGCCACTCGCCCTCTGCACACCGCACCGTTCGTGTTAACAGACAGGCTATTTACAATTCTATGTCCAAGTACTAAAATGCATTATCGGATCTGCCGGGTGCGGCTGTGGTGCTGACCGGCGTGGTAGTCGATGGCGGAGGCCATGGCGAGCTGCGGCACGGGCGGCAGCAGCCGCTCCCGCGAGCCCGCGCTCGCGTTCAGCGCCGCGCCGCGCACCTCCCAGCTCACCGAGTACACCACCACCTCGTCCACGGCTGCGCACGAGACACTCACGTTAGGACTCACGAACGAGTGGCTACTGTGTAATGTTACGGGCGGGGGAGGCGCGACGTACCGACGCAAGCGGCGCCGTCCCGCGTGTACCCGGCGGCGCAGCGGCACTCGCTGGCCGCGGCGGCCACGGGCAGGCACAGCTGCGCGCACGCGCCGCGCCGCGCCGCGCACGCGCCCGCCGCGCGCTGCGGCGCCGCGTCGTACACGCGCAGCGACAGCACGCCCTCTGCACCACACAAATAACCACTGTGCAGGTATAACAGACAAGGTAGTAATATGAGCATTATACGAGTATGTCAGACGTATCGCATCAATCAGTCGACAATGGACAAGTATATCGCTGATAGGACTCACAAATAAGCACTTAAAAAGTCAAATTACTAGGAGTGAAGAATGAGAAGTGGGCGTTGTCAGTAAAATAAGACAATCTCTAACCGGTGTTGTTTCGCAGCAGGCGCTCGGTTGCGCGCGCGCAGTGCAGCTTGTCGCAGGCGCGCACGGCGTTCTCGCCCGCGTCCGCCCACAGCACCTCCCCGCCGTACACCTCCAGCGCCACCGGACGATAGCTGGACTCCGTCTCCAGCTGCAACCGACACGTGCTGATAACTTAGTGCACGAAAGCAGGCACTGCATGGGAGAAACAATCTTCAAACTGCCGGCTTTGAAAAAGGCTTTCGAATGCGGTGGAGTACTCACCGTGGTCAGCTTCCCGGTGGCGACGTCCAGGTACTGCATGCTCGCGGAGCCCACGTTCACCCAGTACACACGGTTGGTATCGATGTCCACGCACATGCCTGCAACAACATGATAACGTTTAAGAAGTGTGTCGAGGCATCATTGCCGACTCATGGGCAGTGGGGTGGTAGTTACTGGCTGCGCTGTTGAGCTGCGGGTTGCTGCGCGTGTCCAGCAGCGTTCGTCGCTCGCTCCCGTCGCCGTTGGCGGTCTCGATGCGCTCGACGCCGTCCGGTGAACACGCCCAGTACAGCTTTCCGCTACACAGAAACATTGTTGAAATTGCAAACAAAGACGGTAGAAAATAACTAGTAGAAGTGTGATGTGTTCGCCTCGTCCAACATACCGCTTAGGGTCGACAGCGAGGGTGGTCAGGTTGTGCACGGAGTCGCGGTAAATGAGCGCGGTGTACTCGCCGGCGAGGTTGCAGACGGCGAGCGCGCTGCCGGTGGAGTAGTAGAGCAGGCCGGCGGCCCAGTCCAGCGCGAAGCCGCGCGGCAGCTCCACGCCGCTGTCCGCCACCACGCGCACGCCGCCGCCCGTCAGCCCCGTGCGCTTCAGCTCGTTCGTCTGGAGCCGCCACACTCACCGTCACTCACCGCCATCGACGAGGAATATGCTCCGAAACCAATAACCGCGCTGACAAACTCACACCCGAGAAAAGGTCCCCAAATTGGAAGCATCGAAATGCTTCCAATTGACTTTAAACCACTTGACCCAAAATGTGTAATGGCTATTGTATTGACAGCATAATATACAGAAGGAATTTTACTGACAGTTAAACAGCCAAGATGTTATATTTTTATAAACCGACACTTGGGAGTAATCTTCGTTTGACGGTGGTCAGGACTGGTGATTTCCGTGCGAGTGCTCACCTCGGTGTCCGCCCAGAAGATGGCGGCGAGGCTGGCGGCGAAGTGCAGCGTGGCGGGCGCGGTGAGGTGCGGGCCCGACACGGTGGGGATCATGTGCACGAGCGGCGCCTCCAGGTCCACGCCGCGGATCTCGCCGGCGCGCCCGATCAGCAGCACCTTCTCGTGCGCTACAACATCCATTTCAACTATGCCAATATTGAAACAAAGCGAAACATTCTTCTTACCGTTGTTTTCGGTGGGAAAATAGAAAGTGTTATGGTACTGATATGATAATTTACGTTCGCAGGTGACGTTGTCGGCGGCGAGGCGCATGACGTGCGGGCAGGCGCAGACGCGCTCGGCGGCGGAGTCGGTGAGGCAGAGGTGCGAGCAGCCGCCGTTGTGCGCGCCGCACGGGTTGTGCGCGCCGGCCGGCTGCCGGCTCGGGTGGATCACCTGCCGCAATATACAATGATCAATCATCATTATAAAAAAATACCATTGCATTAGATGCATTCATTGATCCTATATGGTATGTTGCTAACTAAAACTTCGAGATTAAAAGCATTGACATCATCAAATAACTATGAACTATATATTACTTGAATCAATAGGCACTCCGCAGGTTTCAATTATTGGTCCATTCTTATTTTCTTCATTTAGTCCATTTTTATATTTCCACTATAAGACATTTAAAAAGTAGCACGTAGGTACCTTGACATCAAACGGCTGCGTGAGCGTCCGCTGCACCACCGTGACGTCACTCCCGTTCCACTTGTTGGCGCGCACGACGCTGTTGCTGCGCCAGTCGGTCCAGTACACGTGCGACTCGAACACGGTGATGGCGAAGGGGTGCGACAGCGCGGGGTGGTTGCGCAGCACCTCGCGGTGGTCCTCCCCGTCGTAGGTGGTGGTGTGGATCGAGTCCGACCTAGCGCACGATACAAGTTGTATTCATAAGGAGAGGAAATATTAATTTGAGATCGTTCGTTGACATAAAGTGCGGCGACTGACCTCGCGTCTATCCAGTAGAGCCGCTCGGCGCGGTAGTCGAGCGAGATGCCGTTGGGCCAGGCGCCGTCGGACAGCGCGTCCACGCGCACCACGGCGCGCCGCCGCCGCCCCGCCAGCGAGCAGCGCTCGATGCGCGGCGCCGCCGCCTCCCAGTCGCTCCAGAACAGGTAGCCTGCGGGCAGGAGCGGCACCTGTACACCCGCCCTCGATACCACCACAAGAAGGAGCACATGGAGACAAGGGGGAGGTTAAGATTGAATGTGTACCGAGCCGCGGATCCGCAGCAATAGCCCGAGGACTGTCCATGTCACCGGCGATCAGGGTGCGCCTGTACTCGCCGTCCAGCCGCGCCACCTGCCGGGCCGAGGAGCAGATTAACATATTTGCATGTATTGTATCAAGTTTAACTCCATCGGAAGTGAGCCGCACCTCTATTTGATGCAGACTGCTCTCAACCCAGTACAGATTGCCGGCGATCCAGTCGACCGCCAAGCCTTCGGCCGTCGACAACCCTTGGCGCACCACCGCTTCGATGCCGCTCAATGCTGAGGTATAATCGACACGAGTTTAGTCCAGATTACTACATTCGCGGAGGAAGCAAAATACGAGAGGTAGATAGGAAAGCGAGGGAGGCTCACCGTTGCCGACGATGACTCCGCGATAGATGTTGTCGTCGACGACGTCGGTCCAGTAGAGGTGCGTGGCGCCGGAGGCGGGGTCGCGGCGCCAGTCCAGCGCGATCGTGTTCTTGAGCGAGGAGATGAGCGCGCGCGCCGCCAGCGCCGGCAGCTCCACGCCGCGCACCTCGTGCCGGTTGCTGAACACCAGCAGCGGCGTCGCGCCCTCTGCACACCAGCCGAACAGACAACTTGGTGATGGATTCCATTTTTAGATAATTGCCTCGTCAAGTCAGACAGGGTACCCACCGGTGCTTTTACAGGTGAAGCCGTCGTCCGCGAGCCGGTATCCTTCGTCGCAGGTGCATTTGTAGCGATTCTTCTGCGGCTGACATGACTGCAAATATTTACAAAACCGAATTAAGTAGCAGCAAGCAGTGTAAAGATCTAGTGGCTGTATAAAGCGAAACTGCCGCTAGGTCCTCGTTTGGTCCCTTTCATGAAGTCCATGTTTCTAGTACTGATGGTGAAGGCTACAGTGTTGTGTGTACTGGCGAGGCGCACCTGGCTGCAGACGCCCCAGTCGGTGCAGGGGTGGCGCAGCGCGCAGGAGGCGGCGTCGCGCTGCAGGTGCAGCGGCGGCGGGCACGCGCACACCGCGCCGCCCGGCGCCGGGTGGCACGCGTGCGTGCACGCCGACGCCGAGCACATCGGCTCGCCTGCCGGCACAACAACACGGATAGCTGTAGTGTGTCTGGAACTAACAGCTCCTAACGTAATCATATTGACATAGACAATGCACGCAGTCGATGCCGAACTGTCATCGTAAATTCGAGAGGGTGTCATCAGAACAGGTAGGTTGGTGGAGTCTGGCCACTCTAAGCATCTGCAACTTTCGGAGTATGGCAATGACCATTTACATACGAAGATACTAATGATATTCTAAACTTTAATTTTGGGTCAAATCTACTGAAGACCGAAAATAAAATAGTAGGCAGCATAGTCTCGTACTGACCGCATCGATCAGCTTCGTCGGCGCCGTCAGCGCAGTCGGGGTTCCCGTCGCAGAGCTGCAGCAGCGGCACGCAGCGGGTGCCGTTGTCGCAGCGCAGCGCCGGCGCCGCGCACTCGGGCGCGGGCGCGGGCGCGGGGCCCCCCGCCGCCGGCGCCGGCCCCGCCCCGCCCGCCCCGCACTCCACCTCGTCCGACTCGTCCAGGCAGTCCACGTGCCCGTCGCACCGGAACTCCTGCGACCGATACCAGCTCATTAGCGATCCGATGAGACATCGTCTCCGACACTAGGTGTAAGGCTATCATACCTTTCTGATGCATTCCGTGTTGTTGCATTGGAACTCATGCACTTCGCATATTCCGTTGTCATGATGCGGCCGCCTGCGATGATATAATAATTGTAGTAGATGGTTGCAGTAACATCCGTCAATAAGATTAGTACTAAGATGGTGGTTCCGCTCGACAGCTCTAATCTTCAAATAGACTCCGTAGTGCCAACAGATATGCTTGTTAAAATAGTTCCATAATTAAAGAAAGTTGTCTTCCTTAGAAGTATTACATAGAAGATTTGATTTGAAAAATGCATGCAAATAATTGTAAGTTGAGTGGATGTTGGGCACATGCGGGGTGCGGGGCGCTCACAGCTGGTTGGGCGCGGGCGAGGTCCGCGGCGCGGCGCGGCAGGCGCGCTCGTCGGACGCGTCGGCGCAGTCGGCGCGCCCGTCGCAGTAGTACTCCCACGGCACGCACGCGCCGTTGTCGCACCGGAACATCAGCCCGCTGCACTCCACGCTCTCTGTCGACACATCCACCCGTCATTCCATCACAAGTTTCAAACCACCGTTCAAACTCCTCCTACAGCGGTCACACATCACCATTTTTTCAAACACTTTACATTTTTCCAGCTAGGAATCACTACTCCATGGCGGTAATAAGGATGAGGGAAGTTCTCACTGCAGTCGAGTTCATCGCTGAGGTCGTCGCGGCCGCAGTCGGCGGCGCCGTCGCAGCGCCAGGCGGCGGGCACGCAGCGGCGCGAGCCGGCGCACGCGAACTGGTCCGGGCCGCACGCCGTGCGCGCGCACGCCGCCGCCGTCTCGTCGCCGCCGTCGTAGCAGTCTGCCACGACACTCGACATCTTAGGACTTAGGATATTATTGTGCACCACCGTCATATAATGGGTCGCTGTCGACCTTCCGTCTGAGGAAATGACGCAATTCGATTCGCCCGGTACCTTTCAGTCCATCGCAGACCCAGCTATTGGGTATGCAGCGGTTGGTGTCGCACTGCATGAACTGGTCCTCGCTGCACGTCACGTTCGCTGCGAACACACGGCGACGTTAGCACTGACTGACTTTAGAATATTCAACACAAGCCGCAGCACTCACCGCAGGGGCCGGACGGCGAGGAGTCCTCGTCGGAGCCGTCGGGACAGTCCAGGTCACCGTCGCACAAGTACAGCGCCTCGATGCAGCGCCTGAGGATGATCAGCCCAATGAAACTCGGAGCTCCTGGCATGTTGATGAACTCATGATTGCAATATCTCACCCGCGCCCGCAATGGAACCTCCCGTCGGGGCAGCGCACGGGCGGCGCGTGCGGCGCGAGCGCGGCGGCGGGCGCGCAGGCGCGCGGCGCGCCGGGGGGGGGCGCGCGCCCCGCGCCGCACGCGCACGTGCGCCCGCCGCCCGTGGCCAGGCACAGCTCCGCACACCCGCCGTTCTCGAATGAGCACGCGTTGCCGCCTGCCCGGAACGCAACATGATTACCACATACACTTGTTTTTTCTATTCACTAACTGATTGTTTTGCATACCTCTTCGAAGGGTGTTGGAGACGAGCTTGAGCTCGTAGAGCGGGGGCGGCAGCTGGTACAGCAGGGAGACGTCGCCCGCGGGGCCGCGCCGGCGCACCGCGCCCGTGCCGTGCTCGCTCCATATCACTGCACCTGAGGACGTCAGCGCTCTCAACACGGATACGCGATCGCTTCCTTAAGCCATACATGTGACTCAGTTTTGTTCATACCTTCGTAGAGTGCGAGTCCGTAGGGCTTGAGCAGCGGCATCTGGGGCGAGTTCTCGGCGACCAGCTCGCGCTTGCCCGTCGCCAGCGCCATGCGCTCGATCTTGTTCAAGTAGGTGTCGCACCTGCACAGAGGTTAGTCTAAAGGAATGGGCCAGACGACCCGGACGTATCGCGCTCCCGGGCCGATGAGTCCAGCTACGGTCACGGGGAGGCACCCGGGAGGTTAATGCTTACCAGTATAAGTAGTCTCCGTCGGCAGAGATGGCGAGTCCGTTGGGCCAGTGCAGGTCGGCGTCGAGGAGCGTGCGCCGCTGCGAGCCGTCCATGAACGCGGTCTCGATGCGGCCCTGCGCCTGCGCCGCGCTCGCCCACACCGACCAGAACATGGTGCTGCATCATCAACATATATATTACGTAGCAGAAAAGACATTTATATATAGCACAGCAGCTAGGAAAGCAGTAAAAAATGAGGCATCCGTTTGTTTTCTATAACTGTAGTGTTCCGGGTGATCTGGGTCCCGGCAGGTCGCCAGTGAAGGGCACGTACCCGTTAGCGGGGTGCAGCGCGAGCGCGCGCGGGTTGTAGTCCGGCTGCTGCACCAGCACGCGGCGCGCGCGCGGCGCGTCCAGCCGGGCCGCGCACACCTGCCCCAGCGCGTCGTCCGTCCAGTACACGTTGCGACCTGCGCCAACATTAATCCAAGCTCAGGTAGGTGGCCAGGCCATGCAGGTGGTCGCCGTTCAGGACCGATATGATACACGAGAGGCTATATTGCCTCACATGAGTGCAACTAATTGGTGCTAATGACTCACCCATCCAGTCGATGGCGAGTCCCTCGCAGTTGTCCACGTCCTCCCCGATGAACACCTCGCGCCCGCTGCCGTCCAACTTCTGACGGACTATTTCGTATCTGAGGCGCACAAAATATTAACCTATATAAGGTGTATTATAAATGCGAAAGTAGGTACATAAAGGATACCTGATACCCATTGAAGCCGTGTTTACTAGTTATGGACACACGTCTTCGCATTATTTGAATTCATGTGTCAATCTTAACCGGTATAATGTATTGCCTGTCGGATGTCCCAGTCGGAGAGGGGCAGCCGCAGTCAAAGCGGGCGCCGGTACCTGTGCACGTCGCAGTAGTAGAGGTAGGCGGCGTCGACGTCGACGTCGGCGGCCGTGGGGCGCGCGGCGTCGGTGGCGGGCGCGGCGGGCTCGCCGGCGGGCGCGCCGCCCAGCGCCAGCGCCTGCACCATGGCCGGCGCGCCGCGCGACACCACCAGGTAGCTGTCCAGCTCCACGCCTGCCGGCACACGCGTGCGTTACTCACTCCGCGCCAGCGGCACAACCCACCGCTCATATCAACAACTCATCCAGAAGGCCGATCGTGGCCGGTGCTGGCGAAACTTAATGTTGGCTTTCGTCTTTTTCAAGAAATTTCGGGGCGATCGGTATTACTAGCTAGTGTACAGGTGATTTTTTGAAGTGGACGTGGTTGGCGTTATCCGAAACTATACGGAATATCGAAAGGACGTTCGAAACCGATTTTCATGAGTGCTAAAACTGCATCGAGAGTTTAAAACAAATAATTTTCCAAGGCAGGAATTGAACCAGTTGATTTAAAAAATAAACAGCATACTATATTATTGTCCAGAACGCGGCTAGGCTAGTTACCAATTGTCATATCTGAAATATGTTATTTTTATTCTATGGTTATTTGATTGACATAACCACAGTCTTGATAGTTTGTGTTTGTAATAAAATAAACACGTTCATATTTAAATCAGTGTATTAATTAATTACTGCTGAAATATCGGGCGTAAAGTCTGGTATAACACAGATGAACAGGCTGGTAGGTGTGTACTCACGCACGCATCCGCCGCGTCCGTGCAGCCGGTACCCGTGGCGGCACAGGCAGTGCGCGTGCGGCTCGCCGTCCCGGTACGCCGTGATGCAGATGTGCGCGCAGCCGCCGTTCTTGTGCGCGCACGGGTGGTCCACTGGGGACAATGACCGAACCAGTGAGACCCAAATGTTCCCCTAGTCTCCCCCATATTGAATGTTCAAACAGTTCGCTTAGAGTGGAGAAGGAGTTCCGCACAATTAAAGACCGCGCGCGTGTTGGTCAAAATCGAATCCGGAACATTCCCAGAAACAGCAGATCTAATTATCAAACTTTAATGGAAATGTATGTAGAGGAGGACATATCCGGGGACTCACTCTCGGGCTGCCTCTGCCTGTGGAAGACGAGTGCGGCGGTGGGGCGCGCGTCGAGCAGGATGTCGACGTGCGCGCGCTCGCGGCTGTAGCGCGACACCGCCGCGATGCTGCGGTTGGACCACACCGGCAGGAACAGCGTCGTCTCCAGCACCGAGATGTGCTGCAGCTTCTGGGTCTGAGGACAAGTTCGCAGCGACATCTATACGACGCCCCATCAAACAGAATCACCGCTCACCCGGACAGATGGTGCTATTCTTAACAACACAATTTTTCATACAAACCAGCACAAATCTGAATCGCAATATTAATGATTACAGTATTTTATACAAAATCAACAATCAGAGTAGGTATCGTTAGACAGTACTGACCGAGTACCCCCGGCGCACGGTGCGCCTGTTCTGGCCGCTGTAGTCGGCGCGCTCGACGCACTCGAGGTAGGCGTCGGCCCAGTAGACGCTGCGCGTGGCGGGGTCCAGCGCCAGCGCGGTCGGGTACACCAGCTTCAGCGCGGCCAGCGCGGCGCGCGCGCCGCCCGCCAGCGTGGCGCGCTCCACCGCCGGCGGCGCCGCGCCCCACACGCACCAGAACATCAACCTGGAGCCGAGTCGCCCTGTGAGCTGCTGGATCTTACTCATATACGGGACCGACAATACCACAGCCAATGTAACGGCCGGCTCGGTATCACAATCGAGCATTCGTCGGCCGAAACACGGCCACTAGTGAACCCGTCTTTCCTCAAAACTCCACATATCACTCGATTGCGCCGGCTTCCTTACTACTTGTGATACTATCGGTCCACGCCATCTTAAACTACACCTTTCTAGAACCTTTCTGCTCCAAAGACTATCGATTTTGCTATGTGGCCCTCCCCTCTAAAACATTTACAGCTATGTTGGTTAACCTAATCGTCTTCGGATTTCCATATTACTGATTCTATCGCGCAATGCCCATAAAGCCATGGAGCCACACTGCACTCGCTAAAGTTGTTGATTGGTTCACTATAAATAATCTTCTCCTTAATGAGAAGAAAACTGATTGCGTAAAGTTCTTGTGGTATCCCCGAGCCTATGTGCGCAAAAGCGCTAGATATCTCTTTCTGTCATCGGTTGTAACTGTGAACGTGTTTGTGTACCCAAATAAATGCTAATTAATTAATTTAGGCTGTTTAATTGGATATACTTTAATGTTTAATTGGATATGATTAAAGTATATCCAATTAAACAGCCTAAATTAATTAATTAGCATTTATTTGGGTACACAAACACGTTCACAGTTACAACCGATGACAGAAAGAGAAAGAGATATCTAGCGCTTTTGCACACATAGGCTCGGGGATACCACAGTTCTCAACACCAAATGTGAGACAAGTTGGAACCAATTTACAATTGAATGGAACTGATTTGGACCTTGTGGAGTCAACAGTGTTTCTCGGTATTACCATAGATGCTAAATTGCAATGGGGTCCACATATTAAAAAACTATCTGGTAGGCTGAGTTCAGCAGCTTATGCTGTTAAAAGAAATTCGTCTATTAACGGATATAGACACAGCTAGAATTGTTTATTTCAGTTATTTCCATAGTGTTATGTCCTATGGCATCTTGCTCTGGGGTTGCTCTGCAGATCTTAATACTATCTTCATCTTGCAGAAAAGGGCAATACGAGTAATTTATGGCTTGGGTCCTAGAGACTCCCATTCAAAGAAATAGATATTCTAGCTGTTGTGTCTCAATTTATTTATGAAAATCTAATGTATATTAAGAAAAATATTCATAATTTTGAAAAAAGGAGTGAAGTTCATGTTATAAACACTCGTAATAAGGATAAACTATCCGTGCATGTCACTCGTCTCCACAGAATAAATAATTATTTTATGGGGCAATGTATACGCTTCTATAAGAACTTCCCAAAGGAATCCGAGATTTGCCCATTAATAAGTTTAAAACAAGTGTAAAAAGTAATCTTTGTCGTAAGGGTTATTACAGGATCTTGGATTATTTGGACGATAAAGCAGCCTGGGACTGATCGCTTAAATATCAATATATATAATGTTAAAGTGTAGCGTGTGTGCGCCTCGCATGGCAACACACTGGAGCTTACTTTTATATTTTTTGTTTTGTAAAATAATGAATTTCAAAAAAAAAAGACAAGCCCGCTGAGTTTCTTGCCGGATCTTCTCAGTTGAGGTCGCGTTCCGATCCGGTTGTAGACTTAAGAAAAAAAAATGTAATGACAATTTGTAAGTGCCCCCGTAGGCCTATACGAAATAAATGATTTGACTTTGACTTTGACTTGAGGATAGTCAGCGAACGCGTATGTGTGTAGTAGGCATGTGTGCGTGGTGGTGCGGCGCGGCGCGGAGCTGCACTCACCCCTGAGCGGGGTCGATCGCGAAGCCGTGCAGCTTGTCGAGCGCGGAGTCCACCAGCAGGCGGCAGTGGCGCAGCGAGCGCTCGCACACGTACAGCGCCACGCCGGACGACTCCACCAGGTACCAGTTGCCGGACACCCAGTCGATCGCCAGGTGGCTCACACCTGCGGGACGACACACATACCACTTACAACGACACTGGACTCCCAATACATAGTATCCAAGAATCCGCACCCGGTACAGAAAACTTTGGCGTAATGATAGATACACTGTAAAACGATTGGCCATAGAGATGGCCGATGAAAAAGAAGAATGGAGAGTGACCGGGAGATCTTTGCCAAGCGCGCCAGCGGAACGAAATAAAAAACAAGAATGATGATCCATTTGAGAGTCGCGGTAGTGCTACTCACTGGAGACGTCCGGGAACAGGGTCGGCGTGGGCATGGTCGTGCGGCGGCTGAAGTCGTCCGCCGACACGCACACGATGCCGGACTTGCTGATGTTGTGGTGCACGTAACATATTGACCTGCGCACGCACACATGCATGTACATCTCTAAAATATCATCAAAGACAGTGACTTCATTCTAGTTTAAATCCATCTATCAGGGTCATAGTGTGAGTTGTACGGCTATTTAAATACCGATGGATCGATTTGGACCTGTTAGTGTAGTGGAAGTCGATGGCGCGCACGTTGAGCGCGGGCAGCGAGTGGTTGGCTGCGCGCGCGCCGCCGCCCGGCCACGCGCGCCGCACGCCGCTCTGCGTCACCACCACCAGCGACACCGCCTCCTTCACGGGATCTGCACAGTTACATTTCTGTTGAGTATTTTATCAGGCAGCGCACGGCACAAACCGGTGGAGCTAGAAGCATGACATGTTGGCCGTATCTTAATTTTTATATAATTGTTCTTGAATATAAATAATTTGACAAATAAAAAATTCGTTGCTTGATAATTGAAAGGAAAGCTAAAATTTGACTCCTAGTCAAATGGTTGTTAAAAGTCGGATCACATAAATTCAGCGATGGCGTGGAACAGACCCATCAAGTTTGGGTTCATTCAAATGGTATTTACGACGACTTTATTCATTCATGGTGACCCAGGGTCAGTTAGTGAAGGCGATTGGAGGTCATTGGAATTTGATGAAGGAATCGAATCGACCCACCGAGTTTGAGTTTGTTGCTGGTCTAGAAGACTACTTTGCCCACACATAGTTGCCGGGGTCTGATAATGAAGCCGGAGGATGTTCATTGGAATTGGATGAGCCCACTGGATATCCCATGGGCCCATGGCGCGCAACTTTATAAAATAAACTCATTACCATTGATGGCCTCGCACGCCCTTCCGTCGGTGTGCAGGCGGTACCCGGCGGCGCACGCGCACGTGTACGAGCCGACCGTGTTGCGGCACTGCTGCGCGCACGACTCCTCCAGCCGACACTCGTCGCTGTCTGCAGCACAACACTACACTAGTTACCAGTTCATAATGCAGATGGGTCTGTACTGTACCTGTCACACGTTTGACGTTATACTGACCTACGCAGGTCCCATTGGGCGCGGGCTCGTAGCCGGCGCTGCAGTAGCACGCCAGGCCGCCGTGGGTCGGCCGGCACCCCACCTCACACCTGAGCGGCGCGCACGCTGCTGTCGTGACTGTCGAGATATTACAATTATTATTCCAAATCGTTAATTATGGAATATTGGGCTCAGAGCTGACCTTGAGAGGGACTAACACTCGTAAGTTGTGGAGACAGTCATAGATACAATTCACCGGTGTAGGGTACGCACAGTTGTCGCAGATATCCCACTCGTCGCTGTCGTCGAGGCAGTGGCGCGCGCCGTCACAGAAGTTGTAGACGGGCACGCACGAGAACTGCCCCTGCGCCGGCGTCGCGCAGCGCGCCCAATTACCCGGACACTTGAAGTCCTTCTCGCCTGATAACCAGTCATACAATAAGCTAGCTACTCAAACACATCAAATTAAAAATATGGAAAAGGCCTTCAAATTAATAACAAATTAATAACAAGAACAACCTAGCTTATGATCTCGATAGATTTTGTTTTTGTTGTGTGCTCGAAAGAGAAAAAGCGTTTTGCCTGTACCTCCGATGGACGGCTGGAGTCCTTATCATTACAATTTATTCGCCTCCCTCAGTCCCGCTGGTTCGCAATGATACAAGCGTTGCTTAATAAGGGATCCTGCAGGTGGTGTGCTCGATGTTTATGGATATGCACGTACACATGTAGGGGTCCTCGTCGGAGTTGTCGTGCGGCCCGCAGTCGGGGTCACCGTCGCAGCGCCAGCTGGCGGCCACGCACAGCCCGCTGCGCACGCACCGGAACTGGCCCGCGGCGCACGTCGTGTTCCACGCTGACACACACACAAATCACCATTACCAAATAGACCAGGTAAACTCCAAATAAACCAAATAAACTCGTCGGTCTAGTTGTCTCGAGCCAGGCATACCGAACCGATCATTCATAAGGTCTGAATTGAAATGCCAGGTCGAACATTGTGTAACAGTAATAGCACACGGTCCGGAATGTGTCCCATATTACTGTGAACTAAAATCTTGGCCGAAATTAGGGCGCAACAGTCCGCGATCGTAGCTACAGTGCAGATGTGATAGTTATTCTGTTCTAGGGAAGGTATAATCGCGTCTCACTGCAGTCCATCTCGTCGGAGCCGTCTGCGCAGTGCGCGCGGCCGTCGCAGCGCCACGCCGCGGGCACGCAGCGCTGCCGGTCCGCGCACGCGAACTGCGCCTCGCCGCACGCGGCCGCGCCCTCCGCGCCCTCTGCGGACACCAGCCCACGGCTCATATAAACTGTTCCATAGATAGCATTAGGTTAGGTGACAGTTGACCTGTTAATATTATGGGGCTCGTTACAATTCATTGTTCAGCATATGAGTACCAGTTAAGTGCTGACCCGAGCCTTTCGCGTGAGAGCCACAACTAATCTCAGCAATCTTGTTAGAGACGCGTGTAATAATTAGGTACTTATGACTAATATTAGTAAGTATTACTTTTCATCCCCATACCACCAACAATTGGTTCAAAATCTGTGCATGCTTTCGATCAAACGAACCAGCGAATACCATGCGAGCCCATGATATTTGAACAAACTCTGTGGATGCACAGCTTCCCTGCAGTCGCGAAGAGCGCGCACCACGAATGTATTCCGCCGTGCACTGGTCACAATGTTTAATACCTACGTATGGTATTGACTGGCCGATGTTTGTTTTTGAAAATACATTATCGCATAGGAATGTACTTACCTAAAGTGTAGGTACTATTTAGCACCAAGCCGTAAATAATTAAAACGGCCGTTGAAATCCTAATTGCAATGATAATCTCTATCGTAACGCGTGAATAATAAAATGAATCGAAAACATCGTCATCGACTGATTTGTTCTCATGACGTCCAGTCAACGAAGTTGAACTACCAGTGACGCAGGTGTCGATTAGATTAATGATGCAGGTGTAGGGCGTATTCCTCAAGTACTGATGGCACCGGTGCCGCTAGCATGATCGGTAACATCGCGGCAAATTATGTAAGCGCCTGAGCCGAGACGCGAGCAATTATTGGTAAGCAGAGGATAATCCTACATGACTCCCTGCAATCAGCACCGAGTAATTATACTTGTATGCCTATCCCTCTAGTAACAGCTTCAGTTGCACTAGACCAATTACCTTTTTTAAAATACCTACATATACATGGCGCTGTAGATGTGCTTAGGCAGCACCATAATTTAGTATAATTTTATTGCAGTGAGGTAAAGATCGAGATGACAGTTCACTAAGTACACCTGTCTTCGCATACTTCACACCAATAGTGGTATACCTATTGCTATAATATATTAGAATTCATGCAGATGTTATTAGTTTGCGCATAGTTTTCCAGATGCAAGAGCCGCTAGGTCAGCAAGAATAAAAGCAGAATGTGTCCGGTCAAGATAGAAAAAAATGTTATTCGTTAAAATCAGATCTCCCGTAGGCTCGAGGCGTATTGTTAACAAAGGTATTTACATCTAGAATATGGCATGGTCAATATTATCGCCATCCCTCTGGCGCAGACGGATAAATAATCGAAAACTTCCGAGCTGGATTACCGCAATCGCTATTAAAATTTCCGAGTTTGATTATCTTCGATGTATCTTAATGACAATACCAAATCGTTTTTGCAAAAAGTTTCCGACGGAAAGCTCGTCGGGAGCGACATCAACATCGGAAAGTTTCAAATCCGTTTCCGATGTCGATTCCGAATGATTTAAAATAACCTTGCAGGAAATCATAACAACAGTTCCTTAGTTAGCGATGAGGAGCCACGATGACGCAGAGACCGTTCCCAACTGAATCAAGTATATTGAGTATACAGGCTATGGCTTAGGCATTGAGAACAAAACACCAATTCATTGTTTAACACATTATCACCACCCAGAATTCCATTTGACATCTCATACATTTCCGGTAGGTAAGTATGTACCTAAACTGGGAGAAATTATACATTAAAAAAACAGTAGATTAGCCTCCAAATTTACACAAAGTTATCGTTTATTTATTTATTTATTCTATACCTACAATGGCATTAAAAATAACTTCTTCTTCTTCTTATTCTGTCACAGTCTCAATGTAGTAGCAGTCGTCGTAGTAGTCGCTACAGAACTTCAATAGTGTGTCGCTGGAATGGTAATCGTATGTCGATTTATGTACATTAGCAGAATTGGGCCCCTGGTCTGAAAAAGTACTTTGTATGCCATTGTAGATTGATTAATATAGCAATTGTAGGTCTTATAATATTGTTATACACGGACTGTATCCGATATACATAAAAATAGAAACTACTTTATCAAAGTTTAGGAACTGGAAGTAATCACCGGTTTGCTTGAGTCTAAGACTTATTTGTCTGTGATCGTTTTTTATCTCGTCTCAATGATCATATTAAAATGTTTATTTGCTTTCTTTTTATTAACAAAACGCAGACTAAATGTCAGATGTCTCTGAACTGTTAACAGACCATAGACAATACATGTTATCATTTCTCAGTAACAAACATGACTGTTTGCGTCGGTCCCTCAACATCACATATCGTAAATAACGTCAGTGGCAGGTGCGGGGCGGGTCGAGGGTGCAGTGGGGCGGGACGGGGCAGGCGGACGCTGCCCTCACCGGCAGCTAGAGACGTGCAGATAAACCCGATATCTTGGGTCACCGCCGTCGCCGCCTCGCACATGTTCCTCGCGACAACATGTACCTCAAGTCTCTTAATGTTTGGAAAAGGCCATTCATACCGATGATGTGAGCCGACCAATACTGATGTGTTTGTGATCAGAATTGTCTTGTTCTTATGTCTCACTCGTATCATACGAATATAAGCGTCTCAATATATTTATCCAGGACGCTGCACCACAGTGCGGATTGGGCAGATTTCCAAACGGTCACAGAATGCAGACTCCATTGCAAACATCAAATTAACCCATTTACTTCAACCATCAGATACAACTTATGCTAAATAAAAAAAACATATACATATATTGTTATTCCGATCTTACAATGGAATGATGGTAGTGTTTTTTTATGTGGACGATGTACTAGGAGGAGGAACATTTTTAGTTTGATTATTGTTTAACAGAGGTTTGCGGTAGTATTTTTAGTAAAATATATCACCTATTTAATATATAAATAAATTGCATAGGTTAGGATGAAAAGAGTTCAGGAAGGCAAGTCAGGCTTTCGGCCAGTAAATATTTCCCACAACTGATTAATGATCAGAGTTAATTACTCTCTTGGTAGGTACTAAAGATCACATAGATGACGCGGTCAAGTCGGCGTGTAACGTCCCACGGGCACAGGCGTAATCATAGCGCTAACCGCACCGCGTCGAACAGGAAGCAGGCTCAAGTGGCGCGCGCGCGCGATCCTCGCCGCCGACGCTATTGTGAGCCACACACAGCCCGGCGCTGCGGACACGCATATGTGTTGAAGATTAGTTTACTGCGTCTTCCTAATTGATCATTCATATTACTTAGTAATGTTGATGTCGGCTAGTGAAGCTAACAAACATGAGCTGTCCTAGAATGAAATATGTATAGGTATGTGAACGAATATTCGACACAACCGTGTCTTTATTTGGTTAATCATTATTTGCGACATCATGTAAGACATAGTTTTCAACATGCCTTACTGAGACTGTGCATGCTCTATTTATTGTGGTTAGCGCTGTTTGCACGTCAACCCTTCCCATCATACTTGAAGTCAATTCGTGTGACGTGAATGAAGAGTGGCAGCTCACATGCACCGTCTCTAGCTAATTGGATAAGTATCTCGTGCTCATTGCCTGTTGCTTATATTGCAATCTGTTTCGCGAGGGTCGTTCATTGTGGGAACCAGGGAAAGCCCTTACTTAGTAGGCCCCTATTTTTGACAGTTCTCACAATTATTAAGGTGCCGACGCAAGCACTAATCCGCTCGTGAAGACTGACGATCTTGACCACTAGCGTAACACAGACTTTTTCAGTTACTGCCCCAGAAAAAGAGTAGTTTTTCTGTGCGGTTCGTGAACCACAATCTCCACATGAGGGATAGTTTTTTGTTATTGGCCACGTTCAGTCCGAAGGCTCTGCGTGTCTAGATACGGCCATATGAGGAATGGAATGTATCAGATTATTTTTCTATGTAAGTAGGTAACATAGTTCAGCATAGGTATTGCTAAATTTCAGTAGGTACCTTCCATTTAGCTACTATTTAGTTTGCACTTCGCCTCATTTAACATGGATTAAAACTAAGATTCGTAATTAATATATTTTTTAAGATTACTGTCAACCATTCTAACAAAGCTAATAAGTATATTCTGCTGAGCTGCTCACGTAAATAATGTAACGGTCAGTGAGACAGATATAACCATAATCTCAAGAGAACATCTTAAAGAAGAAGAAATAAGAAATGTCGACTACATTGTAGTTTTTTCCCCATGAGTTTTCTAATCAAAACTCATAGTCAAATTTGACTTAATGGAGTACATATTAAGTTACTTACTATGCCTGTATTTAGACTTTTTTAATGTTTTGTAAGACTTAGCGGCAGAATATGTGATTAAATGAACAACAACAACCGTCATCGGCGATAGCGTGAAAACTTAATCTATGAGAGACTAGTAATGCGCTGTGTGCGTGGTGGCATCGGCATCCGACCGGTTCGCGGACTTTTTTTCTCGCAACGATAGGGAACAACGCGCGCGCACAAAAACATCAACTTGCTGCCGAGGACGCGTGACGAGACCACCCGACCCCTCCCGAAGACAAAGCGGACTTTGGCTTTACCTTGAAAACAACTACAAGCCTCAATCAAATCAAATAAATAATATGTAATGGATTAACTAATAAGTACTCCTGACAGTCAGAAGACTAACATTATTATCAAAATAATGTTGGGTATATTTGGTAAATGCCGCTATGATGTTTATTGGTTCATCTTATCACGAATTAACGGGTAAACATTGTTACAATCGGTGTTGGTATGCTATTACTAGTGAGTGGTGACATCGGACAAAGTTTGTAAGGAATTCAAAATTATGAATACTGATATGGTCGTTTAATGATGCATGAAATGTAGGCTGACTTATATCGAGCATAATGCATGCACAAGTACATTCGTGGATTATTATTATAATGGACTTAATATTAGTGCCTCGGCTCGCTACTCAACTAGTTCAACAGCCGCTACTCCATCTCGGTACTGCGCACTCGCCAGATGTTCCACATTCACACACAGCATCGTAACTTACCTCGATTGAAATTGTAATATCCATTCACTAACAATTATTTGGACTTGTTTTAAGCTAGTTTATAAGACGACCCTAAATGGCAACTAACCCACTTGTTAGTATGCTCAACCTGCACCTACCGATTAGTACCTACGCTACTAGGTGCAGTACACCATGTACTTGCAAGCCGTGTAGCTGCAAATAAAGCTTCCATGTATGTTTGATGTTATAAGTCAAGACAACTGACACCAACTACCTACTAGTGACACTAGATATCATTGCATGCCGCTACTGCATGCTGGCAAGCGCGGCCCATACTGCACCCGCGACGTTCGTTCTATCTGCTACGATAATAAGTAATTATGCATAGCCGGTAGATACCTATTATGTTAATTAAGAATGTTGATGCTGCAACCACAATTTGGTTACCTTAATACCTACTATCATGGCGTTCGAAGACAAGGCAATACTCAGGTAGGCATGGATGACTGCAGAACTACTTTAGTGAGCCAATTGATTTTTATCGAATGCCGAATTTAAGCTAGGCTAGGTATCTGGCAGAATTTAAGTATTTGATACTTACCTATTTGAACCACACAAACTTGATGGCAGGACTAACAGTCAGTGTTTTTTTTGTGATTTGGAATGTCATATTCCAGTATAAAGTACCTAACTAGGTACCACCAATTAATAAATACTACAGCAAAGATTTCATGAAGTAGGTAAGTAGATGCCTCGTATACTAAATAAAAGGTACTGAAAATTGGGATAGGGAGACGGCATTATTACCTAGTACGTTAATTAGTACGTTTGAACCAGGAAGATACATAGTCAAATAGACGGGTACCGATATAAGTATATATATATATATATATTGATAGTCAATAATGTAAGTAAGTCCTTCCTAATATAAATGTGTAGGTACCTATATCATACGAGTGCGAGCGAGGGCTGCGTTCATCTGGACTGTAGGTAGGTAAACGGGTTTGTAGAAGGTTGAACATGCATTAGTGAGGTGCAGCGGCGTGCAGGGCATGCGTTATTATACCCGTGGAAGAGTGCGGGGCAGCGGCGGCGGCGAGCGCGCCGGGCTCGCCGCGAGCCGCCGCGGCCGTGCTCAGCGCCGCCAACACCAGTGCCGCCGTCAACATCCCGGCCCCTTCGGCCGGCATTGTTTACGCTGTTGCTCTGCTCTCAGAGGCCGGTGCTCTCACTGGCATTGCACTGCCACCCGGCTCGGTGTTCAACATTCACAACAGAAAAAAACGATCGCATACACTGGTTCTATTTCTGTTTGTAATAGACGCTTTAGAAATATTACTCTCAACGGTGAAAAGAAACCCCGACGTCGTCACAGAGATACGATTACGATTTTTTTGCGAGTTCGCTATACGTATAATATAATCAAACACTCTGTCTACTATGTTATTAAATATTTATTACTTTATAATAGCGCAAACAAAGAAACCCAGCCTGCACGACAGCGCCGCGCCGCGACAATAAACATTTTATTTTATTTTTTCTTCAAGTGTTGCCAACTGAAGTTTCTCGGTTATTTTTAGTAAATTGGTAGGTTATCGTTATGGGTTCTATACAGTCTAAATGCAAAACTAGAAAATGTAGGCAAGTAAAATATAAATATTTGTATTTGATTTTTACTAGCCTAAATTTAGTAGTCTAGTTTTGTCAACTACTGAACTAACCCAGACAAAAATGTTTATTGTTAACGAATTTAAATTTAAAGGGTATTTTCCCTCTAATTCAGACGATTTTGATATTATATTCTAATATTGAATGTGACGTGTGTTCAACCCACGATCGATTCGAAACTCAGAGAGGTATAAGGTAGAGGTACAAGCAGAAAAAAAATGTATGGTAATATGTCTTGTACTTTCGTGTAGCTCTTTATTAAGTAGCAATATAGAATTGTTAAAGTATACCAGTAACATGCCTAGGTACTGTATAAAATCGCAGTCCAAACTTAGTAAAATTTTAAATTGACTAGTGGATTTCGATTTTATATTTAGTAGAAATCTGAAAAAAATTACGGTGACGCTGTTGTCACTGTCAGTCAGACTAGAGATGAGATATATTTAGAAAATTAAATACCAGGGTTAAAATCTGATTTTAAAATACTGGTAAGTAATAGGCAGCTATCGACCCGACCGACCGAGTCGCACTTGCACAAAGTACAACACAGATTTTGGTGCATGCATTCAAGCAACTTTGGAATATTTCGGGCATGGCCACCGAGCTCCGATCTCGCATCTTGCGAAAACCCGTTTCGAGTTGCCCAGGTATGGGCGGTAAATACTTGTAGGTGGGAAAGAACTTGCTAGTCACGTGCGGGGCCCGGCTTCGAAAACCTGGTAGCGTAAATACGTCCATCACTAAGTCAGACTATAAGGAAATTGAAATAAAATCGTATAACTTTTCAGGTTCTCCCAAGATTTTCGGTAAATGTTCAGTAAAGTATTCACAGCAGTAAAGCTGTGGATAGGGATAGGAGATTCATTTAATCATCATCATCGTCATTAACATTATCATTATATTCAGGGATATATAAAAATTCAATAAGAATTATCAAGAATTACTCGAAGCTGGCAAAAATTGCACTAATTTGTAGCTTATTGCCAACCTAAAAAAAATAATATACAATACTCGACACTGACAACAATGCCACTATTTTGTAGCCCTCCTAAAAAAGTAATCGTATATGTGAATATGTCAGACACACACATACAAACAACCAATGTCAAAATTGTCAAATAGTAAAAAGTTGAATAGATTTTTCATGATTAAAACTCTGTAATTGTACGCATTCAGTGTTCAGTTCAATAAAAAATCTAATCACTGTACGTATTGCAATATATCCATAAAATTTTAATTATTTTATTGTTGTACAAGCTTACATACTGAAAATTATGTAATAACGAATAGGTTAGATTATTGTTATTGCAATTTTCTGTTGTGCAGATGGGCGGGCACGGGCACGAACCGCCGTACGTGGTCCCGGACTACAAGCAGTTCTCACACAAGGGCATCCCGCAGCTCGAGGAGCTGGAGAAGGCACTACAGCAGAAGGGGCTTTGCGACCCTTGGATCAGGTCACTATTACCTCCATCGTCCTCCACTCCATTTGATTTATTTATAAGAATAAAGCAGAAATAATAAAGGGGTGAAACTAATATTATTTTCAGGAATGAGGCGTGGAGGTACCACCCGGGATTCGGCACCCGCTGGGCGCGCGCTCGTAAAGTATTCTTCCGTGGATTACCATTGGGACTGGGGCTTACTGTGCTCACAGTGCTGGCGGATAAGGTGTTTGGTGGTGATGATGGCCATGGCCATGGCCACGGGGACCACTGAGCCCTCTTGGCCTCATCTACTAGATAAATATAGACTTTAATAAACACTGAGAAATATATATTTATTGTTTCAACTTTATAGTACAGATAGGTATGTACTTACTCATTATATCATGGTTTTTATAATAATAAAATAACACTAGTCCCAAGAATTTAATAATCTGGCCTAGGAGACTTGTTACAAAGTTTCTAGATGTTGTAATATTTGGCTGTAGTTATATAAAATTAAACAAGGGGTGAAAGTACCATGTCACACAGGTTAATCCTTTAATAACACATCAGTCTCTTAAACTTAGTTTTAAACTCACTCATTTCAACACATTTATCCCAACTAGAATGCCACAGATCACAATATGAAAGCGAAAGACACTGCAGATGTATTAACATTGTTGGTATCAAGCATATTGATATCAAAACTGGAAATGTAAGGATCACATTATTATGATACAAGCTAATATACATGTTTGCAATAGGAATCTGGAGTATGTACAGGTGTGCTAGGTACACTGCTGCACAGCCGTGAGCACTGTACGGAGTGTGCTGCAGCAGCAGGTGTGCTGGGTGCAGCACGACTCACGTGGAGCGTGGCTTGAGGTCGTCGTAGCATGCGCGCAGATAGATGAAGTTCTTCTTGGCAGGGTTGAAGTGCTCATGTCCCTGTAACCAACCGACACTATTCTATTGTAGTTGCCATCATTTGTCATTTGAACTGAGTAGTGAATACTAATAAGTATGCTGACCTTAGACCAGTCGTACCCGACGGCGTACGCGAAGATCTGTCCATTGTGGTTGAAGGCACACTTAGTGAGGGGCTGGTCGAGCATCTCGGAGGACTTCAGCCGCGTGCGCGCATCCTTGTCCCAGAAGGAGAAAGAGCCGTCCGAGCCCACCGTGGCCAGCGTGCCGTGCGTCGGGTGGAACGCGATGTCGTTCACCGCGTAGATGTCCTGCAAAACAGGGTAAATGAAGACCGGTTTTTATTTACTGTTTTGGATGAGAACCATTTTTTAATTAAAATCAGAATATATAGAAGGATTTTTTATGAACTGTATACATTTTTATGTAACTTCTGCTCGGGGCTCGCGCATCGCGGCTGCAGCGAAATATAACTTAAACACTCATAGATAATGTAGCTTGCTGTTAAAAAAATATTTTTTACATTTGAATCAGATGTTCTGAAGATTACCTCCTACATCTGAACTAATGAACTTTAACTATTTATAATATTAGTATATCTTTACAAAATAACAAAGTAGTATGCCAATAAAACCTGTACTACACTTAATCGATAAACATTTTGGCAACAGTAAAAATATTATTCTTGCACTAACCAAGCCATTTTCGATTAAACAGTTAATTAAGGAGATATGGTAGGTACCTGGTATCCGCCGGTGGTGGCGGGCGGGCGGTGACACTTGAAGGTGAAGTTGTCCTTGGGGTTGGTGGGGTTCACATACTGGATGGCGACACGGCCCTCGACGGACCCGAGCGCGAAGCCCGTCGGCTGCTTGGTCTTCTTGTCACGAAACACGGCGATGCAGCGGTGCTGGTGCTTGAGCGGCGACTCGACGCGCTTGTACTCGCCTGGCTTGCCTTCCAGCGTATACAGGCAGATACCGCGGTCCGCCGTGCCCACCGCTGCCATTGGGTAGTCCTATACACATGCACAATCATTACTATAAAACACACAAGTTCAGATGAAATGCCCAACACAGATTGTTAACTGCCTTAGAGATGTCAAAGAGAAATATGTTTTAGTAAACAAAGTTACATTTCATTGGGTTTTCATGTTATGAAACAGACACATTATGTTAAAATGAGTGGTAGTGCTTTAGTGGGATATAGTTTTCTTTGCTTTAACGCATTGATTACACATAAGTAAAAGGGTGTGACTTTGCGTCCACAAAGCACACACAAAACAGTCACACATGGTAATTGATGTGTGGAAAATGGCCACAGAAGAAGAGCAATGAGCTTCATTTATGATATTCAAATGATCAATACAAATATTGCTGTTACATGTGCAGCCACAGCCTAGCTTGATGTGGGGATAAGTATTTCACGTGTAACACCCACTCACCACATCAGCACAGTAGCATCGCTCCGACAGGTTCATGTTCATGATCGGAGCTGAGCTACGGGTGTCCCAGAACTGAAAACATACAAGCTATTAGTGCTCCATATAATATGGAGTGGTGATATTGTGCTGAAGTACTGGTGTGTACCTTCAGTGTCTTATCCCAGGAGGCGGTCATGAGACAGGTGTAATTCGGTGCCTTGACCCAGTGGCAGGTCTTCACCGGTGCCTCGTGAGCAGCCACCTGCCCAACAACATGATGCATGGTCACTTTTAGAAAAATGTAAGCAGGAATATAGAGATTTATTAAAATGGTGGGATGCAAGTAAAAAAGAAAATATAAAGCACACAACCCTTGACATGGGTTTAAGTTGTATTAGTGTGTGCCTTAGAAAATCTATCTGTGGAATGTCCACACACACACACAGTCCTAAAAAATCTCTAATAGTTGTCCATTTTAACAAAAGCATCCTGAATATGCACTACTAACTGTGTTGCACAGATTGTATTTAATAATTTTTATTAGAGTAGGCAGTGTTTTAAATTTCATATACTACTAGGAGAAGTGGTTGAAACATCTTACCTGTATTGTCTGATTGGACGCCAGATCCCAGCACTTCACACTTTTGTCTGTTGATGCCATGAACACTTTTGTACCATCCTACAATACAAATAAAAGTATATTACACACAACCCACTTGGAGGTTGTTTCCAGAACATATGAAACAATACCGACGTCATGCCATGCTACGTCCAGTATGGGCCCATCCATGCCCTGCACTGCTTTCGGCACTGTCTTGCCAGACGTCTCCACCTCCCAGCATCGCACCTGCACAATAACGTTAATCAGGTAAGTATACGTCTCTGCAGACTTATTAATCACACACAAAGAGTGCATAAGTTGTTCATTTTGTCGTAATTTGTATACAAGTTGAAAGTGTCGACTCACCCGGCAGTCCCAGCTGCCGGCGACGAGGAAGGTCTGCGGCACCGAGGGTGGCGAGAACTCCATCGCCGACACCGTGTCGTCCGGCGGCGACGCCACCTCCAGGTCCTTGTTGGGGTTGCTCGCGCCCCCGCCCAATTGATTGAACATTCTGCCGGCTCACTAATTCACTGCAACTTAATCTATATTCAAATTATGATACGCTGGCCTACTAGGTTATTTAAAATAAAATTCACTTTCTCGCTCGCTGAGGCCAATATTTTGTCTTTGTTTTAAAAAGGAGATAAACAAATGTTATCAAATGTTCATGTTGTTAGTTCAGTTGTACAAGTTTTTGAAATTTTAGAGGTTATGTTTATTTGACGTAGTATTTGTATTCTCTTTGATTTTATGTCACAATCGAATCGACGCCAAACATACGTAGCATCTCTAGTTAATATGTGCCCGAAACCAATGACCAAGTTAGTACTCTTTCTATTCCAATCAGTGTCTCCAACTCTCTTTGTCAAAATTACGGTGTTGACTGGTCTCAAAATACGGTAGATGGTGGAAAATTACGGCAGATCAGTGTTTGCAGCTAAAATACCCATGCAGTGGGGATGTGTAACGTAAAAAAAAAAAAAAAGGTCATTTTTCCAAACAGAAGTAGCATGAATGACCTTTTTTTTTTTTTTTTTACGTTGCGCATCCCTGCTCTTCCAAACTGAAGCAACAGAATGACCTTTTTTTTTTTTTTTACGTTGCGCATTCCAAACAGAAGCGGCAGAATGACCTTTTTTTTTTTTTTTTACGTTACGCGTATCCCAATGCAATGTTGCAGTAATATTTTGCTAAATCAAGTGTTCATTATAGAAATATGGACACGGACGAAATTACGGTAGAATATGTCACCGTAATAACATGTCTACGGTAGGTGGTAGATCTACAAAAATTACGGTAGATCTACCGTAATTACGGCATGGTTGGAGACACTGATTCCAATAATATGACGAAGCAGTGTCTCCAACTCTCTTTGTCAAAATTACGGTGTTGACTGGTCTGAAATTACGGTAGATGGTGGAAAATTACGGCAGACCAGTGTTTGCAGCTAAAATACCCATGCAGTGGGGATGCGTAACGTAAAAAAAAAAGGTCATTCTTCCAAACAGAAGTAGCAGAATGACCTTTTTTTTTTTTTACGTTGCGCATCCCTGCTCTTCCAAACTGAAGCAACAGAATGACCTTTTTTTATTTTTTTACGTTGCGCATCCCTGCTCTTCCAAACTGAAGCAACAGAATGACCTTTTTTATATTTTTACGTTGCGCATTCCAAACAGAAGCAGCAGAATGACCTTTTTTTTTTTTTACGTTGCGCATCCCTGCTCTTCCAAACTGAAGCAACAGAATGACCTTTTTTTATTTTTTTACGTTGCGCATTCCAAACAGAAGCAGCAGAATGACCTTTTTTTTTACGTTACGCATATCCCAATGCAATGTTGCAGTAATATTTTGCTAAATCAAGTGTTCATTATAGAAATATGGACACGGATGAAATTACGGTAGAATGTGTCACCGTAATAACATGTCTACGGTAGGTGGTAGATCTAGAAAAATTACGATAGATCTACCGTAATTACGGCATGGTTGGAGACACTGACTGTAACTTTACTAAACTTACTGTAACGGTAACTTTACCGTACATAAGAAATAATAGAGCAAGTGTCGAGAACAAGGACATATATTGAATGAACACAAAAAGCCAAGCTGATTTGAGTAGCTCGTGTGAATATTCTCTGTGGTACTATGGTACTACACAAAACCGTTTGACCTTTTGTTCTGTGCTTTAATACCAAAGAGTAAAATAATATGTTCAATACACAGACGCTTCAATGTTATGTTTTCGACACTCCTTCTGTTATTATTTATTTGTCTGAGATATGGTTCATAATTCTTGGCAAAATAGTTAAAATGATGACGCCATAAAAAAAATGAAGGAAGAACGAATGATACAATCACCGATTAGTTATTAGTTTTATATTACAAAATACTATATACAAAAGTAAAACGTTATTAAATAAAAGTAAACTGTAGTACCGACATACAATCTTTAAAATATCAACCCACTTTGGAAGGATTTTTGATGTATTTTGTTTAATTTTCTTGCTTGTTGGTAAGTAAAATAGATAAGCGATTACAGTTCGTGCAACCCCGTTTCGGGGGTTATTTATGCTAAACACTACTAGGATGCTAACGGATTTCTTACTTCAGCGATGACAAGTCATAGGTATGCACGTATCTTCAAGTAAATAGATATTTTCCTTTTATCCGGTGTACCTTTCAAAACTAGTGCAGGCGACTTTACCGTGGTGTAGTTAAGTACCTGATCTATCCTGGAAAGTGTGTTTAATGTTGTGTAGTTCTACCCAATACTTTTATTACTACTTGCTGTCCACCAACTGTGGTTTTCCCTCGTACCTATTACTTCAAACAACACAGTTCATTGTTCCCATCCCGTCTTGATCCTCCCTTACATTATTTCTACCCACTGAAAAAAATTAATTGAACAATTGTTGTGAATTACTATGCCCATGCTACACAAAACACAGTTATCTTACACATCTGAATCCAAGATAAATCTGATGGTTATACCTATACTCGAGCCAGGGAAAGTCCTGTATCGAGCATCATCCTATAAGCCAATCGTCTTAAGTATTTTCTGTATGTTGAAAATAAGGGTGGGTTCTCGAAAATAAATGTATCTCGTCCCACGGGGCACAGTTCAGTCTTCACAGTTTGGTTTTAGCATAGCAGTTTGTAACCATAGTATCTTGATTACCGCATCTAATAATGGTGAAAAGTTTATTGGGGTATTTCTGGAATTCAATTCTTTGGGATCTAGAATTATTATTTATTGGTTTTCTTGCAGGTAAGCCGATCGAAATGAGCAACATACAGTTCGTGCAGATCAAAGAGCTGAAGGCCGGCATGAAAAACATCAATGCAGAGTTTATAGTGTTGGAGGTGGGCCCGCCGACCTTGACGAAGGAGGCGCGCGAAGTGCGCACACTGCGCGTGGCCGATGCCAGCGCTGCCGTCAACCTGTCCGTGTGGGACGAGCCGGGCGCGCTGCTGCAGCCCGGGGACATCGTGCGCCTCACGCGCGGCTACGCGTCCCTATGGCGCGCCGCACTCACGCTCTATTCGGGAAAGTCTGGTGACATACAGAAGGTGGGCGAGTTCTGCATGCTCTTCAATGAGCAGGTGAATATGAGTGAGCCGCAGGCGCCGCCACCGGGAGGGGGCGGGGGCGCTGGTGGGGGAGGGGGCGCTGGCGCGGGAGGGGGTGGGGGTGCCGCCGAGCGCTCAAACGGCGCGCACGCCCCGCTGCGCGCGCTGCAGGCCCCAGCCACCGCCGCGCCGCCGCACGCCGCTAAAGCGGATCGCTTCGCGCCCTCCGCGCCCGACGCGGCCAAGCACACCCACAAGACGTACGTGCGCGGTCGCGGCCACCAGCGCGGTAACGCGCGCCGGTAGCCGCCGCCCGCGCTCCGCTGGACCCCCGAGTGGGCCCGATCGAGGACTGATATTGATACTATATTGACAGTGATATACTTAATACTGAATAATGGTGATGTTTATGTGTATTAGCTACTGGGTGTGGCACTTAGCTTGATCTGCTTTAATTTAGCAATTATCATTATTATGTAAAAAGTAAGAATTTGTATTTTAATTGTACGTTTTGATTGATGTATTTGTTATTTATAGAAGAATCACCTATCTTAACGAAATAAAAGATATTGTTAACATCACACACACTTTCTGTAAAAAAATATAATGCATCCTTTTTTTTTAAATGGCAATGTTATGTATACACTAGCAAGTTCACGTATCTGGCTAAATCATAAGAGCGCAGCAAACACCGGAAATCAATCACAAATGACTTGATAATACAGCGAGGATATGCAGCCAGCATTCTTGCCACCATTCCACGCGGACAAGGTCTTTTGGATACACAGTTTGTTGTCATGCTATTGTATTTTTTTATGTTATTTTCCCTATTTCGTTCTTGTTGTATAATAAAAACATCACAAAATGCTCATGCTAGGAAATCCTTTCTTTATTATTCGGAATCTGCTAGCAAAAGTCCATTTATCCATTGTCTATCCATCCAATTTCAATGATTATTCAATTATATTTTTTTGGCGTGAATTATTTTATATAGTCCTCAAAGCTAATGCGAGTGGATCGCGTTAGCTTTGAGGACTAACGAAATAGCAAAAAAACAAAACTAAAATTTAAACATTCCTTGGAGGTATTCGGTGAGTATAACCAATTTAATGCTAAATTAACTGCTTTATCGCCAGACGAAGGTGTGGATCCCTCAGAGATGGAAGACTTGTCACTAAAACAATCGGGACATGGAGCGAAACCCCCTCGCGTCGTCAAGCGCATGCAATGTAAAGCTGCCGCGCGTTACCATTCCTACTTTCTCGGGCGAATATACGAAATAAATACATTTATTAGTAATATGTTTAATGCAATGGTACCTACATAACGACGACTCACTCTCGGCGGTCCAAAAACTTTATTATCTGAAAGGCTTCCTGAGCGGAGAGCCCTATGCCTTGTTATGCAATCTAACAATTCAGGAGGACAGCTAGGTATGCTTAAAGGAACGATATGATAATAAAACAAAAAAAAATCACGAACATATTTTTGCAATATTAGACTTAGGTAGGTACCTACCAGTTATAAAAAAGTAAACCACAAAAAGCTTACGTAATCTAATTTCAGATGCTAGACAATACCTTGTGGCCTTCAAAAATCTCAAGGAACCTGTGGACACCTCTGTCTGGGACAGCGTAGTCGTCTGTATATTGATGCGTAAACTAGATATATACACAAGTTGTGCCTTCCAAATGGAGAGAGACAACAAAAAAACTTTCCACCATTAATGAGTTTTTGGAGTACTTGGAACAACGTTCATTAGCTCTTGAATTAGCTAGTCCATGGACAACCAAAACTCCAAACCGCCGGCTCAGTATCTAGCTGGCGAGCGAGGAAGCCTGTTGTGCAGCAACAGCGTGGTTGCTGCACAACAGGCATCCTGCATATACTGTAAGTTCCTTGAGCACAGATTACGTACGTAGCGCTGCGACGTCATACAAATTTGCGATTAGAAAGCAAGTGCTGCACGATTATTGTCGACGCTTGACTTTCGCTAGGCTAGACAAGACACGTAATCGGGGGCCGGCTCGAAGGACCATGTTACGGGCCTCAGGTATTTTTCAAATAAATTTTTTGTAATTTTGATACACACGTTTTGTAATTTAATAAAGTCATATAGAATCAGAATATTTTTTATTCATGTAGACCATTAAGTAAGTACAGTACTTATGAATCGTCAAAAGTTACAAAATATTATGCTACTTTACCACCCGTTCGTAAAGCCTAGATCTGGATCTAGAACCACTGCTGTAAATTTGTAACAAGGATACTATTATAGAACTACTTTTTTATGTTAATTATCTTTTTTTATTGTAATTGTAATACTCGCCTCTAACTAGTTACCTTTTATCAGTTTAGACGTAGGTAGGTACTTAATTATCTTGTAAAACAAGATTTATGTACTAGTTTGTAAAGAAAATCTAAAACTGTTTGTTTTTTAACTCACTTTCTTTATTTTATATTTTTTTTTTCTTAAGATTTAATTGTAAACTGATTGATGACTTTAAATAGTATATCTACTATATAAAAATAAGTCGGGTTTTCCTTCCTGACGCTATAACTCCAGAACGCACGAACCGATTTCCACGGTTTTGCATTCGTTGGAAAGGTCTCGGGCTCCGTGAGGTTTATAGCAAAGAAAATTCATTCATCTGGTGGCGAAACGGAGTTCGCCAGGTTTGCTAGTCTATACATATAAATAAAATTGGAGTGTCTGTTTGTAATATTAAAATAACAGCTTTTTACTAAGTGCATTTGGATGTATACACGTTACCTATACCGAAACAACATTTTTTAAAATTTTTGTCTGTCTGTCTGTCTGTCCGTCTGTCTGTCTGTCTGTCTGTTTGTTCCGGCTAATCTCTGAAATGGCGGGACCGATTTTGACGGGACTTTCACTGGCAGATAGCTGATGTAACAAGGAGTAACTTAGGCTACTTTTATTTTAGAAAAAAAAAAGGATCTCACGAAAAAAAATTAAAACCAATGTTGCAGCGCAGCGCCTGATTAAGTTTGATAGCAACAACCTGCAATGCGTCCCGCGGGCTCAGAATGGGCGAGCAGGCTGTTGTCAACGGTTGTCTTTGTTAAATACCACGCGGACGAAGTCGCGGGCAACAGCTAGTCTTATATAAAAAAGTATCTTATAAAAAAAATATAGTGTACTTATCTTAAGCAACTATGTATGGCAATTAATTGACTAATGTATATGTAACTATGTAAAATCTTAAACTACTAGGGTTTTTTTTGTTTTCATGTTTAATTCTAATTTAGAACCGCTTTCATGATTGTAAGTTTATTTTCTTTTGTGAGGCCGTAACTATGTTGGCAACAACATCAATATTAATTTTTACTCTATGGTAACACTGTCTCCATTACTTTTACCTTTCCAACGGTTCGTTTGCCTACGAGACGCAGTTTGTTTTGTTTTTGTAGAAATAAGCGTGTTTGCGTATAAAATATAAATAAGTGCACAGTTTAACAAGTGTTCCATCTATACATATAAATAAAATTGGAGTGTCTGTTTGTAATAGTAAAATAACCGCTTTTTACTCATCATTTGGATGTATACACGGTACCAAACAACATTTTTTACAATTTTTGTCTGTCTGTCTGTCTGTTTGTTCCGGCTAATCTCTGAAATGGCTGGACCAATTTTTACGGGACTTTCACTGAAAAATAGCTGATGTAACAAGGAGTAACTTAGGCTACTTTTATTTAAGAAAAAAAAATAGCCTCTCACGAAAAAATTAAAACCAATGTTGCAGCGCTGCGCCTGATTAAGTTTGATAGCAACAACCTACAGCAATGCGTCCCGCGGGCTCAGAACGTGCGAGCAGGCTGTTGCCAACGGTTGTGTCTTTGTTAAATACCACGCGGACGAAGTCGCGGGCAACAGCTAGTTGAATAATAAAACTTATGGATTTATCGACGCACGCAATTTATGGATCACATCCGATCCAGTCGTTCTTGCGTGATTGTGGTCTATAGTCTATACTAATATTATAAATGTGAAAGTTTGGATGGATGGATGGATGTTTGTTACTCTTTCACGCCAGAACGTCTGAACGGATCTGGATGAAATTTGGCACAGAGATAGATTATAGTCTGGAATAGCACATAGGCTACTTTTTATCCCGGTAAAATGTATGGTTCCCGTGGGATATTTTGTTGAAATTTTTCATAGACTACCAATAAATTTATTTTCTCATACATTCGATTCTGAGGCGGTGCGAAGTTCGCCGGGACAGCTAGTAATAAATAAACATGAAAATAAGTCATAAGTTACCCTCCCTAAGAAGAAGAAGAAGATGAAGACGAAGAAGAAGAAGAAGACGAAGAACCAGAAGAAGACGAAGAACCAGAAGAAGACGAAGAACCAGAAGAAGACGAAGAACCAGAAGAAGACGAAGAACCAGAAGAAGACGAAGAACTTGAAGAAGACGAGGAAGAAGATGAAGACGACGAAGAAGAAGACGATGAACCAGAAGAAGACGAAGAAGAAGAAGACGACGAAGAAGAAGAAGAAGACGAAGAAGAAGAAGAGCGAGGAGTGCGAAGTCCGTGCAGCCTGTACCCGTGGCGGCACATGCAGTGTGCGTGCGGCTTGCCGTCCCGGTACGCCGTGATGCAGATGTGCGCGCAGCCGCCGTTCTTGTGCGCGCACGGGTGGTCCACTGGGGACAATGACCGAACCAGTGAGTCCCAAATGTTCCAATAGTCCCGCCATATGAATATTCAAGCAATCCGCCTAAGAGTGGAGAAGGAATTCCACACAATTAAAGACCGCGCGTGTGTTTGTCTAATCAAATCCGGGACATTCCCAGAAACAGCAGATCTAATTATCTTAACCTTAATAGAAATTTATGAATATCCGGGGACTCACTCTCGGGCTGCCTCTGTCGGTGGAAGACGAGTGCGGCGGTGGGGCGCGCGTCGAGCAGGATGTCGGCGTGCGCGCGGTCGCGGCTGTAGCGCGACACCGCCGAGATGCTGCGGTTGGACCACACCGGCAGGAACAGCGTCGTCTCCAGCACCGAGATGTGCTGCAGCTTCTGGGGCTGAGGACAAGTTCGCAGCGACATCTATACGACGCTCCACCAAACAGAATCACCGCTCACCCGGACAGATGGTGCTGGGCATACTCGTAACAACACAATTTTTCATACAAACCAGCACAAATCTGAATCGCAATATTTAATGATTACAGTATCTTATACAACATCAACCATCAGAGTAGGTATTCTTAGACAGTACTGACCGAGTACCCCCTGCGCACGGTGCGCCTGTTCTGCCCGCTGTAGTCGGCGCGCTCGACGCACTCGAGGTAGGCGTCGGCCCAGTAGACGCTGCGCGTGGCGGGGTCCAGCGCCAGCGCGGTCGGGTACACCAGCTTCAGCGCGGCCAGCGCGGCGCGCGCGCCGCCCGCCAGCGTGGCGCGCTCCACCGCCGGCGGCGCCGCGCCCCACACGCACCAGAACATCAACCTAGTGCCATAAAGCGCTGTGAGCTGCTGGATCTTACTCATATACGGTACCGACAATACCACAGCCACTGTAACGGCCGGCTTGATGTCGCAACCTAGCATTCGTCCGCTGAAACATGGCCACTACTGGATTGGCTTTCCCTAAAACTCCCCATATCAGTCGTATGCGCCGGCTTCCTAAGCTACTTGTGATGTCATCGGTCCACGCCATCTTAAACTACTCCTTTCGGCCTTTCTAGAACTCTTTCTAGAACCTTTCTGCCCCAAAGACTATCGATTCTGCAAGCTGTGTGGCCCTCCCCTCTAAAACATTTACAGCTAGCCATGGAGTATAGTCAGTCAGCGAGCGAGTATGTGTTTAGTAGGCATGTGTGCGTGGTGGTGCGGCGCGGCGCGGAGCTGCACTCACCCCTGAGCGGGGTCGATCGCGAAGCCGTGCAGCTTGTCGAGCGCGGAGTCCACCAGCAGGCGGCAGTGGCGCAGCGAGCGCTCGCACACGTACAGCGCCACGCCGGACGACTCCACCAGGTACCAGGTGCCGGACACCCAGTCGATCGCCAGGTGGCTCACACCTGCGGGACGACACACATACCACTTACAACGACACTGGACTCCCAATACATAGTATCCAAGAAACCACAATACGATCTACAAGGCGTATCGCTACTGCAGTTTCGTTTCTCGGATGGACCCAGAGATGTGGGCTAGAATCGACACGCACTGAGGGCTTAAACTTGGCGTCATCACCGCACCCGTCTCGTTCTTATGTCTCACTATTATTATACGAATATAAGCGTGCGGATTGGGCAGATTTCCAAACGGTGACAGAATGCAGACTCCATTGCAAACATCAAACTAACCCATTTACTTCAATCATCAGACACAACTGACGCTAAATAAAAAAAAACATATTTTTTTATTCCGATCTTACAATGGAATGGTGGTAGTGTTTTTTTATGTTGACGATGTACTACGAGGAGGAACATTTTCAGTTAATTTATTGTTGCGGTAGTATTTTTAGTTAAATATATCACCTATCTATACTCTATACATACAAATAAATAAAATTGGAGTGTCTGTTTGTAATATTAAAATAACCGCTTTTTACTAAGTGCATTTGGATGTATACACGGTACATATACCGAAACAACATTTTTTTTTATTTTTTGTCTGTCTGTCCGTCTGTTTGTTCCGGGTAATCTCTGAAATGGCTGGACCGATTTTGACGGGAATTTCACTCGCAGATAGCTGATGTAACAAGGAGTATCTTAGGCTACTTTTATTTTAGAAAAAAAAAAGGATCTCGAAAAAAATTAAAACCAATGTTGCAGCGCTGCGCCTGATTAAGTTTGATAGCAACAATCTGCAATGCATCCCGCGGGATCAGAACGCGCGAGCAGGCTGTTGCCAACGGTTGTGTCTTTGTTAAATACCACGCGGACGAAGTCGCGGGCAACAGCTAGTTTAATATATAAATAAATAAATTGCATATCACGTAGGTTAGGATGAAAAGAGTTCAGGAAGGAGAGTCAAGCCTTCGGCCAGCAGATATTTCCCACAACTGATTAATGATCAGAATTAATTCCTCTCTTGGTAGGTACTAAAGATCACATAGATGACGCGGTCAAGTCGGCGTGTAAGGTCCCACGGGCACAGGCGTAATCATAGCGCTAGCCGCAGGAACACACTAAAAAAACTGAGAATGCGATCTAAGATACGTAAAAATATCCAAACGAATCCATTCGATTTGTTATCGAAACGGCCATCCGATTCACAACCCTGCAATACCTGTATCGAACGATTTGCTTATGCAAGCAAATACCTACTCTGTAAACACAACGAGTGGTCGAGTCGAACCTCTCGGTTGCGTATTCGTATCGAATCTTCGGTTCGGGTACATATCGAGACATTCTTAAAATTCTTTCAGATACTCATTGTTGACACGACACTATGCAAATGCAAATCAAACATTAAATTTTTCACTATTACTCATTTATTGAATTTCTTATATTTACGCGGATACTACACATTGGAATAAAACTTATTTTACGGATTTTATCGCGTTTATTTTATGTTTTTACGTTCCCGACGTTTCGGCTGCTTTACAGCAACCATGGTCACGGGAGGACTGAGATGTTTGACGTCCTAGTGTCATTTCAAACTATGACACTAGGACGTCAATCACCTCAGTCTCACTCAGGTACAAACATTCGTGCTCATTACACAGTTTGCCCGTACCGAGATTCAAACCTAGGTACAGTAGCTGATTCACTGCAAGCGGTGCTAATCAGGGCCTCAATATAAGAATTTAATGCATCATCAATGCAACACTCAACGTGTTGAAAAGTCCCGTTATCGGTCAAGTGGTTTTGAAGAAATCTTGGAAGTGCTTAGGTACCTACGTTCGATGCCGTTATCAGTCACCTTGACGCTGTTGGTTTGTGCAATATTACTGATAGTATTATGATGATTTGACTGGACCGAGGTATCAATAATAAGCTGAGTAAAATATTTGTAGCGGTCCATCGGAGATCTTTTATTTCGTATAGCCCGTGGGGGCACTTACGAATTGTCATATCTCAGAGAAGATCCGGCAAGAAACTCGGCGGGCTTGTCTAAATTGACATATTTAGCTGCTTATATACATTTTTCAAATTGGACAAGTACATTAATCAAGTAAAAAATTGTTGTGATTCGTTTTTCCACTTGTCCGTTGATGTTTCACTAGTACTAAGTATGTGTCCCAGCACACATTTAGAGTTTTTTTTGTGATTTGGAAAGTCCCATTCCAGTATAAAGTACCTAACTATGTACTAACAATTAATAGATACTACAACAAAGATTTCATGAAGTAGGCAGGTAGGTGCCTTTTATACTAAATAAAAGGTACTGAAAATTGAGATAGGGCGACGGCATTATTACCTACGTGGTAAATTAGTACTTTGTACCAGAAATATGTATATTCAAATAGTCGGGTACGGGGACGGGTATATATATATATTGATAGTCAATAATGTAAGTAAGTCCCTCCTAATATAAATGTGTAGGTACCTGTATCATGCGAGTGCGAGCGAGGGCTGCGTTCATCTGGACTGTAGGTAGGTAAACGGGTTTGTCGGTTGAACATGCATGTTATAGTGAGGTGCGGGGCATGCGCTATTATACCCGTGGAAGAGTGCGGGGCGGCCGCGGCCGTGCTCAGCGCCGCCAACACCAGTGCCGCCGTCAACATCCCGGCCGCTCTGGCCGGCATTGTATACGCTGTTGCTCTGCTCTCAGAGGCCGGCGCTCTCATTGGCATTGCACTGCCACCCGGCTCGGTGTTCAACATTCACAACAACAGAAAAAACGATCGCATACACTGGTTCTATTTCTGTTTGTAATAGACGCTTTAGAAATATTGCTCAACGGTATAAAGAAACCCCGACGTCGTCACAGCGTTACGATAAGGTTTTTTTTTGCGATGTCTCTATATGTATAAATACATACATATAAGGAAAAACACTCTGTCTACTATGTTATTAAATATTTATTACTTTACAATAGCGCAAACAAAGAAACCCAGCCTGCACGACAGCCACAGACTAATTAGCGATACTACGTATCAGACGGTTGACTCGGAACATTACTTTTAGCCAATAGCATATTGTTAAAATCGTAGGTAGAGGATGAACACTAGATGCGACACTAAAATAACAATAACAATGTGAGAGGGACACACAGATTAGATTAGTAGTGAGAGTAAGCGAGAGACACGACAATTTCTGCTATCCCTTTCGCGTATGCGAACTTTTTGTTTGGACCCAGTTCATCGGCTCCCAACAAACAATGGCTGCGTGGTGCCATGCAATTGAATATGCGTTTGTAACGCTTCATAACTTGATTGAGTGAATTAGTGTGAGTTTAGGAATTCAGTTATGTATACAAATTTGCTTAATTAGGGACTTCTTCAATAAAAGACAGTGGGAGTGTGGTTTGTAAAATAGGAAAACGTATAATAAACTTTGACCAGTCATGTCGTTGCTATCAAACCAGGTTGTTGCTACAAACTTAATCAGGCGCAGCGCTGCAACATGCCGCGGGGCGTAGAAAGCTGTGCTTTCAACCCGAATCTGAAGTAACAGGCAGTGGGCAGATCCTATTGAAGGCTCTTCGAACAACTCCAGTAGCTGTCCGAATGTCAGCTACGTGAACGACTCCATCAGAGCCTGGGTGAACCGCTACAACTTTTCCTAGTCTCCACTTGAGCGGCGGATGATTGTCTTTCTTGATTACCACCAAGAAATCCAGCATCAATACATTCTTGCCGGAACGCCACTTGGTTCTCAGCTGCAACTCCGCAACAAACTCCTTACTCCAACGAGACCAAAAGTGTTGACGGAGTTGTTCTACTCGTTGAAAACGAGTTAACTGGCTTGTGGAATTATGCTGTAAGTCTGGCTGCGGCAGCGATGTAACTGGCCGGCCGAGAATAAAATGGCCTGGCGTCAGCGATGCAGAAGAAGAAGAAGAAACGACCTTCTAAAAGTAATATAATATCTTAGTTCAATAGGAATGAAATCCACCCAGTAGTTTTTATAGAGTAACACAAAAATACTCTCATATTAATCATCTATACAAATAAATAACATTGGAGTGTCTGATTGTAATATTCTGTCTCTTTTATTTTAGTAAAACTTTTTTTATTGTTTATTTAACATACATAATAATACCACGCGGATGAAGTCGCGGGTAACAGCTAGAATCTATACATCTATACATATAAATAAAATTGGAGTGTCTGTTTGTAATATTAAAATAACTGCTTTTTACTAAGTGCATTTGCATGTATACACGTTACCTATACCGAAACAACATTTGTTACAATTTTTGTCTGTCTGTCTGTCCGTCTGTCTGTCTGTCTGTCTGTCTGTCTGTCTGTTTGTTCCGGGTAATCTCTGAAATGGCTGGACCGATTTTGACGGGACTTTCACTGGCAGATAGGTGATGTAACAAGGAGTAACGTAGGCTACTTTTATTTGAGAAAAAAAAAAATAGAATCTCGCAAAAAAAAAAATTAAAACCTGTGTTGCAGCGCTGCGCCTGATTAAGTTTGATATGCAACCTGCAATGCGTCCCGCGGGCTCAGAACGCGCGAGCAGGCTGTTGCCAATGGTTATGTCTTTGTTAAATACCACGCGGACGAAGTCGCGGGTAACAGCTAGTAATATAAAATTGGATAACACATTGTGTACTTGTCGATGGTTTAATTAAACCATCGACAAGTACCACAACACAAGTAAGTAGTAGTATCGACAAGTAAGTAGTAGAAAGTAGGGTATCTCGATTGCTGCCTAATTAGGCAGCAATCGAGATACCCTACAGGTGACCCTGGGTGGTGCCAACCAGGTGACAACTCTACTGGTGGTAGGCTTCGGCCGTGGCTAGTCACCACCCACTGAACAAAGCCATGTCGCCAAGCGGCCTAGCCGTGTTCCGGCATGATGTTCGGTGCTGCCATTCATGGATGGCGGGTCAGATCAGTTGCGCTGCATGTGCCTTGTGAATGTAGCGTCTCTATCTACTGCCGCCTTCCTACCTAGGCAAGTATGCTCCATCGTAGATCTCATCGTCACTTACCATCAGGTGAGATCGAGATCAAATACTTGCCTATAATGTAATAAAAAAAAAAATATATATATACAGGGTGACTTTGTATTCATTGGCAATATTTAAAACTATAACTCTATGTATGATTTAGATTGTTTCAGGAGCATTAATACACAAATTGATTGCTTAAAAATAAATGTTCAATTAACCTTAAAATAAAACTTAGATAACATTAATGATTACTTAAGTAAGCAAATAAGTAAAAAAAAGAAACAGGATTTCTCATTAATTAGTATGTAATTAAAATAAATCCATCTAAGATCAAAAATACTCGGTCGATGTAAACTAACACAGAATTACGCACGAACTAGGTGTGAATGACCTAGTTACACACAACACACTAACATTAATAAACTTACAAACGATTATGAATGTTATCTCCTAATCTTACATTTGAAAATTGATGCGAGTTTGAGTATTATTAATAAGCGAACTAAAATAATGTCAAAGGCTATGCCGCCGCCGCTTCAATTTACGATGGAAAATGTATCTTAACACAAGAGCCATAGTCTTCGGCATCGAATGGTATGAATAAAACGAAGATCAGATGATACATGACACTTGCCGCCGCACCCACCCGTGCCCCAGCCCTAAAATGATTTCAAATTGTAATTGTTTCTTTAGTCCCGGTTCGAATTAGCGAATGCGTGGTACGCTAACGCCGGTGCCGTCGCGGGCGCAGTCATAGTGTGAATTGTGGAAAAATGCCGCGCCCAAGTGACGGTGAGGAAGGATGGTACACCAACCAGCAGTATTTGTACATCGTTGTGACTTACGAGCGCACGCACAGTTTACTGCGTACGCAACGGATGTTCCAAATTCGATATCCGACTGCACCAACTCCATCACGGGATTTAATTTTGCGAACAACGAAAAACCTTTTGGACTATCGATCCTTTCACGTGCCGGCGCATGCACAGGTTCGTGGCAGATTGCCTACTTACCCAAGGGCGTTGTATGGACAAATAAAGCGATACTTTCAAAGAAATCCCCAAGCTAGCACCAGACAAGCGGCGCGACAATTTGGTGTTAGCCAATATTATGTTTGGTAGTTGTTAAACGGCTCGGGTATGCATCCTTACCATTACCAAAAAGTGTAAGAATTATCGCTCATGGTGTACGAGCGGGAAAGCAACACCAGAGATGAACTAAAACTTAAAATTTGTGCAGCATTTGATACCGTGAAATCGCAAACCTTTGTGTTGAGAAGAGTCAAAGACAATTTGAGACGTCGTCGTGCTGAACTTTGTGTGCAGAGAAGATGTGGACACTTTGAACATCTTTTAAAACACACGTAATTGTGCGTGGCAAACCCTTACAATAGTGATTTTTTAAAATAATGTTTTTTTTGTGTTTTTATGTTTTGATTTTTGATTGTAATAACTAATCAGTGAACTGTAAATAGCCAACTGTTGAAATACGCGGGAATTATGGTAAGTACCTAGGTGTAAGTCGCTACCTAATAACTTAGCTTGCATGGGTAGGTATAACGTATTTTCGATGTTTTTATTACCTACCATGAAATTGAGAGATCATATGTGTCGGCCGGTGACCTTTGAAATTGAGATGATTATGTGGCGGTATACTTTGAAGAGCGGGACGGGCGGCGGTACGCGTTGTTTACACAAGGATTTCAATGCCGTCTCGAAGGTACAATCGTTTTTCACAGTTTACATTTTGGGATAAGATACATTATCGTTTGCATCTTTAATTAATTCTTGTTTACCATCGTCGTCCATTCATAAATGGCCAGCCTAGTAGTAAGTGTGTTGCGTACTATCGATCAAGAGTTTTGATCCGTGCAGGTTATTTTTTAAAATAATAATAAATTAATTAATCAATCGATTTGTTTATTAATGTTTCTAAAATAATCTAAATCATTCATCGAGTTGTTGTTTTAAATATTGCCAATGAATTCAAAGTCACCCTGTATATACAGGGTGTAAGTGGCTTCGTAACGAAAACTGATACCATGGATTTAACCCATGATGACCCCCCAGAGTTGGAATTTTCCGTCGATCTTTTCATGAATTTAAACGCATTTTTTTCAGAATTGTTGAATTGATATTATCTTGAAATCATTATAGAAGTCTATCTCAATGTGAATTTAATTTAAAAAACAATAATTACTAATTTAGACATAAAACGGCAATGAAATCAAAACTGAATACACTCGAGCGCGCTCGTAAATCAGCTGTTTCGATAGAGTTCATAGGCGAGGTCATTACAAGCGCAACGCCGTCCGCATGGGTACTTAGCTTGCCATCTCACACCTCAAATAAACAAAGCGCCCAGCGGCCTTTCGGCATATCCTGCAAAAGAAGCCGCCTTTGTCGGTACAATCTTTTGATGTCGCCGCGTCACCCGACGCCGCACGCGCCGAAGTAGTGAAGCGACAGATGCCAGACGCGACATTAGGCACTTAAGTACGGCTACGTAATTTTCGATTTTAATCTAGTGTCATAATGAGGTTTTTTTTATTGTTCCAATCTCTAACAACCTTTAAGTGCAATTATTTGAACGATTAAAAAAAACTAAAATGATATTTTGTTCAAATTCAATCTATCGCATTATTTACACATCTAGACCGGAAACTTTCATGTTGATTGCAATACACCCCTTTAATTGAATAAATTAGCTAATGTAAGTATACCAATACCAATACATGTAAGTATAAGACTTCAAATTTTCGAATTAATACGCAGCACTACTGTTATTTTCTTTGTCTCATCTACATTTTATCGGTCTTTTTATGATCTATGCGTCGGGAAGACACTGAAATTGTTGGCGGTTTTGATTGATATTACCTATTCGTTCGTTAGTTTTAGTTATTCGGTGTCTGTCTGCTGTCCAGAGCAGAATTCTCTTGGGCTAATAGATAGTTTACCAGTACGCGGCTTACGTACGTTTGTAAGCAGTTAAATTTTTTATAGTTCGTGTGTGTGTGTGTTTTGATACCTATGTAGCTGCATCACGTAGCACACGTCGACACGCGCTGCAGTATCACGACGTACGTCTGTATCCCACGGCGGCCGGCGGCGAAATGGACGAGCCGCGGGCGCCCCGCATCTATTTATACAGATGCGCCTGCGGAGCGCGATTGCGCAAGTGCGATGGCAGCGCCGTCTAGTGTATTATATTTTCGTGTTGTATATTTCTACTCTCTGTACACAGTACTATGTCTGACCCAATCAATGTAAATATAGGACGATTTCTTTATTAATAAAGATTGCTTTTCTACATTACAAATCGTGTTTCTCTATAACTAATTAGCGATAGTTATACTCGCTAAAGTGGTGACACCAACGTTTAAAGAACATCAGCCTTACCTACCTATCAAGAATGGCCACTGAAGAAGCCCAGAACAACTCCGCCACATCAAAATTGGACAGTCAGGATGTCTCCGACGCCCAGGTGTCTGTCATCGGCGCGGCCCCACGCATCCCACCAATTTGGCGCGATAGACTACGAGTGTGGTTTATTCAGTTCGAGGCCATCGTAGCATCTAAAAGGAAAAGTGATCAAGCAATGTACGAGCAACTCCTCGGCCAGTTAGAGCGTCAGGACGTTGACGAAATCATCGACATTCTCCTGCGACCGCCCGAAACCAAGAAATATGAAACATTGAAAGAACGCCTGTTACAAGTTTACGAAGATTCAGCGGAGCGCCAAACACAGCGACTTCTATCCGAAATGGAACTTGGCGACATGAAGCCTTCACAACTACTGCGCAGAATGCAGAGCCTCGCCGGAACTAACATCGCCGAAGCAACCCTCCGTGTTATGTGGACAAATCACCTGCCGCAATCTGTACGCGCAGTGATAGCCGTCAGTGAAAACATCGCAAAGAAGTCCGACCTCCGAGACCTTGCGCTTCTGGCAGACAAGATGCTTGAAACAACACTGCCAGAAATTTCCGCCGTGAGCAGCAAACAAAGCCACCCACCCATCACACCGCAAGCCTCGACATCCACCTTATCAGCAGAAAACGTGTCCATAAATGAAAAAATTGACATGCTAATGCACGAAATATCAGAGTTGAAGATGCAAGCACAGGATCAACGCGGCGGATGGGGACGCCGCAGAGACGAACGTGAGCCCTACTACTCACGCTCACGATCACGTTCTCGCCCGTTCCGCAATCGCCTGAATCAGCCGTCGCCGCGCAACGAGTCTCCTGATGACGGGATATGTTATTATCACCGCCGTTTTGGCAGAAGAGCACAAAAATGCACGAGGCCCTGCAAATTCGACGGAGACACAGCGCAGGAAAACTAGAACCAGCGTCGGTAACTGCGGTATCCGGCGCTTGGAACACATCACACCGCCTATTCGTGAAAGATATGAACTCAAAGTTATCCTTTCTGATCGACACCGGTGCCAACATTTCCGTCATACCTAAAGCAAGAGGAATGCCGACCACACCTACTCAGTTCTGTCTCTACGCGGCAAATAATTCCGTCATACCTACCTACGGGGAGAAAACTATGGAATTGGACTTGAATCTACGAAGGCCTTACCGCTGGAAATTTATCATCGCAGCAGTCAGCAAGCCGATCATAGGCGCTGATTTTCTGCGCCACCACCAGCTGCTCGTGGACATTGCTGGACGAACTATCGTCGACAAGGTCACAACCCTCTCAATCAAGGCACCAGTCTGCAAGTCATCAGTACCTACAGTTCGTACGTTAGACAACGAGTTGAAGTATTATGACATTCTCGAGAAATTTCCTGACGTCACGCTACCAACAACAGTGAAATCCATCAGCAAACACAACGTGGAGCACTATATAGAAACCACCGGACCACCTATCTACGCAAAAGCCCGACCCATACCTCCACACCGTTATGAAGCTGTGAAGAAAGAATTTGAAAACATGAGACAGCAAGGCCTGTGCCGGCCCAGCAAGAGTCCGTGGGCCAGCCCATTGCATGTCGTACCTAAGAAGAACGGCGACATAAGAGTGTGTGGTGACTACCGAAGGCTTAACGCAGTGACCAAACCAGACAGGTACCCCATCCCTCGCATCAAAGATTTCACCTACCAGCTCGCCGGAAAACATATTTTCTCCACCATCGATCTGAATAGGGCATACTCCCAAGTGCCTATCAGAGAAGAAGACATTGAGAAAACAGCAATCATCACACCATTTGGACTATTTGAATTTCCATGGATGTGCCCAGGCTTGAAAAACGCTGGTCAGACGTTCCAAAGATTCATCCACGACGTACTCAGAGGTTTGAACTTCGTTTTCCCGTTCATCGATGACCTACTCGTGGCTTCATCATCAGAAGACGAGCACCGGGAACACCTGAACATTATATTCCAACGCCTCGACAGCGCTGGTATTACAATCAACATATCAAAATGCAAGTTTGGACTGAACTCTGTGACATTTCTCGGCTACAGTGTATCTTGTCAAGGCATACGAGCACCCGAAGACAAAGTTCAAGTCATCAGTGAGTACCCAAGACCGAAAACCGTCCAAGATCTACGAAGTTTTCTCGGCATGATAAATTATTACCGAGAACATATTCCCAACGCAGCATCTATACAAGCACCGCTTCACACATACCTACATAACTCCAAGAAAAATGACAAAACTGTGATAAAGTGGACCGACGAGTCAATACAAGCATTCGAAAAATGCAAGAAAAGCCTACAGAGCGCCGCGCTACTCGCACACCCGCACCACGCTGTCCCGCTCGCACTTATGTGTGACGCGTCAAACACCTGTGCCGGTGCGGTACTACAACAATATGTGAACCAAGCATGGCAACCACTGGGATATTATTCGAAGAAATTCACCGCTACGCAATTAAAGTACAGTACCTACGACCGAGAACTACTTGCAATTTACATGGCAATGAAGCATTTTCGGAAGACATTTGAGGGGCGTAATCTTATCGTTTATACCGATCATAAACCGATTACCTACGCCCTACAGAAGATATCATCCGACAGTGAGACCCCACGCCGAGCAAGACAACTACTTTTCATTAGTGAATTCACAACCGACATTCGCCACATCAGCGGGAAGGACAACATAGTCGCCGATACTCTATCTCGTATCGAAGAAATCAACTGTCCGTCAACAATAAACTACGAAAAATTATCTGCCGCCCAAGAACAAGATAATGAATTACCACAACTCCTGCAACAGAAAAACCTACAATTCAAAAAAATCGCAATGCCAAACGTCAACCATGCTATCTACTGTGAAACGTCAACATCAAAAATTCGCCCGTACCTACCCCGTGATTTTCGACAAGATGCATTCAACTCCGTGCACCAAGTAAGCCATCCGGGCACGCGAGCAACGCGCAAACTGATGCAAGAGCGATTTTTTTGGCCATCAATGAACGCCGATGTCGGTACATGGGCTAAGTCATGTATACCGTGTCAGCGTTCCAAAGTTCACCGACACGTGCATAGCAACATAGCAACATTTCCAGACTGCGATCGGTTTCAACACCTACACATTGATATTGTCGGCCCGCTACCTACAAGCCCAACTGGACATCGATACCTACTTACGATGATCGACCGAACGACGCGATGGCCCGAAGCAATACCTATACAAGATATGACGTCGCAAGTCGTTGCGAAGACCATCTACGAAGCGTGGATAGTTCGCTTCGGTTGCCCTGTAACTATTACCACTGATCAAGGACGACAGTTCGAGAGTCAGCTGTTCCGCGCCCTAACATGCCTACTAGGCGTCGAGAAGACTCGAACCACTGCCTACCACCCGCAGAGCAACGGGATTGTTGAACGCTGGCATCGATCATTAAAGGCAGCGCTCATGGCTCGTCTGGAATCAAATACAAAATGGACCACCGAACTTCCCACTGTACTATTGGGCCTACGCACCGCCATCCGTACGGATACGAAGACTAGTCCTGCACAACTCACCTATGGTCAAGCACTCCGACTGCCAGGCGATTTCTTTGCCCCATCCGCTCAGTCATCGTCGCCGGACCAAGACTACGTGCGACAGCTTCACGATGCGATCACCGCACTCACACCAACTTACGCACCGCACACAAACAAGCGGAGTATATTCGTGCACCGAGACTTACAAACTTGTGAGTCAGTGTTTCTGCGAATCGACGCCGTGCGTAAGCCACTCCAGCGGCCCTACGAAGGACCATACCCAGTTGTCGAGCGCAGCAAGAAGTACTTCATTATCAGAGTCCGAGGAAAAATGATGACCGTGTCAATTGATCGCCTGAAGCCCGCTTACACGCTCAACGCAGCCGAAGAAACACGAAGTATGGTACCGGGTACGTTTGACAGCCACCGAGCAGAAACACAGAAACATTTGTTGGGGGCACATGACCTCTGCCGAGAAACATCGAAGCCCGTCGATCGTCGTATAGAAACATCGATGCAAGACCGTCGCATAGAAACAAGTCATGACCGTCGCATAGAAACATCGATACCAGATTGTCGCATAGAAACATCGATACCAGACTGTCGCATAGAAACATCGATACCAGACTGTCGCATAGAAACATCAAGACATGACGGTCGAATAGAAACATCACAGCATGATAACAGTCGTACAGAAACAGGAATAACACTTGACATTCCCGTAGAAACAGGAGTACTTGACAGAAGCCGGGAAACAGGATCTGAGCTAAGGACCCGCTCAGGCAGGATTATTCGTAAGCCGGTACGCTTCGCTTGAGGGGGAGTACTGTAGCTGCATCACGTAGCACACGTCGACACGCGCTGCAGTATCACGACGTACGTCTGTATCCCACGGCGGCCGGCGGCGAAATGGACGAGCCGCGGGCGCCCCGCATCTATTTATACAGATGCGCCTGCGGAGCGCGATTGCGCAAGTGCGATGGCAGCGCCGTCTAGTGTATTATATTTTCGTGTTGTATATTTCTACTCTCTGTACACAGTACTATGTCTGACCCAATCAATGTAAATATAGGACGATTTCTTTATTAATAAAGATTGCTTTTCTACATTACAAATCGTGTTTCTCTATAACTAATTAGCGATAGTTATACTCGCTAAACCTACATTAAAATTGCCTCGCGGGCGGACGATGGATCCTCCAGGTTTTAGTGCTCGCGAGTATGGACAAATGTTAATGTGTTATGGTGAAGCACGTGGCAATGCACTACGAGCCCTACGACTGTACAGGGAAAGGTATCCCAACGCTCGCCACCCCGCGGACAGCCGCGTTATAACTCGGGCCTACCAACGTGTTCTCAACAACCAACCCATAGTTCCACAGCGTGAAGGAGTTGGAACTCCCATGAGATCTCGTACAGTGGAGAACATTTTGACTGTCGTGCGGCGAAACCCGCGATTGGGTACGCGCACCGCGGCTCGAGTGGTACGCATGCGGTACGGGACCCGTGTATCGCACTGGACTGTACATAAAGCATTACGCGGAGATCGGCAGCGTGCTTATCACATTCATAAGGTGCAGGCGCTAATTCCCGCAGATAGAAATCAACGTGTGCGATACTGTAGGTGGTTTCAAGCACAACATCGCGCAATCCCGGGATTTGCTGCTAATGTAGTATGGACAGATGAATCCACTTTCACGCGGAACGGCATGTGGAACAAGCGCAATTCCCACGTCTGGGCCAACAGGAATCCACGGGCGATACAACAGACCGGGCATCAAACACGTTGGTCAGTAAATGTGTGGGCTGGCATTTACAATGACCAAATTTTTGGGCCCATATTTCTTCCGGAGCGACTAAACGGCCCACGATACCATGAGTTCTTAAGAACGACTTTTGAGGAAATACGCGATGAAATTCCGTTGGCCCATTTGCCGAATGCTTGGTACCAACACGACGGCGCTCCCCCACATGTGACACTTCCTGTGCGGCAATGGCTTAATGAAGCTTTTGGTGACCAGTGGATAGGCAGGTTCGGTCCACAACCTTGGCCAGCTCGGTCACCGGACTTGACTCCCCGAGACTTTTTCCTGTGGGGTTATATTAAGGATAGGGTATTTGTAAGTGAGTGCCAGACAGCAGAAGAAATGCGTGACCGCATCATTAGTGTTTTTGCGGCATTGCGTGCAGATTGTGCTCAAGACCTTACACTGATGCCCCGGCTCCACGCTGAAACTCTTCGTCGCGCTAGGATCTGCGAGCAGCTTGGTGGTGGACACTTCGAGCCATATCTTATTAGGAGTGAGAGAGATTAAGGTAAGTTAATTATTTGATACAGTAGGTATGTGGTGAAGAAATTAAATTTAAACTAATTATTTAAACCTAAAATAAAATAAAAACTGAATGTGCTATTTGTGTTTATGTGTAGTCCTTCACGCGCCTCTACTCGCACGAGGCGGGTAGGTACCGCGCGGAGCGTTGTGTTGCGATCGCGTTGCTAACAATACATTGCGCGCTCAAAAATTACAACATTTGTAACCAATGACTTTCGACATAAATGATTTCGATCATTTTATTATAGGTATTAAGTGTAAATCATTTTATTATAGGTATTAAGTGGAAGGGAGGCAGGAAGGAAGGAAGGAAGGAAGGAAGGAAGGAAGGAAGGAAGGAAGGAAGGAAGGAAGGAAGGAAGGAAGGAAGGAAGGAAGGAAGGAAGGAAGGAAGGAAGGAAGGAAGGAAGGAAGGAAGGAAGGAAGGAAGGAAGGAAGGAAGGAAGGAAGGAAGGAAGGAAGGAAGGAAGGAAGGTTTAGGTTTAGGTTTAGGTTTAGGTTTAGGTTTAGGTTTAGGTTTAGGTTTAGGTTTAGGTTTAGGTTTAGGTTTAGGTTTAGGTTTAGGTTTAGGTTTAGGTTTAGGTTTAGGTTTAGGTTTAGGTTTAGGTTTAGGTTTAGGTTTAGGTTTAGGTTTAGGTTTAGGTTTAGCTTTAGGTTTAGCTTTAGGTTTAGCTTTAGGTTTAGCTTTAGGTTTAGCTTTAGGTTTAGCTTTAGGTTTAGGTTTAGGTTTAGGTTTAGGTTTAGGTTTAGGTTTAGGTTTAGGTTTAGGTTTAGGTTTAGGTTTAGGTTAGGTTAGGTTAGGTTAGGTTAGGTTTTTTTTTTTTTTTTTTTTTTTTATTTATTATTATCTATTTCCTCTAACATAATCAGAGAATTTGTTGTTCTGTCTATAATTTTTAACTGAGTTAATTAGTTAAAGTTTGTAGTTTTGAAGTGAATGCGATTTCCTTTTTTACTTTTATTAATCAAATCTTATAAATATTTGCATAATTAATTCCTATTTTTCTTTTATTACCTTATTTGATTGTTAAAGGTGTTGTTGTTTATGTGCTTGTTTTTGTGCTTGTTTTTGGGCTTGTTTTTGTGCTTGTTTTTGTGCTTGTTTTTTGATGTTTGCTTTCATTTTAGTTTATTCAGTTTCGTTTCTTTTTATGTGTACTTGTTTTCCCATTTGCTTATTAACGTAGTTTTATTTTATATATGTGTAGTATATTTCTATTTATTTCTTAAATTTACTATTTTTACTACATATTTGCAGTATTCCACAAAAATGTTTCTGGTCTCTTTGTTAGTTATTAGTTTATTAAAGTTTTCTGTTGCTATTTTGCTGTTTAGTAGCATTTCGGTTTCGTACCTTTTGTGGAGGTGGACAGGACATTCACACAGTATGTGGCTCACCGTTTCGGGGGTCCCAGGTTCGCATATGCATGATGGGTTCTCTTTGCACTTGAACCGGTTCAAGTACTCAGAGAACCCACCATGGCCTGTCATTGCTTGGGTTATCTCTCCCGTCGGTTTGAGGGATTTTATAATTTTGAATGCCTGCACCACGTCTGGGAAAAACAGTTTGGTGGTGGATGCCGTTTGCTGTGCCATATATCTTTGGTTCCATTCGTTAATCGACCCCATCCGGATTTGTCGTTTAACGAATGAAACCGGGCACAAGTCGTAGTCGGGCTTTCTTTTGCTTTTTAAAGCTGCGTCTTTTGCCAACTCGTCCGCGCGTTCGTTACCGTGTAGTCCCGCGTGAGCTTTAATCCAAAATAATTCCACCGTTTTATTTTGGAGGTGGATTGCCCTAATATTGTGCCGAGTTTCGGTCGCAAGGGGGTGAGTTGTGTCGGCGTTAGTGATGGTCTCTAACGCTGCTCTGGAATCACTGTAGATGCCAAAGGTGCTTTCTGGACGATTGAGGATCACTCTTGTGGCTTGGCATATGGCCAGGAGTTCGGCCTGGTAGACCGTGCAATATGGTGCTAGTTTGAGCTTGAGGGCTCTCGTCTCGGCGTCACCATCCCATAAGGATATTGCTGCTCCGACGCATCCCTCAAGCTTGCTACCATCGGTGAATATTCTAACAGCCTGGCTGTTGTGAATATCCACCTGTTGTTGGTCTTCAAGCTTTATGAACTCGAGGCTCATATGTTTTGCCGGATGAGGACCCTTGTCATAACGCACCCTGCGTTCTACCTCTCTATCTGCTAGCACTGGCTGGGACGCCCCCCTCTTGGCCTCATACAGAGCGGCTGCTTCTTGTATACGGAGGTCAAGTGGTAGCATTCCAGCCAGTACTAGCGCTGAGTTCAGTGAGACCGTACGATACGCCCCGCACAGCTTTTGCACAAAACCTCTTTGTACGGCATTCAGCTTCCGTTGGATGCCGTGCTTTTTGGTTGCCGGTGCCCATGCGCTGGCCGCATAGGAGATGACCGGTTCAACTGTTGCCCTGTATATAACACGGACAACTTCCGGATGTAACCCCCAACTGATCTTGGCGGCTCTCGACAGTTGCTTGTAAATGTTGACGGCCTTCTTGCAGATATTTGCAGCATGGCTATTAAAGGTCAATTTACTGTCGATCGTGAGCCCCAAGATCTTTATCTCCTCTGACATGCCAATGTCGGTCCCGCCCATGCGCAGGAGTGGGGTGTCAAACTTCAACTTCTTCGTTATTGTCATAGCCTTGGTTTTATGAGGCGCGAATTTTAGTTTGTTTTTGACACCCCAGTCCTGAACATAGGCGAGAGCGTCATTGGCTTGTTTTTGCACTTCCAGAGCAGTTTCACCGGCAAACAGCAGTACGACATCGTCGGCAAAGGCCTGACAATGATAGCCTCTTTGCTCGAGGCCCTTTAGTAGCGGATCCAGGAGAAGGTTCCATAGGATCGGACCTCCGATCGACCCTTGAACGCAACCTTTGTTTGTGCCCTTTCTGTGCTCCTGTCCAGCGTACCTTACTCGGACCTTTCGGTCCATAAGGTAGCTGTCTATCACTCTTCGCAGGTTGACCGGGCACTCTTCTTCCGCCAATCGGATCCTAATAGCTGGCCACCATGCACTGTCGAAGGCTCCCTCTATGTCTAATGAAACGAGAGTTGTTATTAGCTTCTGCCTGAGTTTATTATGTATGTGCTGTATTAGATCATAGAGGGAGTCCTCGGTGCTCCTTTGTGGCATGAATCCGTATTGGCGTCTGCTCATCTTGGGGATCAGATGCCATTTTATTCTCCTGACTATCATTTTCTCCAGGATTTTGCCCAGTACTGGTAGTAGGCCTATCGGCCTGTATGATTTGGGGCTAGTGTAGTCTTCCTTGCCAGGCTTTGGAAGCACCACCACGGTCGCCTCCTTCCAGATGGTGGGAAAGTGGCAGAGTTCATGGCATTTATTCATTACAGCCAGGTGTAATTCGGGATCGTCTGATATCACCTGGCTGCAGATATCCGCGGTGAAGCCGTCCACTCCGGGGGCCTTTTTCGGGTTAAAACTGCGCGCCGAGGCCAAGAGTTCCTCCCGAGTAAACTCTGGGTCATGGATTTCTCCATGAACCCAGTCGTTTACCCGGTTGGCTAGGGCTCTTGTTTGCGTGTGGTAGGAGTTATCTCCCGTCTCTAGGTCCTCGGGGTAGAAGGCTTCAGCGAGGATCTTCACCGACTCCTTCTGATCCACTTGCTCCCCATCCTTCATCAGGGGCAGGTCTTCCTGTCTCTTTCTTGTCTTCCCTATCACTCTGTAAATTCCCTCCCATAATCCTTCCTTGTCTTGCTTCCCACAGAACTGTTTCCAACTTTCCACTTGTGCTCTTTTTGCCTCTATTTCATATGTTTCTTTTGCTTTCAGGTACCCTTCGATGACTCCTGCTCTTCGGACCGGCGCAGCGCAGCGGATTCTTCTTTTCCTGGTGGCGACTTCTTTCTTCATCTCTGCGAGTTCCTCGGACCACCACGGCATGGTAAGTTTTTGTTTTGTCTTTTTTATTGGTATTGTTTGATTGCATGCTAATGTGATTGCTTGTGTATATTTTTCTATGTATGTATCTAATGTGTCTATGTTATTTATTTTATCTAATTCTGTTTTTGTGATTTTATTTTCAGATTTAAACTGGTTCATTTTCTCATGAAAATGATCCCAGTTTGCCTTTTTTGTATTGTATATTCTTGTCGTCCTTTGTATGTCCATGCCTTTAGCTTTTGTTAGGTTAGGTTAGGTTAGGTTAGGTTAGGTTAGGTTAGGTTAGGTTAGTGGTGGGGTCAGACGGCCCCTCTCAGGGGACCCAGTCGATTCCCACGTTGGGCTTTGAGCCGGCTGGATAAGGAGTTGGCCAAAGAAGCAGCGATAGTCCAACGGTGGGCGTACCCGTCGGGCTTGGAGGATGCCAGCGTCGAGGAGTTGGCTAGTCGCATGCGCAGGGCTCTGACGGAGGTGTGCGATGCGTCTATGCCGAGAGCCCGACGGCCGACAGATCGACGAAGGGTCTACTGGTGGTCGGCCGAAATAGCTGACCTCAGAGTGGCTTGCGCCGCGGCGCGCAGGGAGTATCTGCGGTGCCGTAGGCACAATGGTCGCGATCCGGACATGGAGAGCCGGCTAAAGGAGGCTCTTCGTAGGGCTAAGGAGGCGCTCCAACGGGCCATTTGTCAGGCCAAGGAGAATGCGGATGAGAGGGTCCTGGCTGACCTTGATCGGGACCCGTGGGGGCGACCTTTTCGTGCGGCTCGCAAAAAGCTTTGCGGTCGGACTGTTCCTGTGACGGAGACCCTGCCTCAGGATATTCTTGGCCGGATTATGGGAGAGTTGTTCCCGAATGCAGAGGAGGGTTTCACGCCTCCGGCGATGGCGCCTCCGGACTTCAGGGTGGAGGATGAGGGTTCTGAGCTCCCCCCCTCAATCGAAAGTGAGGAAATGACCGGAGCTTTGGACCGCTTACGTACCCGGAGGAGGGCTCCGGGTCCGGACGGGGTTCCGGGATCGGTGGTATATGTGGCTGCCGAGTTCCTAGGAGATCGGCTCCGGGAACTGTTCGACGAGTGCCTTCGTGCCGGACAGTTCCCGAAGTTGTGGAGGGAGGGAAGGGTTTGCCTCCTTCCAAAAGAGGGGCGACCCCCGGAACAGCCTTCGGCGTACAGGCCGATTGTGCTGCTGGATGAGGTAGGGAAGGTCTTTGAGAGGATCCTCGTTTCCCGCCTCGTCCAGCACCTTGAAGAGGTGGGGCCCGGGCTTTCGGAGGCACAGTATGGGTTCAGGGCTGGTCGATCGACCATCGACGCCCTGAGCCAATTGAAGAGTCTCTCCGGGGAGGCGGTGGAGGGGGGGGAGGTGTTGCTGGCGGTCTCGCTTGACGTGCGAAACGCCTTCAACAGTCTCCCATTCGAGACGATAGAAGAAGCGCTCCGGTACCATAGAGTGCCGCTGTACATGAGGAGACTGTTGAGGGCGTACTTGCAAGATCGGCAAGTTATGTGGGAGGGGAGGGATGGAGGGTTGAGCCGACGTCGAGTCGAGCGCGGTGTTCCACAGGGTTCGGTGTTGGGGCCCACGCTGTGGAACATTGGGTTCGATTGGCTCCTGCGGGGGTCACTCCTTCCCGGGATGGGGGTGTTATGCTACGCGGATGACACCCTCATCACGGTTCGGGGGAGATCGTGGGAGGAGGTTGCTAGGAGGGCGACGGTTGGGACCTCTCTGGTGGTAGAGCGCATCCACCGGTTGGGTCTTGCCGTCGCCTTAGAGAAGACAGACGCTCTTCTCTTCCACGGTCCACGGAGGGGGCCGCCTCGGGGTGCGCACATCGTCGTCCACGGGGAGGTAGTAGCGCTGAAGGCCCAGATGAAGTATCTGGGCCTGACTCTAGACGGTCGCTGGGGGTTCGGGGCACACTTTGCTCAGCTCGCCCCTAAGTTGGTCTCTACCGCAGCCGCCTTGGGGAGGTTGCTGCCGAATATTGGGGGGCCAAGCGCTACGTGCAGGCGCTTGTATTCTGGTATTATCCGGAGTATGGCCCTGTACGGAGCCCCCATTTGGGCGGAGTCTCTCACCGCTCCAAACAGGATCCTCTTGCGTAGGCCGCAGAGGATCATAGCGGTGAGAGCCATTCGAGCATATCGAACCGTCTCATGGACAGCGGCGACGCTCCTGGCAGGGGACCCACCGTGGGAGCTCCAGGCGGAGGTACTTGCGGTGGTCTTCCAGTACCGGACGTGTGAGCGGGCAAGGGGCGCTGCACCGGATTGGGAAGAGGTGCGACGCATAAGAAGGCGAGCGCAGGAGGAGGTGGTGCGTAGGTGGGAAGAACAGTTGGAGTCCCCTGCCTATGGCCGGGCTACTGTGGAGGCGTTGCGTCCCCATCTGGAGGGATGGCTGAGAAGGTCTCATGGAGCCCTCAGCTTCAGGCTGGTGCAGGTGCTTACCGGGCATGGTTGCTTCGGTGAGTACCTGCACCACATCGCGAGGAGGGAGACGACGCCCGCTTGTCACGAGTGTGATGCAGCTGTGGATACGGTGCGCCACACAGTGGAGGAGTGTGCCGCATGGGGACCGCAGCGACACGAGCTGGCTGGTGTGATAGGGAGAGACCTATCGCTGCAGAGCATAGTGGGAGCTATGCTCTGCAGCAAAAGGTGCTGGAGGGCAATGGCCTCCTTTTGCGAGTTAGTAATGTCGCAAAAGGAGGCCGCGGAGAGGGTCAGGGAGGAGGACTCTATGGCTGACCCAATCCGGAGAGCAAGAAGGGGCAGTAGAAGGAGGCGATACGCGCACCTTCTACCCCCTCCTTAGAGGATGTAGATTGCCGGTGAAAGGGGTCGGGGGACCCCTGCCGGCATGAATGATGAAGGGGGGTGAACTTTCTGGACACCCCTCCTGAAGATTGCGGCCTGCGATCTGCAGGCCCGCCGCTGAGGCGTCACAGTTGTGGGCTTTTAAGCGATCCTGTGGCGCCTCAACATAAAGCGGTGAGGGCAGCACGCTGGGTTTTAGTGGGTAGTCTGGCTAGTCCAGGAGTCCCACATAACCGTCCGGGCTCCCCCGGGTCCGGGCGGTATGCGTAAATGCATTTCCCAGCGAAAACAAAAAAAAAAAAAAAAAAAAAAAAAAAAAAAAAAAAGGTTAGTGGTGGGGTGCTATGTCAGACAACCTCCTCGTGTGCTCATCCCATTGTCAGTCCCGAGGATACGTCCAGAGGAACGGCAATGAGAGGGGCCGGTGCACCCTGGGCATCGCCGATAATCTCCTAGGTTTACCTGGGTTATTGTCGGCGATGGCGAATAGTCTGGCATGGGGGGCGTTGCGAGGGCTGCTCCTGCTACTCTCCGGCTTTCGGAGAGGAGTGGGAGTAGCATTAGCGACGCAGGGGGGATTTATTATGTTTATGTATATATGCCCAATGCTGAAGGTCTAGCGTGCCGATAGGCTGAAAGGCGGGGGGGCTAAACTCCGTCACTAGCGCTGGGGGGGTGGGGAAACAGGGTGCCTTGACCTGTCTAAAAATCAAGGCACAACAAACATGAACACGGTGAAGGACAAAAAACTCCCCGGGAGGGTACCAGTCGCGAAAGCGGCTGGATCAAAATCCCTTACCGAGCCCTCGGGTTCGGATCGCCCCACGTATACGGGGGGGGCACCCAACACCACGCGCGCAAGTGCAACCGACGACCTTGGCAAAGAAACTGGACAAAACAACGATTCTGCAAGTGGATTGGCAAAGACGATTGTGTCTTCGTTCTTCACGAAAACAACAGTCGCAAGCAAGAAGGTGGACCTAAGGTCCGAGGACGACGATATGGTGAGCGTGACAAGCGCTGACAGCGCTAACACCTTAACACGCCTAGTGAGGAAGCGAAACTACGCTGCATTACAGAAAGAGAAGTCAGGCGGATCAGGATCAGACTCGAGTGGGAAGACGCCTCGAGCCCCTAAAGAGAAGCCTAATCAAAAGAAGGGAAGAGTTAGGCCACCGACGCCTTTGTCTCGAGCATCTTCGCCCGAGGTAATGGTAGTCGAGACCGAGCGAAGTTTAGCGGATGCGGCCGGGAACACCGACAATTTTCGGTGCTCTCGTTTGTCGCTAGCATCAACGTCGGAGCTCGATGCGGACGAACTGACCGCTCTAGAGCTAAAGAAAAAGCTGGAGGACTCAGTGGCGGCAATAAAGACCGTAGCCAAAATTAGCAAGGGTCTCAAGGGTACTAGCCAAAAGACCCTTAAAAATGCCGCCGCTTCAATAACGGAAATGGCAGAAGAGCTGTTCCAACGTACAGCCTCTGAAGAGACCAAGCGCTTGCAGGCGCAGAACAAGCGCCTTAAAGCCCAGCTGGAGGAGCTAAGCAAGGAAATGACGGATCTAAAGGCTGACATATCGGCCATGAAGAAGGAGCGTCCTCGTGAGAAGACGCCCAACCCACCACCGGAACAGACGGAGCTCGCCCGACTCTTCAAGGAGGAGATCGGGAAAGTACTTGCCAGGGTCCAGTTTTTGGAAGGTCGAATTCTACGACCCCCATTAGCTTCGGACTCCAGACCGGCACAGACTGCTACGACGTCTTATGCTCAAAAAGCGTCTTCGACGCGGGCCACAGAGATAACGACTGCTCCACCGGGTACACCTGTAGTTCCATCTGCAGCACCACCTGTGACGGATGCCCAGGCTCAGTCGAAAACTAGACCAACTAAGGGCGAAAAGAAGAAGAAGGCGACTCCCCAAGCGGCGACAACAATTGCCAGTCAGGATGCCACTAAGCCCAAGTCGGGCGAGTGGCAAACTGTTGGGAAGTCCAAGAAAAGAAGGAAGAAGCGCAAAAAAGCGGATAAAAAGAAGAAGATGGAAGCGAACAGGCTCCGCCCACCCAAAACCTCGGCTGTAGTACTTACACTGCAGCCTGGCGCGGCAGAAAGAGGGGTCTCTTATGCGGGTGCTCTAACCCAAGCTAAAGAGGCCATTAATTTAGAAGAGCTTGGCATATCTGGCCTCCGCTGTAGGTTGACAGCTACGGGGGCCCGTATGCTTGAATTGCCCGGTGCCGCCAGTGGTGAGAAGGCTGATGCACTTGCCGAAAAACTGAAGGCGACCCTACAAGAAGCAGACATCCGCGTGTCCAGACCAATGAAGACCGTCAGCGTTCGAGTCTCATGCCTTGACGACTCCGCCTCCAAGGAGGAGGTAGTGGCGGCGTTCGCTAAGGCCGGGGACTGTTCCTCGGGCGAAATAAAGGTTGGGGAGATCCGCTGGGGGACCAATGGCCTCGGTACAACCATCGTAAGCTGCCCGGTTGGTGCCGCGAAGAAGATTGTCGATGGCGAAAAGATCCTCGTGGGATGGGTCTCAGCTCCAGTCCAGTTGCTGAAGCCCAGACCAGTGCGATGCTTCCGCTGCATGCTGGACGGCCATGTTGGAGCGCGATGCACGTCGTCTTTCGACTCAAAGGAGCGCTGCTTTAGGTGCGGCCAAACTGGTCACAGAGCTGATGGGTGTACAGCGACACCGCACTGCCTCATTTGTGCAGAGGCAAATAAGCCCGCGGAGCATCTTGTGGGAAGCAAAGAATGCGGGTCAAACCAGAACAAGCATAAGAAGACACACAAGAAGGCACCCCCTGCAGCATCACGGAAGCCCGAAAAGGCAGCCCCAGCAATGCGCTCAGGAATGGAGGAAAGAGCCATGGACACCGTGTAATGGACTTAAGGCTCTTACAAACTAACTTGAACCACTGTGCCAGGGCTCAAGATCTCCTGGTCCAGAGTCTGGCGGAGTGGTCTATTCATTTGGCGGTCGTGTCGGAGCCCTACTACGTCCCCACCACAGCTGGGTGGACCGGGGACCACGACGGGCTTGTGGCCCTATACTCGGCCAGTTCAGTTGGCTTTCCGCCCCTCAATAACATCCAGAGGGGTCGAGGATACGTCGTCGCGGACACCTGCGACTTCACGGTTGTGGGAGTTTATTTCTCTCCAAACCGACATCTCTCCGAGTTCGAGACGTATATGGGTCAACTGGGGGTAATAATCTCTCGGATCCAGCCACGCCCCGTCCTAATATTCGGGGACTTCAACGCCAAATCCCCGGCGTGGGGCTGCCGCACTGAGGACGCCAGGGGGGAGTTGCTGCTGGAGTGGACCGTGGAGAATGGACTTGCCGTTCTTAACAGAGGCACCGTCTACACGTGTGTTCGACAAGGGGGCGGATCCATTGTGGACCTATCTTTTGCGTCCCCCTCTCTGGCACGAAGAGTTCAAGGCTGGCGCGTTCTGGAGGAGGTGGAGACGCTATCGGATCATCGTTATATCCGATTTGCTGTCTCCGCCCAAACCGCTGACAGGCCTGCACAGATGGTTCCCAGAGACCTTGGTCCCCGCTGGACCCTGAGTCGGCTCAACCACGAAGCTTTTCAGGAGGCCTTGGTGGTGCAGACCTGGTGTCCAGCCCCAATCGGACAAATAAATGTCCAGCAAGAAGCGGAGTGGTTATGCTCAGCGCTGACCAGCATTTGTGATGCGGCGATGCCCCGAACGCCACCCGGAAGACCTAGACGCCAGGTGTACTGGTGGTCGCAAGACATCGCCCTTTTACGCCGCACGTGCGTGGCGAAGCGACGCCAGTACGCCAGACATCGAAGGAGACGGCGACGCACGCAGAACGCGTCCGCTAGAGAGGCCGAACTATACGAGGCCTACAGGGTGGCAAAGAAGACCCTCCAAGTAGCCATTACGGAAGCGAAGAAGCAGGCCCGTGAAGAAATGATTGCAACCCTCGATCGAGACCCATGGGGGCGCCCGTATCGCATGGTTCGGGGTAAACTGCGTCCATGGGCGCCACCCCTCACTCAAAGCCTCCAACCACAACTGCTAGAGGCTATCATCTCCGCCTTATTTCCGGACGGCTCCGATCATACTCCTCCGCCGATGCTTCGACATCCTGAAGATGATCCGCAGACGGGAAGCCAGACCGCCCCAGAAGTTACAAGGGACGAGTTAGAGGCAGCCATTGCTAGGCTTCAGGCCAAAAACGTCGCCCCCGGACCGGATGGCATACCGGGCCGCGCGTGGGTTCTGGCCCTCAAGAAGCTTGAGACTCGCTTCAGAGCCTTCATCACTGCCTGTCTCTGTCAGGGCCAGTTTCCACTGAGGTGGAGGACGGGAAAGCTGGTCCTGATAAGAAAAGAAGGACGTCCTACGGACTCACCGTCGGCCTACCGGCCGATAGTTTTACTCGATGAGGCTGGCAAGCTCTTGGAGCGGATTATCGCTAACCGCCTTGTCGAGCACCTGACACAGACTGGGCCGGATCTCGACGAAAGACAGTACGGGTTTCGCCGTGGAAGGTCCACCATCGACGCGATAATGCGCGTAAGAGAAATCGCTCAAGAGGCCGTATCACAGGGCCAAGTGGTGTTGGCGGTGTCACTAGATATCGCCAATGCATTTAACTCTCTCCCCTGGAGCTGCATTGAAGAAGCCCTGAGATACCATAGAGTACCGACGTACCTCCGTAACACAATTGGAGACTACCTGTCCACACGCTCCATCTCCTTCCCAGGGCGTGATGGGTGGGCACAGAAGACAATATCCTGCGGAGTTCCACAGGGATCGGTCCTTGGGCCGACCCTGTGGAACATTGCATACGACTGGGTCCTTCGGGGCGCCTTATTAAGCGGAGTTTCGGTGACCTGCTACGCAGATGACACCCTGGTGACTGCGAAAGGCAGATCCCATCGCCACGCAGCACTTCTGGCCACGGCAGGTGCATCGCAAGTCATCGGAAGAATCAGGAGGCTGGGCTTAGAAGTTGCCCTCCATAAATCAGAGGCAATGGCCTTCTATGGCGCGAGAAACGCACCACCCCCGAACTCACACATCGTTGTCGGGGGCGTGCGCATTGATGTGGGGCCAACCCTGAAATACCTTGGGTTGCTACTGGATGGCAGGTGGCGTTTTGAGCAACATTTTAAGAAGCTTGCTCCAAAACTGTTGGGCACTGCGGCGGCACTGTCATCGTTGCTGCCGAACCTGGGAGGTCCGAACGCTGCCTGCAGAAGGCTGTTTACGGGAATTGTGAGGTCCATGGCCCTTTACGGGGCCCCCATATGGGCCGAAAACCTGACGCGCAACAACACTGCCCTCCTACGAAGGCCGCAACGCGCGATGGCGGTGAGGGTGGCCAGAGGCTACCGAACCATATCATTCGACGCGGCCACATTACTGGCCTGCACGCCTCCATGGCCACTAGAGGCCAAAGCGCTCGCGCTGTTATTTAAATGGCGCCGAGAAGCACTCTCAGAAGGCCGACCATACCAACTGGAAGACATAGACAGAAAGAAGAAAGAGCTGCAGTCATCAGCTATAGAGACGTGGGGTGAATTCCTCGCCCAACCTAACGCCGGACATAATCTTGTTGCTGCCATCCAACCCGTCTTCGGAGAATGGCTGGGCAGACAGCATGGACCCCTTACGTTCCGTCTGACACAGGTACTGTCAGGACACGGATGTTTCGGGCGGTACCTGTGCCGGATCGGGCGTGAGGAAACTGAGGAGTGCCATCACTGCGGGGACCCCAGAGACTCCGCTCAGCACACCCTGGAAGACTGCCCTACATGGGCTCAGGAGAGGAGTGACCTGTCTGCCACACTTGAAACACAAGACCTTACGCTCCCATCAGTCGTCGGACTGATGGTCCGCAATGAAAGCGCGTGGCAGGCCGTCGTCTCATTTTGCGAGACCGTGATGGCGATGAAAGAGGAAGCGGAGAGGGAGCGGGAAGCGACCACCTTGCTTCCGTTCCGACGAAGACGTACGGGCAGGCGCCGCAGGGCGCACGCAGCCGCTGATCTGCGACCGCCGTAAGTCCAGGCCTGCGAGTGACGGGGAGGGCAACCCGTCATTCGACCAGAAACGGCCCAAGAAGGAGACGGATGCGTAGTTTCCACGCGTCCGCACCTCAGAAGGCAGAGGGCTAGAAGCCAAAATAAGAGGTCCGAACCGGACCAAGGCCTGCCAGAGCCGCGTAGAGCATGCGCAAGCGATCCCGCAGCTCTGGCATCAGGCAGTGGAAGGAGAACAGGGGGTTTTTTAGTCCGTGCGAGTCGGACATACCCACCCCGTCGTGCTCTCGGCGGGGTGGCATGCGTAGGCATTTTTCCTCCTTTAAAAAAAAAAAAAAAAAAGGTTAGGTTAGTGGTGTACGTAGTCCAATGTTACATGCGGCTGGTGCAAATGCACGAAGGGCGAGGATTCAAATCTGCCACCCGGTGTGTCTTTTGGGGTGCTAGGTCAGACAACCTCCTCGTGTGCCTCCCCCATTGTCAGTCCCGAGGATACGTCCAGAGGAACGGTAATGGGAGGGGCCGGTGCACCCTGGGCATCGCATGATAATCTCCTAGGTCACCTAGGTGTATTGTCTGCGATGGCGAATAGTCTGGCATGGGGGCGTTGCGAGGGCTGCTCCTGCTACTCTCCGGCTTTCGGAGAGAAGTGGGAGTAGCATTAGCGACGCAGGGGGGGGATCTTATATATATGTATTTATGGGTGGCGGTTGTAGGGGTGTGTAGATGGGTGAAGGTGAAGGTGAAGGGGAAGGTGATGGTGAAGGTGAAGGTGAAGGGGAAGGGGAAGGTGAAGGGAAGGTGAAGGGAAGGTGAAGGGAAGGTGAAGGTGAAGGTGAAGGGGAAGGTGATGGTGAAGGTGAAGGTGAAGGGGAAGGTGAAGGGAAGGTGAAGGGAAGGTGAAGGGAAGGTGAAGGTGAAGGGGAAGGTGAAGGGATGGTGAAGGGAAGGTGAAGGGAAGGTGAAGGTGAAGGTGAAGGGGAAGGTGATGGTGAAGGTGAAGGTGAAGGGGAAGGTGAAGGGAAGGTGAAGGGAAGGTGAAGGGAAGGTGAAGGGGAAGGTGATGGTGAAGGTGACGGTGAAGGTGAAGGGGAAGGTGAAGGGAAGGTGAAGGGAAGGTGAAGGTGAAGGGAAGGTGAAGGTGAAGGTGAAGGGGAAGGTGATGGTGAAGGTGAAGGTGAAGGTGAAGGGGAAGGTGAAGGGAAGGTGAAGGGAAGGTGAAGGGAAGGTGAAGGTGAAGGTGAAGGTGAAGGTGAAGGTGAAGGTGAAGGTGGGGGTGGGGTTGGGGGTGAAGGTGGGGGTGAAGGTGAAGGTGAAGGTGAAGGGGAAGGTGATGGTGAAGGTGAAGGTGAAGGTGAAGGGGAAGGTGAAGGGAAGGTGAAGGGAAGGTGAAGGGAAGGTGAAGGTGAAGGTGAAGGGGAAGGTGATGGTGAAGGTGAAGGTGAAGGGGAAGGTGAAGGGAAGGTGAAGGGAAGGTGAAGGGAAGGTGAAGGTGAAGGGGAAGGTGAAGGGAAGGTGAAGGGAAGGTGAAGGGAAGGTGAAGGGAAGGTGAAGGGAAGGTGAAGGTGATGGTGAAGGGGAAGGTGATGGTGAAGGTGAAGGTGAAGGTGAAGGGGAAGGTGAAGGGAAGGTGAAGGTGAAGGTGGAGGTGTGGGTGAAGGTGAAGGTGAAGGTGAAGGTGAAGGTGTGGGTGAAGGTGAAGGTGAAGGTGAAGGTGAGGGTGGGGGTGGGGGTGGAGGTGAAGGTGAAGGTGAAGGTGGGGGTGGGGGTGGGGGTGAAGGGGGGGGTCAGTCCCGAGGATACGTCCAGAGGAACGACAATGGGCCGGTACACCCTGCGCATCGCAGGATAATCTCCTAGGTCACCTAGGTGTATTGTCGGCGATGGCGGGTAGTCTGGCGTGGGGAAGGGAGGGGGGCTGCGACCGGGCCTCGGCCTGGACGCGGCGGACCCACCCTTATGGGGACGTAGGAGGAGGGGGAGCGCGACCGGGCTTCGGCCTGGACGCTGCGGACCCACCTCGTGGAGGGGAGGGAGGCTGCGTGAGTAGCGGCGGGCCCACCCCTCGAAGCCCATTGTCAGTCCCGAGGATACGTCCAGAGGAACGGCAATGGGAGGGGCCGGTGCATTCTGAACATCGCAGGATAATCTTCTAGGTCACCTAGATGTATTGTCGGCGATGGCGAATAGCCGGGCGTGGGGAAGGGAGGGGGGCTGCGACCGGGCCTCGGCCTGGACGCGGCGACCCACCCTTATGGGGACATATGGGGAGGGGGAGCGCGACCGGGCTTCGGCCTGGACGCTGCGGACCCACCTCGTGGAGGGGAGGGAGGCTGCGTGAGTAGCGGCGGGCCCACCCCTCGTACGGATGCCTGAGAGGAGGGAGGCTGCGGCTGGGCAGAGGGCCCGGCTGCGGCGGACCCACCACTCGGGCAGCCCCGCAAGGGGCGTGAGGAAGGGAGGGAGCCTGCGTCCGGGCTTCGGCTCGGATGCGGAGGACCTGCCCTAACATTGACGTGGAGGGGGGCTGCGACCGGGCCTCGGCCTGGATGCGGCACCCCAACTCGTGACAAAACCCCATTTTGGAAAAAGGATTGTTTCGGAGGTTTAGTGTGTTCACTTTTGGTTCTTCTTCTGCACTTCGTGTGTGGGGGGAAGGCCCTTTTTAGGGCCCCAAAAGTGAGCTTGTTTGGGAACTTTGGTTCTAATTTCGTTTGTGTTTTTCTGTTGTTTTCTGTTCTTTTATGTGTTTGTTGTCTTTGTGTTGTGTTTGAAGTGCTTGAATCGGAGCTCCAGTAATGGACTCCGACTCTAGCCTTCGCAGGGGGGGGGGGAAAAGGTCGTATGGGGTTTTGACGTCGGAAACCTCAGGTTCTGATACGGAGACGGGCGTGGTTTCGGCCAAGGTGCCAACGGCGCGACGCGGGAAGCCTGCGGGTGCCTCACGTGGATCAGGGCTCACTAGAGCTAGACGGGAGCTCAGAGAGCTTGAATCGGAGGCCAGGGAGGAGGCCCTGGATAAGGCGTTGCGAGCAAGGGCGTTTCGAAAGGTGGCGTCGCCGCCTGTTCTGGATCCGGCGGAGGCAGAGGACCATGATTGTGTGGAGACCGGGACGCTCTCTTCGGAGGAGCTGCGGGCGTTGGCCGGTCGCAACGCAGCTATGATCCTGGAAGTGGCCAAGAAGTCGGGCCATCTTCAGGGCCCGTTTGTCAAAAAGCTGAAGGATGCGGCGGCGGGCCTTCAGGAGGTCGTAGATGTTTTGGTGGCGAGGCCAGAAGCGGAGGAAACGCGTCGGTTGAGGCGAGACAACGGTCTTCTGCGAAGGGAGGTAGACTCACTGAAGGCCGAGCTGGGAGCTCATCGCCGAGAGTTTGAGTCGATGAGGTCGGCTATGGCGGCGGCCAGTAAGCCTGCACCTACTCCTCAACCTATGGTGGACGCGGAGGCAATGGAGGAGCTCAAGCGCTCCATCGTCAACTCTATCGGAGTGATGATGAACGCTCGCTTCGAAGGTATTGAGGAGCGCCTGCTGCCTGCGGTTGTACACCGTCCGCCGCTGGCGGCGGATAAAAGAAGAGAGTCGGTTGCTGTGGCGTCTGAAATGGGGGGGGTGGCCCATGCCCAACCTGGGCCGTCAGCGCCGACGGTGAGGAGAGGACGGGTGTCGGAAACCCTCGCGTCGGAAGTAGAAGGTCCGGTTAGGGCTCGGCCCGGACCATCGGCAATCCGAGTGAAGCCCCCAAAGAAGAAGGCGGCCGTAAAGGCCTTGAGCTCATCGGCTCCCATAAGTGCTTCGGCTCCTTTGCCCGAGTCTGCATCTATGAGGCAGGAGGACGAGTTCACGCTCGTGGCAAGGCCCAAGAAGGGCAAGAAGAAGGCAACTCAACAGGCTAGTGGCAATGTCCCGGCTGTAAGTAGGGCGGCTCCCGTTGTTCCCGCTGCGCGTGCCAAGCCAAAGTTTACTCCCCCCCGCACTGCGGCGGTGGTGGTCACGATGCAAGAGGACGCGGCTGCTGCGGGAGTAACCTATGGTCAAATTCTGACCAGGGCGGCGGAGAAGGTTAACCTGGCGGAACTAGGCATCGAGTCCTTGAAGTTCCGCCAGGCTGCCACAGGGGCCAGAGTTCTGGAGCTGCCCAAGGGCCAGTCTGCGGAGAAGGCGGATCAGCTGGCAGAGAGGCTCCGTAGTGCCTTGGAGGGTATGGCTAGAGTGGTCCGCCCTACGAAATGCGCCGACATCCGAATCGTAGGGTTGGACGACTCGGTTACGAAGGAGGCAGTGGTGGCTGCAGTAGCGAGAGAGGGCAACTGTGCAGTGGAGTTGGTCAGGACCAGGGAGGTGAGGTCTGGGCCTGGGGGTATGGGTGCTATTGTGGTGCAGTGCCCGGTGTTGGCGGCGAAGGCGCTGGTCGATGCGGGCACGGTCACAGTCGGCTGGAGCTCAGCCAGGGTCGAGGCTCTGCAGCAGCGACCAATGCGTTGTTTTAGGTGTATGGGAGTCGGTCACACCAGGCACATGTGTCCATCGACGGTAGACCGTAGAAGTTTGTGCTTCCGTTGTGGTCGCGAAGGACACAAGGCAGCGGGATGCACGGCGGCGGAGCACTGTGCGGTATGCTCGGATGCTGGTAAGCCCTCTGGGCATCAAATGGGGGGGGCATTGTGCAATCCTCCTCATACGAAAGGGAAAGCGGTGACTCGACCCACGAACGCTACAGAGGCTGGGCGCCAGGGTGCGCAGGAGGAAGCTAACATGTCGGAATGAATCAAGTACAACATGTTAGCTTCCTCCAGGCGAACCTTAACCACTCCGCCGGAGCGCAAGATTTATTCCTGCAATCCATGGCGGAGTGGGAGGTAAATGTGGCGGTGGCCTCCGAGCCATATCATGTCCCCCGGCATGCAAACTGGGCGGGGGATCTGGATGGGCTGGTGGCAGTCACCGTTAGGGCCGGATCTGCGGTCCCCTTATCAACCCTTGAAAGAGGGCCGGGTTTCGTGGTGGCAGGTTGGGGAGAATATGCTATCTTCGGTACATACTTCTCCCCCAATCGTACCTTGGCAGAGTTCGAGCTGTACCTCGACTCTGTGAGGGCGGCGGTCAGCAGATGGTCATCGAGGCCTATAGTTGTACTCGGTGACCTCAACTCCAAGGCCAGGGAGTGGGGCAATCCTATCACGGATGCCCGGGGGAGGGCTGTTCAGGTTTGGGCACTCTTGTGCGGCTTGTCCCTCCTCAATAGGGGAGACGTTCACACCTGTGTGCGACATGGGGGTGGGTCCGTGGTGGACGTATCTTTCGCCACGCCCCCTGTGGCACACAGGGTTACGGACTGGAGGGTGGAGGAGGGGGTGGAGACCTTGTCGGACCATCGATATATCCGATTTGGGGTCTCCACCTCCTCCCAACGGTCGGACGCACACAGGGGTCCCAGCCACTTCCCAAGATGGGTCCTGAGCAGGCTGGACAAGGAGTTGGCCAGAGAGGCAGCCATTGTGCAGCGGTGGGTCTCTCCCTCGTCCACGGAAGGCATCAGCGTAGAGGAGCAGGCATGCCGCATAAGAAGGGCCCTGACAGGAGTCTGTGACGCGTCCATGCCAAGGTCCCGGCGCCGACCAGATCGCCGCAAAGTTTACTGGTGGTCGGCTGAAATTGCTGAACTCAGGATGGCATGTGGTGCGGCACGCAGAGAATATGTGCGGTGCCGCAGACACGATGGCCGCGACCTAGAGCTGGAGATGCGGCTGAAATATGCTCTCCGTGAGGCTAAGGATGCGCTCCAACGCGCCATCTGCCAGGCCAAGGAGCATGCGGACAAGGAGGTCATGGCCGATCTAGATCGAGATCCCTGGGGGCGACCTTACCGTGCGGCAAGGAAGAAGCTCTGCACTCGGGGTGCCCCGGTGACGGAGACACTTTCCCCGGAGCAGTTGGAGCGGATTATGGGGGAGCTATTTCCACCAACGCAGGAGGACTTTTCTCCCCCAGCGATGGTGCCACCCAGTCGTCGCTCAGAGGAGGAGGCTCTCGCGACCGCCCCTCCTATCAGGGACGAAGAGATGGACTGGGCAGTGGAGCGGCTACGGAAGCGTAAGAAAGC